>CAWLCW010000029.1:16142500-18542500 GCA_963856015.1 Helicoverpa assulta
TCAAGCTTGTCGCTACGACGCACATATGCCTCCTTCAAAGGATCCCAACTCTACTCAATTAACTACAGAGCAGGCGAATAAGTCCCGGTTGGTCACAATCTATAGATGGGTTGTAGAGGCCGTGAATGGAAAATTCAAACCGATTTAGATTGTTACGATAAACATACCACATGTTTCGTGATTTCAAAATAGCAGCAGCCATAATAAACGCCCACTATCATGCCGCTGAAGACAATAGGTTCGCTCCTGATATCCTAAACATAATTCACTCCAGCTTAAAGATTATTATTATTTTGAAGACTTCCCGCGTTTAACGCAGAATGAAATCTTTTTATTTGCTTTAGGAAGCTACCATGTTAAGCTTGCTAAATCCTACTGCGCCGAACATCTTCGCGACGGTCTTTATTTTTTTTAACTGTATAGACATAGCGACCTTCTTGACTTACCCGCATGTAATGTTCTGCAAAACAATGTTTATCTGGTCAGAGTACGAGTTCAGACGCGTCATATTAACTTGCTGCAGCGCGCACCGCTCAATCGCGCACTGCGCACTCTCAACACGGTGGCCGATGCCATCGATACCTATATTTAACTGTACACTGAGCGAATTCACAAGGGCCACTTACTGTGTAGTTTGTAAGGAAATATAGTTACGGAAACATATCTATGTATTTGTAAGTATTATGTCGAATTAGATTAAGTTATCTGTAAGGGCAAAGTAACTTGGTGATACATAAATAAATATCCGATCACGCACATACTACAGTTATATTTTAATAGACCGAGATTTGACTGACAGGCATGCCATTGCACACTGGTACTGTACTTGTCTTACAGGAAATCGCACTGTAGGAATTTGTGCTCACATAATCTCTGTTGTATGGTATATGTGGTTTGGGCGCTACGATGGTTTTAATGCACCAGCTGAAATGCTTAGTAATATTTTGACAGATGACTTTATTTAATTACGATATTCATTAGTTATAAGACATATTTAACTAGACACTGAGCGAGTTCATAAGGGCCACTTACTGTATAGTATATAAGGACTAGTAGTTATTTTGTACTGTGTAATATAGTTAAGTTATAGTTAAGGAAATATTTGTAAGTAGGTACTATCAGCCAGTTTCTTCATCAATAGTTAAAGCCAAAGTAAAAGTCAAAGGAATGTCTAAAGTAAAAGTAACGGTCAAATTCAATTTTTCTATTAGTTTTTCTGTCACTTTAGACTTGAAAAAACGTATTTGACCGTTACTTTTACTTTAGACATTACTTTAACTTTAACTTTTGATGAAGAAACTGGCCGTATGTCGAATTAGATTAAGTTATCTGTAAAGGCAAAGTAACTTTGTGATGTGATAAATAAATAAGTTACCTTTTTACGCATTATATGGTCACAAAGATTTAGTTCATACTAGCTTCTGCCAGCGACTTCGTCCGCGTTAGATTCGGACTTTGTGCAAAGAGAGGAAGTAATAATAATCACCAGCCTATCCAATTATCTAAATCTATGCGTACCTAGCCTATTACTACTTAGCTTTAACCACTAAGGCTGCACACGTGACGAAAGCTTAAAAAATGGATTAACTTCTCCCGTTTTCCCAACATTTCCCATCACTGTCCTGCTCCTATTGATAGTAGCGTGATGAAAAGTATCCTATAACCTGCCCAGGAGTTTGAAGAATATTTGTGCTAAGTTTCCGTCGAGTAGTTTTTGTTTCCATAACGAACATACAGACAGACAGACAGACAAAATTTTTACTGATTGCATTTTTGGCATCAGTATCGATCACTAATCACCCCCTGATAGATATTTTGGAAATATATTTAATGTACAGAATTGATCTCTCTACAGATTTATTATAAGTATAGATAAAATGTGGTTTAGTTCAAAAATATTTCATTTATAACTAAACTATTAACCTTTTGAACGCCAATGTCGGCTATAGCCGACATGAGCAAGCGTGCCCTGTGCGCCAACGACGGCTATACTCGACAAAAAACAGGTCGCAGAAAAATACAAAATAAACCTATTAAATCATTTAATTAAGATTTTAATTAAGATTTATTAGAATTAAGATTTTCGGGCTTGGCGTACAGGGCATAGGAATACCGATATGGCGTGGCGGTGAAAGGGTTAACTAAGAATGAAACTGGTTCAGGTTTTAGGTTTACCACAACTTTTCCCGTTTGCACAAAAACATTAGTCAGATCTGGATAAAACTTTAATGGAACTACACTTCTGGCCAACAAAAAAATGATAATCAGAATCTGCTTAGTCGACTTTGAGTAATGGCTTTATACACCTACTAACCTAACATAACTTTATTACTTTAGGATACTAAACTGTCCAATATATCTAGAAACCCATACTTTTGGTATGTCGTTATAATAAGAAATGATCTATCAAACGAGGCGCTTCCGATGATACTAGGTTCAACTCTGTTGGAGTTAGTGAAAGATCATACCATATCTATAAACAGTTCCTTTTAACCGATGATAACTCAAAAACTGCTTAAAAGATTTTGATAAAAATCAAACGGGACTTACTTTGAGATAGGTACTTTACATTAAAAAAAAAACATCAAAAATTGGTTTACCCATCCTCATCCTCCGAGCCTTTTTGCCAACTATGTTGGGGTCGGCTTCCAGTCTAACCGGATGTAGCTGAGTACCAGTGCTTTACAAGAAGCGACTGCCCTGCCTGAAAAAAATCGATTTACCCAACTCCGAGTAATTGGTTAACAAACTTAAATTATTTCCAAAGCCCTATACATTTGGAGTAAATCGTCATGATAATCATGATCTAACAAAGGAGGCGCTTCTGATGACACTAGTTTCAAGTCTGTTGGTGGGCGGGGACGGGGTCCATACAAAATCCGCTATTATCCTTTTAAAAATACAACATGTTTCGTTAAGTAATTGACTTAATATTTGAAGTAAAATTGCATTCGTCAGGCCAGATAGACCACGTTGCAATAATAATAAGTATTAATTTCGATTTTTACAATGCCTCAGACAGGGTTTCAAGTGAAAGTGAAATCTTCTAGTAAACCTTTAATCACAATAAAAAGAATTAGAGTTATAATTTCTTAGCTTCACGACATTTTTTCACGTGACAGTTCGAAACAAAAAGTGAAAACACAAAAAGAAAGACCAAGAAGAGAAAAGCAAAAAAGATTCTATTCCCGTTCCACGAAGTTTTAATGTTAAACATCCTCCCGCCCCCCTTGGAGACATGTTCCCCAAGGAGCTCATGGGAATTCAGTAGGGCTAGTCGAGAGACGGGCCTATGAATGACGCCGTTCTCTGTCTTGACGTCGACTACCCTGCAAACACCGTCAGTTCCTGGATAGAGCTTCTGAATACGGCCCATAAGCCATTTCATAGGTGGTAGCTGGTCATCCAATATGAAGCCCAAGTCGCTGACACGAACTGACTGCTGTTCTCGCTGCCATTTTACACGCTGCTGTAGAGTGGCTAGATACACCTTTGCCCATCGAGACCAGAAGTGTTGTCTTAAGCGCTCAATGAGTTGGTACCGGTTGGTACCGATACTGATTTTTTTTCTACCCTTAGTTATAGGCTTTCAAACGAGACATGAACATTTAACTGTAAATTTTGTAGTCATTGGCAATCGTTGTATTTGTATAGCGAAAGGGGGTGATTCCATTTTTTGCTCGCGAGTGTAGTCAAATACTATTGTTATCAAAAATTACGTTATTTAAGAATAATGCGGGTGCAGTAAAGCCTTCACGTCTGGCATATCCTAAGTATCACACTATCGAAAGTACATGTGCACAAGTTCCGACTGTACGTCTTCCCTTCAGACATGTGCAGTAATACTGAAAAATATCATATGCATCTGTCTGGCTATGTTTAACCAAAATATAACAATAATAAGTCCTAGATCTTACAGGGCGCGACTGTATTATACTTCCACGCAAAAGCCAAGCGTCTTCGTATAAATCAAAGTCATGGAAATCATCAAGTTCATTTTGTCTGTAGATTTCAATCAAATAAAGGCCATTGGATAAATGTTCACTGCAGTACAATCGTGCTAATTTTATTTGATAAGTGCCTAAACTTAGTAATATTTCTTGATCTTCGGACATACGTGGAATGCTTTGTACATTATTTGCTTCAATTTTCACGAAATTAGCTCTTTGGTAATTGAGTCGTTTTGTTTCAACATAGTTATACAATAGGTTAGAGGAATATATTTTCTGCCTAATGAGACGTAGGAAGTCTTCAGTGTACGGGCTGTCATTAATAGGGATATGGAAATTATTTATTAAAGCAGCGGCAATTTTGAAATCTGGGTGTACTATGCCAAATCGAATGACAAATAATCGAATATCAATTGATTGGCACCATAAACCGAAATTCTAAATACTAGAACATTCATAATGTCGAATGGTTATTAAATCGAACATTCAATACATCGCGCAGTCAATAAATACATCGAGTGTTCAAAATATCGAATGTTTGTTTGATCGAGCGTTAAATGCATCGCATATTCATCCCATCGAAACATCAATATTTTTTTATGAATACGAGAAAAACACAAATTTTTGTAATAAATTAAATTTAATCTTTAATTCTTATTAATTAATTTAATTCTTATATTATTCTTAAGGTACATTTTAAAGTTTTGTGTGAATTGCAATTGCATGGAGAAGCTCTAATAAATCCATGTTGTTTTTATTATTCATTACTTTTTAAATTGCGTTATCGTCCCTTTTACCTCTTTTTTGTGAAGTAGGTCTTCCCAATCCCGCGGTTGCCTTTTCAATCGTCCTGTTTGTTATGGCTTGCTCTTTAACTAAAAATTCTATTGTAGCATAGAGACCCCGTTTGTGCTTATCAAGCAACGTGTTCCATCTTCCGTGCCATCCTTCAATGTTGTTTTGTTTTCTAGGAAAACCCAGTGTATTATTTTGAAACACAGACCACAGTGAAGTTGGAAACATAGGTGATAAGTGTGCTATAAGTAATTTATTATTTCCCGTGTCGTGAGAATTAATATTTTGAGAACCAGTTGGTAATATCGTTTGCCTCATTAGGTAGCACTTTTCTCTCAATTTCTTCTCTCAATTATCAAAAGCTTCTGGTATCTCTTCGTGGGGTAAATTCGCGAGTGCGATTATCTGTCTCAACTTGACAGCAAATTCAGCATCCTGGCCATATTTACTTTGCAAACCATTTTTTTGAATTTGACGCCATACATTTTGACCTAGGTGGAATAGACAACACTTGTGTTGCTTTGGAAATTCTTGTTTTTCACCATTAATGACTGCCATCTCGAAATCCGTCATTATTACTCGTGGATTTAATTCGATTCCATATTCTAAAGCGTACGACTTCAGTGCTTGAAAAAAGTGCAGGTAACAATTTAGCGTTTTCTTCGCAAGAAACACGCATATACTAATGGCACGAAATAATGGTCTGTACCCGTGTCCACCAAACCATGTATACTATATATTTAAAAGTATTAAATTTGATTTAGTCGCAAATAACATTATAAAGTTAGCTTCAAACTTAATCTGACGCCCTAAAAATCTTTCACCGTCAACTTTCTGCAATCTATCGGGGACGTTTATATCATCCAAGGTAGTTGGTTCCTTCGGCATTTCTTTTCTTCTTACTCGACGTATAATTTGCGATGCTGCTTTTTTGTTTGGAAGAGCACACGAACTTGATTTCGAAATTTTGGCCTCATGTCGCTGAATAATTTGACTTGGTCTATCAAGCGAGCCGGTAGCATCACTTTTTAGGGAATTCCTAAAACGTAGTTCATCTACCTTACCAGGATCTGGTGCGTGATTATGCTTTGATGCATAGCTTTCCAACAAATGATCCTCATTGCCGTGCAATTTTGTTGTTGCAGTGCTATTACATTGGTATTTATATTTGTAGGAACAATGCCAGTAGAACTTGTTATTAATATTTATGTTTATTGCCATTACATAGCCATCCAAAAGTAAGAGCGACTTGTGTTTTTGAGACAACTCAGGCTTATAATAGGACCCGCGCGGCGGTCACCGCCGGTGCCGGACGTGTGCGAGAGCAGGCTCTCCACAGTACCTGGCGTGTCCGCTGGAGGGCGCCACAGTGTCGTGCACAGTGTCGCACGGCAGCGAGCGCGGTCAGTAGCGCGGCGGTCACCGCCGGTGCCGGACGTGTGCGAGAGCAGGCTCTCCACAGTACCTGGCGTGTCCGCTGGAGGGCGCCACAGTGTCGTGCACAGTGTCGCACGGCGGCGAGCGCGGTCAGTAGCGCGGCGGTCACCGCCGGTGCCGGACGTGTGCGAGAGCAGGCTCTCCACAGTACCTGGCGTGTCCGCTGGAGGGCGCCACAGTGTCGTGCACAGTGTCGCACGGCGGCGAGCGCGGTCAGTAGCGCGGCGGTCACCGCCGGTGCCGGACGTGTGCGAGAGCAGGCTCTCCACAGTACCTGGCGTGTCCGCTGGAGGGCGCCACAGTGTCGTGCACAGTGTCGCACGGCGGCGAGCGCGGTCAGTAGCGCGGCGGTCACCGCCGGTGCCGGACGTGTGCGAGAGCAGGCTCTCCACAGTACCTGGCGTGTCCGCTGGAGGGCGCCACAGTGTCGTGCACAGTGTCGCACGGCGGCGAGCGCGGTCAGTAGCGCGGCGGTCACCGCCGGTGCCGGACGTGTGCGAGAGCAGGCTCTCCACAGTACCTGGCGTGTCCGCTGGAGGGCGCCACAGTGTCGTGCACAGTGTCGCACGGCGGCGAGCGCGGTCAGTAGCGCGGCGGTCACCGCCGGTGCCGGACGTGTGCGAGAGCAGGCTCTCCACAGTACCTGGCGTGTCCGCTGGAGGACGCCACAATGTCGTGCACAGTGTCGAGCACGGCGGCGAGCGCGGTCAGTAGCGCGGCGGTCACCGCCGGTGCCGGACGTGTGCGAGAGCAGGCTCTCCACAGTACCTGGCGTGTCCGCTGGAGGGCGCCACAATGTCGTGCACAGTGTCGAGCACGGCGGCGAGCGCCGTCAGTAGAGCGGCGGTTACCGCCCCGACCCCGACTACTCGAGCTTCTGTTGTCACACTCCTCTCCGTTCCGTGGCAGCAGTATCCTACCCTCCTCTCCCTCAATCTCAAATTCCAAGCAGATGCCTCCTGCTAAGATCCACTGGCGATCCCGGCCAGGCACAGCCCTTCTCATGGCTCATGGTTCGCGTTAGAGGCCATGCTAACGCCTAGGGACGTCTCTACCTTTCTCCAATTGTGGCGGTTTACCGTTCCATTGGATACAGGGAGGTAGAGATAAGAGTGCACCTGTGTATGCGCACACACTGTCGTTGCTACGTTTCGTGCACTTTAATATCTCCTGCGCAATTGACTTGGTCTGCCAAATGGACTCCGATTTAGCCCTGCGGCGATGGGCAGAGGTAGAGAGGTCCGGTTGTGATGCCAACTTGGCTTTGTCTGATGTCTACACGCAGGCGACCTAGGGTAGATGGTCGCTTTGCACTGCATTGGGTTAACAGTGCAATTCGGCAGCTCCCTGGGTGACGAAGCAGCTCTATTTAGAGAGGCCCTGCTTCCCCCAATCCGGGGAGGGGACTAGAAAAGGTGTCCTAAAAAAGGCTTAACCCTGTATAAAAAGAGAGAGTAACCACGGCTGTCTCTGCATCAATAACTCGTGGTCGAAAGATACATAATAATCTCAGACGGAAACCCGTTAAAATTAATAATATGACCTTTGCAGCGTGGAATGTGCGAACCCTCCTTGATCGCGAAAGTAGCCTGTGTCCTCCTCGTAAAACCGCTCTCGTATCGAGAGAACTCCGACGCTACGGTGTGCACATCGCTGCTCTTAGTGAGACTCACTTGGCAGACGAGGGGGAGAGATTGGAGCGCTTGGGCGGATATACTTTCTTTTGGAAAGGTACTCCATCCTCAGAGCCTAGAAGATCCGGGGTTGGATTCGCGATCAGCAACCATATAGCAGCTAAATTAGAGGAGTATCCTATCCACATCTCGGACCGCGTCACCACGCTGCGCCTACACCTCGATAATGGCAATCACCTCAATATCATCAGTGTTTATGCACCAACGCTCGACAAGGATGATGAAACCAAGGCCAAGTTTTACGAAGAAGTTACGCAAACCCTATCAAAAATTCCCCAAAGGGAACAGATACTTCTGATGGGTGACTTCAATTCGCGAGTCGGACGTGACTTTGAAGCTTGGCCAAAGGTCTTGGGAAGACATGGTGTCGGTAACATGAATAGTAATGGACAACTCCTGCTATCTCTCTGTGCCGAATTCGAACTGGCCATCACCAACACCATGTTCAGACTCCCGGCTAAATATAAAACTACCTGGATGCATCCGAGATCAAAGCATTGGCACCTGATTGATTTCATAATCGTTCGGCAAAGAGACATTTCCCAAGTACAGATTACACGTGTTATGCGTGATGCTAATGCAATGTGCTCCACGGACCACCGTCTTGTTGTCACCAAGATGAAGCTTCGTTTATATCCTCCTCGCAGATCTCATGGAGTGAAGCCTAAGTGCCTAGATTTGGAAAAATTTCAAAGTTTGGAGGTACGCGACAACTATATACAGGCAATTAGTGATGCGATCCAGCTAATAGACGTTGAGCATGGTGATTCTGTAGCTAACTGGCATACCCTCTCGACCGGATTAATCGCTAGTGCTTCGCAGACACTGGGTGTCAAACCTGGTAGACACGAAGACTGGTTTGATGAAAATGATAAAATACTAACAAAAGCTATCCAGAATCACCGCTCCATACTACGTCAATTTAGGGACGATCAACAAGCGGAGCGTGTTAAGCAAAGTGGAGCCGAGTTGCGGAGATATGTACGGGAAATAAAAGACAAGTGGTGGCGTCAAAAGGCCGAACGTATGCAGTGGCTCTCTGACACGAAACAGCTAGGTGCGTTTTATGATGAGGTTCGCAAACTGGTCGGTAAAACCAGTCGTACAAGAGTACCCTTAAGATCTCATGACGGCACACAGCTAATGACCAACAAGCAGGACGTACTTAAGAGATGGGCAGAGCATTTCAACGACTTGCTCAATGTCGATAGAGCTGTGGACATGTCGTTTATCTGCTCGATGGCATCACTGCCCACTGTCAAGCAGCTAGACGATCCACTGACCCTGCGTGAGGTCATCGTTGCCGTTCAACAACAACAGAACAAAAAAGCGGTCGGCATTGATAATGTTCCTGGAGAGTTGCTGAAATATGGGGGTGCGGAGTTGCATGAGACCATTTGGAAACTCTTTGCAAAGATGTGGAACGAGGAGCGAGTACCTGATGAGTTTCGAGTCTCTCGGGTGTGCTCCTTGTACAAGAACAAAGGCGACAAATCTGACTGCAACTCCTATAGAGGTATCTCTCTCCTGACCTCTCCAGGCAAAACCTTTGCACGAATTTTACTGAACCGCTTGATGCCCTTGTCTGAAGACATACTGCCTGAAACCCAATTTGGCTTCCGGCCGAATCGAGGTACGTGTGAGGCCATCTTCTCTATCCGTCAACTTCTAGAGAAGAGTCGTGAGCAGAGTCAACCATTGTTTCTTTGCTTTGTTGACTTGGAGAAAGCTTTCGACTCGGTGCCGCGCAAAGCCTTATGGGTGGTACTAGCGAAACTTGGATGCACGGACAAGTTTATAAGAATGATACGACTTCTGCATGATGACATGCGCTGTTGTGTCAGTGTGCAGGGCGAGGACTCGGAGTTCTTTAAAGTGAGCTGCGGTGTGAAACAGGGCTGCGTGCTCGCTCCAACTCTCTTTGCCCTGTACTTTGCAGTTGTCGTTCGGGAAGCCTTGCAGACTCTGTCCGAAGGTATCCGTATTTGTTTTCGTACCGATGGCGGTGGTGTCTTCAACCTAAATAGACTCAAGGCTCGCACAAGAGTGTCTCGCGCGACTGTCACTGAGATGATGTATGCAGATGACTTATGTTTTGTGGCGGAATCCCCAGATGGGCTGCAGAGGCTTATGTCGAGACTACGGCAGGCATGCAGCAGATTTGGCCTGAAGATAAATGTCAAGAAAACCGAAGTCATGGCACTTGATACTGTGAACAGTGCCCCAGTTGACATTAGACTCGGAGATGTCTCGCTTAAGCAAGTAAACCAATTCAAATATCTTGGCAGCACCATAACATCCAGGTGTCTCCTTGATAACGAAGTCAACAGCCGAATAGGAGCAGCTGCTGCAGCTTTTGGTAGACTTCGTGCCAAGGTGTTCCGCTCACATGACATAAAGCTCTCTACAAAAGTAGCTGTGTACATGGCAATAGTTCTGCCAAATCTCCTATATGCCTCTGAGACTTGGTGTCTATACCGCGAGCATATTCGGACATTAGATAGATTCCATCTAAAATGCCTACGTGACATTATGTGCATCCAGTGGTCGGACCGTGTTCGTAACACGGAAGTACTTAGACGCGCTAATGTCAGCGGTATTGAGGCCTATCTAATGCGTCGACAGCTGCGCTGGGCTGGTCATGTCTCCCGGATGTCAGATGCCCGAGTAGCAAAGCGCGTCTTCTACTCAGAGCTGGAGACTGGCAAGCGTAAGCAGGGTGGTCAACGTCTGCGGTACAAAGATGTGCTGAAACGCCACATGAAGAGATGTGACTTAGATCCGTCACACTGGGAGGCTATGGCGGCAGATAGGACCAAATGGAGGCGGACTATTAAGGACAAGGTGTGCGAGTTTGAGAGCCGGCGGAGAGAACAGCTCGACGCTAGGCGAGATGAGCTGAAGGCCCGACCACCCGCGGCCATACAATACACCTATAGCGGAGGAGTGCTGACTTGCAGTGAATGTGGACGGACATTCACTGCAAAAATTGGCTTTGTCAGTCACTGGAGAGCACACCAGCGAAGCTCTCAAAATTAAGCGCAGATCCAAGTCGCTGTGGCCGAAATCGGCCAGGATCAATATATATAATAGGACCCTACAGACATTTTTCACAAAATTCTCTACAAATATACAATGCTTTTTGTGAATTTATGAAGCGAAAATAATATTACGCTCAATAAATGTCGTTAGCCTGAAATAAATATGACTTACCTAATGGAGACTTGTTTTATATGTCAATAAAATTATACATTTAATTATTTATCAGTCTTTAATTTGCAATATAATCATCATTGTCTTAAAAAGGGGGTACTTACAAATTATGAATTATAAGAAAAATAATAAATAATAAAAACAACATGGATTTATTAGAGTTTCTCCGTGCAATTGCAATTCACACAAAACTTTAAAATGTACCTTATAAGAATTAAAGATTAAATTTTAATTTATTACTAAAATTCGTGTTTTTCTCGTATTCATAAAAAAATATTGATGTTTCGATAGGATGAATATGCGATGCATTTAACGCTGGGTCAAACAAACATTCGATATTTTGAACACTCGATGTATTGACTGCGCGATGTATTGAATGTTCGATTTAATAACATCGATTTATAGTGGTAGATCAATTGATATTCGACTATTTGTCATTCGATTTGGCATAGTACACCCTTGAAATCTATACTTCTATACTAATATTATAAAGAGGAAAGCTTTGTTTGTTTGTTTGATTGTAATGTATAAACTCAAAAACTACTGGACCCATTTTAAACATTCTTTCACCATTAGAAAGCTATATTATCTGCGAGTAACATAGGCTATATTTTATCCCGGTGCGGGCAGTAGCTCCCACAGGACGCGGGTGAAACCGCGGGAAAACGGCTAGTTCATAAATAAATTGGGAAGTGATTTGTTAAAGTATTTTTGTCGCAACAGCTTGAAGTCACGTTTAAAACGGCCATTTACCACCTCTACTACCCAACGACATGCTAACGACATATAGTTAGTTACAGCTCTAGACTCATTCGCCAGTTCGATACTTAGCTGTGTCTCATGGCGTTATTTCGTAGGTGGTATATAAACTTCGTAAGAAAGAAGAAAGAACAATTTATTTATCAGAATGTAGTACAAATATTGGTGTTTTATATTGAAAGAAAGAAAAAAGAAGAAAGAAAATCAATTTATTTCAAACACACGAATGACGCAAGAAACAATTAAATAAAGAATGATAATATTGAATGGAATCTCACACATTCTACCGAATTGGTGTATAAAATATTTGGTTTAAAATCTACTTATCTACGTATAATTATGCACTATTCTATATCTATAATAATTTTCTTATCATCTAGAAAATCTTTAGTGCTTTACCTCCCCACTCAGAGACATTTACCGTCTTACCACAAAAACGTCAGTTTAAGACTTGTCTAAAAAAATGTCAAATTATGACGTTGACATATGGTTCATTTTGCAGCCACAATTTTTTTAGACAAGTGTAAAACAGATGGTTAAGTTTTTGTAGTAAGGCCATTAATGATTACTTAAGTCAGTCCTGAGGGACGGAATGTCATACAAATCCATTATAAGTAACCATTAAATAATTTACTTTTAAATGACACAATGTTAAGATTTTTTAGGTCGTAACCACAACGTTCCATAAAATCTAGGCTATCCCGGAAGCCACGGTCCAAAATAAATATGTCATTGGTCTCTAAGAGACACTGTAGAGGATGCTGTTCAACTGCTATTATTTCAGTCAATATGTTCGCGTCAGTTTTGGTTGCAGCGTGTGGTCTCATGACATCTATAATGTGGCCATTTGGGCACACTATTAAAATGGTTTTAGTAAGTTCGTGAATTTATGCCGGCTGTAAGATTGCCGCTGAAATAAAAAGTTTGAACTTTTATAAAAATATAAGTTCCGTCGCAGATAATTATTGCCTGACTATTGTGTTCATTCCCAAATAATTCTTTTGGAATAGAAAGGTTTGTATAATGAAGTTTTTGTCAATGTGATCTAAGCCTAAATGTTGTGTAACATATTCCCCAATGAGACATTCGCGCACAACTGCGAACAAACGCTCGAGCTTCCTTCTTGACATCCTACTTAATATTATAAACGCGAAAGTTTGTATGTATGGATGTATGGATGTTTGTTACTCTTTCACGCAAAAACTACTGAATGGATTTTAATGAAACTTTACAATAATATAGCTTATACATCAGAATAACACATAGGCTACAATTTGTAAACATATTGTTCGAAATACTAAACCTGCGCAGACGAAGTCGCGGGCACCAGCTAGTATTTTTATTTTATTTATTTGGGACAAAAAACAGTTACATGCTTAGCTTAAATACAAACAGATCCTTATGTTTACATATTTTCTACACAAATACACATAATTTCATGCAAAATAGTGTTATTATACATGTAACCCACACTATTGTCCACGAATTAATAAAGAAATTCAGTAGAAAAAAACAAACATACAGTGTGCATCACAAAAAAAAATTGAAGACTGTTATGAAGATTACATTAAGAAAAGGTAACACAAACTAAAATATCTTATGAAGTTAATAACTCTACTGCTTTTGCCTTAAAACTATTTTTGGAAAGAGTAAAAATGTCAAGCTCCATAAAGTGAGTATTGTACGCGTCAACAAGGCGACGGAGAGGCATGCGTACCCCAGCGTTAGTTCTGCACGAATTTGTGTGGAATAGTCGAGGCACACGTACCCCACGAAGCATGACGGACCTAGGTACTGTATAATTTAAACTATTTGATAAATGAATACAGTCGAATCTATTATTGCATATACCATATAGCATCATTACACCTAGAAGAAGCCGTCTAGATTCCAAACTAAGAACTTTATAACGTGTCAGTAATTGTTCATAGGAGGCTCTAGGACGATAACATTTAAAATTCATAGTACGTAAATACTTTTTTTGGACAATTTCTAGCCTATCCTTGTACTTATCATATAAAGGATTCCAGATTTGAACGGCGTATTCTAATTGCGAGCGAACCAGAGTTTTATATAATAATAAGAATGTAGAGGGTCGTACAAAGTTACAAGAAAATCTCATCACCAGCCCATACATCCGAAAGGCTTTTGTCACTATTTTATCAATATGAGTATCAAAATGTAGACGACAGTCAAGAGTAACACCCAAGTCGCGGACGGATTGGACTGCATTTAGACTTATGTTATTTATTGAATAATTAAAATTGATTTTATTTTTATTTTTTGTAAATGAAATTTTGAAACATTTAGGAAGGCTAAGGAAGAGTTTATTTTTGAGGCAGTATTCATAAAATCTATCAAGGTCCTGTTGCAAATTATAGCAGTCACTAATATTTTTGCAAGTGTTGTATATTTTCATATCGTCTGCATACATCAAAAACTGTGAGTTAACAAAGCACTGTTTAATGTCATTAATGAACAATACGAAGAGAAAAGGCCCTAACACTGATCCCTGCGGAACCCCAGATTTTACTACTATAGAGTCTGATTCATGCCCATTAATAACGATTTTTTGAGTCCTATTGAAAATATATGAAGCAAACCATCTAAGCAAATTGCCGCGTATACCATTAAATGCAATTTTTTCCATAAGTAGAGCATGATCCACCTTGTCAAAGGCCTTCTGAAAATCTGTGTAAACAGCGTCAACCTGTACCCGACCATCCATTTTTTCAAAAAGATAGTTCACAAAACTCATGAGATTAGTGGTAGTAGAGCGACGTTTGACGAAACCATGTTGTTCAGGTATAATCAGATGACGGATATGAGGATATAGCGTACTGTGTACAAGTCGTTCAAAGACCTTTGACAAAGTGGAAAGAATGGAAATAGGTCGGTAATTCTCTACATTATTTTTATCGCCACTCTTGTATACAGGGGTGATAGAGGCTTGTTTCCAGACCGTGGGGAAGACCCCTTCCTTCAAACATTTATTAAAAATTATATGTAACGCGGTGGATAACTGGTCGGATGTTTTTATGAAGAACGAAGGTGGTATGCCGTCAGGTCCAGCCCCTTTAGAAGAATCCAGCGACTTTAATGCTGTACAAATGGATTCCTTTGACAAATAAATGTCAGAGATGCACGGCGAATTGTCTTCATAGCAATTAGACGGTTGCCATTGGTCTGGGTCGAAAGTAGAGGGTTCGTACACTGATGAAAAGAAAGTTAAAAACAAATTGCATATTTCCTTGGGGTTATCAGAAGAAGTATTTTTGTAATGCATATTAACAGGATACTTAGCTTTGCCTTTCTGGGAAGAGACATACGACCAAAAATACTTTATAGATTTGGGAATGCTATCCTCGACCGATGTCATATATCGCTTATAACATTTTGTCGTCTCATTGTGAGACAGTTTACGATAGTTTGAATAACGCACATAATCAGAGTGATTACCATAATTCTTCCACTTAATCCAAGCATGTTCCTTAGTTTTAAATATTTTTATTAGAGAGGGTGAAAACCAAATCGGAAATTTTGATTTTTTTGAATAAGTTAATGGAATATGTGATCTAATAACTCCGTATATAGTTTCATAAAAACAATCAACAGCCAACTCAGATGAATGATGAGAGAGCAACTCGTCCCAATCCACGTTCCCTAAGTCCTGATTGATGCAATCATAGTTTGCTTTGTAAAAATTATACCTGCGAACCTGATTACATTTCATCGGCTTGAACTGCACATCTAGTTGAGTTAATATACAAAATGGAGGGTGGTGACTATCGGGATTTACCAGGAAATTACAAGGCACCGTTTGAGGGTCTGCATTAGAGATAATCAAGTCTAGCACACGACCCAAACTATTTTTTGTGTAGTTGAACTGTAGACCATTTATTATATTTATAAAATTAAGTAATACACGTCCCGCAGAGTCCGTCTGTTGGGCAGTGGCATGATTGCCCTGCTGTACCCAGTCAATATTAGGCAAGTTATAGTCACCAAAGAAATGATATGAATTGCAATTAGGATTATTAGCTAGGCCTTGCAGCATATCTAAGTACTGTTCATATACTTCTATACTAGACGCTGGGGGTATATACACGACACCAATAATATGGCGTGTATTTCGCTGGGCGGCAGGAATCTGTACCAATACTTGTTCGATATCAGAGTTAAGTAATTGAGCTGTCAATATTGTTGCACGCAATTCACGAAGCACAGCAATCAAAACACCGCCACCGTCCTTTTTGTTCGTCACGACACGGTCCCGGTCACATCTAAAGACAATATATCGATCATCAATAAATTCATTATCACTTATGTCTGGAATAAGCCAAGTTTCAGTCAGGACAATAACGTCATAGGAGTTACTCAATATATTCATATAGAGCATTTGCAACTTTGTACGGGTACCTCTACAGTTCTGATAGTAAAACGTAATGTTGTTATTAGCCATAAATAACCGTAATATTACAGATCAGTATAACATATCTATTTATGCCCAGACGATAATATTTGAACCCGATAACTATCGTAATTATATGATAAGTTACAGATAAGCTAGAATTACAAATTAGTTTAAGTTTACTACAATGTTTGTACTTTAAGATAGTTTCTAATATTATACACAAATGTTTAATCGACCTATAACTATCCAGTAGCACGTGAAATAGAAAATGTAAGAATATTTGGAGTTTAAGCAATGACAAGCAATGGCACAAGCAAGTGGGTAAAAGATAAATATAACATTTAAAATAGATGTACTCATAAATTATACATATAAACCTTTCAAATAAACATATATAAAAACAATAAAGAGAAAGCTTATTAAAGATGCGCGAACAAGCTGAGTGATCATAGGTGTAGCTATCAATCTGATTTTTCAGTGCAGTTCATCCCACTAATAACAATCCTTTTAAGATCGTCCCCAGATCGAATAGCAATTGATGACAGTCCGTCCCGCTCCCGTACAAGTACAGTCCCGTTTCTGACCCAAACGTATTTAAAGCCGACGTCTTTGGCAATCCGCTTGGCTTCTCGAAATAACGCCTTATTATGTAAGGTCAAATGTTCATTACAATAAACGCGTACCGAGGCACCGGATATTCCTAGCTGATCAGACATTAGGCCCTTCTTCTGACGATAGGCACTAAGAAGATTGTCACGTATTATACGTGTTCTAAATTTTATAATAATATTTTTAGGTTTGCGATCATGTTGCTGCCCATGTGGTACTCTATGTATCGATATAATATCATTATGAGACACAGGTAAATTAATAGCGGAGCCTATAGAATCCATGATAGCTAATAAGTTTTCATTTCGCTTTTCTGGTAAATTACATATTTCAATATTACATGAACGTGCCTGCTGCTCCATCGTCTCTATCTTGGCCTCAAGTTTAGCCACAGCCTGTGCACTCGTACTACTCGTCAGGTCATTCAAGCGTTCAGCACTCTTCTTTTGTTCGACTTCCAAGCTTTCCAGGCGAGTTTTCATGTCCTCATAACTCAGGTTGAAAAATTGAATTGATTTTTCAATCTCAGAATAAGACCTCTGAATACTGAGATTCTGTTTTTTCAAATCAGCAACTTCTGCGACTATTTTGTTGAGCAGAGCATCTTGGTCTTTTTTCCATGACTGCAACAAATTCTTCAAATCCTCAAATGTGTCAGTCTCCACGCAGTCATCGTCACATTTGAAGCGTTTATTGTTCTGCCGCGTTGTGACATGTTCTAGTATATTACCGATATTGACTCCAGAAACAGATGCCGTAGACGACAAATCAGGCTCTGAATGAGTCTCAAGCAATGCTATGGTAGAACTTTGGGGGGGCGACCGCAAAGTACGAGGCATTGCAACTCTGAGTACTTAATACAGTCGATGAATAAATCAAAACAATGATGCAGTCCGCTGGCGATAGAGCTTGGCTATTTCGCCAGTGTGGACAGATGCTTCCTTAGCCCAGCGCCGACGCACACCGCCCCGGAGCTCCAACGATGCAGGTTCGATCCCAGCCAAACGCAAAACTTTTTTCTTTAATTGAATGAGTTTGTCAAATTAATTTGCACACCCACTCAATGTAGGAGCTGACAAAAATGTTCCGTCTTACTTTAACTCCTCCCAGTGGGCGTCGACCACAGGTAACAACACAGCAAGAGCAACAAGGAATCGAAAACAACACAAATAACCAATCACAGTAGTTCAAATCACAAAAACGTCAATATTCACAGCGCGATGCGACACACGTCTGTCCGTTTCGAGTGTAAGAGCTGAACTGTACTAGTATTAAATAAGGTGGCTAGTATCTCATCAGAATCTCCAGTTCGCAGATTTGTAAGATATGAACCTAAGGCAGTTCGAGGATCTATAATATTATGTTTGTAAAGTGGAAATTTATTAGGTAAATAAATCATTAAATTAATCGAAACTCGTTTTTTATTACACAACTTTTATAGTTAGCAATTGAACAATTTAATTTAACAATAAAAAATTTAAATCAACAATTTTTTACGCAGTACTGTTGTAATTATTTTATGATACGGTTTAAAACATTCAATACACAATCCAGGCTGACCATGCAATCACCAATATTCGCATGCAAATATGGTTTGCGCTCTTTTTTTTAATGGGCACCAACATTGATTGCAGCGCCTTCGCTTTGTTTTGCCGTGAGTATCTTTTGGTAGTTTCATGATTCAATAAACTTTATTTTTAAAGGCATTTGTAATTCGGAATCCAAATGAGGTTTGACAATTGATTTAATTACACTCAAGCGGAAATCGTTCAATTTTTTTGAACTGCATTTATTATAAAAAAAGGAGTTGTAGCATTTAAGCGAGATGCTCACAAGCATACTACTCAGGTTTCTAACCCGTACAGGACAGCATATAATAAGCAAGGCCTGAATAGGACTGTGTATTAATAAAAATGCTTCATCAAGATTGTATAAGTGTTGTATTCTGTCAGCTTATTTTGAAGGAGAAAAAATAATAAAAAAATAAAACAAAACACCAACACAACAAGCTCCGACTATACAGGTTTTAGTGTTGGTGGTTTAAGTGACGTTCCGCCACAGAGTTTACCAATAGAATTTGTATGACATGTAAAATAACTTTTTTATACCATCGTATAGATTTGTACTCGCGTGAATATATGAAAGCAGTTGGTCATGACGATCGATTGCTTTCATACTTTTATTATATTTGATAACCATTTGAGGCTTTAATGGTAATATGTATACCCCGTCGATTTCGCAAACAGTGAAACAGAATATAAATATATGTGGAATTTTGTTCAAAGCCTCTGGCCACTAGTCTAGCTTTATATTGGACATTACCATTAGATTTTTTAATTTTGAAAACCCATTTACTGCTTACAGTCTTTGCATCCACAGGTTTTTCACAGACAACCCATGTATTATTTTCTTTCAGGGTTTCTAGTTCTCTGCTTATGGCTTCTTGCCATTTACTAGCGTCTGGCCTTTTCATGGCTTCTTGGAATGTTAAAGGCTCATTTTCCTGAGTGGAGACCCAAGCAGCAAAATTCTCTTATAGCAATTGACTTATAAGATTACACGTCTTATAGAAATCTAGTAGACGCATTAACTTAGGCCACTGATCCTGCGAAAGCATCTTCTAGGATGATTTGCACTACAAGTACTTTCGACCCTATCGTTTAGTTTTATAAATGTTAATAGGATTATTTTACACAACTCTTGCTAGAGCGGTCAGTCAGGTTCAGTCTTATAAGTGCAAGTTACAAAAGTTATTAGCAAAGTGTTACTTTTGATCCGATAATCGCATTTAGTAAGATCGTTTTATCTTGTTAACGTCTTGTTTCATTCTTCTATAAGACATGCACTTCCTATAAATGCCACAGATAAAGCTGCTAGAGGTAAAGATATTATAAAACAAATTTATCTTAGTCGTGAACCTTAACGGATTTTTAGCAGCAAGCTAGCATAGCCTCTGATTTTTATAAGTAAGGTTCTACTTAGATGTGTTCTACATTTGCTATTATTAGAGTAATCGGCCATCTTGCGATTTGTTAGAGAAAGCTGAAACAATATAAATATGGATTTAAATAAGTGGAGACGATTTAAGCGTAGTGGCGGTTATCGAAGTAAATATAAATATTTGCAACAACTTACAAGATTTGCACATTACTGTATGGTGTAATTCACATTACCCACAGAACCCTAAAACTTAAATATGGTGGCGTAGGTATGTCATGTAAGCGTCTTAACTTTGATTAAAATTAAAAAGTCATATAAAGGTTCTGATAAATGCAATGTAATGGCACCCTATGTCGGACAGGTATTTATTAATTTATTACTGAATAAACAAATCATGAAAATGTTATATTTTGAAGGCGTGTGAAGATATGTTTATTATCGTCTAACATTTCATCAATAAAATTATTTTCGCAGGTTGAGTTACTCTGTTGAGGCACTCTTTAAGAAACAGGTACACGGCAAATGTTATATAATGACAAACATTATTATAATGTGACTTTATTTATCTTTTGAAAATAAAAGAGGATTCAATGTCATGCACCAGCACAGTACAATGAGTTAACGAAAAAAGAACGAATGATCGACTGAATAAATCTACTAATGGTATTACGTTGATCACTGTAGGACCAATTACTCCAGTAGCGGCACGAGCCAGATCATAAGAGGACCAATCGCTCTTTTTAGATGCATTTACCTGATTTTTATAGGACAAATATATTTTGTTAAAGCACTTAATAAGGTTATTATAAAATCAAATAAAACTTTACCGGATTATAACAAAGCTACTAAAGGGTGATATAGTCGTATAAACTGCGCCCAAATGCGGCTCTATTAGCGTTTACAGGATTTCTATAGGATTAAAAAATACGTGCTCCTAGGATAATTACAGAGCTACATTTTGCTACTTGGGGACATAGTGACACTTGTAGAAGGAGATCTGTTTTCTTATACGAGTACTTCTGCGAGGAGATAATACTCTATCCTCTTCACTGCTGCAGACCTCGTCACTTGAACATGGTACATACATACTCATGTCACTATCTGGTACATGCATACTCATGATATTTACTTGATATGGCCCTAATTTCTCTTTGGTCTTTCCATTTTGACATACATATATTATTCTTGTGAACAATACATAATTCTCCTTTTTTTAATTTACTTGATTCGATTTCTATAGGGTTATTTTTCCTCTTCTGTCGAAGCATACCTGTGCAAAAGGTTTTATAAGCATACAATTTTTCGACTAAACTGACGCTTGTATAAATATTAATAAAATTAATTGTATAAATATTAATTAATGTTTTATATGAATAAATGGTGCCCTTCATTAATAAAATTTGAAAGCAGATGGTCAATTACTTTTTGCACGTGATTTTTGCCGCCTGCAAGATTCAGATGCACCGCCATATAAATGTAATTTCTTATGAAATCCCCGAGCTGGTCGGCTAGTGCGTAGAATTTTACTATTTCTTTAAGTAATTATTCTACTTTTTATTTTTATTTAGAACATTTAAATACAAATCAATGAATCTTTGAATCAAGGAAAGCTTTGAATGTCATATATACTAATATTATAAAGAGGAAAACTTTGTTTGTTTGTTTGTTTGGTTGTCTACACTAATATTATAAATATGAAAACTTTGTTTGTTTGTTTGTAATGGATAAACTCAAAAACTACTGGACCGATTTTAAATATTCTTTCACCATTAGAAAGCTATATTATCTGCGAGTAACATAGACTATATTTTATCAGGGTGCGGGCAGTAGCTCCCACGGGACGCGGGTGAAACCGCGGGGAAACGGCTAGTATTTACTAAAAATAAAACATCCATACGAACTGTCAATCTGTCAATCAGTTTATAAAGACAGATTCACGGATAGACGATCTACTTTCGCATTAATATTATGTATTATGAATATAAATAACAATATAAATAAATGTATGTGGAATAGGATCTTATTTGTGCTTTTTAGTATTGTTTTCTAAACTGAGAAATGTTATTGTGGAGTCGTCAAAAGCTGGAGAGGTTAAGCAGCAGGAAGAGAAAGATTGTAATGCGAAGATTATAATTAAGAATTCTAAGAATATAGTTAAACAAGTGTTTTTGCTCAACAAGCGACCTACATCTTATTTACTTATATTGTACAATTTTAATAAATCGTATTGCTGTGCTTTGCGCCCTAACAGGGTATCATGTATGTACCTCTACATTCTATAACACCTTTTAACACACTCATGATCACAATAAATATTTGAAGTTGAAGTATTAGGCAGTACGGATGAATACAAAGACCATTAGGTATATATGAGAATTTAGAAGTACCCCTTATCTTTGCCTGTAAAACACCTGTGAATAAAATGAAAAAAGTTTGAGAATCTACGTCAGTGAACTCGCCTAGCGAGTTCTAGGCATTGCAGAATAGTTTATTTTCTGTCAGTTATAAACTGGGTCTGCACACCCGTCCTACCACATAATTCTACAGATTAGGGCATATTTAGTCTTTAGTATTATTTTAAGCAGAAAATACCCTTGAATTTGGAAAAAAAATTGTAAAAACATTGAACTCGCCGGGCGACTCTTCGGCGCTGGAATAGAATTTACGTGGACTCGCTAGGCGAGTCAGCGGCACTCAACGTGTTAAATTAATATTGTTTTTTCTTTTTCTCTGCAGATGTGGCTTCCCCGGCGACCACGGGCACGGCAGTCATGTGTCTCTGCCTAGAACAGCCAAGCGGAGCGCAAGCTGCAATAACTAGTAACGATTGCACTAAAATTATTTTGGATAGGTATTTTTTTAATTTTTTAGCTTAATTTGGACTGTATAACGTTATCAGGAATAGATAGAAAACTATTGTAATTAATTTTATTTTCTTTTAAAAAGACTGTCCATGGAGTTTCTTGCCGGTTCTTCTCCATGTGACCAAACTCTTTGGAACCGAGCAATAGTTTGACGTTTCGAAAGAGCTTTTATATGCCAATTTGAAATAAAAAAAATGACTTTGACATAGCAAAATGGTATCAAATGGTGAACGGTGGTCAAGGGTTTACAAAAGAGTCCTTTACAGTACTAAAACATTGATACATCCCCTTAAACGCAATTTAGTGTTGGATGAAATATGGATCCAAATACGGTTACCGCTGATAGTGGCACGATTTTAGATGTAGATACATTGAACAAAGCCAGTCAGGCTCTTGTTTTAATGCTGGTCGGCGTAAACGATTCATGGAAATTACCCGTAGGATACTTTTTAATGGAAGGATAACAGGTACTTTTTATTTCATTTGGTACATGTAACCAGTATTTTTAATTTGTACCAGTATTTTTAAAAGAATTGCCTCATATCTTCTAAACTTGAAACAATTAATATTTAGTTTCCCTTCCCAAATGCTTGCAATAGAGAGTAGCGCCCATCACCTCGATGGTTATGGGTACCTAGGTACTAGGGATGATATTTCACTATGGTACTCAGTGTCGGATTTAGCAATCTAATTTTAGGTATCATTATATCCTAACAAATTAAAGGAACTTTTAATTTTTCAGGAGAACAACGGGCATCCCTGGTTAAGCAATGTCTAATATTAGCTCATGACGCGGGAGTTAAAGTTATTGGATTGACTATGGATGGATGTCCTTCTAATATGCACATGGCAAACATTCTCTGATTAAAACGCATTTTAATCATCCTTCGTCATTGAAAAGAAGCTGGCTGCCGACCTGGCGGAACTGGACAGCTGCGGCTCGCAGTCGCTGGCTGATGGTGAGCCTGGTGAAGAAGAAAATGCATCTCGGATCGAGGAGTGGGTGAAGACACAGCGGGTCGCTAGCTGTCACGACGATGCGCTGTGCCCGGCACAACGGCAAGAGGCTGTCTTGCAGCAATTGGATAACGCCGGCCCATCTCAGCTCGGGAACGTGCAACCAAACCAGAGCGGTACTGACGACGGCACTATGCACATGCTGGCGTGTGCGCTTAAGGACCTAGCCGCCGCCGCCGCAACCACCAACACCAACCAGGCAGAAACTAAGCTGCTTAACCGACTGTCTATGCCAAAAGACTTACCGAAGTTTGACGGTGACCCGCTTGAATGGCTGCAGTTTAAGCAAGCGTATGAAGAATCTTCTCATGCAAGTTTAGAAGAAGCAGTCACAGCTACTCATCGGCGCTACCTCTCCTGATGTCGTGATGGCCGCACTGAAGCTACAGTTTGAAAACAACGATGTAATAATAACTAGAATATTGCAAGACATCAACAAGCTGCGACTCACGACTACCAGAAGGATATTGTACCATTCGCCATCAAAATTCAAAACTGTGTGGCAGCCGTCTCTGCGATCGGCTGTGAAGACTACCTAAACGGCATGACGCTCATATTGACAGTGTTTGCGAAATTACCAACAGTAATGTTATCAAAGTGGACTGATTATAGTTTTCCGCTCTTAAAACTAAATTATAAACCTAAGTTCATCGTACTGTCTGAGTTTCTAAATCTACGTAATATATTATTATTCAATCGTGGACAATTAAAAATAATATTAACTATAAACCAACGTCACAAACTGTGTTGATAAATTACGATGAAAATAAAGACGTTAACAGTGACAATTTGTGAGGATTCTGCAAACTAGCAAAGCATGCGTTACCTGACTGCAGGAAATTCAGGAAAGCTTTGCGCAAAGTTCGCTGGAACTACGTAAAACGCATTAGAATATGCTACAAATGTTTATCCGCACGAAACCTCAAGAGTACGTGTCCCGCCGCCGTGTGTGACGTCACTGCGTGCGGACAACCGCATCATCGTTTGCTGCATTACATACCGACCGCTGCCGCCGAAGACGCCGTCGCCCCAAGCACGGCGACTTAATCTAGTAGTGAACAAACTGAAGTGGTAGCTCACGTTAACACCAACCATAACGAATGGTCAGTGCGGTTGAAAGTGGTTCCCGTTATAATTCAAGGACCTAACTACGGACATTTTAAAATTCGATATATGATTTGCTCTAAATGGAAATTGCACCCTTTGATAAAAACATTGTTGCAATAAGTTTTAGTTGATAGTTGCGGAGTGATAAGACTATGTCAGCTGATGCACAACATTCCAAAAACATTGGAATAAATGTATCATAGCTAGTTTTATCCTTATTAGTCACTAGCTTCTGCCAGCGGTTTCACCCGCATCCCGTGGGAACTATTTCCCGTACCGAGATAAAAAGTAGCCTATAGCCTTCCTCGATAAATGGGCTATCTAACACTGAAAGAAATTTTCAAACAAACAAACAAACAAACTCTTCAGCTTTATAATATTAGTATAGATGAAGTACTCTTAACCAACAACATATTTATTTGAATAAAGATTAATATTATTATGTTGATACAACTTAAACAAATTATTTCAACCAAATTAGGTACCATAAAAACGGTTTTTGTGAGTTAATCTTAAAAGATAGACATACCTATACTGTCGCGGACTGTTTTTTAGATCATTAAAAGAGCTATTATTCTTTAATACATATTTTTTGTGTATCTTGAACCGTTTTCACGGCGCACGCAACGGAAAGCTTCAAAGATGAAATAATTTCTCCCGTTTTTTACACATTTACCACTTTATGTTTGCTCCTATTGGTCGTAGCGTGATGTTATATAGCCTATAGCCTTCCTCGATAACTGGACTATCCAACACAAAAAGAATTATTCAATTCGAACCAGTAGTTTCGGAGATTATCGCGTTCAAACAAACAAACAAACAAACAAACTCTTCCGCTTTATAATATTAGTATAGATTACTGCAAGAACCATTGGGAAAGTTACATTATGATAGACTGATCCATGCATCACATATAGTTGATGGAATCTTTTAGGAACTTTTTTGAATGTGTCGTCTGCAAGCCAATATTTAGATCGACTTAAATGTTGTAATAGTGTTTTTGTTGTGAGCATAATTATACGACGTCCTTTGGTTATTTGACTTTTATAATCAAATTATTCTCTAAATATTTACAATGTAACTTATTCAAATCAATATCAAAATCTACTGTTTCTGGTTCTGTAATTGGTTGTTTTCCTTTTTTCTTATTTATATATATAATTTGCTTCAAATTTTTTACTAACGGTTAATGTGCTGAAATTACTTCTGATGTTGTTGATAAGCAATCGCTTAATGTCTGACTTGGTTTTTTCCCAAGGTTATGAATCGATTCTTCTTTAATCATATTTATAGTGTTGGCAACCCTTTACTTTATAACATCAGAGTCATGATTATAGTTAAGTATTTTTGTGCTTATTAATGTATGCACATTACTTTCTGTATTATATGTGGTTATTATTCTTACGTTACAATTATATTTTTTGTTCCGTCTCATTTCACACAACCAATAGTATTTGTCACATAACACTTTATTTTTTCATAAATATATCTATCAATTTCTAGGTTATATATTCCACTTTTAAACTAATTGCTTCTGAATTTTCCATATTAAATGTACTTTAACTTTGTTTTGCTCAACATGATAAAACGATATTTCAACTAATTATAGTACGCACGCCGCCATGATGATCCCTATGACAGTTCGTTAGCGCTTAACATTGTACTAGTTGACATCCTGTCACAAAAAATCCTTTTCAAGATTCTTTCTTCCATTTTCTTCATGAAGGTTGCATACCAAAGGTTGTCGCAACAGGTCGCAACAGGTCCATAAAATAATCGAAAAAATCATAATTGTGTACATTTGTCCACACTAATATTATAAAGAGGAAAACTTTGTTTGTTTGGTTGTAATGAATAGGCTCAAAAACTACTGTACCGTTTTTTTTAATTCTTTTTCACCATTCGAAAGCTACGAAGTAACATAGGCTAAATTTTATTTTGGAAAAAAATCAACCAGAAATGTTACTTATTTTCCGTACGCTGCCTAAACTATAAAAAAATCTTATTGAAAAATAATAAAATAACTCAAAACCCCCGACTTAACCTCATTATTATGTAACTAAATATTATAATAGACGTAAGCCCCGCAGGGCATCTGAGGCGGATGACGGGGAGTAGCGACCCCGCGGGGCTATATATCCGAGTGCTCCAGGGAGAGTATACTGTCCCCCATCTCCGGCCTGCCGGAGTGAAGCATGACGGGGGATAGGTCTCCCGCCTCTTGGCTTGCCTTCATCGGCCGGTCAGAGTGGAGTCGCTAGAGCAGGGTTAGCAGCCCACTCGGAGGGTAGGTGACTCGTGGTAAGTGGCGAGTGGGCCGGTGATGCTGGACCCACAGGGAGCGCGTGATCTGCGTTTAAAGTCCGCCGCACCCTTCAGCCCCTCATGTACCTGTTGCCCCCTTGTTGCGATTTAGCGACTGATTCCCGGGGGCCCAGTAAGTGAGGTGGCGAGTCTCCACTTGCCATTTTTACATGTATTTAATACATTGTCATCGGCAGGTGCCATAGTTCCCGTAGTTTCCCCATTCCTAGTCCACTAACATCCCATCACAATAGCCCAAGTAGTTTTCATCCATAGTTAGCAATAGTTTAGCACAGAACCGGGGATTGTCCTTGGGTACATTTCTATAGTGTATACAGGGATAATCGTCGGTTTTGTGTCACCATTTCATTAAAGTTGTCTCAAAAGGGCTTCAGCGTGTTGGCTTCGGCCCCACGTTCGCCTCCCAAAAATCCGGGACTCTATAGTCCCGAGGTCTGGAAGAGACATACATTTATAATAGACGTAATAATAATAATTTTACCATAATACATAACCGAGGAATATCCGTCGGGGGCTGCCATTAAACCAGCTAAAGCCACATCAAAATCGGATCATTAGTTAAGAAGGTAGGTGGGAACATTACTTTGCACAAACACACACTAACGCACACACAAACGCACATCTCTCACCCTAAACGCATATACCTGCTCCGTTCCGTCGTGGGTAAAAAGATAGAACCATAAAATGTTCTAATTAATTGAAGATCTTATAAATATCTACAAAAAAAGTCCGCGGCACACTATACCTATCTATGTCGAGTGAGGCACAACAACCATTTTTTTATTTAAAAATCTTATTTTTTGAGCTATGAGTAAGGTATCCGCGCGGCTGTCGGCTTCCTACGCAGCGGTCGTGCGCGAAGTCTAATCATTTTCGTTCGATTTTTATTAGACTTCATTCTTAAAACGACACCTACGCAAAAGTTCTTCTTAGAGCTTAACAACAGTTCTTCTCAGAGCTAATCAACAATTCTTTTCAGGGCTACCCAACAGTTCTTTTCAGGACTAAAAAACATTTCTTTTCAGGACTAAACAGTTTTTTCAGGGCTAAACAACAGTTCTTTTCAGATCTAGAATATTACAGGCTATTAACATTTTCTTAAACATTTGAAAATGCCTAAGAAAGCCAGGTCCCAACTTTTTAACCATAGTTCTCAAGCACGGGCAGCAAGAATACGTCGTATGGGAGAATCTTCATCTGAACGTTCACAACGCCTAGCTGAACAAAATCAGAGAAACTCTCAGGCTCGCGCGCGAGAGTCGAGTGTCGAACGTTCGCAACGCCTTGCACAACAAAATCTGAGAACCTCTGAGTTACGTGCACGAGAGTCTAGGCTGGAGACTTTAACATCCTCATAAAGACAATCTATGCAGCCTGTGGATAATGATGATGTCGTTTGTCCATATCTTTCGCGGCAAAACGGACTGACGAATTGATGTTTTTTTTTTTAAGTGGAGATAGTTAAATAAAAGGATGGGCAGTGACATGGGCTATTTATCGCCCAACGAAGTGGGTGCGGGTTAGCTAGTAAATTATACAAATAAATATTAAGAAATCATTACGTAATGTTCGGAAATAATGGAAAAAAACTGATCAGTAGATCAAAAGATCAGCAACTGAAGATTACAAATACACGTTTTTTAATTTAAAAACCGTGGTTGTTCCTGGCAAGTTTACGCAGTTCCTACTGGCGGATTTCGCAGAAAAAGGATATCGTATGCTATTATTTTCAACACCTGAAGCCAAACAAACATTACAACTGGCTAAACATGTATTCTGTGACGGTACATTCAAGTGTGCAACACCACCGTTTCTTCAATTGTATACAGGTCGACATGGACAGAGCAACCGAAAAAAAGTCCATTATCCCAGTGTGCTATGCTTTACTTCCTGACAAAAAACAATATACATACACAATTCTATTTGAACTAATCAAAAGCCAACTTCCAGAATTTTCGCCTGAATCGTTTACTACAGATTATGAAATTAGTGCTATGATGGCCAAGCTAAGACGTGAAAGAGATCGTCTAAGAAAACAAATGGAAGAAATAGTACACGTGAATACACCGCTTCCTTCTCCCAGTTCTTCTCGCACATCACACTCAACACACAAACATACCAGATGACGCTCAAGAATATTATAAAAAATTAACCGGAAATTCAACAGTTCAAGACGACATAAATGGGTTTTCTATTGTTGATTTTGAAGTAGAAGTTGAAGATGCTGCTTAAGGAACTTTAAGCACAAGATGATTTTTAACTGCTGTAATTGTGTAGTTATTAACCATTTATGTATGTGAAAGTAGTATAAATTGTTTGTATGTTCAAGGTGCAATAAAATATGAATAAACCACGTATCTAACATTTTACTTTTCCATAAAAAAGTCAACAAAGAACCAAACCACAATACAATAATTTTGCTATTAGGAACCATCAAGTTTTTGACCTAACATTAAATTGTCATAAAATTGAATTATGTAGTTTTCCTATATCCTTGCTAATGCAGTCCTTTAACGTTGTTAAGTTATTTATCTCATGAAACTTACTTATTTTTCTACACACCTTTAAACAAAAAACATAATTATCTCAAAACTGATATGATGTGGGTTAGTTATAAGTTTGCATAACTACGTCCAATTGAAAAAAATAAAATTATTTCGCCACATTTGAAGGAATTACATATTCTAAGTCATGGGCCTACAACGCAATATCGGAACAAGATTATGTTCCATTTAATTGTAAACTATGTGAGTAAAATCTCCAATGCAGAGAGGATCGTGTGGCATTTTAGTGAAGCTGGTCACGGCAAGGGAGCAGCTTCACTAAAATGCCACACGAGCGGCTGCGTAAAACGGACGTGTGATAATATTGTTACGCATGGAAGAGATATTACAAATATTGACAGTTTTGTCAGTTGTTTGAAGGACAATTGTAAAGCTATCGAAATTCTTCCGGTTGATGATACCCATGTTCCTGAAATACAGAGAATAGCGGATGCAAATAAATGTCGTCCGTTTAAATGTACCTTTCAAATCCATCCAAGTAGTATGGGACGCTACTGAACCTAATTTACTGCACGCCCGGAGATTAAGCAGTATTTCTTCCGCCACTCACGTTAGTTGTCCTCATTTTGAAATAGGACATGTAGGATTGTACTGTAGCGTAGTTAGAAACTTTTTCATTTGTAAGGTTTTATTCATCACGATTGATACTGACCGGGCAATCATTTTAAATATATTCGATTTGTTCCATAGAATAAGTTTTTATATTGAAGTGTGTCACTTCACCTCTCGAGCCCAAACAATAAACGTCGTGATATCGAATCAGTTTTTCATTTTGGTACTACAAATTGGTGGAGGCGCCGACGCCAAAGCCCCTAAAAATATAAAGTATAAAGTTTTCGTCCACGCGAAAAAATTGGCTTGGTGACAGATATAACAGAAAAATCGGAGGTCTCGAGTCGAGACGGGTAACGTATACTACGCGACGGAGCCAGCGAACTACAGACAAGTTAAGTAAAATCATATATTTCATTATAACGATGGCGCAAACCATAAATTTTTTCACTGGTACAGATGACGTGAATTTCGATGAATTTTTGGTACAATTTAAACTAATTGCCGCAATCAATAAATGGGCGGAAAATGTTCTCGCGCTGATATTAGGCGCATATTTGCAAGGGCCTGCATTGTCCTTCTTTAAAAATCTATACACAGAAGGCATTGCTTTTAAGACGATTTGTGACAAAATAAAGGAAGAATTTCCATCCATAACTAATTACGTAGAGAAATTCTATAGTTCTCGGCAAAATAAAGACGAGGACCTTATAATGTTTTATTATCGATTAAACGATTTGAGTATGAAGGCCCACATAAATGACGAAAGTATTTTCATAAAGACATATCTAAAGGGGCTGACAAACGAAAATTTGCGAAAGCTGGGAACGCATGTATATAATTCAAAGGCAGAGTTGAGAATGACATTAATACAAATAAAAGAACTATTTGGTCAAGATCAGAAATCATCGATAAATTTGCCCATCCAACCCCCGCGAGGGATTTTGTCGAAAGTAAGATTCGACCACCCCTTCGAAATCACGAGATCCCCATCCACATCGACACCGAGGGCGCAGAGTCCAATACCATCACCATCAACCTCGACACCCCGACCAATGGAACCACGAAATACGGAAACTTTCCATACGCCCAGATACAACTTAAGACCTAGATTTAGATATACGAATGCGAACAGCAATAATGCTCGATTCTTTTCTAGCCCAAGAAGTCGTGATGATAACCCAAACTACCAAGGACGCAGACATTAGAAAAAGAGAAAATGACAGGGGAGTTGCGAGCTGCGTCCGAAGAAAATAAACTCCCAGATGAAAACAATAAAACCGGTCAGTCTGTTCCTTTAATAAACATTTCCATCAGCCATCAAAACATTCTTGCGCTGATAGACACTGGAGCTTCAATCTCCTGCGTGTCTGAACAGCTGGCATTAAAATTAAACATTAATTTCACTTATGACGAAACGAGATATTGCTTCAAGTCCATCTCCGGCTCTTGTTTGAAGGTCCGCTATGGTCAATATAACATTGGATTCCTATCTTTTCAAGAACGAACTCATTATCATTAAAGACATAAGTCAAGATGTGATACTCGGTCCAGACTTTCTATATACCTCTAAGAATAAAGCATTGATAGACTTTAGTAACGAACGCTTAGTTGTAATGAATCGCATATATGTTCCGTTTCACAAGGTCTCCCGAGATATTGCTTCAGAATCAAATACATTAATTTATTGTCATCATAATGCCATAATGACATCAGGTAGTTTGAAAACATTGTCAAAATCAGACTATATTTATTTTTCAGAAAAGATTAGGGATAATGACGATTATGTGTTAGGTTCTGATTATATGTTTCACATTCCTTAAGAACGCAAGATGATAAGTCTTTAATAGATACTATTAACATAAACCCAGACCTGCGTGTTGAAGAAAAAACAGAATTGAAGAATTTGTTCCTTTCATATAGAAAATGTTTTGCTTTTTCCACATCAGAGTTAGGAAGTTGTGACTTAGTAAATATTGAAATAAAAACTACTGACGAAATACCGGTTCACCGACCTCCTTATAGGGTTTCACCGAAACAATTAGAGATTATAAACACACAAGTAGATGAAATGTTAAAAAATGGGGTTATTAGAGAGTCAAAAAGTGCCTATGCATCACCCGTGGTATTAGTACAAAAACCCGATCACACATGGAGATTTTGCATCGATTACCGAAAATTGAATAAAAAAGTTATAACAGATAGTTATCCACTACCGATAATCGAAGACATTGTTATTTATTTGTCGGGAGCAAAATTTTTTGCAGATTTAGATTTAAATTCAGGATATTGGCAGCAAAAGCTATCTGAAAAAGATAAACACAAGACTGCTTTTGTAACGCCTTCCGGATTATATGAATTCAATGTATTACCATTCGGACTTAAAACAAGTCAAGCAATATTCCAAAGGACTATGGATAAAGTCTTAGCGGGAATCAAATATAAAAATGCTATTTGTTATGTTGACAACATCCTTATCTGGGGAAAAAAATTTGTCGAGTTCAAAACTGCACTCACAGAAGTATTAGAACGACTTAAAAGAGCGAATCTTACGTTAAAACATAATAAATGTAGCTTTGGTTATAATGTCGTAAGCGTATTAGGTCATGAGATATCGGGAGTAGGGATCAGGCCTGAAAAAAAAAAGTTGCAGGCATTGATGTCGGTAAAACCGCCGGTTAATACGAAACAAGTCAAATCTATCTTAGGATTATTTTCATACTATCGTAAATTTATTAACCACTAGCTTTTGCCCGCGACTTCGTTCGCGTGGAATAGGGCACCCGGCAGATTTTTGGTTTGAACAATAGATGGCGCTGTATGTCCGGAATAAATTGTATTTTTTATTTTCATTTTCTTGTAATAAAAACTATCCTATATCCTTCTCCTGGCTCTAATCTACCTCCCTGCCAGTTTTCAGCTAAATCAGTTCAGCCGTTCTTGAGTTATAAGTGGAGTAACTAACACGACTTTCTTTTATATATATAGATTTTGCTGACATAGTTCTTCCATTAACCAAATTATTAAAGAAAGGTGTCAAATTTAGTTGGGCGTAGGAGCAGCTAGAAGCTTTCGACACCATCATAAAATATATGTCCAACCCACCGATTTTGAAGTTTTATTCAGTTAATAAAGATATCTTGACTCGCCTTTATGTAGATGCAAGTGGAGAGGCGTTGGGTTGCTGTTTGATGCAAGGTAAGGAAGTTATGCATCCAGTGGCATATGCTTCTAGGAAATTGAGTGAGAGTGAAAGAAAATATTCTACAACTGAGAAAGAATGCTTGGCGTTAGTATGGGCTCTGAACTATTTCAAACATTTCCTGTGGGGAATGAAATTTCAGGTGATGACAGATCATAAGGCGTTGTGTTGGCTGAAAGATAGAAAGGATATGAATGGAAGATTGGCGAGATGGTCTTTGTGCATTCAATCGTATGAGTTTAATATTGTTCATTGTGCAGGGAAAGAGAATGTAATTGCGGATTTTTTGAGTAGGAATCCATTAAGTCAGGAGGATAGCGGTAAAGAAACGATAGGTGATATGCAAGAAGATGGTATGCACAAGATAGAAGTAGTCAGATTGAAAGATGAGCAAAGGCAGGATAATTTCTGTAGACAAATTTCAGATAAAATCAGTGAGAGCGATGGACGAGAGTATAAAAGCTTCAGATCTATCAATGATGTGCTATGCAAGAAAGCGAGGAGATTTAATGAAATAAAGAATTTGATTGTGGTACCAAAACAAATATTACCGAGTATACTACAAGAATTACATGACGACCCATGGTCAGGGGGACATTTAGGACTAGCAAAGACGTGCAAAATTTCGTCAAAGATGCGGAAAAGGAGGTTGAAAGATATGTTAAGAGTTGCATGGTTTGTCAGGAACGAAAGAAGGTGAAAGGTGTTGCACAATTACAACCAGTAGTGGTAAACCATTTGATGGAAAAGATAGGTATAGACATACTAGGTCCCTTTAGAAAGTCGAGGAATGGCAATAGATTTGTGATTGTAGCTGTGGAATATGTTTGTTGCAATATGTAAGGCAGTTCCTAGAGCGACAGCGCAGAGTGTGAGTGAGTTTCTGATTGAAGAAATATTTTGTCGACTAGGAGGCGTGAAAGAAGTTATTTCGGATAGGGGTTCGGTTTTTACATCACATTTAGTTAGGGACAGTATGAATTATTTTTGAGCGAAGTCATGTTTCACGGCAGCTTTTCATCCAGCCTCTAATGGTTTAGTTGAGAGATTTAATAGATCATTAACACAAATGTTATCAATGTATGTTTCTGGGGATCAGCGTAATTGGTGTTATTATATACCGTTCGTTTGTTATGCGTACAACACTAGTAAGTATGCTAGTACTAAAATATCGCCCTATATGATTATGTACGCTAAAGAACCATTATTTCAGACAGATATAAGAGTAAATGATGACAGGAGTAGTGAGGTTGATTTTAGTAGAGGTAGAAGACATGATATACATAATAGGGTAAAGGCGGGATAGATGCCGCAGTGGGATAGATGCCCCATTTTTAAAAAACCTAACTTCCCATGCTCGCGATTAAGAAACAACCGTTTAAGTAGAAGCCACAAGCACCCCGCACCTAAGTTAGCCACGCGCCGTCGAGGGGTGAGGTCGCGTTTCGCTCGTATGTGAATTCATCTCCGCGGCGAACTTAAAGTGAGCGTAAAATTTTTAAAGGTGAGTATTTGCTGTTGTATAACTTTATAAGTAGATATTAATTCCGTCAAAGGACAATGCCAGGGTCTGGGCTCAAAGTTTGCCCAGCAGTGGGAGTAGTTCCAGCTGGTTCCATAGTGCACTCTGAACACGAAATCCAAATATTTTTGAAATCGGTCCCAGAGGTCCCGAAAATAACCGGTTCAAATGTTCTCCATAGATAGTCACTTAACAAAGCCTGAGCCATTTGCCCAGTAGTGAAAGTGGTCGAAATAGGTTCTTTACTGCACTGTTAACACGAAATCCAAATATTTTGGAAATCGGTCCCAGAGGTCCCGAGAAAAACTGGTTCTAATGTTAAACTTGAACAGTCACTTTATAAAGCCCAAGCCGTTTGCCCAGTAGTGGGAATGGTTAGAATAGGTTCTTTACTTTACTGTTATCACGAAATCCAAATATTTTGGAAATCGGTCGCAGAGGTCCCGAGAAAAACCGGTTCTAATGTTAATCTTGAACAGTCACTTTATAAAGTCCAGGCCATTTGCTCAGTAGTGGGAATGGTTAGAATAGGTTCTTTACTTCACTGTTATCACGAAATCCAAATATTTTGGAAATCGGTCGCAGAGGTCCCGAGAAAAACCGGTTCTAATGTTTAAACTTGAACAGTCAATTTATAAAGCCCAAGCCATTTGCCCAGTAGTGGGAATGGTTAGAATAGGTTCTTTACTTCACTGTTATCACGAAATCCAAATATTTTGGAAATCGGTCCCAGAGGTCCCGAGAAAAACCAGTTCTAATGTTCAACTTGAACAACAGTCACTTTATAAAGCCCAAGCCATTTGCCCAGTAGTGGGAATGGTTAAAATAGGTTCTTTACTTCACTCTTAAGACGGAATCCAAATATTTTTGAAATCGGTCCCAGAGGTCCCGAGAAAAACCGGTTCTCATGTTAACCAGCCATTGTTAGCTAGCCATTTTAAGCAGCCACAAACCTAACAACCTCTTTTCTTGAAATAACATTCAGATAGTTAGTGGTTTCACTGTTAATAGGATAAAAAAATAGGAATAGACGTTTAAAGGAAATCTTGCTTTTCAGTCTCTATCTACCACAATCAGTCCTAAGTTCGTGTAGCGTCATGCAATTAATATCCGTAATGGCAATGGAAAAATCTTATCAAGACGAATAAAATAAGCTCGAACACGAGGTAGTAAATAGATACCGTTGAGGAGTTCCCTCGTCTCACTGTCGTCTCCATCGTCGGTCAGGTTTTAACCTCCACTGTTTTGTGGTGTCGGAGACATATACCCGAATGATAAGTTTTTATTCGATATGTGCTTACAATTTCCGAGAGTTCCCTATTGTTTTAAGGTTTCTATCACCAGACCCTGGACCGAATAACAAAGGAACCATTTGGAAAGTAAATCCTTTCAAACAATACAATGATTGTTTAAATCGGTTGGTAAACGACGGAGTTATGCACGTACAAACGTAAAAAGAATACAAACTAACTGAGAAACTCCTCCATTTTTTGAAGTCGGTAAAAAAAAATTCTCGTTCAATACCTCGTATTTGTCGATTAATATTATAATGCATTTCAATTAAGATAATAAAAGTGGCATAGTTAAGAGTTAGTAAGCATATTTTTCGTAATATTGAATAAGAGTCAAACCAGTTTTTCTCAGGACTCCTGGGATAGATTTCGAAATATTTCGGTCTGGGACCTATTATAAGCCTATAGAACATAATACACTTTGCAGTTACCGTGGACAACTCTTGAGCCCAACTTCCATACAAAGAATAGCATTGTCCTTTTTATTACGTATGTATATTGTTTCATGAAGTATAGATTTTGATGTAAATAGTTGCTCTATTGTATTTATTTCAAAAAATACTAGGGCATCTATCCCTGTCAAAAAGAATAGTTGCCCTGATTTTTTACGGTATAGGTGCCCCTAGGGGCATCTATCCCTCCATACACCACGTATACCCTGAATGCATTATAAGTGCTTTGAATATATATTTTTGTGTTTTTATATTTTTCATGTGTTTATGTATAGGTATTTACACTTTTTATTGATTACGAATGATTTATAGTTCAAACAGTGAAGATGAAGACAATTCACCTAAGAACAAAGTTAAGGGAAAGAAAACTAAAGGTTTGCCGGTAAAGAAGACTAAAAGAGATGGACAGGATGAGCCTAAAGATACAAATAAAAATAACTGCATAGAATGCTTTGAAAACTATGAACAAACAAAGTCTAAATCCGACTGGATTCAATGTGTAATGTGTCAGTACTGGTTACATGAAACCTGTACACTTTTCTAAAATTTTTGTTCGAGATGTGGAAAACTTAAAGCACTGTCCGGTTAAATATTATGATGCTAAGTATATTGTGTTATTTTAGTTTTTAAGAAAGAATGATTTTTATGATTTTGCATGTTGAAACTTAATAATTAATATTTTATAATAAGGGTTTAAAATTTAAAATACATTATTTTTGTTGAACAAATACTTTTAGAATTTTGTTGTATTAATTTTAATTAATCTGATAATGAATATAAAAATATTTTTAAAACTGCAAAATACTTTTCATTTCAAATAAATTAAAGTAAAAAAAAAATATATAAATATGATTAATATAATATACTTATACAGTATGAAGGGCATCTATCCCGCACCGTAGGCATCTATCCTTGCTAGTATTTTCAAGGTGGGGCAACTATCCATGGGGGTAGGCATCTATCCCCAAAAATTGAGTTCTACAAAAAGCTAAAATCTGCAAAACGTGTAGTATATAGGTCCGAAAAGACAAATCACAAATAAACATAAAGGATTAAACTAGTTACATTCATAGGTGTTATTAATGTAGAACCAATATTTATTAAATTAGAAGCATATTTCAAAAAGTGGGGCATCTATCCCGCCTTTACCCTATGTTATGCCGGAAAGCCTTGAATAATATTAGGAAGGCTCAATTAATACAGAAAATAGTATATGATAGGAAGGCAAAGACTAGGCGTTTTAGTCCAAGTCAACTGGTGATGGCTTTTACACCTAGGCGCATTGGTAATAAAAGTATGAAATTGTATCGATTATACAAAGGTCCTTATGAGATTGTTCGACAAAGGACAATGCCAGGGTCTGGGCTCAAAGTTTGCCCAGCAGTGGGAGTAGTTCCAGCTGGTTCCATAGTGCACTCTGAACACGAAATCCAAATATTTTTGAAATCGGTCCCAGAGGTCCCGAAAAAAACCGGGTCAAATGTTCTCCATAGATAGTCACTTAACAAAGCCTGAGCCATTTGCACAGTAGTGAAAGTGGTCGAAATAGGTTCTTTACTGCACTGTTAATACGAAATCCAAATATTTTGGAAATCGGTCCCAGAGGTCCCGAGAAAAACTGGTTCTAATGTTAAACTTGAACAGTCACTTTATAAAGCCCAAGCCATTTGCCCAGTAGTGGGAATGGTTAGAATAGGTTCTTTACTTTACTGTTATCACGAAATCCAAATATTTTGGAAATCGGTCGCAGAGGTCCCGAGAAAAACCGGTTCTAATGTTAATCTTGAATAGTCACTTTATAAAGCCCAAGCCATTTGCCCAGTAGTGGGAATGGTTAGAATAGGTTCTATACTTCACTGTTATCACGAAATCCAAATATTTTGGAAATCGGTCCCAGAGGTCCCGAGAAAAACCGGTTCTAATGTTAATCTTGAACAGTCACTTTATAAAGCCCAAGCCATTTGCCCAGTAGTGGGAATGGTTAGAATAGGTTCTTTACTTCACTGTTATCACGAAATCCAAATATTTTGGAAATCGGTTCTAATGTTAGCCAGCCATTGTTAGCTAGCCATTTTAAGCAGCCACACAAACCTAACAACCTCTTTTCTTGAAATAACATTCAGGTAGTTAGTGGTTTCACTGTTAATAGGATAAAAAAACAGGAATAGACGTTTAAAGGAAATTGTTGTTTCTCTTGCTTTTCAGTCTCTATCTACCACAATTAGTCCTTAGTTCGTGTAGCGTCATGCAATTAATATCCGTAATGGCAATGGAAAAATCTTATCAAGACGAATAAAATAAGCTCAAACACGAGGTAGTAAATAGATACCGTTGAGGAGTTCCCTCGTCTCACTGTCGTCTCCATCATCAGGTCAGGTTTTAACCTCCACTGTTTTGTGGTGTCGGAGACATATACCCGAATGACAAGTTTTTATTCGATATGTGCTTACAATTTCCGAGAGTTCCCTATTGTTTTAAGGTTTGTATCACCAGACCCTGGACCGAATAACAAAGGAACCATTTGGAAATTAAATCCTTTCAAACAATTTTAAATCGGTTGGTAAACGACGGAGTTATGCACGTACAAACGTAAAAAGAATACAAACTAACTGAGAAACTCCTCCATTTTTTTGAAGTCGGTAAAAAAAATTCTCGTTCAATACCTCGTATTTGTCGATTAATATTATAATGCATTTCAATTAAAAAAATAAAAGTGGAATAGTTAAGAGTTCGTAAACATATTTTTCGTAATATTGAATAAGAGTCAAACCAGTTTTTCTCAGGACTCCTGGGATAGATTTCGAAATATTTCGGTCTGGGACCATTTATAAGCCTGTGGAACATAATACACTATGCAGTTACCGTGGACAACTCTTGAGCCCAACTTCCATACAAAGAATAGCATTGTCCTTTCTGATGTTAATTATGTAATTAGAAAGTTAAATAATAGGAGATTTAGAGATATAGTTCATGTAAATAGATTAAAGCCATTTAATGCTAGGTTGTAAATAATTATCTTGGTTATTATGGTATGGTTTTTCTTAAATTTATTTTATTATTACATGTTACCTGGAACGAGTTGTACGAGCATTGCCAGTGAAGGGATAAGATGGTCAGCTACTTCATCTTCGTGAGAAGATGATGTCCACGGCAGAATTGCTTCATCTTCAATGCGAAGGAAGATGAAGATAACCAATGTGGTCAAGCTTGTGTTATTTTTATAAGTTTTTTTTTTTAACATTGTTCTGTAAATCTGATCCCAAAATTATTATCTGATTTGGTTTAGAAAAAAAAATATTTGGATGGTGAATTGAGGTTGAGATCAACTTCGTAATAAGGGGCATAGCCTCGCGAAGAGTGTTTGCTTGACACAATGGTTTCTGCCGAAGATTTATGATCCCTATATTTGATTTATTTATTATTTAATATTCCAAAATTTTAAAAAAATAATTATTGGAGAAGATGTTTATTTATGTTATGTTAGGTGAGAAACTTTGATAACGGTGACTTATCCCTTCATCTGACACGTTAGCGTCCGGCGAAGTTGTAAGTTGTTAATACAGAGTTTTTCTTCGCTTAATTGGTAATCCCTTCAGGACGGGTGTTCACTTTGAATATCCTTTGCTATTATAAGCACGTTTGGGGGCTTTTTGCGTGGTTTTGCCACCCACTCGAAGTGCAATTTGGCACAGATTAAACAACTATCCCGTTATTGTAAACTATCCCGTTGTGAGGGACGTGTTTTTAATTTCCACGCATAGGTCAATTTTAAGTTAGATTTAGGTAGGGACATTTAATATGATTGCCGGCCTAGAGCTGCGCTTTTGTGATAAAGTTTCGACTTTATCCTAAGGGCGTAGCTCATCTAGCGTATTTAGAAACTTTTTCATTTGTAAGGTTTTATTCATCATGATTGATACTGACCGGGCAATCATTTTAAATATATTCGATTTGTTCCATAGAATAAGTTTTTATATTGAAGTGTGTCACTTCACCTCTCGAGCCCAAACAATAAACGTCGTGATATCGAATCAGTTTTTCATTTTGAGCAAGATAATTATCTCCCGGTACTACAGTACATACACATAGAGCCTTTAAGCATGAGTGATCGTGAGAGATAGAAAGAGAGAGAGAGGACCTTTGTGTGAAAGGGAGAGGGGATTTGAAAGAAGACAAGATGGCGTAACGGTTGGATTGATGGTGTACTCTGTGCTTTTGTTAAATTGAAGAATAAAAGATACTGATTCACGACTGCATTTTCTTTGCTGCTCCAACCCTAAAAATTGGAGACTCGTCTAGGATAGCTACGAAGACGACGACGAAACCTACCCGGTGAAGAAAAAACGTGTGCAGCTCGGTGAACACGCGCAAACAAAAGAGGGCGGTTTTTCTGCGGTTACGAAAACAGCAAAGACGATAAGACGGTATGCCTAAAGACGCAAAAGAACACAAGCAAGACGATTTCGCCGACTGCTCTGATGGAAGCGAGGCGGGCAAACATGCATGGTAACATACTTCAGATGACGGCCGAGCTGATTCCCACCTTCAGCGGTCGCGACGATACCTACCCCTTGCGCGGTGGATAGACGATGTAGATTTCAACGCCGAAATCTTCGAAGGGACACCGGCACTTATAAAAGAATATCAAATCCATTTAGAGTTAATGAGCAACAGAAAGAAACGGCCTAATGAAACTTGCTTATGTGGTGGCCTTATCGTAGACTTGACCACTTCATGAAATAACTCGACCATTTCATGAATTGGTCCCGTTTCTTGAAATGTTTCACTGTCTATTGGCCACATCATGATGTGGCTTGGGCAAATCAATTATGAGAAATCGTTTCTCGATATGTGCAACTGAAAGCTCGGCTTCTTCATGAAATGGTCAAAATCAATTGATCACATCGTAAAATAGTTATGTAAATTGCCCCTAGGGGCGCTGCCAGCACTTTATTTACTTTTGAAGATGGCGGCCGTTGACTGCAATGAAAATTCTCGCAGCGAAAAATTGAATAATTCGTTTGAGGAAGAAAGTGACAAAAGAGTGTACGACGAAAATAATCTTCTATATAAATAAAAATGAATTGTTGTTCGTTAGTCTGATTAAAACTCGAGAACGGCTGGGCCGATTTAGCTGATTTTGGTTTTAAAACGTTTGTAGAGGTCCAGGGAAGGTTTAAACGATACGAAGTTCGCGGGATCAGCTAGTAATAATATAAAATAATTATACGTTGGTCAATTATAACAACGTTTTTTAATTATAAGGTTATAAAACAAATTAAGAACAGCTATTACTGGCTGTCAAAATATGACGTTATGGAAACTGCAGACGAGGAATATTTTATATATAAGAAAAAATGCGACGACGATCCTACTATCCATATAATTCCGATGGAGAAGTATTTTGAAATATTAAAGGAAGTTCATAAAACTGTTGGACATGGTGGACGACAAAAAATGATTCAATACATTAAAAATAGGCTTTATATCCCAAAGAAACCCATTGAGCTATTTAACTATTTATTGACTATTATTGTGTTATTAATAATAATATATATGACAGGAACATACTTTGTTATTTAATTTGCTTACTCCGAACCCCATGGAATTATTTACCAACGATCTAACCCTTATAACCTCTAGCGAGTGTAACATCCACCAGTTAAAGAACCCACCGCTCTCAGAACGCACCCCAAACGAGCCAGCTGAGCGCAGACCTAGGTAAGGTGGTGAAAACTCATCTACCCCGATAGTCTGCAACATAGTATGCAACAATAATGTCCTCTTAGCCAATTATCGGCTACGGCGGCTTTTCTCATGTAAGGACATTAGCCAACTGCGCAGAACATATTATAGTGCACAAGAATTTGCGAGGTGACACACAGACACAGGTGCACTCACTATTCCTTCACTTCCATAGCCCGATTGGACAACAATCCAACACGACCGGAGAGAGATCAGGCGCAGGACCGACATTTACGTGCTCTCCGATGCACAAATACCAACTTCCAGGCTGTTTCGTGAACGTCTCTAAAACCCACAAAGCGATTTCGGCTCGACCCGGGAATCAAACCCGAGACCTCGTGCTCGACAGCTGCGCTTGCGACAGCTAGACCAACGAGGCAGTGAACCTACAAGTTACGTCATTTTAGATTTATAAAATGTTACTAAAGTTCCTATTTTATTTAAAATATTATGTATGTCGGACTTAAAGGACGATGAACAAGTTCTTACTCTGAATATTTGCAATTGAAGTTATGAAAAAGACCTAAGTTTTTTTACCTCCTGACAATTTTGAGCTGTGAAAAATTTTACAACTACCAGATTTCATGAAATTAAACTCCAATGGGTCGACTTACCTACGCTACGCGAGTGTCCCCCTAACCCAAAATATTGTGGATTTATATTAAATATTTTATGGATACCCTATTATACCATACGGCCAGACGTGGATGACAAAACCGAGAAATGGGGACGATTTAACGATCTGGTCAAATTAACATGAACATTTCATGAAACGCAACCATTTCATGAAATGCTTAAGCTTTTCATGAAGTGGTCAAATCTACGATATGGCTACGACACTTTGACTACATGCTCTTATTGCTCATTATGAAAGAACTCTGAAAACGAGGAAAGATGCTCGACTATGTCACGATTAATGGTCTCTGCACACAGCGGGCGCGGCGCGGCGGGACGGGACGGCGACGCGACGCAATATACTAGATCGTCGCATCGCGTCGCGCCGAGCGGGACGGCTCTGTGTGATGTCGTCCGTAATATCTAGTACATTACAACTGCTCAGCGTCGCGACGCCGTCCCGTCCCGTCGCGCCGCGCCCGCAGTGTGCAGCGACCATAAATACATCGCAGATGGAATAGTGGATGTTGAAACGAATAAAATCATACTCTACGGTGTAACATCCTATAATGACCTTAAAGAAAAGCTCGAGATTTATGAAACCATAACAAAAAAGATGCAAGGTTCAGTGCAGGTGCAGAGGCGTTCAGCAGTGAGTAGTAAGTAGCAGTAAACATCGTTCAAGCGGCAAAAAATGGATTCGGTGTTATGGATGTGGTGAAGTTGGACGTGCATCGGTGGATTGCCCGCATAAAAGCAAAGGATTGAAGTATTTTCATCTATGTGAAATCTACGATCGCCGTCTAGTATCTTGTGGGTACTTAATTAAAAGAAGGGAGAGTTACAATATGTATTCAAATACACGTAGGGGAAGGTGGGGGGACAGCGGATACATAAGGATAGGACACAATAAATAAATATGTGCTTTATTGAGGTGATCAATGTAATTGAAATCAAAATATTTTTTAACTAGCTGCTGCCCGCGACTTCGTCTGCACAGGTTTAGTATTTCGAACAATATGTTTACAAATTGTAGCCTATGTGTTATTCTGATTAAGCTATATTATTGTAAAGTTTCATTAAAATCCATTCAGTAGTTTTTGCGTGAAAGAGTAACAAACATCCATACATCCATACATACAAACTTTCGCGTTTATAATATTAGTAGGATAAAATCAATATTGTTTTACATAATATTGTGACCAAATCAGTTTATGTTTTACGTAGAGTTGAGTATGATTTTTACACGTCTGGCCTTACTGATGTTTTCTAGAAAGTATTTTTGTAGGAAAATGGGCGTTCTTGGACAATCTGCGAGGAGTGTATATGTCGCCGGAAAATAACAAGACTCGTAAGTTGATCGACAATATTGAAATGACAGCATGCCGTCGTTCCCGATGCAAAGGTATGAAATCATTCAAAATGATACCGAGGGACATTATTGTTTTTGAGCCATCGGAGGACATATTTACATTAACTGATACTCCGGATAAAATTATTCTTAATGGTTTTCAATATTATTTAAGTGCAGTGATTGAATTTGTTCCACCCGCATTTGGCGAAATGGGCCACTATAAGGCTCATTGTAGACGGGACAATATATGGCAGTGCTAAAATGACTTGAATAGCAGAGTAACAAAAAGTGCACAAAAAGTCATTGCGCACTGCCTAATATATTTAAAAAATGTTGATTAATAATTCACCAAAGGATGATGGTTCAAGTTGGTATGGTCCGGTACGTCCAATAAAACAATTTGGAAATAAAAGCTTATATTATAAGCAATTTTTTTGTTTACGGGGCAACAATGGAGAATGAGCCATTAATTTGAAATCTATGTTGCAGAAAATACAAAAAGATGTTTTTTTTTCTTTAATAAGGTGCAGTTCAAGTAAGTTTCTATTATATTTTTTTTTTGGTAAAAAATGTTATATCTTTTAAGTCCTCTTGGATATATGCGTATTTATGTAAATATTTAATGCCTTTTGATACTTCATGTTTCTAAGTGTATCTTGGATAGATTACAAAAATACTGAAACCAGGAAGTTTTATTTACACTGGCTATTACGTTACTCAATAATGCTTCTGCAAGTCGGGAAATTTCATTTAACAGGTAACATTTATACATACATAAAAGACACCTAATAAAAAATGATGTTCAAACATGGGGTTTGCTTTCGTTCACGTTTCGGTCGCATTTATAACAGCTGCCGGATTATATTATAAAAGATAGCGCCTACGTCAACAATACTGATTTGTATTAACTGACAGCTTGGTAATTTATTTTGTCAAAAACTTGGGACACAGAACTTAACTGGGAAAAATGACAGACATCCTGATATCATGGCTGTCACCTTAGAATGCTGAATATTTTCAAAATCACGAGGGAAGCAATTGGTAGCAACTAATGGTAGCTGGTAGCAATTAGGTAGCAACTCTCTACATGTATTTCGAGAGGATTGGTGAGTTGTGACAGTGGTCCTGACGCAGACGACGGCTTGGCGTCGCAGCATCTCAAGGATCTAACATGCTCAAGCGCCGGGGAAGCTGGTGAGTCGCTTTTGAAGGAGCTGACAGCCCTTATTAACCTAATGCTCTCCGGCAATGTGAAAGGCGCGGGCGCCGTCATCGACGTTTTGTATGGCTAGGTCCTACTATGGAGAACACACACGTCAAGATGGGAGGTATGAAATAGAAGTGTATCGAGAGACGGACAGCAACCTACTAAGAGAACTGTCAATATCTAATAATGAAGTGGTTTACACTTCGTTCGACAGTGTTGTTGATCAGGACGACGTTACCAATTACCCCGCTGAGTTTCTAAATTCACTAACAGCAAGTGGTCTCCCTGCTCATAAAATAATTCTTAAAGTGGGTGTTCCCATAATGCTGATGCGAAATTTAGCTCCGCCAAAACTGTGCAATCAACCTGTGAATCCGCCTTATCGTCAACAATACACAACGAAATATAATTGTTGCTACAATCCTCACTGGGTGTGGTGCCGGTGAGACTGTTTTTATACCGCGCATACCACTCATCCCCAACAATTTCCCATTCCAATTTAAGCGCACACAGTTCCCTGTGACTTCATGCTTTGCCATGACAATAGACAAGTCACAGGGGCAGACGCTTAAAGCAGCTGGTGTTGACCTGTCAACCAGATACTTTTCTCATGGTCAATTGTATGTTGCTTTGTCAAGGGTCAGCAACGCCGCCGGCCTTTATGTACTAGCGCCTGAAGGAAAAACTACAAATATTGTTTACAAAGAAATTTTTTGAAAATTATTTGCCATTTGTATGTTTGTATAGTTTGCCTGGGCAACATATAAGCTATAATTTATTTTGGAAAATGGGCTCTTAGAAAACGACTTTGAAATCTTTGATGGCGACCCCATTATCGCTGGCATAAGCAACAGAATCCGTGTACGAAGTCGCGGGCAGAAGCTAGTATCTAATAATTCTAGCTGGTAGAATAAAATCGAGACATGTCAGTTCAAAGACGTATTTTAAGTGGGTGATAGACGCGCGAGTAAGTATGCAAACTAATGGCTCGACGACCTTTTTCGCTCGTGTGTCACCCTAAGTACGCGTACTTTAAAACCGTCGAGCAAGTTCGTCGGCGATCCACCCTGTTTGAAATTTTGCTCGTAGCTCGTACGTGTAGCAGCAATGCGAGCCGCGAGCCGCCACTCTATGTTGTCTGGAATAAAGGATTCAGAATTTTTACAAAATGATTTCCGCACTTATTCGCATGAACTGCTAACCGAATTTATAGAAGCTTACTGAAAGAACCCTTGCCTTCGGAAAACTAGAAGCAATAATTACAATAACAAAAATATAAAGCTTCAAGCATACAATATTTTATTAGAAATTATACGTTAGGAAAGATATGCTACGATAAAGAACATCAAGAAAAAAATAATTCATTAACCCTTCAAGATACCCAGCCCGGGTATCGTAAAGGACATCCACTTCTTTACCCACACTTTTCGGTCTCGTTTATTTATTTTTTTTTGGTTTCAAACGTAATAAGACACAATTTCTATAACATATTCTATTCTAAATAACACAAAGCTTATTCTGTCGACGACATCGCGATACAGAATGAGTAAGCTTCACGTGTGTCACTAACGTCGAGCCGAGCCGAGTAAGTTCGCGATCTTAAAAACCGTGTTCATTAAGTATGCTCGTCTATCACCCCCTTTACGTATATTTTAATTAACAGTTCTCTTAATGGAAGAGAGGCTATCAAGCAATATTATTGTAATTGCTTGGTAGAAAAAAGAACAGTAGGTTGCTGTTGTCATGTCATGTCCATAATTATGGTACCTAAGCTGAGCAGGACAAAAAAAAAATAACACGGAATTAAAAGATTCATTCAGAGGGAATTGCATTCCCTTAGAGAATATCCTCTCTTGCTCTTCTCGACTGAGAGCTGTTGATTTAATAAACAGCACAAGTGAAAGGTGCAAAACATCGGACGACATCGCAGAGATCCTTGATGTTTCTGCCATAAAGCTCTGGCCGAATATAATTTATTTTTGGACAGTCAGTATTCTGATACTCTGGCAGATTGTGTCATACTTAGCTGGTTACATAGTGCGTGCTTTACAGGAAAAAAAAATGTGAAGAATGCATTCTCTCCCTTCACGCATCAAACATTAAACCAGCTCATAAACTTATACAATCGAAAAACATACGACAGCGAAACGATCAGGAGTTTATAGATCTTCTCAATCATTTACGTTTTGGAGAGCTGACGACTGCAGAATTAGGACTGTTGTGTGAAAGACGAAGGATTCCTTTAACGGGAGACTTTGCGGATGGTGCCGTAGTTCGCATCTATCCCACCGTTAAACAAGTTGACGAATACAACGGCAAAATGACCGTTGCCAATGCAGCATTAAACCGGATGTACAAAATTCACGAATCACGTGAAGCAGCAACATACGGCAGACAGCCCCCGGATAATGTTATTCCCGGCGACATCAATAATTGTGATGGCTTTTTACCGATGATTAATTTAGCTCTCGAATCTCGCGTTATGTTAAGACGAAATATTGCCGTTTCAGATGGGCTCGTGAATGGGGCTATGGGTGTAGTTAAATGATTCAAATGGTCAGCGTTACGCAGAGATCAGTTAGAAGAAGGCAAAATACCAGACGCAGTTCTTATTCAGTTTGATGACGAGACAATTGGTAGTGGATTGAAAGATGCTAATGGCTTTGTTTCTATTCCGCCAATGTGTGCAACATTCCAAGCAATAGAGGCTATGGTGACTTTGAGCGTCGAATGTTGCCTATTATTTTATGCTGGGCTGTGACAGTGCATAAACTACAGGGTACAGCCCTTGATAAAGCTGTTATAGATTTAGGAAAAAAAACTTTGCGAAGGGACAAGTTTATGTAGCTCTCAGCAGAGTCTAAACTTTGGAAGGAATAGCTCTATCTGATTTAAAACCCTCTAAGCTGTTAACTCACCCCACGATGAACCAGCATTAGCAGAAATGCAACGGCTGAGAAATCTTATTTCTGATGAAAGATAGACCAGACATACTCGTGTCTCTTACAGTATTTTAATGATTAAAAATATTATTGCAACATCTCTTTAACGTTGTTGTAATTTTTTTAGCTATTCAGTCACTATATACCTATAACGGCCAGTTTCTTCATCAAAAGTTAAAGTTAAAGTTATGGCTAAAGTAATGTCTAAAGTAAAAGTAACGGTTAAATTCAATTTTTCTATGAATTTTGCTGTCAGTTTAGCCTTGAAAAAACGAATTTGACCGTTACTTTTACTTTAGACATTACTTTAACTTTAACTTTTGATGAAGAAACTGGCCGTTAGTGGAAAGTCCTGGTCAATACGAATATAATAAGCCCAAACACGAGGTAAATTAGAGGATGCCGTTAAGCAATATTGGTCTATGAAAGATGAATTGTATGTAGTTGATGGTGTGGTTTTTAAAAATGATATAATTTTATACCTTCTTTACAGGGTGAAATGTTACTAGTACCTATGTACGGCATTTTTAACAAACTGAAAAGTATGACATGTGCGAAAATAAATAAAACTTTTAATAGTGCTCTTATATTCGATATAATCAACTTCTATAAATAGGGTGCCTGCTATCTAACAGGTCTGATATTGGCTACCGTACCTACATTGAAACAGTTGATGACAACCACCTCCATTTTTGGACAGCTTTAACTAAAACTTAGTTTGTGACTATTTTACAACATACACCATCGCTTAGGATCTTAGGAATTTATTTTACTAAAAATCAGAACTGGTCAGTCTGATGAACGCTTAGCCACGAAATTCGTTTGGTATACTGCAGACTTTTAACGTCTTACCCGTTCGAAAACAAACTTCAAAGAATTAAAAGCTTTTTAAGGCGACGAATTGGTCAACAATAATTCCATAACCGGCACGCGCATCTAAGGCGCCAAAAGGGGTCGGAGCGTCTGAGCGGGGCGAGGATAACAATACGCGCGCTAGCTTATAACTAAAAGTCGTAAGCGACAAAATGGTTTTGTAATTTTATTATTTAGAAATGATAATTTGATAAAAATTCCTTCTACAATTTTAAAGAGTATGTATATACTCAACTACTAAAAAAGTTAAGAGGCTTAAATCGGTCCCGCGTATTTCCCTTTCCGTGTTCAACTGGCGACACCGGTCTCGCGAAATCCACACGCTTTTGTTTTACTACGGAATCCTACGATCCCGTGTTCAATTTGCGTCAACTGAGCACGCTTTTGTGATCAAGTGGCGCTGGGTAAGATTTAACAAAATCGTGTGCAGTTGAACTGAAGACTTTTTTGACTTGACTCTTAGACTGTTTGAATCTTCAAAAGCATGTTGAATCAGCGACGGTATTATTCTATAGTAGACAGTAGGTTGTATTATTAACTCAATATGATTACAATGAAATATTACATACAATACAATTAATGAAACATTTATTATCAACTCAAAAATTACAAACAAAAAACCGTTGAAATAAACACCGACAAGACAACTATTTTGCGGAACGTTTGTTTTGATCTATGTTCACAGCGATATTGTGCGCACGTTTCTTTTTAACAGGACGGCCGGACTGAATTCTACCACTGCTAGGTAATTGTTTTGGATGCCGTCTCGAAATAGATGTAGGTTGCACCTTTATTTTTCGTGAACGTCGTATTTTCTTATCATGCATGTATGAAACAATAGAGGAAGGAGGCGAGACACGGAGAAGCGCGCGAATCCAACTTCGGGCGCTCTGGCCTGCTTCGGCCCGGACGATTTATCCCGAACATTTACGAACGCGCTAAATCAGTACGGATTTGTTTCGAATAGATAGGTTAAAAAACCGTGTTCAATTCAATTACACACTGTTTTGTAAAACTTCTCTTAACGTTGTTTGATCGCAAAAGCGTGCTCAGTTGACGCGAATTGAACACGGGATCGTAGGATTCCGTAGTAAAACAAAAGCGTGTGGATTTCACGAGACCGGTGTCGCCAGTTGAACACGGAAAGGGAAATACGCATCGGTCCCGTTTGCCCATAATATGTGAATCTCTTTTTAAAAAGAGGTATGTTTGATATATTTTTCTCTGTTATAAAAGTTACCTAATCATGTTTCTACGTCTAACAAAATAAGGTTTATATCATGAACTTTCAGGTAACCAAGTTGAATTTTGATCCGTTTTGTATTTACTGAGAAAAATTGAGATCCTTGGCGCCAAAAATTCCAATTCGTCCTCTTAAGGCAAGGAAATAAACCACTGGAACAAGTTGCAAGACTTTTGGAAATAAATGTTGAAAAATAAACTTTTAACGAATAGAAACCTAAAGGGCCATTTGTTAAAGAAACTAGATGTAAGAATGTAAAAAACATGATTCTTCATTTGGAAACATTCACATTGTTCATAACATAGAACCTCATTCGCAGGATGTATGTTATTTTATTTATATTTTTTTAATTGTCAAGGATAAAACAAAAGCGCGTCACTCTTGATATTATTTTTTCCTGTGAGCATTGATTTTATTTATTCTTCAAAAATAAAAGTATTTTTTACTACTATACTACTGGAAAGCCCTTTACTTTTATGTTCCTGATTGTCCACAACCAGCGAGTGCTATCGAAGAGTTTATTATTTGATTTGTGGGGAACAAATAATAAATAGTTTTTGACAAATGACAATCAAGTAGTGGAAACTGCTATATTATTTGATGGCACTTTTGGTAATAACGTTGTATGGCTAAAAGGAAATCGCATTGAAAACGTACGTGATGCTTTCGAACAACCTATGAAGTCCTCAACTCCTAGAAGAATAACACTCAGTGTAGTATAACCTGGATCAGCTAGCGATATTTTCTCTAAATGTAACCGATCAAGTGTATGTAACTCTGTTCAAGGAAGTAATGATGTAACAGATCGTAAAAAACATGCATTTACTGCGAGGGATAGATCGCAGAAGAGGAAAACCAGATTTTACAACGGTTCACGGTACAACGGCATCTTGTATATAAAAAAAAATCCCAAGATTTTGTTTTTGAAGATTTGATCTTGGGAAATAAAATACTATATACAAAATATATAAACATAAAACATATATAACAGAACATCGATCAGGCGTCGAAGTATTCCTCCGCATCACTGTCCTCCGGAAACGTGCCCAGAAGACTGGCTGCATTGCCACGTTGAATATGGTACCACAGTCTGGAATCCGCATTATGTTATCTACAGGGTTACTTGTAAGTAGACCGCATCTTTTCATGAGGTGATAGTATAGGTCAATACGGACAAAGAAGATGGATCAGAATTGCCCCACGTCCTATAACAATGTGACGTATCTCAAAAAAAAAAAAAAAATGTTAGAAAAAATATGGCATACTCTCTAATTTATTTTTTTTACACCTTCATACGAAAAAAATGCTTTAAAAATTGTTCAGGCGCTGTTATGAAAACATTGTGATCCGTCTTCTTTGACCATGGGATACACTGGGCAAAAGTTAACCCGTTTCAAGATAATCGAATTTCAAGATCTTTTCTTAACAAGTCGTCTAGGAACACGTATAAGTTGTTATTATTAGTTAAAAGTCTCGTTTTTGCGGATTTTTGTGTTTTGTGCCTTTTTGGATAGCTAGATAAATGTAGATGTTTTTTAAGTATTTTGCACAAAAAAATGAAGAGTACTATTTTTGAGAAAATAGCTACTAAAAACCAAGAATTATACGCAAATAGAAAAACGACCACAACAAAATTTAAAGCTCCAAAGAGGAAAAAACGGCTAGAAAAATGAAATTGAATACATTTTATTGATTACAAAATAAGTTCTAAAAAGTATGAAGTTAAATAAGCCTACAGGAAAAGCGTACATTGGACAGAGAAACTCAAAAGGTAAGTAAATCAACATCACTATGAAAAGTCGTTAAATACATAGGTATTAGATTGAAGTGAGGTATAGCGGGTCAGGCAAGTGTCATCGACGACTTTTAAGAATATACAATGCCAATATCAATTATTTTCAAAAATATTTTCTATTTCTGGAGATATTTTTTTTTTCCAGTAAACTCGGCTATCGATACTCCAATTGTGATGTTGATAATTTTTTACAGAAATGAAGATAACATTCATGCAGATAAAACGGATACGATTGAAGAAGAAAGTGTTACGGATACAGAAGATAATGAAGCAGGGGATGATTGCTTTTATTGCAATAAACAGTGCATTACGCGTAAAGGTCGCAAAATATACAACATGTATGTTCAGACTTCTTGGTCATTTCCTCATTTTTTTCTTTTTTATTTTTCCTGCCATGACGGGTTTCGCTTTTGTTTTTGTCTTCACTTTGGAAAACTCAAATATTGGTATCGCCCGCGGTTCGTCGCGCGATCAAAACCAATTAAAAAACCTTGCTAGAAGTGCTGACCGTTAGTGCCTATATCACCCGGACTCGTGGAAAGACATTACGAAGCAAGTGCGGAGAAAGTTTCCCGCTGGCCGGCCGGCATCGAGTGCCCCGTCGCTGGCAGATTCTTTCCCGTCCACTTCCCTGTTTCCCAGGTAAGTTTGTCTTTTCCAATCATATTGAGAGTCACGGGGTTTCAACGGGGACTTCAACGGAGATTGCAGTAACGCCAGTATCTTCTCCAGCGAGTATCGTCCAATGTAACTTAATTAACGCACATCCTAAATTAGTTTGTTTAGAATCGTTTACTGAATCGATTTATATCATAAATTTTTTATCCCAAAAATAATTAAAACCACGGAAATTATTGTCATATTAACCCTGTACAGTCAAAACAAATTCAAATAGACCGTAGCTCAAAGTATTGTCTTCGTGTATTGTCGGCTTTTTCCTTAGTTTCGTTATGTTGTGTCGAGTCGAGCGGCGCGTGGCGCGATATTTGCGTGCGTAGTAGTAGTAGTATGACCAAAAAGTTCTCCAAGAATTGGTATAACTAATTTAGTAAATAACAACGCGTATACATGTTAAACTAAAAATTCAGTGTGTGTATTATGATTATAACATAATATTCTAATTAGGGTGTTTGAGGGTGTGAATAAATTACGTTACATGTTGTATAGTATACTTAGCAAAACTAAAGCAAGAATTTTGCGAAGGGTGAAAAAGTATGGCACCGAAATTAATGATCTGCATATGTTGTTCAAAATTAAGACAGAAAACGAAAATGGTACAACGCATCTATATTATCATAGTACATGTCAAACTTTTTATTTTGGGAAATTTTCAAATACTCAAACCAAAGCAAAAACAAATACGCCATTCACATTTTCAAAAGAGCCTGCAAAGGACTACCTGAAATAAAAATATTTGACTGACTAATTTACAAGAAAGTAATATGTTTCACCCTGTACAGACCAAAAATACTAGGAATATTGTGCACTAGTGTTATTATCGTTTTTTTTTTGTAATAAAATGTGTTTTTTCGCCTTGTAATACTAAATAAAATATCAATAAATGAGAACAGACTTTTACATTTTTCATTTAGGTAATTGTAATTTCATACGACAAATATGTCTAGGTACTTAATATATTTAAATAATATACGTGAACATTTATATTTATGCAGTCAGAATTTAGATTAAATAGAGTTAAATGCAGTTTCTTTCACCACTTAACTTTTCTTTCACTCTATTTTTTCGAACACATTACTTAAACTTAAGTTGAAAAGAAGAAAGGCAAACAAAACTCCATTAAATACCAAGAATTGTACGCAAATGGAAAAAACTACCACAACAACATTTAAAGCTCCAAAGAGGGAAAACGGCTAGAAACATGAAATTGAATCAATTTCATTGATTACAAAATAAGTTCCAAAAGTTAAAACGTTTAAGCATTGCCATTCAACGTGGCAATGCAGTCAGCCTTTTCGGTACACTGCCGGGTGACAGCGATGAGGATAAATTTTTCAACGCCCTTTATTAGTTTTAAGTTTTCGTTTTTTATTTTTAAATAGATTTATTTTATTTAAAATCATAATGTACAAAGGATCATGACCATCAACGGTACTGGTTTTTCTCATGCATCAAGATAAAAATTATATTACAATTATTTTCTTTATTTTTGAAGTCATTTTGCCATTAGAATGTCAATTTTGTATAGGGGTTTATTTTGTAAACTTAATAAGTTATGAAATTGTTTTCATAAAATGAATTACCTACTGCCGGCCATTGGTGTTGGTGTCTCAAATTGAATTGTCATTTGTCATTGTCAAAAAGTACAATATCAATTGCGCGTGGTGCATGCTAAGTTTGTTCATTGCGATTTAAATATTACAGTTTTTTTTTGTGTTAATCGAGTCTTACTCTCCACATTAATTGTGATATTCATTGTAACTATTTGCTTATTTGTAGTTTTCAATCACTATCGCTAACTTCTATTTTGAGGTTAAGTTACGTTTTCTAAAAAAACTTGGAAATGCGGGTTTCGATTCCAAAATGGCAATTGTAGATTGTTATTTGGTTAATTTATAAACCATGTAAAAGAACGTTTGAATTGACGCAATTCTGTACCGTGGTCCATATTGTCGTGGTCATTCTCCTTTGAGGTAAATAAAATCCCAAGTTCCAAAAAGTATGAAGGTAAATAAGCTTGCAGGAAAAGAGTACATGGGACAGAAAAAGACAAACGGTAAGTAAATCAACGGATACAGAAGAGAATGTCATTTACATTCTCTTCATGAAGCAGATGGAGGGGATGAAGGGGATGGTTGTTTTTATTGCAATAAACAGTGCATTACGCATTAATCACAGTACATGTCAAACTTTTTATTTTGGGAAATTTTCAAATACTCAAACCAAAGCAAAAACAAATACGCCATTCACATTTTCAAAAGAGCCTGCAAAGGACTACCTGAAATACACTCTTTTGCAAAAAAAGCGGGCACTTATGCGAAATCTTGGTTTTAAGGACTTTACGTGTATTTTATAAGGTTTTAATGACTGTTATAAATTACTAGCATTAAAAGGGTTAGCCTAGCATGCGTGAGAGTGTATTCTAAATTTGAATTTTGATGAATTGCTAAGAAACTGGTTAAACCTTGTTCTAGACTCATTCCCGGTAGAAAAATCGTCGGTGTTTTGAAAAGTTTTTGAGATGATTTTCAGAAAAGTGATACTGCCGTTTTAATGACTGATTAATGCACTTTTCTGCTACGTCAAAACATTTTTGAAAAACTATGCACATTTGGTAAAAAAATTACCTGTTCTAAATGGTATATACTGATGATGGATGGTAATGTTAAGAGTTTTGGTATTTTTGAGTAAACCGTTCTACTGTTTACATATTGTTCCCACACGGTTTAAAATATCCCTTTCTCATAAATAAACACGATTTAGAAGACTATCAGTACTTTCAGCTGCGACAAAACCAATTTTAAGTTAGTGGTGCCGATCACAACTCGTCTCCTATCAGACTTTAACATTTAAAAAGTACAAAGTTTTGTGATAAATGTTAAATTAACCATCTGAAAAATGATGAGGAGGGTTAAAGCTATCCAAAAAGTCAAATTATTGCCGCGTGGAAGCTCTCGATAACTCCATAGGTCTCTGGTTACTTAACGATGATTTAGCTGAAAGGGAGTCATAAATTCAAAAATATTGGCCAAACGTATGTTTCTTAAGAAATGATCAGGTAGCCAATTATTGTTATGATACGGAGAGGAAAGTCCTGTAGATACCAAAAAATCTCGGTGCAGACAGGTATATTTTATAAAATGTCAGTGGGATGAAACCCCGCTATTTGAACTCTCAGACTCATAGATCTTCAGAGGTCTACAGGGTTTCCCAGGAGCCGAGGCTGGATAAAAATCAGTGATTACGAGACCTTAAGACCTCATCCTGGAAGTCTATGCATTATTTTGTGTATTTTCTAATCTTTCACGATTTAAAAAAATGTCAAAGTCTGATAGGAGACTAGTTGTGATCGGTACTGCTAATTTTAAATTGGTGTTGTCGCAGCCCAAAATACTGATACTCCTCTAAATCGTGTTAATTCATGAGAAAGGCATATTTTAAACCGTTTGGGAACAATATGTAAGCAATAGAACGCTTTACACAAATATACCGAAACTCTTAACATCGCCATCAATCATCAGTATATACCATTTAGAGCAGGTGAAAATTTTATCAAATACGCATAGTTTTTCAAAAATGTTTTGATGTAACAGAAAGGTACATTCTTCATTTAATAAAACTGCATTATCAGTTTTCTGGTAATCACTTCAAAAACTTTTCAAAACGCCCACGAACTTTCTACCAGAAGTTAGTCCAAAACAAGGTTTTACCAGTTTCTTAGCAATTCATCAAAATTCAAATTTAGAATACACTCTCACGCATGCTTGGCTAACCCTTTTGATGCTAGTAACATACTACAGTTATTAAAACCCTTTGAAATACACTGAAAGTTCTTAAAACCATGATTTCGCGTAGGTGCCCGTTTTTTTTGCAAAAGAGTTTATAAATATTTGACTTCGAATAATCTACAAGAAAGTAATATGTTTCATCCTGTAGGTACAGAACAAAAATAGTAGCAATAATTTGTAGACTAGTGTTATTAAAGTTTTTTTTTTTAATAAAATATCAATAAAAGAAAACATACTTTTTTTTTTTTTTTTCTTGTCGGACTGACTATTTAACTCAATACATTTGTCGGACAAGACGATATTTGCATTTAGAATAATATTATCTATCATTGTTGTATTTGTCCGACATATTGACGTCATATCGACATTTTCCGGACGGTGGACACTCCAAACGCACCAACATGATCTTTTTCGGACTAGTTGACCACAATTTTCTAGTTACCTCTATTAAACAAATCTCAAAAAATGAAACTTTTATGTACGAAGAGTCATAGTGACAATTCCAGGAGTCAAGCGTTCAAAAACGCAGCAGCACCAAACTTTGCACATTCGAAAAGTTTGTCGGACTCATAGTAAGGAAGGCACTCACAAAGTCTTAAATTTGTATGTATCAAAAAAAAATTGTTCGCCGGCCTGGGGACTACCTCTTCAATGTACCTAAAGAATCGGGTCAGAGTTTCGAAAGAGTCTGGACTTTCATTTAAATGCAAAACCGACTCAAAATGCCCTGGTATACATAACTGGGAATTAACTTTTTAGGGCCACATGAAATGTTCTTGTGAAAAATGAGTTTCGAAATGCAATAAGGTTCCACCTGTAAAAGAGTCGAGATGTTTTTTTTTTTAATTCAACGAAGATTCTTCTTTTTAGTGTGCCTTCACATTACGTCGCAAGTAGTGCGGCAGCAGCGCAACAGACGCGCGGTTCACAGGCGGCTAAATTCCATACTAAAAAGAGCAGCGCGACAGCCGCGCGACACGAGATTGTCCATACTGGACGGCAGCGCAGCAGCCGCGTGCTGTCAGTCGACTTCGAGCCAGTGTTGCAATCGTACGTTTTCACAATGAGCGAATTTGAATTTCTTCTGCGGAAATGCTGTTTCGAAATGGAATATCACGGCGCTCAATACTACTCTTAAGAAGGCATAATAATTCAGAAAAAAAAACTTTTTTGACATTCGGACGTAATTACCTAAAGAATTTTTTATTACTACCATATTTCAACACTTTGAATATCGTAACATAATCACTATTCACATGTCGATTTCGAAACAAAGGATCAATCCAGCAAATTCTTTTCTTTTTATGAATGCGACGTCGATGGCGCCGAAGGAGAACCAAAAAAAGCAGGAGCAACAGTGATGTTTCCTCTTTGGCGTAATGTGAAGGCGGCCTTAGAAAAGTGCCCTGCGACAGCTTTTGCAACTATTTTGAAAAGAATGACAACACACGAATGAGAAGCCCGGCCACACACTACAAAACAACGATATGGAAGATAAATCAAGGTGTTTCATCAAAACATTGCCAAATCCAACCATCAAACAATAAATCAGGCTTTTAACATACTGACCAATGTCTAAGTGGTATTCCGTTGAACTACAGATCAGTCTAACAAGTACCTACACATATCTAAACAATGAGTAGATGTACGAACTAGTGATGAACGACGAAACTACACAACAGCTAACAATAAAATTAATTAAAGATAGGTACTTGTAGAAATCTTGGAATACCATTGCAATGACACGGCATAGCTCCGCTAGGTTTCGCACTGTAATGACTGCGAGTAGAGCTTGCCTTCTTTTTTTGTTTTAACCTGTATTATTAACAAACCAATTTCCAAATGAGTTAAAAAAAGCTATTCGCTCAAATAAAACAGCTCCACATAGATAAATGTATTTATTGAATAGTGATAATTCAAATACATAATATATTTGCGACTAATTATGTAATACAAGCAAATAATCATTTTAATTACAACATTTTCAATAGTAACTAACATTACAATAATCAATAAAATAAAATTGTAACCTAATCTGGAAAAAAATACAGATTAAGTAATAAGCCTTTTTGTACATAAAGGTAAAGTACGAAATAAAAGTGAGCAACAAAGTATGAAAACATGGATGGCATGTAGGCCGTAAAATGTCAAGCCAGTGCATGTTCATCCTAAAGTAGGCCTTTTAACAATGTTAAAGTTTTCATAACATTGAAAAATGAAAACGTGAATAAAGCTGACTTTGGTTTACGTGAGCAGACAATAATTATACCTATAGGTCAAGTTTTATTAAATTTTTTAGTTAATTACAGATTTTGTTACTTTAGAGAAAAAATATTCAAGTATCTTTACAAAGCATCGCTTTTTGTATAACACATACCATGAATTTCACTTTCATCTCAGACAGAGTTGATCATCCGTTTGAAATCAGCATTTTATTCTTACACTAGCTTTAGCCCGCGGTTTCACCCGCGTCCCGTAGCCGGTTGGTAACAAAAACTATCCTAAAACCTTCTCCCGGGTCTAAGTTACCTCCCCTCTAATTTTCAGCCGAATCGGTCAAGCCGTTTTCATGTTATGTCGTGACAACGGAAAGCGGGTTTCATTTTTATATATATAGATGAGTAATACGCAATACCACATGCCGGCCGCAATGTAACTTAGTTAAATTCATAGATTTAAATAATTTAACTTTCGATTATAGATCAGCACCAAAATAATACTGCAAAAGCTACTAGGTCAACCGCACATTAGAAAAATACCGGATACTGTATAAAGACGAGGTAAGAGAGGTAAAACCGCGGGAAACCGCTCGAATTGAAACTTATTTAACAAAAAGCATTTTTTCGGCTCATGGCTCTGCTAACACAAAGTTTTTACAAAACAAATTCATAGTTTGTAGCAAATCATTTGATCGCGAGTTTTTATGCGTACTTTTTATTAAACAACAATAAGCTGCTGAAGACATGAAGCTACAAATAAATGCTGAAGACAATATATTGTATTTATATCTAATAAGAATATTTTATCAAAGTAGTGACTATGCCAACAATAATACCCATCTAAAATGTGTCAAATATGAATATTTAAATGTGTTCAACATTACATTTTGTAAAATTTATACGTTTGTGTGTATCTAAATATACACCTGAAATACATAATATGTTTTATTATTTCTATACATTTATTAACGGTATAAATACAAATGTTAATATTTTATAAAATATATATAAAATATTTAAGTAATATATAAGAATAAAATTGTATTTTATTGTGCGATGTACAATGGGATGATATATACGTTTGTGTGTATCTAAATATACACCTGAAATACGTATGTTTTATTATTTCTATACATTTATTAACGGTATAAATACAAATGTTAATATTTTATAAAATATATATATAAAATATTTAGGTAATATATAAAAATACAATTGCTACCTGCTGCATTGTTATGTTGTACAATAGACTATGGGATAAATGGTATCTAAAGTTAAAAAGTTATGTTTAAAAGTATGGAAAATGTTTGTTTTTTTTTCACACACACATCAGAGTATTATAGATTAGAAGCAGCAGGTACCATTAACTACATAATATTCACTATTATACTCATTATCACGTTCGATCACATTCAAGGACTCACAGTTTAAGGCTCTCAAATTGTACATACATGTAATAAAAGTATAAATACTATAGACAGAGACTAGTAGAGATAATTGTTTTAGAATCGCTTGATCTATATGGTCACTGGTATATTAATTGCAGACAATACTGTTACATTTATTCCGTTATTGTATAAAACCGTTTTATTAAAATATTTTTGAATTTCTGTTAATTTTTAGTAATATCTTTATATAAACCATTTTCAAAAATTTCATATCAATCAAGCTATTCTGAAATACTGTAAATATTTAAGAATTATTTTGTAAACGACACAAAAATGTGCATACATTTAAAAGATGCATAATACTACCAAAACAGATGTTCTAAAAACACTACTCTACTAATCGTGGTAAAGTTTTGATATTAATTTACGTACTTTAATACTGTTTTACAGTTTGCTTAATTTTCTAAAATTACATTCTAACATTAAAATACATAAATATTTTTTTTATTGAATCTCATATAATATGATAAAAGCGGTGAGCGCGCTTGTCGCTGTCGGTAAATAGAAGCAAGAATTCAATATAAATATATTGAATCAGTAACTTAGCTCATATTTTGTTATCTAACTCTAAGATAACATGTTTTTCGATAACAATGAAAGACGAAAAAATTTTGCGTGTAATATTAAAGACATTTTTTTTCTACATTTATGTAAACACATGTCACTTATAAGTAAGGATATCAATCCTGAAGACTCTTATATAAACTACATATTTTCCTTGAAATATATTTTTAAATAGATGGAGTACGTAGTAGTATGTTCAATTAAATATCTATTTTTTCTTAAAATCTATTTACAACATGAAATACAAAGCAGGCTTGCTTATAATAAAATTAATCATATTGGTAACAAAATGTAATAAAGGCTATAAGTAGTTCTGTCATGCATTGTAACGCAAAACGTATTTATTATTCCACGCTTTTAAGTACACAAAACACAATACTTCAACGTTTATCCGTAAATCGAAAGTCTCTTACTATAAATAAGTTTAATATGCAGACAAATCCAGCTTGTCAACATATCACGACAACACTGAGATGAAGTAACCATTCATATTTACGCATATAAGAGATTATCAGAAATCTATGACATAATTACACGCATACTTGAAATGCGTTTGGAAATATTTATGGAGCTTAAATATTCAGCTTTATGTTAGCAATATTTCAAGCATTGTTTTATCGTATCCATCTACAATAACTGTGAAAGCACAAATTAAAAACGTAGCAACATCCAAACCCTAACATTCAATACTTCTAAAGCTCCCGTAAACTCTTTTAAAGCTTTCAAAGTCTTTTTCTCCAATTTAAATGCCACATCACTGGAAAATAGGATAGAGAAAGAAAATAATTCAGTTTTTGGAATTTGTGAGGCCCGTTGGTAACACGTATCGTGTTCAGCGGCGAAACAAGGAGCAGGCGGACCTCGACCGGTTGCTCCTCGCTTGGGCTCTTTGCTAGTGTTGGCAATTTCTGGAAGCCTCAGCATCCTGGCGGGTGATGTTGAAAGCCTCCGTCTTCAGGAAATCAACTGTTTTGTACGCATTTGTGTCTACTGAAGACATCGACTTACCATGAGCGATCTCGACTGGCTTGCGTGCCTAAACAAAAAGTAAGTACAGTATATTCACATGTATGTTTAATCTAATAAAAACATCTCTCCACTCGATTTTGTTTATAGGAAGTCAAAAGCATTCAAGTCAAGTGAAAATCTGTTCAGTAGATTTCGAGTTAAGCGGTTCTATACAAAAAATCTAGGGTTTTGGTTTATAGAATAATCCTCCTCCTCATATATGGTTTTTGATCGACTTCAAAAAAAGAAGAACAACAAACCACGTATACATTTTTTGGACTTATGTAATGTATAGTATACATATGATGTACCTGCTGTCCCTGTGGTGGTTTCGACGTGTGAAGGTCCAAATCAAGATATTGAAGAACATCTGGCTTCATCTCATCGGCTAGTTTGAGTCCGCCCTGAAAGCATAACACATTGGAATTGTTAACACAGAGGCTAAGAGACCGCCAGAATAAAAGAGACTTTGTGGACACTTCTTTGCTCACTATTCCTTTCAATTTTGAACAAATGTTTAATAACGATATTTTCAGCACTGCGCTCTTTTATTCTGACGCTGTTTCCACATACATATAAACAATAACAAATTATCTACTAATAAATTAAAAAACATTGATAAAACAATACCTATAAGTTAACATGTTTAAATCAAAATAAATGCACATCAGCTGAAATTCGAATAACACTGAAAAACTATGAGATTGTTTACCAGAGTATACAATACTCGTATACATACGTATGTATTGTATTCAGTGGCATAACATAAAGAATTCGCAAATAATTGTATATTCTTTCGAATAATGAAAACGCAAATCAAAATACGATAATAGCTGTAGTAGTACACCGAGGGGCACTGCAAAGAAATGTGATTTAAATACATGATACGGAAGTATGTCAAAAAACATAAATTCCCGGACTTAAAATTCCTCATATTTCCATTTAACACAGCTAAAGTCGAGTCTTCATGCAGCCAGAACAAACAATGTTTGAACAAGCCACGATTAAATACTAAAGTAAATATTGCTCTCTAATAACGCAAAGAATAAATAATCAGTTAAACCAACATCAAAGTAAACGTCATAAATAGAAATAAAAACATAGACCGCAATCAATTTAGCATTCCAAACAAATAACACTGAGTTGTTTTACGTTTTATACTTCATTCTACAAACAAGACGTAGCGTAACAATTACTGCGTCACTGTGTAGTTCTTAGGGATAAGTGGTCAAGCTCAATTCTACCGTACAACCATAGCCACCGCATATGCGTACCCGCGGTTTGAGCGACCGAGATGGAACTTCCGGGGGCACCAACTGTTCGTTCTTAGGCGGTAGTTTGGGTGCCTCGTTCTCAAGAATGACAGATAGTTTGGATAATTCAAGCGGCACTCTGCAACTTTTGCAAGTGCAGTGTTTGCAATGGTGTTCGGGTGATCTTTCTGTGGGTGATCTTTCTTTGGGTATTCTTTCTGTGTACTAAAATACAACACAAAATGATAATGTTTCTTCATGTACAATGACTTAATCACAATTTGTACTTCGTGTTTGTACAACTCAATACTTCCTAGCATCAAATAGTTATATGTTATACTAGAGGTATGTTACTCGGGAAGAGTGTACGCTTTCCAACAGTCAAAGAATTTTTCAAATCGGTTCAGCAGTTTCAGAGCCTTTAGGGTACAAACAAACAAAATTACTCACTTTACTGTTAGATCTTAGTAAGTAGTACGCATAAAGTAAATAACCACTAGAGAGCGCACTCGCCAATTTCTTCTAAGAACACGACTCACCACTGCGGGCCGGGGGACGCGGCATAATTCCCGGCTACTATTGGTCAGTTCAAGGTCGAGTTGCATGAGTACGCTTAGCAAGGGATTGCTCTCTTTCAGTTAAAAAATATCGATAAAATGTATTTCATCGTAGTAATAAATACTCAATAAAAATCGTAAAAGAATATTTAATAAAAATCAGTCTATTACAAAAAAGAACTCCGTACAAGAAAATTATTGATTCTTAAAATGTTTTAAGTAATTTAGTATAAGTTTTTCGAATTAATGTTTTAGGATCCAGAGTGCCTAGTGCGAGTTTTGCAAGTTAATTTTTTCGATGCGAAGATTATCATACCATTGAATCACGTAGCACTTATCTTAGAATTGTTTATTTAATAAAGATTGTCATCAGTACTTGGTCGTATTACACTTGAGCTCACTTTTGCGAGTGTAATCATTATTAACCGGCAAAATGAAAGAAGAAGTAATACCTAAATCATGTGACGTAGCATACGACTCTTTATTTCAATAGACTTATAATTACGTATCGAGTTGCGAATGCTGTCAAAACTCGGAATCAGCACTCTGATTGTTTTTGGTAAAAAACGATAATCGAGCGTCTACATATTTACTTGTTGGGGACCAATTTTCCCCATTGATAGTATATATCCACTTCTCTTTTATTTCTGGAATCTTCAAAAATCTTCTTTCGATTACATTAAAAGTAATTTGTGGAGGCACCAGGAACAGCTGCCTCTAACGTCGCTATGGTCAGTTACTTAACTCATTAGCTAAAATAAAACATATTTTTTAATTAATGTAAATGTGCTATTATCGATATCCACTTCATCCTTAAAGGTAACAGCCCAAATTTCATCGATAGGAATACAAAGGGCAAGAAAGAGATGGACATATTAGAATTTCTTAATGAAAGAAAGGGACTTTCCCAAAAGACATCAACGAGCGTGAGCGCGGTTCACCAACCACCAATTTAAATAGACCCCTGTGGTATTTCGTAATATAATTAAATCAAAGCCAAATTTTGGTATTGATACTTGCCAATGCCATCCTTTTTGTAACTAGATGTCCTGGATTGTTTCCCGCACCATTTCATCGCGCATGTAGGCATTTTTTTTATTTTTTACTAAATAAATCCTCAATAATTTAGCGTGTTCGCAGGTCATAGACTTGGTCGCTACTAAAGGATCGTACTGATCGTAGCCTTATAGTACGCGCAAAATCACTAACGTTTGGCGAGCGTCGGGGCACTGTATGCGCAGTCAAGTGGTTTTATAGTCTTTGGTAGTACGATATACCTACTGCGGATTTCTATAATCTATCTATACATGCTTGTGCTTTTTACAGATTTAAGTTTATTTTCATTCATATGCAGCTAATTCAATCATCATCTGCCTAGCCCTTTCCCAACTATGTTGGGGTTGGCTTCTATTCTAACCGGATGCAGCTGAGTATCAGTGCTTTACAAGGAGCGACTGCCTATCTGACCTCCTCAACCCAGTAATCCTAGCAACAACATACCCCTAGGTAGGACTGCTTGTCAGACTTACTAGCTTCTGATTACCGGTAACGACTGGCAAAGATTTTCAATGAAAGCCGGAATCTACAGTTTATCGTGCCCTCCGAAACACGATCCAAGATAGGTCTTAAAAAGGACATACAAACTTGCACTGGTACATACTTGGGTATCGAACCCACACTCTAATTGAGCGGTAGGTTCTTTACACACTAAGTCACCACGACAGCTAATTCAATCTCTAACCCCAAATCAACGGATAGGCAGGTTATAGAAATCCATAGATAGGCAACCTTTGTCTCGCTTTATCGATTAGTCTAGTCTAGAATAATCCGTTATTGAAGCTATGACACTCAATTTTGACGAAGTACGTCCAGTCGCCTCATGCGTGTTTGTTACACGTAGCAGTACCGTCCCTTAGGAAATAATTCTAGCGAGGAACAAAGGCGCAACTACATGTACACAACACAATAGAATGCATATTATATTGTATGTATTTCAGGATATGTATGAAATCAGGAGTTATATATGTCCAGATACGAAATGGAAGCAATAACCAGCTTCCAACTTCTAGCTTAAAATTCCCACTAAATGCATTCAAATTCGAATATCGATCAGAATATACACATTACTAATAGCCTTGAGTATTCAAACGTTACACGGCAATACCTGAAACCTGTATTACATAAATACAAGCGTTTAAATGTACACGGTGTTCACTAATAACTTGATGGTTGGAGTGCAAGGAACATTCTAGCGCCCCTTACTTGTGCAGATCGATCGTAAAGCCGTGATTATTTTGTATGTACATAAATGAGGTGAGTTAAAAGCTCCATTGTATTGCACGTATTGTGTGACACAACATAAAAGTCGCATTATAGTGTAACTGATCTAGTATCTCACTGCACAAAAGGTTTTTGATGCCCATCACAATACATTGAACTTAAGGGGTTAAAGTATGCAACTGTGCAGCAACCTTTTGCGAAATTATTTCTTATGCAACAAAGTCATTTTCAAAAGACAATACAACTCATCTTATTTACACATTATTATTAACCCTATTTGTAACGAAGTAAAATTTTTGAACTGCTGTATTCGCATATTCTTGCTTAGGATTTGAGTTCAGTTCTTCGCAGGTTCCAAAAAAATAACTAAAAAAATGTACCTGTGCCATAATAGAATTAATATGGCCGATGCTGTGGCTTGAATGGCGTGGCTTCAGAGCTCGGTCTACCGCCGGCGGTAAGGATGGCAGGTTGCAATACTGCAGCGACTGTGAAAAAGTATCAGCTGTTACACATATAAACTTAGGTTGGGTAGCAAAAAGTGGCCAGAGTTGGCTGAAAGTCAGCAATTTGATGGCTGGTTGCTATGGTAGGGGTTTCGTGGTAATCAGCAAATTTGCAGTCTTTTAAAAATGAAAAAGCATTAAAATTTAAACATCAGTTTTATATGGCGTGAGAAGAAATATCACACAAGTGCAATTATTTCAAGCCATGCTGTTTTTAGAAAAAAACAATTCATCTTCCGGTTATAATCTTTGATGACGATATGTAACAAATGATTCAACAATTTCCTTGGAAATATTGATAATGACTCTTTCCTTATCGACTAGTGGGTGCTTATATCAAATTAGCACTTCAACAATCTTCTACTTCTAGGAGTAAGTATTTTAATCATTTATTCATAAGCAATTCCAGTGTTACTAAACGAGCAAAGTTACTTGTGAAAAAACAATTAAGGATAATATTTTATTAGTTCGTCATTTCCGCAGTCATAAGAATGTATTCAAGTTTTCACTCTGTTTATCAGTTTATAGTATACTTTTTGTGTCGCAAACTCTTTTCCGTGACGTCAATCGTCCACGCAAACAAGCTACGCGACTCATTGGACAAGTTTGTACCGAACAAAACACTTTATTCGAGACTTCTAAGTTTAATTTAGCCGAAGCCATTAAACTACCTTAGACGTTAGGAGTTCAGACTAGCTGAGAGACTCAAGCTTGTAACAGTTAAGATTTTTTATCACGTACTGAACCTGTGATGAAATTAGCTAAAGCGAATCTAAAAGTGTCTCACGATATACTCATAATTTATGAAAAGTACGGCTAACGGCCAGTTTCTTCATCAAAAGTTAAAGTTAAAGTTATGGCTAAAGTATGTCTAAAGTAAAAGTAACGGTTAAATTAAATTTTTCTATTAATTTTACTGTCAGTTTAACCTTGAAAAAACGAATTTGACCGTTACTTTTACTTTAGACATTACTTTAACTTTAACTTTTGATGAAGAAACTGGCCGTAAGACTTCAAATATCAAATCTGCCAAATAAGTCAAATTCTTACCAAGAATATTCAGAAAGAAAAACGACAATTTATCCTAAATGAGTGGACACTGATACAATATTTTGACACTTACCGCATGACCAGGTGAGAATTCCTCCTCCTCTTCAGGGCATCGTATAACGGGTATGACAAGCGGGCGCGGGGAAGCGGGCGCTCCCTGGGACATGCGGCGCTGCGTTCGCCGAATCTGACCTTGTTGGGCCTGAAAAATATTCCGGTATAGGCCTTCTGTCCACGACAACCACGGGCCATGCGCTCGCTGCACCCGCAGCGGGGGAAGTCATTTGATGACTTCCCTTATATAAAAGACCATCCGCATGCTATGGTCATTTGAGGTCCAATTCAGACTCAATCAATAAACAACATTTAAAATTATAATGAGTGTTTTATTGTTATTTATTATCTGTTAGTTAAATTCTGGAGCACCTTTATATTGGATCAACACGGAATTGAACTAATCGCGCCTAAATGTGATTAAATACATCCATGATACTGTAACGTTGCATTGGTCTTACATAAATTGAAACTTTCTATAACAGCGTTTCATAAATTCGTAGAATGAAACGACCGTGGACAGCAGATCCTACAAATAGACATGCGACGTGTACATCGGAACTCCGCCGATTGAATTACTTACATTGCAAAATAAATTAATCCTATTGGGAGATTTTCCGTTTGGATCTCTGAGGAAATGCTTGTTAGGCTGATTTATTACTAGACATCGGATTATAGAGGTATATTCATGACTAGACATCGGATTATAGAGGTATGCATTTGCATGTTCGTATTTGCAAATTTGCAAAACGCTTCCTTAACAAATTTTACTGCACATTTTGGTTTTTGAAGGTCAGCTCCAGTTTTTGAGATTGATAAAAAATCGTCATAAACATTTTATTATAGTGGTTATTCTGTGCATATTTCGTCGCATTTTAGTGCATTAAACATTTCGACAGTGTATCCGTGGACAGTACTCCGATGTCTTATCATGACATGTTACATGTGCAGTACATTAGACATCTTGATTATACTCGTATACTGGAGGTAGATGAAACAGCGGGGAACAGCTAGTGATTTATAAATTCATGTTTTCCTTAAGACATTTTCCTTCAAAACTTAAAGTTTGACGTAAATGACAGACTTGTGTAGTTTACTGTAGTATTTCTTCGCGTTGGGTTTTCCAATTGATAGGAAATAAAACAATAAATACTAGAACCACGATAAGCAACTAGTAATGTTTATGAAGGAACAACATAATTCTGCTGGATATACTGCACATTATTCCTATCACAATCCGATGTCGACTCACAAACCAATGCAACTAACAAAAATTGCATTTTGTTTCACATCTCATGCAGATCCCCTTGAATGAATCCGATGTCTTTATTTTCAATTGTATATTTAAGACCAATTTTCCAAACGGCAATTAGAAAGGAAAGTATATAAACTCTGTGACTAGGGCTCATAAACCCGCAGTTCTCCGGATTAGAAGAATATTAGTAAACTAAACTTACATTATCTGGGAACTCGACAGGCTCTTGTATTTTTGGGCCTTGGAAGATTTCCTTTGGAGCGACTTCCCTTGGTCTAGTGGCAAACGTTTTAGGCGGTCTCGGTGGGACAGGCGGTCCTGTAAAGAAATCATTGAATTACAGACACAGTTACAGGAAATTTTACTTTTACTATTTATCTGTCGCAATGTAGTTACAAGCTTCTTAGCGCCAGGAACTCTCAAGTTTTAATTCACTTGAATGGACTGATGCCGACTATTAACGTTACAACAAACAGGAGATGTAACGAAGCTCCAATAATATGCACTCGAATGCATTTTAAAAATAATTACATACCGTCTTCGGAACCATTCTTTTTGGGTGACACAGCGAGCTTGGTAAAGGATTTGGTTACAGCCCACTCTGCTGAAAAATAAAGGGTTATCATTTTCAATTATCTAAGGAAAGAAATGATTGTTGGTGATTTTGGAATGCACATCTTACTTAAGTTCTGGTGACTAGCGTGCAGGGAGCCATCGTCCTCGTCACTCATGTTGGAGTCGTTCTCTGAAAGCTCCGAGTTGATCCGAATGTGTGGCTGACTGGTGTACTGCTGCCCTTCCGGACGAGTGCTCACCACTATATTCTTAGTATCAAACGTGAAAGCTCTCTGTTCGTCCTGTAACAAAGAATCAATCACTACAGAAAACTGTTTCAAGGTATATATTTCATCCCCAGCGGGGCCCAGCAGGGCCAAGGCCTGCCGGGGCTGCGGGTTGTTCGAAAGAGATACCGCGGCCCTGGTACATAAAAGGCCTATGACGGAACACGACGATTTTAGTCAGTAAGAGTCTGACACTCCCTCACCGCTGCTAACCCACAGCGGGAGGGGTCATTTGATGATTTTACGTCACTAAAAAAAAAAAAAAAAAAAAAGGTATATATTTCATACTTTTAATACCATCCAGATCAGTCAGTCAGTTACTTAAACTGGATAATAAACAAATGTTACTTCGACGGCGACGTAACTCGGTATAAATTCTAGGATTTTCACATTTCTCATTTTTTCCTAAGGTTTGATTGATATATCGCTTTTCTTTTTAAAACCGCGTATTAATTTACCTTATTAACACAAATAAACACAAGGGACAGTCTAGACAACAGTGGATTCCAAAAGAGTCGTAATCAATTCTGCGAGCAACTAGAATACTACTATTTTTACATCAAACGAGACAAAACATATCTTACTTGAACCTCAACCTTTCACATTTTCTGCTAACAATATTGAGATTCGTAAACACTAATTATAGGTACCTACTTTATAAGTACGCACACAGAATTTGTAAACATAATATCTAGAATAAACCACATTATCCAGCATAAACAACGCAAGTGCCTCAAGAAGAACATTCTAGACTAAGTAGTACGATACCTATCTGTTAGGAAAACTGGCGCCCTTCGCAGAATTGCATAAAACATCACTTTTAATATCAGTTTCATGATTGAAAACAAGATATTCTTTGTTTAATTACCAAAAGATATTATGCGATTCAATAGCTTTCCAGCCCTTTATAAAAAAATAAACATTGATTTAGAATTATTTTTCAGTTATAATGAAGATGTATAGACAATAAATATCTCCTTTTGTGCGTAGCAGCGAAAGAATTTTCAATTTTGGTTCAGTAGTTTCGCAATCGGGTAAGTATTTACAATGTATTGATATTGGATGAATGAAACCCTAATTCTCTGTGCCAAGCCTTTTACTTTTTTACATTGCATTATATTGGGGTCGGCTAGTGTTTTAAATGAAGCAACTTCCCATCCGACATCCCAACCGAGTTACCCGGGCTACCTTTCTTTGTGAGACTGGCACTTTCTAGCTTCTGACTACTCGTAACAGCTGACAAAGATGTTCAACCAATTTATCGTGTTTTCCGAAACACGGAAAAATACGTCATTGCTAGATGGTCACCCATCTACGGTCCGACCGCGTCAACCGTTGCTTAACCTTATGAACGATCGATCCGATGCAAGCCGCGCAGATTCAGCTTGTTAATAAATAAACTCTTGTTAATTGAATTTATTCATCCGATAGCTAAAGGTAATGACTGTATTGCAAAAAAAACTTTATTAAAATTGTAATTCTAATTAAATCATATTCGTCGAAATTTTTATTGAAATCAAAGCCCACGTACGCAACTATTACGCCTCGCTGCCTCATATACGCAGAGGTACCATTAATATCTCTGTAACATTGGAAGTGCATAGGTGCTCTTTTTATTCAATTTTAAAGGAAAATGTGATCCGTACCGAGAATCTCCAGGCCCGGAGGTCGCACTGATACTGAATTTCAAAAGGAGTTTGAAATAGGAATCACTACGAAAATTACCATTCCAGCTAACAGCTACCAACATAGTATTCGTCTATTTCTTTAATATTTTAGAATTCTACTGCGCAAATAAGCCATATATTTTAGCGAATGGAGAGTGTGAGACGTAAATGCCTTATGTGCTCAGAACTTAGTTGCGGACTGCCTTCGAGTTTAGCTAGATTAATTTATTGAATATAATCATAATCATTTCTGAATGCTATATCTGGTATGCACAGATTTCCGTGGAAATGTGTCTGATTTCAAACAATTAATGTCACTGATTCTAAGATCTCACAATTCCTGAGCCTTCCTTAGGAATTGTATTCATTTCCAAGGCATCGTGTACACGTGTAGGTTACATCCAAAATTACATTATTTAGTCTTTAATATTCGTTTAATGTATAATACGTACATGTCAATCACTGTTCGATTAATAAAAAAAAAAACAAAAATGCCCCATCGGCCCAGTGGCCGCAACCATAACTACCGTGCACGAGTTGCTTCGACTCCCGGGTCGGTAAGAAACACGCTCGACAATTTGTGCCTTAGTTGCATGTCATGTTCTAAGCATAATAATCTCCATGTTCGTAAATCCTGAAGGTAATTTAAAAGACTGAGCAATTTAATTCGTGCTACTTTTCGTTGAAAAGCTTCCTTACAAAGACATGAAGCTTGGCTTAAAGCCTTATTAAACGAACAAGTCTCTTTCAGTTTGGAAAAAATTCTGGAGTACACACCTTTAATGGAAAAGAACAGTACACACGGTTAAGGGCTCGTTCATACTTGCCGGGTGTTGGATAGCCGGCGGCGTCGGTCGGCGTACGGTCAAAGTTGGCGTCAAGTTTTAACACTGCGCGAGACGACAGTGCACGATGGTCGTCGTCAACGAAGTTGTTATGGTGTATTAATATAAGAAAATTAAGATAAATAAGTAAGTGACATGAACTCTAATTGCGCGCCGGGATGTGTGTGTCCGCGATTGCAGCAGGGCATGCACTGAACGAAACAAGGGATGGCGGGGAGAGGGTTGCCGGACCCGGCATCGAACAAATGTAAATAGCGTCATAATAACTCGTGGACCAGCAAGATACGAAGCGAAGCTTTAAAGTAGAAGACGAACAAAAAAAGAATCAGATGTATCAGATTTATTTCTACGGTCACATAATATGCTCTGCCACTGAACCCCCAAAAAAATACGGATTCGAAACCGAAACAAAAAAGAACTCGTGGACGCATCGCGAGATGTTTAAGGGAATCAGGTTTTCAGAAATATCTCACTTCCCACACAGCAGACTTGTAGAGTGCAAAATTCTCTTTACAAAACGAGTACACATTTCAAAAACAACATTTTTCAAAGTTTTCCCGATCACGAGATAGAACGTGAAGAACACCATGTCGGCTGAATGGTTTACGAGCGTTTTGAATGCTGGCTGCCGACTGCAACTGCCGACCGCACTTGCAGCGATTGCATGAAATCGGTCGATATCTAAGAGCGACTGTACATGCTACTGCCGCTTCGATCCTAAACGGTTTTATGTAAATACATACAAACCAGTAGTGCAGGCGCGGCACATACGGTTGGCAGTTGCAGTCGGCAGCTGGCTTTCAAAACCTACCTTTACGCGTTCGGTCGAGGATACCTTATTTAACTATTTTTCTTCATCTAGATTTCTGTAACCTAAAGCACGTTATGTGCTCGGAACAAAATATGAACAGTAGATACTTTAATTGTTGTAAATATCAACCGAGGACATGTTTTATACCATCGCTTATAAAACATCATGATTATGTAATTCCCTTTATTATTTATATTTTTTTTCTTGAAGGTCATTCCCCCTTTAAGAAAAAACATCTAAAAATAAGTCGCTGGTCAATGTGTTTACCTAAGTCTAAATCCTAGTTTAAACCGATGACAATGTTTGGTTTGGATATTTAGAAAACGCTTCACGCTTTTTTTAACCAGGTGTTTGCTATGGGTTTTCTGGTTCAATTTTCAAAATGAACAGTTGCTTTGAAAAAAGCGTGTTAAAGATCTGGTGTTTATGTTGTCGGTGAAGTTGAGCTTTCGTTGTTAATTAACGACTTAAGCAACAATCAAACTGACTTTTGTGACCTTTTACCATCAATCACTGAGGCAACCAAAATCTCTTAGAATTTTGAAGGAATTAAAACTCAAGACGAAGGTTAGTACTAGGCTTTACTTAGTTCATTTCACTACTGGACTACTAAACCACCTTTTATAAGTAAGAACTAAACTAACTTTTACAAGCACGAGCGTATTCGTGGGCGCAACTCAATTATAAAATCGGTAAAAATGTTTTCATATTAATTCAATTAGCATGCAGCAATTTTTATTGGATTTTAGTATAGCATAAATTGCATAAATGATTCCCCAAATAGTTTCGAGTACTGTACTTCATACTTTATTCTAAATGCCCTTGATATGAATTCAATTTGTATCCGAATGTTATGAACCCAATCACACAAGATTTTATTGAAGCGAAAGTTTGTATGTTTGTTACATATACTACTTTTTATCCGGGTGCGGTAAGTAGTTCTGAGAGAGACGTGAATGTTTCAGTATTTTATAAACAATAGAGTTAATACTTAAATTCAAACAAAACACAAACTAGAATCTAATGCTGAATAACTTTTGTTAACAATGGAATTAAAACTACAATTGTAGCACACTGTCAAAGCGAAATATGTCAAAATTAACATACACGTGTGTAATCGCACTCCATGCCAAGGTATTTACAGGACTGAAAACGTGAACAAAGAGGACGCTCCGTATCAAAATGCATATTAGTGAATGTATTTTTTTGATTGGACCGCAACTGTGAATCAATACGACCCAGTTGCCAGATGTTCAGGTGTTTTTGTAGACCTGCCTGGTACCTCTATGTCGTTATGTAAACCGGAATGTTTTTCTACTCCTGAACATAGTCATCTGCCTAGATTTTTCCTAACTATGTTGGGGTCGGCTTCTAGTCTAACCGGATGTAGCTGAGTACCAGTGTTTTACAAGGAACGACTGCCTATCTGACCTCCTCAATCCAGCTACCCGGGCAACCTAATACCTCTAGGTAAGACTGATTGTCGGACTCATTGGCTTCTGACAGCGGCTGCCAAACATGTTCAACTGACAGCTTTTTTTTTTTTTTTTAGCGACGTAAAATCATCAAATGACCCCTCCCGCTGTGGGTTAGCAGCGGTGAGGGAGTGTCAGACTCTTACTGACTAAAATCGTCGTGTTCCGTCATAGGCCTTTTATGTACCAGGGCCGCGGTAACTCTTTCGAACAACCCGCAGCCCCGGCAGGCCTTGGCCCTGCTGGGCCCCGCTGGGGTTGCTGACATCTCTTTGAGGAGCGCGTGGAACAACGCGCGCCGTCGACACGGGTCTGTCGTCTAGAAAGACAGAGGGACGATGAGCCACCCGAACTCACCGCCCACAGACCCACGCCTACGGTGGCCGGGAGTCATCTCGCGACACCCGGCGCCCATGGTGTCTACCTGGTCCAGCGCGGCGGCCGGGATTCAACTGACAGCTTACATTCTTTTTCTGCTACTAAACACAGAGCATTTTCTTAAAATCCACAGTAGATTTTAAACTTTTAAACGTGCTTTTCGAAGCTCGGAAGAGTTTCGTTTTCACAGGTGAACCTTTTCACAGACCGACTACGGCAAGCACAGATTACCCTAATCGATGGAAACGTGTGGCTTTAACTTAGCTTAACAGAGCAATTCGTTATCGCTTAAATAACGCCTTTGTAGTTATAAGTTAGTCCCGTAATAGTTAGTATTTCTTGCAGTTACTGCAATGAAAGATGCTGCAGTATCATTATAGAAATAGGTATGGTTATCAATATTTGGGAGAAAAAATTGAAGAAGTAGATATCAGACATAGAAATGAAGACCTCCAATAAAATTCGAAGAAACTTCAATTACCAATACCCAATTATGGTAAGTTCTTAGCCATGTTCGTTTTCACACACGAGTTTGATACGAGACCCTAATATGCACAATAGATAAATCCGCGGGAGCCGGATCTAGCCGATTCCAGTAATTTACCGAACATAATATTTCCTCGAATTCAGTTAGGATACAATGCGCAACCACTATGAGTGCGGTTAGTTCGAACCATCCGTGTTTTGATCAGGATTAGCCCTATTGGGATTATAGGTATTCTGTCGAAGCTTAATTTCTAATCCTCTATCATTAGTTCTCGATAGTAATTTCGGTAAAATGTAATTTGTCGATGGCAACTCCCTTGATCCATTGCTAATAAATCAGCTCTGAAAACATATATTTTAACAGCCTTACTTATAAAAATCAACTAATCATCTTCTAAGCATTGTTTTAACTAATTACTACTTAAAGCCTTAAGTAGTGATTAAATTTTTTATACCTATAAACGTTGCTTAAGCATGTCTTAAGTAATGAACAGATAATGACATAAAAACATACTAATTTCTCAGCTCTACCTGAATGTTGGTAGCTTAAAAAAATATTTGTCATCAAAACGTTGTGTAATGGCAACAATGGCATCCGTAAAATATAAAATTAAAAAGTTGAGCTGTCAATAAACCGGAAATGAAAAATCAGCTGGTAAAGATCCAGCCATTTTGCTAATTAGCGGGTTAAACAAGGGTGTGAGGCTACTTAATTTGACAGCTCATTTAAGACATTGCTATTATAAACAAGTGATTTAGTTAAGCCACGTTTATAAGATTTTTTCTTAAACACCCCTTAATTATAACTTATTATTTAAATCACGTTTATAAGTAAGACTGTAACCTCCCCACTCAGAGACATTTAATGGTTACTTAAGCCATTCCTTAGTGAAGGATTTGTATGACATTCCGTCACTAAGGATTGACTTAAGTAATCATTAAATGTCTCTGAGTGGGGAGGTAAGGCATTAATATTGACTTCACAATTTTAATAAATTGCACTTAATATTGGAGTACATACTTTAAGCCTTGAAATTATAATAAATGATTTTGCGGAAGTACTAATTGCCTCTTGAACGTAAATGCCATGATTGAGTAGCAAGAAAATTTATTTTCGTAGCTACTCGTAGTATAGTAGAATTATTAAACTTAATAGCAACTTTTAATTGGACCCTTTGCATGAAGCGTTGTAGCACGGTATTGGTTTATTGTTCTAAAAATTCTGAAATAGAACTTCAAATATGTGTGGTTCAAGCAAAATGTAAAACAAAGCCAGAACTGAAGTTACCAAATTCCTGTGCTCGACCTAACAAGTTTTCTATTCAATTGACAACAATGTTCGTTTCATCAATACCTGGCAGCAGTCTACTCGATTTGGAGTATTCGTCAAAGTAAAGCTTGGCTAGCCATTTTGTTGCTAGCAACATATTTCAATCATTAAAACCTTTTGAAACATACATAAACTCCTTAAAACTCAGATTTTACATAGGAGCCCGCTTATTTGCAAAAGAGTGTATTTGATAAGTGCATTAGAATACTAACAATCTCAAATTGCAGCACGTGTAAGGATAAATTGTTTCTACTTTTATCTATACCAATATTATAAAGCTGAAGAGTTTGTTTGTTTGAACGCGCTAATCTCAGGAACTACTGGTCCGATTTGAAAATTTCTTTCAGTGTTAGATAACCCATTTATCGAGGAAGGCTATAGGCTACTTTTTATCCCGGTACGGGAAGTAGTTCCCACGGGATGCGGGTGAAACCGCTGGCAGAAGCCAGTGAAAAATAAAACTGAAACCGAGGTAAAACAGTTAGCTGTCTTAATTAAAAAGTAACTGCTGCATCAAGGTCTACGTCAGATGCATTAATTATATAAAAGGGAAGCAAATTAAATTTCACGTGAGAACCGATGAACTAATCTGAAACTAATCCGCCGAACCACCCGCGCTCTGGTTAGGGAGGCGGGCGTGGGTGGTGCACCCAGCAATCCTGCAACTTCCGTTACATTGTGTCGCACTATACATTGTCGAATATCATTAAATCTATGCAATTATTGCCAACAAATTAATTCAGTGAAAATTACCGTTTTCCATTAAAATGATAGCGAAGCTTATCAGGATCAGTATTAGCAGGCCTCATAATTTCGTGTAATATCGTGAACTAGATGCTGTAATATAAGCAATACCTAAACCTCCCGAGAGCCTGCAGCTAGAAATTGCTTTTCAACAAAGCCGATTATTTTGAGGTGTAGGTATTGCAAACGCATAACGGGAATCATCGCTTCATATGAATACAAAGCCCTCCACGTGTTCGTATATTCTGTCTGTTCGATTAATTCAGAAATTGCAAGCATTTACAAGCGGTTCGCTCTAAGAAATAGGATTTGGGGGCAAAGACTAAGTACATGGCGTATAAAAAGGGGTTGCAATCATCAACGCAGGCCTCCCCCATAGAGCGAGAGGGTTGCAAGCGTCAGTGTAATATGACGTTGGTAATGGATGACAGGACTGTCAAGATGTTAGCTGCAAGTGCAGTTAGTCAATGTCACACGAGTCGGATTACAAGGTCCGAAAGGAGATAAGCAACTCGACACGCAACTTGACCATGTCCCAATAGATTGAAGATTCTAACATAAGTGCATGCGTATTCTTGCATAGATTCGCACTGGCGAAAAACTCAGAAAAGTTAAACTATAAAATACCATTGTCTCACCGTTTTAAATTAAATAATAACATGTAATGACGCGATATTCATATCGTAAGATCCCTCGTTCCTCCAAGCCGATTATCGGCTACGCCGGCTGTTTTCATGTTAGGAGATTAGCCAACCGCACAGGACATATTATAGTGCACCCGGTCAGACTGGAAGCCGACCCCAACATAGTTGGGAAAAAGGCTCGGAGGATGATGAAACATTTGCGCAGACACAGGTCCGACATGACCAGAGAGAGATCAGGCGCAGGACCGACAAGTACGTGCTCTCCGATGCACGAGTGTATCAATCACCAACTTCCAGGCTCCGGGCTGCTTTGTGAAAGTCTTCTGAAACCCACAAAGCGATTTCGGCCCGACTCGGGAATCGAACCCGAGACCTCGTGCTCAGCAGCCACACTCGGGACAGCTAGACGTCATAAATATCGTCAACGACAATGCATCGTCAAGTCAGTGGCAGCAATGTCGTGTGAAGTTTAGCCTCGCCAATATTGGATTTGGAATCCACATGATCAATAAATAATTTATGTATTACCTGTGTGTTGTCAATAAACAAACAATGAATATAAAGACTTGTAAACACAATATTTTTCAATCGTACTCTTTATACGATTAAAATTTTTTATCATCAATACAAACCACAGGCTATTAAATAATTGCTTTCACTGCTTTCAGGATTAACGTGTGAATCGAAATGAAGTTGTAAAGTGCTGTGATTGCGGGGCGCAATTAATTATCAGATTCGATTTGTCAGATTTCAACAGAACAAATTGAAGAGTCGACTTGTCAAGAGTTAATTTTCCAAGTCAAGTCATTCAGGCCGTGTCATCCTGTACAGTTGTCAGGTTAATCAATTAAAATTATCTGGGATAGGTTACCCGTAAAATATCAGTTAATTAAAGGATTATCGAATGCAAAAAGCACACTAGATTTGCCTAATCGTAATGATGCAAAAAATATTCCCAGTATAATGCAATACAGCGAGGCACCCCCATGCCATTCCCCTTTTCAACATCAGGAACTCAAAGAACGAAAGTAATCCTGCTGCTCCCGGATATATGCTTAATCAAGAGAACTTTATTTCGAACACACGTAACACGAACAAAAAAATGTGAAATCCCAAGCTTTTCGTAGAAACACACCGAAGTGCATTAAATTAATAAGGAGAGTAAGGAAAGATGAGCGGAGATGCCATAATGAAGGTAGGTCAGGCGCTTTTTTCTAGGTCAAATAGGAACGGTGGGCATGACTTAATCGACCAGTTACGAGGAAACTAACGAGGCGTACGGGTTCTTTCGATACATCTGTCAACGATTTTTGGTAGGTATTAAAAAAACGGGCCCAGGGAAGGCATATAAGGGCGAAGACAGTAACGTTCCTCGTGCCCCCGCACACGCACATTTGGGCGACTTTCTTAAGATTTGCTAGATGACACCTCCGCTATTCATTTTGTTCTCCGTGAATGTAGCTCTTTTGTATAGTTCATCCCCACCACGGTGTGGGCGCGTTTCCTGGGATAGCGAGCGCCATTAGTGCCGTTAGAGCAGTGGTTCTTAACCGGTGGTCCGCGGACCACTGGTGGTCCCTGGAGGCATTCTAAGTGGTCCGCGAAGCATTGCTTCGCGACGTTGCTATACGTTGTCTAACTTTATTTTTAACGACTTATCTATGCGAACAGGGGTTTTCGAATGGACGTATATAAGATATCCATCTTACTTGTCTAACAGAAAAAAAAAATATGTTTGGGCTACATTTTAAGTAATTTTGGCTTTGAGTCTTAAAAAAATAATTAAAATTTCGCGCTCGCTTCGCTCGCGTATTCAGAAACTATGTGCCCTTATATTTGCATTTGTCAACAAACAAAAAGTTAAGTACGTTTGGGCCACATTTTACGTAATTTTTGGTTTGAGTCCGAAAAAAATTTCGCGCTCGCTTCGCTCGCGCTTTTGGAAACTAATATAGTCAATTGCTTATCACAAAAATCTCATTACATTAAAATCTGTACATTTTTGTTTTTAGCTAAATAATAAAGAAATGAGTGCTAATTATAAAGTGTGCTTGTATTCTTTATCAAAGAACCCTCAATTTAGGTACACCAATGTGGTGGTCCCCGGCAAGACAAACTTTTGGTAAAGTGGTCCCTCATGCCAAAAAGGTTAAGAACCACTGCGTTAGAGCATAGTTTTTCAACCTTATTTTGCTCACCGCCCACTTTTTTTCTTTTTCTTTTTTTTATAGAGCCCCCTAGGGTGTCCCTTAAAATTCAACTTCAATATATTTTTACGCATACCTTCTAAAAAGTTTCCTATGGACTTAATATAGTCTAGAAATAAATATTAGCCCGATTTATAAACGATAACCTGTGCCGACTTGAGTTTTTAACTTGTCCATACAAGTTGCGCGGGAGCAGCGCGGCGACCTGTTATTGCGAGTTTCAATTGTCATTTCATAAGTGATTTCTAACATTTTTAGTGCGTTGTTGTTTATTTTGTGAAAATGTCTGTAGAATTACGAAGTGATAAACAAAATATTTTCCTTATCGGACTGCCAAGCCACCAGATAAATGGTGCAAAATTACCATCTAATCGACAAGTTCTCACCGTTTTATTTTACAATATTCGTGAAGTCAAGCTGACTGTTAGTGAAAGTGCGAATCTTGTTATAAGAAAGTGCATTATATTTTGGGAAAAAGCCAGAATTCCTACGAAGGCAATCCCTAACTGCGTGAAGAAACTTGTTGATTTATATCATGTTTGGAGGGAGCTGCAAAAAAACTGTAAGAAAACTCGGTTGACTTTCAAGAATCGTGAAAATAATTTTGTAAAAGACCTTGATAACTTATTTGATATTGCACATGCAGATGCCTTTGACAGAATGAAGATAGAGGAAGACAAAGATTTCTTAAGGAAATAGAGAGAGCCAGGTCGACCGGGATGCTTAGGTGGAATCGACAAAAAATTGCCGGAGAAAGAAGAACGAGTTAGGCAAAGACGATTGGAAGAACAGGAAAGAAAGGTAAAACACAGAGAGTTATTGGCTGTTGCATCTACTTCTTCGATAGATAACTTGGAATGTCTTGAGAATTCGGATGAGGAACAGATTTCGAACTCTGAACTTAGTACTCAGATTCCTTGCCCTGAAAAAAGTTTTAAAAGAGGTACAAAAAGTTTAATAACTCCTAAACTGGTAGCAGCTTTAGATCGATGCCAATTAAGCATAAGTGACTCAGTTTACATTCTCCATGCGGTTGTAGAAGCGCTTGGTCTGAACAGCGATGATTTCCCTATAAACAAATCCTCGATTCAGCGAGTTCGTACTCAAGCGAGAAAATCCAGGGCAGAAGCAATAAAAACTGACTTCCAGAATAATTTGCCTGACGTAGTCACAGTTCATTGGGATGGAAAACTATTACCTGGATTGGATGTACGAAGTTCAAAAGAAAAACGCTTGCCAATTATTGCTTCATTTGACGATAGAGAACAGCTTCTTGCAGTACCGAAATTAGAGAGTTCTTCTGGAAAACATCAAGCTAAAGCCATTTCAACTGCTCTCTTTGACTGGACCCTCCATGACAAAGTACAGATAATGTGCTGCGATACAACAGCTTCCAATACTGGCCGTTTCAGTGGAGCTTGTACTATTTTGGAGCAGACTTTAGAAAGGGAATTGCTGCTTTTTGCTTGTCGTCATCATGTTTATGAGTTGGTCCTTAAAGCTGTTTTTGAAACCAAGGTAAAACATATTACAAGTAGCCCAGATATTCCAATTTTCAAAAAGTTAAGAGATAATTGGAAAAATATTAACACTGATAACATTGAGTCACCTCTAAATTTCGTTAAAGCACATATTGCTAGGCCCCCCGGAGCTTTGCATCAAGCGCGATGGATAGCGAGAGCAACCTATTCTATAAAAATATGTTTGCTTCAATCGCAACTTAAAATTACTGCAGAGGACAAAAATGCTCCAAAATTTCCAAGGCATCCATAAGCAAGTTTATTCGTCATTTATGGTATTTGTGTGAAGAAGCAGTCATGTTATCACTCTTTGATGAAGAAGTTGATACCAAAACCAAGACAAAAATGATTAATAATTTAAACAGAGACGAAAGTTCAGATTCCTCTAAACGCTATGTCCCATCGAAGGAAGAAATTACGCAAAATTTGTTTGGTAAGTACTTAATATTTTCTTGTTTCTTTTTCAAAGTTTTGTGGTTTAGTTTTTGCTTATTTTAATGGTTTTTTCTTTATTTCAGATATGACGCTGGATGATTTTGTGACTCAAAGAAGCAAACGATTTCTATCTCGACTACAGATCGACGACAGTTTTCTTCGGGAAGACGTATCTTCGTGGGGTGACAATCCTGCTTTTTTGGAAGCTAGAAGACGATTAAGTCGTTTGAAGGTCGTAAATGACACTGCTGAAAGAGCTGTTAAATTAATGCAAGATTTCAATGGTCTTATCACGGCTGAAGAAGAGCAAAAACAGTTTTTGTTGCGTTGTGTTCAGGAACATAGAAATCTGTATCCAGACTGTAAAAAAACTACACTAAAGAGAAGTTACCCTAATTCATTATTATTATAATTTGTATTTAAATAAAAGTTTGTATTGATATTTTTTTAGTTTTACTCATATTTACTTTATTTGTTGCATTTTAATTAGTTTTGGATCAAACCAAAATGTCAGACCAAAACACCATTTTTTATTAAACTTTAGAGCTCGGTCGGCACGGGTTGCAATCATGCTACAGATATGAAATTTCATATTTAAGTACATTTTAGCATTTATAAAAAAATTGGAGGGTATGTGTTTCGAAATTCAAAAAAAAAATTTTTTTGCCATATAAGGGACACCCCTAATTTTTAATTATTAATAATTATAAATAAATGTTTTGTGTATTTATAATATAATTTCAACAAATATTAAATATCTTTTGGATTTTTTTATATCATCTTAATCTGTAGGTACTTTAACCTCGATTGTAGTACTTTGTATTTTATAGTTTTTAGTCATGATCATTTTATTCCATTGCTCGTCCTACCAAAATACGTGCACGAGTGATAAAAATGATGACAATACGTACAATAACATAAATTAAACGATATTAATTTTTATTTCACTTTATTACTTGATCAACGTGTATTTTTTTTGCCTTTTTAGACTATATTTTTTAATCTACCTACGCCTCTGCGCCATCTCAATGCCCCCTAATTATCTCTGGGTCTTCTACTGCCCCCCCTAAAGTCTCAAATGCTCATAAGGGGGCGTTATCGTCCACGTTGAGAACCTATGCGTTAGAGTAATCCGTGGGTACCACACGAGCTAAAGCAAGGCGGCGAACCACTTTTCCGGACTGACTGACCGGCTGGCTGATGCCTGATTGTCTGACTGACTGATCAATGAAACAATGCTTTAAACTGACTTTAAAGAGTTTTAGGTACCTACGTTTGTAAATTGTTGTGAACAAAAGGTGCGTATATTGCAGTCAAGGTCCCGAGATGTGTGCATAACAAAACTGATAAAGGAATATAACAATTGCACCGGAGCACAAATAGCCCGCCACTCCGTACCTTGATCTATTTCCAGACACATTTTCTTCGGTTGACACGAGGGGGGACTTAAATGGAAACAAACTCTGGACGCGTCGAGAACAAATAAAACAGTTAAGATGCAGACATAAGAGTTGACACTTACCTGAGCGCGAACCCCAGTGATGCACTCCGATATCGGAATGTACGGGCCGGTACCATCGGCGCACTCGTAGTGATCATTGAAGGCAGTTGTAGCGGTGGTATTATTTTCATAGGGTTCTGTAGAAAAAAAGCAATCTGAAATAACCACTTATTTTGTATGGACCGCATTTCGACTACGTTTACTTACTATATTACTTTTAGAGTTCAATTAAAGCGTATTTGTACTAATTAAGAGTCAAAATGCAGTCCATTTTTCTCTATAAACGCCAAGAACTTACGGAGCTTATTTCACTTACTAGAGGTAATATAGCATATCGCAAGCATGTTGTAAAACATAACAAGAATAACATAGAAATAAGGAACATAATAGACACAATATTTTCTTTCCCTTCTTTAATGAAAAAAAAATCATATCATTAACTAATAATCACAGAAAGGTCCAATTTAAAGATTTCTATAGTTAGGACAATCGACAAAAAGTACCTAGATTTTCTTCTTTATTTTTATCCTGTAATTCCTCTTAGAAATAAAACCAACAGTGTCAATGATATCTCCGCATCTAACAATGAATTAAATAGATGCACAAAATCTTGATATAGAGCAAAGTTTATCTTAGTCTGTAACTCCTTAAATCGGATGGAGCAATATTCATTGGATCGGTTGGAGGTAGGCTACCTTTATCTACAAACATACAGAATGCGATGCCCGCAGGCGAAAGTTACTTAACAAAAACTAGCTCGACCAATTTCAGGGTTATCGTAACAAATGTGGTTTGTTTATTTATTTAATTGGTAGTAAGAGGTGCAGTGCAAAGGATTGGGCAGAAACAATATATACAGCAAACCACACTGTAAATTAATGATGCGAATCATTATTTGATAGCGAACTATAATAGAGGTTTTTCAATGACTAGCTTCTGCCAGCGGTTTCACCCGCATCCCGTGGGAACTACTTCCCGTACCGGGATAAAAAGTAGCCTATAGCCTTCCTTGATAAATGGGCTATCTAACACTGAAAGAAATTTTCAAATCGGACCAGTAGTTCCCGAGATTAGCGCGTTCAAACAAACAAACTCTTCAGCTTTATAATATTAGTATAGATTATATTATATACTAGCTTTTGCCCGCGACTTCGTTCGCGTGGGATAGTGGCATCCGGCAGATTTTTGGTTTGAACAATAGATGGCGCTGTATGTCCGGAATAAATTGTATTTTTTATTTTTATTTTTTGTAAAAAAAACTATCCTATGTCCTTCTCCTGGCTCTAAACTACCTCCCTGCCAATTTTCAGCTAAATCGGTTCAGCTGTTCTTGAGTTATAAGTGGAGTAACTAACACGACTTTCTTTTATATATATAGATTTAGTACTCTTAACCAACAACATATTTATTTGAATAAAGATTAATATTATTATGTTGATACAACTTAAACAAATTATTTCGACCAAATTAGGTACCATAAAAACGGTTTTTGTGAGTTAATCTTAAAAGATAGACATACACTGTCGCGGACTGTTTTTTAGATCATTAAAAGAGCTATTATTCTTTAATACATATTTTTTGTGTATCTTGAACCGTTTTCACGGCGCACGCAACGGAAGGCTTCAAAGATGAAATAATTTCTCCCGTTTTTTACACATTTACCACTATATCTTTGCTCCTATTGGTCGTAGCGTGATGTTATATAGCCTATAGCCTTCCTCGATAACTGGACTATCCAACACAAAAAGAATTATTCAATTCGAACCAGTAGTTTCGGAGATTATCGCGTTCAAACAAACAAACAAACAAACAAACAAACAAACAAACAAACTCTTCCGCTTTATAATATTAGTATAGATACAATGTATGTACTATTAATGAGATACACGTGTTCTGAACACGTTGTATGGTAATAAAAGCATTAACAAATCTGAATGGTTGTGTTAAATTGCCAATGAATTAGATTAAAGCTAAGCGTCCACTTGTCGGTATCGTACGCAACGGACGTATCGCACGCAACGGATCGTAGTATTATTTATATAGAAACTCAAACAAGTGCGTCCACCTGTCCGCATCGTAGGCATCGCATTCTATATAAATAATAGTACGATCCGTTGCGTGCGATACGTCCGTTGCGTACGATACCGACAAGTGGACGCTTAGCTTTAAGGGTTTAATCAGTTGCAGTGTTGCTGGGGAGTTTGTTGCGCCACTTCTTCTTCCCAGCAAAAACACATAGGCAGTGGTGAAGAGTGGGCGTTTTGGGGGCTGTCTTATGTAAATTCCTGACGTTCAAAAAGTGCTGTTTTGCAGCCAAGTTTGAATAAATTATTTTTGATTTTTTTGCAATGTTTGGTATATTTGAAATTGATTTAACTTTTCAGCTTGGCTACAATTTTCAGTAACTACTTGGTCGATGGTGGAGTAAGTTATGTTTCCTGATATATTAAAATATTATTGATACATAATATAATCTCACAAAATGATTATTAACCTACTTACTGTGCCTGTGTATTTAGAAAAAAAAATGAAAAAAAAAATGTTATACCAGACAGCTTTTTGCTTTGTTTTTATTGATGTAAATTATGATACTATTAATGGAATTCGCATTAGCTGAATAACCATGAAAACTGAAGTTACTGTGGGAGTATTGTGAGGCAAGAATGGGAGTTGCATACTTAGCCTTCTTTTATTTCTTAATGTTGTATAAATAACTTAAAATGTTTGGAAGAGATCTACAACACGTTACTCCAGAATCCTACATGTGTTGATAGTTATCATTGTAAAAATCCAAACACCTACATGGCATATCTATACTTTTTGATTGGACTAAGTTTGTTTTGCTATTTCTTCTGAAAGCAATCACGATAAAAACAACTTCAATTACTTAGTTTCAAGCAGTGGATGCGTAATATTGTTATTTATAACTTATCATCTATCATTTATTGCTTGCCATTAATTAAACGTACACAGGAAAGGCGCTTCAACGGACACAGATCTTTTCTTATTAAATTAACTCTACTTCCATTAGCAGACGAGAAGGAAATAACATTTCTATTAAAGCTGATTCAAGTCTATTTCTGTGAAAATAATTTTAAAGAGATATAAAACTCTTATCAGATGCAGACGGTAATGCGGAAAATATTTTTCAAGAATAAAATAAATTGTGTACACAGTCTTCTTACGGCGTAGGTTGCGCGTATGTTAGCTTTGATCCTTATAAATGCAAGACAGTCTCATTATTTAACTTAACATATCGTTTTCCATGAGAACATTTTCTAGGAATACAGAGACTTAAAAAGCCTTAAAATGAAATTACGGCTTGTTCTAGGTACACTGATGCTCGTGCATATTACGTTGCTGTTTAAAGGGGGTGAAATTACTAAGTAGGTATGACAGCAGGTAATTTAATTTTTTAAATACAGGGGGAATAGTGTACTTGTTCTAGGTCATATAAACAGTCGCTCAAGGTAGAACACGTGCTAGTCAGGCCCATCTAGCTGGACTGGTGAAGACAGATGAAGAGTACATAAACGAACAAATTGAGTCGATCGATTTGTAAAGATATTAGTAATATTTCGAGTACTTACAAACTAATGTTAGAAAACTGGAATCGAAATAGCCAAGCAAATGATTCGAACACAAAGTTTTGTGCACGCCTGTAACTGACTTATTTATACAGGACTAACAATTGTAAACTTATATCTGCATAAACAATTGTAAATAAGTTGTTGTGCGCCCATACTCTACTGATCCAAAAAGAAATTGTAAATCAAAGTATTTTTTTTACTTATTTTTTCCTGCAAGGTAAAATGCACTCCCACGCGCCTCATCCCGCAAAATCATACCTGACGAAGTTAAGATATAAAAGCTTCCATGTCGCCCACAACATACACATACAATTGTCCACTTATACGCCAGCAGTGTCTAACAAAACCATGAAACCTATAGCTTCCACAATATGCGATTTTCAGCTCCTTTGTTTTGTAAGTTCTCAGCGTTGCAGTTCACTATAAAATAACACAAATATCGCTGATGGCCGAATAATAAAATTTGCTTCCAAATCAATAGGTATTAGTTCAGTCGCTCAATGCTGGTATTTGCGCAGCATCAAATAGCTAATTAATCCGAACAGAACACCAAGCACAGCTATTTTACACATAATAGAATTAGGTTACTTCAGTCAAATTATGCAACTTATTTGTGACTATTTCATTCAATTATGACTGCACAGTAACAATGTAACATGAATTCGACCATCTAGCTATGTGACGTTCAATGCTAACATTCAAAGCGAAAATAATATAAACGAAAAAGAATGAATATCATATAGGTATATGGGGCCATTCAAATATTACGTCTGCACACACTACATGGGGCAGGGGTCTTTTCCTCCGGTAAGCGAGATTGTTCTGGTGCTGCGTGATTGTTCCAGAGAGATACTATGGCCTTGGTACATAGAGGCAAAGGGCTGGAGTAGGAAGAGGTGGATTTTCAGTCAGGAGGGGGCGAGTTTGGATTTTGTTCCATTTTGGTTTTAAACAAAATAGAAACTTGGCAAAATATCTGAAGGAATAAATATTAGGTAAATTGGTCTCATCTAAGACCATACCTTATTTGTCATACTTATATAACTACTACTAACTTATAACATGAAATGATGACTCTTAATTTTTACAATTTGAATGGACTTTACAGTATCGCTTATTTGTCAAAATAACATGTAGGCTACTTTTTACTTGGGTGCGGTAAGTACCTAGTATCAGCTATGATTCAGCACACCAATGTTTGCCCAGGAAGGGATATGCAAGATCTTTCCTTATTTTTGCTGACGTAATTGAACGAACTTAAGCTAAATGACAATAATTAAGATATGTAAAATGTACTCAAAATGAATATAGCCTACATGATAGATGCCAAAAATAAAAAAAAAACATTGCAGAAATAGAGAACGTGTAAAGTATATTGTTATATTTTTCCGAAAATCAATAGCCAGTTTTCAAAATAGCAAGAGCGCATATTTTCATTTCTTGACTAACCCTGATTTTAATTTTTTGACAATAGGGAAAGTCATCCTTGTAGTCTTGTAATGCAGAACGTTACAGTCAATAAGCCAGGCAATGTATAACCGTGTGATTGAGTGACTTTGTTCAGTCAAAGGACTGATTTAAAAAACCTAATGCTCTAAAATAATATAACATCTCCCTTCTTTTAGAGGAAACATGGCGACTAAAAAATAATTATTAAGAAATCAATTAAACTAAGTTTTCTCTTGCTTTCCATTTTGACTATTGGCCATTAAACATTCGCTGAAGGAATCTAGATGGTACCATTTGCTTAAACAGCTTCTCGTCTATATAACAATTTACTTAATACCTGGTTTTAAGCTAGGTCCTAGGCTTTGCAGCTCTATCGATTCTAGGACAAAATATTTCAGTAGTTAATAAGTTGCAAAAATATAATCAGGAAGTTAGGTGTTAATTCTGTCTGTGCTTTTTTGCGAATCGCTACCAAGCGCAAAGGTGACTTATGAGTGCTTATACATTTCTAAAGTTGACAGTGGAGGCAAAGCACATGCTCCTGTTTTCTGAGGGAGTAAGCTTGAACTCTCGCCAAAAGTTGCAAACAAGAGTAGTGCGACTGAGCTAAATACATTAACAGTTCGTCGTAGTCGCACAAAATGCCGATGGTGAAAAATTCCAGTTTTTTTAGTGCTCTTGGAAGGACTGACAAATATTACCTTTGCGCATCAAGTTTTAATTGTAAAAGAGTACAAAGTAATAGAAACCAATACAGCGAGATGAATTTAAATTAACTTTTTAAGTATTTTTACCTCAATAGCATGTTAAAACGGAAAATGGTTTTCCCACATAGCTAAGGAAGAATTTAATGTGACCACACGCGCGCGAAGCGAGCGAAGATTTTACAAACTGTCAGCGTAGGTTACAGATTTGGGGAATTTAATTTCTTCCCTATGAAACCAATGTTTTGAACCCCAACTGTTTTATTAGTACGACTTTAACGTAAGGAAGATACGCTACTGATTTAGTTCTTGAGAGTGCAATTATTTGAAAATAATATTGACATTCCTATAAATTGATCAATGTTGATATTAAGCTAACTCTGGCTCTAATTCCGCAGTCACATATTAGTGTGGTTAATAAAAATCAATCATAATAAGTTAAATTTGACAATATATAATATGAAAATTACTTTAGGACCGATTTTCCAATCTATCATCATTCAGCCTTAATTAATTACATCATCTTATCGTCATCTAAATTCGGTAAAATTGACGAACTTTTTAATTGCAATAAAAAAGTTGCATATCTTCCTTTTTGTTCTGTGTCAAATATTATTTGCATAGCATAATTTTTACTGTTTCATGATCATATAGACTTCTTAAACGGAGGGCAAAAATAACGCACTTGGACCTTGCTTACCTTGGACTCTGGTTCTAGCAGGAGTGCGGGTTGCACTTTCCGTGGCGCGCAGACCGCAGACGCGGCAGATCGCATCGACCCACTTCTCCATCTCCTGCTCGCATTCAGCCTCCAAGTGGTAGGTTCGTCGTTGTGTCTGAATCGTGAACACGGATCCACGCATGTTTGTATTGCAGGGGGCATGGCCCTGACGTTCCATATGCAGACCAGCATCCACCTAAAACATAATACCTCTATGAAGAATTTGTTTTCTCCAAAAGTTTTCTACGAAAACAATCTACAGTGTAAACTCCATAGAACGACAATAAAGAGACTGTGCTTTTTTTATAGCGTTATAAAGAGTTGGCGTTAAATGAGAGTGTATCAGTGTATGGAAAACAAGCTAAACCAACTAAAACCAATTAATTTTGACGATTTAGGGAGTTTGTCGTTAAATCGAGGGACGTTACATGGAGTTTACACTGCATAATTATGTATTTCGTGCTAGGCTATCATGTACTCTGTCGATATCTTACCTGATTTATGGAACATAAAAAATAATAATTTCGAGTCGACAATGTATGTATAATCCGGAAAATTCTGATTACCGAGTATTTTGTTAAATTTTAATGGTGATGCAAACAAATCGCAGAAGCCATATTTGTCACTCTAGCGAAACGTCACTGACAATGAATGACATCTTCAGTATCTATGGTGTTCGTAAAAAAAGGATTTAAACCTGTGTACAAACTTTTGGCTAGAACTAAAACTTCTATGGCTAGAAAAATAACTGACAGTACAATTGAAAAGAGGTCGTCTATTTTAGTATAATAATAAACAGGAAACATATTTTTTTTGTTTGATTGTACACGGTTTTAACCAAAAGGCTCCGAAACCACTGAACCGATTTGACAAAATATTTAACTTTTGGGAAGCAGTGTTGGGCAAAATTTAGTTAACTAATGATTGATGACTAATAATTGAATGTGTTAGTCATGATTAAAGACTAATGATTATTTAGTTTAATCACGAGGTGATGACTAACGATTGATTAGTTTTAATCTTAATCAAATAATCATGATTATTTATTTATGATTGATATTTTTTAATACCGGGTAAAGTAAAATATTTTTCTGCATTTTAAAAAAATACTGAATTGCACACCAAAACGTTACTGTAGGTTAGGTTAGACTTGAGTGTTTTAGTGTAAAATTCAGTATTTTTTGGTGGTCAGATAAATACATGCCCAGGTAAAATACTCGTACGTAAGGCATTAAGAGAAAATCAATCGTTTGATACAGGGTGTAAGGTACAGCCCCTGAAAACTGAAACCATGGACTCAGATAATCATGATTAGATCAATCATGATTGATCAATTGATTGAATAAATTAGTTGATTTGCCCAACACTGTTGGGAAGCTAGACTATCCCCAAGGGAAATAGGCTTTATATATTTTGGAATGCAGATGAAACCGCGGAAATCAGGGTCCCGACTCTCCTAATTTTACTTAAGCGACATACAATTCACATTCGACTGAGATCCAATCCCGACTCAATTACGATTGAAGCGTATGTGGCATAAGTGGCATTCCGCTATTTTTTCTTTGAAAAATAAATGTTTTTATCCTTTTCTGTCATTTAATAATGAATCATTTTGTCTGCAAATGATTTACGATTGCAATATGATTGTAGAGCAAACTACCGTATAGACCAAAATCACCAAAATGGCAGACCAATCGCAAACCAATCGAATGTCGTTGGAATACGATTGGTCTTATAGAAACTCTCTATCTAGGTCTTATAGGTCTTATTAGTCTATTAGTAGCAGAATGCCCGATATGGTTAAAACTGCCATTGAGATTCAATTTCTATTCAATTTTGACATTATTAACTTAGGAGAATCGGGCCCCAGGTAGTATAACTATAATTTACGAATAATAATGATATGATATTCGTACAAAAGGCTGTAAAGACAATATAAATGTTATACGTCACAGTTAAGGAAAAAATGCCCTGAGTCGGCAAAAGTAATTCCGATTCTTAATACATATCCATATTAAAATAAAATAAATTCATCCTTCACACATGCTTGATGACATGAGTGAAATGAAATGAAATGAAATGAATGAAGCGTGTGTGGCATTCCGCTATTTTTTCTTTGAAAAATAAATGTTTTTATCCTTTTCTGTCATTTAATAATGAATCATTTTGTCATTTAATAATTAATCAAATGATTTACGATTGCAATATGATTGTAGAGCAAACTACCGTATAGACCAAAAGCACCAAAATGGCAGACCAATCGTAAACCAATCGAATGTCGTTGGAATACGATTGGTCTTATAGAATCTCTCTATCTAGGTGTTATAGGTCTTATTAGTCTATTAGTAGCAGAATGCCCGATATGGTTAAAAACTGCTATTGAGCTTCAATTTCTATTCAATTTTGACATTATTATCTTAGAAGAATCGGGCCCCAGGTAGTATAACTATAATTTACGGTTAATAATGCTATGATATTCGTACAAAAGGCTGTAAAGACAATATAAATGTTATACGTCACAGTTAAGGAAAAAATGCCCTGAGTCGGCAAAAGTAATTCCGATTCTTAATACATATCCATATTAAAATAAAATAAATTCATCCTTCACACATGCTTGATGACATGAGTAATATGAATATACACAAGAAATACGATTAGTAGCGAGTGTTCATTATAGACATACAGGACATTGGAAACAACGAAAAGTAAAAAATATTGATCTTCCTATTATTCCTGTAACGCTTTCATTGTTAGTTTTTAATATAAAATTGAAGGTCAGAAAGTCTTAAAACTATATGAATGTTCCATCATTTTTGCCATGACTCATTATTTATTTAAAATAATACTATTTTAATTGAAATGGCAACTATTGCAAAAACAACATTTTGTTTTCTCCCTTTGATGGTAGAACAATTTACGGTTGCAACACTGCACCGTTATTTACTGTTTTGAAATCATAAATAAACAAAATATTGTCAACTGTGTAATTGTTTTATGGTCACATTTTAGTCTAGGTCTCTATGATATGTTTTCCTCGATTTATTTGGAATAAAGCATGTATTGTCTAATGAAACTGGGCTATGATTCACAAAATCCAAGAATACATTTTGAAAAATCAGAATAAAGATCAACTTTTTTTCTAGTTCTTAGGCCCATTTTTTGAATGTATATCATTCAAAAAGTAATATTAAATACCAATCGGCTATTGTAGATTAGGTACATTTATACAGTTTCATTTCTGCAATTAAAAGAATTACAGTTACATACTTACATTATAATTTAAATGTTTAATTCTTATGTTTTGTGATGTCAATTAATTACAACAGACTATTATGATGATGGCAGTTTGATAATTACTTCAACCTTTATTTTTTTACTAGAGTAATTATAAACTGAAATGGTGACAGTAAGTTATGACCTATCTGTGCATAGATAGTCATCACGGGCAGTCAGTAGCCAAGTCAGTCTGACAAACGAGGAGATTATCTGGGTAAGGAGGTAAGATACGTAAAATACTAGTCTGGTTTGACTGGACACTGAACCCAAAACAGTTGGGAAAACGCTAGGCTGATCATGATGATAAAAAATATATCGAAGTTATATTCAATTTTGATTAAGTATTGAACTAATAGTTTCTGTAATTTGATTTCTGGCTGAATAGTGTTTACAAACAGCCAGCTTTATGATCAGCTATGTGTTGCCAGTCAGTGCAACATGACACTGTGTTAATTTTAAATAATATTAATGTTATATATTTAAATATGTTTAAGTTTTTATACAAAGTGTGTCGTTCATAATCACATTAAATGAAATGCGTTAATATACTGGTTAATATATGTCGATTAACACAAAGAAAAAAGAAAAATACGCAAAAATAAAAAAGTGATTTTTTCGAACAAAATAAATAGAATAAAAATGTGCGAGAATCAGAACACCATTTTAGTAAGTACATTGCACTGACCTGTATTGTAGGAGCGGCAACGTCGCATCGCAACAATATGGCGGCAAATCAAACGAGGCAAACTTAACATCTCAATCGTCTTACAATCAAGTCACAAAACTTTTATTTTGATTATTCATTATGATTGTTATGAATCACTAGATTTAAATTCACTTTGATTTAAATTGTCTCTTATCAACAAAGCACTCAAGTTTTATTGAAATTAATTTTAAATAGGTAGATTTTCATTATGTCCGCCGTTGACATCAATACAACGCTGATAGCGTTTTGTTGGCATTCGCCGTAAATAAGCACCGTGTCGGTGTATTCCGCGGCTGTGTAATTCACTCACGGCATTGTTTATTTACACTGATAACAAATCACAAATAAACTAAAATGGCGTCCACTTTCGCATACACGATATACCGTTCACTAAAACAAGTTTTATTTACACTGATAACAAATAATAAACAAAAAGAAAACAATAAAATAGCGTCCACTTTCGCAGAAAATAATAATTCTATCACAAATACACGTTTTATCGCTAAAACAATCTTCTCAAAGACACCGGCGGAGAGGCGGCCATGCACTAAACGTAAACAGTTCACACACACGTTCTCGAACACGGAAGTTAGCAAAAAATAAATCTTAGTCAATTGATAGCTTTAAAACTCCTTTAAAAACATGTGTCGGCTGGAAAAATCAAATAAGAAATGTAAGAATTACGCATTATTTAACCCTGTAAAATAAAATAGTTATTACAGTATTTTATTGTAATTATTAATGAGTAGAAAACAGCATTTAAAACATAAATAGTGCCAAATTTGCTATCTAAAGTGCTTGGTTGGCAGCAATGACACAATAAACTATTTCTTTTCTTTTCGCTCATGACGTGAACGTACGACAGTGGACCTTACTGCTATTAAAATAAGTTTCATTTTGCCTTGTCAAATATGTTTCCTTTTTCACCTAAGGGTATTGCTAAGAACGGCAACCTTTATTTTGATAGCTAGCCAAGGTCATTGACCTTTGCGTACTTTATCTCTGCTTTACACATGATGTTCAAAATTATAAAAATGAAAAATAATTCCTGTGGCTAAACCACTGAATGGATTTGGTTAAAAATTTTGGTATTCGTTATAGAATATGTTAAAGTATATGTGATAAGATTTAATGTGATTATGAACGACACACCCGATATAAATATGTAGTATTGCAAGTCCTGGTGGCCTAGTGGGTAAAGAACCAACCTCTCGAGTATGAAGGTGTGGGTTCAATTCTAGTTCAGGCAAGTACCAATGCAAATTTCCTTTCCAAGTATATCTTGGACACCAATGGCTGATAAAAAGGTGAAGGAAAACATCTTGAGGAAACCTGGACTACATAGTCTGAAATCACCAACCCGCATTGAGCAAGGGTGGTGATTAATGCTCAATCCTTCTCCATGTGAGAGGAGGCCTGTGCCCAGCAGTGGGACGATAAAAAAGGCTGTAACAGTAACATGTATTGATCTGGGCCTTGATGCCTGAAATAAATGGACAAGAAATAACAATTCCCTAAAGTAAAACAGTTGTGGAACATAAGGATACAACTTTGTGTAAGGTTGTCTAAGGTTTAGCAACATTTGTTATTAAGTGTACATTTTCTTAGCAAGAAAAAAGCTATGACTATAAATCTAAGATTCAAATACTTTATAAGTAATTCAAAAATCTTATTTCATTTATGAATACAGACTACACACTTATCGGATAGCTTGATGAATTAACTATGTTTGTGTCAAAATAGCATAATTTTGATGTTTTGTTAAAATCATGCAATTTTGGTGGTTCAATGTGACTAGCCTGTTGTATTTTATGGGAATTTTATAGGCTTCAGACAATTATTATGTAGCATGAAGGAAAAAGATGGATTATTTAAATGTGTTATGTTATGTAGAACATAAGATATTGTAACAAAAGTAAGAACTAACCGTCAAATGTAAGAATTCTTTCATATTATGATATAAGCAATCTGAACTGCTTGATGCAGAAATTGTCTTTTAGCATTTTACAATAAATGTCATGGGATTTTAAAGGTTAACAGTATACAGATTCTCATGTGTCCAGATGTCTACAAACAATAACACTCGAGTTACCAGGTCAAGTAAAATGGTTACAAAAACATGTCTAGCATAGAAATCAATATCTTTATAAGAAATGGGAGATTTTGTACATATAATCACAGCTACTTTGTAGTGATTCGCTGTGTTACGGCCGTGTAAGTACATACTAAAGATAGTTTCCACTCACCTGCTCACATTGGTCCAGGTCGATGGTGCCCTTGAGCCGGCGACAGTTTCTATCGGCATAGTAATCTAGGAAATATTGCCCAGGCAGTTCACCCGACTGGCGCAGTGCAAACCATCTCCTTCGCCAACGCTGAATAAGCAAAAAAACACACTACACAAATTCGTCAAGTATCTGCGTTGAAAAGCCATCAAGTATTACTCAATTTTAAAATTGAGCAATTTTGTTTATTCCTAGCAATTCACTTACTCTGTCAACAAAGGTAAAATGCCAAGCTAAAGTTGAGCTCACCGTTCGCCAAATACGCCTGTTCGGTGGAGATTTTGTTAACCACCCTTCAAAAACTATATTCTTCGACATGTTATCAACAGTGACAGCTTTACAATTAAAAATGAGTTACATATTTAACTGTGTTTTGCTACTGTGAGGCTGAATAAGTTACATTCACAAGCTATAAACGTTCACCTCGCCACTGCCACCAATATTTTTCTATTTTTTCCGTATTCAGTCCAGAACAAAATGTTGCAAGCATTAGCAACCACAGATACTAAATACTAATCGGTGAATTTACAATCGCCTAAAATTTACCACAGAGAATGTGACTTCTTAATGAGAAGTAACATAATAATTTATTTGTTTTAGGGCTGATTTTTCAATCATCAGTTACCTTCTATCTGAGGAATAAATATGGCGGTTTGACATATTTTCCATACAAAAGATGTCAAAACGTCAAACATATTCCTCAGATAAAAGTTATCTGGCGATTGAAAAATCAGCCCTCAAACATTAAAAGTGGATTTAATTATAAGATGTAGATAATTTAAGAATAATAGTTTGAAATAAAAAAACTGCCTTTAACAATAAGTTTGAAAGAACATATAGTAACATAGTTGAACATTTTTTTATTAAAATGAAATGCTCTAAAAGATTTTGTTTTTAGTTCGTATTGATCAAACATTTAAAATAATAAATGTTAACAGATTGTCATGTTTCTTACGCTGGTTATAAGGAAGATGCTCCATTTGAGCACTTAACCAAAGGTAGACAATCTTGACAGGACCTTTTACACAAATACATAAGAAACCATTACGAAACAAATAAACTACTGCTTATAAATCATGAATCAGTTGATTTAGAAATTGTATTTACAGTTACTAATGTAAGTATAAACATTAATTATTAGCCGTGCTTTATCTTTAAATTGTGTTTTTAAATAAAAAGTTCTATTAAGATTGTTTACTTTTAGTTAAGGCGAATGCTTCAACTGGTAGCGGGAAATTCAAATTTAAATGTTTTATTTGATGTTTTCCCTAAGTTAACATTTGTTATGAGGCGTGATCTTATCGATCATAGTATTAATAGTAATATCTAAAAGCATTTTTTATGACCGTGCTTAAGTTTCGGAGTAAAACCAGCTACGTGTATACTACAGTATCTCCCAGATGTGTCGCGAACCGCAAAGAGACACAGGTCAACGTAACTTTTTTTGGAATTGAAAAAAAAAGCATTGTGTAGCCGCGTCAGGCCGCCCCCGGAATGGTGAAACGACCGCAGGCAGCACTACACTTGGCTGCTGCCGATAACTGCAGTGTTACCTCAGATTGCAGTCTGCAGTAAGCTGCTGCAATTAATGCCTCTTTGGTTTCTCTTCAAAACTTGGACCAATCACACCTCAAATGTGGTTCAACTGTGTGGTCCAACAAAGGTGGTAGCTCAACTAGTTGGAGTTGCCAGCAGACGGTAGGACAAAAGTACAGGATTACCTGTACATGGCACGAACTAACTTCACATACTTCCCAGTCACACAATTCTCTTTCATGGCCGACCATATCAATTCCCAAGGCACCCTATTATACGCTTTCGAAAAACACCATTTGCCTGCTTGCATAGTTCTTCAGTTCTTGTGTACGTGGGCAGATTCTGGGTGAAGCCTTCTCGCAATGAGGTGTTAGAGAAATCTATCATCTTACTTATCCCATTCTTTCATGTCATACGTGACATCAGCTTAATCTCTCTATATACAGTTATGGCAATCCCGATCACAGCCTCTATTTTAAAGATTCTTATCCTAAGTTCATAATTTGATGGAGTTCTGGGGCCCGATTCTCCTATGTTAATAATGTCAAATATAATATAACCGAATAGAAATTGAATCGCAATATGATCGCAATAGCAGTTTTAACCATATCGGGCATTCTGCTACTAATATAAGACCAATCGTATTCCAACGACATTCGATTGGTTTGCGATTGGTCTGCTATTTTGGTGATTTTGGTCTAGACTGTAGTTTGCTCTACAATCATATTGCAAAGTAAATCATTTGCAGACAAAATGATTCATTATTGAATGACAGGAAAGGATAAAAACGTTTATTTCAAAGAAAAAATAGCGGAATGCCACATACGCTTCAATCGTAATTGAGTCGGGACTGGATCTCAGTCGTATGTGAGTCGTATGTCGCTTAAATTAGGAGAATCGGGCCCCTGGCCTCTGGGCTGTACAGTGTCAGTCGAAAAATAAAAATAAATTACTTCTTCTGCTTGATCTGCGTCCTAGATAAATTATTGAATTGAGCATTACTTTGCGGAAATCCATGTCATTAAAAATGATATTATTTTTTAGCTTCGCGAGATGATAAATCCAGGCATGGATGAAGGATGTAATCCTATTCATTTCCTCCCATGCATACGCACATGCAACAGCATGTGCATATCCTACTCTCACCCTAACTACATGCTGTTAGATAATGCTGTAAATTCATTAGCAGTGAGGGTGCGTCTACATGTCTATATGTAGCTGGAGGAAGTTAACATGCGCAAGTGACAAGTGACAAGAGCACGTGCGTGGGTATTTTGCTTTGGTACATGCGCGAGTCGCTAGACCCGCACGTTTTTAAAATACAAGTAACTCCAAAATGTGTCACTGTTGATAACATGTCGAAGAATATAGTTTTTGAAGGGTGGTTAAGTGCTCCAAAATGCGCAAGCTACTTGCAGCGTGTAGATACACCCTTAAGGAATCAAGCCACGGTCATAAGTCATCCTGCATACAGCATAACTGACGACAGTAGCCAGTGCCTGCTTATATATACCGCTCAATATTATGACAGGATCTAATAAGCCATACGTAAAAAAGTCGACGATGAGGGTAGTTGGGGGGGCGTTTGTTTATCATTAGTTATCTATAGCTCCCCGAATCTTGATTTGTTATTGTAATATGGAAACAGATTTGACACTAAGTTAGAGTCAAAGGCCTCATTGCAACAGTGCATGGTGTCAGAGTCAATTACAAGATCGAGCTGGAAGAGCTTTGTGGATATCTAGAAATTAGTAAAGCAGCCCAGAGTCTAATAAGCTATCCCTCTTGTTAACTTAGTTGCGTTTGTTTTGGCAGGCCTCACTATATGATAAAATATAACTAAAGTTACCCAAATACAATAGATTAAGTTAATTATTACATAATTTTTGGCGGAACCTAACACTAATTGACATCATTAAATTAATTGTGGGCTAGCATCTATTAGTATACCACTTTTAAGGCGTCTCGAATTTATAACTAGTTAATTAACACTTCAATGAGATGAAAAAGTTAAAAAATAAGTCAAGTGTAGCTCACCCGGAGCCAACCCTCGTCGAAGGGGCTTTTAAATGTCATCCAGCCCTCCTTAATAATTCTTGATTGTGCCATTTTAAACCAGGATTTTTGAACAGACACGAAAAAGTCTACATTTTTCACATGCAAAGTCAAGTTCACCGCGCAAAATTGTAGTCGGTGCCCGGAACTACCTGCCTCTGCAAGGAATATTTGTCAACTGTGTTTATTTACTTTTCAAGGCCAAGTTCAAGTATTGCCAGTATAATTTCAGCAACAAGTTAAAACGTCTCATTCTCTCTGGTAGTCGTAATCGACTAAAAAGTCACGCACAGTGCACAGTCGACTAAAAACTTGACTGTGGACCTCTATGCATATTCAGAAGTGTAAAATTGTCGACAAAGAAGCCAATAAAAACGCAGGTAATGTAAGTTTGAAATCATCAATCGAATTAAAAAGAATACAAAGATAACACTAATCATCTGAATATTGGCAAATTTTAATAAACATAATTTACTGAGTCCTACTGGAGGGGGAGCCTGCAAGAAAAGATAGGGAATAAAACCAGTTATAAACTATTTATTCCCTGACTGACAAAAAATGTTTTTTGAAACTGTTACTTTTATAATACTCGTGTTTCTTGTATTATTGTTGAAGGAAAGTAAGGGGCGTCCTAAGTGAGCGATCTCTATGAGAACGTGCTCGATGAGGACGAACGATTCATCTTCGTGCAATAGGCCCCTATATCATTATAGGACAAACAAGCATCTACTGCTTGACTTAGTTAGGTACATCAAGGTTCCGCCAAGCATTTATGTTTTTTTTTTTTTAATAAACTTAGTTTAAATACAAAACAGTTTTATTTTAATTAGAAAAAAAAATCTAATTCTAACAAAGACGAAACATTTTTTGTTTGTTTATTTGTATGCACCTAAAGGCTCCGAAACTACTGAACTGATTTGAAAAATTCTTTCACTGTTAGAAAGCTGCACTCTTTCTGAGTAATATAGGCTATATTTTATCCCGACACGGGAAGTTGTTCCCACGAGACGTGGGTGAAACCGTGGGAAAACGGCTAGTATGTAATTAAATAAAAGTAAATTAAGTGACATAAGATCTCAGAGTTCAAAACTTCTTTTGCGATCTCTTCAGAACTGGCTGAAAGGACTGGCATGTATTTCTGGCTCTTATAATAATGAATCATTTAATAATGAGCATTATCTACCACAGCATGTTTTTTTCTCATCCATAATAATGCGGTTTCAAGTCGATGCAGTAAAATAATAAGATAGGAACAAAATTAACTAGACTCGCTAAGTTGTTTAGTAAACAATAATATTTTTTTTGGTAAAAAATCTCTTTCTGCCGCAGTTGGGTAAGAATGAAGCTTTTAGTGTTTGGGTGGCTGTAGGTAAAATCTAGAAGTCTCTAGTATTATACATCAGTCTAGAAGTATATTAGTAGTATTTACCTACCTACATGAAACCATGTAATGTATTATAAAATGTGATATTCTTGTCAAGAGACCCACTACAAAGTTATTATTTTGAAATTTTAGTAGGTATTATATTTATTTTATTGTAACAGCTCATTGCGAATGTTAATTAAATTAATTAGAGATTGTCATAAAATCGACTATTTAGGACTCTTTTCCTTCTACTGCACAAGACATTATAGCAACACTGGTCGCGCTGAAATCAATACTGGGTAAAAAGCGCGGGAAACCTGAACTTTGGCGGACGTGTTTTCTTTTGCTCAAGTTGAAAATTAATTTTTATATTGGATTAGATTAAGTTTGTGTATATATTCTATCGTAATATTTTGTAGTTTAGTTATAGTGTTAGTGTAAATTCTATTTGGTAAGTTTTTTTATTTAGTTTTTTATAACATGGAACCTCCGGATGATCCCGGAGGAACATTGCCTCCCGAAGTTGGGCATTATGTAACAGTGTCGAATAACGACACCGGAGTAGACACTGATGGCTCCGCCGTCAGTACTACAAATTCAAAGAGAAAAAGGGTATCCTCTCGTAGCCTTTGCAAACAATGCAATAAGAGAAGGCGCAAAAATGGCGCGAAATCTCAGTCCGACTGCAGTTGTGGCGTGGTGGACATGGAAACTGATCCTTTGAATAGCGCGTCTGTTCCTACTGTTAGTCCTCAGGTTTATATCCCAAATGAATCTCCACAGAAACCGGTTTCGGTAGCCAGATTGGTATACAATTCTTCAGATGCGGCACCATTTCTTGTACATATACAGAGAGAGCAAACTGCTCCCAACGATAATAGCTACTTAAACCCAATTTCATTTGGCAGGTTTTTAAGGAGGAATTCTTTTAAAGGTATAGTTAACGGAAGTTTAAAAAAAATTGGTCGCAATCGTCTGGTTGTTTCCTTTACTACATACTTAGACGCCAACTCTTTTATTACCAATAGCTTATTAGAAAAATAACATTTCAAAGCTTTCATTCCAACTTTCTCGGTGACCCGCATGGGCGTCGTTAGAGGCGTTCCCATGGAGTGGTCCGATGATGATGTCCTCGAAAATATTTCAGTCCCAATTGGTTGTGGAAAGATTTTAAAATTGAGGAGGATTAAACGAAAGACTGTTGTAGATGGCAAATCTGAGTTTAAAAACACTGAAACTGTTATATTAACTTTTGATGGTCAAGTGTTACCAAAGCGGGTGTATATGTGCTACACTTCATTAGCTGTAGATCTATACATTTACCCTACAATACAGTGCTATAATTGTTGTAGATATGGGCACGTTAAAAGTCAATGTAGATCTACTCCTAGATGCTACAAATGTGGTCAAGGTCACTCTGGGGATGGGTGCACCATCTCTGAGGACAATTTGCATTGTTGTCTCTGCAAAGGTTTCCATGAGGCCACTAGCAAGAAATGTTTAGAGTATGAGAGGCAGAAAAACATTAAGGAATCTATGGCCAAATCCTGCATATCATATGCTGAAGCCTCAAAACTTCACCCCACAATTTCCAAAATTTCTTATGCTGATGCTTTGCTTTCCTCTCCCACAGTTTCAAGCAATATAAATGCTTCTGTTCCTCAGGATTACTCTCCGACAAAAAATAAAACATCTTATAAAAAAACTGTATTTATTAAGCCACGTTCCCCCCCTCAATTTTCAAAAGGTTATGATCAGCAATTCCATCAAGAACTTGCTAGGGGTCTGCCTCAACCAAAAGATGGTTGTGCTCTCATCCCCAGAGATGATCTATCATCAGCTTCAGTAAATGAGTTAATCATAGCACTAATTAAATCTTTAACCCAGACTCAACACCTCTCACCGACCATCGCTGCCACTGTAATTAATGCAGTTTCTGAAAAGAATATTCATAATGGAACACAAAGCCAAGGCAATACAATGGAATTGTCGAAGCGCAATTAATAAGAAATCAGATATAATACATCTTATCAATAATTTTAAACCTATAGTTTTTGCCCTACAAGAGACATGGCTTAAACCAGGGTCTTTGTTTAAGATCCCTGGCTACGCCTGTCTTAGGGAAGACCGTTCTGATGGGTATGGCGGTGTAGCCTTACTCATCAGGCATCATCATTCATTTTCACTTTTCTCACTCCCATCTCATAATAATTCATTCTCCATAATTGCAGCTGTTGTAGATAGTATATGTTTCGTTTCTGTATATATTCCTCGTCCTTCTTCTTCAATCTTTAACGAACTTGTAAATATTTTATCTCTTCTTCCCAAACCATTTATAGTTTTAGGGGATTTTAATTCTCAACATGAAGTATGGGGTAGTGCTACAACAAATAGTTATGGTAGTACTTTATTAGATATGTTAGATAATATTAATCTTTGTATTTTAAACACTGGGTCGCCTACTCGACGCACATCTCCAAATGAAGGTGCCAGTGCACCTGACCTGTCACTATGCACTAATAAACTAGCCTCGCATTTGAGTTGGGAAGTTATGCCTTCTACTTATGGTAGTGATCATTTTCCCATAGTTTTAAAATTTCCATCCAGCCAAAAATCTTATTCCAGTCGCCCTCCGCGGTTGAAGTATAAACTAACTGATATAAACTGGCATACGTATAGGGAACACTTGGATAAAATCGTTTCTAGCCTTCCTGAAATTCAAAGTGGGAATGAACAGGCTTGTGCTGATGCTTTATCAGATGCCATGATAAAAACTGCCGATAATATTTTCCCTCATAAAAAACCACAAAACAAAATCCCATTGCCACCATGGTGGGATAGGGATTGCACAGATGCTATACACAAATAAAAGCAGTGTGAACTGTTCTACTTTGAAAATTCTAACGAAGAAAATTTTGACATTTTATGTGGTGGTTAAGTAATTTCAGACACCAAAAAGTTATTAAAAAAAAAGAAGTTTGAGGGCTGGAGATCATTTTGTCTTTCCATATCACCAAATGTTAAACCTTCTCTTGTTTGGCGCAACATAAGAAGATTCAGATCAGCTTTCTCTGAACCGGTTACTGCATGCCTTCCACCTCAATTAAGAAATAGTTTTTTAGATAAATTAGCTCCCCCATACGTCCCAGATAATATATCTGCGTATCATATGCCTTACGCATTATCAGATCCTCCCTGCGTACTCGATAATCCATTTACTCTAGAAGAGCTAAAAGGTGTTTTGTACCAAATCAAAGACTCTGCCCCGGGTGCAGATGGTATACCTTACTCTTTTCTGGCTAATATGAGTGATTTATCTCTTTTATATTACTTAAAATTAATTAATCAAATTGTGGTTTCTGGTAAGGTTCCCATTTCTTGGAAATCGCAAGATATTCTACCAATTTTGAAACCCAACAAAAGTCCTTCTGACTGCTCTTCTTATCGACCAATAGCTTTGTCATCTGTAATGTTAAAGGTCTCGGAACACTTAGCTAAAAATAGATTAGAATGGTTTATAGAAAGTAAGAAAATATTAAGCGAAAGTCAATTTGGTTTTAGGCGTGGTAAAAGTACCCTAGATAGTCTAAGTATCTTTATCACTGACATTAGATTAGCATTTTCTTCCAATCATTCCATAGTATCAGCTTTTCTGGATATCACTTCGGCTTACGATAACGTTGTAATTTCTATGTTGAAATAAAACTTCTGCAGTTAAATGTGCCTATAATGCTTGTAAATTTCATTTTAAATATATTATCTGAGAGGTATATAAAACTTACTCACGAGGATTCTTGTGAATCTAGAGTCGTGTGGAGAGGTCTCCCTCAAGGTTCAGTTCTTAGTCCTTTACTTTATGACATTTATACTTACGATCTTGAATCTTCTCTAAATAATGAAGTGAAAGTGCTCCAATATGCTGATGATCTTCTGTTGTATTGCCCAAATCACTCTGTTACAACGGCCTGTGATTCATTGTCATCGGGTCTCACTCTTTTAAAGAAATGGATGGATAACAATGGTCTTGAGCTGTCTACCGCAAAAAGTACTGTTGTACTTTTTTCTAGGATGCGTCTTCCTCCTCCTGTGTATGTATATTATGATAATGTTCCTATTCCTGCTAAATCATCAGTTAAGTTTTTAGGTCTGATATTAGATAGCAAACTTTCTGGAGTTCCACACTGCGAATATATAGCAGCGAGGTGTGAACAAAGAATAAATATATTAAGATGTTTGTCTGGAGTGTGGTGGGGGGCCCATCCATTCTCACTAAAATTAATTTATAATGCAATAGTTAGAAGTGTATTAGACTATGGTACATTCTTACTAGAACCTGGTAATTTAGCTGCTTTTAAAAGATTGGACGCTATTCAGTCAAAGGCTTTACGAATTGTAACCGGAGCTATGAAGTCAAGCCCAATTAATGCCTTACAGGTCGAAACCGTTGATCCTCCTCTATCCCTTCGACGTCAGTATCTTTCTGACAAGTTTTTGTTCCGTGCCTTACAATTTTCCAATCACCCTTTACGCGCAAAACTTGAGTCTCTTTTAGAGGAATCCAACTCTTCTCACTATTGGTCTCACAAATCACCTCCCTGTCTTGTTTTACCCCGGATGTTATTTTAAATTTAGGCATTAATAAAAATGATAATTTTGTAAAAGAGTTATTCAACTTTTCTAAGAGCGTAGGTACACTGGGAGAATTGGCATCATATTTACACGGACGCATCTAAACACTCTTCTTCTGGTAATGTCGGAGTTGGCGTTTTTCACTCCCAATATAATATAGTTCAAAAAGTTAAGCTTCCTCCTAAGTCTTCAGTGTTTACTGGAGAATGCTTTGGTCTCCTCAAGGCCTTAGAGTACGTCCGCTTAATGAAATTGGGTAGGTCAGTAATATTTACTGACGCATTAAGTGCATTGCAAGCAATTAAAAATATCCATTTAAATCTAAACCAGTATTTCCGATTATTTTAATCATTAGAAGCCTGTTATATCAATGTACTAAATTAGGTTTTCAAGTTTCCTTCGTGTGGATTCCGGGTCATTGCAACATCACAGGAAATGTGAAAGCTGATCATCTGGCTAGCGAAGCGGTGGAATGTGGTGATTTATTTCCATATATAAATTTTGCTCATGACTTGGCTAGTCTACCAAAGAATTTTCTTTGGGATGACTGGAGTAAGTCATGGGCAAATAGCAGTATCAATAAAGGTAACTATTATGCTCGTATCCAATCATGCATTCCAAAAAAACCGTGGTTCGCTAAATTAAATTTTAATAAAGCTGCTACCAGTTGCCTAATTCGTATGAGAATAGGTCATAATTGTTCCAAGCTTCACCTCGCCCGACTGCAGATCGTTGATAGTGCCCTTTGCGAATGTGGTGAGATTGGCGATTTGAACCACATGTTTTTTTCCTGTCCTCTTCTCAATCACGAACCCTTTTCTATCAAGTCTTTTATCCTATAAGATTCCTTTTCCTACCTCTATCCCTGTCTTGCTAGCAACTAATGATCCCAATATATATATGTTATTTAGTAGCTTTTATCTCTCTGAATAATATACGTATTTAAAGTGTTGAATATCCTGTAGTTTTCGAATAATCCTATCCAATACCTATCCAAATTCCGTTACCTAAATTTTATTTCATTCCTACCAAGTTTCCTCGTTTTTGTCTGTGGCAATGCGCATATAGCGACTAGCCAAGTTAAAAAAAAAAAAAAATCAATACTGCATTAGAAGTATTCCGATGAAGTATTCAGACCATCGAGTTATATGTCAATGATTCAGATTCAGACATATGTTTACGAAACGTCATCTGAACGTAAACAGTATGAACCCTAGGGTTTATTAAATGTTCTTTGGAGATGGATACAACATACGATTAACGATACCCCATTTTCTGTCTTCTATATTTACTTGATAATATATGTCAAACTAATGACGTGGAACTACCCCTTCCACTCCAAAGTTCTTAGGCCCAGCGCACACCGCTGGAAGCGCCTCGGAGCGCATTTGAAGACAACAATTTAATATAAACCTTAACTACCTTGACATACGGTCTACGAAAAATTTCTCATCTTAAGAATTCAATTTGTTCTTCTGCCTAATTTGATGCAGACTAAGGTACAAACCTAGCAAGGGTTATATTTTTGAAATTCGCGGTCTTTTCCGTGTTTAGTTACTGAGTCGTGACGGTCTTTTTATCTGCCATACAGACATTTGTGTGTCTTAGAAAAAGTGCGTCATCTCATCTGCGTTGCACTAAGCGCCATTCCCATGATTCTGTTTTTTGTTTTGCTTACTAGGGACAAGAATTTGGCACTACTTGTATGGGGCCAATGTGAAAATTCTCCCTTTAAATTATTAATTGTCTGAAATTTAGAATATTGGGAATGGCGGTAAGTTTGACTTAACGACGAATGTTTTCGTGGTAAGTTTAAACACTTGAAAGAAAATCATTTGACTTTTTACCCCGTTTTTGAGGGTGAATGTCTTAAAATGGCAACATCAAAACTCGAAATCAGCCTCAAGTCAGCAGCGAGAAGCGGGAACCAAGACCAAGCAAAACTGAAAATAGATAACTCTTCATATATAGACAGGTGGATTTACAATCCTTTAGTTGACCTGCCTACCATGTTCATATAATGCTAATAATAGGTACATACGTATCTATCTCGTATTTGGTGGAAGACAGGATTCTTTATTATAATAAAATTGCTTAGGTCACGGAGGACAAAATACTAGATTATACTAAATACATAATACTATTATTGTGTCCTCCGTGGCTTAGGTACTTTCAAAACCATAATATGCAAATACTGTATCTACCTCTAAAGGCCGGTTTACACTTTGCGAAGTGTGAAGTGATAAGTGTTAAGCGTTAACTTTACGCGATAAGTCTCAAGTGTTAAGTAGTCTTTTCCATCTCCGTTTACACAGTGTTTAGGAAGAAGCTCATAGTGGTACTGTCCGTTGTGCATAGTGTCTCTAGAAATGGAAGATGAACAGCGCCTAATATTGAGACAAATAATTAAGGAGATTGTATCTGTTGTGGTATCTGGTATAGAAAATGAACTCAATTTTGAAATCAATAAAAATTAAATTCTGCGCACTTTACATTGTATAGGCATTCAAACTTTATGTATTCTTGTACGAATTTTAAAGTATGTTGTTCCGTCCACTTCATTTTCGCTTTGAACTTGACACTGCGCACTTAACACACACGTATTTACACACTGATTAGTACAGGCAAATTGCGAGAGAGGGTAGTAGAATAGTTGAGAGGGGGTAGTCACTTAACAACAAAAATAGACCTTGATTTTATTCACTCGCACTAATCAATAAGTACTAATCGCACGTATCACTTAACACTAATCACTTTACGCTTCCGTTCACACCTTGATTACTAAAAACCTGCACTAATCACCTGCAGTGTTAACTTAACAAAGTGTAAACCGGGCATAACAAAGTGTAAACCGGGCATAAGATAATTTATTCATGTTGGCAACACATTTATGTTGTCACAACTGTCAGTTTCGTTTTGGCAATAAATTCAAATGTACAATACCATGATTTGAAACCAATTTTATAATTAAAATTTCAAGTAGATAGCCATGGAACTTCAACATCCAAAAAATCCCCCAAGTAATGTTGCTAAATTTAGTGGATACGATTCTGGAAAGTAATTATTGTTTTGCCAATTATCATGCTTACCAATGAACAACGAAACACTCTCAACTCAGCTATATCCGTTTAGATTGGAAGCCGACCTCAACATATTTGGAAAAAGACTTGGGAGATATGATATCATCTCCCACCAGTCCCACCAATTTCTTATTTTTAACAAAAAGTATCATAGACTTTTCATAAAGAAGACGGTTTGTAGTCATGGGTATCCAAAACTTCGTAGTCTGAAATGCATGACTCACCTATCCACATAAGTAGTTGGGTGAGTCATTGTAGTCAGAGTATGTGAATGTAGCTGATTCTAGCATTTCTCCATGGTTCCACCCGCAGTCCGAGTGAAATACACCCCACAACAACAATCGCTTAAAAAGTACCTAGCTTACTTAGTATGTCCTGTTTCGGGCTCCCGATTGGCAGACAAAGTTATTTTCTCATTTACATACAATATTGGACGAAGTAAATATAGAACCAGAACTTAAGGTTATTTTCAGACACATTAACATTTTCGGCACGGGCTTGTTTTTCATAAGCCCGGTCACGGGCACTCACTGCGTAGGCAATGTGACCCTTATTTGTTAGATAGTTATAACACGTTAGGCACGCGTTCGTACACTATCTGACCATCAAATCGAAACATGCAGAAGCATCTAATCTAATGGACGCTTCTGTTTTAAGTATGAAGTTCTTCATCAACGGTGGTGTGAAAAATTGAGGAATTCTTAAGTAGTAGGTATGGTTAAGTGGTAGGCGTGGCTTGCGCTGGTAGCTCGTCTTTGTTAACTAGTTTCCTCATTTCAGGGTGTTTCGAGATTCCTCACGCTGCCCCGCTTCTGGGGATTCCGAAGAAACAATAATTTAAACAATATTAACTTAGTAATATTTATTTACTTACAGTTATGCCCTTGCCGACGTTTCTCGCACCTTCACCAATGATGAATGTATGTCCAGTTGTCGTGCCCCCTTCTTAACACAGCACAGTATTGCAAAATACTTGGTACCATTAACCAAAGAACTGCAAGAAGTACCACTAAGGTCTTTATACTTATTTTAAATACAACCATAACTCATATTCCAACTCTTCAAAACTGATAGCAGCAGCTAATACTAATCTACTTAATATACCTATAATAGACTATATATACTATATTTTGCTTGGAACATCGTCATTTCGGAGGAACAACGGTAAGCACCCGTTATCTACATGGATTTCATCTCAATCGGTTCAACAGTTTAAGCGCGAAAGCGAAGACCTTGAATTCAAGGTCATAAATACTAGTACTCTCCTTTCTTTTAACGACAAAAATCATCAGATAAATCCTCCCGCTGTGGGTTAGCAGCGGTGAGGGAGTGTCAGACACTTACTGACTAAAAACCGTCGTGAACCACCGTAGGCCTTTTATGTACCTACCAAGGCCGCGGTAACTCTTTCGAACAATCCCGAAGCCCCGTACTAGTACTCTCCTCAAAGTTTAATAAATGTTATTGTGTATAGGCCAACAATAAGTGAACTACCTGATGCAGTGATAGAACATGTTGTGCAACGAGACAAAGCCTTCTGGGTGGACAAACCAGGGCTCAATGACTATACTATACACGATGCCTATTATAATTACGGCATGGTAACCAAAGTTGTAAAACCAAGTAAGAATTTTCTTCTCTAAAAAAACTAAGACATTTATTTGGACAAATCAAACTATGTAAGGGAGCAACCCCACATCGTCCTGCCCCATCTGGCGACCTCACGTACCCCAATAGGCGACTCGACATGCTCTGACAACCGACTGGTGGCATTATGACCGTCACGGAGCACCAAGTAGAATTGCTCAGAGATGCGTACCTACGAAGCTAAATATCCTATACTACGTTCAACGGCAAAAGGCATGCCTAGCGCGGTGAATATTGATAATATGTTCCAGCTTGAAAGAAACCTTTGAGCAACTGACTTTTTTGCCGGTCAGGTAAATGTTCAATAGAAATTGATATGTGTAAAAGAAAATGTGAATTTTCACAGCGCATCAGGACGTGTTTCCTCGTTCGTATCAGTATGACCTGGACTGCGTTAAATACAGGCGCAGCCATGCCTGTGACGGACTTAAACAAGACGGCAGTGAAGAGAGTAAGGTGCAAAAATCTTACCTATTATGCATTATGTTACCATCAGGTGCATGTAATAGTCCTAAACGCTCCGATCGATCCCTTAATTAAAGTAGAATGAAAAAGTACAACAATTATATCTACTACTAGCTTCTGCCAGCGGTTTCACCCACATCCCGTGGGAACCTCGGCACGGACCCGGATAAAAAGTAGCCTATAGCCTTCCTCGATAAATGGGCTATCTAACACTGAAAGAATTTTTCAAATCGGACCAGTAGTTCCTGAGATTAGCGCGTTCAAACAAACAAACAAACTCTTCAGCTTTATAATATTAGTATAGATTTATCGAAGGCTACCGTAGATTACCGAAGCTCATTTGACCGAAGCTCATATGACTTTGAGACAGTGTCCACACATTATCTAAGTAGGTATTATACCTACTTACGTCATGCAAGGTTAATCAATACCAGCGGGCAACAAGCCTTTGTAAGCCTGTCTAACTAAACACCCTTAATGCATTTTTTCAGAAACCCCTGAGTGCCCATTGTCGTGACTGTCGTAATTTAAACATACCGGCCTTGACCGCCTTCCAACTGGCGTGGGCAACGGATCCAGGACAAAAACGTTGGAGGAATTATCCCGATCTCACAGAAACATTGACAGCGCAAGAAATTCGAAATTCTATGAAAGAGTAAGCAAAATCTACTAGCAACCAACTATACTTATTATCAATTAGTCACAAACTTTAAGAACTGATTTACAGGATTTTCCGTTCGAGAAGTCTGCAGGTTGGTTTCTATGGCTATGGGTAGCTACGGCTAAGTTTAACCAACAAAAATTTAGTTGTTTCCTCATATCTTCTTTTAGAACTGTCTGAAAAACAAAGCCAAAATGCCTACTGAATCGACAACCTGGCTCTAATCAATGAGAAACAGGTTACATCTTACTTTAGCTACGGGAGTGCGGCGTAGCCTAGTAGGTTACACCTAGTTCTTACCGAAGACAAGAGATACACCTAGCTATTGCCGGTTGAACCTAGGTGTAGCCACACTTCGGGCTTTAGCCATAACCACATAAACTCTTATGTACTTCTCTTACGTACTCTCTTATGTATTCTTCTTATGTACTTCCCTTATGTACTCCTCTTATGTATTCCCCTTACGTACTCCTCATATACACTCCTCTTATATACTCCTCTTATGTACTTCTCTTATGTACTCCTCTTATGTACTCCCCTTACGTACTCCTCATATATACTCCTCTTATGTACTTCTCTTATATACTCCTCTTATATACTCCTCTGTTGAACTTCTCTTATGTGCTTCTCTTATGTACTCTCTGATTTAAACTCTTATGTACTCCACTTAAGTATGTACTCCACTTACGTACTCCTCTTATGTACTCTCTTATGTATTCTTCTTATGTACTCCACTTATGTACTCACCTTATGTACTCTCTTATGTACTCCACTTATGTATTCCACTTACGTACTCCTCTTATGTACTCTCTTATGTATTCTTCTTATGTACTCCCCTTATGTACTCCTCTTATATACTCCTCTTACGTTCTCCCCTTATGTACTTCTCTTACGTACTCCTCTTATGTACTAGGTATGGGCTATACTCGGGAAACTACGGAACCTTACACTGAGCGTGGCCCGACACGCTCTTGGCCGGTTTTTTCTTCGTATGGGTTTAAATTGCAGTTAGAGGGCGCCGTAGAATTTTCGCCCAGGGCGCTGGTAGAGTTTAAAAAGGCACTGGCCATAACAGAAATAGCACCTATGCACTTAAATTTAATAATTCCATTTTCAGAGTTGGCCGACCGTTTCGAAATGAAGCTTGTAACTGGTACTACAAGAACTACCCTCCGGTTAAATACGATTGCATTATTCGTAAATTTTCTAAATAATATTTGTAAAATAACTAATATTGCTTCATATATAGGTACTACACACATAATAAAAAGTTATCTACTAAGAATAAAGATTTTAATTAAGTCCTCTCTTTATTTGGATACCCTGTTCCCCTATAATGGAAATATTCTGTACCAGTGGTTCCTCAAGCCTAACTGACAAAGTTACTCGTACGTGTATAATGTTTTTAAAGGTAATGTTTTTAAACTCTCAGTGAATGCCTGAACTACATTTCATAGATATCAGTTGAACCGTTCCTGTCTTTTTTAAACCCCCGACGTAAAAACACAGGTGTTATAAGTTTGACGTGTCTCTGTGTGTGTGTGTGTGTGTGTGTGTATGTGGCATCGTAGCTCCCAAACGGATGATCTGATTGTAATGCGGTTTTTTTTGTTTAAAAGGAATGCCAGTCGAGAGTGTTCTTAGCTATGTTTGGTGGAAATCGGTTCAGGTCTTCAAGGTCATCAGCTCGTTTGTTAGGTGTGATAGGAATGTTACACGCTCAGTTTACTTGCAAGCATATGTGGGATCTGAAATTTGAAACACTAATGTCTTCTGGAACCACTGAGCTGGTCTGCTGTTAGGGCACGAAGATAGGAGACGTAACCCTGAACTGCCTTTTAATAAACCCATCGAGTTTGGGCTCGTTGAATTTGTCTTGACTAGTTCTCTTCATGTTTCTAATTGACGAGAACCTGATGCTGGAAATGGGATGTGGCAGATGAAACCCTGGAATGCCGGAATGAAACGGTTAAACCGATTTATATTTTTGCTAAAAATCTAGAATGACCAAAGGTTAATCTTTATTGTTTCTCAATCTGTGCAATTTTCCCAGAGCCAGTTTGTCATGAGGATTGTTAAACAGCTTCCTTTGGCCGAGATCGCATATAGCGACCCCGTCTCAAAATAAAAGAAATTAAATGAAAGAAGGAAAAATTAAGGAGCTCCTTCAAAAAGCTTGAAATAAAATTAAATTATAAATTAAAAAAAAAGACCCGACCCAATAAAGTACGCAATTATTATGACAAAAGGTTAAAAACGCTAAACCCTATAAAAAGCAAAAAATAAAATACTTACATAAATCAATGCAATCATGCTTTAGTTAGTACTTACGCAGTGTTAAAAGTTATTTTTTGCTTTTTATTTTAGTTAAAACAAAACTCTCTCCGATCGTGTCGGATTGCTGTCCCATCGGGCTATGAGAGTAAAGGAATAGTGAGTGCACTTGTGTCTGCGCAAATGCTCGTGCACTATAATGTCCTGCGCGGCTGGCTGATCTCCTTATATGAGAACAGCCGCCGCGCCGTGGCCGAAATCGGCCGTGGACTTCCAAAATATATACTATAATATTCGGTTCTTTTACGTTCTATCGTACTTATATAATTTAAAAAGTTACCCAAAAAAATCACACGTTCTATCTCTCCCTTACACTCTTGTTTCTGAAGATGACTGTAGTCTGTAGGTGTCTGAAGCAATATATTACGATCCATTCCGACCGTTATTATTTAGTACATTGGGCATATGTATTTCACAAATATTAATACATAATATCATCATCTCATAAAACTGTATGAGCACGATACCGTACCTTTCTTCTTCTTCTTTGTCGTCACACTCTCGGTAGCAAACTTCACAATCCGTCGCCACTCTTCTCGCACTGTAGCTCTCCTTGCGCATTCGTGTGTGGACCATTGAGTGCCGTACCTTTATATCACTATAAATATTTGTTTTTGTGTTTGTCCCCATCTCTATGGTCTATTGAAATACCTCTATGCTCCTAGCGTTAAGCAAAAAACCAATCAAAAACACACAAAAAAGAAGCTGTCCACTTGAGGTGTCAGATATTTTCCTTCTTCTTTTGTTTGTACAAAATGTCAAAATTCTAAAATATGTTTGAACACTTTTGAAAAAATATAAAACATAAAAAATCCCATCCCCTAACATAACTTACGATGGCGAAGCAGGATGATGGCCTCTTCCTCCTGGAAGTACTCATCGACAAAGTACTATTCGTGAAAAGTCCCTGCTTCTCTGACAAGGACTTTAGGACATGTGTTACCATAGAAGCACAATCAGTAGAGCCACTTGAAATATGTGACGATGATCCCGGGGCGTGCTCAGCCAAAAGTGGAGGACCTTTTGTTAAGACGTTCAATAGTGGAAAGTCTTGTTTATTTTCGCTTCAAGAAGCAGACATCCAAAAAGCAATGAGTAACTTCCCTATAAAAGTAACAGTATACAAGTCACTTCCTTGCGGTTGCCTACCAACTAAAATTATTATGGGAGAAGCGACTATAGATATGACAAAGGAATTTGTACAATCGCGTAAGAAGTTTTTAGAAGATCCCACGAATGTTAGCTACGAAGCTTTGAAAGATTCATTTCGAATTGTCGGCCCTGACAGTGGAGAGACGGGTGAAATAGTTATGTTTCTACGCATTTCTTGCTTTGGGAAATTAATAATAACAAGATTCCAAGGTACAAGCGGCCCACCTAATCTAAGAGCTGGACAAGGTCCTTCTATAATCGATCGATCTTGCAATCCTCGAAGGGAGTTTCAAACCTTTCGAGATCCTTGTGTTTGTGGCGCTGCTCATGCGGCAGCGACCAGCGGAGCATCTGGTAGCGTTGCTCCCTGCAAAACGCTTGGAGGATCAGCTGGTGGTTATGGAATCTGTCCTTTAGGTAAGACTGCAAAGTTGAAAAGAATCGAATTAACTTTAGTGTTGGTACAAGATGTTTCATACGTACGTCTTTTCAGCTCGAGACCCTTACAGTACTAAGCCATGTGAAGATCCAGATGATCCTTGCTTTTGTTCTGGACCAAAACCACCTCCAAAACAACCAATGGTTTGCAGAAATACGGATCCATATTGTTTACATGTTCCCAAAGGTGAGAATAAAATTATGATGATATTTTAAATTATTGGATCAAAATTCTTTAATTTAAAAACAAAATTTGATTCAATAATTCTCATAAATGTTAGCCTATTCCCCATAAGTAGGCCCCAGAGTCTATTAAGGATAATATCTGGACGTGATGATTTAAAAGTATGTAAATTATGCGGGTTTGCGATATCTGAATGCATGAGAATCCATTTGTTGATGGCCAGGTCCCAGTAAACAATTTGAAGAGATAGGATCGAATTTGGGTGGCAACGAACTAAAGATAAAAGTACCAGCCAGCGCAGCAATTATCAAGAAAATCAGTCAAACCCACTGTTCAATCCAACATCCATATTCGAAAACACACAGCGAAGGGCCCTGCGTACCACCCTGCGGAAAAAATCAAATAAGTATGGCAATACCGTCTGAGGCCATATGTTGCGAAGGTCTGCGGCCACAAGGCACGCAATTTACTTGCACCACAGAAGGATGTGTCCAAACAGCCAGGCATGGCCAGCAAGCAGTGTATGCGCGGGGTGATTCCAAAAATGACGCACCTAATAAAGACGTCTTCGTACTAAAAATCGCTAAAACTGCAGTACAGGGTGATAAAAAGAGTAAAATAGAATTGGAACTCGTTACTCCTAAGGGTCCGGACAAGAAGCCACCAGTTCGCAAAGTTAATATGAGAATCGCAACCGAACCAGATTGTGAATGTTGTTCGCGAAGAATAAAAAAATGTAAAGGAAAAAGGAGAAGATGACGCTGCACTAGACTAAAACCGATCACACATCACCAACTTTTTATATTTTCCAAATTAATTATATCTCTGTGTAATATATCTGTATTATTTATCTTCTTCCAATTGCATTACGATATTCCCCCTGATAAATCACAAAATTGTGCAGATTGCTGCCCGCCGGGGAACAAGGTCATATTCCAAATGCCTTCGGACACCTGCGGTATGAACCACAAGCAACGAGCCCACTTTCACTTCACGTCTGACGGAGTGGGAGACGTTGCCCGAGACGACCCTGCCCAGCTCATGCCCACTACGGCAGAGGAATACACCGGAGTTGTGTACGACTTTCCAAATCAAGTGATCAAAATGCGCATTGGGAAAGTCATAGAGATGCCAGGACGAAAATCAAAACTGGAATATCAATTTATCACGCCCACCGGGACGCCAGAAAAAGTAGTACCCGTGATAGACACTCGCACTGCGCAATGTGTAGCCACCTGTCCAGATTGTTGTCCCTCAAAATCTTCCAAACGTAAACAATAACGTTTTAAATTTACGTTATGTAACAACCTAATGATTAAATGTTTACCCAAGTGAAGAGTTTTTGTTTTTCTTTGTCAAAGTAGCTCATAATATTCCTAGCATCTATAATATTGACCTTGGTGGCTAAAAGATTGTTTCCTTAACTAATTGTTTACATGAATAAAATGTCGTCAACTCATCCTAGGTGCCCTGCCGAGCTTGCCGATTTATCAAGATTTGACGGAAGATCAAATAATGGACATTAAATCAAAAAACAAGGAAGTGACACTACTTCATGTAGAAGACCATTTCATCAATTTATTCAATACCGGATCATCGATACCATGCTCTGAAACAACGACAGTAGTCGATGAGTATCCACAGTCATTTCCAGAAAAACTAAAATTCTCAACTGAATCAATGCAGACTAAATTAGATAACTCTACAGCTTCACTGTGTACCATCAGGTCTAAGAGGCGCAGCGTTTCATTTTCAGACAAAGTCGATTACGTATCAAAGTCTTACAGTCACTTCTCAAATTTCCGGAAAAAATACAATAGGGACGCATCAAAAAGTATATTTGGTAAAAAGGAAACTACGGTCTACATGACGCTGTTTAATGATTTCTGCCGTCGTCGAACCTCAGGAACACAAGCAACAGCTTCCGTAAATAAATGCTTACAAGCAAAACGCAGTAACGCATCTAGCTATAATCCTTACTGTACTTCCAACCCTAGTAATAATACCTCTAACTGCCAAAGTTTAACTACGCCAAATCAAGATAGCAGGCGACAGTCTTACCAAAATAATTGTGAAAGATACTCTGATGTTTACTATTTCGGAAAAAAGAAGGAGGGGATGGGATCTAGAAGACGTACATCAAGCGTTTCTGCTCAAAATGACGGAATTAAGTTGAGTACGGCATCAGTTCAAGCTCAATCGCACAGTAGTGCTTCTGGTGCACAAACTAAAAAAACCTCGGGTGCAAGCACTAACGGAAGAATGGTTTCCATCAAGGAAAATCCATGTCCAGGTGCAATTCCCAACGCAAAGGGAGAGATGGTTGCGACTGTGTCCCATATAAGAATTGGACCAAAAGATCCATGTCCTGTGCACGGAAGAGAACCATGCCAAGGACCCAGATGTATTGCTGCTGCAGCAGCCCTATCAGAAGAACAAGAACCTGTCAAGATTTCAACCGCAACAAATCCCCGTCGCGGTGTATTTGAATTAGTAATTCGTAGAATGAATGGAGCACCACTAGCAAGGAATGAACTTATGCTAGAATGGACACCGCCGCCAACTCGTCCATCTACCTGTGGATCGCCGTGTGCGACGCCTTGTATTGCCTTGAGCCCTGTCTGCCGACCTTCAAAATGTAAGATGGTAGTTTGCCGCCCCTCTCCGTGCAGGCCTGCTAGATGTTGTAAAAAACCATGTAAAAAGCCATGTGGAGAGCCTTGTCGACCCCCACCTTGTAAGAGGTGTGGCAAATGTGGTAAAACATCATGTTGCGGCAAAACGTGTCGACCTTGCAAGCCTTGCAGGCCTTGTGTACCTGCATCGCTATACAGGCCATGCCCACGGCCTAAGTGTAAGCCATGTTCACCACCACGTTGCAAGCCATGCCCACCTTCGACTTGTAGGCCATGCCCGCCGTCACCTTGCAAGCCATGCCCACCGTCACCTTGTCGGCCTTGCCCACCATCGTCTTGCAGGCCTTGCCCACCATCGCCATGCAGGCCATGCCGATCTTCACCGTGCAAGCCACGCCGACCTTCCCCGTGCAGGCCATGCAGGCCGTGCCGATCTAAACCGTGCAGGCCATGTCGACCTAAACCGTGCAGGCCTTGCCGACCTTCACCTTGCAGGCCTTGCCGTCCTTCCCCGCGATGCAGACCTTGCCCTCCGCGCCCACGGTGCAAGCCCTGCCCCCCGCCGTCATGTAGACCTCCATCATGCACAGCACCGTGTGGTCCACCAAATTGCTGTCATTCGTCGTGCGGGGTATCTTGTAGCAGTTCTCCTTGCACTTCTCCTTGCAAAAGTTCACCATGCTTACGACCTTGCCCCGTGGGATACAAGAGGCCTCGCAAGATACGCAGTCAACCTAAAATAAAGGCGCACCGCAAAATTATATCTCCCTGCTATAATCGCGCAAAAAATTGCCCGGTAGTGCGCTGTCGTAGCGTACCCGAGCCGTGTGTTGGGTGTTGCAGAGTGGCTCCCTGCCCGCCCAGGAAGTGCTATTCGGTGGCTCCGTGCAGGCCTCGCAAGTGCTACCCGACATACCCGTGCTCTCCACGTAAGTGCTGCCTGTCACCCTGCGCACCTCGCCGATGCTGCACACCCGTGCCCTGCGTGCCCAACAAGTGCTGCTCCAAATCCCGCTACAAACTTCCCTATTGTTGCAAGAGTAGCTGCTCAAACTGCTGTGGAAGCTAAAACTAAAGACCCGACCACTTATAAAATAGTTTATACCATCACTTTAATAAACATATTTTATGAAGACATGGTGTTTCAAGTTGGGACCCTTTTTTATTTATCTGGTCATATAAAGAATATTAATTTTTGCAAATAAAAAATTTGCACGTTCGGCATGGCAAGCATGGCTTACTTTTGCGTATAATTTGTTTATTGTTTACTTTTGCTTGCAAAACTTAGTATGACACTATCATTGTTATTATGTCGTCGCATAAAAAAACAATTTCTTACATAACTGGTCTTGTAGTTTAGTTTTATGTGAGTGTAATATATCTGGCAAGAGCATATTGTTCCAAGTATATACGTCATGTCAACAAAGTCACTGTTGAAATAAAGGTTTACATTCGTGCATTTCTTCATTTTATGCCGGAGAAGATGATTACTTGCACTAAGGCAACTTAGATCCGGCGCCCACTTACGGTCAGCATCGGTGCGGGTTTGCGCGTCTTAGGGGGACTTTGTGCGGCTTCGGGCGCCTCGGCAGTCGTAAGCACACCTAAGAACGTCGTAGCTGATTTTGGGTAGCCTCAGAATAGTTCGGATGGCAGAAATGCCCCGAGAGCGCCCAAAACCGCCCGACGCCGTCGTACGGCGCCCGAGCCGCACCGATACCAACTGATAGTGGGCGCCGGGCCTTAGTAAGCATTATAGCAGGAGACTTAAACAGTGCGATGGCGGATTATGGGTAGACCCTAGTAAAAGGATACAATATTAATGAAAAACACGACCATCTGGTGATCAGGACCGGAAATTACATCCTACAATATCACAAACTAACTAACACGATGTTAACATGGAACCTCTTTATATGTATAGAATATATAAATTGACCTTTATACCTTCTACGTTAAGGTGAATCTACGCTTGATGAGCCCAGCACGAGCGGAGCACGAGCGGAGCATAAATAAGGGATTGTAATATAAATTATAATACAAATAAAATATTTATGAAAATATCTAATAACTTTACTACCTCGGCCAATTGAAGTAGGTTAAATCGGTGCGGTAAGAGCACATGAGTATATCTATGTGACCGGAAATGTATGAAGTCAATTGTATGAAGTCAATTGAATACACTTCCTAGGAAATGTATACAATTCCGAAGCTATGTAGGAAATGTATTAAATATTCTTTCAATAATTATTTTATACATACATATCCAAGGAAATGTATAAAATTCCTATATCGTATTAGGAAATGTATAAGAACAATGGTTTCTTTCGGGTTCCTTCTATCTGGCAGAATTGGCGTAATATGAAGATGGTAGAATTTCATTTGGATTCATTTTATTTAGAATATTGCCATTTATAACCTTCAATGAAAACACGTTGTATTAAAAATTGAATTTAATGACGAAAACGAATCGCTGCAAAACCGACTCCACGTAGTCTTGTTTGCCCTACCCCTAGAGTGCAATTCAAAACCGCGTAGGCGCGGAATGGCGAGGCGGCCTGCGAGCTGAGGCGCAGATAGTTTTAAGGCTCGCCGCCGCGGCTGAGGCTGGCCGGCCGTGCCGGCCAGTAAGCCGAAACTGCGGTGGTGAGCGTGAAAACCATCTGCGACGATAAGCTCGCATGGGACCGCCGGAGCCCCGCAGCGCCGGAGCCGTGACAGAAGCCATGCTTGCTGCGTGTTGCATGTTTGCTTCCATGCTGCAAGCCTTCTTGCATGCTTCGCTTCAACTAGGTAACATTGCGCCCGATCGGATAATGCAATACCCTCGCTCCGCTAACCCCCGCTTACCCCTTGATATCTTAAATATACATTTCCGATTCATTCATCATCAGCCTATCGCAGTCCACTGCTGGACATAGGCCTCTCCAAGTGCACGCCATTTCCGATTACTGTTTAGGAAATGTATAGATTTCCTAGAAAATGTGTCTAATGTAATTTATTTTACACTATTCGGGGCGGTTTTAGGAATTTTACATTTCCTAGGAATTGTATACAGTGACGGATTACATACATTTCCGTTAACATGTACACTAATGTAGTAGAGAGGAAACTACCGATTTGAAAAATTCTTTCACTATTGAAAAGCTACATTTTGGGCGCCCACACAAAACTGCGATGCGATGCGATTTTTTTCAGCAGCCCGTTTGTTACGACAACCTAACCCTTTGACTGCATTTCTGTCTTAAGGCGAATCTGTCCTAAAGCAGTAGATATGGCATATACCGTGTAACCGTACACGGGGATAGGGCTCCAACACAAAACCGTTTAGTTACTAAACTGTATAAATATACATATATGGGGAAGTTTAGTAACTATTGCAACAGAAATAGAAATGCAGTCAACGGGTTAGGAGAGATCTCGCACGCGTCAGATTTAGGCGCGGGCTCATTATACCCTTTGGTCAAATGTTTTGGTCGATCTTACCCGATCCGGTGCTATCTGTAGTTATCCGGGTAGAATATTTCGCGGGAAAACAGCTATGAAGTGTTAATGGCTTCTGAGTACCTGTAACAACTACCAAAGATGTTCAAAGGTAATAAAGTGCCTTCCGGAATCACTGAGAAACCATGCCTATTCACCTCACACCTTCAGGATTTTATCAGAGTACTGAATGCTTTGGTTTGATCTCTAAGCTTGAGCATTCTTTGTGTACCTAGTTCCGCGATATCTTTAGGAAGATCCTTCTTAATTAAAAATCTAATTCAGAAAGTATTCATCAGGTTTAGGGCTTTATGAGCCCTTATTGTAAACCAGAAAAATCAAAAGAATACTATAGTAAAACCTCAACAACAAAACCTATTTAAATCAGCTTCTTATCAGCTGTCTATATTCTGTCACAAGCTGTCACCGTAGCAGAATTTTTGAATATTTTCATTACCGCTTTGTGCCTCCATGGCGCTCTCAAAATTTTAAGTTAAATCTCGCGAAAATGGCTACAAATGAAAATATCAGTCCCAAGGGCTCAAAAAGTAAAGGTAGAGGTGAAAGATCCAAAGGCCCCTGCCCTTGGTTGTGTAACTTAGTTCCAACAAATGTACCTCTTCCTGGGCCAGCACAGTCCGTGTTGCATCCTAGAAAAGATGTTTTTGTACTAAAGGTAAGCAAATTATGTACTATAAATACATACTACTTATAGAAATAAATGTTATTGAAGTATCGGTTTGCAATATCAAGATAACCGCTTTTTACTAAGCGCAAGGTGCCAAAATATTAGAATTAAAATTTGCGAGTTAGGCCATTTTTAATCCAATTGCTGGAAATAGTTCCCTTTGGACACGAGTGGAAACATGAGAATTTCTTCCCATACATGGAAAACGAAGTTTCATCAAAATACCCTGGTATTTTTTGCGTGAAAGAATAATATACTTGTATCAACTTTCGCATTTATTAGAAGGATTCCTCAGTCCCTTCATCAAGTCTGACCTGCAACATAACATTTTATATACAATGCAGGTAGCAAAAGTCGGTCCTACAGGTGATCGGCGATGCAAAATGGAGTTGGAACTGGTCACTCCAAAGGGTCCAGAGAAGAAGCCACCTTGTCGAATTGACACGAGGGAGACACAATGTGACCCCGACCCACCACCATGTACCTGTTGTATGAAAAACAAAAAGAAGAAAAAAAATGAAATCAAGCCTTAATCTGTCTTCCAGGAAGATTCTGTTGTTGTATTTAAAATCAATTAATTATAAAATGTAAAATAAACAAAAACTCTGCTTGATTGCTTTTTAAATGAATAATAAAAAGTGAATCCAAAGTACGTAAATACTTTATTACCGAGGACCCCTTATGGTGTTACATATCGACCGCACGAAGCCAGAAGTATATAGTTAGGTATGTTTACTTAACTTTAACTTAGTTTTTTAGTTCTCAATTTTTGGAAACTTCAATCAGGTCAGTATCTAGACACACGGCAGTGTGTCCGCCAAGTTCGAGCAAAAAAAGCGACACACCGGCCGTGGGTTATATTACACGAACCATTTCGGGCCAAATTCGACCCCCCTGTAACTCAAAATCTATTTTATTTACGCATATCAAATTTCTAGTATCTGTTGAGACCCCCTCACTTATCTAAAATACAAAATTTCATTAAAATACCTATTGTAGGTCTTGAGATATTGACGTCAGAAAATCGCTATTTTTACTATACACTGATTCACTGACTCACTCATCAAAAACCTAGACCACTTCCAATGGTCGTATTGACTTGAAATTTGGCATGGAGGTAGGTCTTTATGTCAAGGTAAAGGAAAAAATCTGAAAATGGCCAAGTGTGAGTCGGTTTCAAAATAATGAAGGTGTTTTATACCAGGTGTAAATTTATACCCCTAAGGAACTAAAGCGACCTAAATTTATCCATATTTATATAATATATCTTCGAATGGTACAAAGGTTTGTATTTAGTCAAAGTAAAGTAAAAATCTGAAAACGGCCAAGTGTGTCACTTTCGAAAATAACGAATGTGTAACTTTGATCCACGAACATAATATATGATAACATGTCATGTCAGTCAGTTGGTAAATCTAGTCCATTTAGTTAATCTAGTAAAAAAAAAAAAGTCATGGTGGCCTACTGGGTAAAGGACCAACCTCTCAAGTACAAGGGCGCGGGTTCGATCCCAGGTCAGGCAAGTACTAATGCAACTTTTCTAAGTTTGTATGTACTTTCTAAGTATATCTTAGACACCGTTGGCTGTGTTTCGGATGGCACGTTAAACTGTAGGTCCCGGTTGTCATTGAACATCCTTGGCAGTCGTTACGGGTAGTTAGAAGCCAGTAAGTCTGACGCCAGTCTAACCAAGGGGTATCGGGTTGCCCAGGTAACTGGGTTGAGGAGGTCAGATAGGCAGTCGCTTCTTGTAAAGCACTGGTACTCAGCTGAATCCGGTTAGACTGGAAGCCGACCCCAACATTGTTGGGAAAAAGGCTCGGAGGATGATTAGTTAATCTAGTTCATTTCTTTGTAAGAAACATAGTGCATATTAAAAAATCTAAAAGATAGTATAAATGAGACATTTCTTTAACTAACTTCATCATAAGAAAAAAAATAAAATAAACAACCTTACAAAAATAAATGAAATCCCACCCAAAACAAAAATGTGAAAGACTGCCAAGTTCGATAATATGGGAATGCTTCGCCTATAAAAGAAGTGAGATCTGAATAAGTACCAAGTTCTATACACATACCTCAGTTAAAAATAGTTACTTTTTAATGATGTTACTTGGCAAGTTTTAATAGAAAAATAAATACTTGATTCATTGCGTTTAGTAGGTTTATAACAAGGTGTATGAAAACTTGCCAAGTGACATCATTAAAAAGTAACTATTTTTAACTGAGGTATGTGTATGGAACTTGGTACTTATTCAGATCTCACTTCTTTTATAGGCGAAGCATTCCCATATTATCGAACTTGGCAGTCTTTCACATTTTTGTTTTGGGTGGTTAAGTCAACATGTTCATAAATTCGTGTATTAAAAGCAGATTTTGAGCATTTCACGTCTCTGATGTGTGAGTCTTTCTTCCCTGGAGGAAATCCAAAATGTTCATTATTTTCACTCATAACAATAGTTGCTCCTACAAAAGGACAGCTTTCTCTTTTAGTTCCACTACTCTTGAGTAGATGGCGTTAGTTTATCTGCATCCATGTACAGTTTACTGATCTATAGCAAGCACCTGTATTGTGTATATAATAATGAACAATTCTTCTAATGTAACTTTTAGAGCCACATAATATGTGGCTCTAAAAGTTACATTAGAAGAATCGACAGATTTCATATTTAAGTATTTTGAAATGAACAATCATATTTTTTATGTTAATATCTTTGCAAAAAACTTATTCTTTCTTTCTTGATTTGATATTTACTTCTATCTAACATCCCCAAAAAATATCAATATTTCATTGAACAGGATACTGAATCAGAGCGTTAAATTCCGTTCAAGCCATCGTTTGCCCAGCCTTTTCCCAAAGATGTTGAAGTCGGCTGCAAGTAGCATGACAGGATTAAGCTGTGTAACAGTGTTTAACGTCGTATTAAAATTTTGAAAACCAAAGCCAAATATGTTATTTGCCTAGGTGTGGTCAATCCACAAGAATTAGTTATTAGTTAAACCACAACTGAACGTTGTAAAGAGTAACTAAATTACCAATTGACATTCATCGGTCGTCAAGTGTTCGATACAGCCAATTGTGTTTGATTGTGGACCACAAGTGCATCATACATGCATTTAGTCCATCGTAATTATAGGTTCTGGCCGCCTTTACACTTGTACGTATGTTTTACTAACGTCAGTAAGTTGCGACAAATTTGCAAAATGTTTAAAACCCCTCCCTTAATCACCTTGAAGTTACTTACTGTTACAGCCTTTGTATCGTCCCACTGCTGGGCACGGGCCTCCTCTCACGCGGAGAAGGATTGAGCATTAATCACCACGCTTGCTCAATGCGGGTTGGTGATTTCAGACTATATAGTCCAGGTTTCCTCAAAAGGTTTTCCTTCACCTTTTTATCAGCCATTGGTATCCAAGATAGGTATACTTACTTAAAAAGTACATACAAACTTAGAAAAGTTGCATTGGTACTTGCCTGACCTGGAATCGAACCCACGCCCTCATACTTGAGAGGTTGGCTGTGGGTTGGCTCTTTACCCACTAGGCCATCACGACTTACGTATTATGAAAGCAAGTTTTTTTAATGGCAATTTCTGCCAGACTGGCGTAGCTAGTGACGACACATGGGAAAATATGAAACAAAAAAAAAACGTAGAAGTTAATCTAAAAAATAATTCCAGTTTTCTGGTGGAAGGTATCGAGCCTGCAACAAAATACATACACTATTATTAATGCATTTGCTGTAACCAACTTAATACATAAGTAATTATACACACTTTACATATCAGGCCTTTGAAACATATGAAAGCAACTTACAGGTGTAAAGTCGGGGTTATGCATATGCCATCTATGGTCTATAGATGTGTCACTTTATTTAACTTAAGGTCTATTGTTATCTGCAGATAATATATAGATCCACTGAGTTATCTGGTCAGATTGAAGCACGTTCAAAGAGCGTTCTCGGTGCGTGACTGTGCCAGTAGTGGTAGGTTTCTCACAGGATTGTAAAAATGGCCGTTATCACGTGTTGCATCCCCAAAGAGATCACTGTAGCCCGCCAATTTGGAAAACAGGCCACTATTTTATTTTGTCCGTATACTATCTAACTTTTTATTTATTTTTTCCATATACAATGGACGTGCCCCTGGATTCAACCAACCATATTAACGGACTAAGCTACTATCATACGCTAATCCGATATACTTAGGTAGTTTGACCCGATATTTGATACGAGGAAGTCTTAATAAAGGGGCCTATTACACAACTTACGCAGTGGTTGGTAAGTACACTAAGCAACTACAATAGGTACAGTAAGTTAAAAATATGGTGCGAATAGTTTATATCAAGCAGGGTTGCAGAATTGCAGTACTATGCTGAGCGAGGGCCGTATTGCATGATTGCGGAGCATATTCCCGCTCTGCGTGCAGCGTGAGGGTCCCACAACCACAACATAGGCTATATGATATATTTTGTCCAGTTACGGGATGCAAGTGAAACCAACAGTTAGTATTATAATAAAGGTAGAACTTAAGAACCCTTTCAGCCGTTGTTTTTGAGATGCTCTTGAGTTCAATCACCGATGAGAAATGTGTTGATCTCACTCCGTCTGGCGACTGCTTCTGGGAACAGTCTCCGAGGGACGCGACTGCATAATAACAATAGTACCTACTTAAGATAATGGGCTTCTTTCTGAGAATAACATATCAAAATAATGGATACTTAGATGTTTTATCTCATTATACGGTGTAATGCGGTGGGGGTTGCAGGGTTTGTTGAATGATAGAATGTTGTTTCATTAAAAGAAAGTTTATTGTACTGATCCACAATAACTTCTTAAATGTTAAAATGTTAGTAAAAACTATGTTAAATGGAATGGAATATCGCGGCTACCCGATGCGCACTGACTCTATGTTACAATTTTAATACTAGATAATGAAGTAACTGCGTAAGTAATGCTGAGCAAGGTGTTAGCAACGCTCAGTTTTAGCCATACTTGACTAAGCTTTAAGCATAATATGCTCAGGATTGCTCAGAGGCATACAATGTGCATGTATATTTCCACTCTCACAGGTATGGCACACCCGCTTACATGAGCTAAAACAACTAGGTATGTATACGAAAAAATCTCAGAAACTCCAAAAAAAACTTACGACAAGTCGGTGCACCTGGTGCACAGAGAAAATCATTTCTTCTAAATAGCTATCTATTTATATATTAAAACAGTAAATAAGTTTTCAAACGATTTTTTCGAGTGAAATTCTGATGTTCAAGAAGAATTTTGTCCCAAAATTGTCTACGCTAGAGTCCAACCAAAGACTACAGACCAAATAAAAAGCTGTGACAAGATGAATCTTCAAAACTTTCAAACGAGTTATCAAAATTTCCAATGAATGTGTTGGGCCAAAATTTTCGTTTTATGTAGATATCCAAATAGTACAGTATTGTAGCGTCCAATGGAAACTGAGACTGCGGCAGATCCACCCCCTAAGTCCAAAAAACCTTACGAAGAGATAAGTGCTGTTTTCAATGGCAATGAGGTACGCCATCTTTAAATATTACAGAAGCTAATGAACCGTGAAGAAGCTTGGTGCTTAATGCCTTCAAAAACCTACCCATGTTCTTCGATCCCATCAACACAAATTGGATTACGTGCAACATAAAAAGCTTGAAAAATACACGAAAAATATTAAAAACATGCGTGAGAATGTGTAAAATTTGCGTGAGAGTTTGTAAAACATTTGGCAAATTTATCTTTATCAATTTATTTTGAGAAAGTTATATTTAATATTAATAAATCAGTCTCAAATTAAAGGTACTTTAGCAACTAATTAAAATTCTTTATTGTAATAACTTTCCAAACGATCATACTGGTCTACGATGAAAAACTATGAGAAGATATTCTCACTAGAGGACGCACTTTAGACCTGGAAGAAAAGATGATACAGAAAAGGTGCTTAAAATCAAGTTTGTGATACAGTTTTTTTTGTTTACAAAAGACCAGCTGTTTCCCTAGGTTTCATCCCCGTCCTGAGGGAACTTCCCGTACCCGGGCAAATAGCCGATTTTACATGAGAATAGTCCCGACAGTGAAATAATTTTTCAAATCAGTTCAGTCCTCTAGCCCACTCAATGAAAACAATCGAATGTTTTCCTCTTTATAATATTACTGTAGGGTTGGTATAGGTTACAGCTTTTTTCGGCTAGTAAAAGTTACTTTTACAGTGATATATTTCAGTAATCACATACATATGGCGATCTTACAACACAACAAGTAAACCAACGATTGAGTGATTCCAAAAGACAGACTCGGAAATAAATCGACTATCATGCTATTTTGGCACTCAAACCCAAAACAGAGAAACAATTTCAGAAAAACTATTTCAGATAAACAGTATTTTGGTATTTATTTTTGTGCAGGTAAAAATACGGGTCCCTAAGAGTACATCGAAGCCGCCGAAGCTGACTCCTTCGCAGCTGAAACTCCAGCAGAGCTGTACTTGTGACGAGTCAGGGTCGGTGTGCTCAGAAACTTGCGGCATAGCATGTGGCGAAGCGCAGTGCCCTGCCAATAGACTGGACTTTCAGGTAAGGGGGCTAAAAGCATGATTTCAATTTTTGCTGAAGACATATATCGTTAAAACGAGTTAGTGGATCGCCAGTACTAAATAGTCTGCAAAATGGTCATGTTACAAAACACGTTCCTTTGCCTATGTACATCCACGTCTGCAGTTTTTTTTTTAAATAAATCAAGGTGATAAAACGTGTAACATCTCTATTTTCAGTATCACGGACGTTATAAAGCTTTGCTGTAAAGTTAGTTTGCCTAATAATTTATTACTAAGTGCCGATGTAATTCCTAAGTTATTTGATTGTAGATTCCGGACGACATATGCGAGTCACTGACACACAGAACGCCTCTGAACTCAGAGCTGGTCTACTCGAAGACCCAGGGTAACGAGACAATGTGCAACGTATGTAACGTCACCCCGAAAGACGCCCCCAAAGGGGTGCAAGCGCAGAAGGTTCTTCACCCTGACAAAGACGTTTTCATACTCAAAATTGGGAAGCAAACTGATGAACCGAATAGGACTGGAAATATAGAGGTGAGAAAACTTCAAGTAGTACTATTTACTTACTAGTACCATTTTTCATTTGTTTCACTTATTGGGGTATTAGGTTGCCCGGGTAGCTGGGTTAAGTGTCACATAAACAGTCGCTCCTTGTAAGACATAGGTACTCAGCTGTATCAGGTAAAACTGCCGAAGCCGACCCCTGACATAGTTGGGAAAACGCTAGGCAATTGATGCTTCACTAAAAATATCATATACCTACTCCCGCTTGTTTGGTTCCTATGTTAAAGCTACATATACATCTATCTATAACGTCTGTGATCATAGTTCTAACTGTACGCAGCTGAATCTTATTATTTTTAATATATGAAATACCTCAGCAATTTACACAGCCGCTTAAAAATACAACCCATCCTTTAAAACCTAAACTTCTTCAAGGAAGATATACACGCTTTACTAAATATCAGATCAACCAAAAAATTTGTATATTTACTACCTTACGTACGAGCCTGTAATATTTACCACAAAAATGTTCTCAGGCTTTTTGTGATTCTTGCAAATCTCAGACATGCTGTCATACCGGCCTTGCCATGTATCGGCGGTACCAATTAGGAAGCTCCACAACTTGTAAGGAAGCAGTATTGGTATGAATGCTTTGTCCAAAATGGAGTCTCGTGGCCGACGTAAATGAAAATTGAGCCGGTCAGTGGCACCGTGTCTTGTTTCACAGGAATGTCATGATCAAGTAGCCCGACTATATTTGTATCTAATATTTACACACAGTTTTTTAGGTTTAGACTTAGAAATGAGATCTATTTAGATAGGGACGAAAATGGTAAGAGATATGAAAGAAACGGTTGTGCGGTTATCTTTTTCTGGAGTTTATAGAGGATAGAGTTTTATGGCCAAGAAAATTTACAATTTTATCCGAATTGAAGTTGATTCTATCCGAATTGAAGTCCGAAGTGAATTCTCAGTTTTTTGATTTCATTCGTATGATAAACACAGATCTATCGAGCCACACTCGTACAGAACACACTCAAGAAATCAAATATCGCGTGTAACGGGCAAGTGTGCAAGATACCATAAGATTTCATGAAAGGAATTAAAAAATAGTTTCGTTTGGTTTCGATTAGGCTAAGTTTTTACGCTCGAGACCGTTCCTAATCAAGTTTAACCCATCATTAATTACAGGTGGAGTTAGTGACCCCTCGAGCTCCTTCCAAAGCACTGCCAGCCACTCACAACTGCATGCAAATCCAATGTGAAGAGGAAGACATTCCCTGCTGCCTTCCCTGCAGAACTTGCCGAGCCATCACCCCAAAGAAAAGAAAAATTAAAAGGTCTAGATGTTGCCCTTACTAACCCAACCAGTTCGAAGGTCAACAAACACCTTTACACAACTTTTTTATCCAACTTTATATTTCATACGAAACTATATCAAAATAATTCCAACTAAAAAGAATCAAAATATATATATTTATCAGTATAAAATTAAGTTTTATTCTGTAACAACCATACATCCATTCATTATTATTATTTACTTGCTAATCGCGCGAATTTCGTATCGTTTAAACCTTCCCTGACCTCTACAAACATTTTAAAAGCAAAATAAGCCAAATCGGTTCAGCCATTCTCGAGTTTTAGTCAGACTAACGAACGGCAACTCATGTTTAAGTATATATATATAAGATTAGATTCGTTCTGTGTGAAGGAACATCTCACATCTCAGGCCGCAAGACATTGGGTTGATGAGTAAATCGTTTATTAAAAGTAACCCTTAATTCTTCTCTCAAATAATTTTCCAATAAAATTACAGCTAAAATTCTTTTCCATGTAAAATTACCATGCCTGTCATTGCCAACGCAGCATACTTTATGCAAAATGCATTATGCAAAAAAATGCATCTCATCACAGCTGTTAACAATATCGGTTAAACATTCTAATCAACAGTTTATTGGCCGTATCTAGTTGATATGTTAAACGAGGGAGTTATTAGTCCCAGACCCAGTTCGTTTAAAATGATCTAGGACATAGATTGCCTTTATCGAATCGACTTCGTTACTGTTTTAATTGTTTCGTAATTTTACGACTGCTGAACAGACCGTGGTACTTGTTACTTTTGTTGTACATTAGTCTTTTATGGTTTTCCTGACCTTCAAACAGTATGTCATCAATTTGTAAAGACTGATTCATTCTATCTGAGGTTACAGGTTAAAAATAAAAATTATAAAACCTATTATAATAAACATAACAAAAGTTTGTATGTATGGGTGTCTCTTCCTCTTTCTTGCTAGAACTATTGAATGGGTTTTGTTACAATTTGAAAGTGAAACACAAAACAAAATATCACATAGGCTACTTTATATAAGGTACGGTGGAGAGAAGTAGTCGCCCATGGACGCTGCTGGAATCGCGGGTAAGAATTACAATGATTTGATTTGAAGTTACAGCCTTTTTATCATCCTACTGCTGGACACAGGCCTCCTCTCAGATGGAGACGGATTGAGCATTAATCACCACGTTTGATGTGGGGTGGTCAATGCGGGTTGGTGATTTCAGACTATAGAGGTATAGTCGAAAAAGTCGTGGTGGTCTAGTGGGTAACCAACTTCTCATAATACAAACTTAGAAAAGTCGAACCAAACTTCGAATACAAACTTTTCTAAGTCGAACCCACACATTCATGCATGTAATGTATGAATTCGACTTTTCTAAGTATATCTTAGATACCATTTGCTGATAAAAAGGTGAAGGAAAACATCTCGAGGAAACCTGGACTACCTATATGTATTAGGTACAATTTATTTTTCCAAATCAGTTCAACAGCACAACACCAAATCAAGCACCGCAACGCAAGCACCAAGATTCACATACCAGAGTAAAAATAAACAGTAAAACTAAGAATAGTACATGTACTATGTTAATTAAGCTATTCCCATGGCAGATAGCTTGTTCCGTAGCAAGTAAAAGTGTGTGTCGTCCGTGAGTTGGCATCCATTAAATTACGTGATCCGTGTAATGAATCAATGCATCGCCATGCTAAGAGTTTGTGAATGTTGCATCAGCCATTGAGCACGCTGCATTACGCCCTCGCTAAAATTTCAACGACATTGAACTTGCATTACCTTGTCTCTCCCACATTTTACTATACTAGCTTACTATCTCAAACTGCATTGTAAGGCCTTTAGAATGGCCCTGATATTTAGTGTCCGTTGTAGACCTGTTCACATAGTTCAATGCTTGTATTGGAATATTTATTCTCAAAGTATGCACCTGAATTAGTTCGTGAGCGAATGGTGTACGCCGTACGGTATTCGTATCTATTACTTATTAGTAGTTAGTCAAACAAACAGCTAATATATACCTTATGAGTTGTTCGAGTGTTAGATAGCAAATTTATCCAGGGAGGCTCTAGTCTACTCTTTTCTAGGTGCGCGGAGTTGTCAAGGGCACTTCTGAAACCGCTAAAAGAAGCTAGTCTTATAAGTGGCTAAGACAAGTATGCATAACGATAGCAACATGCAAGTTTATTTTAAAGATCTATTATAAGAGGATCACAAATTACTTTAAAAATACCAGTTAAGAACCCGTGGCCACTTACGTTATCCATATTAATAGAAAAGATAGATAATAATGAAATAAAGAGAAATAATTTTTTATTTGTTTGTTTGCACCTTAAAATCTCCGGAAGTACAGAACTGATTAGAACAAATCTTTCTTGTTGGGAAGAAAGTAAGTTGTAGAGGAGAATAGTTGATATCAGCTCATCTTACGGCCACGTACAACGTGTTAACGCAATTTGTCACTGCTTGCCGGATCCCAAGATATATTTGTGCAGCGAAATCTCTCCTTTAGGCGATGAAAATATGGGGCTGCTTCAAACTGACACAAATACTGACAGACTTATAGATAATTATTATTTTTAGGTACACTGAAATCGTCACTTTACTCGATACTATACGTTGTTCGAAACTCTTCACTTGGAGCGTTTGAGCCAATTTGGAGTGATGCCAAAGTATATTGAACTCGATGATAATTATAATCATTATTTTAGGAATTACAACAAATAGTAACTTTTGTATAAAAATCTTTTCTTGTTTGCTGCAATTCAATGCATATGTACATCATTTATAGAATTTACTAGTGCATTTTTAAACCCCTACTCACATCCGAAAAGTTACGAAAGTTCAAAGGAATCAGAGAAAAATCACATTGCAAAAATACCCAAAAGCAAACTATGATTCATCGCAGCTATAAGATTAAATACTTATTTTTTAATAAATACATACAACTCTGCCTTAAAAATCAAGTAGTACCATACAAACTATCAATATATACTAGGTACCTTAATAAAATCCGTCGCCATTTTGTTTTAGCTCCATTCACCAGTTTTACATAAGAATGTGGAGTCCTAGTATTATTGGCAGCTCTAGCGTATTTCTTTAAATGTTTAAATAGGTGTTGATACGTGTATGTAGTACAATGTACTTTTGGCCTACATACAGACCTGAATTTTTTCGGACCGTTTGAAACTGTCCTTAGTTTGTTTGCTAGAATTTTATTATAGCTTAGGTAAGCAACCTATCGGATAACGGCCGTTTGCAATATTGTATCTATCTGTAGTTTTGCTTGATAGATATAAGAATTTATCATTTTTGTATGGTGTTAATGTCAAAATTCTATCTCTAGTAGGTAAGCAAGTCAATAGATAGATAGAATATTGGGAAAGGCCGCATAGTGGATTGACTTTTATCCTTAAATTTTCTTTGGGCATAGTCGATAAGTAAATTTTATTAAAAAAAAAACAAGGGTGAATATACCCTTTCAGGCAAGTATAATTCGAGCGACTCATCTTCCAATGATCAATCGATTAGGATAATCAGTCACTCGAATTTTACTATATTTTTAATTATTTATTATTAATAAAATGAAATGAAAAAAGTTTCAGAGTTTTCATTAGAAATCGTGAATAATTAATTGCGAGAAAAACAAACAAGAAAATGACAAACAAATATATAATTACCATAAATACCTACCTACACCTTAGTCATAATACTTATTTTACATGTTACACGACTATGAAGTAGGTGAATAAATATTTCATTAATATTCCTCGCAGGAAAGGTCTAAATATAAACGATTACGAAGAAATATGAAACGACTAAAACCACGTTGTTCATTGGTTATTAGCGAGCCACAATAATGGGCGCCTGCCATACCTATGCCTACTATCCTAGGAGTTAATGAATGTTCCCATGCCCGTATTAAATACTTATACATATTATAATAATGTAAATTCTTCTATTTTCACCCGACTGCCAAGAAGGTTTGACTTAGGTATAGAAGTATCAAACTGCTGACTCAAGTATCGATAGAACCTTCTATTTCACAAGTTTTCGGTAAGTCAAGTGAGTGTTCAGCAAGTAAAGGAGATTTTTTGGACCTCGATGTCAATTTAATCAACACGTCTTTCAGCGAACATAGGTCTGATGGCACACTATGGTACATAATTTTCGTTTCAGGTTTGGTATGAAAGAATAAGTCGTAAATATGGTCGTATAAAACTATTATAAAACACAGAGACTTGACGAGTACAATGCTGCACTTTCATTCCCTATACCTATGCAAGCAACAAATGTTCGCAAGCTCGAGTTCTTGTTGCATCATACCTACGCAACGAATCATAAACAGAAATCTTTAGTATTTTATTTATATTCGTCTAAATGACGTACTTTCTGATTCTAATACAAAGATTTGTATAATCTTTTGTCCTGCACTAGACGTCATTAAGCAAGTTGTTTACTTCTTTGAAAAACAGATCCGAAATAGAATCCTCCGCAATTGATGTTAGGTAATATGTTACGTCTTTTTTATTTTTATTGTTGGTTTTAAAGGGACTGGCTGCCTCGTTGATCGCGTAGCGCGGCGTCTATACACGGAGTCTAGGGGTTCATTCCCGGGTCGGGGCGATATCGCTTTGTGGGTTTTAGAAACTTTCACAAAGCAGCCCGGAGTGAATGTTGGTGATTGATACACCCGTGCAACAGAGAGCACGTTAATATCCATCTGATCTTTTTCCGGTCGTGTCAGATTGCCGACCCATCGGCGTATGAGAGTGAGCGAATAGAGAGTTAACCTATTTAAACCTATATCTGCGCAAATGATTCTGCACTAAAATATTATGTCCTGCTTAGCTGGCTGGTCGGTGTGAACGACAATCAGCTAGGACTCCATTAAGAGGATACCTCGTTGCGATGTTCACGGGCGAACTGGGTAAATGGTTGAGAGGGATAGAACTATGCGATAGCAACGTAAATAGATAGAGAGAGGAAACATGCAACCTGCTCGAAAAAAAAATAACGTACTTAAGCGCCATACTAAATAAAAAAATATTAAAAATTCAATTTTATGTTTCTTTAAAAACTGATTTCTGATTAATGTTTAATAAGATATTATCTACATTCTTCATTATTTTAATGTGACAGAAAGTACATGACTACGACATAGAATTCATAAAATGTTATTTTTAGAGATAAGTTCTGATTTTTTTTCTATCGAGAAAATTTACTTGTTTTATGTTTTTGTCTTCGGATTAATCTAGGTAATAAGTCAACAAACACATATAAAAAAAGTTAATTATTCAAATAAGTATTCTTAAATTAAAATTAACTTAAAAAAATTTTTGAATTCCGAGGTAGCGCCTAAAGTAAAAGCCCTAGTAATTATTTACAATTTGTTGATTTTGTTTGCTGCAGAAGAGTTTTGTATCTAGATTTAGTTTTCACTCATAATTGACTAAAGGCTTTTTTTAGAATGAAAGAATATCAGAGTATCATTTTATATACATACATATATATTTTTGCCCTTCTGACTTAATGCTCAATCCTTCTCCGTGTGAGAGGAGGCCTGTGCCCAGCAGTGGGACGATAAAAAGGCTGTAACTGTAACTGTAACTGTAACTTCTGACTTAAATACTTAGTTCTTTCAAGTTTAATCTCCTAATTAGCTGTTCCAACCGCGTCTGGAGAGAATTACTTACTCGGATAGAAAGTGGCTTACTCATTATATGTATGTATGTTTCAGTACTACGTACAATTTTATTACATAATGTTGAACACTTGTTTTCATCTCCTTTTATGGTTTCGTAGTTACCGTAGCATAACGGCTCACGTGAATAACATGGAAAAACGATTTCAGAAACATGGCCAAATCTTATCATTTTCTCTTTACTTGACGCATTTTTTATATATTTTTTATGGCGTGAATCAGAATTGGTAATGCATAAGATCGCTAGCTTTTGATAAAGAAATGGTGTGATGCCTACATTATTTTTATATATACTTACCTCTTCGTAAATATAGGTATAACGATCTTTTAGCAGGATTTTTTAGGCTTTTTATAGAGGGCAAGAAAATCCGAGAATTAATGTAATAGAGCACCGATATATGTAGAAAGCTCGCATGACTCTATAAAATACAGAGCGCCAGGCAAAACAGAAAATAGTGCATTTTATAAGCGACTAAATGTTTCCCGCGGTTTCACCCGCGCCCCGAAGTGAAGTACTTCCCGTAGCGGGATAAAATATAACTTAAATTACTTGGGAAGATTGTAGCTTTCCAACAGTGAAACAATTTTACAAATCGGTTCAGTAGTTTCGGAGCCTTTAACCTTCCCATTCAGAGACATTTAATGATTACTTAAGTCACTCCTTAGTGACGGAATGTCATACAAATCCTTCACTAAGGAATAGCTGTAACCATTAAATGTCTCTGAGTGGGGAGGTAAGGTACAAACAAAATAAAAAAATGTTTACTCTTTATTATATTAAACTACTAACTTTTGCCCGCGGCTTCGCTCCCGTCAACTGACTTCTCTACTTTACCCTATTTGTTTTTCAGAAGAACCTTCTCCTGACAATAACAAACACAACAAAAAAAGAATTAGCCAAATTGGTCCAGGCGTTGTTGAGTTATGCGCTTACCAACACATTTTGCGATTCATTTTTATATTATAGAATAGATAAGGACCTAAAGGAAGTAAAATGTATACTTATATATACAAACTGTGTACTTTATGTTATATGTAATTATTTATGTATGAGAATATTACATGTAGGTACGTAGGTGTACAAATTAGACACACAGACTGACGCCCATGAATTCTCAGCCTACGACTGAAAATTAAGATTTCACCTTCGTTTAATTTTGAACGTTGAAAACATAAATTCGTTTCAGTGGACTCAGTGGACTGGACAAAATCGATGCCTAATAGTAATAAAAAAAAATCTGAAAATGTTTGGTATTAGTTTATGTGAGTAGTAAATTAGGCTAATGAGAAAGTATTAAGTACTAGTCGTTTTCCCGCGGTTTTACCCGCGTCCCGTGGGAGCTACTGCCAGCACCGGGATAAAATATAGCCTATGTTACTCGCAGATAATAAAGCTTTCTAATGGTGAAAGAATATTTAAAATCGGTCCAGTAGTTTTTGAGTTTATCCATTACAACCAAACAAACAAACAAAGTTTTCCTCTTTATAATATATTAGTATAGACTAACAGTTTCCCGCGCTTTCACTCGCGTCCCGGACCCGGCAAAATAAACTCGGGGGTAGCTTCCCAAAAGCTTCAAATCGGTTCAGTAGTTTCCAAGCCTTTAGAGAACAAAACAAAAAAAAAAAACAATTTTATTATAATAGTATAGAAGTGTTTGAAGTCGACTTTTTGTTTTAGTGACCACCTATAAGGGGAGAGGAGGCATTTAAAAAATTTGCGCGGCTAGAATAACTTCATAGCTCTAATGTCTTCCAAATAGGATACAAGGAATGTCAAGTGCGCTTCACATTACGGTAACCCCCGCTCTCTTAGATTTGAGAACAAAGCTGAATAAAATTTCAAAGAGTCCCTTTTGGCTGATGCAACATGGCTCGCAGATTTCAAGGCCAGCAACGCGAGCCGTTAGATCAGTTTACAAGAGTAAAACAATTTCGTTAATGAATTTTACAGACCAGACAATTATCTCGCATGAACTACTTTCAGCAGTTCCAAATGACATCTTCTTTCAGCTAGTGGAAATGACTTGCAAGTATTTTTTTTGTTATCGGACGTTAAAACTGTGCCAGCGAAATTAGCACTATGAATCATGATCCAAAAATGAATGGTTCCTATAACAACCCACTGTCAACAAACAAACCGGCGGCCGTATAAAAAACTGTGTGATTACCATGACGTTATCATACGAATTTTACGTAGGCAGTAAGGCAATTTCTTTTGTTAACCAAACGTCACTAACTGTAAATAAGAAATATAACGATTCGCCGTAAATGAATAGGCGTCCGATACGCGTACGCTAGTGTTAAGTGGCGGAATTAAAAGATGATCGTGTAGTAGGGCGCTAGGCGAGAAGTGCGGGCGCCGCGAGTCCGCCGGGTTGCACGCTCGGGCGCCGCTTGGCATGATCCGAACATTCGCCGCCGACGCTCCCCCGTGCGCTATGACGCAACAATCGGACTCGCTTGCTTGTGCGGTGCCATGCGTATTGCGTACGTTTGGTCTGGCATCGTTCATCAGTTCATTCTCATTTTAACTCGCGAGCCGGTCGGTCGCGTTCCGCTCGCTAAATATAAAGCACGTGGCCCAGTCCTTCGGTTGTTTCGCTATAACCTATAACCCGTTGGTCGGCTGCCGGCGCAAGCTGATAGACAGGTGAGTGCCGTGTACCTTGTATTATTCAATAAACTGTAACGCGATGCTATGATTGTGTTGACGCGTTTTTTGTTTCCAAGTATTCATGTGAAATTATACCAGAGCTTTTCTTGCGTGACATATGGATGTGAATAGTTCTTTTTTACATTTTTATATTTTTTTGCAGACCGTTCACTTATTTTTGTTAGTTATCTGTAACTTTATATACTAAAGTATGTAGTGTGATACTTATCTTCTGAATATTCGTAATTATTTTGCCTCGTTGCGATTGGGGTATCGACGTCCTCGAAAGTTATTATGTGATAAATAATATTTGTATTATAGTTAAGTATAATACGGTGCAAAGTTGAAAGGCAAGTAGATAATAATGTAGAGGTAAATAAGCAATTCGTATTTCCTACGTTATCACAAGAAATTATCATGCGTAGACGTTGAACTGGCGGCAATGTTGACACTTTGAAAAGGCGCGAACAGCTTTGTTGATGGGCTTGCATTCCTCGTCCACGTTAACTTGACTTTGGGAGCTGCATAGGACCGGTCGGCGCACGCGGCCCGGAGACGCAGCGGCGCGGTCGAGCCCACATCTGTCACTAGTACTGCGCCGCTACATAAATATACACGTTTATGAGCTTACTTGCAGCTGGCTGTTCCTTGACATTAATACGATAAACCTATTTAATCTCTTATATAAGTTATTGACTTGCCCATCACCTGTATGTTTTCATTCATAATACTTTCGCCTCCGTTTAATTAAATAGGTCAAATTGTATTTGTCTACTTTTTCGTAGAATAATACTACATAGGCATAGGCACAATTAGTTACATATATTTTTCGATTTTGCTGTGTTTTCTAGCTGGTACTCAGCTGTATCCGGTTAGACTGGAAGCTGACCCCAACATAGTCGGGAAAATGTTAGGCACATGATGCATTGTTTTCTACCTACGTTACCTTGCTACGCGATCATGTTGCGACTGAAATTACATGACATGAGACGACGTCATCAAGCTATATTTAAAAGGCACACGCCTTTTTGAGAAACTCGTTTATTCAGATGGTTTAACGTTGCCTGTAAGTTCTGAAAAATATAGCACTATTAGTAATGAATTACTACGATAATAGGTATATCTGAATAAGAAAGCCTACCTATCATTGATTTCGTTTATTAACAAAAAAACATAAAAATAAAGTATACTTACCTCTACCAAGAAACCAAAATGGTTGTAAGACCAATTCACCATTATCAAGCAATCGTGTGGTGATTTCTATAAAAATAACCTCAATACCTGGCAACACTCGGTTTCAGTGTTGTAAGTACCTACATTTAACTTTTTACTGGTTTAAGTTTCTATCAAATCTGATCGTGGCGTTCAAAATTATTGGACGAAGTTTTTGCACATAGTAGGGTGGCGAGGTCATTGCTACTTGGCACGGAACCCACTCGGTCACTCATACCTGTCATGGCGTATATACTTTCATTTGTCTACTTTTCAACTGTACTTACAGACCAGATCAAACCGGATAACAGAGGAGCCATAAAAAACGTATCGCAGTTGTGTGTGTAACGGTAAATTTTTTACAACCAGCAATTATTTGAAATTGTAAAGTTAGTTGTAAAAGAACAATTAACATGCCGTATATGGTTTAACAATAATTTTGAAAATTCCTCTTGACAGTTTGAGGCTAAGAGCAGACATGAAAAATAGGTTATCATTCTAACAGAATGGCTCATGAAGTTAACTTCCGAATTATCATAATTTTTATCTAAAAACCGCACATGGCGTACGCATTGATAAAAGCAATTATTTTCCTTTACATTGTTTATTAAGTATAGTGTGTGCCAACTTAATAAAATATTCCTGAAATGCAATACCATCGTGTACAGTTCGCATTAAATACTAAATAAATTTGGGATTCTGAAGTTGCACATTTGATTCCTTGCGCATTTACTTTCATACGTTTTGCCAAATGATTTTACGCTCTTCTGGTGGACCTGTGTTGCAAGGTTGCAAGCATAATATATTTCCTGGATATGTATTTTCCTGTATTACTTCAATTATTACTAAAAATTACGTCAATATCGATACAAACATTTTCAGAAGTCATGTCCCAAACGCTGCTATCCTGTGTAGTTGCTTTACTACCATGTAGTTATCACAATTAAAAGATAAGCTCAAAATGGCTTTTACACTCGTATCAAAGGTAAATAATACAAGTATCCATCATTAAATCATAAACCAGCTCCTTCGAAACTTTAGGAATCGGTTCTTCTGGTCGTGGGGCGCAGGTGGTTGATAGAACGGTGTTCGGATACCGGATATATTTCGCGTAAACCCCCAGATCGAACCGTTCACTCGGACCAGTGCGCAGTCCGTTCCTCGCATACCTCACGCTCTCACACGTTTTTGCTTACCTTGCACTCTGCCATAGATATAATCATCGGCACGGATATTGAGCCCTAACCTTCACCTGCGCAGAAGCGATTTATTGGTTTATTGCCTTATGTGTACAGTGCGCAAAGCGATTCCCACTCTTCCGCCGAGAGCTCAATATCCGTGCCGATAACTGTACTTACATGTGTCCCTACAAAACTAAACAACAGCCACACGGATTTACCGAAATATTAAGAGTAGTGATGCCGGTTTATTGGACTAAGGCGAGTTTTTGCTTGAGGAAGCAATTTAAGCTATATGTTTCAGGTACATCGTTTGCCCGTCCTTTAGTTATTCTAACCAAAGGGTATACATACTTTCTTTCATATCCAGTTCACATAGGCAGTCGCTTCATGGTAAGCAAGCTCTGCATCATTGCTAAATGGCTAGACTGATGATGACATTTACGACTTCAAATGCCAGACATTTGAAGACATCATAGCTCAAACTGTAACCGCACACTTATGGTGCTCAATATTCCATTGTGGTATCATCATATTGCTACCGACACCGTCATAAGTTAGGTTGTAGGTCTTATTAACCACAAACTACATATGTTGTTGTTGTTGTTACAGCCTTTTTATCGTCCCACTGCTGGCCTTCTCTCACACGGAGAAGGATTGAGCATTCATCACCACACTTGCTCAATGCGGGTTGGTCATTTCAGACTTTATAGTCCAGGTTTCCTCAAGATGTTTTCCTTCACTTTTTTATTAGCCATTGGCGTCCAAGATTTACTTAGAATGTACATACAAACTTAGAAAAGTTGCATTGGTACTTGCCTGACTTTTAATCGAACCCACTCCCTCATACCCGAGAGGTTGGTTCTTTACCCCCTAGGCCACCACAAACTATAATCATGATCAAAATAAAAACGTTTGTTCATATAAAGTCCCAAATAAAACTTCTGATAAGGGCAGAGGAATAACGAAATGAGGATGTTTATTATTTTCCTTTTCAAATAAGTTTACCATCTGAAAACTCTAATGGGTTACTTTACTAACACCACGTAGTATTTAAGAGTATAATTTAAGAAAAAGTAGGTGATTTTCATTTTATAGCGTTGCAAGAATCGTTTAGTAGCTCCATCAACTCTATTTGGTTGCGGAAACGCAAGCGCAGAAATTGATTGATGCATGATTGATACGTTCCAAATACAGATGCGAACAATACGTGCGTAGTTCATGATATGCATCTAACTTATCTGGACTATGCATTTGCATCATCATCACATAAGAAAAGGTTGAAAAGTTACACAGAAGTAAAGCCACGGAATGCTTTAAAACAAACAGAATTCATGACACAATTAACAACGTATTAAACCATAGGATACCGTAGAATTTAGTGCTAGGTTTAAACCTTCGTCTTGAACAAAGCTAAAGGTACCTAACACTAAATCTGGCACTTCTTAGGACCACGTTTAGAATATAGATGCCAGTGTCTTCTCAAAGCATGTTTTTCTAACTGAAGGCCGAAACACAAAGCAGACATTTTAAGCCCACCCAGACAGGTGCAATGCAGAAAATAAAACCTGTTACATACTGATAACAGTCGAGATAAGACCAATAAAAAAAATATCATAATCTCAAATAACGTTGAAGATAAAAAGTCACCTAACGGCTTGCATTGTTTGACGATACGGCTACCTGCATTCCTTGCTATAAAGTGCCATTTATCATCTCATTGGCTGGCTCACCGGTTCTTAGAACGATATACACATATACACAATAACCTTATTTTTACAGTAAGAAGTATTTTGAACAATCAGAATATCTCCAAATGCACGCAGTGGGTAAGGGTTGGTGCCAAAGACTTAATGGTTGGCGCAGATATGACGGAACTCAGTGCGGAGTATATTTCAGTAACAAACTTTTAATTTGAACTTTTAGTCCACGTAAACTAAACTTGTTTTAGTTAGAATGCGTAATATCTCTACAAACACAGATAATCACTACATAGTATAAAAAAAGTCGCTTTTTCTGTCCCTATGTCCCTTTGTACGCTTAAATCTTCAAAACTACGCAACCAATTTTCATGCGGTTTTTTTATCAGACAGAGTGTTTCAAGAGGAAGGTTTATATGTACAATAACATACATCAAATAGTGGGGAAATACTGTTACGCCGTGCGAAGCCGGAGCGGGTCGCTCGCTAGTTAAAGATAATTTTGATATCTTCAGCAATAGCATAATGATACCTACTGATGAAAAATAAATCAAAACTCGGATAGATTAACACATCAATCGATAATCTTATCTGTAAATTAAAGTAAACAGATTAAAAGGGATGCTCAATTAGATGATAAGTCCATAAATTAAAAATAAAGAAATGCAATCTAAGCAGGTAAATATATATAATTAGCAAAATCTGATATTACAATGCACTTCACTTCAAAAATTAGTTTTGTATCGTGCACCTAAAAATGAATTCGCTAGTCTTGATAATTTCGCGCATATACAAAGACCGGCTGCCTGACCTACATAGAGTCGAAGTCAGACTTGCTGAATTTTAAAATATACCAGAAATACGATCATTAGTGCTGTAACTTACAGTAACTCTATTTTCAGAACTTTTTGAAAGTTTGTTTAAGTATATTAAACTAGTTGCACAGTTTTGTAGGAATTTTACACGATATACTACCTTGTTAAATGTAATTATGGTTATATACATATTCTAACTAAAAATATCAAATTGTACGTACCCGTAATGCCTTTTAACGAAACTGAAAACAATTCTAAAATATTTTCAAAGAATGCAATTCAGGACATGGTATTTCGTGCCAACGGTATACTTGCAAGAATTGACAGAATTCTATCGATTCAAGTTAACTATAGTGCAAACACAAACTACTGAAAGTAACCTGCAATTGACCTAGTAGTGTTTGCCCGACAGGCTGCAATGTTATAAATATTTAAACGAACACAGTATTAGGAGCCATGGTTAAAGGTAGCCCGTACAAGGATAGACGTATTGACGTGTAACTTTAGTGTATTCGCAAGAGAACTATTGCATCTTTTGTGTTATAATAATTAATATTGTGTTGTTTTATTGTTACTACTTACTATTTGTTTGTTTTTTTTATGTTTAATTTTAAAGCCTTTATATATTTTAATTGTATGTTCTATTTTCCTGTTTAATTTTTATGATTTGCTTTGGCGTTATCTATATGTTTTCAGTTATTATTTTGTAGTATTGTGTCCCGTCTATCGCATTAGGTTAAGATAAACCTGTAATGGTAGATAGTGGTGTAAATAAATAAACAAATAAAAAAAATTAAATAATCAAACCAGCGATCAATTTGATAAAAGCATGTACCTACTGTGAAAGCTTTTCATTTTACAAAATAAGGTGTAGAATAACGAATTAAAATTGAGATAGATAACTTACAAAAAAGGTTATTCAAGTAAAATAATAAGTAGCATTAATTAAGTCGGTTAATAAAGGCTGAGGCTTATAAAGGGTTTGTGACTAGTCTATACTTCTAATATATTAAAGAGAAAACATTTTTTGTTTGCTTGTACCTAAAGGCTCCGAAACTATTAACTATGCCTATTTGAAAAGTTATTTCATTGTTAAAAAACTACACTATTTCCAAGTTGATATTTCTAAACAGGATATTCTGTCAGGACAGGCAGAAGTTCCCCGGGGAAACCGCGGGAATACAGCCAGTCCTTAATAAACACATTTCGATTAGGCCGTTGACAGTTCAAGAGTTCTCTCGAAACTCGATTGGCTCTTAACAATAAACCTTCAAACGGTCAACGCCTCTGGACAATACACAAGACTTATCTGAAGTTTATTTAAGTATATAATACCTACGTATCTTAAGGACAATACAGTTCTATAAATATTGGAATGATAATGTACTTATTCAAGTTCCCGTAAAGAAGGTTCTCAATTTTGTTGTTCGTGTGTGTTTTTTATGCAATACATAGGTAATGTTATTTATTACAGCCATGTGTAAAGGACCTTGTAGGGAAAAATATTAAAAAACTTGTTCAAATAAAAATAAAACTAAAAAGCTTTACGAGAAGGAAAGACTAGGTTTCGTCTAGGAGCCAAATTTTATCTGAATTGGTTCAGCCGTTTCATCGTGAAAGAATAACTTATATGGATAATCAAACAATATTAATCATAGCCCTGCTGCAAGTCACTACCCCGGAGCTTTGGGAGGCAAAGAACCAATAAGTACCTAAATGTAACTCGGAAAACGATAATTACATATATAGAGGAAACGCTCATTAAATCTTTAATACGAGTACCTATTATCGTCTCCTGTAGACAAGTGAATTTATACCGTCTTATAATAAGGAAGCTAGATTTTTTTTTATTACTAATTCATTTCTGTTCATCGGCTTTAATTATATAATAGTCCAATCCATCATCTTCCTGCCCTGTTCCCAATTAATTTGGGGTCGGCGCAACATGTCTTTTTCTTCCATTCCTCTCTGTCAGACGTCATACTTACATCCACTCCCTTCTGCTTCATGTCCTCTTTCAGGCAATCAATCCATCTTTTCCTCGGTCTACCTCTGCCTCGCCATCCTTCCACATTCATAATAGTCCAATCCATACGCGAGAAATGTTTGGGTGGTCTTCTCAGATAAATTATAGTGGTCTTACTACAAAGTATGATGATTTTCAGGCATTTAGTTGGAAAATCTTATATTATACTTAAATCCCTCTTTCATTAAAATTGAGTTTGTGCCACTGTTTTAGAGTTTTCAGTTCATATTTGTAACAGTCTACGAACAAATTCTTATTTTAAACAAATCGTCATTGTCTGCTTAGTTTTTTTCCAGCTATGTTGGGGTTGGCTTCCAGTCTAACTGCATGCAGCTGAGTACCAGAGTGTACGAGAAGCGATACACTGTCTCAAAATCAAAATCAAAATCAAAAGTCATTTATTCAAAGTAGGCTGAAAATCAGCACTTTTCGAACGTCAATTTACAAAAGACAGCCCCCAAAACGCCCGCCCTTCACCACTTCCTATGTGTTTTTGCTGGGAAGAAGAAGTGGTGGAACAAACTCCCCAGCAACACAATTCTGTCTGTATGGTTTGATGAACCGTATACAAATATTAAAATATCACTATACAACATTGTATACATAAATTTGTATATAAAATCAATTCAAATAGTTAATCATGTTGGCTAGTACACACCTTACCCATACCTATTACTCAAGCAGTTACAAAAGAAATGTATTAAAAATGAGTGAAAAATATAAAAAATATAATGCCTCCATTCAGTGAAGATAGATATAGTTTAGGGCGTACCCACCGACATGTCAAACAGTTTTTATGAAAAAATTTAATAAATAACAACATAAACAATGAAAACGGTGAACTAGGACTACCGTTCAAACCAAAAGTCATATACATTAGGTATATTACGGGTGTACAAATATGTAGTCAGCAAGACGACCTGGTACCACAAGCAGCACCCGTTCACGAGCATAACGCGAGGATCAGCCATCGCCCCCCTCGCACATTTTTGAGGGAGGGAGGCAACCCGACCACCGACGCTACCGCAAGCAATACCGTCTAAGGGAGCATGACGACTTGCAGCTACACGACAAACGAGTTAATACTAATAGATTCGCAGTCGCTAGTAAACCATATACAAAATTGAGGAACAACTCATCGTAAAAACAGAACGTGTCTGACCTACTCAGCCCAGTTACTCGGGCAAACCAGACGTACCGGCTTCTGTCTACCCGTAACGACTGCTGGGCAAAGGCCTCCACCATAGCCTTCCATCTTTCCCTATCGGCAGCTATTTGTGGCCAGTCCTTGAGGAAGCTGTCTAAATCTTATCTCCAGCGTTTCCTTGGTCTTCATCTTGGTCGGCTTCCATCATCAGCGATCCATTTTGTGGTGATGTTGGCCCACTTGTCCGGGTGCACAAATAATGGAAAAAAAAATAACCTTTTATTTGTTAGTTTGTTAAAAGTATTTTTAGTGTTCCTAAGTATTTGGGTTCCGAATTTTGCCACATAGGAACTGTATTATCAATGTAATAAAATAGACAGTAGACCATTGAAGATGCATTGGTGGATATTGCAAGTAGGTCATGAGGGTTTGGTTGCCACTACGCGCATGCGTGGTGTTATACTTAATTGACAGATCATGCGCATAATAAATGATGCAAGCGAATTCACGGAGCGACGAGCGCACTTCGGAGGCTGAATTTTGAAAGAGTTTTTTTTTCATGATGCTAATAAGTTTATCGAAAATAGTTTTTTTCTAATCTTACAGACAGACATGTGTTGCTGGGGAATTTGTTCTGCCACTTCTATCCAGCAGTAGGTAACACGTAGAAACTGGTGAAGGGTGGGCGTTATTGGGGTTGTCTCACGATATTCTAAAAGTGCTGTTTTTCAGCCTGATTAGAATAAATGCTTTTTGATGTTTTAAGTACCTACTGCTACTTACTTACTGGTAATAGTAATCAATCATATCATACTACAAGGAATTTTAGATGCGGTTTCACTTCAAGGGGACTTAGCCACTTTGCGCACCCGGATTATAGTACCCGAGCAAGTGAGAATCTGGTAAAACTGCGAGAAATTGTAGGTACTGTAAATAATAAAAATGTCGAATCACGCTAGCCTAATAATAGGAGTCATGTAATGCAGATTATTTACTGTCACAGTGCCCCTTATCTTCTATCTGATAAAATATTTCACAATGTTGTGCAGGTATTTCCGATGTTGACCTGTCATTGACTTGCACTTTTCAAAAAAGAGATGAAATAAAATGAATAAATGCAGTATATTGTTGTAACATAATCATTATTATTAAAAGCAAGAATAAAGTATTAATTCTTACCTAGCTCTATGTTACAGTTGGGTATTTGTTAAGAAAAATATGTGAATCTTACCTTTTAATGACAAAGAAACAAAGGATAGCACGTACTATTTATAAATAAAGGATTTTACCTCAAACAAAAGTAATATTTTCCTCGAGAGTCGTCCCTTTGTTGCTTACTAACATTTATATCACATCGGGCATTTTATGTAGCTACTGGCTGTTTCCCGCAGTTTCACCCGCGTCCTTAAGAGGCTGACAGCACCCAAAACACTCCTGTGTGAGAGAAGCCTTTTGCAGCGATGTTCGTAACGTTTGTAACTTACATATAAATTAATAGCTTTAAAATGAGTTGGGTAGTCAAAAATATCAATTAACCAAGTTCTGTATTTACCTCTACATATGGACTCGTTAATGTTACAAATTTTATCAATGTACGTTGATAAGTAATATAGATATTATTGTTGGAAGATCGTTTTAAGAGGTAAGTTTTTTTTTTTTTTGTTTGGGTTCTCAGGGTTCAAAAACTGTATAGATTTCGCCAAAAAATTGTTTGATACAAGCCAATTTGGGCATTCAGCACCTTAAGGAACTTTTTTCCGCACATGAATAAAGGATTGCTTATAAGTAGGTATGTTATTCTGATACGTATCTAACTGCCAAGTTTCATTAAAATCCATTCGGTACCTTTGCGTGAAAGGTGCAAACATCCATATGTAGAACTTTCAAGTTACCTGCTTACTTAGTTAACAAACGAAATCTCAGTTTATAATATGTATTTATTTATTAGTGTGATAGTACTTAGACCTGTTTTTTCGTATCATTATATTTCACAGGCCAATGTATCAAATTAGCTGATAACACTTTGACAGGATAGATAAAATTATCATATTTTAATAGTAAAAGTGTGTCAAAAACACGGATCAATTAGTGTCCTTTACTTTCATACTGTCTAATCTGAAATGTGCGGCCGTGATGTTTTATTCGAATAGAATGTGTCCCCAATATAATTGAACGATTATAAGGTACTGCAGTAATTAAAAAAAATGCTGTAACTAACAAGAAATAAAAAATGTCTTTTTCACTGAAATTACAAATCCGACATAAATAATTACCCATCAGTGTTTATTTAGAGCACAACGTCAAAATCGCAATCTTTGCTTAAAATATAAAATGACTTTTTTTACGTACGCAAAACGCGAAACTTGCATACCTTACCAAAAATAAAATCGATGTTTTGATGCGGTTTTGTAGCATTAGTAAATTAATGATATACATACAACGATAGTTCAATTACACTAACGTATAATTTTATTCAGCATTGTGCCACAAACACACATTACAATACAATTTGAATTATTTTCAGCGTGTTGACAAATAAATGCTTGAATTCCATTTTAACTTTCTTTTTGGACACGTTAAAAGTATTAAGATACCGTTGCACCATTTAACCTGAGTATAGATATACTACTGTGGGTACAAATTTCCATTTAAATCGGTACAATGGTTTTGGGCGATAGACATTAAATCCTATCGCATATACTTTATGATATTTTATACCGAATTGTAAAAACAATAACCTAATCCATTCAGTGGTTTAACCACAGGAGTCATTTTTCGTTTTTATAATTTACTACAACATGTGTAAAGCAGAGATAAAGTTAGGAGTATCGAATGTTTTGATCAGTTGACAGCTGTCAGTTTCAAAGGGAGAATTTCAGTTGTTTGTAATGACTGACTTTTATATGGTGTTCTAATTTTCGCACATTTTTATTCTATTTATTTTGTTTGAAAAATTCATTTTTTTATTTTTACGTATTTTTCTTTTTTCTTTGTGTTAATCGACATATTAACCATTATATTAACGCATTTCATTTAATTTGATTGTGAACGACACACCCGATATACTTAAGAGTGTATTTATGTATAGTTGTATTAGTCCCTACAGGTCCACATGTTTTACCTACGCAATGCAAGTCATATGTATGTATGTTTGATTCGGTTGTTTTGGCATAGCGCCCGATACGATATAAATTTCAAAAACAAACTTTCTTTGTCTTATGTTGCACCTATTATATCGTCCTATTGCACCGTGCACCATTCAATTGGTCCCTGGAACATTCGAGACGCTTAATGTTTTCTTGTCAAAACATGTAAGTACCTAGAAATTTCTAGAAAATAGCTGTTATTTTTTGGTGTATAAGTACTTTATTCGCACGTGATTTTCATTCATGCTAAATGTTTACTGTTTTTGGCAACGACTGGTGGCATTTTCTCAAAGCGCAATAGTTAATGAATAGGTGGCTGGCTATTACCTCGGACAAAGGATCAGCATGGCCATCCAACGAGTAACGAGGTAATGCTGCCAGCCTCTTGGGTACGCTCCCAGTTGACAGCGATGGGGATGAATTTTTTGACGCTTTTTAGATATTCTTCTTCAATTTAAGAGCCCAGCTCTTGTCGGTGCAGCTCCTTCCATTTACGCCTATCTAGCGCCAACTCCTGAACTTCCTTATACGTCACATTTTTAGATATAGTGTTTTTTTATTTTTATTGTTTTACTAGGATAGTTTTTTTGTGTTGTAAATATCTATGTATACAAATAGGTACAATGTGAGTATTAAATTAAAATTTGAGCAAAAAAAATGAATAGGTACATTTTATTTTCTCATTGACCGATTGATAAAAGAAAATGCGTAGCTTCATAGGTATTTAGACGTTAACTTAATTTTATATTTTATGATATAATAACTCATGAAAGCACAGTTAGGTACCCACTGCAAACTTTCAGTCCGCTAACAGTTCGATCGGGCTCATTAATCAGAATGGAGATAAATTGTAATGCTCTTCAAAATACATTGTCACCCACTAAGCCAAAGATCGGGCTTACTATCATTATATTTCGTATTTAAGTCTGTAGGTCACACCACATAGTAGAAATACAAAACGGAACGTAAAGGTAACTGTCAGACTATATGATGGCAAGTGCGCAAGACATGTTAAATGTTATGCCTAAGGCATAGACTGTCTAAGTTCTTAGAAATTAGATTAACGATACGTATGTGGCCTACAGTCATTATAATGATATTATGGGCAAACATTTGCATCATTATCTTGATGCTTTCTGTGACACAATTCAATAAAAAAATCTAAATAAACGCAGTGCAGGCAAGAGTTGAAAATTGCGACTACCAAGCCTTTCACTGCTCGTTGCAAGGAATGGCATAACGAGAGCGTATTAGTGGGTCAATCAATAATAATTACTACACCAAGGCCTATGATTATACAGTGCATACTTAATTGGAGCCAGTGAAATGATCTAATTAAAAAAAATATTTATAGGTAAACTCGACAAACAAAACACTACTGAGCATTAGCGACGCGTCTCTTAAAAAACATTAAACAATTTAAGTAATTGTACTTTTTGCAAAAAAAAAACATGAGACGGGCACCTAGTAGTAGGTAATGGCGTCCACGGCCGATTTCGGCCACGGCAGCAGTTCTCATAGAAGGAGATCAGCCAGCTGCGCAGGACATAGAGGTATTATAGTGCACGAGCATTTGCGTAGACACAGGTACACTCACTATTCCTTCACTTTCATAGTCCGATGGGACGGCAATCCGACACGACCGGAGAGAGACTTAGTAGAATCTTGTTTGATAGAGTGTAGTACAATCTACAGCTAGAAAGCAGATTGGGAAACTATATTCTCTTCTTGAAGGCCTCGCTGGAAATCCTAACAAGTGTCTTATTTATTTGTTCAGGATATCTGCCTTTATCTTAATAACTTTATTATTGTGCACATATATATGTGTTAGTGTAATACGCTACAGATACCTCTTATTTACTGCTAAAAGTGAACATAAATTGCACACCGGGTGCAACAACGTCATAAGTGACAAATAACGTCTTTTCCACGAGATCGATTTAAAAGTTGTTGTTTTGATTAAGTAAAATGTATAAATTTACGATATATCGATGCCCAAAATATTGTTTGTACTCCATATTTGAAAATTAAGGTTGTTTCAGAAATAAAAATGTTATATAAGTGGTGTATCTTTAATGTTTTTAAGAACGATACCTACATTTATGACGTTATTTATGACATTAAAGGTCTCTGCACCCAGGGGGCGCGGCGCGGCGGGACGGGACGGCGACGCGACGCTCTGTGTGGCGTCGTCCGTAACATCTAGTACATTACAACTGCTCAGTGTCGCGTCGCCGTCCCGTCCCGCCGCGCCGCGCCCGCTGTGTGCAGAGACCTTTACGCCCTCAGTGGGTCATTTTAGGAGTTACATTTATGATATTTTTGCACAGCCTGTAGACGCATGTTTGACATCATTTGTGATCAAAAACTTATTTTGGCAATTTTAGCATTTATGACGTTATTGCGCCCGGTGTGCGAAATAATAATCATTAAAAAATGTAGAGTTGGTTATTAATTTTGAATATTGTATTATGTAAAATGAAGTCGAATTAAGTCTATGATTAGACCAATCTTGAAAGTTTAAAGTGGCACAAGCAACAGAAAAACTATATGGAAACTGGCCGTCATAGTATGGGCATGTGACGAATCAATGAGGAATATCGAACTTCGTGGAAGGTACGATAACATAATAATTAGTAATCAACTTAGTTATCTCTATATTATAAAGAACACCTGTTTTGGACTTAACACCACTTATCAGTTTTTCCAAAAAGGCCTCAATCATGAATGGATGATATAAGCAAATAAACTAATAAGTACCTACCTACTTACTTATAATAATGTTTCAATTGCTTAAGTCATTATTATTGTATTTACATTGATAAAAAGACAAAACAAAGTGATATCACTTCCGATTTTTATTTATCTTTCACGTTTATTTTTATCTGTATCCTACCTACTCAAATCGAGTATAGATTTTATCAGTGATATCTGTGACAGTGAAATCTGCAAAAAACGTTATATAATATTACTTGCCGTTCTCCCGCGGTTTCACACGCGTCCCTTATGAACTACTATCCGTACCGGGATAAAATATAGCCTATGTAACTCGGGAAGAGTGCAGCTTTACAACAGTGAAAGAATTTTAAGAATCGGTCCAGTACTTTTTGAGTATATCAATTACAAACAATCATAAAAAAGTCGGCTTTATAATATTAGTATAGGAGAAAACTAATGTAACCACACGTTCGTACATCTCCGGAGTTCTCAGTCCACTGATCGTGTTATTTATTGGGTTCAATAAACTAAGGCTTGTGAGTATGATTGGTATTCTCGTCAGGTTTAGGTCGCAGTAGCACCGTATTATGAGGCAGTAACGGTACCGAGTATTTGCATGGCTTCCCTTAGCCACTGATCTGTAGGGCTACCATCAATTTGATTTTATCTACCGGACATACCTCCAGTAAAACTTGATATTTGAAATACAGTTTTTCTGCGGTGAGAGACTGAGAATCATGCAAATATTTTAACTTTTTCTATACTAATATTATAAAGAGGAAAACTTTGTTTGTTTGTTTCTTTGTTTGGTTGTAATGGATAAACTCAAAAACTACTGGGCCGATTTTAAATATTCTTTCACCATTAGAAAGCTATATTATCTGCGAATAACATAGGCTATATTTTATCCCGGTGCGGGCAGTAGCTCCCACGGGACGCGGGAAAACGGCTAGTTAACAATAATTTATCTCTACATAATGATGATACACATAAAATTCCATACACAACAAGAAAACTGATAACGAGTACTTACTTATTAACATAAACATACCTACAGAGAAAACATTTTTTTTTTCTGTGTTTGGCTTAAAGGCTCCGAAACCTCTGAACCGATCTGAAAAAACTAATTCTTTTATGAAATATAGGGCTTTGCAAGCTGTGTATTGTATCCCGTATCTATAGTATACAGAACTATTTTGCGAGCGTAGTATACCTTATTTTAAAGAAGGGAAAGTCCTGAAAACCCCAATAGCCTGGTGGCCCGTGGTTTTAACGCGAATGGCAGAGTATTAGGTTCGAATTTCCCCGCTGTGTTAAGTGAATACTGTCGCATGACTGGACTGAAACACGATAGTTATTCGGTGTTATGATGATGTATGATAAACGAGCTATTTCCCGCGGACTCACTCGCGACCTTCGAAAAATCCCTTCTCAGTCCATCAACGTCATTCAAGGAACATTGGCAAAATTTCTTGACCCAACTTCTTGAGTAAAACTTCTTGATTTCAGCTTTGCGTTGATCATTAAATCGGTTAAAAACAGTTGCAAGTTCTGTGTGCTGTGCTGCTGCTGCCGCTGCGGCCGCGGAGAACCTCAAGCGGAGGAAATATAGTGGCCTTGTCGGCAACTATATTTTCGAACCGTTTGGGGTTGAAACCCTCTGGTCGTGGGGTCCGAATGCCCACACCCTATTTAAAGATTTATCTAGGCGGCTGGTTAACGCTTCTCGCGACCAAAAGGCTGGCTATTACCTCGGACAAAGGATCAGCATGGCCATCCAACGAGGTAATGCTGCCAGCCTCTTAGGTACGCTCCCAGTTGACAGCGATGGGGATGAATTTTTTGACGCGTTATAGACATAGTGTTTTTTATTGTAAATAAAGTTAACACTCCTCGTTAAAAAAAGCTTTGAAATTTACTTTTTCTGCTTTTGCGTCTGGAAATTCCTAATTATTCTCCATTAGTGTCCAATCAACAATGAATCTAATAATTTCTTATCTTGATATAATATCGCATTTGATTGCTTCAAAGATCTATATTCTGAAAGTACCAACGATTAGATACGAGAGGTGATTTTAATTATTATCTTTGGTTCATTAAATTACTTAACTGATTTTCGATTAACTAAAACACAATAGTAACAAACTAAAACCATTCGTAATATAGGATGATAAAAGTAAAACTTAGTACACTTTTTAGGCCTAAACATCCTTTTACCAATAAATAGCCACGTTGTGGGGGAATATCCTATGGCTATATGCATTTTATTGGGGTACGATCAGTACTTCCTGTACGATCAGTACTGGACACGCGGGTGAAACTGCATGATACAGCTAGTATAAATTACAGGTAACAAGCATAAATTACAGTGTAATAACATTGACATAAATGTATATGACAATACTTGCTAAATTGCTCTCAATAAGGAAACACAATTATGTGGTGCACGCTTCAATCACCCCTATGAATTAATACGATGCAGTATGCACAATTCACATTAACACGAACAAATGGGCGATTCGTTCGCACGATTACCTTTAAATGACGTCAAAGACTCGGACAAACAAAATGGCTATTTTATAATTAATGTGAATGCTAATTAGTGCTGCTGAATTCCACAAAACTTTTGCAGAACACATTGAATGAAGGAAATGATGCTCAATGATTGGATATGATTGGAAGCGTCCAATGGAGATAGTTCTTTAATTAACGGCCAATTTAAATAAAGAGAAACCTGTAAATCCTGAAAATTTCACTTTTCTTAATACTGCTTGTTTTGACAATAAAACTACCACAAACGAAAAGAGAAACACTCTTATTCAGTCGTTCCGAAGTTTCCTTTCTTTTCTTTTCAATGATTCATGTTATACCGCTACATAATATGGGACGTTCAGAAGCGACCAGTTTTTCATTGAAAAACATGAGTCTTTAATAATTTTTAAATATATTCTGTATTTATATTCTATAGCTTGGGAAATTGTAGGTCCCGGCTGTCATTGAACATACTTGGCAGTCGTTACGGGTAGTCAGAAGCCAATAAGTCTGACACCAGTCTAACCAAGGGGTATCGGGTTGCCCGGGTAACTGGGTTGAGGAGGTCAGATAGGCAGTCGCTTCTTGTAAAGCACTGGTACTCAGCTGAATCCGGTTAGACTGGAAGCCGACCCCAACATAGTTGGGAAAAAAGGCTCGGAGGATGATGATGATGAGCTTAGGAAATTGTGAAAAACCGATTATTGTGATTGGCTTCCTATGTAACAGGATACAACTTAGTACAGAATTTTACATGAACGGACAGAGTATCTCACCTCCTCAACCCAGTTACCTAAGCAACTCTATTGGTCCCAAAACGTTAGACCACTTTCTGGCTTCTGACTACAAATTCCAGCCAGGACTGAACGATTTGACAAACATTCCAAAACACGAGGATCTCGTTATTAAAAGATGGTCACCCATTCACGTTGTGACCGCACGCGTAGCTTAACCTTTGAACGATCAACTCGTGCGACTGTTAGGTAGTTAGGCACGAGCCATAAAACATAGGCTGCGGCGATAGTAACAATATTTATATAAATCATTGTCTGTAGTGCACATCTTCTTTATGTTGATACAAAACAGGCTGATGTTTCATTTATACATAGTACTACGTGGTACTGTAATCTGTGATTGTGCCTAATTGTTATATTCTAGAACAGGTTCCAAACAAATATTTTGTTTATTATTTAACTGGTCCGCTTTCTGTGTACTCCTCTTTCACAGTTTAACTTCGCTCGGTCCTGGATATCCTCCTTTTCGAGTTCGCAGGTTTTATATTTTTCTTTACGACACTCGTAGCGTAGTTTTGGGTATGATTCATGTGAGAAAATAAGACGTGTTTAATAAGCATACAATTATGAATACAGTCTTTCATTTCTTGAATACAGTTCACACATTTTTGGCGGACTGAACCCGGAATATATTCCTAAATAAATATTGCTAGGAACAGATAATTCATGCCTACCATTAGCATACTTGATAATTTGCTACAAAATCGTTGAAATTACGTACAAAATCACATATTCATTATGTTAATAACGCGATAAGATAAAGGTCAATGTCATGTTAGTTTATCTAAGCATGTGTTATTAATGAGTCGTTATTGCAAGACCCGTGCGGTATTCAAGTCTTGCTTCGTCGAACTGAATATTGTCATCAACATCATCATGATCATCTTAGCCGTAGGATGTCCACTGTTGAACGTTGACCTCTGCCATCGATTTTCGAATGCAACGGATGGAAGTATAGTCGTTAATTAACAAACAAGATGAACTAATTGTCTGCATCCCCTAGTGATATGAATCATAATTTACTGAATGATAAAAGTAGAACATGATCAATCGACGTAGCTAATAAGCTGCTGAAAATCAACTCTTGCAGATTTAATTTGCACTAATATAATAAAGATTTTTTTTTTCGTTTCTTTGTTTGTATCCTAAAGGCACCGAAACTATTGAAGCGATTTGAAAAGTTCTGTCACTGTTGGACAGCTGCATTCTTTTAGAGTAAAATTACAGTGAAACCACTTTTTAATTTATATAATTATGTAGCTTAGTGACTCAACCCGCGACCACAGAATCTGCTGTGTATACGAAACGTCATCAACCATAAAAATAAATGTTATTAATTATACAAGATGCAAATAAGTTTAGAAGCTGCGATAATTAACGTTAAGTCATCGCGAAAACCTGAGATAATACTAGTAAAATTTCACAATAAGATAGCGCCATATACCGACGCGTGGATTTTAAATTTAGGCACGTTCTGACGCATATACTTGAAATGGTGAATTCGCTTGTAGAAAAATTTGCTTAGTCATGAAGTCACGTCTCACGTGGGCGCAGCTCATGCTAGGTTATAAATCGATAGTCAGTTCACGTAGACACGTTTTCACAATGGTTCTAAGGCGTATTTACTTAATCCAATGCCAATGGTGAGTTCGTAGTAGGTACGTCTATTATACTATAAGCCAGGCGTAACAAGATATTTTTAAGTGTAATTTAATATGGCAGGTTGATATAATTTTCTTTCTTAGCTTTATTTTGCTATTCGATTTCTTACTGAACTACAATATTTTAGGAATAAAGAGTTCTTTGGAACTACTATCACGATTAGAAAAAATCTTTCAGTGTTATGTAGCCTATTTATTGAGGCAGACGTTAGTCTAATTTTATCCCGGTGCGCGAAATTATTCCCACGGGACACGGGTGAATCAGTTGGCGGAATCTAGTATCTATAAAATAACTAGCTTTCCGCCCGCGGTTTCACCCGCGTCTCGAGATACCTAACTGCTTCCCGTAGCCGGATGGTGACAAAAACTATCCTATGTCCTTCTCCTGGCTCTAAACTACCTCCCTGCCAGTTTTCAGCTAATTCGGTTCAGCCGTTCTTGAGTTATAAGTGGAGTAACTAACACGACTTTCTTTTATATATATACATTTATCGAGCAAACGATAAAGAACCCTGAAACTATATGAATATTGCAGTTTTAGAGTAAATTATTGAAGGAGTTTGAAAGCCTTAATTGCTACGACAGTAATTATCCTACAAATAACTTTCAACGTAGGGTAAAAGACAGGTACATATATAAGTTAATAATTCAGGTCACGTTGCATCCAATTGCAGGCTTTCATTTTAATTTTATTAACTTACAAGCCACTTTTATTTGAAGTAGTATCTTTTTCAATTTCGCATTATCGTAATCACTACATAGTATAAAACAAAGTCGCTTTTTCTGTCCCTGTATCCTTACGTCCCGTGTTCCTTCTTCGCTTAAATCTTCAAAAATCAATCGATCAATCGATCGAGCAATCGACATCGGTTATATCGCGTTTCCAAGAGAATTCTTCGAAAGTCCGGGATAAAAACTATCCTATGTTCTTTCTCAAGGTCAACTCTATCTCTGTACCAAACTTTATTAAAATCAGTTCAGTGGTTTAGACGTGACAGCGTAACAGACAGACAGACAGAGTTACTTTCGCATTTATAATATTAGTTGGGATTTCATAAGTACACGTTGTTACCAAGAGTTAATTGATAGCTTCCTTTGTTTATTCGAGAAACAAGCGCTCCTCTGTGGGTCACTGAGATAACACATCGCCATTATCAGTTAACGCCTTATCACCAAAACATAAGATAAGGAACATTTGTTAGAGAAACCATTCAGGGACCACACAATGGGTAGTGAACCAATTTCCTTTGCGAATGTCACTCAATAAACAAACAAAAGAATTTATTATGTTGTTTTAGTATACATTATTAGTGTAATTATCTATATGCGAAAATATTTAAGGTCTTGAGTATTCTGAGAATCGATTTGCAGGCATAAACTTTATGTATTTTAAACTGCTTGGCTGTTACACTCAAATTCTAAGGAAACTACCAATTTTTTACCTAGAGCACTCACATATAACACAGCTTTCTACTGGTGAAAGAATTATCAAAATAATCAGTTACGTGAATCCAGAGATTAAATTCATTAATTGATTCAAATATATGGATAAGTATCCATACATTCCTATATCCCTCGATCACGCCATCGCTGACTGGATCGATTAAGCTGAAAATTAGACGGGTAGTAGGGTAGGGAACATAGACATAGGATAGGATTTATTTCGGGACGCAGGTGAAGCCGCAGGCGGAAGCTAGTTAAAATGATATATTACACCACCCCTTACAATCGTACTTTATCTTTTAGATTAAAAACCTGCTCCGGATTAGGATGTCATGGTCGGTTAAAACTAACTATGACTTTCATATATGTATTTTTTTTTCCTGGCAACCATATATGTATTGAATTTTTATCACAAATCACTATGACAGAATTTTTGTCAAGTCATCCAGTATATTATTGTATTATTTATCTGTATATAAATAGAAATTAATCACTATTATGTGCTGCAAAACTCAGAAAAGATGATTTACGTGTAAGTACCTATGTATATGAAATCTAGAAGTAATATGGATGGAATCCTGGACACAACAATTTTAATACCAGTTTTTTCTGATATTCGTCGTCTTAAGGGTTACTTCGGAAATGCAATTTTTCACAAAATTTTATTATTTCGTGTCCAGTAAGATAACGACGCAAAGCACATACTGTATGTAGAGAAGTAACTTTTCGATAGGAAGATAACTGTACCTATCTTCCTATCGAAAAATAACCTCTACATTTACGAGGCTTTTTCTCATCTCTGATTTGTCTAACAGCGGAGTTCTTCAACCTAAACCTGAATTTAGACATAACGTCCGTACAATTAACGTAAAATTCTTATGTACCTAGTAAGCAATTCAACTGATCAATAAGCTATAGAAATGTACCAAAACTAAATAAATAAATAATCATTACACTGGTAGCCAGAAAAACAGACAGCTCAGGACAATTAAAACCTTAAGATCAAACAATAGTTATTGGAAAGTTAATTGGTGTTACGTTTTACACTGTTCTGACACAATTGTGTTACTTTCATTCAAAAACTACTACATATCTATACTAATATTATAAAGCTGAAGAGTTTGTTTGTTTGTTTGTTTGAACGCGCTAATCTCAGGAACTACTGGTCCGATTTGAAAAATTCTTTCAGTATTAGATACTTAGCCCATTTATCGAGGAAGGCTATAGGCTACTTTTTATCCGGGTCCGTGCCGAGGTTCCCACGGGATGCGGGTGAAACCGCTGGCAGAAGCTAGTTTAATATACGCCGGCAGTGAGTCGAATCGAAATAAGGGCTGTAAAAGCCAATTTACTTACTACAAAACTTGAAAAGCCAGTTTTTACGATAGATAGCTAACTTTCATTTATTTTTAAGAATCCAAAGAAGGGCTCATCAATTAATTTTAGTATTAATGTTTATTTATCTAAAATATACAAGTTAAATAGTAAAGCCTTAGCAGTATACGCAGGTACGATACGTACCACTTACCTACTTCAGAAACTTATTTCGTGACGTATTGTGTAAAGTAGGCAATTTACTATAAACGTGAGTTCGACTTGTCACGACGCCACGACAGTCTCTTTAGTAAAATTTACTTTTTAACATAAATAAGTAGACTCGTCGGAAATCGCGTATCAGAGCGTAAAATCTATTGTAAAAAATGTCTATATACTTACTTCGTGTAATAACGTAAAAAGTGGTTAACATTTCAAAATGAGGGTCTCGCAAATCTTTTTGCTGTAACCCAACAGTGACAGGTTAAGCATTGCCATCCAACGTGGCCATGCTGCCAGCCTTTTAAAGAGTTTTTCGACGCCATCTTCTTATTGAATTGTAGACGGTCAGTTTGTACCTAAACATAAATTTTAAAACTAAGTTGATACCGATAATAAAATAAGTCGTGGTGGCCTAGTGGGTAAAGGACCAACCTCTCAAGTACGAGGCCGCGGGTTCGATCCCAGGTCAAGCAAGTACCAATGCAACTTTTCTAAGTTTGTATGTACTTTCTAAGTATATCTTAGACACCAATGACTGTGTTTCGGATGGCACGATAAACTGTAGGTCCCGGCTGTCACAGAACATCCTTGGCAGTCGTTACGGGTAGTCAGAAGCCAGTAAGTCTGACAGCAGTCTAACCAAGGGGTATCGGGTTGCCCGGGTAGCTGGGTTGAGGAGGTCAGATAGGCAGTCGCTTCTTGTAAAGCACTGGTACTCAGCTGAATCCGGTTAGACTGGAAGCCGACCCCAACATAGTTGGGAAAAAGGCTCGGAGGATGATGATAAGTTGATACCGATAATATCATTAGAATACTTATATTTTCCAATTAATGCAACAATCCAAATAATGTTAACAGCATATTGCTCAACATATATTTCGGATCTTTCAAATTTTCGTTAATTATTTTTAAATACGGGAAATTGTTGCGTTAGATTACAAATACAATGAACCTTCCATCCGTGTTTGTAATTGTATTTTCGCAAAATACTTCTAACTATGTATGTAATTAGATAGGTATAGAGACCGACCTAGCAATATACTGCGCACGTCACTTTATTTTCAAACACAAGCTTGTTTAACACGTGCGCAAAAAAGTCCTCATGTCAAAAAAATGCTAAGCTTATATATGTATAGGAAATTCTCCTCTCTACTAGTATTTAAATATTTAGCACAACAAAAATTTCCTTCTCAGACTTGCAGACATCCAAAAATAAATCGAGGAAAAATTTTGGGGCTGCGCAGTCTGCCGTCGCTCATTGACTATTTAGAAATAATCTTTGTGACAATATTTAGCACGTGTATGAATGGCCCAGTATCGTAACAGACGATCGCGAACGCGTGTTTTGAATAACAAAACATCAGTCGGTTCAATCGAGGTGAAAATTCAAGCGTTTCGCGATAATCGATCAAATTCACTTAACGCAACAGTTGTTTACCGTCGTGTATGCCTTGTGGCACTTTATGCCGATGTGGACTATGCTGACATATTGGATAAACACCACAAAACTGTAACTAAATTAAGGCCACATATTCTTACTCGTACGTCACTCCTTTACCTTTTGAACGGTCAATTTCATCGACAATCGATTACGTTATCGGTCGGTTAAACGACAACTTTTTTAATAACTTCTTGAAACTTACTTCGTGTATAACCGTATTTTGCTAGTAAGTTGTTTCAAGGTATGATGCCTAAATAAAATGTTCACCTTCGACTATTGGAGCTCTTTTAATTAATCGGACGTTTATCTTGTTGGTGAAAATGGGCTGTGACCTAAAACTTGAGATACGTTTACAATCACTGTCTGCCTTAACAAAGAAAGAAGAAAGAGAAAGAAAGAAAAATCATTTATTCTTGCGCAGACGCACACGTATCACACACAATGAGAATGTAAAAAGAAAAATTACTAAAACAAGATAAACAAAAATAATACTAAAATAACTTAATACTAAAAAACAGTTTTAGTCTATCTAACACTGACTTTGAATGAAGATAATCCCTTTTATATAGAGGTATAATAAAGGTTGTTTAACATATTCTTAATAAATATTCATGGGCTTGTGTCAGACATAATCTGAGCAATGTCAACCAAAACTGAAGCCAAGTACACTATATTATGCTTCCATTTAAATTTTAAATGTACACACATCTGCGTGAATGCGAGTTAATATATTCGTCTGGGTACCTATGTTCATACATGTAAATAGGTACTTGTGTATGTATGTTTTCACCGTCTTCAGTGGGTACATATGTGTGAGCGTTTCATTCACTAATACAATAAAATAGAATCTACATACAATTTAAGGTTCAAAAGGCGTTAAATTCTAATGCCAATGAACGCATTTGATAATATGTAACAATTATTCACACAATCATTCATTATGCTACAAACGTAATTATTCATTATGCTACCTTTAATGTAAATATGTATTTCATAACAATATTGACTTGTTTTCATTTCTTCGATGTAGGCTCAATAGTCGCTATTCTTCGCAACAAGGTAAATGTTATTAATTGATGTACGTTAATTATACAAATTGAAGTTACCTTTTTTATGAACTAGGTACCTACTTACGGAATTTATGTGGAATTCGTTGCAGCTACCTAAAAAATACGAGTTTCATACAAGGTGTTGATTTGCATTTGTGCCATATTTTAGGAGGTTGACATAAAATACGTAAATAATCGATTGGAATTACAGTAAAAGGGAAATAGTTAATATGCACTGCTTTTTTTGTCATTGTAATGTCGTAGTATTTCAGAAATAACCCAATTTTATTAATGAAATTGATGAATTATCGTTGCGTATGCTTTGTCTTTACGTTAGTGTGAGAGCGCAGCACGGTTTTGAGGCCAGTAACACACGCGCCGAGTTTAAAAACATTGACATTGACGGATTTCCGAAAAAAAAAAAAAAAATTTTGTACCTACCAATTTTTTTGTTGATTTGGGTTGAGAATCATTAGTATAATTACGTCCTTGACTATGGCACGGATGCAAATCAACAGCTTGTATATTAATCATTATTACGTTACGGATTTATTATCTAATGATTATTTAAGCAATACAGGTAGCTTTGCAAATTGTTCGCAAAAATACGAATAAAATTATAATAGGTATATGACTAAAATATATAATATTCGACAACATAATAATACGAAATATAAAATTGAGGACCTATAGAAAAAAACGGGAAAGATAGGTAACAAAAGAAAGCCGGTGTCGAAGCTTTGTTCGTTGTTCAGACGCATGACATTTCACCTTCTCCGCGCGACGAGACTGCACACGAGGTGCCAGTTTTATACATTATCACAGGGTCGGTGATGGCTGCAAACGATTTGCGATAAACGTCGATATGAACAAGCCGAGACAGTTCGCATTATCAGTCGCGGCTAAACTGCTGTCAAAGCCACACGTATTTCTCGAGCTTCAAACCAAGTAAGTCGTTTCATCCTCAATAAATTCGTCTTAAGTCAACATTATTTATTTTAATGTGCTCGCAATAACTCATTAATTAATTGGACTTACAACGCGATTGTGTGATAAGTGTTTTTATTTTATTATCGTCGCGTTAACAAAAATAAATTCGAGCTGTCATCTCCGTACAGTTTTTTTACAGTAGGTATTAATATTGTTTTTGTAATATGATGTAACTTTTTATGAAGTAGATTATAAAGCTATCGATGTACTCGCAGATAATTTGTATTTGTTTTGAATTTAAAACGAAAAGTCATCGAGCGAAACATAATTATCACAAAATAGTGACCGTAGATAAATGGTATAAAATGGAAATTGATGTAACTGTGTTATAACTCGTGAACGATAACATGGCTGCCGATAACATTATTTTAAAATAATACGCGGTTTGATTTTTATGGGTTTTTCATACACATAAATAAAGCGAATATAAATCCCAGTACTAAAAACGTGCATTGTGAACCGTTAGTAGCTCTTGTAAAATACCACATTGAAATAACGAAACAGGTAAATTAAAAATCCATAGTAAGAGCTATTTATATATTCATTGGCTAAAGATAATTGTCATAATGACTGGTGTTTTATAAAGACAGTGAGTAATCTCACCGTGCGCTCAGTTCAGCCCACGCCGCCGCACAACCTTGATCTTCTTAAACTCGTATAATATTTGTGTTACAAGCGTGACTCGAGATTATTTCCTCACACGTTGTCCGATGCTGCATTATCTGCAAAATTCATGAAATACCACACTATTAAATAAAAATTACTAGCTTCCTCTAGCAGTTTTCGAAGGAAGTTCTCGCATCTTAAGAAAAAGTAAGCTAGTTATTCTGATGTAATGCTATAACATACTTCTAAATCCAGTTCAGTTGTTTTCTCCGGAAAAAGTTACAAACACGAACTTACACAGTAGGTAATAGGATATCTTTCGTTAAATGCATGGTGGCATATAATTTTATAAATTCTAAAAAAATATTACTGCTATTCTCTAAGTTTTTACCATATTTCTGCTATCTTTAGATCATAGAGTTTATTGACAAACTTGTTACTGTACTTACCGTTAGTAACAAATTTGAACAATAGCTAATGTTCAGCAATAATTTGTCTTACCTGATGCTTGACGATCGACAATTGTTTCTCCTATCATTGATATTGTGCACGAAACCGTTAAATATTATTTTATGGTTCATTGTAAAAGAAGACCTCATTATAAATACTATCTGTAATCCTTAACAAATCACAGTTTACACATGTATTAACCATGAACAAACAAATTAATGTGTAATTTAGAGGTGCACAACAAATATAATAAGCTAGGATTTTCGTTAAAACGACTTACTCCTTATCCAATTTTACTGTAGGAATCAATCGTTATACCTTCGAGGTTTTAATTTAAGTTACCTCAGTTTTCCTTCATCGGACTTGATGGCAAAAATGTCCCAAAATACCTATATCAGCATTCATCTGAAATATCGTCTGAGTTCAAAGGCAAAAACGAATCTATTTTTCCTTATCTAACTAAGTATATATAGCGCCTTCTTCACAACAATTTGACTACGTAACATTAAACATTTTAAATGCCTATTACTAATATACTATGTTATATTTTCCTCAAAATATTTATATTACCTACACGTACAATATTATAGTTTATGTTATTATTACTTCACCATCGTCACACCGTCATTCTAGCCTATGACTTTCAGCATGAAATTGTATTACGATAGGTATATTCGTAGTGCTCGCTAAACTATAAATCCGGGCTGTCATTTGGACATCTTCGGCAGTCGTTACGGGTAGTCAGAAGCCAGTAAGTCTAACAATAGTCTAACAAGGGTATTGGGTTGGTAGCCGCTCTTTGTAAAACACTGGTACTCAGCTGCATCCGGTCAGACTGGAAGCCGACCCCAAAATAGTTGGGAAAAGCCTAGGCAGATGCGGTACATTTGTCTAATATATTGATGGCCCGTTTGGTAATATAAAAATACCATACATATCTTACTTTCTTAAAGGTCTGTCTATCGTATAAAACGTTTTATATGTATCAGGATTGAACCAACTGCTCTTAATTTGGTTCAAAAAACAACACATTACATTATCTGATAAAAAACAAATCATACAAGGATTTATGACTTCTGTTATGAATAGTGTAATTAAGAATATCAATTAGCCAACACTGTTTACGTAAGTAAATATTTTGATATTATATAAGTAATAATGTTGTTTGTTTTGTTCGCAGGCATTGAAGAGGACCCTTTATCTCTGTTAGCTGTCGGCGATAATACATCAAAATGGTTAATGTAAGTTATATTTTGTCATATTATTAACTGCTCCTCAAACAATTCTGCTGATCAAATCCTGACACATGATAAACTACTCTACTTTTTATCCACGTGCGGGAAGTAGTACCCGCCACACGCGGGTGTAACCCCAGGGAACATTTAGCAGAACACAAACAAGTCCTAAGCCGTATCTGTCTGTTCGGGATAAACTCAAAAGCTGTTGCACGGATTTTCACGCGACTTCCACCAATTTCAGAAAAAGCTTTGAAACGAAGATTTCACAGCAATATAATAGCTAAAAATAAATATATGTAGGTATACTTAAACGCTACCTAATCAATGAATAAGTACTTGATCAAATATAGCATAGCAAAATTTGTCATTTGTCACTTTAGTGAGCAATACTAAAAAAGGCTGAGCGCAAAATGGAAAATGATATTTTGCACACATCGTTATGAATGTTGCTAGGAAATAGGTATAAATGGTTAAAATAAACAGTAACTAGATGGTTCTGGTATAGACTGTACTTCAATCTATAAATAGAAAGACTATAAGGTAGATGAATTGATGTTTTAGATGCAAAGTATCTAAATTAGTTAAGTACACACAATCGTACTGAAATATTGCAATGCTTTTTTAAGTAAGAGCTACAAACAGGACCACACCTCGACGGTATCTTGCAAATAATCTTAATCAATTACTAAGTTAGTCAAAATATTTAGTTAATAAAATTAATGAATTCCTACCACGTACTGAATATCGACTTTTTTAAAATAAGTTTACTTACATAGATTTCATCACAATTACACACGGCTCGAATAATAAATAAAAACCGGAGATTTACTTTATCACCGTCATTCACACTGGCATCGGCGCCTGCGCTGTTACGCGTTAAATCAACCAACTAAACAAATAATTATCTTGTTCAAGGTCCACTTAGTGCTCCATTCAAAGCAAACTTGAAATCGAAAGGATTATACTCACTAACAGATTTTTTTACTTTATTACTGTTTTTTTTGTTAGTTCGGCGATGTTGAAAGGTTCATAGGTAATTGTAGGTAGTTGTATAAAATGTATGAAAAATCATAGAAACATTACATTTACTGTTACTGTTACAGCCTTTTTATCGTCCCACTGCTGGGCACAGGCCTCCTCTCACACATAGAAGGATTGAGCATTAATCACCACGCTTGCTCAATGCGGGTTGGTGATTTCAGACTATATGGTCCAGGTTTCCTCAAGATGTTCTCCTTCACATTTTTATTTGCCATTGGTGTCCAAGATATACTGAGGAAGCAAATACAAACTTGGAGAAGTTGCATTAGTACTTCCCTGAACTGGAATCGAACCCACACCCTCATACTCGAGAGGTTGGTTCTTTACCGACTAGGCCACCACGACTTTTAAATTTAAGTAGTGTCAAACCTACTTATACCCATAACATTTTGTATAGAATTGGTTCTTCAAACCCTACAGACAGACATGTGTTTTTGTGGAGTTTGTTACGCCACTTCTTCCCAGCAAAACATACGGGAAGTTGTGAAGGGTGGGTGTTTTGGGGGCTCCCTTTTGTAAATTTTGACGTTCTAAAGTGCTGTCTTACAGCCTGTTAATGGTGGTTTATGATAATGGTACCTACTTATAACATTTGATAGGTAATACTACATATAAGGAAAATAATTAAGTATGTCATCGTTAAAACCGTAGCTAGTCTTGTCTAAGACACGACGTAGGAGTGACCTTCAGGCATCGAAGTTTTTGTCCTTTGGAATTATTTAATGAATGAACTACATATTAAAAATTAAAGATTAATAGAATACATAGTTAATTGAGTCACACGAGAAAGTTCTTTAAGTTGTTTCGTCTGCATTGTCAAATTCAAAAGTTTATAGACATTACTAGAAATAAATATACATCGTTATAATAAAGAGACATTGTCTATGGGTGCATGCGCCAGCCTTGAGTAGAGCTGTCACATTAAACAAAAATAAATTATTATTTTGTCTAGGTAACTATCTTCCCCTCGCTTGAACTTCAATCAATAGGTATCCAATTTGTTGCAATACGTAATTCTGAAGCGCACAGGTATCATCATCGTATCACCACAGATGACCTAATAGTACCTAACAGACAGACATGTGTTGCTGTGGAGTTTGTTGCATCACTTCTTCTTCCCAGCAAAAACACATAGGAAGTGGTGAACGGCGGGCGTTTTAGGGGCTGTCTTTTGTTTTTGACGTTCGAAAAGTGCTGATTTATCAGCCTAATTTGAATAAACGTTTTTGAGTTTGAGTACGTACTACGTAAAAATCACTGCTAAAAGAAGGCTTCCCCATAGGTACACTTCGGCAATACAATTTAACTTGTTTACCATGATAAGAAAATATCACAATCATATCTGTTTCTTTTTCGATTATGATTACTGTCTGTATAAAATTCGATTGTAGGAAATCTCTATATAGGAAAGTGATTCCTATATCGAGAAAACTTTTGAAATTAGATAATCTTATTCGATTGCTGAAAGAAAATAATGAAGTCTTAGTAGCGTGAGTTTCTTTATTGAAAATAGGTCCTTTGCCAGAAATTAATAATCATGTACCAATTGACATACAGTTGTCTTTACATTAAAGGAACGTAAATGTATCCTATTTTCTTCTATCACCATATCCGCCATTATCTTGCTGAATGGGTAAATTATCCTCGCGAATCCCTCCACCTACCACTTGAAAAATATTAAAATCAATACTTACCGCAATTTCGTTCAGCTCTTTCTGAGTATATCGCAGACAGACCTAAAGCCAGAGCAAATCATCATCCACCGAGCCTTTTTCCCAACAATGTTGGGGTCGGCTTCCAGTCTAACCGGATGTAGCTGATTATCTGACCCCCTCAACCCAGTTACCCGGGCAACCCAATGCCCTTGGTTAGACTAGTGTCACACTTACTGGCTTCTGACTACCCGTAACGACTGCCAAGGACAATGACAATGACAACCTGGACCTACAGCCAGAGCACATTGTTATATAATAATAACATATTAATTATTAGGTTTTAAGTAGTTTTTCCTACTGCGATCCCCACATTGGCAAGTTTGTGACTGAAATTATTTTTTGTTCTAGGAAGCGAATGGAAATGCGCCTGCGCCGCAGGAACTGGAGACGTTCCTGTCTCAGGATGAGAAGAAGAAGGAAAAAGTCGTCAGCAAGTTAGTATTATTACATACCTACATACGCTCAAATTAAAAGTAGCCTCCAGGTGCTTCGAGAGTCCTATAGACATGACAATTTTTTTCTCAATGGCAACTCGTTCATATGGAAACACAAGAAATGAGCTCTTATGCTTTTCAATATTATTCATAAAAATTATTTTCTTTTGTCGCTAACCGTTTGTATGTCGCTTATTTTAAAAAATAGAAAATCAATTGTGTTTCGCGCATAGGTATCTGCGACATACCTACAGCGGGTTAATAGTACATGTGGAAAAACCCTGTAAGCGGTCTAAAAAGTAATGAAGATGAGAGTTAATATAAAACTTAAATCTGGCATTAACAATTAATTAACTCTAATCACCTATTTTTCTAATATATTTATTTGTGTGCAGATACAACATGACGAAAGACCTGGAATCAGCCGATTTCGATCCGTTCACTGAAAGAAAATTGGAGAACCCTACTTCGTAAGTATTTTATCATTTTTACTTTAAACAAAATATCAACAAACCATTTTGTTTATTTGAATTTCCGTCTCCAATCGTCACTTTCAAGTTGCATGTTTGCGAATAAGCAAAAAGTTTTTCAACATGGCGGAAAGTGAAATAAGTCTGACCAATTGTATTTTTTCTCTTCAATAAGTACCTAATAAAAGTGTATATTTCTTCTGTGTTACCTGTTTTACCTACTAAATAAGTGTATTTATGTTACCATTGCATATTATGAGCACCTAGATTTTGCGAACAATTGACCATCCCCGTCGACGTATTTCAATGCTTGCTATCTTTTTACATCTATACTATACTAATATTATAAAGCTGAAGAGTTTGTTTGTTTGTTTGTTTGAACGCGCTAATCTCAGGAACTACTGGTCCGATTTGAAAATTTCTTTCAGTGTTAGATAGCCCATTTATCGAGGAAGGCTATAGGCTACTTTTTATCCCGGTACGGGAAGTAGTTCCCACGGGATGCGGGTGAAACCGCTGGCAGAAGCTAGTAATTAATAAAACTAATCCCGCGTTTTACACAAATAAATTAAAAATAATAAACTTTCTGTTGCCTACATAGCTAGTTCATGAGGTCGGTGTTTAAACATAGTAAATACCTAAATGCAGAAAGTACCTGTGTGACCTAGAAATCCATAAAAATGCAGGCAGCTAATACCTTACATGTATTTAAAATAGTTTTGCTCTTGCCACGCGATTTACTGAACATTTTTAAATGCTAATGCGAATTGCTTAATTAGGTGCTCAGCATATTTAAAATTAGTCATGTTATTAGGTATAAGTAACTACTTTTTAGGGTTCCGTACCCAAAGGGTAAAACGGGACCCTATTGTTTTCGCTCCTCCGTCCGTCCGTCCGTCTGTCACCAGCGTCATGTATCTCATGAACCGTGATAGTTAGAGAGTTGAAATTTTCACAGATGATGTATTTCTGTTGCAGCTATAACAGCAAATACTGAAAACTAGAATAAAATAAATATTTTGGAGGGCTCCCATACAACAAACGTGATGTTTTGTCCGTTTTATAAATAATGGTACGGAACCCTTCGTGCGCGAGTCCGACTCGCACTTGGCCGGTTTTAATAGAAATTGCTTCATCAGAATGTAGTTAGCTTGTAGGAACATTTTTTATCAATTGATACTGTTCCCCGTGATTCCATCCGCATCCCGAAAGACCTACTTCGCACGAGGATAAAAAGAACCTGCGCTGTAGTGACTACCTGGCGTACCAAATTTCATTCTGATCCGTTCAGTAGTTTTGGCGTGAAAGCGTAATGAAAGACAGAGTTATAGAAGGCGCTCATCGCCCATAAATTGTCGTTGCAAAGAAATACAACTTCTACGCGTACTTATGCAGTAAAGATCTCAAAGCTCAGCGAAATTGGATTTTCTAGAAAATAATAAACACAATAGAAGTCATAATTGTACCTACACAACGTGTTACATATGCTGACATTGGCTCACAAAAAATGTATCAGCTTTATTTACGCAATGATTTATTATTACCTACCTGTACTATTTTTCATTTCCACACATCTCCCAGACTTTAAAACTACCTACAGTCCTCGTGTTCAGAAAAAAAACTGACCTCATTTGTTTTTACTTCATACCTACAAACAAAGCATAAATGTTTTCCAGGTACCCTAGACATAAAAACCTGTTTCTGTAAAATCAACAATTCCAATGTAAGAATTGAATTACGTCGAAAAGGGGAGATCATGTTGCCTCTTACATATGTAACATGAATAAGGCAGACAAAAATAGCGTGTTTTTCTTGAATCGTATAACGCTTAAGTTATTACGATTCAAGAGCAGCTTAGGGCATTTCAAGGTAACACAGAAAGCTTCGCGTCACTTTTTGTATCCTTCCTTTCAAATAAACACTGACACTAAAATTATTCATCTCAAACTTGAAGCAATGGGCTGGATGTTACCGTGGCATTTTGGTAATGTTTCAGAAATATGGACACATTGACCCATCTGCTGAAGGCGTCTCTCGGCACCGGTATCCTGGCCATGCCGAAAGCCTTCAAGTGCGCTGGCCTGGTTTCTGGAATATTCTTCACAATGCTGGTCGCTCTCATCTGCACTCACTGCTCATACGTTCTTGTAAGTATACGTAGGTACTCCAAAAGTGCCATGCCATTGTAACTGCAATTTTTGCGAAGGTTTACCTTTCATGCTTTAACAAATAAGCTGAGCGAATTTTATACACCGAAGCACGAGTTGCATTCTGCGAATTTAATTTGCAATGTTTCTGCTATAAACCATCATGTTTTTAAAATCAGCTATGTTATGATTTTTTTTTATCAACAGATCAAATGCGCGCACGTGCTTTACAAGAAAACTAAAAGAACCCAGATGACCTTCCCTGAAGTGGGCCAAACTGCGTTTGAAAATGGACCTGAAAAGTTCAGACCTTGGGGCAACGCTTTTAGGTACATACTTAAGCATTATTTTCATACAATAGCTGAACTATCGGGATACTAATCATGTAGAAAACTTGGTCATCCATGTATTCTACAATGTCATTTCTGGATGGGTCTTTTCAACATAACGAAACCGGCGCTTGAGGCAGCAAGCAAAGCGAAAATAACTGAACTACTTTCTGTCCCTCTAGGCACAACTTTAATATTCTTTGTTTTTGTTTCAGAATCTTTATACTTGTCAGTCTTTTCCTGACTTACTTCGGAACCTGCTCAGTATATACGGTCATCATTGCCAAGAATATTGTACAGGTAAGCGCAATTCTTTATTCAAGAAATAAATAAATATCGATAAGTTTCACAAATTTTTATATTCTAAATACAAACGAACTTTTGTGAACTTTTCGTGAATGAAATGTGATGTCATTTACATTTATCTCAACCACGTAACTAATGAGATTTATATTATTTCAGGTCGTAGCGCACCACATGGGCGTAGAAGAAGATAAAGTAGACATAAGACTTTTTATCCTCGCCCTTTTACTGCCACTTATCTTTATGGCGTGGATCCGTAATCTCAAGTACCTCGCGCCAGTATCCATGGTCGCCAACGTCTTCATGGGAATTGGTCTCGGAATCACCTTCTACTATTTAGTAGGAACCGGAAGCCTTCAGACTGATAAAATTAACTCAATGCTGATCAAAGCACCTGTGGAATGGCCCGAGTTCTTCTCTCTAAGTATTTTCGCTATGGAGGCTATTGGCGTTGTGATGCCCCTCGAAAATGCCATGAAGACTCCTAAGGCTATGCTCGGTTTATGCGGGGTCCTGAACAAGGGAATGAGTGGCGTGACGCTAGTTTACATCCTCCTTGGTTTCCTCGGATACCTCCGATACGGCGAGGACGTCAAAGACTCCATCACTCTTAACTTGGAAAATTCTGAATAGTAAGTATATCTATCGAAGTAAATCATATTACGTCAGTAAACTAAGCCAAATTATCCAAACATTTTACAAGATCTGATAAACTTTAAGTTTACTCAACTCTTCTTACTGTTGAGTCTAATTTTTGTGAAGATTGAAACAAAGCTTATCTAGTCTCAGAATAGTAGTCGTATTAAGTGCACGACCACTGAGTGAACTAACATATTCTCTTTTGTTTACAGTCCTGCCCAAATTGTCAAGATCTCCATCGCCATCGCCGTATATTGCACCTACGGACTGCAGTTCTTCGTGTGCGTTGAAATTATGTGGAACAGTATCAAGGACAAGTTCACCAAGCGACCTGATCTCGCCGACTACATCATGAGAACTATCTTGGTGACCGCTTGCGTACTTCTGGCCGTCGCCGTGCCCACCATTGGACCGTTCATGGGCGTCATTGGAGCTTTCTGCTTCTCAATCCTCGGACTGATCGCGCCCGCCTTAATCGAAGTCATTACTTATTGGGACATCGGATTCGGCCCCACCAAATACCTCATCTGGAAGAACATCATTGTAGTGATCTTTGGTCTTTTCGCACTAGTATTCGGCACTAAAGATGCCATTAAAGAAATTATACGTGTTTACAGTCAATAGGCAACACTTCTGTGCACAGCCTTTATTCAAAGATTCTGTGTTAATGTGTGATAGATATTAGCATACAGCTTAGTTAATAGCATAGAATAAATTTACCAGTTTTGCGCGTGATACTTTGAGTCGTATAAAATAGTCGAGTGTCGAGGTTGTATTTTGTTTCGCTACCCTGGTACTTGTAAATCTATTTCGACCAAATGTCTCTTGTGAAACGGACCTGAAAATTCTGTTGTATTGGTACACTACGAGTCACGCTGCTAAACTAATAATGGTGCTAGTTATTGCATGTTGTCAATATTTGCTCCACATCATAAATTCGAAATTGTTGCAAAGGATATTGTCGCTTTTAAACTGCGTATTTCATAAAATATAATTATGAAATACATTTTTTAATGGACATGTTAAAATTATATATAATTGCTATTACATTCCCAAATCAGAACTGAATACTGTTGAATGGTGTAGGTACTTATAAATACATAGGTATTTGAGTCAACATGTATTTTCGAATGTGTGATGTAGGCACGGTAATGTTGTTAAAGCAATGATTTGTTGGTCCCAAACAAAATGAGCTACCATGTACACGATTATTTAGTGTTTTGTAAAATATACAAAGACCAAATAGCGAACGAACATTTGTCGTAATTCATAGTGTCGACGGTACTTAATATCATTTCATGAAACTGTGTTTATGAACAAATGCCTTCATTAGACTAACTTCTATCCATTCAAATGAACATTTAATCTTATTGGTGACTGGGATCTTGCATTTAGTGTTTATAAGCTTAATGTTTTATACATAACTTTAACATTATTTATAGAAAATATGTGTATAGGTATTTCGTAAGTGCAATTTACGATTTCGATTTTAATAAAGTGCACTTAATTATAAGTTATGAAGATTTATACCGAAGAACTGAAATAACAATAAGTACATACACGCAGTCGCTTGTGATATCTAGACGAGAAATATCAGAACGAGGCCTTGGCTTTATACTTCAGAATAGTGATTGATATAAGGTCCATATCGACTTCTTTACAATCAACATACATAATCTCTCTGTTTTCAGTGTCAAATGTATTTATGTGTATAATAAAGAATAAGAAAAAAAACCTAAAATTTCGAGAAAGAGTTATCTTGAGTATAATAATAATAAACCTTAATTTGATAATGTATTTTTAAAGTTATATTTAAAATATGATACTTAAATCAAGTTGCTTTTGCTAAGAATTTTATGAGGGTAATATATTAAATTTTATAAAATCATCTGCTATGTATACAATTTATACAAAATTTATAGGCGATTATTTCGCAACAAACCCAATAAAGTTCCTATTTGTTTTTTAATTATGTAGAAAATTAATTTTAGGTACTTAAACTAAATTTTGTTTTGTTCATAACTACAGCGCACCAAACATTGATAACGATTTATTTAAAATATTATCAGTTATATGATATTATTTTGTAATTTAATTATAATTTTGAATTACGCGAATAAACCATTTATAAGCTCTTTACGTTTATTAATTTCAGTTAAGATCTTACCCTGACCAAACATGTTACAAAGTGCATCCCAGCAAATGATTAAAATGCGCAACTGCCAGGAACCAATTGCTGGAGGTTCCTTTATGATTTTCATCTGCTATCAGTCTACTTAGACTATGATCAGATGCGTGGAGATACATGAAGGGTATTTATAGTATTGGGGCCAGTGCCCAATTGTATTTAGTCAGGCAGCACAATGTCGGCTTTCTTGAGTCTCTTTTGTTAGATGGTTCTGCACCAGTAGTGACTGTGACAGAGGATTTTAATGGGAGCTCAACCTTTCCTTGTGTCTGTTGAGGTACCGTTTGGTTTCTTCGTGGATGGTTGGCATTTCCAGGTAATGGTGGAATTCCGAGTATACCAAGGGGCAGCTGATATGACCCTCAAGATATTGTTTTGGGCTCTTTGAATGCACATACTTAATGTTCGATTTGCTAGCAGAGATATACGTACACATAAAAATAAATGACTGCCAATTTCTGAACATGCGAACTCGCACAGGCGAACAACAGAACTCAAAGTAATGCAGCTGCTGAGTACCAGGGTTTTACAAGGAGCGACTGCCTGTCTGACCTCCTCAACCCAGCATCCCTTGGTAAGACTGGTTGTCAGACTAACCGGCTTCTGACTACCCTTAACATGCTTCTTCTTCTTCTTTCTTGTCGATGACATGTCATATATTGAGACTACACTATGTCAGCCCAATATGCCGCCAAAGCGAGAGTATGCCGCCAAAGCGAGAGCACGCCACGATGACAAGTCAGAGAATTCACCCTTAACATTAACTTACCAAAGATGTTCGAATGACAGTCCACCAGTTTATCATGCCTTCCGAAACACAGAAGAACGGAGATGGTTAGGGTGACCCATCCAGTGACCGACCACGTCAAGCGTTACTTGATTTTATGAGCTATAGATAAGTGCGGCTTTGATTTAACCACGAGCTCTATTATAAAAAATAAGAATCGGACAGTAAATAAAACAAAATTGTCGAAAATTATTATATTTATTATGAACAGTGTCTATTCTCGCTAATATTCTCAAGAGAGCTCACTGCTAGCTTAACAATAAAGTTATAATTTTATAGACGACTTCCAACAGCGATCAACTAAAAAGTTCTATGAACGTACAAGTTCGTATGAAATAAAATTAGATAGGTATATTACAAACACGAATGACTTACTTACTTTTGGAGGCGGTAACGTTATGGTTGACAGTTCACGTCAAAGGATTACACAATGACAAATGTGCACGCACTACATAAAATTTTCAAAATTTAAATTACTTATAATTTTTTCATAATTTCACATGCTATCATTCCGCTGTGATCGAATTACTAAGTTCACGCTTTTCTAATTTGTTATGTATATCACGGTTTAGTAAATTGAATTATAATGAACTAGCTTTTGCCCGCGACTTTCGGCAGATTTTTGGTTTGACCAGTAGATGGCGCTATATGTCCGGAATAAATTTATTTTTTATTTTTTTGTAATAAAAACTATCCTATGTCCTTTCTCAAGTTCCAAACTATGTCTGTACCAAATTTCACACAAATCGGTTCGGTAGTTTAGGCGTGAAGAAAAGACAGACAGAAAGACAGACAGACAAAGTTACTTTCACATTTATAATATTAGTTAGGATTTAGCATATTTCCTACTAAATATAGATAATCTTTGATTGACGGGTTTTATTCGCTTGTACCTATAGCATTTTTATTGTAAGTTCAATAACACAGGTATATGGCAGGAATTGCAGCTTAATTACGAGTTTTCATCCAAAATATTATTGCTTCAAAAATGATTTAGCACAGAATTGGGAATAGCATGTGAAATTATGTAAATATTAACACGAGGCTCGCTACCCACATCTTAACATTGAGCTTAGTGCATTGGTCGTTCATAAGGGCCTCCGCACATATGGCCGAACGTGTAGCGTATTTTAACTGTCAAGCTGTCTGTATACTATCCAGATTTTCCTCATTGAAATAATAGCTAAGATCAATTAACATTAGTGACTTTAGGAGCCTCGAACGGACTACTTCCAAAAATTATATAGTTAATTTTAGATTTTAGTTGATTTCTATGCTGCACTTCGCCAGATGTGCGTCGGCCGTTAGTCAACATTGATAAACCTGAATAAACGCAATGAACCTCGTATATTAACATTATACTTTGTTTGACTCTCAATAAAATCGAAGCATACCAAATACACAATAAATGCACGTACATAAACAACACTCAATTTAGAGACCATTGCATAGTCACAAATCCAAATCTAAATTTCTATCCAGCTTGCGTCTCGATACTATACAAATAAATCCCACCGTGCACTCCCAGACATGTTTGCAGCACCTCTTAATAATTAAAATTATACAGGCCTTCCATTTCAATTACGAATATAAACGTAACTCTACTTACGCTCTTTTAAAACATAGACTTACAGCTAAAGTCAAGAATACACTAAATAAATATGATACGAAAATAATACTCGGTGTACAATATACCAAACGAGAATTATTTCTGGTATTAAACGTTTAACAATAGGCAATATCGAAAATGCTGACCGTATCCTAGGTACTAACAACTATGTTACGATTAAAAGGGAAGTTAATTTGAATAACAACAAAATTCGTGCAGGCACTATTCTCACTGTAGTTCTATATAGACATGTTTAGGAAGCTGTTACGTTTGGGACATCACTATAATATACAAAGGGCGTGTGACTTAATGACAAAAGACTGTTTAGTGAGAACTATTTTATTTCACAGTCGAGGTTTCAAAAAAAAGGTTTTATCATTGGAATTCAGTGCCAATTTAGCGCCAAAGTTTAGCGCCAAACGTGACAACTTCCTTGCCAATGACAGCTATGCATACAACAATAGAGTGCTACATTTAACATTTATTTCTTAGATTAAAACAATTCCTGATTCCATTTTTTTTATTTAATTACAGATTACGTTCGATGGGTACTAAGTTAAAATATTTAGATCTAGGCGACTGCTATGCTAGAATTGCGACATTTGACAGTAACACCTACATACCTAGTAAGTAACAGAACAAACGTTCTTTCGTAAAAATTGTTGGGTAATTGCCTAATTATAAAAAAAAATAGATTAGGTAGGTCAAAATATAAGTAGGTACATACATTTTCTACCCTTGAACTCATTCACAGTAAGTATAGTAAGAAATAAAATTAGGTACTTAATATAGTTTTGGAAAAGCTCTGAATCTGAAAGTAGATCCAAGCACCTAGTGGAAAATAATGTTAAGCTTTCATAGCACGAAACACATTATTTCTATTTTGGACTCTTAGCGTTTAATAATTGTATAATACACTATTTTAGTCCACTTTTAATTGAATGTTTTAACTTATGCGATCTTAATCTAAGACTAAAAATAATATTTCCAAATAAAATATAATAACTAAAAATGGAATTCAAATAGTAATTAATATATTATTTGGGTAAATAGGTGCGACGGTATCTCTACAAATTAATAAAAATATATAAATAATATCGTACTCTTATAAATTAAGTTACTTATGAATATTTAATTAAATGTATGCAGATCTTTGTTAACACCATGTTATTGTACGTTTATTGCATTTATACAAGCTGTCGATTTGCATTCGTGCCATATTCAAGGACGTAATTATGCTAATGATTCTCGACCCAAATCAACAAAAAAATTGGTACGTAATTTTTTTTTCCGAATTCCGTCAATGTCATCTAGCCTTATTTAAACTTGGAGCGTGTGTTACTGGCCTTAAAACCGTGCTGCGCCCTCACACAAACGCAAACACAAAGTATACGTAACGATCATTCATAAAATTGGATTACTTCTGAAATATTACGACATTAAAATGACAAAAAAAGCAGTGCATATTAGCTATTTCCCGTCTACTGTAATTCCAATCGATTATTTACGTATTTTATGTCCGCCACCTGAAATATGGCACAAATGCAAATCAACACCTTGTATATTCAAATAATATTTTTCATATTCGTAGCCAACTGTCTTATTCAATTAACATGTTTTCCAGGAGTATTAACAGTTCCACGTCCATCTAAAAATTTAAAACACTATTTTGGAGTTCGCCTTTACTGATGCAGTACACATTGCCTTTGCCACTAAAATATATGCACATCCATAAAAGGTAATAATAGTCGTCCACGACTTCCTTGCTACATCAAATATTATACATATTTAACATAATGACTTTTATATCCTTTTCAATTAAGTTCTATATAACTATGCAAATAAATATTTAAATAAATGGCGCGCTTATTTCATAAAGTGAACCGAACGACCGAAATAGTTTTCAGTCTATAAAAATTGAAAATAATTGGACGGACGTCTAATTTGAGATTACTTATTCCGATTTGCACCAAGAAATAATAAAGAAGTGAGCACGAACTTAGCCAAATTATTGCATTTTATTTATTAACCGCAACTTTCATTTTGTTTTGTTTTTTTGTGTAGTCGTCTTCGATCGGTTGCTCATATTCTTAACATGCTTAAAGCGAGATACCAATTAATATTTTCGCGTAATTGCAATCTTTGTGCGCGAACATAGATACAGTCACGCGTACCCTTTTCGTTCGCGAACAATTTTAGAGGACTCTCGCCATTAGATTCTTTGCCCGAACCAATTAGCGCAAATTTCTCTGATGGTCATCTACATACTTGCATATCTCGTCCTAAAAAAATGGAACCATATCTATTTGTGTCCAGATACTTTTCTCGAATAAAGATACAATAGTTCCTACAGTACAAAAACAAATTGACATTATGTATTTGTAAGTCATCAAGTCATCATAAAAATGAAGACGTGGAAGTGAAGCATGAAGTACTATTAAGAATATTCGCTGTCTATTGTCCTTAATATTAGATACCAAAATAGAAGCTTACATAAATTACTAATGCCAATTCTATGCTAAAATATAGAGCATTTACAAAATTATTTGAAGTACAGTCATATACAAAAACATAGTGACTAAAAAATGAATATCCTTAATTTAAAAATGGCACGAGCTTAATCGTTTATCGATCTTTAATTTGGACGCCTGGTCTATAATTGCGCGTGGTCATGAGAACTGATTTCTTTAATTCAAAAGGTAATATTTAGGTGCCAGATAACAATGGTATATCACAGGATATCCAAGATCTTACAGATCTTATCGTCCTATATAATATAGTACATTTGAAATATATATTAACTTTAATAAGGCCGTCTCAGGCCTCTTGTGAGATTCGTCCTTGAATTATAGAATTGCTATAAAAACAACCTTCGTCATTAATAATTTTTGTTATAATATGGAAGATCTGTAATATCAATTATTGCGTAAATATGAACTGCATAAACATTCAATAGCTATGGAATATTAGAACGACATAACAAGGCTGGCGCGAATACTTTAATTATTATTAACAAAATATCCCATTAAGAATATCATTGTTATTAATTTACGCAAGGACTCGAACTAAATATCGTGAACATTTACATCAAACATGTATTCAGCGCAAGCCGTCGATGAACACTAAAATACCTTAACTAGCTTAACCAAAGAACTATTTAAACCTATCTTTATAAATTTTTCTTGAAAAATGATAACCTGACAATTAAAAATGTTAGCAACAATATTACCTTTGAAGCGTGTACAATAATGCTAATATACATGTATATTGACCGAAAACACAGACGTTATGTATTGCTCTTATAACTATTACCTTAAATATTCAAGTAACAATTTAACTGACATTATTGCGTTTCTCACTGGAGGTTAGTTATTTGAAGGGAATCTAAAACCTATACTTACTCTGCCTACACATCTATCAGACAACGGAGATTATAAAAGAAAATTATTAAAGAGAAAGAGTATATTTACATTTATATAAACTTGAAATACTTTGAACGGTAGAAGTATATATAATAAAAAATGTGGTCAAAGCTACAATATTATAACAGAGATATTCTAGCTTAAGTGGCAACACCTTTTTATAGTTTAATTCTAGCTTAAGTGGCAACACCTTTTTATAGTTTAAGTTCTTTTAAATCTTTGCAAAAAATCTGATCTAGGCATAGAAATCCGTACTTATTTAGAGATTCTTACAGTTTTTGCTACACATTAATAATAATTTCGACTGAGACGACTGACGCCTCTCCCTGGCTTGATTTCTAACAAAATATTTAACTCACACATAATTTTTCTACAAATCTAAAAACATTTAGCAATCTACGTATCAACATCAAAAATACTTGAACATACATAACGTAGTAACGGAAGTCTAAATATACGACTCTGTATTTTGTAAATTATTGCAGAACATCGAGTAATAGTAGGCGTAATAGCATATTTATTAGCTCCGTTGGTAAGCACAAAAAAAGATAAATATATATAATATATATACCTACATATAATACCTTACTTAGCATGTGCAAAGTTGTTTTGTATAAATAAGGTTCTTCAATATTAAAACCTTCATTTATTTTATAACGTGAACGGTAAATGTATTCCTTATGTTATTGTCTATGTGTGGCTTTTATTGTTATTTTAGTAAAATAATTAAAAAAAACCTGAACTACTTAGTAATTGGATAATTGATAAATCACAGTCAATTGACATGAATTTAACGACTTTCTGAATTAAGGTACGTTTTGAACTCTTGCTGTCGGCTGCGACTGCCGCGCACATGTCGCGACTGCATGAAATCGGCCGCAGCTGCACTACTGGTTTGTATATACACTCTTTTGCAAAAAAAGTGGGCACTGCTAACTTTAAATTGGTTTTCTCGCAGCCCAAAGTACTGATACTTGTCTAAATTGTGTTTATTTATGACATAGGGATATTTTAAACCGCGTGGGTACAATATCTAAACAATAGAACGTTTTACACAAAAATACCGAAACTCGTAACATTGCCGTCAATCATCAGCATAGACCATTTAGAGCAGGTGAAAATTTTATCAAATACGCATAGTTTTTCAAAAATGGTTTTATGTAACAGAAAGACTCATTAATCATTAATTAAAACTGCATTACCAGTTTTCTGAAAATGACGTCAAAAACTTTTCAAAACGCCCACGAACTTTCTACCAAGAATTAGTGGAAAACAAAGTTTAACCAGTTTCTTAGCAATTTTACAAAATTCAAATTTAGAATACACTCCCACGCATGCTTGGCTAACCTTTTGATGCTAGTAACATACTACAGTAATTAAAACCTTTTGAAATACACGTAAAGTCCTTAAAACCACGATTTCGCATAGGTGCCCGCTTTTTTTGCAAAAGAGTTTATTTACATAGAACCGTAAGCTAGAATACAAAACGTATTTTGTATTTTTGAATGGCTTTTGCAAGCCTTCACACGTTTTTCGGCCTTAATCAAACATAAAAAAAAGTGAATTCCTTCTGGTTACTTGTTTTTAAAACTATTGTCTATTGATAATGACTATTGTAGTGTATCTAGCGGAGGCTACGACATTTTGTTTTATTTTTTGCTATTGCTACGAATACTTACAAACAATACTGAGTGTGCAATAATAACAACTTGATGTGTTACACTTTTGCCATGTCAAAAAATTGCAGTTGGTACAGTCAAAAGTAAAAAGAAGAAAATCCTCATATTACAAAGCGTACCGATACATTTGTCACTGACTGTACCATTGCTCTATCGGTCTATCGTATAAGCAACATATCAATATCATTGTTTCAGATATCTATTATACGCCTTATTAAAAAAAAATAGAAAAATAATGGTGACTGTTAGCAAATACTTTGCAAAGAAAAGCAGACTTTGTTTTTAAAGTGTTAAAAAATAAAATGCGCAGATGCTGCAGTAAAACAAAGCTTATAAAGGTTTTATACGGACAGCTTGATATACTGCCTAAACAGCAAAATACTTGAATCCGTAATAGATTTTCGCGTGTTACACGTTTTCAAAGAAATCTAATACCCACTGAATCACTGAAAACACATCCCAAGCTATCCGTGATAAAGCCACACTCTTAAAACAATATTGCTTCTATTTAAAATAATAAATACAAATACTCCTAATACAGATCCTACTTTGTACAAAAGTTTTGTGTCCAACTAATAGCGAGAATAACTGATTACAATATTAAAAATAACTGGCCATTACAAAAAGAGAAATCGTTTACTTCAGATCGTAGATATCCGAATGAGATTCTATGAATCGTGACGTAATAATTCGTCCGGAATCGACGACAGGCGTCAGTAATTCTTCCGATGGCACTTGTATACGGATTCTATTGTCCGATGGGAGATTTGTTGATCCGTTGCTATAGAAACCTAGGGCGACTGGTTTGTGGTGTTCGTCGTATTTGTACTTGGAAGGGCTGACGGGATGAAGGTGCGGACTCCCGGCTAGAGGGTTGTACGTCACGTGTATGCGAACGACGTCATCAGAAACTGGTGACACGGAAGGCGGGTGTGGAGTTGCGCGAGGCGTCGAATGCGCGGTAGATGGCGCTCGTTGGATGCTCAACCCGCATATGCCCGAACTGGAATCAAATTCACATTTATTAATTCATACTATTCTATACATATAAACTATAGTAGAAATCGTGGCTAATATACTGTGTACAGAGACCAAGACGTCAACCTACCACAATCTGTCAAATTGCTTTAATAAATTTTCAACTTCCTCTCTCAAGTATAAGGTTCAATGTTGATTGGGAAGTCTTAGATTGCAGTAGCTGGATGCGCTGGCGTCTGTACTAGAAACTATAAGGACATCGTCGCTAAGTTACAAACGCACTGGTTGATACATCTTCTGAACCGAACATGAAAACAAATGTCTACATAACGAATTTTAAGTACAAAGACACACTGTGCAAACTAAGTGAAAATCATAGCTGATACTTAGCAATAAATATTATGAGAAATAGCTGTTTACAGGAGATAGCTTTCTCCTTGATTTTTACTTTAAAATTAGGCACTTTACTTATCTGCATAACTGAATGTAACAATTACGTATCCAATCTAAAAATGTATTTATTATGCCAGCATAAAAAAACACTTCTTTATCGATATTCAATGCCAGCAGACATTCACAATGTAAAAAAAAAACATCCACATAAAATATATAGCGGTTAAAAAAGAACATAGAAGCTTCTTTTTTTAAATATTAACCATACCCTAATCTCTTAATAAACCATGAAAGCCAAGAAGTACAGAAACAGCGCTTTTTTCAGCTATCAGAAAAAAGGACAGAATTTCCTGTAGGCCGCTATACGAGAGGCTTTTTCAAAAACTTTTTAAAGAGCATGTGACAGTGCATTCTACATCTACAAAACATCTCACCCATCTGACCCGGTAGCGTCATCGCTGACGTTGGAATGCGTGTCCAGGGAGTTGTCCATCGCGTGTGAGCGCCCACTGGAGAACACGCTCAGGTCAGCCGTACTCGTCACACTCGTGTCGGCCAGGGACCGTCGCGACCCCAGCGCTGACACCGACTCGTCACACCGAATGCCCCCCGCAACTCCGGAGTGTTCTAACACCGAATATTCACATTAACAAATACCCCACAATAATACAGTCATATCCCACATATTTGCTCAACTTTCGTTCACGGAAAAAAGGCAAATTCTCGGGTATTTGACTGTTTAGTGAAATTAATTTTAAAAGTCAGCTAGTAGCGTTTAAAACATAAAGCGACACGTTCATGCGAAATATTAAATCAATGCTTACCTTACGCCGAGCACATAAAAACAAGCAAAATCAATGTGGTGTAACACAAAACGCACATGCAATATTTTTGAGCTTCAAAACAATCTCTGCTCTTAGTTTTTTGAATAAAATCAATAATAATACTTAATGAATCTTCCTTATTTATTGAATAGGTACATATTTACATCGGAATAATAAAAAGGAAGGTATAAAGGTGGATCCACGTCGCAGTTAATTTGTGTAGCAACTGAATGCAATACGATAACATTAGGTAGGTAACATTCTTCAATTTTTTTGACTATCTATCTTCTTAAATAAATTTGCTCCATAAAAGTAACTGCGTTGTGGATGCACCTTAAAGGTAATCAACGTCTTCGTCTTCTCGTTCTATTGAATCTCTTATTATTTACAAGGTAGCTGTGGTGCTGATGTTCAGTAGGGCGGACGGGAGTCGAGGTCAGGGCGGGGGATTGGAGGTGAATGTCCATGGACGCATGGGACGTACGAAGTGGAACGCCGATTTGGGAAGTAAGATCTGAAGAAAAACGTTGAACTGAATTACCATTGCATTATCATAAGCGTAAGGTTTTAAATCGATTGACTTAATAGAACGGTTTTTTTATTATTATTATGGGCAAGTTGGCGGTATAAATCTTGTCTAGTCTAATTTATAAAAACACTCTTGGTCAATTGAATGTGAGTACGCTTTACCTAAACTGTGATAACTAAAAAAAGTGGTAGCGTGTGAAATGCTGCAACTGAATCCTAAAACATATTGACTATAATTTTGCCTCAAGCGTTGACAATATTATGCACGTATGGAAGTGTCATACATTTTTATCAAAGTTCAACTTTACCCATTTATAAAAAAGTGTTGAACACCAAAAATGTATGTGTTTAAATTGCGTAAAACATAGTTTGGTGTTGAGAAAACCAGTTTATATCATTTATCTATTGTAATAACGTTCTCGGAAGAGAATCATTTTAAACGTGATAATTTGAAAAACAACTAAAAGCGACACTGATAAGATATAACAAAATGTGTGCTGTGTCTACGTAATGCACAGTATGTGATGTCTAAATATACGACTAAAACGTACCGTTCATTACAGACTGTTATGTGTTTTGTTTCATTTTTATAATTATTGGCGTTCCTCATACCACCACGGGCGGCAAAACTAAAAATAAAACGTTCAAGTTATGTTTTCTCGGGACTTTCATTTTACCCACAAAGCATACTTCTAAAATACTCGGGTATAAATATGTTTGGGTTATTTATTGTAAAAACGTTGATTTTAAATACGTTTATTCGATTTATTGACAACAACACATGCAACACATTGACCTCGCTCAATGGGATAATATCAGTAGCGGAGCATAACACTAAAATACGCATTTGTTTTGAACCAATTTATTAGTTTATCGTATTGTTCCCATGAGTTCAAACTCAGGTCATATCATGGAGGTTTCTTTACTTAGCTTAAAACTAAAGATAATAAAATAAATTATACTTCTGTACTCAATCGACGTTGGATGATAGGGGTGGGTTTATGTGAGACCTTATATCATACTATGCGAAACAAAATCATGGACAAAAACTTTCGAGCAGAGATTCTTTCAAAGCAGACTTTAACCAGGTAAAAGTTTTGCAAATCAGTAATTTAAAGGCACATAAAAATGTTACATTTAGTGCATTTTGGGCCAAACACAAGCCCGACGTTGGTGTTATAATGAGAGTAAATGTTAATCAATGTAAGTAGTATTAAACAGATTACATAGTGGGCGTAGCGTTATCTTATGAGAAGTAGCACAAACAATGCGGGAAGCTGGGGATTCGTCTTAAGATCTGAGGAGCTCGCCTCACACACTCATATCTATAGATAGCATGAGTACGTGTAACTCAAGCTCCTCACATCTTAAGAAATGCCATGTTAAATGCATGTCGTTTTATTCGTGTTAATCATGACATAAACCCACCTCCATACCACCAGTAACATGCCAGTGCACAAGTTTTAATCAAGTACTTCTATGTCTAAAACAAAAACTAGAACATAGTTGGCTAAAATGCCACTATTCTGGGTATCAGTGAAGTAGGTACATAAAAATCTGCAAGCCTGTAGTGTCAAACTCGCCTATTGTACCAACTGTGTGTGTGGATAAAATCAAAGTTCAAAATATGCAATAAAATCAAGCCTTGTCAAAAGTTGCTGAACAAGCGACGAGTTTCACAATCGTGGTTGCTGAAAAGGCAAGATTCCACCAGTATGCTGTATTGCACACAAATGTTTCATCTGGTAGACTCGTTCTAGCATACAGTAACAAATTACGTGCGAACATTTCTACAATGTTCACGAAATTGCAACACATATTTGAGAACTATTCTGGTGGAATCTCGCCACAAGGATACAAACGAAAGGAGCGGCAAACTACAAAACAAAATAATAAAAAATACTAATCTAGTACGACGGTACGATAAATAAAAGATCTAATGACACGATCACCATCGAATGGCAATCTTGAACTTATTACCGTAATATTTCAATAAATTCATGCATTACTGGTATAAATGAACTCGCTTTGTTAAAAACTTAGGTTTTACGTCTCGATTGATGGTCTAGCACACTAACGGCCAAATACTGAAACGCCACTCAATTTTAAGGACTACTCAAACATCATTCCGCACACTTAGGTAAATTACTGTGACAGAAATACTTTTAAGAAGAACTTAAAAGTAAATAACGTTTGAGTTTCGAGAGAAAATTAAGTACATAAGTCAAATAATAGAATTAATGATTTGAGCAGATGTAACCTACCAACGTAAAGACATTATAATTCACAACTACATATCACTGAATCAGGAAGGGCTATGGACAAAATTGTATATTTCAACTAAGATCGAATTTCAAAACCAAATGTGTTAGGCCGGCAATACACGGACTGCTTGAAGCAAGTGAACTGCAGAGTTCTATGGTCGCACATATACGAACTGCTCGAGCCGTTGTAACTGATTCGGGCGGTCACAGCTTGAAGCTATCGCCCCTGACTGCTTCAAACGGTTCGTGTATCGCCGGCCTTAGAGGATGTTATAAATTACGTTCACTTTCAAACATAGCTCATAACAAAATTTTGGATATCGTCACAATTTTCTTAATTTTACTATCATATGCACACGCATGGTAGGTTACAAGGTACCATCAATGCAGATGCTTTAGATTCACGTTTAATGTTTAAAATATTTCGTCCATTTCCCTTTAAAATCTCAAACAACTAGCTAAACTGTGATACGGTATAATAAATTAAGCTACAACCTACATTAGTACTGCAGAGGCCATTTAAAAAAGAAACCTATCAACACTTGAACACAACTTAACCATGATTTGAACACTATTTCGAAAACTCCTACTTTAGGTAGAAGATATTAATATACCTAAAACAAAATGTTGAGAAAACAATACGGTGGGTAATACCGTTTTCAAAATATTTAGTATAGTTTATATGTAGTTTTTTTATGTAATAATTTGTGTTTGTAATAAAAACCCTCACATTTCTATAACAGTCATCTGACTTGTTAGTTATAGATGAAAATTAATTAATTTGTACTTATAAGGTTAAGGATACTACACGATTGATTTACTCAAAAATCTAGGAGTAGTAATCCTACCTAGAACTATGACAGATATACCTAGGGCATGACTATAATTTGTGACATAAGAAATGTTACCTTTTATGAGATTTATTTATGTTTTCATCTATTGTAGATATTTTATATGACTAGCTGCTAAAATATAAACGCAGTCTAAACATATTGAACTTAAGAGTCTTCGTATACTTAATATTTTTCTTTGAATTCACACAACTCAACATAGTCTGGGGACACTAATTTCGATTCAATAGAAGATCCTTAAAATCTCTTAAAATGAATGAGTAAAAATACTGAGAGGTCATTATTTTTTTAATTGAATGTTTGTCATGTCACTGTTTGAAATATAAATACTATATCAATAATAAGCAAATTACTGTATCATCCTGTTATCAGTCTATTAGCCGAGTGTTGTTCATTACTATTGGAACAGCCTCCCACTACATTCCGATAAGAATGGGTTGGGACCATTGCTCAGGAATGACGGCCCATCCACGATTGAACGATGTAGTGTGTCTAGGATAGATATGTTCAGATTTTAAATGTAAAGGTTCTATGAGATTTTTTTAACGCTAAAGGTTGCTCTGGTAAGCGGAAATGCCATTTCGAGCAAAGATAAATATGATACTGATCTTTTAAATCAAATTAAAATTGCATATAATTAACCTTGCTTTTGTGCATAGCTTTATGAAATCTAACAGTTTTTCTACCCCAAGACTATGTTGATTTGTGTGTTAAACTTATCATGACCACGACTCTTCACGGTTGTGCATAATCAGTCAAGAACATGCATGCATGATGATTAAATTCCATACAATGTGAATATCATGCAAATGTGATCGAATGAGGCATCCAACAGCATGCCGAAAAAAAATTACAGCTACGAAAAAGTAGTTCAGAATCTAGTCAATAATTTTCTGTAAGAATAAAAGCGAATGAAGTAACGAATATAAATAATCAAATTGCCCAAAATGCTTGAACCCTTGCTATTTTTACATTGGCACTTGAGATTAATGAAAATACTGACTGATTTACTTTAAAAAGATAAAATCTGAGGTTCATAAGTATTCATGAAAGTGCTTTTAAGTGTGCCAATGTAAATGAGCAAGTTCTATAAATGCGTGAAGTGGTCGGAGCCAAGGCTTTCGTCCGAGGTGGTACGCGAAGTGGGTAGTGATGCTTCCAAATTACCTGACACTGTATCGCTCTGGGAAACACGAAGCTCCTGCAATTCCATTGCGGCTTTTTCGCGTCTGAAACAATTTAGTTGAGGTTAGAAGTAGGACTTGTGGCTATTGTGCTATTTTGTTTTGAAAAGGGCTTTTGTCACCAACCAGCCCCAACGTAGGTTATTGAGAAATCTATGCAAAAATATTTGCAATTTCCCACGGTTTCTCCAGAGTTCCAAGGGACTTCTTTCCGCAGCCTACTCGTGTGAACCGGTTCAGCCATGTAGCCATGCAGTTATGAATAATAAACAAAAAAACAAAGTCAAACTAACAGTTATTTCGTATGGTCTCACCTCAATATCACAGTTGCTCTAGCCTGTTTTTCAGTCTCGGAAAAATTTTCAGCCCGCTGTCCAATCTTGGATTTTTTGTCGGGCTCCACAAACATGCCAAGTTGGCGCTTCGGCAGCTCGTTGGGCGGTGGCGGACCTGGGTAGTCGAGCTTGGCTCGTTTCAGCTCTTCCATCGATCGCTCCAAATGATAAATTACTATATCGTCTTCAAACATAAAGTCTTTATGTAGCTTAACCTAAAAATTTAATATCAAGTTCACTTTCAATACACACAATCTTGTATTAATATCCCGCTGGATATTAATACAAGATTGTTGACTCTAAATTACGGTTTACACAGAAAATCAGCAGACCTGAATATAATTTACAATAAGATCCATATCATTTAACTTCATGATTGCTTTCTTGTGTAGCTTGAGTATTGTATAAGCCATAGCTGTGACCACCCGCTCTCCGTCTAACAGATATATGTCCCAAACCCTGAGACAAAGGCTAAATGGCACTCTTTCGACAAAACAAACAAAGAACCATTTCAGGGAATAAAGAATGGCGTCTAGACCGAACTTGTCAAAATGATGTTTCAGTTTCGGCATAAACTTTGTGAGTATTTTGTCATGGTGCTCAAGGAACCGTGTTAATTTAGGAAATCCTTCTATGTATAATCCGTGCATGGCATATTTCTTATCTGACAACAGTACGGCCAGCGCCCAGAAGGCATCTTCTTCATCCATGTACATGAGCAGGACTCCGGCCAGACCAGACATGCCTTGGCAGTAACCAACTTCAGAGTTATACATGCTATAAGCACAAAGTACATTGAATAATGAACATTGTTTTTCTGAATACCGTTCTCTATAAAACTGATGTTCACGAAACTGTCTGTTCACATCTGAATCTATTTGCCTTACATCAGTGGACCATAACTTGGCCAGTTTCAACATTTCTTGAAATTTTCCAGGGTTAGCAGATTTAATCCTATTAACATCCATCAACTTGCACCATACTTTTATTCGAAGTGAATTTGGAATGCCTTTGTATATTCGCCTATGGAGTTTTTCTTTGGTGGCTGGTGAGTCCCAATTAGTAAGCATTTTGACCCATTTTTTCTCTCTTTCCACTTCAATATTGACTTTTTGAGGCCCTGTTTTCTGCGGCAAGCGCTCATCGTGTATGAATCCATATCTGGAAATACAATTGATATATATACAAAAGGAAAGTTTGAAATAATGTTTTGTAGGAAAATAATGCATGTTAATGGGTTGGTCAAATATTATGTAGGTAGATATTAAAATACATAACTTCGCAATTGCTTACTAATTTTGCGAATATAAGCAGGGCTGGAATGCTGAGCAATAAATAAAGTATATAATACAGCGCAAATTACCATTTCATTAATTTACATAATGAACATTATTTTTTTACTCAAATGGTTAAGGAACTTGTTCTGGTATTTAAAATCATGCTACAACTTTCAGGCAGTAGGTTGTGAATAGTTGTAATTAAGATTGAAAACTCATGTCTCAATCAACGAAATAATATTTAATTGAAGAGAAAATTAAAAAAAAAATGAAAAATAGTTTAGCCGCAGATGCCAGGTGAAATGGAAGCGAGCAGCACAATACAAGGATAATATTAATTAATATAACACATTATATTTGATTGGGAAATATATGATAATGGTGTTTGAGAACTGTTACGTTTATTATCGCACAGCAGAACCCTAGTATAGTCTTATGTTATTCATCATTTTAAAGTCTTGCCAGCGCACAGTAATTTCTTACAAAATTACCATTAATTCATCTCTCTATAAACTATAGATAATTTCACATGAAGCTGTAGTTTTTTTTTTGTAATGAACTACTGAAGCACCCTATTTCAAAAATTAGGTCTCAGATTCTGACTTCCTATATAAAAATTCAATTATGAGTCACTCCATTTAAAAATGTGTAATGGCCTTACTTTTTAGTTGTAAAGGAAGTTGAATATGAATGAATCACAACTGACAGTATTAACTTAAATTTAATAACTTATAGCACAGCAATTTTGCACAGCTCATTTTCTAACAAGTGCTAGTGATATGCATTAAATACGCTAGTTTTCAGATAAAAAATCACAAAAGTATAAAACTATTTTGTTATACCTAATCTGTATTAATATAATATAGGGAATACATGTTTTGTTCCTTTGTTGTTTAGGCTCTGAAACTACAAAACTGATTTGAAAAATTCTTTCACTGTCGGAAAACTACACCTTGTCAGAGTAACATAGGCCGTATTTTATCCCGGTATGGGCAGTACTTCCCATGGGACACTGGTGAAACCATGGGAAAACAGCTAGTTATCAGTATTTTTGTACTTAGTAACAAAAGGAGAATGTATATCAAATTGAAAGGCCTTCTTTATAGAAGGCTTTTCAATTTACATTTCGATGCCTCTCAATTTTTTTTACACATTTTTGGAATGTGATTAAATGTATAGCCGGGTAACTGGGTTGAGGGGGTCAGATAAGGCAGTCGCTCCTTGTTAAGCACTGGTACTCAGCTACATCCGGTTAGACTGGAAGCTGTTTGCTTTTTAAATTGAATGTGAAAATTCATAGTTCACAGTAGTTTTAAGAAAACTGATGATTATGTGTGTCTGTGTTCTTCGGCCGTAATCGTGCATTATAACAACAGAAAATATGGACAGCTGTGAACTTGTAACCAGTCAAGTACATCAAAAATAGTCATGTCAGATACCTAAATTAATTTTGTTTGCATTACATTAATATTACGAAGTTAACTTAGTTCTATAAGTATTACTAACAACTATATGGAACATTCCAAATCAATAAGGAAATCATTATAACTTTTGATAGTTTAATATGGTGGTATGCTTTGTCAATATGATGTTTTTTAAATAGTATTCTCAGTACGTCATTAAAACCTGTTAAATCCGAGTAATTCCTCTCTTGCAAAATTTCCTGAGCCATACAATACAAATAAACTTTATTTTATATTATTTTTTTGAAGACTTACAGAGCCAAATGATCCATGATTGTTTTCTTACTTATTAAATAAAAATGAAGGAATGAATGAGCAGTTACCCAGTTGCCCAATCTATCAAATAATTCTAAGGATTCTTTAAAATATGAATAATTTTACCCACACATACAAGACTCCTTACTCACAAAAGGACAATGGGCGATTCCGGTCCAAATGTCCACCACGAACGAGACCGATATGGCTAGATAGCTCGTTAAATATAGAACATTTTTTGTTATGAAAGTAAAAAAAATATAATGCCAGAAAAAAGTTATAGCAAAATCAAATAAACCATTTTATAGATTTTTTCAATTTCATTTTTTCAATTACTTTTCGTGATGTTCGATTTTCGTACTTTCTGTAACTTCTGACAAAATAGAATTGTTCATGATTAGAGAGAAGACACCACCAGTTAAATTGAACTTTCGTAAATCCAGGCACAGCTGAGTATATTCAAGCACTTCTGACGCCTCAATTGGTTAGTGATTCGTACATCCATCGGGCAAAAAATATGGTCTGTTTAAATGCAAATGTGTCTTAGTCATCTTAGTTTTAGATAAAGTGCGGAAATGGAAGAGTATGGAAGAGAAGAATGGAGTAAAATAAAAAATAATAATGATAATAACATACAAAAACTACCGAAAATTAAGAATACATTTTTGGCTATAACTTTTTTTTGGCATTGTTTTTTTTTTTACTTTCTTAGTAAAAGTTACTCTAAATTAAGTGGGCTATTTAATTATATAGGTCTCGTTCGTGGTGGACATTTGGACCAAACTTCATACATTCTTGCCCAATCTCCTTTTATCTGTTGATAAATTGTCACAATCATGAAACTGTGTCATGTTGTGGACTACAGTAGGGAAACACATAAATAATATAATTTACTATGTAATAACAACGAGTGTTCAGATGCTGTGATTTTTCATAACAAACAACACAAATGACTGACTAAAACTGCATAAATTAAAATGTGTACAAATGTCAAGATAATAACTGGTTTGGTGAGAAGCTGGGTTCAGCTAGAATATAGCAATTAAAAGATTTCATTTTGCAATACACAACCTTAAAATATAGTACTGCAAGCCCAGCATTAACTTAAAATTGGCAAACAATATGCAAATTCGCAAGAAATCGTAAAATAGTGGCATACCGATCAGTTTTGTGGTACTCCTCAAACTCGGGGTCCTCCCAAGGATCGATTTGGCCGACAAGGTTCTCCCGACCCCGCTCGTATCGCTGGAATATGCGCTCCCGCTCCTCGGAAGCCCGTGCCAACAGTGCCTCCTCATTCATAACACAGCCTGGTTGTACCACATACCGAAACGCCTACACGACCTACTATCTTTCCACCGGACGGACCTACTGAATACTTCGCTCACTTAGGCGTATGACTAACCCGTGTACAGGGCAGCCCAGGTATCTTAAACTACTGTTAAAATCATCACGCCCTTTTCAATTGAAAATCTTGGACGCTGTGTGATTTGACGTGCTGTCATGTCATAATTGCTTGCTACCAGAGACCAAGTTTTGGGCTGGAAACTAACACACAGTTCACACGAAGAAACTAGTTTACGTACAGCTAAACAACGTAATAGATCCAATAGTTATGGAACATAATAATTAGCGTAGGTGAGTATGTAATATTTGAAATTAAAATTAGAGAAATACACCCTCTTTTTCAATTAGAACAGGAAAATTACGAAACGAAACTGCTAAAGCTAACAGAGATTCCTACTCGTTGTGTGCTACTCGTCTAGTTTTTACTCTAACTTTGTCGACATCGTTGCGAAACGTAGTTTGGTGCAAAAATTAAACGCAACTAATTTGTAAAGGATGGTACACACACTCATCTTTCGTAGTCCAAATTATTTTTTAAATATTTAATATACATTTATTTTACATTTTAATTATTGGATTTGTCCATATGAGAGAGATGTTTTTATTTTGTAATTATATCAGATATTTTTATTTAATATATTATCGGTATTTGAAGTTATAAAGTGAACATATTTAAAAGGTTCCGAAGCTGAACGTAAAATAAAAGTAAAAAGTATACCTAGTACAAGATTAGTGTAACGAGACAAAATACCTACATAATGAACAAAAATAGAAAGTAAGTGTTGTGTTTAATGATAATTTTTCATATTTAGCGATGACTTATTTGACTTATATGATTCATTTTTAAATCACAGAAAAGGATAAAAACTATTATTTAAAAGAAAAAATAGCGGAATTCTCCTAAGTCAATAATGTCATAATCGAATAGAAATATCGGGCATTCTGCTACTAATATGAGACCAATCGTATTCCAACGACATTCGATTGGTTTGCGATTGGTCTGCTATTTTGGTGATTTTGGCTTATACGGTAGTTTGCTGTATAATCATTTTGCAATCGTAAATCATTTGCAGACAAAATGATTCATTATTGAATGATAGAAAAGGATAAAAACGTTTATTTCAAAGAAAAAATTGCGGAATGCCACATACGCTTCAATCGTAATCGAGTCGGGATTGGATCTCAGTCGAATCGAGTCGAACGTGAATGTCGCTTAAGTAAAATTAGGAGAATCGGGCCCCTGCATAGTGCCTATGCTGGCTGACGGAATAACCTATAACCGTAGTCCAGATTCCCATTCTCCCACAGTCAGCAGGAGAGCGCACTCGGCAGCACTATTACACGTATTTAGAAGATCATTCTGTGTGATGCCGAGCGGCCCATCCCACTGTCTCTGAGGGGAGGGGTCACTGGGCAAACCGTATTTGGGCAAGTCATTTTCCAAGCATTCAACGCATCGGCAAAAGAGGGCACCCAACGTCTACCAGTGAGAAAAGTAGAATTTTCCTAGAGACCATGAGACTTGCGGAGCTGTGGACCGAGGAGAGGAATGCCGGTAAACTAAGACTAGAAATTTTGCGGACGCCGATTCCTCCCAAGCGAATAGGTAGTGAGGCCTGTTGCCAGGCTTGGTCGTCCAGGGCCATATTTAATATTAAAGAAAGGGTGTTCCTGATAATTTTGTCAACTTTATCTAGTATGTTCGGATGTTTCCACAGTTGAGAGGAGCAGTGACGGCATAGCATCGGGTGGCACCCGGGGCGAACTACCTATCTATTGAGGTAGTCCGCCCCGTAACAAAAAAAAAGGCGCTCGCTGCGCTCGCGATTTTAGTCTTTATTTCTAGTTTATTCTGCGCTTACTTTACGGTGATTTTTATAAGCTGTTCTACCTGAATAGCTTATTGCGTCCCAAACCTCAAAAAATTTCGCGTAAAAATAAATGCGTCCCAGACCTCAAATAAATTACTTCTGCGCAGGTATAGGTCAGCGCTCAAGATTCGTGCTGATGATTATACCTAAGTAAATGAAAATTGGGGAATGGGACTGGACTCATATTCGGTGATATAATCATAAATATACATTTAATTAATTGCAATAATGAACAATTTCATGATCCAAATAATAAAAATAGTTGGGAAGAATACATATGTATAGTTCGAAGTAAAATTTTGCAAGGCGTATGGGCTGCGCCTATATTTAAAAAAAACTATCCACCACCACAGATTATAAATCATTATAAACAAAAAAAAATGACCAAAAGTAAAAAACAGCGGCGCGCACGATAAACTTGCGATAAATAATAATTTATAGTAATTCAAATACATAGTTAATCTGATACTGACGTAGACGGTGACTGAAAGAATTTTGTACCTTTGAACTATACACTCGTACAAGTTAAAGACTTGTTTTATTGTTAAGTTTTAACCTAAATATATTAAGTTTCTCAATAATATCGCCAAGATGTTCAAAGTAAGGTTCTATAGTTTCGTTTTAGTGTAAATCGGCTAGTTATAGATATTAGTTTCTCCTTTGATAGTCTCTTCCAGATATTTGTTCTTTTATAACCTATAGAATGTTGTATTGCTGATTTTGTTAACTAATATTTTTTTGGATTATTTACTGGCATGGCTAAGTGACTTTGTCAGCCTTATCAGACATATAGTTACCGGCACGGATATTGAGCCTTGACCTTCACCTGCGCAGAAGTGATTTATTGGTTTGTTGCCTTAAATGTACAGTGCGCAAAGCGATCCCCACTCTTCCGCCGAGAGCTCAATATCCGTGCCGATAACTATACTATGTATAAAAAATGTTTTTAGTACCTACTTTAGTATAACATAAGACAACCCACTGACCTAACATAAAGGTTGCATGCGATATTCATAGGCTCTATGAAGTTTTTCTGTGAACAAATATAATTTCTATGTTTTGCTCTAGGGTCTAGTTGGTTTGGTAACTGGCGGTGCCTCAGGACTTGGTCGCGCAACAGTTGAACAACTTTTGAAGCAAGGAGGACGAGTTATAATTTGTGATCTCCCTTCAAGTTCTGGACAGGAGACGGCAAAGCAGCTAAAAGAAAATGTTGCCTTTGTTCCAGTAGATGTAAGTAAATTAGACTGGAAAATAATAATTTGATCTATCTACCGATGCAGGTAAATCGTCTAATAAACTCTCTTACTAGTTTCAGCCATTCTATGTTGGAGTGTAATAATATTTATTTTCTATTGTTTATAATTAGCAACATACAAGAGGTTGGAATGTAAAACCTTTATGAAACATTTAAGTTTGTTGTTGTTTATGGCTTGGGAAACAAGTGAACTCTACTATTGAGGTATTCTTGATTTGATCTTAATCAAATGGGTGCTATAATACAAAAAAAGCATGTATTTAATATGTTTGGTCAACGGTTGATTATTAAGTCTCCATTGTCAAAATATTACAGGTAACTTCAGAGCAAGATATCAAGAATGCTCTTCAGACAACCGTAGACAAGTTCGGTCGTTTAGATGTAGTGGTCAACTGTGCTGGTATAGCCACTGCTTCAAGAGTCTACAATTTCAAAAAGGATCAGCCCTTCGACTTGAAGAGTTTCCAAAGGACTGTTGAGGTATGTTGGTCACGTCATAAACTAAATTATAAAGCTGAATAACTTTTTTGCTTGGATGCGGTAATATTTAGAAGCGCTAGGCTGATTTGAAGTTTCAAGGTAGAAGCCCATGTATTAAGGTACGCCATCAGCTCCTTTTTGTCTAGCTGTGCAATGTAGTTTCCATAGAAAGCGAGTGAAACCACTAGTGGAACCTTGTATTCTATAATTATTTATTAGAAATTGCTAGATTGTTAGAACTCATGACTAAGTCAAAGTTGTGCGGATCAAAAATTTAAGGACTGCTTGGAGCGGTAGGTCCATGGTTGGGTGACCATCTTGTCACCAACTCTAACATAGTTGAGATGATTATTAGAAATTACTTAAATTCTTAATAGATTCAATATTCCAAAATAATAACCTCTCCAATAATTAAGTAAGTTGTGTTACAATTAGGGCATGCAATACCGGTTTACCGGTTTCGGATTTACCGGTAAAACCGCCCATTTTCGCGATTTTTAATTTACCGGTAAAAATAATATGTAACCGGTAATTTACCGGTTTTTACGTTTTTGTGATAATATATAGCAATTGTTCATTTAACGTCAAATCTTCATTATGTAGCCTGAACATAGTGTAATATTGCATACATTACATATTGTAAGAGTGTTAAAGTTGCTGTTTTTAGGAAAGTAAACTTATGTGGCTCCTTAACTATCTCTAGGTTAGATACAAATCTTCATTCTCATCTTAATTTATAATATCTAAACAAATTTTATTCATTCGGTTAATCTGAATTTCTTCATAGCTGTCAGTTCCTATTAGATAAAAATGTAGCTTATGCTTATTTTACTTACTCTATGACCTTATTGAGCAAGGGCTTTTACTTCACCACCATGCGGACAGCTCTGAGGACACGGTGGAGCACACAGTCTAGGTGTGCACTGCCTGGGAAGGGTACCGCGGTGTCGTCGTCGAGCCAATAGGCAGCGACGACCTCTCGCGTCCGGCCCTGGTTCAAGCCATGTTCCGAAGTGAGAGGGAATGGGAAGCCGTCGCCTCCTTCTGCGAAACAGTCATTCTCAGTCTCTCCCAGTCAGCTCGAGAAGGAGACGGTGGAGCGCTTGCGAGTTCGCACCTCTCATCCCAACCGCTGTAGTGGACCGAAGACACCACGGGCGCCGAGTGTCGAGAGACGACTCCCGGCCACCGTAGGCGTCGGTCTGTGGACGGTGAGTTCGGGTGGCTCATCGTTCCTCCGTCTGCATAGACAACAGACCCGTGTCGGCGGCCCGAGTTGTTCCACGCGCAGGGCCAAAACCTGCCGGGGCTGCGGGATTGTTCGAAAGAGTTACCGCGACCCTGGTCCATAAAATGCCCACGATTTACCATAAAAAAGTGCTTTCACTTCAATAAAAAAAATGATTTTTTTTTCACGGTAATTCTTAGCGTTTACCCCGTCTTGTGACGGGGTCCGCTTTCCGCATCTTCTTCTTCCACTTCGCTCTATCCAGGACATCTCCCTCTTCGAGTTCGTAGATTTTCATGTCATTCATTACGACACTCAACCACCACCGTTTCGGAATGCCTCTGCGCCTTTGACCGGGTATATTGAGATTGAGTACACAACATTGGCGATGTATTCAGGTGGTCTCCTTTTTACATGGCCGAACCATCGCAGCCGTTTCTCTTGCATTTTGTCGATGACATCGCGTTCGGATGGTACTGACATGTTTTTTTTACGGCCCACGTCCCAAAAAATGTTTACCACCTTATACCTTGTATTTTTAATTATTTTTTGCTTTTGAACTAACCAATCTTATTGATATAATATCACATTAAAAAAAAAATACAAAAATTACCGTTTTACCGGTAAAAATATTTTAATTACCGAATTTTTACCGGTAATTTTTATTTTACCGGAATTGCATGCCCTAGTTACAATCACTATATCTTATCAGGGCCTTTTCTTCAATTATTTAGTGGGTGGTAGAGATAACAATGATAAGAACCCTCATGTCAATCAAGTTCATTTTGTAAATGTGAACAGTTTTATACTATAGATATAAATAATTTGATACTTTTGCACGATAGATTTATTACATGTCTCCTGTTCGGGAAGCTCCTTGAAAATAATCAAATATTATTGCATCTTCGGATGGCACATTAAACTGTAGGTCCCGGCTGTCATAGAACATCATTGACAGTCGTTACGGGTAGTCAGAAGCCAGTAAGTCTGACACCAATCTAACCAAGGGGTATTGGGTTGCCCGGGTAACTGGGTTAAGGGGGTCAGCTAGGACAGTCGCTCCTTGTAAAGCACTGGTACCCAGCTATCCGGTTAGACTGGAAACCGACCCCAACATAGTTGGGAAAAAGGATCGGAGGATGATGTGTAAAATAATGACCCTTAGTTGAAATAAATTCCTGTATAATAGTATTTTTGCACAGTATTTTACTGAAAATCTAAATTAAAATTGGAAGAAAATTGTATTTTCATATAAACCTCTATTACACAGAATGTTGTTTAGAATTTCAATTGTATGTCTAGAAGAATAATAATTATTATTTACATGTTAACTACTTCTTCTCCACAATACACACAATAGTTAAACATTTAGTGTGTATCACATATGATTCAAGGAACAATGCTTAATTTACCTTTTTACAATACAAACATATTATACAGTCCTCGCTACTTTTACATTTTACTCTACATTTTATCTCAAAACGAGGTATCCGGCCCACATAGACTTCAAAGCTTTTCAATTAATTTCACTTGCATCTTATGATTGTGTGATTAAAATCTCCGTTTTGTTTTTAGCCTTTTCATTACTTATCTTTTATATTTAATTCCAGGTCAACTTAATAGGAACATTTAATGTTATCCGGTTATCAGCTGGTCTGATTGGCAAGAATGCACCAGATGCTGACGGGCAACGAGGAGTCATTGTGAACACAGCTAGTGTGGCTGCTTTTGATGGACAGGTAATATTAGTTTAATGTGTCCTAAAGTTCTCCTCAAAGAACTCCGAACTGCTTCTCAAGTTAGTTTTCGATAGTCAAAATGCATGAACAAACAAAACACTAATCTGTATGCTCGGGCGTGAAATAGCTAACAGCAAACTGGCAAAGTTATTTAACGAGAACTATAGTTCCTTCAAGATAAACTTTAAATTCGGGGTCCGTAATAATAAAAATTTGTACATGAAGCCAGAAAGTGTGACAGCAAGTCTTACTAAGAGTTAACTGGGTACAGGAGGTCAGATGCAGTCGCTCCATGTAAAAGACTACTCAACCACACCCAGTTAGACTGGCAGCTGACTCCAAGATAGTTCAGAAACGGCTGGGCAGATAATGTTGTCTTAATTTGTGATGGAAAATTGTTGGAGTTTACGGAATACTATCTGTGTATTTTGAATACCTCTAATTAATAACTGTAATTTACTGCTTAATTCAATTGTAAATGCCAGAAAATACTTTACGATGTTTTGTTTGCAGATCGGTCAAGCCGCCTACTCAGCTTCGAAAGCTGGAGTGGTGGGCATGACATTGCCCATAGCCAGGGATCTAGCCAAGCAGGGCATCAGAGTCGTCACAATTGCGCCAGGTTAGTACATATCATATCGTTTATTGCATTCCATAATGTACATTATTTGCAACACCAATAAAAAGTTTCCGCAAATAAGTTATGAGTGGTTCATACATGTATAGGGTTTAGGTTCATTATGGCGTCTCGAACGATTGTTGGCTGTTCTCTAAGGCGATCAGCCACCAGCGCAAGACATATTATGGTGCGGAAGCACTTGCGCAGACACAGGTGCAATCTCCGCTACTTCACTCTCATAGACAGATGGGATGGAATCTGACATGTCCAGTAAAAATCAGGAGCAGTATAGTTACCGGCACGGATATCGACCCTCGGTGGAAGAGTGGGGATCGCTTTGCGCACCGTACACTTATGGCAAGAAAAAACACACACCCTTTTATTATTTATTTTTTCCTAAGTTCCCTATGTAATTTCATACTGGCTCAATGATTTAAAGAAAGATTTTATATTGATTGATTTAATTGAGAAATGGAAATTGGGATAGAATTAGGTAATAAAAAGTGTTTCTTATTTAAAATATAGGTTATATTTTCAAGTTTGACAAAAAAAACTACTTCGTACCTGGGTACTTTTCTTGTTAACATTTTTGACCTCGAATTTAATTTATTCTTTAATGTAATGAAAATCATTTTTTATAAAAAAGAAAAATATATTTCATAAAAACTGGTGTCAATTAAATTGGCCCGAAGTGTACTCGTCGTCCTGACGTACGTCAATCGCAGCAAAGAACCAATCCCGAGTGACGGCTTTGACGGGATGCGCTGCGGGCCAATCACCGCTTTACCGCGGCCCCCGCGCTCACTTCATACCACCAAAGAGACCCAATAAATCGCTTCTGCGCAGGTGAAAGTCAGGGCTCGACATCCGTGCCGATAACTGTACCGACGTACTTATAGAGACAGGAGTATATCATTCACCAACTCTAGACTCTAGGCTGCTTCGTGAAAGGTTCTTTAAAACACGAAGCTATTTCAGAAGTATACCTACTAAAACCCAAGTTCATAATTTTTGACACTATTATTATTTAAAGTATCTCAATCTAGTTTAAATTTAGGTTTCTAAATTTTCATTATTTGCGAAATAAATGCCACAATTGAAATTTTTATTTCCATTTACAGAAAGAGACATCAAGTTCCTAAATCGTTCATAAACTTTTCTTTTCCAGGTCTATTCCGTACACCAATGATGGAGATGCTTCCGGAACCAGCCATCAAGAGTTTGGAAGCCACAGTGCCGTTCCCTCCCCGGCTTGGAGCACCCAGTGAATTTGCTCTCCTCGTCCAAAGCATTATTCAGAACCCCATGCTGAACGGTGAAACCATTCGTCTCGATGGATCATTACGGATGCAACCTTAGGTATGGTACTCTGATGAAATATCATAAAAAATTGAAATCTGGGCTATTAGACATAAAATATAAAGTGTAATATAGATTAGTTATTTTACATGTTCCATTATGGTAGAGAAATAAACATTTATTTACATTGCATATTTAGTTTTGATTTTTACTCTATTTAGTACTTACCTTTATATTTATATACAGTTTCATTAGTAGTTCTTTTGTAGTATAGAGTCCTAAGTATTTGATCGGTAGTCACTCTGTCAATGGATAAGTGACCAAGTCAGTCTATGTAATATGTAGTTTTTCTATATCTTATTTCATATAACTTTTACGTATCAATATCCAATGTGTTTGAAACAAAGTTCCTTATTCTTATTATGTATAAATTGGTCGGTCCCGGCTGTTTGAACTTGAAACTTGAAATTGAACATGTTTGGGATTCGTTACGTCGACTGGGTTGAAGAGGTCAGATAGGCAGTAGCTCCATGTAAAACGCTGGTACTCACCTGCATGTCGATGAGACTAGAACTAGCCAAACCCCAACTTATTTTAGAATAGGCGATGATACTTGAGATACTGTCTCACGCCTGTGACTGAAGTGGAAAGCTTGAAGCAGCGAACAGCTTCAGTCAGCTGTTTCAACCGCTTCCTGAGGAAACTACTTTCCACACCCGAATAAAACGCAGCCTTTATGTTATTCTGGTGTATAAATTATAATAATATTATTGCCAAGTCTCATAAAAATCCATTCAGTCGGTTTTGGGTGATCAAACATCCACACACACAAACACTTTGTGTGTTTATAATATTAGCTCGAGGGAGGCTGTTCGCCACACATCACTGTTCCCGTCGCTTTGTGCAATTCGGTTTTGTCACTTGAAACTGGATCGTTCGTCCAGTAAAAAGCGGGATCCCGTTTAATGACACATATATTTCTATAGCAGTGCTCACACGGCATCCTGCGTGCGGTTTTTTGCTGGACGCTGTTTTTTTTGCGGGAAAGTAATTTACAAAAATACCTAAAGTTGAGTGTTGTGTCACGATAGGATGAACCCAGAATCTTCTATTTCGCTGCCGACGACGCCGATAATACCAATACATTAGCAAAATATTCACGTCCATTTCGCCTGATCACTAGCGTAGGAAATGTAGGAATGGTCAAAAAACAGGATACAGCCCTTTCACACGGCAGTCCACTTTTGCGGGACCGGCCTTCCTGCAAAACTGAACTACGTGTAAACACAGCGTCCGTTTTTGCAGGATCCAGTAAAATGCCGGTCCCGCAAAACTGGACTGCCGTGTGAAAGGGTTGTTAATGTGCCATCCGAAATACATCCCGAAATTCCCGAAAGTACATACAAACTTAGAAAAGTTGCATTGGTTTGGTACTTGCCCGACCTGAAATCGAACCCACGCGCTCATACTTGAGGGGTTGATTCTTTACCTACTAGGCCACCATGTGGATGAAACATTATAATGAGTTAAAAATTAAACATTTTGAAAAAACCCACTACGGTAAAAATCTTATTAAAAAATAATATCCTTTGGGAGCTGCCATTAAACCAGCTAAAGGATTTCTAGTGTCGTGAATACAATTATTGAAGAATTGTAGATGTTTAACGATGACGTGTATTTTAACACTCATGAGTATGATTAATTGTTGAAATTTCATATAGAAAAGGCAGCCCCCAACGGTTATTCCTCGGTTATGTATTATGGTAAAATTATTATTATTACATCTAAGTATATCTTTGAGAAACAAACACGTTAGGAAAAGCTGAAAAAAAACGATATTCATTGTTTAAGTAGTTAAGTATATCTATTACCGATTTCTCTAGATATCAACTCTTTTAGAAAGTATTTTTGCGTCTATTATAATATTTAGTTACATAATAATTGGGTTAAGTCGGGGGTTTTGAGTTATTTTATTATTTTTCAATAAGATTTTTACCGTCGTGGGTTTTATCAAAATTTTTAATTTTGTTAATTTTATTTCACACTTTTTAGAGAGCATACTTAAACGAATTATAGTGAGATATTATAGTGAGATTATATCTGAGAACATGCACCAATCACCCATGAACTTGTTCCTGAAATCCGCATTGAAATGAAATCAGTGTCATTCGTTATAATATTATTGCAATATTATTACCAAATTTGGATCATTAGTTTAGATAGAAGGTAGGTGGGAACATTACGTTGCTGTTTTGCACTAATATTGTGGCGCCCCCTAGTGAGTTACAGCCAGGACACCTATCTAAGAACATGAACTCATTGAACATAAACCCGTTATTGAAAACCGCATCAAAATCGGATCATTAGTTTAGAAGGTAGGTGGGAACATCTTTGTTGTTTTGCACTAATATTGTGGCGCCCCCTAGTGAGTTACAGCCATGACACCTATCTAAGAACATGAACTCATCGAACACAAACCCGGTATTGAAAACCGCATCAAAATCAGATCATTAGTTTAGAAGATAGGTGGGAACATTTGCACAAACACACAAACGCACATCTCTCACCATAAACGCATATAGGTACCTGCTCCGTTCCTTCGTGGGTGAAAATAATATGTAATATATAGTGAATTCTTCTATTATTTGTGCCGGCTGTACCTAATTGAGAAGCCAGATAATCGGACAACCAGTCTTATGAAGTTATTCTGGTACCCAACAGTCCTTACTTGTTTCTGACTGCATCAATACGGGATGCTAGAAGAAACTATGTTTTGGTTTAACATAGTTAGGGAAAAGATAGGATGAAAGATTCTAGGGATTTTTGCTCGTTCAGTCACTGTTCAGCTTAGCAATGAATTATCATAAGCCTTTTTATCGTCCCACTACTGGGCACAGGCTTCCTCTCAAATAGATAATTATTGGGCGTTAACGTGGCGTTAATCACCATGCTTGTTCAATGCGGGTTGGTGATTTTAGCCATTGCATTCCAGGTTTCCTCGAGATGTTTTCCTACACCTTTACTCAGTCGTTGGTGTCCGAGATACACTTGGAAAGTACATACAAACTTAGAAAAATTGCATTGGTGCTTGCTTGACTTGGAATCGAACCGACACTCATACTTGGGAGCTTGGTTCTTAATTAATGTGACATACCTACTTCCAAAACATGTTAGGAGGAAATTCATGATTAGGTAAATTATCGTGACACCGTTTATGTTTTTGGCTATTATCATAAGCCGTATTGCGTCTTTGGCGATAAGGGAAGAGCATGACCTACTTTAGCGTGTGATAACAAAACATTATCAAAATAACTTTCCGTAATCTATTTGAATCCTTTGATTTGCATAATTTTATTATCTGCAGATAGTAAGTTTTTCGCGCAGGGTACCAAATAATAGATTTGGTACCCTGCGAATGTTTTCAGAATATATACTTTCCATTTTGTTTTATATATTCAGGGTTTTGGACATAAGTAAAAAACCCATTTTAGGATCACTTCGTGCCGTCCTCTTTGTTCCTTTTTTCTCACGAACGCGAAGAACACAAGTACCTATAAGGCTGAAAATACTAAATACCTGAATAAGTTCTATGTTCCCTTGAACTCGCGCACCAGAGGAATCTAATGTGCATGAGTCACATGTAATGTGATCGATTTTATTGTATTGCTTTGTGAAATTAGGTTTCATATAATAGGTATCTATGGATTTCAACCACCCTGATGGCAATATATTGGGTTTGATATTGCAGTAAGTACCTAAACTGATTACAGAAGGCAGAGTGCAACGAGTCAAACAGGTTTATTTATCACGAAGCTGTTTATTAGTCAGACTTAATATAGTTACAGGGGAAAAATGAAATGAGGATTATTTAAACGAAAATATCATTTATTTCTACAATAACGGGCGGCGGCGAGCGCGCGCCACGCCGCCGGCGCTTACGTGCGTCTCACAATATTTATTAATCACCATGAAAATAAATACATTGAAGATGCTCAGGCGACATCTCACACCGCCTTACATTATCATCTATGTTGCCATCTAAAAATAGATCATTGTGTTTTAAACTTAATGACACCTCTAAACAATTATGACAATAAAAATAAGTTTAAAGATTTAGCGACAACAATAACTATTATTTCGTAATGTATAAAAGACGCAAAATGTGAGGTAATGACACGGTACATAATTATGTGGCTGTGGTAGCTAATGCCGGTTGCTCCACTCTAACTGAACTTCGACGAAGTTGCCATTCAGTGACATTTCACAAGTCTTTCATTGTAAATATTAAATGTCTAGTAGGAAATGTGTGATAATTAGTCGTGCCGTGACAAGTTCACATTTTATAGTTACATAAAAATGAAAATATTATTTACTATTCATAAGTGATGTTAGCAGTGATGTGGTGTCCAAACGTCTAACGATCAAATAGAGCTAAGTTAAATAGCGAACACTGGTTCAGTTAAAATAGGAGCAGCCTCACAATAAGCCTTCGTGGCTGAACATTAGTGGATGCACTTATTTTATAATAACTATGACAACGGTCAGCGGACCGAGTTGCGAGGGTCGTGTTCCACTCGAGGCGTGGGGCGGCTCGCTTCGGGGCGGGGCGTGACCGCGTCCCTCCCTCGACTCGTCACCTCACCGCCTTCCATAACCGTTACACATAAATAGCCATACATCTAAGATGGTATCAGTTATTACATCTCATTATTATCAACAGTATATGCGGTATTGCATTGGTATTTGCCAGCCCCATGTTTTCAGATACAACAATAACCATTTAAGATGAATGAAAACTGTATACCTCGCCCTATCTATATGTACAATTGTTAAAGTAGAACTAACACGGCGCGCGAAACAAAGTTAGGTGCAACAGAAATTATCGCTTAGGTACTTAAAATTTACAGCTAGTATGAACCCTTCAGGCTGAGGCCTGTCGATTCGCTCAAATTCACATCCTCACAAACTTAACCACGAGAATACTATACACAGACTAAAGTTAAACAACATCGACTGAGATTAATCCTAACTTATCGTTAATGAACAACAAAGTGGTAAACTTACAAATTGCAACGCCTTGTGTATGCGCGTCAGTTAGCGTTACGTTTAGCGATATTTTGGAATGTGTGCGACGCGTACGTAGTCATCAGTAACCGATCACTCAACATGTTATTATAGAAAGCACGTGATGACGAAACGATTGATGCAAGTGAAGCGCTCGCCGCGGGCCGGGCCGGCGCGGACGATCGCTGCCAGCGAATCTGAGCGAAGTAACAGTGCCGTACGCGGCGAACATTACGCTCCCGTGAGCGAGCGGCGCGCCGCCCACCACAGCGCCATGATCCCCGCTGCGCACTTTGTTTACTATCTATCACTTACAATGTACTTGAACTCAAAATTTACATTTACATAGAACACTTATCGTGTACCTTAAATTTAAAATACTTATAATTTTAAGTCATAAATATAGATATTACTTACAATAAACGCTAAAATACAACTTAACGTTGCACATTACAACCTAATCTTAGATGTAAATAGTAGGTTTAGATTTTATATATTCAAATCAATTAAATATTGAAGGATGAAAATGATAGTTGATTAAAACAAATGTGAAGCAGGTGTCAAAAGTCGTAGCAAATGAATCGACTAACAAACCTAAAGATTATGAACACTGGCACCTTGATTGTTGAACCGTTTATTGTCGAGATAATGTAAGCCTTTGTATATCGTAGTGTAACGTTGTACTTTTATGGTCGATCGCGTAAGGTCAGTGGATATTGATGCAGCGGAGCTGACTCCGGTATGGGTCGGGATAGCCCCGGGGCTGCGATGCTCGCCGTCGGAGGACAGCGTCTGGCCCTATTCGATCAATGGATGGCACACGTCTAATTTGCGCTCCGACGCCACTAAATTGAAGGGTCACTATGCATACACTTGACAACTCAATACATACAGTATAATGTTATAACCCATTGATAAAATACTATATTTTAGATAAAATAAATATGCAAACTTTGATGACATTATCACAATGGATTAGCGTATCGCGGTCGTCACGCTATATTTTAACAAAAAATCCGTAGTAATATTTAGTTTGCGTGCATCGGATGAAACATTATGAACCAGCTGTGTAAGGCATTCATTCTTCCATTGAGGAAAGCTAATGATCAAGTGCCAATAGTATTAGTTGGTGATTGTCAAGAAGTTACTGACAATTACAATTTAGTAACGGGTAGTGTATTGAAGTAAGGTGGACGTACTGGATATACACAAAGCTATCGTCTAATGCAAACAAGCCTCAAGTATTATAAATACGTAAAAATACTATACTATTGTTATACGTGTAATAAAATGTATGCATGTAGTACTCATTTGCTCCGCGGCAATATGAAACGACTCCTTGAATTGGAAACGTGAATCTTGCTTGAATAATATATCTATCAAAATAATACTGTATATATCTAAGCAAAAAATATCCATGGGACTGATGATAAAATATTAATATTTAAAATGGTAACATGTTTGGTAAAATATTCACGGATCTAATTGAAGAAGTCTAACATTGAGGTATAAACGGCTTCCGAACTAGTGGTGCTAATGTTTTTAACTTGTCTATAACGATAGTATTAAGATTTCTTAGATTACCGACTCTCAACCTGAACCCAGTCGATAACCAAGGTCTACTTTAAAGCTGCACTGGACAAACGGGTGATTTGATTAACTTGGTCACAATTAAACACTGCACTCGGAATTACGAGCAAAATAATGACCCACGCCGTCTAATGTACTTAACTATGTCATACCATCACAGATCAGCTTTGCCTTCAATAAAGCGCCTAAACTTGAGAAGCTGCGAGTTACTTCAATTCACTTTATACCACCGTTGCGTCGGTGACTCGGAATCGAAGTGACGTCATCGAAGAATACTTTGGACTAAGGACGATGTCGAACACAATCACATGGAAAAGTGCGTCAAAATCTAATTAAAATCATTAAACTGATTACAAAGAAATATGTACTACCGAAACGAACAATCAGCACGTGCTTATTCCAAACAGTTTCTTCCTTTCGGAGCTTCTTTATGTACCTAGTTTAGTATAACATATGCATTCAGTTATAACAAGACGTACACATATGTAAGATTCTGATATAACGATACTAAATATTTACATAGAAATATGTGGTCGTCGATTATAAAAGTTTAGACGAAATGTTACAATGAAAATGTATTAAACATGCTGATATTAAATACGGCAAATAACTTAAAACTGTTACAGTCGTAAATAAATATTTATAAAACTTTCAACAGTGCTCATTAAAGAAATTTAAGAATTGTGTATATTTTAAAAATTGTACCACAACAACGATTCGAGGAACTTTTTTTAAAGTTGTTTGTTTATTCATCTAAACAGGTACTTGACTGTCCTATTGTACCTTGACTGTATTCCAACTAGTATCAAGTCTATAGAAAGTTAATTCGTGAATTTATAAAACAATATCATGATAATAAAATTACAGTGTTTCTGAGTGTTCACTGGACGGTATTGTAGATAACGGTGCCATAGTTTTTGTACATATGAGAGCTTAGATAAAAAAACTAAGCCAAAATGAACAAACCATTATATTTTATCATAATTATTTACTCGTTGACGCAACCTACTAGCTAAACATTCGCACTTGGTGCATTGTCATTACGTAAAAAAAATATTGATTAAAACACCCATATTATAAAATAATTAAAATTCATTAATTAACTCATTCGTTACATATTACGTAGATGTAGCGCCGTGTGGTTGTTCAGCGGCTGCCGCCGGTGGGCGAGCGTACACTCGCTATCATCTCGTATCAGATGCCAAAACAAACTGTATCTACTGGGCAGTATCTTTATCAAATTGACACCATTGTAAAATTAAAACGTTTTCAAATTAAATTTGTAACGTCGCTATGACCGTTTAACATACAGTATATGATACCACTTTATATTCAATATTATGTATAATCACTTCCACTTTAAAAGTAGATCTTTACACTTGATTACGTACGCTACTATATTATTTGTTAGAAAAATACGAAATCATGTACTTTCAGTTAACATATTATATATGTTAATAAAGAACAATATGTTTTATATAAAAATACATCGCCTTCCTCGGCCGTCAGCCGATAGACGCTAGTACCCATATTTTTAAAAATCTATGATTTTTAAGGCTTCTTGCACGTATGTTGAGACATATTTTACATAATTACACAATCATAAGTCGAATAAATCACTGTAAACGTGCTTATGCTATTTACAAGGATTATATTTTGATTTTGTACTGGTATGGCCGATATTACAATACTTGATTAATTTTATACAACATTCAGATAAACATTTTTAAGGAACAACTGTAAAATTTTAATTTGATTTAATTGCGATTAATTATTATTCATTTTTACATTATATAATACACATAGACCAATATCAACATTCGATAAAATTTCTTTCTTAACACAATCAAGCCCAATATCTATACTTAATAAAGTTGTCACATTTTCACACCCATGAACAATCACTCTCGCCACGAGACATGTAAGCTTATAGAAACCAACGCTTTATAAGATATTAGTGAAGAAAATTTATTATACATTCAATTATAAAGTGCTTTATAGTCTTAAAAAGAAGATAATCGATAAATTTAATAAGTAACGTCAAAAGAAATAAAATCGGGCATCGCAAGCTGCGTTGCACGACCACAACATAATTATTGTACCTACGTATGGTACTGAATACAACTAACAATTATAATTATATTATACATAATGATCATTTCAACTAACATTAAAAACGGTTTTCAAATTTCTTCGTTTATAATCACAGACACTTTCCTAAAATATGTATTGTAATATTTCCCTTTACTTACGCACCGGAGTTAAAGAGAACCTAGTAATATTATAATGTACTTACTCAATTTTGAAGTAACACGATATAGACTGCTAAATAAATTAACCATAGCTACACAAGACTGGTGTATAATATTTGTATATTATTTTACAGACATTAGGTAGATAAATATTTGTTTTATCTGTATCGGACTAGGCACGCGCGGCACCATCGGCCGGCGCTCGGCGCAATAACTTAAATTTGATAATCACACACCAAGTTACAAACTAAAACTAACTAATAAGTAAAGTTTGTTGCATATTCTATCTTATGTGTTGTCGGGAGCGCTTGGCGCTTTTGTGGTCTGTTGCTCCTTACTGAGACTTCAAGATCTGAAAACAGAAATGGTCATATATTACTATTTGCTCTCCACTATTTCAACAAAATTAACATACCCACCCAAACCTTAGTTACCGAAGCGTGATATACATACCTACTATTCAAATTATGTAACAATGTAACTAGAGCTTATTTAAAACTGGTTTAAAGCGGTTTACAATAGATGTGTAGACACGTTTCGGTATTCTTAATACCTAATAATTCAAAGCCTTATTGTAATTCTGAACAACGACTTGTTAATAATTGTATGACAAAACGACGAAACCAAGATTTTTTTTTCAAAAGAATATTTAAGATACATAAGACTCAGAATCATTGCTCCCGACGACTTTATAATATAAAGAAATCTAAATAAAATAATTAAGGATTATAAATAAACATAAAATGACAGATGCAATATCAGTGAAAAGAATATAAAGAAAAGGTAATTTTCGGGATAATACCAAACATGGTGAGCTTTTGAATAAGTATTTAAAAGCGTATCAGAAAATATTTTAAGAAATCAGATACATATTAAGTTAAAGTATGTAGAAGGGTGATCTGAGCATAAGTTTAAGTTGGTTTTGATAAAGTTATGCTCATCAAGATCACACAATTCAATTCCTTCATTTTTGATTACCTACACCAAAAAGACTAACCTCAAAAACTCACATTGTTTTAGCGATATTATATTTGAGGATATACGCATATAATGTTGTAATGTTTTAATAAATGCGCGTGCGATTTACAATGGAATTCGGGACGAACTCGAACTAAATGTGACATTTACTCTTAGTTTATATTAAAACTTCAAGAGGTATCAATTTATATGAGCCACAAATAAATCTTATCGGGATTTAACACGACGCAGCCCCAGAAAATTGTGGAGTAACTTAATATTTTTTAATTAATTAATGAAATCGACAGGGCTGATGTCACTTTTCCATAATCGCGCGTGCATTACAACGTAACTAAGAACTTTGCCTGCCAATTGATTTCAAAACGAGAAAAGCACCTGAATAATTTGTTACAAAACCAACTTGTCAGAAGTATGCCAATTCGCGTAACTAAAAAATAAAAAGTAGCTATTTATGTTTGTGTAAACTTTTAATTACAGCAGACTAAAAGTAAAAATTATAATAAATTGCAGTGAAAAAAGTGCCAAAAACATAATTAAGTTTGAAAAGGTGCATGTTGGAAGTGCGAGGATGGTCTCGATGTTTATTAGAATGCTTACTCTATATTGGCGATTGTTGCTCAATCGCGTCGCTAGGCAGGAATCCGCACCTGGTACACACAGAGCAATATCTTATAGTGTACACATCTTTACTTGATACACCAAAAAGCTGCCTGGCGTAAACCTTTTTGGTACTGTGAGTTACATCATAAGATATGTATCGGTCGTTATATCTTATACTAAAACTTGCAAATATCAAGCTTCACTAATTAGAATGTATGGTCCTCTACGACAACTTGTCTAAAGAGACCATCCTCTTTTAGATCTGTATGTTTTTTGGTATTCACACTACAATGTGTCAATATTCTTTGAAACTGTTTCTTTTACCACGAGATGGCATACCGCGTTGTTAAAACACAACATCAATTTGACTACACAACACTTCACAAAAACTAAAACAATTTCTAATTTCTACGTTATGTTTTGGCGCCTTATTTTCAAATTTCGATCTACATTAATCTTTTTAAAAACCACGGTATTTCGAAAGTTGCCTAAAATAGTAGAAGGTATTATAAAACATACAATACGCTTAGTATAGCAGACTGGCCATATAATTGGTGCTTCGAATTCAGGCATATAAACAATGATACCGTTTTAAATGGTTCTTGATTGGTTTTATATGTATGCGGCACATAGACTCCGTAAGACTGAAGAAGCCTAGTTTTGCGAGATATTTTAATGTGTTTTTTTTTTAATTATATTGGTAAATTCTGAAGTAATTTGAATGTTTTCCAAGTTTATTGGTGGTAATCATTACTACGATTGACTAGCATGCCATTATTTATATCCGACTAATTTAATAAAACCTCTATGTAGCTACCGCTTTATTAGATTAGTGGCGTTCACCACTTCGCATTTAGCTTCTAGTCTTTGTTTCCTATGTAGAAATGTAGTATTGTCCAATTTATACTATGTTGGTGCTGGCTGAAAATTTAGCAATTCATCGATGGAAGAAGGTCCGAATTCATATTTCATTTATCTAAGTAATCACCGATTATGAGACTCTTTTCTGCGTTTTTTTACTCGCTTTCAATGTGTTAAGAGTGCCAAAATATTCATTTTTTTCTGACCAAAGTGTCATAAAACAAATAAATAAGAAATATATACTCCCGAGTACAATATCGACTCCTTTTTGAAATCGGTTAGTTTGCCTGAATTTGCGTGAAAATGCACCTGAATGGCTCCTATTTTCCGGTGAATACATAACGTAAATAAATAAGTATAAGTCCATAAAAACGTTATTCACTTAAGTATATACCGTGATAAAAATATAACTTTATCTATGATAGTGATTAACTACAAAAGCATAGTGCAAATAACGGAACAGAGTTGCCAATTTTTTTCGTCGATAAGATAACTCAAAAACTATTATTTCTAATTGAAAATATTTTTAATTGGCATCTCCTATCGATAGAATAAATAGTAATACATATTATAATTATGCAAGAGAAAGGCTAATATTGTTGGAATTACCGCTATTTAAGTATATCATCAAATAAAGTTATCGTGTCTCTAAGTAGTCCTTTTTTGGGTGGATAACTTGAAAAAACTATTTCAGTTAGTAGAAAAAGTGTCCGTTTTTTTTTCACATAAGCATTTTTTTTTATATGCCCAAATGGGAAATAAAGTAATTGTGAGTATTTTTTGAGTAATATCGTGCCTCTTCTCTGATGGTGTATATTTATTCCTTTTTTATACCACATAACATATTTGATTTAAATAAAAAAAAATGTTTTTGAAGTGAGCACATAGAGACCCGATAATTTCGACACTATGCGTTGAAGTACCAACATTATCAGCCGAGGCAGTAGTTTATTGCATAAATATTGTAATGTAATATATAAATGTATAATATTAATGATATGACATAGAATAACATACAATCGGTCAAGTGTCGACGTGTGCTCGGCATTCCGGTTAACCATTTCACCTCCGTTCGGCCTAGAATGAGATATATGTTCCATTTCTCATCTGCTAACTTTTTCACTTAAATATATGTTTCTCATTTGGAAAATTGCAACTTTTCAATTTTGAACTAACCGATTTGAAAGGCCAAAACGTTACGTGAATAGAAATTATTGGAGCAAGCTGACTGACGAACATTTTGCTGAATAGGGAACATTACAGGGACACTTACTTGCGCTTCGCGTGTAGCATTTCCATAAGGAGTGTCTGTGTGGGCGCCTGGCCTGCACAGTGCCGCTGGTATAGGTGCTCTTCTCCTCGGGCCGCTAAGGCATGGATCTCAGGTACTACCATCACTAATTTGCCGAATTTATCCTGAAATATCCGGTTTAGGTCTTTAATATCGGACTTGCGTCTGGTAACAAACTGCTAATCGAAAAATAAGAGATTGGAGAGTGTCTGTGATAAAGACCCAATGTTCAAATTCTATAATTGACTAACCTGTATCGTAGGATAACAGGACAGCGTATAGTCCAGAAGTGCGGCTTGGACTGTCTGATAACCATCTCGGACGCACTTCACATTGACGATGCCTCTCACCTCTGAAACGTCAAGAAAATCCTTCAAGAAAAAAAACAACATCGCGTTGGATTGCTGTACATAACTTTTGTAAAAACACAAACGTACAGGTCTAGCATAAAAATAGTTTAACATAAAATAGAAACATCAGAAAAATACCATTCGCATTAAGCGCACCCGTAAGACATTATAAAGATTTCAACAGTAAAATGAAACAAATAACGATATTCATAATCAAATACTAACCAGGATTTAAAAGAAGCAAGAATTTAACACATATGTAGTCCGGGACATCGAATTTGAGCTCTGCTAATTTGTTCTGGAGTTCGTTGAAGTGATCAGCCAGGGATGGAACGCCCAGGAGTCCCAAACAGAGGAGGTCGAACTTCTGTCCGTTGTGGAGAGTCGTCTCATCAGGCAGGCCATTATGCATCCTCTGGTGTAGATGATCCAACACCAGCATGTCAGACCACGAGTGTTGCAATAGCTTCATTTGATCATCGACCTGCAACAAATCAACACCGCATTGCTACACTTGCAGGGCGAAATGTTCAACTTTACGCAATAGATTGCGATTGGGTGTTGAGAATCAATTTGTCGCCACTAATCACATTTCACTACAATAGAATACATTCATTCACTAGTGTTTTAATACATATAGAAGCAGTTAATAATAACAATTCGCTCAGAAATTAGTGTGGTTTTCGCTGCGCTATGTTTAATTAGATCGGTATTTCATTAACTGCCCCTATAGGTTCTAATTAGAACTCTATTAATAGTAGAGAATGCATTGTGGTAAACTATAATTAGTGACGACAAATATTAGATAGCTGTTACGATGTGTCGGTGGTCTAAACTGTGAGAATATTGTTAACCTGTCTTAAAGCGCTGCCATATTTGAAACAAATGAAACGAATAATAAAAGAGATATAAAAGCCACGTGAGGTTTTTACATCGCGGCGTTCACAGTATCAAACTAATTCAGGTGTCGTGTGTAATCAAAATATTATCTGACAGTCGCAACCGACGACGTCGTTCTGTGACCTACATTTTATTGAGTTGCATTAGAAAACACGGGGCGGAGCTCAAGCGCGTTAAATTTGCCGTTTACGAAATGTTACAACTGAATTTTAGAGCTCAAAGGCATTGCCACATCGCACGCGGCTTGCTCAACATGATGGATCGAGATCGAATCGATGAAATGCAACTAAAACTTTATAATTTATTACTTATTCGTTTTCGCCGAATAGTGGCTTTATTCTGTCATATTTGTTTGATGTGATTTTTTTGATATTCTGATATTATGCTCTTTGCTTTCCATTTCAATTTCCACGTTCTTCTTTGCAATCGAAAATGACATTTCCTTCGTGTACGAGCTTAAAAAACTACCAATCCTATAAATACGACATAATGCGCCAACCTCGTTCGCGTGTGTACTTAATATTGGATTCAATTTCCATGGAAATAGAACTGAAAATTGCAGAGAATGCCTCTGAGTCATTAGCTGTTTCGGATCTAGTACAGCTAACACTCCCTTCGGGCGGCCATCTTGAACTGAGTTGTTGTGGTAATCGGTAGTGCGCAAAGTAGGTCAAAGTCGCCTTGAATTGCCGCGTGCCCAAAACTTTAGATACCAATGTCGGGAGTCTTATTGGATCTACGGATTATAGTTAGAATTCGTAATGTATACTTGTAACGTGTGTAGTGAATTGTCAACTTGACATTCTACTTTTTATTGAAGTCTAAGCAGTTCCACCAACCTACTTTACTTTCCGGAATGCAGACTACTTTTATGATTTCTTTGCAATTATAAAAGAACTGTTAATAACAATTTAATTGTTTTTACTGATTCTGCAGTAATAACTATTAGAAAATACGATTAATAAAGAAATACTGATTTCGGTACTGGTATAATGTGAAAAACAAAGACGAAATTACTACCAAAGCTCCACTACTCTATATATCTACCTACTGCTGACTTAAAAAAAAACTCATCAATAACGTGATGCTATCGTACATATCTGCTAACAATCTGTAAACCCAGTTTAGCTGTCTGATTAACCAAAATCTTCTATTGTGAGCCAACCGATTGTATGAAAGCTTTAGATATAAAGAGCCGATGCCGTAATTTCAAGTAAAAGGGTAATCTTTAAAACTATAAGAAAAGTATCCATAATTTAATTATAATAAAATGACTAATTAAATTAATTTACGCCGTTGAAGCCGTTTAACTACTATTGTGGTAACCCATATACATAATCTATGCTTAATATCCGACTAGATGCCGATAACCTAAAAATATCTGCGAGTCCGATATCATTATAAAAATACGCAGTAGATCAAGTTCATCGCGCCGTTATGTGACTAATCGCAATTAGTATTACGTAAGAGAAAGCGAAGAAAGGCCACAGAACTTGTTACGTCTCCGTTACCGATGGTTACGCGTCGCGGTAAAAAGTGCTTTCTCGCAGCAAGTCGGCCAGGGGCAGTGTGTCAAGTGCGGCGTCGAAAGTGCAGCGTTGCCGCCCCGCGTACCCGCACCGTTACATCACATCCGTCTGGGGAAAGTTTAGGTCATCAACATCTCCCCGTCTGCTCGTTATACCCCTTCACGCCCTTACAACGCTGCCCGCTATTACATACCTACTTTTTTCAACCTTTCGCCATGAAGCCTAAGAGAACCTAAAGATAATAAGGACCTGATTTTATTTAAGGGACGCAGGTCTATTCTAACACATTTACGGAATATTTATATACTAACATAATATTTACTACAAGAGAATACAAGGATTTCCGTCAACAGTTCAACTATGTAGACTAGATATAGTGAAATATATCTTCGTTCACCATCGTCCTAATTCCGAGAATGGGTCGTAAATATGTCGCGTCATTTTAGCACAAACAAAAATTGCTAGTTGTGAAGTGGAGGCTGTCTGTGGGAGTGAGACGACGCGATGAGCGCAGAGTGGCAACGTCGCTCGCCCACATGACCGACTGCGGGTCTTGCGTAAGCGTACGACGACCACGCTGCGGCCGCTACCAGCGGCTGGCTCCCGCTTCCCGCCGATTGACTCTTGCTGATTGATTGAACCCCGCTCGACTAGCGTAATTACACATTGCACGGTCTAAGTTTCCTATTTCATTTTTATTGAAACTATTTTTTGTTTTTGTTCTGGCTATTTTTACTGATGTATGAACTCTATCTAACTCCATTTTTTCAGTTATCTAACTAATGATTCCCGAATAACGTTTCCCTTACTCAATCTACGTGTTTTTGCTTGAGCAAGTGCCCGTAGTTTATTAAGTTTGAGGAATTGAAGTGCGATGGCAGTGGCAGGCGGCACGCTTGTCGTGGGAACTTGACCCAGTTGGTGTGGCGCGGCGCGGGCGGCGCGGCGTATCGATTGCGAGAGGCACCGCGTCGCCCGCTGCGTCACACGCGCCCCTTACACGCACACAACCACATCGTAACTAGTCACTATCTGTTGGTACGCAAATCACTATAACCATTCGCAATGCTTTACAATAGATTCAAATGAAATATACAATGCAACAGCGCAATGGCATCACAATCGCAAGCAAATTTGGTGTACACCAGGAGATGGGGTTCAGGGATTCGGGACAGGATTTTCATACTTAGCTGGAAATTCACCTTTAGATACTTAAAGAACACGGTGTTTCTCGCCCAATCCACTTGTGAAAATAAGTTTTGGTCCAATACTTTGCACATTAACTCAAAGAGATCGACCTCACACTGATTGTAAGTCTGGCTCTGCAAGAGCCCAAATAGCGAATTCTGCCACTCGCGATCATCAATAGTTTGTACGAATTCGCGTATCATGGGTGAGACTCGCAGGGTTTCAGTGCTTGTGGGTTCGGCGGTGCTGGATGGTGTGGCGGCTGCTGTGGCTGGCGCGTCGAAAGCGAAGGCGTCCGGAGATGCGGAGTGCGGCGAATGTGCTTCCCACTTGTCGTGAGCTGGCGGCGGCGGCGGCTGTGGTGGCTGCGGCTGGGCAGCCAGTAAGGCCGGCCCAGGCGACGACTCGGGCGAAGACGTCAGAGACGACACTTGTGGGATCTGTATCTCTTGCTTGACTGGAACTGTGGCGTAAGGAGACCCGAAGCCGAGCACGAGGCCGCTGTCACCGAGTGAGCCGCGCAATGTCTGCACTGCGATTTGTCGCTGTCGCATCATCTGCAGTTTGCGGGCACGATCCCGTTTGTACATGGGGCCAAACTTGTTCCGACCACCGCGCATGCGGTCAGCTCGTACAGCTGAAACAAAAGACGACACATTGTTAATGGGGAAACACACTTAATAAAACAGGTGTTATGCGGGAGTAACACAAATCATTTTATCTATATGTTAAAATGTCACAATTTTGATCCTCAGTAATGTTGATAAAGTGAGGACTCTGTGACTAAAGCTAGGTGAACCAATGTATCTACGCCATTCGTCCTAACTACGTATAATTAACATTTTGAAAATATTTGTTTTTATGAACATCTGTCCATACGATTATGCATAGTTATTAAACTTTCCAACCAAAAACCACATACATAGGTATTTCAGGTTTTTTGTAATCTTATTACTGCTGCTTATTATTGTGACTGCGCCAGAATGCATAATCTTTGTTTTATTGAGCTCGTTACCGTAGTACTGCAGTATAGGGTTTTCAACTGAGAATTTTGTAGAAAAAACACCCTTGCTTAACCGAGGCAAACTACCAGATTGCAATAAGTATGTAACGCTTTGGTTTCTTTATTTTAATATGTACCAACAGTATTTACAATCGTGTTTTGATATTTGCCCACTTGGTAGTTAACCGCTGTAATTGCTTGGCATTCAATAAATATTTAATAACCTGGGCTTGAAATTTAGGACGGTGGCCTAATAACACACGCTAGTCGACCACTCTTTATGATTCTGGCTGAATTCCAAATTCCAAACTGCGCTCTTCGCTATACCAATTCGTGTTTGTTCAGATTCCTTGTATACCGACTGACATCTTTGTAATCAATGTTTTTTATTACTTTAACCTAAAGATTTTTTTAATTTTTGACGGGGTGAATATTCCAATATATTAAACTCAAGTCTGCAGTTTTGGAATATTATAATTGAAAACTTTATATAGGTTTTTAGAGTAAAGAAGAAATAGTTAGGTATCTAGTATTGTTACTAATATCAGGCCTAGAAAAAACAACGTAGTTTTTCTAGATATCTTCATAGATGGAATGGCATGGTTAGGAGAAAGTATCAGATTTGGAAAAAAACTTACGGGAAATGGAAAGCCATTAAACTTTTTCTGCAGACAAAGCCTGGGCTGCGTGACCTATTATTTGCAATTTCGTGAGAGGCTTACTTGCGTTTGACTTTTAATATTTTCATTGGGTATTTGGCTTTGCAATACTAAAAAGTTTAAACATATGTTTTTCACCTTATTTATTGTAAGAATTTGTGACTACCTACTTCAGAAAACGATCAATTTCAGTTTAGTGGGAACTTTTTCCTTTTTTACGTAGAATTAGCATAGAGCGTAGTCAAATACGTTTATTTTAACATCCTCCCAGGCCTACTCCAAACCAACTCCGTTTTTTTATTCGAATTAGTAAACTGCTTGCCAAGTGCAGTGCAATTTTCTTTCTCGTAAGACTTGTCGTGATTGGGGACAGGTATTTTCTAAAGATTTAAGGTCAATAACAACAACAAAACCACAGGACAGCACGCATCCATTAGCTTTGCAGGCTAAGAAACTAATGCAAAACAAAATGGCGGCCAAAGATACGAATTCTTTGTTTTAGTAGACACATCAGGGAAAAATAATGAAATAGGCACAATTACCTATTTCGATTAACTACATATTTAAATTCCTCAGTTCTCTTTTTAATTATAAAATTATATTATTTTGTAGCATTTGTACTGTCATTTTTACTACAAATTGAATTAGTAACGGTCCGTACCAAGCCTTTGAAATTGATTTTTATTAAATTGAAAATTATAATTACAATGTGCAATTTGTAACGATTAGTTTCGTTTTATACTGATACTCGATTTCTTCACTTTTTGCTCATCTTGCCTAATTGGAAATGAATATCTATTAGACGAAAAATAGTATACTTATAAGTTTATCCGACTCGTTTTTTTCTCAGTTATACAATAGTTTTCAGTTAGATTTTATATCAGTACCTACTTCAAATACTTTGTGGTATATATTTTAAGGTAAACTTACTTTATATCAAGCTCATCCTTGTCTAAGCGGGTTTTCACCCCTTCAAGGAAGTCGCCATTAAATTTCTTTAACTTTATCATTAATTCTTTGAAATTTTAAATAGTTCTCGGGTTCCCTTCACAAACTATAACTCTTTGTAGCATTGCTCACAATAGTGTTATAGTATTTAATAGTAAAACTGCAGATATAAACTTAACATTAAACCTGGAGCGGAAAGGGGCTTTCAGTAAGTCGCCGGTCCGCCCAACTCACGAGTTAAAAATAACAACCAGTTTTTATTGTAGCCAACGCGCCACTGAGCGATAAAGACAGACTTACAGGGCTTCATAAAGGGTTGAAAGAGACGGTGAGCGTAACGGATTTAAGCATTACTGTGTGCAATTCCATCAGTTTCATATTGCAGCTTGGGTCTTTCACGAAAGGATTGTATGCATTTGTTCGCAAAGAATGGAACTCAAATCTATTATTAGTGAATTTTACTTAGCATTTCATGGTCATGATGTCAAAATTACTTGGTAAAGCTCTTATTTCCAAGGCTTAAAATTCTTTTATGAATCACGGAAATTAATAATCCTTACTATACTAAAATAGGTGAACATAAACGCTTAAATTACATCAAAAGTATGGAAGTATGAGTTTTCAGGAATGGGACTTTCATTATCTACATAATCCCTGAAAGTTAATGATAGCATCAGCTCATTTGGAAAAAAAGCAATCGGATTTTTATTACTTACAGGTTTCCTCGATTGGTAGAACTTGATTTTATCGTGCTTGCTCGCTCTCTAATTATTATAATGATATTGTATCGACTAATGTCTTGTAAAACGTTCGTGCATAGGTAAGGCTTCTAGTGTAACTCCAGAAATCACATTACGAACTTAGTTTAGAGTGGCCCTCGTTTATAATCCAAATATGCGCAAATTGTGTGCGGAAATGTGATAGATAAACGACTATGATTTTTCATATAAGACTCAACTGTATTTTTTTCAGTTTTCAGTAGACAAGAAAATACTTGGGAACAGGGCAGGAAGAAGAAGATATTCTCTTCTATATTCTGACCGTCAAAGAGTCCCTAAACGTTTACAGGTACCTTCAGGGATTCCATACGGTGCTTCTATTTAATTTGACAGTTGACTTTCGCCAAAAAATTAAGTTCTTTCAAAGCAGGCCAAAACAATTCAGAATGAATTAAACAACGATGTAAGTTATTTTTACCTTGAACTAAATCAAGCATACAGTGCACCTAACAAAAAAGGGCCATGGTAACAACTGAAAACAAGGAAAACTTTGAAAAGTAGTAACAATACTGAAAGTGAAGTTGGATACAAAAAAAAAGTTGTTTATAGAGAGAATGTTTAGATTACAAAGTAGAGAGAGTAGGCACAACAAAATCGAACGGAGGGTGTAAATATGACCTCATGGGGTGGCAAGAGCCTTACAAATCAAAGATTTCGTGCGACGTAATTTTTGGCACCATTAAGGGATTCAAAAAAATAAGGCGCAGTTTGTTAGTCATAAGGCTTATTGAGGGGACAAGAATTTAGACGTGCAGTCTAGGAATTTAATTAAAGCAATTTATTGTTTAAAAATATTTAAGTTTTATTTGAAATAATGAAATACATTCTAAATATTACAGCTAAGGCAACAGTTTACCCTTGCAAACAAACTTTTTACTTAATTTTGCGCGAGAGTCACGCTTCAAAGGTCTTTTATAGTCTGCTCGCTCCGTCTTCCATTTAACGCGTATCGTTATTTGTATGTAAACATCGACAAATATATTATTCTAATGTTATAAGTAAATCCTTGACCCGTTCGATTTCGCTTTCAAGTTAGCCTTTGTGAGTTTAGATTGATTTTGTACGTCATCCCTGCGAATTCGTTCGTGAAAACGAGTTTCGAAATCGTCATTAATAGGCTCCGTTACGTATTTACATATCGCTTGCTTTTTTAGAACTTATGTAGAAAAATTTAAATCGATGAAGTAATTTAAAATATTTTGGAATGAGATCTTCAAATCTTCCCTTCATATTTATGGCAATTAACCAAATGACCTTAATACATTTTTTGTTCGCAGACTTAATCAAAAGGTTTGTGTTTCTTTATTCAAGAGTTGACGTTTTCGGAAACTTTCAATAGTTATTGCATCTTGCTTTTGGAATTAAGGGATTTATAGTAACGGTGAATAAATCTTATTTGCCGGCATGTAGGTGCTAGGCGTGTTATCTAAGCGCTAATTAAATAATTCATGATCATTATGTTATGACAAGGTCAAAACAAAAAAAATACGAATAGTTGGAACGATACCCGAATGCAAGTGGCATGGCTGCACACTAACTTAAATGCGTTGGTTTAAGCATCTAATGTTAAACTATAATGAGAACATAGCGTATAGCGGCCGATAATGCGGTAAACGAGGTCAGTCGTTTATAACACGACTAAACTAGATCAAGGTCAAGGTCATTTTTACAAATCAAAAACATACGTCGCGGTGACAAACAGCCGGTGTGCAGAAATAGATACATACGTCTGAGTTCACCTCGGATTCTGTAGTTATTTGTAGACCTGCCCCAGTTGTAGATGGGTCAAGGTCGACCTTGGGAAAGAGGTCATGGAAACGCATCATCTCTGTAGTATCATCTGGATGCGGGAATGTTTCAGATCAAAATGAAGATGCATTTAACCCCTTACAAAAGCTAACTACCTGTAATTTCCAAAGCATCGACCTTGGCATACGCGTCAGGGCCGTCAAATGAAGTAATCGTGTCAACGAGATAAAAAAATAGTATGTACCGAAAGGACGGGAAGAGGTGGGGATCGCTCCTTGTACCGACGACTCGGTGAAACTTGGTCAAGGCTGGCAATGCCCCCTCTCTCCCCCGTGTTTCCCCTCCCGTCCGAGTACCGGCGGAACTGGCCGATCGCATCCGAACGCCCGCACGCACCCGATCGCGCGCCCAGATAGCGGCAGCGGCGATCGTTACACAACCTAGATAAATCACCCGCGATGATCCACCGAACTGTGTCAAGATCTCATCAATACGCATAGTACGACCAGTAAGAATCTGATCAGTCTTTACTGCATCTCGGATTTACTGCAGCCATAAGACAGAACGCCTAGTAACATAATTTCTTACTTAACACTCGAGAAATATGCTAAAGAAATGCGGTTGTGCGCATACTTTTGTAACATGATTTTACGCACCGAAACCGGTTTTTGGTCCACGGAGGCTTACTTGAAGCGCCTGCGCACCAAATCCTTCCAAGATGGCGGCGCTGGTAGAACTGTCGTAATAATACGACAGGTAATGCCTAAAAAATAGAAAGGCCCGGTGTACGAGGCCGCTCTGTCGAAACACTCGATTCGGGTCAAGGCAGCGCGCCGAAATAGTCGGCTGGCGCGCGAGTTTTTATTGTGATCTAACATCTGTCGCTGCCCGCGGCCGTCCAACCCCTGCGTTTTAGCGTTCCGTAGCGTGTTCTAGTGTTCTACGCTCGCCGTATGCATAATGTCATTTATTACACTATTACCATGGCCTATGTTACCTAGCTTTAAACTTATCAGTATAATCATTATAAAAGAATGTTTAATCTAAAAAATCTAGTACAAATCAAGTTTTGTATTCAAATTAGAATCAAATTTAATGTAAAAAAATTGAATTACCAAAACATCCGGAATATTTTAGACTGCTGAGAAGAGTTGACTAGATATTGTTCCAGCAAAATTGTTCACTAGTCCGATTGGAATCTTATAAGCAGTCGAACAATTTCGGGACCTGGCTGGTTATCATGGCATTATTTACAAATTATCAAATTTTGCTTCTATCGCGATATAACACAATCAACAGTCTGGCACTGACAGCAAAGTACAGCCACTATTATGACGTCATGAGTAAACAGACCAATTCGTTGAACCATACAAAAAAGGGACGTATGGTTACTATTGGATTCGGAATCCCGTATCGCATAATTTTCGTAATCTTATTCATATGTGAATATGCAATGTTTGTTCACATACCTCGAAAACCGCTATAACGTTAACATGTAATATTGTATTCCAATCGGAAGTTCCTCAAAGCTTATCTAAGTAGGGTCATTTCGCCTGTTCGCGACCATTTAGTGCAGTTGGCAAGTTTGACGGCGATAATAAAAATGCTCCAGCACTCATTTCTATGTCAAATTTGTGTAATGTATTCCTTATATACTCTATTTTAAGACTAACTTTCAGTTGTATTAGAAATATCTTTCGTTTTCTATTTAAATCGATAAACCTCAGAATTAGGCGTTTTACCCAGTTTGCGTCCACAAAATCCAATTCGCGTCCACCCATGGTCCAGTTCGCGTCCAGCAGCATAGAAAAGGAATATATGGGTGAATTTTTTAAGAATTAATAAAGAAAGATTGTACTTGAACCATTTATTTATTTAACAATAAACTTAATTATTAAAAATCAACATTATCATCATTTAAAATTCACTTTAAAAATAAAAATAATTCTGCTCAACATTGGTTTAAGTAACTTAAAATAAGATTAAACAGTACATTTTTTTATTAAGATATATACGTGGTTATAATTAAATTATAATTTAATTTTAATTATAATTTAAATATAATTTAGTTTTAATTATAATTTAAATAAGTATAATTTAATTAAATATATAATTTAAATATTTAATTATAACCACGTATATATCTTAATAAAAAAATATAATTTAATTATAACCACATATATATCTTAATAAAAAAATGTACTGTTTAATCTTAATATATTAAGTAATTTCATTTAAGGTAAGTTCTTCGGATACAGGAAAAAAGAAGGAAAAGACAACATACAAGATAAAAGACAAGAAGATTTAAAGAAAGCATTAAATGATATTCGAGAGAAGAATAAATCGATAAAAAAAATATGCAAAGAATATGCTACCTTGTCTGATAATTTATTGACTCAACAATTCTTTTAGTTGTATGTTGACACAAAATTGTTATATTGTTTTGTTAATTTAATATGGCCAAAAACTTACTATAATCAACGCGGGTCTTTCCCTGTGATTTTAGGGTAAAATTAACAGAACTGATTACTGTTTATTTTTCAAGTTGCAAAATTAATTGCCTAATTTTAAGTTACTTAAACCAATGTTGAGAAGAATTATTTTTATTTTTTAAAGTGAATTTTAAATGATGATAATGTTGATTTTTAATTTAAAATAATAAAAAAATGTACTGTTTAATCTTGATATATTAAACAGTACCTATGTTTTAATTATTTTTTATAAGCAAGTATTTAACGAAAACAGTGGACGCAATTTGGTTTATTATTATAGAGGATAGTTTTAGTTCGCGTCCATTGTGGACGCAAAGTGGAAGTTTTGTAAAATTCGATGTAGTAATTCGCGTCCACCTTATTTTATTCGTTAAAAATAAAAAACATTACCAAATTCATAAAAAACATTATACCTTTATTCATCATTAAACCGTAGAGATAGCTATCTATCCTAAAATTCACATAAAACAATATAAAACTTACCATCAAACACGCCGCTGCACACTAATTTTTATCTAAAATTCAGCGTGTTTGCGCTTTCTTGTTGAAGAGCCTAGACTAATTATTTTTTCTAAAAGGATTGGTTGGACGCACAGAACTTTTGTCTATCTGTGCGTGCCTCTTATACATTAACGTATTAGCGGTAATGATCTTTCGTTTGATTGGTGTGTTAATTATCTTGTTTTCGAAGTTTTTTAAAAGGAGATCGGCAAAATGGACGCGAACTGGGCGATGGTCGCGAACAAGCGAAATGACCCTAGCAGTCGTAAAATAAGAAAAGAAAGCGAAGTATCCGCGTCCTGGCTTAAGAATTTGGCCCAAGTTTTCATAAGTTCCAAGGCCTGTTTAGTACTTACTTAAAATGTTATATTTTGATTACATAAAATACGAAAAGCAGCAGGCCGTGTAACAACGTTGTTCCATGATTCGTTGACCATGGTCCGATGCACCATGCCTTCCGCAGTCGCATCACAATGAGGGAAACTGATTAGTATACATTTATTTTATGACTGTTGTCAATTAAAATAAATCACTAATCAGTGTAAATAAACCTGATGGCATTATTGTGTTGGCAAACGGTGTCGAATTTTTGTGTCGCAAATTCGCATAATATGCTGCTTTTGTATGAATTTTACTGTCTATACCGACAAAAAGCTGAAACATATTCCTTTTAACTGCCACGTCCGCAAATGTAGTGTAAGCAACTGAAGAACAATATGTCGCTTAAAATGGTACACCTAATACTTAGAGAATTTAATTCAACGTTTTATAATATCAACGGTAATGTGAAACCCTATATAAGTTGATATCATAAAGTGTGATGCCGAAAGTGAGAGAAATTATCAAGTTTTCCAGACAGTTTATTATTTTATTTTTTAATAAACTTACAAGTATACATTTAATTCGGCATATGTATGCACGAATCAGTAACGTGATACGTGTCCAGGTCACATTTGGGTAGCCCATTGCGACAGGTCGACCGAACGTCTTGTGAAACGCCGCTTGCGCAGCGTACCCCACCGACGACGGTCGATTGTGTCGAAACGTACGATACAGTCGCCGCCTCACGCCCGATCCACAACCCCCACTAGGCTGAACTACACAAATCCGACTCTTAATCAGATTTACATTGCTTATGGTTGATATTTTGTATTCCTTTTGCAAACTCTTTTCAGGTGCGATTAATTTACAATCGTCGGATATTTCTTAAGGAACGTAGACCCAAAATATTGAATGTTATATGTGCTAAATGCTAGAAATATTTCCAATACATTTAGTTCTGAAGCTATTATTTTTTAAGTTACTTCACTGTGAAGCAACACATTGCAACTCGACTTGTATACGTAGAAGGTGCTTACGTAAGCCACAGGTAATTTCGCATAGATACTGATTAGAAACCAACAACATCTTAAATTTTGGGTGAGTAGGCCAGAAGGCGTAGAATTGTTACTTTATAAACTCAGTACTTCAATGAAACTTTTTGCTACTGCACAGAAAGAAGTTTAAAGTTTCATTGTTCCATACAATATCAATCACCTTATGTTTCAACTACCATGTGCATAAACTATTCACATTGTTTAATTTCGGGCGGATAGAAATGAGTCAAAACGGTCTAAACAAGATCCCAAATACTCCAAACGGAAACAATATCCTGGTGTTGCTTCTTATAACGAGTGTTATGAATGTTATGATACATAAAATAGCATTTAGAGCCCAACTGTTAGAGCCGTACCAGTAACATTGCACAAGGCTTACTGCAGGTCGGGCAGGCGGTGCGAGGCTCTCGCAACACCCATTATTCGGGTCAGGCAACTATTTGTGTGAATTGTGTCATCTGACATACCTATTACTCTTGCGATAAATATTCTTTGTTTACTATTTGTAATCTCTAAGATTGTGTTTTTCTTCTTTACTTCTACATAATAAAATTATATCAACATTTATTTCTGAAACCTTAAAAGTGTGCTTTAAATTGAGCGATAAAATGTTCCAAAAATACACAAATTTTATCGTTGGAAGACCTACTCTTTAATACGTACATTGTCCTACTTACACGATTCATAGGATCCATTTGCAAACGAAGCTGGTGATTATTTTTAATAAAGAATCGTTTTTAGGGTCTTTTTAGTTTTTTGGGAAGCTTTGACATGACTTATTTTAATTTAATACTCTTCTAGAATGTTCTACTTATAAAAGTGTTCCTATTACGTTTATTGTATCAACCTTATCAGAAATACAACATTTATTTGGGAAACCTATGGGTTCCCGAAAAAACTATTCCTGAAGTTTAGACTGATAAGAAACTTATGGGTACACATTTTTATTTAGGTCTGGGTTCCCTTACATAAATTTTAGACTATTAGATGTTGCAAACATCACAGCATCTGGCGAAACGCGCAATGGCGAATGGCTCACGCACACAGGCGCGTTTACGTAGCAGTACGCACTAACACAGTCAGCGCGCGCGCCGCATCGCGGCCCCGCTCGCAAGTAGGTCAGGGCGCTCTGCGGCCGCGCGCGTTTTAAATTTAGAACGATCCGCACTTCAAGCTCCGCCCCACGCGATCGCCTAACTACAAGTTAATGTATAAATTACCTTCAAAACATCTACCTGTAACCGCACCCTTGCATCAGGCTATTCAGAGCCAATGGATGTGAACTAGACACGATTTCATTCTTTTATAGGTATTTCAATTTAAACTTATCTAAGTGGTGAATACTTGACATAAATCTATTCACTACGTTTCTAAACTTATCAGAAGTTTAACCCATATGTTGTTAAATAGTTCAGTTGACAAAAAGGGGCTTAGTAAATCGATAACTATAATGTCTCGTGCCAAACAATTGTGGTTTTTGTTTAACAATCAGTAGTGTTAGGAAGTAGGTACTACAATGGATGAAGTATTGGTACATATTAGTTGTGTTGCTGCATGCCCTGTTCCAGGTCTATGTTTCACCAATGCAATCCGTTGCCTTTTAATTAATTCTGTCATCTGTCTCATTTAGTTCTTCTACATCTGATTGTAAATCTGAATTAATCCTACAGCAGTTTTCTTAATTATTCATGTCTTCTTGTCCAATGAGAGTCGTAGGGCAGATGTAGCTATGATTAATGTCAACCACATTATTACTAATGGTTAAAATATTTAATGAAATAAATAAACCTGAACAATTCAATATTAAACCTGAATAAGTGGGATTTTATCTACTGTCTCCCTGTTTTCAGCCTTTTATCAACGTTAGTTTCAGATACCCTGCGGCACCACAGGGTTGACCTCTACTGTTAAGTAGGTGAAGGTCGTCATGGAAAAGGACGTGTTCTTTTCTTCTACTATTTATTTATCGTTATATTACTGTTTAGATGGACTCTATTTTAAGTTTATTGTATTAAATTGGGTTAAATCAAATGATGTAATCCTATTTAGGCCAATAGCTGCGACTGATCAACCGACAAGAATTGCGGTGGACGCACCCTAGAATATCTATAAGAACGGCGACCTAAATTGCTTGTATTATCAGCTTCTGCTAATGAATTGTAATTCATAAGTAATGAAAAAGTTGTAACTCACCTTCGAGTTTCATGCCAACATCGAGGCACTTTTGGAAGCGGCAAAATGGGCAGCGTTTCCGTTGTGTTTTGTCTATGTGGCAGGCTCGTTCAGCGACGCACGTGTACACCTTCTTGTTTTGAACGGTTCTTTTGAAGAAGCCTTTACAGGACTCGCACGTCAGTAGCCCGTAGTGGTAGCCGCTGACTTTGTCTCCACAGACGGGACACAGTTCCTCGATAACATCCTTGGTGTCTGTCTGATCACACACGGTGCCGGCTGCAGGCAAGTAGGCGCCTGGTTCACCACCGGCGCCTGTTGGAAACAGATATGAAGCATCCAGATTGGCATAGCCGAAAGATTGCTGTTCAGGGGGGCATTGATACGCGGCGCCTTGCGGCACGTACTGTTGCGATGCACTCGAAGGACCCCCACCTGAACCAGACCCTTCAGGGCCTGGGCTCAGATCGAATGGGGACATATTGAGGGACATGAGGCCTGTCTGCTGGTCCATCGTCATGCTCGGCCGCTCAGTGCGGCTGTTTATTACAAATCCCTAAGGCGGCGTTCAACCGCAACAACGTTCACACAGTCACCGAGTTCACTAGCGGTCTGGCCGCAACACTAGCTACCGCTCGCGGACACCTGTTCAAGCACTATTGTAGGAAGCACATAAATCCAATACATTTTGTTCTATACGAGCGGTGTAAGAAGTTTACAGGCGTTAAGCGTCTGTGTCAGTCACCAAAGAAACTATAACTACTGTTCGAACATGTGTTGACAGCGCGTGGTATGTTACGATCGCAATGAGAATAGTTGACAACAAGCGGCACGCGTGCCGCTCGGTAGACGTACCGCGATCGACTGGCGGGTAGCCGGCCGGCGACAACGGCGCGCGTGCCGGCGCCTCCCGCATGCGCGCCCCGCCGCCACCCGCAGGCCCCTGCCCGCTCGCACAATGGAAAACGATTAGGAGCCCATGTAATAAGTGAAAGTGAGTCGGTGACCCACTTTCCCGCGATCCAGGTCTATGTTAGTGCGCGTTCGCGCGGTTGCGCCACCGAGCGGGCGGAGGACGGCGCGGGGGGCGGCCCACTGACCCAGTTGCGCGCAGTGCCGCAGCAGGGCAGGGTTGCCGCGAACACCGAGCTAATGTTTACGTTCGCACTGCATTCGATTATGACTTGTGTTCGCTGAACGTATACGTAACTGCAGCAATACATACTAGCGTAACACCTCCGCCGCCAATATCATTGCATATCCACCGTCAAGACCAAGAGTGATGCATTCATAATGCAGAATCAAATTCTAAGTATAATAGTCCAGCAGAACGTACATTCATATGTACTATTGAGCAAAAATGCTTCTAACCTTTTCCTTAAAATTTCGATTTATTCCAGAATTACTAAACCATAAAATCAGGGAATATTTGTTTTATTTGCTTCATATCTTTTTCAAAAGCCTTTGATTGTGATTAGTTAGTTGGTACAAATAATCTACAAAATGTCTATAAATAGACTCCTAATCCCTCTTATTTTTAATTCCAATTAGATTTGAATTTATTAAACAAGACAACTATTATATGAGCAGATGCGATGATAGAAATGTTGACTCAAACTTTTGGTCTATTTCTATGCAAATATTTTGAATAAAGAGAAATAAGAAGAATTTACTCAAGAGTAAAAAAAAGTCAAAAAGTCTTCCCGCATATGTTTTCTCTTTTTGGAAAAACTACAATCATTCAAAAAACAAGGACAAGGTGAAAAAGAAAAAGTACGATTAAGTTACTGACTATGATCGTAAAAAATGTTTGACAAGATACACAATCATCACAGCCGTTCATCGCATATGGAAGGAACATTTCTGAATAAGGAATTACTTATCCGAAATAAATACGCCTACCTACGTAGGTAATTTTCGAGTCATAACGATAGCCTTTCAATATCAAAAGCGAAATAAAGATCTTGACCTGGATTTTGTTAAAATCAGTCAACAGGTCACGAACGAGTGACTGTCTGTGACAGCCTTGTATTCGCAATGTAATTTGATTCGACGTGTTCTACAGCACTAAACACATCGCAAACGGACGACGCCTGACTATACTACCAACTCTATTGCATCTCTTTCAAGCTTATGAATGATATCGGTGTTAAGTCTGCCCAGGGTATCCATAGAAAAAAATGTAGGTAATATAAAATCCCAAAATTAGGAACTAACTTGCAATATAATCTTTTTCTACACATGCTTGGCTAAATAAAGTATGTCACGCTGAAACAGCACTACAGACATGAGCGTCCAATTTTGCTTCTGAATAAGATTTAAAAAATATATAAATAATGTATCAACTAGGTACATCTTCACAAACATAAAACAACAAATCGTGCATAATAAGCTACAATGACTCAATAGTTTCGATTTCATAATCAAGACCTGAATACCGGATGAAAAGCAACGGCAAGGTAGGTATACCCGAAGTATGCCGTTTTCGCTATCGCACAGACGCCTCGGCCTCGTACGAAAGCAAGAGTGCTCGCAGAGTCGCACGCGCAATGCTTTCTTCATGCGCGCAACTGACGTCACACTTTCTCTGGCGATGACGCATGTTGATGTAACGCATCGTAATACTGCGGTAATAACATTGCTATACCAGGCATTAGTGTGTCACCGCGATTTGCCGCTATAACCCGTTTATGTTTTATCTATGAGAACTTTTTCACATTGATTTTTGTCTCATTATTTGTTGTGTGTAGTAGTGGCGGAAATTGGGTAGGCTTTTAAACGACAGTGGACTTGATAGGCTGAGCTGCTGATCCTTATCGTACAATTTTGCGCCAACGCTGCGAGGACAGTTGCTATCAATAAGTTCTCGGCTTATTAATAATTTATGCAAATCCTTCTGCAGGACCACGATACGTTTTTTTACTTACGTAGTATGTGACAATACACTGAGATAGATTTTCTAATTAATCATCCTATTTTTAATTGTTTTTGCTAAATGATAATCACGGTCTAGAAATGTCATGTCTTAGCTTAATTTACTGCAGCGAATCATTTGCTTTTATAGTAGTCAAGTGTGATTCATACCGGGCCTAATTCTAGAAAGAAAAGTTTCACACAGCTTTTATAGTCACACACGGTTATTTCAGTTTATATTCAGAAATATGAATTTGGAAAGGCACAGGATCGTGTTAATTTAGATCCTCTCCCTTCAATTTCAAAAATATTTAAAAAAAAACTTTGGCGTCCCCCAGTCGCCAAGTTTTTTTTAACATCACATTTGTGTTATCTAAAATCATTTCGGTTATCGATACAAATCCAACGGCACCCTGATTATAGTAATCATTCTTTTTCATAGTTTAAAAGATACTCCATACATATATGGGGATATAAGGAATAGTACAAGATACGCGCGAGAAACAAAACTCTTCTTGGCAGTCGCAGATATTGATCAAAATACATAGGTATCTGAAAATAATGTAGATTATTTTTCCGACCCAAATATCGACCAATAGAATTGCACCATTCGACGTCACGTGGTACAACCTACATGGTATTATACTGAAAATTTTTTGAATATTTTCTCTGGTCGTTGCTACGTCAAACTGACAGGTTGTGGCCGACATTTGGGACGGAAAAATCATCATCCTCCGAGCCTTTTTCCCAAACTATGTTGGGGTCGGCTTCCAGTCTAACCGGATTCAGCTGAGTACCAGTGCTTTACAAGAAGCGACTGCCTATCTGACCTCCTCAACCCAGTTACCCGGGCAACCCGATACCCCTTGGTTAGACTGGTGTCAGACTTACTGGCTTCTGACTACCCGTAACGACTGCCAAGGATGTTCAATGACAGCCGGGACCTACAGTTTAACGTGCCATCCGAAACACAGTCATTGGTGTCTAAGATATACTTAGAAAGTACATACAAACTTAGAAAAGTTGCATTGGTACTTGCCTGACCTGGAATCGAACCCGCGCCCTCATACTCGAGAGGTTGGTTCTTTGCCCACTAGGCCACCACGACTTTTTTTGGGACGGAAAAATAATCTCCCGAATACCACACGAGCTTCATAATTATCTGGCATTTCCCTCAAGGTTCCCTGCAAACAAATAAAGTCGTCAAGTTTTTCAGGAAAAATCACTCGCGCTTCGCGCTCGTTATTTTTTAACCTGAAAAACTTGACTCCTTCATTTGTTTGCAACGAACCTATCGGAAAATACCCGATAATTTTGAAGCTCTTGTGGTATTATAAGTGATTATTTTTCCGACCCAAATATCGACCAATAGAATTGCACCATTCGACGTCACGTGGTACAACCTACATGGTATTATACTGAAAATTTTTTGAATATTTTCTCTGGTCGTTGCTACGTCAAACTGACAGGTTGTGGCCGACATTTGGGACGGAAAAATAATCTCCCGAATACCACACGAGCTTCATAATTATCTGGCATTTCCCTCAAGGTTCCCTGCAAACAAATAAAGTCGTCAAGTTTTTCAGGAAAAATCACTCGCGCTTCGCGCTCGTTATTTTTTAACCTGAAAAACTTGACTCCTTCATTTGTTTGCAACGAACCTATCGGAAAATACCCGATAATTTTGAAGCTCTTGTGGTATTATAAGTGAGCATTTTTTGAAAATATTGTATAAAATATTTACGTGCCGAATATAAAAGGGTATGAGAATTTAAAGTGGGCGTTGGGGGTTAGGAGTATTGAGGTTGAGGTGGGGAGTCTCCGAAATGGGGGCAACATTTGGGTTTCGAAGCCAAGTGCATTGGGTCACTAGGTCAATGATAACATTCTCGTTCCTGGAATTACGTGCACGCTTCGTGTAATTCTACTACAATATACGTTTAAACTACAACCCTGAATACATATTTATTAGGTTTCAATAGAAGTGGTTATTTATGTATTTACAATCGATGGAAGTGTTCATTGTTTGGTGATGATGGTGAAGATGGTGCACAGGTAAAATCACCTTATGTATGATGACTTCTTATTTTTAGTTAGTCCAAAATGGTGTCATCCCACTGAAAATCTTACATCTCTGTTGTAAGTAGATGATTCTGAAGGCTATCGACATTATGTAACAAGATTTATATCTGAAAAGTAGGAGTTGTAATTAAATATAACGTGGCATAGGTCAGTTCACTATGTTAGGACCCAATGTGTTATAATTGAAGTAAATCTTGACGTAGGTACATATGTTAATTACAAAGCATGTATGTTAAGCGCCTTTTCTCCATAACCTGACTGACTGTATGGTATGGGCAAAGGTATGAGGATCCTAGATTATAGTTTTATAAGGGTAAGCAAAGTATTATTAACGAGACGCGGTCAAAACCGTTTCAGACAGCTAATATTGAACAACCTTTTGCAAACTCACCACGTGGTCTATTGCATCACCTAGAACAAATTACACAGAGTATTTCTTTTTAATTTCTTTATGAGTGCATCGATCGATACCCAATTGCATACACTACGTATTTTTTCCTATTTTAAATGAATTTACACCAGAATTTAACACGAGCTTCAATTATTCAATGTCTGGCCTGGAAGGGCGTGCACTCTTTGAATGTCACCCACAAGAGCTTCGCGCATGCTCTCTTTTGCCTGGCCACAAACGAGCGCAATTTTTATTTTCCCTAGCCACACTTGTTCCTTATACCTCAATGGATAACCCAGTTACATTAATAGCTTATTGCCGCAGAGTTTTCCCAATTCGGTAATAAGCTTGTTGTTCTATTTCTTTTAATTTGTGCCAATTTTACATCACTTAAAAATACAACGATATGCCAAATTCCGTTTTTTGATACGTGCACACGTGGCTAAAATCTTTGTATACCTTCCCCAACCTATACCACGATCCGCCATTTTAGTATCATCATAAGTCATTTACGGGGGTGACGAGGAGAATCATTCCCGGCCTGAATAGGTAAGCAACAGAGTGCATGAAGAACAAAGTAGGAACAGCAGGGCGTCTAGTCTAAATATTAGTTTTTCGCCAAGTAAAGCACACCCGTTTAGTTACAGTTAAGTGAACGTCACATTTACTTTTTACGGTGTGTAAGCAGATGAGCTCCCCAGATTTCCCTGTCTCATCCCGCCGCAGTTCGAGAAGTTTTCTTTCCTCATCATCATCTACCTACCTTTATGTGTAGATGGTGACAACACGGTAAACAACGGATGACATGAATAATCTTCAGGAGGTGATTACAAAGCCGAAGTGTCTCGAAAGCATTGCACCACAATTAAAGTTAAGACTCAAACAAGTAATTGATTCCCACAGTATAAAACATAACAGTTCCTTAACCGGTAAACACAAATATGTATGTATAATAATGTGCTCCAATATACAGATGGTTGGAATAACAAATTAGGTTACCCAACCCAATAGTTGCAAAGAAACGGGCGACCTGATTCTGAGATGAGACGATTTCACTTCATTTCAGATACATTTCGCAATCATTTAACTTTAAGATAGACAAAAAGGTTGAATGTTGATTGACAGAAATATATTTCTTCAGTTTGGCCATTTTGAATTCGATAATGCTAATTCTATGTTATCATGTGCTAAGAGCGCATAATGTTCTGCTCCAGTTTCAAGAAAAACCTACATTTTAGGAGGAATTTGGAAATAAACTTTAACACAGACAAGAAGTAAGTATAAACCCTGTTTAATTATTTTGCATCTTAAAAGTATCTACCTAAGTGATTACAGTCTTCAGAAAGATTACTTTGTTCAAGTTTTTTTTAATCCTAAGGTAAAAAAATGAGAACGCGCCGCACCTTTGCACATAATAGGGTCATAAAAGTTATAGACCTCAAAAAACATAATATTAGAATTGATTTGCATGTAATTTACATCAAACGATTTAATAAAATCTCGTCCAAAACGGGTCACAATCCATACAAAATTGCCCCACGTCTTATAACAATGAGATGTATCTCAAAAAAAGATAATAATGTTTAAAAAAATATGGCATACTCTCTAACTTGATTATTTTACACCTTCATACGAAAAAAATGCTTTAAACATTGTTCAGGCGCTGTTATGAAATCAGCGTTCACAAGAGTATTTATGGACCATTTTGAAAAAATATTTTTTTGTTTGACACACGCCTCGGTGTCAAGTTTTTACCCTGCGCATGCCTACAACTTTCAAAAGCTGCCCTGGATTTCTCAGGGTTTCTACCATCAGATCCTGACCTGATGACTATGAGACCACTTCTAAGGTGTCCACTTCGTCGTCGTAAGGTGTCGAAGATTCGTCACATTGTTGTAGGACGTGGGGCAATTTTGATCCATCTTCTTTAAATATCGTACAAAGTGCGGTAAATTGGTGCTATTTAGTGGTTAATTTTTAAAAATTATTTATCATTACGAATAACAAAGATACCAAAAATCCTTTAAATGAAAACGATTCTATAAAATTACAGAACAAGAAATTTTAAATCCCGTGTGTTGCATGGACATGTAAATAGGAGCAAAGCTTTCTATCCGAAATTAGTCGGCAAGTTAAAACAGATAAATAGACAAAAGACTCGGAAATAAAACGTCGTATCATCCATTGTTTTCTGAAAAACCGTTAGAGCTTCTACAATATTCAAAGGTTTTCTATAATTGCACTGTCTCTATCGTAAACATTTGGAAGCTTTCTTTTCAAAAAAAAGGCTGTAAAATCGGGTATAGAACTTAACTGTTGTAAAACATAAGGGTAAATGGGGTAAAACAGTAAATAGCCCGATGGCATTATATGAAGAACACGTAGGTACAGTTTTTTCACACCTAGGTAATAAGGTACATTCACTACTTACGATATTAGAAATAACTACAAACTTATTGGTTGCTACAATTAATCGGTATAATGATAATAATTTAAAACAGCAATTGGATTATATTGCTCTTAGATCCCAAAACAACTTTCGTTTCCTTGCTTAATTTGTCATCAACGCGAAAAGTTTTAATCTCTGCACAAGTTTGGCAGCAGATCTGATAATTATTCTTCTTATCAAAAAGCTACCCTTTGGAACCTAATTGAGATATCATATCGTGTGCCGGGTGACAGGAGGACCAATTTTTCGATGCCCTTTAATAGTTTTAAGTTTCCCTTTTTATGTTAATATAGATTCAGTATTATTTAGCTTATGATGTAAATAAATACATCTTATTGTCTTCCACATTATGTTTTAGACAACTTAATAGCAAATTAAAATAATTACCTACATGGTTTATCGTAAGTGCCTGGGGAAATAAACATGAGCGTCACGGCCGCTCTCCGCTGCAAGGATACATCAGGGCCAGCAACTAACTAACTAGATTGACATCGATACGTTACAGAAAATGTGTGGAAATCTAGGAAGTGTACAATGCCGAGGCCATTCAGGAAATATGTACAATATTGTTCCAAACGCTACCTATTTAATTACACACATATCCTAGGAAATGTATACCTTTCTTAGAAATTGTATAAAATTCATGCTCTTTTTTATTTGAACACTTCATACCATAACGCGGTTTGCTTTCATGAAATCGGTGACACCAAGGCGGATCCGAAGATGTTTGGCAGTTCGGGTTCAGGAACAGACAAATGGTATCAAATATTTTCCGTGTATTATGTCTGATAAACTCGGGTACCGTTATAGGATAGCAAAAACCGTTGCGTAATATAGGACAACATTTGTAAGAGATGTTCTATATGTAGCACGCCGTATATTCGATGGAACCGTTAGATATGAATTACTGTACCAAGTTGTGAAACAGGAATCCTACTTATTTGCGTATTGCACTTACGTCAATTGATGTAGCCTTGCTAATATATAGGACAAAACGTAAACTGATAAATATAGTATCGAATTTTAATGCTGAAATCCTGAAGACTATGTTGGATATGTTATATCAACCGATTTCCCAAGAAGGGGAAGGTTCATAATTTGACTGTTTGTTTTTTTATACGAGTTACTTGATTTATCGAAGACCGATTTGGAATTTCTGTGGTCTTCAACTCGTGATCTGACAATAGATTTGCAACATTGATCAATGATACCTTTTGACCTCAATCAAATTAAGCCATAAGTCAAGTGTCAGCAGCATGGTCTTGCATTTAAGACTTGTAAATCCGCCACCTCTACTTGCGACTACTGCGGGGCAGAAGAACACGCCAGTCAACATTGTTCTTCAAAGGTAGAACTGGTAGAACCACCGAACAGTGCAACTTGTAAGAGCTACAAAAACCTCACACACACACCATAATACCCTAGTAAGAGTACCTACTTAATATTTCTAATTTAATTATTATAGCTGTAAAAATTATGTTCTAATTATTTACAACGCTAGTCTTATGACTACATCGAAGAATTTCTGATTGTAGGTACGTAAATAAAAAATACTTAGAAATAATCGAAAAATAAGCGTGTTAAAAATAATGCTTTGTATAATAACACTGTTTGTCACAGTGACCTAGTTTTTTGTTAATATAGCTATTACCTACTCGTTAATTTACTACTACATACAAATATTGCAATAAGTAATTTTACGCCTGAACACAGTTTCTACCTAGTTCAGGTATATGATATTACGTACAAATGGAATAAATAAACGATTAATTTATTATAGAAACTAAGAAGAATCGAAGATAAATTCGCAAATTTTAGTAATAAAGACGTGGCTTTTTTATCATAGACTGTAGCTTAGAGGAAAATTCAGAAGCGTAGGTATCGTAGGAACTTTAGCGAGCTGTTCTCTGCTTATGGCACTACCTCCTAAGGTATTAAACCTTATTTCCATGCTATTCTTGCCGTCGACCTTTAAGGTTGCCTGTAACATATTCATTGCTGAATATCGAACAAACTGTGCAGTTAAATTTTCCACAGATTCTCAAACTCACCTGACCTACTCTTTGTGGAAGTTCGTAGCTGTCGAGGATTTTTTTTTTTAATTGGTTTGGATTACAGTTCCCAAGTTATCCTAACCTATTTTTCCACTATTTTTTTTTTTAGGTTTGTTTTTTATTGTTTATTTACAAATAACTTTTTACAATATCTTAATAATTATATATATACAACATACCACTAACTTATTACCTAATATATACATTTACTATAAATATAAATGTTTTAAAAAATTGCATCAAAAAACTCCTCCTCATCGCTGCCCACCGGGAGTGTACCCAAGAGGCTGGCAGCATTGCCACGTTGGATGGCAATGCTTACTTTTTGGCCAAAATAAAAACCTAAAAAAAAAAAAAAAAAGTAAAAAAAAAAAAATCCACTGTGATATTTCAATATAATATTTTTTATTTCATGATGTGCTTTAGTAAAGCACGTTAGGTGTCTATCTTTTTTATTTGGGTATATGAAATAAATAAAAACAATGTATCTTCTTACAAAGTACATTATCTCATATATATTCCAACTTTCATTTTCTCTGTAGGTATTCTTAAAGGTCAGCAAGTTCTGCGATTTGTGGGAACACGGAACAATTATTAGGCATTAAATTAGCGGTTTTATATATTATTTTCTGGGTTTTTCCATCCGCAATACTCTAGCAACTTATTTGTCAACGTACATTGATCCGCTTATCAATAACGAGCAATTTTCTTTATTCTACAATTTGATTGTGATGAAATTTTTAACGATAAAAAAAGGGCTTTGATTTTCTCCTACTGGGCTTGGAAGTTGAAGGGATAATAAATGAATGTTGAAGGAATAAAACCCATTTTAACAGATGAATAATGATGAAAACATGAACTAAAATGAGCTCATCTTGTGTATTGAATAATTGTTATGTCCTAGTCCAAAAAATATTCACTCTAATAGGTAAAATGACAATAACTAAAATTCTCTTTAAAACTACTTAATTAGTAGGAACTTCCGTGTACTAAAGTATGCACATTCACGGCACTCCTTTATAAATAAATAGGCTCAACTGATGTCATTATTATTGTGAATCGTAAGCGTTGAATGCAGTGCTGGAATACAATCACCCAGCAGCATGCATTAGCATAAATGCATCAGAAGCGATACGCATAACTTGGCACGACATTAAGCATAATTAGGCGGTGACCCACTTTTTTATCAAAGCTCGCGTCGACGATACGCTGCGCGGGCGATTCTCGCACACACGCGCGCCGCGGCCGTAAACACAACGCACACACACAACACATAGATCTACATTACAGCGCTCGATATAACAGATTCAGATAAACATTTATTTATACACATTGTTTGTTATCAAACTTTAAATAGATAATCGCTCACATTTTATTGCTATTTTGATATTTTAATATAGAACGTTTGTGTGACCATTGTCTTGATAAAAGAGGAGGCGTAAGGGTTTTTGGGTTTATTTTTTTTTGCATTGCAATTATAGAGAATATTATTTGCGATCTACGAAATAGGCAGTTTTATTAAATGTTGTCAAAAATTGTGATAGTACCTACCTATACTTTGTATAAAAAATATAATTGGGGCTAAACACATCTTATTATGGTGTGAATATACTAGGAAAGAAAATAACACGCTGGATTCATGTAAATCATATACACCATGTGTTTATCTTTTGAATCAGAAAACAAAAATAATTGCTACCACGTTTTTGTAATCTGATTCAAAATACATATATACATTTATTCTGTATCTAGATACGATATGTATTTATGAATAGTGAGAACGTTATTTCTCACATACATGTAAATAAGCGGAGCCTTGGCCTGGTTACCACGATTTTAGCGTTATTACAAAATACTCAAGTGATGCGGCGCCCGCGCACTGGAGTGGGGACCACGCACGCACAGAGTAAACGCCACGGCTCCAAACAAAAATATTGTACTGCAATCTAAAAACTGATGCCCGTAGTTTAATTCTATTGAGGGGAAATATCTCAAAATTTGCAAACCAATTTAATCATCTTAGGTAGGAGAGCTTATATTTTATTACTAGATGAAAACCCGGCTTCGCTCGGGTGAAATTTGACTCATAATACACATCTAGGTGCAAAATATAGATAGATGTTACTGTAGTCATCGGTTTTCAAAAATATTAAATATAGATTCATATAGCTTCGTTAGTTGTGTTTAATAAATATGGTAAATAAAAACTGCAAAAGTTTTTACATAAATTATTTTTATTTTAAATCAACATTCAAAATAAACTAAGACAAATTAACAAAATAATCAAATTCATCGTTAATATAGGTTATGTAAATAACTCTTATTAATAGTCAGAAAAGTATTATGTCAAAAATATTTTTACCATTTGTTGACGTCAACATAAGTTTAACGCGGTTCCAAAGCGCAAGCGTCGAAGAACCGCAAACAAACTACATATGTACCTACGTCGTATATTTTTAAGGTTTACTCTCTATAAATCTCTTTGTTTTAAGCACTCAGTCTTTTCTCTACTTTAACTTCTTCTTCTAAAAAAATAAAATCTGCTGACTGCCCAAATATAGTAACCTTATAAGTAATTACATGTTTGAGCCGTTTGGGGTTGAAACTCTTGGGCCGTGGGGTTCGAGCGCCCGCCTTCTTGCCAAGGATATTTCCCAGCGCCTGGTTGACACTTCCCGGGACCCAAAGGCAGGCTTTTATTTCGCACAGAGGTTGAGCATTGCCATCCAACGTGGCAATGCTGCCAGCCTTTTGGGTACATTACCCACCCAGTGACAGCGATGAGGAGCAATTTTTTGATGCACTGTATTAGTTTTAAGTTGTATATATATATATATATGTCTATTTTAACTTTTTTTAAATGAATGTAAATATTTTGTACGAAAGTGAATGACATTGACATTTGACAACTTCAACTTTAAAATTCTTTTTTCTGTGGTTGAATCGGCCAATATCCGGTATAAAGAAAAAACATATATCAAAGAGTATGTATATCATAAAAAAGAAAAAACACGTATCAAAGAGTATATCTTAAAAAAGTTGCCGTTTGATTTTCGCTATTTTGGCGCTGATCGCATAGTGAGTGGATGGTGAACTACTAAAGATGGCGACAGCGGTTTCTTTGTCAGTGCCATCGGAATTTAACGAAATTCTCCATAATCCGAATTTTGCGGATATATGTTGTCGACTCAAAATCGATATTTTTTTATGCTTTGTTATTTATATAAGGTTTCGATCCAGTCTACCGTACCCCTTGACGAAATTATTAATATAGATTAGTTCTATTGCATTTAAAAGGAATATTAATTTTCCGCCATAATATCCTGCAGAGCTTTCCTTACTTTTATAATAAGAAGGTAATTTCAATTTGCGTACTTTGACTGCTTAGTACAATTTCCTATTCAAAGGAAGCTGTGATTGCATTGGAAAAGGACCTCCTGCAGGCTTACATATTTATAAACCTTTGAACAGAACCAATTGCGTAGAGCAATTGATTCTTTGAACTTGGCATGGTTTGGCTTGCGGTGGAAAATTCTTATTTGCTTATTAAATACCTATATCAATGTCACGTGAGTACGTCAAATTACCACTGATTTTGGCCATCAGTGTAATAATTTACTGAAAGAGTTTTATATGTAGAGATGATATAGAGGATGTTGTCAATATTTTCAGAAGTATGCAATTTTAGTACATTTTGACTGGTTGGCCAAATAGGCATTTATTTTTTAAGTTTTGTAACTATTTAATGTAGGTATAAGTAATTACTTCAGTTCATAATGAACACGCATAGACGCCTATAGACAGCTGTTAATTGGAGTCCAGCGTTAAACACCTACGTGAGTTCTACTGCCAGCGTAACCTTGCTTTCTACAATGCAATCGTTAACAAATTAGACACTTTAAAAACCACTCGAACGATAATATACGAAATGCTGAAGGTTCTTCTTCACTTGGAACTCTATCGATTTTATGAACGTACTTTGAAATGGAGTAGCAAGGTTTGTTGTTGACAGATAAATTCACACGTACTTAATATAAATTTTACTGCGGCTATCCAATGATAAGCTTTTTGAAAGAGTTACTGGTCTATTATAGTGGCTACTCTTACCACCTTAGCTCGTGGTTAAGAAACAAGAACCGCACAGATCGAGCGCGGATGGGTGACCAACAATTTTATGGAGATTTCCAATGTTTTTCGGAACATAAATTATGAGTTATACAACTTATTCTTTGACAGAAGTCATGAGTTATTAGAATTCAGAGAGTCTCACAACTAATATTACCGGGGGTATAAAATCTGCTAACTGGGTTGAGCACAGCTCAGCAGATAAGCATTCCATTCATGCAAGACTTAGCTAGAGGAAGCCGGCCCGACGATAATTAAATGCTGGGCATTACTCTCTCTATCTTCGGGAAAACTTAATTCATAAATCGGTGAATTATTAACTAATTTAAGTTTTATGCATGTGCTTGTTTACCATAATGATGTACCCATATAGCATAAACTAGATGAAATTCCCAAAAAGCAACTATTTTATTATTTGTTATTTTAAAGAGGAATTGCACCACTGTTCAACAGACAGATATACATAATTATGTATAAATGAGCAGTATATGTGGAAGTGGCACAAGGTTGGTTGTAGAAACGGTTGCGCGGGTTGTAAGGAAACAACGCATACCGAATTATTTGCCTGAAAGCACCAATTTTGATAAACCCGAAAAAATATTACCTCCTCACATAAAGATTGACAAGTAGGAGAAAAGGTGCGGAAATAAAATCTATAAAATTGGTTACTCAGAAAAGTTCAAATTTTTATTTATTTGGAGTTATTGCAATTTGAAGCTAAAAGAAGTGTAAAACGAAAGCAAAGAATAAGATGCGCAGAATTATTTCAGGCAATTATTTTCCTGTAAGATCAGATACAGGCTAACAGCTTCGGGATCTGTCCTACAGAAAATCACATGTTAATGAAATCTTCGTGACATGAAACTTGTACTATAAGTACCTAATCATCACGAAGTTGATATTCATGCACATACAACGGATTTTTAGGACCGATCCATCTCCCCCTCATCACAAAAACATACTGAAAAACAAAAAACAACCATTTGGTGGTCAGGAAAACTTATACCATTTTTCTGGGCTTTTCTTTAAGTCGTACATACAAACAAACATACCTAGTGATCAAAATATTGAAAACGTGAGTTCTATGTTGGGTTGCCCAACTTTGCAAGGTTATAAGTGATTGGGTAAAACACACGTCAGTCTCAGAAAAATGCTAATCGTCGAATACAATGTCAATTGTTTGGAAACTTAAATCTAAATAGAACAAACGTTTTAATTAAAGCTATTTTTAAATTTGACCTGCCTAAAGACATCAGATAGGTCATTCAAATATGGAAATATTTGGGCCCAATGATGGTAGATATTGAAGTTTCATTTCAAACAGATCATGGACTCTTATCATTTCAAATCTGAATAAAAACATAACCCTTCTTGGCAGTCGGGTAATAAATTGAATCGCCAAAATATACGCCGCACATCTTCTGAGCAATTGCATGAAACTGGATTATGTATCTTTGTACATCGTGTTATCAGGACTTGGTTTTTAAGGTATAGAGTTATAAAAACTATATTGAAAAAAATAATTTACCAATGCGAAGCTCGTAATAAATCATGAAACAAGTGTTATCAGATTGTTTAATTACGAGATGTTTAAGTTTATTATCACCTAAAAAAATGCGTCTGAAATCCGCTATTCTGTATTTAGGGAACCATACCCAAAGGGTAAAACCTAGGGGACTAAGGGGACCTAGTTCAGTCCGGTAAAAGAGTTTGTTTCTGGCGAGACGACAGTGACGTCCTCACATAACACATTCATTGGTGCGCGGATTGCAACATGCCTCTGCGCCGTGTCCTACTTATCAAGATAAATTGATATTCAATTTCGCCAAAGGGCAACAGTTGTAAGCGCTGAGGTAAATTCTTAAATATTTTTGTGATATGAGCTCCTAACATATACAAATCTTCCTCAGGTTTCCAAACATACGGGATGTGATTAATGGGTGTGGGTGCCAGTGATAAATAATATTGCGCAATTTTCGAGTTGAAAAGTATTTTGCATTTAATAACGTTTTAGTTCCTTTTACCACATCATAAATTAGTTATATAGCAAATCTTGTATCCGTAGGCGCATGTGCGCACTTAACACGAACGTGAAGTGACGTATTACCAAAATCCTTTGTTCTTCGGATATTCTGGTTGCACCGCGGAGTCAAGTCTTGCACAATCAAGTAACCTTCGAAATGGAAAAGAAACGCACGCGCACAGCCCACGTCGCCGTCGTTCGCCATATTGAAACTCTTTTAAAACTGTTGGAAGGTTTTACAATTTGCAGTCAGATCTGTTATAGTATTTTGTATGAGTTTCAATGCTTTTGATTCAGTCATAATAATCAAAATTAAATATGTATGTTTTTCATTTAATGGAAGGTAAACAAGTAAATGGAAGGGTTAAATGTGCGCTTTAAAAGTTCACGCTGTCTGCAGTGGTAATTACTATAGGACTTTTAAATCAGGACGCAGCACTTGAGTCGTTTGACAAAACCAATTCAGAGAAATGGTCTGGGGTTCAATCAATTGTCGTATTCATTGCTATCAATATCTCTTCGCAATAATTAGATGCTGACGTATTGCATATAAATGCTTAACATGATGTGATGTACATGTGGGGTACAGTACAGTAGTGGTGATGTACAGGTGCTGCGTGGGGGTATTGAAAATGGGAACATTAACTTATTTATTGCCAATTATACTCTGTAAGCAGGTCTGTTAAAATATTGTGATAACCTAACAAAAAAAGCAGGCTCACATAGGCACCCATTATAAGTTACGATAATACCTATGAGAAAAATTTCCATTGTAATAAAGAAGCTTTTTTAAGGGGCAGGCTCTTCCAGCATTGCGGCATCCCACATCGTCACAGTGTCACATGCTTCGAAGTCGCACGATGTCGAAAGACCTGCGCCAAGCAACATGCGCCATGTGGCAACAACACGCGGAGTGCCGAGTCCGTAACCAAATGTTATGTATGGACTCTGTACGTACCAATTCTGAGCTGGCAATTTAGAATCAACAGAAGTATTGCATGTTACATTTGTCGAATAATGATTTACTTTTTCGTAATATGCAACGAGACAATTGTAGCTGGTATTTTGCTACAAATTATGCCTCCGCCCATGAAATGGTACTTTATGTTATTCATCATTTATCGATTAGGAAATTCATTTTATCTGGCTTTGTAAGAACGATCCGTACAAAACAATGGCATCAAATAAAACGTCATCAGGCCTCTGTCACTCGACGTACTTGCGCGCGATAAATGCCTACCGCTCGCTGGGTTACCGGTAACCCAACGCGGCTCAGGGCTTTCAATAGTATCACACGCCGCGCGCGTTCCAATATTATTATTTTTATTTCGTGGCATGTTATGCTGTTGGTTTTTATTAGTTTTTTAAGCTACCTAACAAACTGATGGATTATTTTGAGTTGTGTTGGTTTATAAGCGACTATTGTAAGATTTAGAAACATTTTATATTTATGAACTTATCTAGTAATTCTATTTTTTTTAAATAAATTAATACTTATCTACTTTATGATTTTAACAACAGAGATCATTAGGTACTTATTTTACTTTAGATACCTACTTAGTTACCTATATGAATTTTATTGTGAGTTTTGTAGCTCAAAACACATCTCGAGTTTAAGTAGGTATAGTTCTGGTCCAACTTAATGACGACTCGGAACATTACGCGTGTCGCTACGCAGAAACCAATTTTAGGTATGTATCAACACTCGACGGAGTTGTACCATATGGGGTATGGCAGTTGTGCTCGAAAAATAGTTGGAAACCGCCTTTGATTTTGACGAAAGCTTTACTTAAGTACTTACCTATGCTTACGTATTAGTTAATATTTAGTAATATGTACCCGTACTCCATTTTAGTAGGCAATACAATAGTTAACTAAAGAAAAATATTCTTGATATTACTTTTTATTTAAAAACTCAGTTTTAAAAAAGGCTATCTTAAAATAAGCGTAACTTTGTTTTCCTACTTAAATATTAATAAATTGTAAGAAGCAACCCTAAGCACGGCCACGGCACGGTTGCGGTCACTGAACTGTGCGCTATCGCATTGGAATAACAATCAAGCGCTCGAGCTTTTAAGGTTCATTTTATAACGCAGCTAGGAATTTGTAGGTAGTTGGGGAACTTGTAGGTGCTTATAACAGTAGGTATGGACTTTTTTGTATGGAGTGATTTATCTGTTACGTAGTAACTATTATATAATCTGTGACGTCATCATAATAGTTGAAATATAGTTCACTTTTATTACAGAGATACCGTAGATGTATCCCAATTTGCCCAAATGAAGTCAACGTTTTCTTTCCAAACAAAGCATCTCCAGCCAGTAAGAATGCACAAACTAAGCAAGAGCAGAGCATCATTATTTCTAACAACGCAAACTACACAAGAATCTTTTTAATATAAGACATGCATAATAATTACTCAGAATGCAAGTAAAGCCTCTGAAAATAGTTCATAATAAATGTAAATGTATGACGTCCACAGTAATTGGCGAGCAGTTTTTTCATCGATTTGCAATTTGCAGCGCTGCCGAGGGTAGCAATTCAATATAAGTTACTTCAATAAGACTGCTGTTTTATCAATTCCAATATAAATTGAAATATGACTGGGGCTTCTAGCCTTGTTCTTTGATAACGCAGGTCAACATTCAATAGTGAATCACTTAGGTAGAAAATTAATTCATGGTTCGGTCTGGGAGGCTTCTCTGTAATAACCTAAGTGTAAGAGCAGTTTTATCTAGAAGTAAGATTTATTAGAAGTGATGTTGGAGTAAGTGCGTAAGTATTGTAGGTCATGATGTTACGTTTCCCTAGCGTCACGATTGTGTGTCGGTCCATACGTCACTAATACCTATGCATTCGTATCTGGCGCTAATTTAGCGTTACACTTGTTCTTATCGAGCCTTTTCTTATTATTAAAAATATTAGGTTAAGGTGAACGCTCAAGCATATCGTCACGTGTATTATACTGAAAATGTTTAAATTTAAAATGAGTTCTGTATTACAGGAGCTAAGAAAAATACTAGCAAACCAGTCAAAAAAATAAATCATTATTTCGTTTATACGTTTGAGAAAAATATCATCCTGTTGGAGATGGGCGGAGATATTATCCACCGCAAAATAGTCACACCGCTAAAGGTCTAACGAGAACTCAGGAATTCAACCCATCCATTTCCCAGTCCAATTCAACCCCCACACCCTGTTTTTAAAGTTTGACCACTGCGATTCTCTGCGTCTAAACGAATGAACAGATTTGGACGCGTTTTTTTTGCTTGAGAGTTGGTTTTCCAGCTTTGTAGGCGAATATCATCGTAATTTTCTCGGCCGTTCTAAATTTATCAGCAATTTTTTCAATAGTGGCAGGGTTCTCAGATCCAAAATGGCAGAATTATTTTGTGCTGGTTACGTTTCAAGATATAAAATGTTAAAATTGAAATTATTTGTTTCAGGTGGCTCTACGGTTCTTCCCTAAAAACTTTGCGGATAATCCTCATATAACAGTTGTAGGTATATAAGATAAAAAAAACAGTTGTGTAAATGTAAATGCATCCTGTGTAGGTATCAGGTATATAAGTATTGTTGTATAAAAGTTAGGCGTGAAATGATTTCAATATTAAATCAGATATCAAGTGTTTTTTATTATAAAGTTTTAAAACAAAGAACTCTGAAATGTGAAATACGATAACTACCAAGTTACCTAATTCATTTCGACATTCCTCTCAAAAGGAAAAGCATTTGAATCGTGGAGAGATTTTGTCATAACGAAAAACCCAATAATCACTTCTGCTTTTTCAATATTGGTAAATATTAAATAGAATTTTATTTTTCTGCGTCAAACCCTACCATGCATTTCTTTAAGGGTTATTTAAACGCGGGGAAGTTTTAAATAGTTAGCGCAAAAACTCAAAGCAAGTATTGATTCCGAGTAAGACTAGACTTGACAGTGCACGAGCCTGTATCCGCGTCGTTTGTTCCGTATTAATCATCGCTATCAGGATATGTTCTCGGTAATGGTTATGCCCCTATTATTATCTGCCATTTTGTATCGCGATACTAACACGTCTTGGGAGTTGGGACGTATCCCATTAATATTTCAGTCAGAAGATAATTAGGTGTAATGATGTATTTACACTGAAATATTATAAGATGTCACTGGTCTTGTATTACTCTTGTAAGAGTTTATAATAATTTACGTAACTATTTAGAATTATATGAAATTGTAATCGAATTGTAAGGGATAGCTAACCGGTGAAATAAAGTTCATTTAAAAATAGAAAAATCTAGACGTTGTTTCCCTTTACCTTATTTAGAAATTGTTGATTTGTTAAATAATGTTAGCTGCAGTCTCTCAGGACCTTGGATGGCGGGAGAGGGGGGCGAGCGAGCGAGGGGAGGGGGGCATGGTCGCGGATGACGCGCGCCCTACTGGCACACTGACACACTTACCCAGTGACAGTGGTACTGCTTTTGGTCTGACGAGGTCGATGCGTCCTACCTACATGTAATCTTATGTGTACGTAGCTAGGTACACTGATAAACTTAGCTCATAGTAAACGCAGTCCCGATTGAGGCGTACTATAGCTTCGCAGCTCCACAAACGGATAAACTTCCATTGAATTGAATATAAAACTGATATTGGAAGATCCTGATAACCTTTAAATGTTTTAATCTCTAGCTGTGCATATCTACATTGAAATTTTCAGGTTATCGCCTACATTACCAAATATCACACCTGTGCCGCAAAAATTGTCAATGATATGAAAAAAAAAGAAGCATTAACACGGCGAAATTAATGCGGAATTTTCTTGTAATTTAACCCGTAAAATATTGCGGGCATTAGGTAAATATCTACTCCAAATTGCATCATATACCACACAAAACACATTTACATAAATTCTGCCAAATTAAAGACCTTATAGAGTTGCGTTGTTGTTCTCAACCTTGAGTATACAACTACATTCATATCTGTTATTAAACATTAATTCAATTCACCAACAAAAATAAATCTCAATTTCTATTAATTGACGAAACATTTCTGTGTCAAGGTTGCTTGTATTGCACATAGTTGAAAGGTAAAATCTACATAGTTACTTCAACCTTGCTGAATATGTATTTGGCAATTAATTTTAAATAAATGAAATATTAGTCAGTCATCTTCACTGGAAATAGTAATGCGTGACTTATTAAAAACAGCTAAATTGGCTGCTTGCGCGATGCCAAGTCTCTCAACAAAATGATTAGAGAAAACTCCCTAAGAATGTAAAACAGCTTTATGTTACGTCTTCAATTGATAGTGCATTACGTACCTAGGAGTTTTTTATCTGCGCTGACGAGATACACAAATAACCTAACATTAATGCTGATAAATCGAGTTTGTAACATTATATTAATCCGCAGATTGACTACGTAAATTAGTCAGCACGATAAACAATCTCAATTGATTAGATGATGATCTAATTATCTCAAGAAACACAGATCCCTAGAGGTTTTATTAAGTTACATCTTGCCCTTGACACGTGATAGACGATATTTCAATAGATGCTAAAAATGGTTCATATAAATGTTTATGTTTAAGGTTCAGAATATAATTGAAATCGAGAAAATCTTACATGAAATGTAAGATTAACAATGTCTAAATAATAAGCGTTATATTAATGGCGTCCACGGCCGATTTCGGCCACGGCGGCTGTTCTCATTTAAGGAGATCAGCCAGCTGCGCCGGACATATTATAGTGCACAAGCATTTGCGCAGACACATGTGCACTCCTATTCCTTCACTCTCCTAACCCGATGGGACGGCAATCCGACACGACCGGAAAGAGATCAGGCGCAGGACCGACATTTACGTGCTCTCCGATGCACGGGTGAATCAATCACCAATTTCCAGACTACGGGCTGCTTTGTGAAAGCTTTTCGGCCCGACCCGGGAATCGAACCCGAGACCTCTAGCACAGCAGCCGCGCTTGCGACCACTAGACCAACGAGGCAGTCAGCGTTATAAATAGGGTAATAAATATCATGTCTTTATTTACAAAAAAAAACTATACTTTATACGAGCTATTAAAAATCTAATATAAAGCAAACTAGCAAGAACCCCCGTTTCTCTGTAAGTAATTGGAAAACAATGCCGTAAGGCTAAGCAGAAAATTTAAAGTGGGTTATTCCTATACTTGGTAAAATAGGTCAACAAAGCTGTAGGCAGCACATCCAGGAATATCGGATATCACAGAGAATTTATAACGATCATCCTCGTTCATAGTTCAGTAATGGCTAGAGTTGAGCGTGTAAGCACATTGTACCTAAGGGAACTTGTTGTAGTCACAAAAAATCTTACAGCTGTCACCTACGTACAAAATAATTTTATTTCTGTTTACTGATCTCATTATGAGTCTACTTTTGTATAATGTACATAAAATACAAAAAGTACTGAAGGGTACTCTTAATTAGCTCCCAGTTCGCGACCTTAATCATATGCGCCATATCTATAAAGTTTATAATTCATGCACGGCAACAATGAACGTATAAGTCGATGAGTAGACGAGAGAGAATCTCCCATATTTAAGCACGTGTTCCCAAAAACTAATTTTCCAACCGGGGTTGAAAATAGTAGGTATTGAAACTTTTTCACAGTGCTCAGCCTCATTAAATATAGCCATGACTGAAAAGAAAATAAATATCGCGATTCAAAATGATTAATGGTCGCTGCACACAGCGGGCGCGGCGCGGCGGGACGGGACGGCGACGCGACGCTGAGCAGTTGTAATGTACTAGATATTACGGACGACATCACACAGAGCCGTCCCGCTCGGCGCGACGCGACGCGACGATCTAGTACATTGCGTCGCGTCGCCGTCCCGTCCCGCCGCGCCGCGCCCGCTGTGTGCAGAGACCATCAATAATCTAGTTCTTATTAGTTTGTCCACTTATTGATTGTTGCCATGACATATAGTGCAAAGAGCAACCAGCCCTATTATATCGATCGAACTTCATAGAATAAAATAAAGTGGTTTCCTCAAGAGTTTAAAACTTCAAAACGGATTTTGAATTTCTGGTAAAGAAAAACCGATAATTCTAGGTTTCTAATGCGGTGTCTTACCTAAATTGTAACCTTTTTAACCGACTCTCCAAAAAGAAGAAGGACAGTATCTATTCGCATGTTAGTATTTTTTGAGCTTACATTGCAAACGTGGACCACTTTTACGCTTGTGCACTTAAAATAATGATTTTCTTTTTAATGAGCCATTTTACTTCAGTATTGTAGATCTTAAAAACGTCTCTAATCAAGTCTAGACACCTTATTGTTTGTGATTGAAACAGCAATTAAAATAGCGGTCGAAGTAAGAGCCAAATTATTTTTTGCCTTTTGGATTAATCGAATTGGTTTATCTTGGTAAGGTAGTGGACCTGGCTATCCATGGACACTATGGTCGTTGTTATTTGATCGTAACTTTTCTGAAGTGGTCAAAATATTTTGAACTATTTGAATATGCGAACCAAGTCGAGGACAAAGCGCAATATTTTTATTGACGTTTTGTGTGTGTTTTCAATGTCTTTGGTAAGTGTTTCTTGCTATTTTGTTGGAGTAGCTAAACTACTCCATTTGATACGTTTACTGTCTCGGCAAAGCGCAATCAGGCATTTCTGTACGCGAAAATTTTCAGACGACAGTTAATTAGATAATTACTTTTCTATTGTGATTCTTACTATATGTAACCAAATTATCACTTTGAAGCCGGGGCGGCGTTAGTGTTTAATAATTCCCTACATTAACCTACTCAGCAGGAATGTCATTAGTTGGGTAAGTTTTTAAACCTCCAATTTGAGGACAGCAGTACAGCTTTCAAATATGCATTAAGATCGATCTCTTTTCAAGTTAACTTAGACGTCCTCGACACAGTTTCTGCAACACTAACAGATTTTTCCTTATAAGATGATTTTACATCCAGACCGAGTCTCAGTCTTTGAAACATAAATTGATTACAAATCGCTTTGTATTATACCTACTTGTTACTCATACTTGATTGGTTTAAGCAAGAAAGCTCTCTAATAAAATGATTTTCAACATACAACAAAGATTACATTTTCCATCTTAAACATTTACCCATCATTGAACTGATGTCGTTAATGTCGTTATTAAACTTGATACTTTTCCATAAAAACTAAACACGTACTTAGAGCGTCAATATTATTATCTCCACACTAGAAAATAATTATGCACTTCCTGCACATTTCTGCATTGGACGAGTGTGCCAAGGATTTTCTCGTTTTATTTTAAGACTACCTACCCGTGAAACAAATAATTCAATAGTATCAATCGATCTTAACTATTTAATTTTACTATTGTTTTAAAGTTGACCTTTCTACGTAAGGCTGCATTGTTTTTGTCATTGTTTTAGAAAAAAGGAACAATCTAGCCTTGTCATTGCAAGTAGCCGAGCCGGAAAAAAGTGATTTTAATTAAATGTAATTATTACTTACTGAACGATAGGTAACATAAAAATATTATTTATCGTTATTTTGTAGGAGGTAATGGCGATGAGAAAAGTCAACGAAGAGGAACAATCTACGTGTTTTATTTAGTTTCTATTTGCAGCTTTCCTGGTAGAGAACAGGATAAAATTTAAGTAGGCCACGCGAACCACGTAGTGAATCAATTTATTATTTCTCTTCGTAATTTTGCTATTTATAGAACGTACTAATTATATAACGATCTTGAGAGTTATATTTTTTCCCATCTGTACAACCTTAAATATAAAAATGTCTTCTTTTTATATTTATGTCTGAACAAATCATACATTAATTTCATAATTCAGTCATTGAGACTTTGGTCAAATCCACGTTAGTTATTTTATAATAACATCGGTGTGAGTAACGTCTGGGGCACTCTGGGGTCGACGTGAATATGGGCCAAGTTTATACGAAACTGGGTCAGGGGGATTTAGACAACGAGAAGTTAACGATCGTTCCTGAGCGGATATTTCTGTACTGACGTTTCGAAATTGAAGTCTCATGTGCGTGATCATAAATTGACGTGTACTTGGAAGAGTTCATTATTTTTCATTCCACAAATGTGTGCTGATTGTGTGTCGTGCTAGGTACGATTGTACTACATAAATTATTTAACGGTCCAGATGAAACAACCGGACGGGTCATGATCATTTTGAGAAATAGGTCAGAGGGAATCGCATTCATGCTTCCCCCTCGGGCGGCCGGGGAATGGGGCGGGTGGGTTCCGGCTGCGAGCTTAGCCCTGCCCTTGCTCTGCCATCTATTCCAGCCAAGGCTTAGCTTAAATAGAATAGTTAAATCTCATTGACTACTCTGCATTTAAATATACAACTGGCTATTTGTGCTTTCCACCGTGTCGTGTAAACTAATTCTATGAATGCACTGCTAGATTTGAGAATCACTCTGCAACCAACTGTTGCCTGCGATTCAGTTCACGTTGATTGCAGTGTAACCAAGTAGGCTGTATATGTTCTTCTGGCGAGGCATTCTTCATTTCAACTTCGCTAGTCATAGAATTTTTACCTGTGTAAATAAAGAATTAAAAATATATATTCTGAGTCTGACCCCACCATGAAAAGAGAAGAACAGAAATCTTTCAAACTTATTGGTCCTGTATTGTATTCAAATCAATCACGTCTAAAATGTACTAAGTGAGTAATCGCACTATCGGGCCTTAGGCAAAAAACATAGATATAAGCAACGCAAGGCATGGCCGCTATTATGCAGCCGTGTTACCCTTGACGTAACCGTGAATGCGTCGCATGCACTTGCACTGCATACGCATAATCGTGTCTCCACCACTTAATAGTGCATTCATGTACACTGTTTATATCATTTAAACATCCATATATTGCCGCAAGTAGGTCAAGTTTATAAAAACCAGGACAGAGGATAACACAAATGCAATGGACAGTATAATGTAGGTCACACAACACTATACATATACACACGTGAATATGTGTAATGTCATTCGTGTTACATGCACACGTATTTCTTAGGTAAATACTTGCTCATATTCAAAGTAGAATTTACTGGGGTAACTGTTCTGGCACGCGTTGGCACATTACGTTGTGTAAGTACATGTAGGTATGTAATGTATCAATAAAATTATACTTTAAAAGATTCTAACCTTTTTTTTTCTTGTTTCAGCCGAGGAAAATGCCTGACGCATACACACACCGCCCGGGGAGACGGTGAGGTTATGTGGGGCTTGCACCCACTAAAAACCTCAGCTTTTGTGCCGTCTTCTGCCTTTTAGAGAGGGGCCACGATAACCGAAGACGACTTTCGACCAAAGAAGACTTTCGAAAAGATTCTAACCTAACTTAACCTAACGAGTGGAGTACAAAATTTAATTCGCTAACGTTTATTAAAAGTGCATTTGTAGTAATTACAGCTGACGAGGAGTCGATAGAGCGGCAATGTGCAGTATCATCAATATCAACACTTGCCCTGTCTAGTGCAGCAATAAATTGGTTACGCTAATTAAGCAGGAAGGAGCTACATACATACATCATGCTGGTTATTATTATAATAACACATCTAAAATCTGTAGAGCGTGGTAACATCCACCGCTGATGATGGGACGCACATAGAAGGCCAGAAATGGTCATGCTATTTGCTATAATTAGGTTCTGCGCTTGACAAACAGAATGGTGTTATTACTTTAGAACCAAAGACTATTTACTGCTGGACAATTGCCCCCCCTTTCGGGGAGGTGGGGAAATATCGCCTATACTTAGTTGCGCTTGTTCTTCCCTAACTACACAGCTTATCACAAGTTTGTACAATTTTATTTTCTTTTACTGCCTGTAATTTATTAATTAGAAGTTGCGATCAAAGTCCCCTCATTGTAGTTTGTTTATGTAATATTTACATGCCGCTCGACACAGCAGTAATTAGAAAAGGGGTAATTTAGTTATTATGTACCATACTTCAATAACTTTCTGTCATACAAATCTTCTGCTGATAGTTAAGAACAGAATTGTTAAGTAATTATTCCCTTTAGGATAGCAGTCTTAATTCGCGTAAAGAATGTTATTCAAATAAGCATCATTGAGAGGTTCCTGAGCGTTGGTAAAGGGCGTGGCTCAAGTAAGTCAACATATTGCTCGACTTTACGCATGTCTGATAGTCAGTCCAGCCGTATGGCAGATAGTCAGTTCCACCACCTTCAAACAGAATAAAAGGCCAGCAGTTCTGTGGGTTTATTCGAAATAATGAAGTCTGCTCGCGCCGCGGTTGCTTAGTGGGGATTGTGGGGAACCGTTCAAGCCGCAGGCGAACGGCATTTGCGCGGCGGCGGGTGGTTTTTATGTATTTATTTATATAAACATACATACGTTCCAGTTACTTCTATTCTTTGCGTATCAGGAGACGGGGTTTCTATTCAACTGTAGTTCACCGTTTGGGACTACTAATCCCTTCCATTCGACCACAAAAATTGACAGAATATGTTAATTTTGTAATTTTTTTGTTAGCATTTAACATCAGCAGGTCATTATAGATTCTAAAAACTGAAAACCAATGCTCGATCATTAAAATAATATCCTAAAAACAAATTGCATTTGCAAGTGAATTTCCTTCTAGTTGCAAAAAGATGAAGTCTCTACTTGTCTGATAGATATGCGTAAGTCAAGCACAAGCATATGTGTACGTTGCCGATTTTGAAACATTCATGTGTTGACAATTTTGTAACATTTAACATTAATAAAACCGAGGGAAAGAGACAGATATAATTGTTTTGAAAAGATTCGCCCAGTTGCTCGATTCGAACGAGCGAATAAGTAGGCGAAGGTCAAACGCCATTGTAGTCGACGTGAATATGGTGACGTTATACCTTGAGACAAGAGATAAGCTATAGTAGTTGCGTGAAGCTGTTGTGTTGGCCCTCTGAGTGCCTCTAATACTGCACGTATGAACCATTGAACACCTCTCAAGTAACATAAACAACAATATCAAATTCTAGTGATGAACTTGTAACTGCTGACCGTTTGCTGTCTTAGATGGTTTGCTAAGTAGTAAATCAGTGTCAAATAGTAAAATATGATCATTGCAGATCTACGACAGACAGACAAATACAACGCCATTTTGTGAAACCCCTTTTTTGCCTTAGGAGTTTTCACTCTCAGGTTAATAAAAGGTTCGTCAAGGTAGCGAAGTTACTTTTCGAACTGTTGTTCTTTTTCAATTTTGTGGTAGTGCATTTATTTATCTTACAACATATCCTTTATATTTTTAAATATTAGGCTATAAAAAAAAAAACATTTAAAAATATAAAAAATACGGCGCGTATTGTGAGGAGGTTTCTGTCTCTGGGACCCTAACCACCGGTACCTTGAACCCTGTGCCCGATATCGGTGGCCATCTATTTTTTATATTTTAAATTTTGTTATTATTATGATTGTTTGCTGGGATTCAGAAACCTTCAACAAAGGTGCAAGGAATGAAAAATAAAGCATAGTTTAAACTTAATTAGGTCGGTCGGGAGCAAACTACCTCCGTTCCTCAGTACACTTTATAAGGCTTTGTAAGGTAGACTAGAAACTTAATTTTCTTTTCTAGAAATATACTAGAATTTATATGCGCCCTTTATCAAGCTTATGTTTTCATTTAAAACAACTGTTTCTTTACTAGCATAGAGCTAAACTGTGTGCAATAAATGAATCGTACTTATAGTGATCGTTTTGTATTGTTTATCTGGTAAAAAGACTCTACTTTTTAGCTCAGTAATGAACACCAACTATTGTAAAATTATTGGAGAACCTTGATGAGAAAATAATTTATGAATTATGCAGAAGGGCGTTTACCTTTATTTCTTAAAGTAAACAATCTAGAATTAGTGACTTTTTGTTCAAAACATTACTCACAACAACAACACACATTTTCGGTAAAACAGAGTCTGAGTTCTCAAACGCACCAAACATGAAGTACTAAGAGGAACTATGGATGTTTCTGGAAAGATTTATACTTAGAAGCTTCTACCTTAAGTCAAAGCCTCAGTCAATGATAGTGTAGCGTAGGAGGGGGAGGGATACATGCAGGTGAGCTCGAGGCTACCCTATGCCAAAGATAGCAGCCCCCCTCTCTAAATATACTACGTTTGTACCTAAATGTAGAATCATTTAGGTACCAAACGTAACATAGCTTTCTCTATCGACGTAAAATGCTTCCGCAAAAATTGCAACAGACTTCAAAATGAATCAATTTTTTTTTTACTGAAAACCAAAATTCCGGCTTCGCTTTTTTTATTGAAGTGTCGCAATCGGGCCTTACGGCAGATTTCATTGCCCTATTTATTTATCTGCTGATTAGCATAATAGAGATAGCAATTTGTCATTTATTTGTATGGATCTAATATCCATATCAATATCAAAATTATATCACTGACAAGTAAATCAAAAGATAGGATAGGTTCGTTATTGAAATCCACAATTAATATGTAAAAAAACGTTATTATCTTGGTAGACTTAAATAGATATCTCTTATGCAGTAACACAATAACGCTCAACTTTGCCTTGAATGAAAACGGTGCGATTGTGCGAAGGTTAGTCGGTGTTGGAACTCAGATCACATCACATTGAACATCTGCGCTTTTATAAAAGAAAGGAGTGGGTGAAGGTTTTTGTATTTCTTCTAGAAAAATCTTCGTCTCTAATAATTTATACCTAAGCGTCTTCAGGACCTATCATGTGAAGCTGTTGGTCCCTAACTATAATTATAAACATGAGCCTTCATGGCACTTTGATAAAAATTATCTATATTGAAAATGACGACTTAATTTTATATTGTATTGAAACACTTTTTTTCATATCTGTGAATTTATTAAGAGATAGCCTTTCAGAAAATGTTGTCTAGAGCCAGATAGATTAATTAAGGGTCGAGAGTAACTCAGTACATTAAAATTTACTGTAAGAATGACATCATCTTCAAAATAAAAAATAAGTGAAACGACTGATTTTGGATAGACATGTACTGATGTGTTTGGAGGCCATTAAAGTAAACAACTCATAAAAAATACGCAATATATGTCTGACATTCTGACCACACACCGTGCCGTTTACCATCTACCTTTTTGCAAAATGAGTACGACACAATGTCTATGAAATGAGTTTCAATGTTAGTTTTGTTTCCAGAAGTTATTTATCGGAGCTAGCATAGCAAGCAATGTATATGAAATTGCGACCGAGTCCGTACAGTAAATCATGACACTGACACCGTACTGGCTCTCCTCGACCTAGTCTGCTGGTGAGCCATCTAAGGAGAATTATCGAGAGCAGGGCCATCGAGCTCTTGAGGCGCATTGTTGAACGCTCATTTATTTAAATATCAACAAAGTCGAAATATTGATTGAATTTCATTTTCAGTGCTTCAGAATGTTCTGGAGTTATAATCTTGATCTGAGAAAAACAAAATGAAAATTGTTCAAATTCAAAATGTTTACAAATATTCAACAATCAGTATTTCCAAGCACACCTTTTATAATATTCGACAGTCGATTAGAATCTCAGTAAAGGCAATTTCATTTAGTAATCGCCACTTGGCAATCAGTGGCAATATACCGTTACAGACTTGAAGTAATAGCGTGTCGATGCGTTAAGTTCGACGCCGCTGATGTCATCATTTATATCTCTTCAGCACGCTATGACATCAAGTAGCTGAGTAATGCCTTCCACTGCGAGAAAAGATACATCAAATTAATTTGTAATGTTTCAAAACATAAAACTATTAAAAAAAATACTCGAAAACTACGAATATCACTCGTTGCGACACTGAATCGAATTAATTACCTCGCAACCGGGCGTAGTATTAAAAAACGGTTTGCGCAAGAGTCGATCCGCACCTTGACACAGATAGCACTCAAACTGTCGTTTTGAATACACAAAAACCGGACGCCACCTCACTATTTTAAAGTTACTGCAGTCACACTCGCTCTCTGAGTCGGTATAATATTCGTGCAATTGCACATGACATAATTTGCTTAAAAAGAAAGCAATTTTCATTCAATATTGGTTGCATCACTGATGCCAGTTTTAGAAAGTTTAAGAATCCTACAGCTAACAGTTTTTACTAAGTTCTACATTTTATAAATGTGTAGATAGAATATAAGCAATTTCTTAGAAGATATTTCATCATTACTTAAGGTTCAGCAGCCCTAGATGCAATTTAAAAATGGCTACTTTGAATTGAGGTTAAGACATGCTAAGTTATTGGCAAACTCCACGAGACAAAGAAGCTCATACAAATAAGACTACACGTGTTCGGAGTTGCGCAAAAAGCACTCTGTTTAAACGTGGTTATCTATGGATCGCCAGCATATTTGTAGGGACGGACAGGGAACGAGTTGGGCTTCCAGGGATATTACATATTGTAATCTCAACATGAAAAATTGTATGAACATAGTTTTCTTCAGATATTGTTTTTGTAATAATGATCACATACCGGCTAGTAGCAATTGATTAAATCTAACAGTCATCCTTAAATACTGTTCCCTTTCGGGACCTTTTAAAACTTCCTTCATTGTAGCGTAGATGACGCCAATATTTAATACGTGAAGTGAAATTTAAAACATGCCTTTATAAGTGTACTGCACTCCGCATGGTACCTATAACTGGATATTCTCCTCGGCGGTCACAAAAAAAAGCTTTTTGTTACCTACGACCTGCAGCGAGTGGAAAACGCTTCCTATTGGCTGAACTGAACACGTGATCTTCATTTAAGTGACGCCTTATATCTCTATAGGTGCATGGTACTAGCATCCTAAAAACGTTAATTTCTTCATTAAAAATTTGTTCCCATATATATGTAGACAATAAAAAAATTCATACCAATGAAAGCGGAAAGAATTATGTCAGTATGTTAGATTAGACTGCAATATTTTTTTATAAAACTGCAGAGAATTTAATTTAACGAGTGCAATTGCAAAATGTGCATGTCATCTGTATTTGGTTGCTTTCCGTTCTCTATGAGGTTTGAACATAAAAATTTACCAATATCCAAATGAAACTACATTTTGGGATCAGTGACCCCCTCTGATTTTTACAGGAGTTGTAGAGCAAATGAGTCGTTGCTGGGGAGTTTGTTGCGCCACTTCTTCCCAGCAAAAACACATAGGAAGTGGTGAAGGGTGGGCGTTTTGGGGGCTGTCTTATGTAAATTCCTGACGTTCGAAAAGTGCTCTCTTTTAGCCAAGTTTGAATAAATGATTTTTGATTTTCAAAAGGCGTAATATGTCAGATTTGGGTTAGGTAAGGGATAAGTGCAAAAATGTTAGTATGAAAAAACTGGTAAGAACTAGTATCATAGCTCGTAGTGGCTTGTACGAGTAAGATATACTATACGTAGGTATCATGACTTCAAAATATCACTCCATTCTGGCAAATTATTACATTACTTTTGACACACCATGCTAACGATGACGGATTTCATATTTCATTTTATATTTCTACCTTTAAACTTTTGTAGTCTGACGAGGGCTTTCCACGTGCCTGGCAATGAATAGTCATAGATAATAACAAGTTCACGAATCTAGGGCATAATATCGATCCCTAGAATATAAAATGACATCAGAAACTATGGTAAGGACATAGCTTTATGTCGGAACTCTTTTCTAGGTATACTGAATAATTGATGAATGTGTTGGTATGAATTTTTATCACTTCAATTACTTGAAGCATCTTCGAGTAAGTGATGTACAAAAAGAGCAGAACGTAGATTAATAAAAAGGATTGATTCGTCTGTCGTTGCAATGCAAATCTTTTGTCAATTGATGCATTGATTGGTACTCGGAGGGCAACGCCTGTGACGGGTGGGCCTTGTTGCACTTATTGCTAATGTTCAACCACCAGTTACCACCACTTTATTGCTGCACTATATACTTCTTTATTTGTATTTGTATTCGGTGCGATTTTTTCATGTTTCTGAGGAAGGCCCGTCACTTTGATAGCAGTTGCTATGAATTTAAAATGAAATTAATGAATTTTGAAATGGTTCGTACAGTAGTCATTTTGTTAGGCTCAATACTAGTGTAGAGGTATGTTCAATGTACCTATAATTCGTGAAAATACATTTTTTTTTTAAATCTGGCTAATGAATGTAAAGCTCAGTGCATTCTGTTTCATATACAAACTGAGTTACATGCTATTGGCAGCTACTAGTAATGTCATCTTAAATGGTTGAATAACCTGACCAGTGCTTAATCAGTAATTTTAAACCCATTTTACGGTAAGCGACTCGGTTTTACATCATCTTTTTGTGGAACTGGCTGCTCTTACTGCAGGTACATAGTTTTATTTTTATATTATTAAGTTACATCCCACTGAAACTTGCAATGATAAAAGTATTCAGTGGAAACCTTTGTAATCGAGCTCTTCCCACTCGGAATTTATTATCTGCTGTCCTTAACTTAGCAACCTACACAAATCTATTTTAAATCAGAATTTCTTTGTTTACTAAGCTTTTCCAGGATGTTTGCATTGCCACTCTAGCAAAACAAAATAACGAAATTTTTTATTTGAAGACGAGTGGGTACGGTTTAAACTGTAGCACGTATTTATCAAATAAAGTTGTTTATGAATTGCCTACGTTTCAAATTGAGCTGCAATGAACAAATCAATATTCGATCCCAATGCACTTTTTTCACTTTAGTCTATTCTAAATACTTAATGTGACGCGCACATGTGTTATATCTAAAAGCTCATGGTGATTTTCACGAAAATTTACGTATTTTAAGAAACCAGCTTCGTTCTGTTGAATCCAAAACGTGTTTACCGTCCCGTTAACACAAATGGAATACGCAACAAAAAATAAAATTGTAATGAAAGCAAAAAAATGGATATAGGGTCTTTCATGATTCAATTGAAAATGAGCGACATCCCGCATTTAATGTCGTTAGGCGTAGCTGACATAAGAGGATGGTCCATTTCACGCCAACTAAACGGATTACCGACACTTAGCCGCGGACTGAATCGATATACTGAAAGTTGTATCAGTTCATTATTTATTGCGGTTTCCCACTATATGATAACAAAGGTAATCTAAAACAACACTAAGAGGTACCGGTAGAAATATAAAATGCTTAAATTGAGCTAGAAGAAAGAAAATGCCAGAAAGAGGATAGACAGATGCAATTCAAATTGAACAATTCGAAGGTGCGCAAGAAACAAACGCGATTTTTACCCGTGTGATTTGGTGGGATGACTGCCATTAAAGATACAAATCATTCACACCTAGGGATCACAGTTGATGTTTTATTTAAAAGGTGTTGGGAGGAAATGCATAATACCGCTCAGTATTTCCGGATTGAACCTGCACTACGGCCTGTCTATCTTCATAAATGTTTCAAGCACCCGACATGTCAGCACGGTTACAGGTTGATGGATCGCACTTGATTCACTGCATAGTATTAAACCAACAATACCCACGTTTTTATTTTTCATGATATTCAAAAAGCGACGTGGCTCGTAATTCAACTTCCAAGTATGTGAAATCAAAACTTGGATGATGAAGATATCAAGCATTGCGATTTATCGAGAATTTATCACATGGATTTAGGGAACCGCCAAAGAGACGATAAAACGAATTATGATGCAGATCAATTTAAAAGTGTGTATCAGCAATTAATAATAAGTGAGTTGTAGACAATATACACGAATTGATAAAGCTGAAAAAAACGAAAGAGTTGAGTTGAATAAAAATGCAATATGACCCTAAATAAAGACAGTCTTCAATATTCATGGATTGATAGTAATCGGCAAGTTTTGTTTGGCAATAAATAGAGCGGTAATGTCTATGACGATGATGAACTGTATATTTTGTTGATTTGCCGATTCCAAACCTCATTTAAATAGTGAATCGCAGATCTAATGTAGGTTACTGTTCGATAGAATATTTTATGCTAAAGACATTCGAATGCAGCTGTCTGAATATATCATTTGATTTGTTGTTTCCTTTATAGTTTTTGTGGCAAGATATTTCTATTATTTGTGTTTAGTAACTATGCCTTCGTTCTCTAGGCCAGAGACCAAGATTACCTAGGTACTTATTATGCCACATGGACAGATAAGTTACATAATTTATTCCTTTATTTCAGGCAACCAGAGTCCATAAAAAATACAAATACATATATGATACATAACAAAACGTACAATCAAATATTTATATAATAAACTATCACTACCGCACATGGGGTGTCGGCGTCGTGTTACTCTTCCTGGCGTCACGCAGCCTTCCTCGGAATCGCCGATAGACGACACCCTTCGGCCAAAACTCTTCCTTGAGGAAGGTCTAGAAGTGACGAGTTGGATCTCGCTCCATATAAGACTTAAAATTCGTGATATGATGCGACTGTTTTGATTTACTCAAGTTACAAGCGCAGAATATTTTTTCTGAACTTTTATTTCAAATTGACAAATGCGTAGGGAATTGTGAGAATTTCGGCTAATTGTTTACTTGTTTATTTATAGATTTCCGTTAAACCTTCAGACTATCTCTTCTTTTAGATGCGTCGTACATTTATATATTTATTGCACCCCTTTTATTTGTCGTCTTCGCAGGCTTTTCCTTAGATTTAATGTACAAAATATTTGTGAACTGCTTGTTTTTGAACACGATTAAGGAAACTAAACCAGGTGTACACGAGTCTCAGGTAACGGACTATCAAGGACGTGGACTGCCCATTTCATTGGGAAGCCTTACTGAAATATTATGTACCCACATTGGCCCAAACTGTGGCTAGGGAACAACAACTATTTTGCAACTGTTTCATTTTTATTTCAAAATATTAGGTATATTTAAAACTACACATTCTTTTGTTTCCATTCAGATGCCGGAATATACAGCAAGTTAATTAAATTGTAGATAGAACATTCTCTCGCAACTCAGTCAAACCTAGGTTGTTTTGAAAGTTAGGCCTTTCATACGTATTGAAACTTGCGCCACATAGACCAGAGTTCCAGTTAATATTTCAGCGACACCAAATGAAATAAGTTAGCTGCTAACTCGCTTGTTACCATCATGTTCAAACTTTGCACCCGCACAAACTCAAAAGTTTTAATCATGGCTGTAATTGAAACTTTACTCAATGTTTATTTATGAAATGCCAACTCCTTGACATTTTAATATCACTTAGAACAATTTTAATCTTATTAGAGTAAGAAATCTTAGGTATTACTTGATTTTATCAATAAGACCTGACCTATAAAACTGGCGATAAGTAGCACAGTGAACATGCAGCAAAGAGTTTACTCTACAAAAGATGTATTCAGGCTATTCGCAAAGGAAAAGGATTTCGAGAGAAGAGGAAATATGTATGTCAAAGAACAGCTCAGTGCGATTATCCATTAGCTCCAAGGGGTGTGTAAATCTCGCGCAAATGGTATCACAGAAAGGACGCTTTTACAATGCTGTTTGTAGGAAACACTTGCTCTTTGTACGATTCAAGGGCTACAATGCCTTCAGGCAACACACCTGAAGCCTTCAGGCGTATTGTCTGAAGGCTATTTTTCCTTTGAAAATGATGCTTGGCAAGTAAGTATTTATTCTCTCTTGCATGTTATATAATACACAAAAACAAATAAAAAGAAACAAACTAAAACTTGATAAGGGCAAGAAAGATTGTAGGTACCAATTTCGTCAGGAAGATCGCCCAAGTTATAGGTAAGTAGGTATGCAATAAAAAATATTTGTAAGAAATTAGAGCCCCATAGAAATGTGTTGTTAAACATGTTGTTTTGCATAAGCATAGAGAATTCCTAAAATCGTTGGAAGTCGTGTATTTTTCCCGTTCGTAAAATTAAATTTCTTTCCTTTTGATAGGATCATTTTAAGATGTAAATTACATCACTGAATACAATCAACGCTATTGACAGACATCCATCCAGATAGAGAAACACTTGTGTTGCCAAGCAAAAAACTGCAACCCTTTTGCTACAATACATTTATCCGAGAGCCTGAATCCCTCGGGACGCACTGGCGAAACCGCGATTTACTAGGTGGTCATTTCACTGAACAAATTATATTATTCATTAGGTAACGTTTCGTAACTCGAATTTATCAAAGCAGATTTCATTTATAGCCTGCATCGAAAGTGTTTTAATAGCATGTTTCGGGTAAATTAGGAATTTCAGCATGAAAAGTATGTCGCAGTTGTTGGCGCCAACTGATGTATGCCAGGTCACGAGGGCTGGTCGTCATCCATATTATTTTTACTGGCAACAACGAACCCACGTTTATTAATTCGCTTTTACTTACATGGTTATTTTCAAACCCCAATATAATAAAGCTGCTCTAGTTGGGTATTTTCCCGTCAATTGCAACACTTGACCTAATTACGTCTTCGCTATAATTATGGATTATAATTTTTTTATATAATACGAAAGCAATTTATAAAAAAGTTTTGTAGTAAATTAGTTGTATAATTTGTTGAAATCTCAGTGTTTTGCCTTGTTGTAGTAGTGGTATACGTGCATGATAAATGTAGTTAAATACAGTATAAGTGTGTAGGTATTGCGTATTTATTACAAATGTGTGAGTTCGTGTACAGACTGTTGGATGTTCGTTTGTGGACGATACAAACGATTGGTACTCTGACGCGTAACTGGGTCACTGGGTCACAGACGAGGTCCACTGATAGCAGAGAGCTGTTGTTTCCCAAACTACATAGGTACAATTTATACCACTAACAGAAATATATTGACGACATTATAGAATATGGTCATATTTTTAGAATCATGTTTGTGTTGTCATTAACTAAATACATTGTCACAGGTGATATAACTAAAATTACAAAATGCTTATTTTAAATCATTTACTTACATTATTCGAATAAAAATATGCAATTTTTACTAAAATAATTGTACCTCAATAAGGCAATTTCAATAAAATAAACACGGATATCTTATTGCAGGGAAATTAATTCTGAAAGGATAAAACATTGAGTCGTGTATAAAATCGAGACCTCCATAAAAGATACCAATTACAATTTTAACGCCAATAAAATGAGATTAATAAATAAATAAATTAAATAGTGTAGTTAGCTCGAGCGCTCCGTACATTGAAGTGTGCGTGCTGTAAGTTATTTGTTCTATTTTAATGTTAGTCGAACGCACCAACCTTGCTCCACATTCAAGATTACAATTAAATAAAAAACAGCTAAGTGCGAGTCGTTGTTTGTTGCATTAAAACTATTTTTGTAACAAACATTTTATCATTCATTTTACTTACAACACTAACAGTGTTTTTAAAGGTTTCCTACCTTTGTCTATGGGCAGAATTAATAACAGATTAAGCAAACAAACGCCTATGATGCTGTGTTTATCGTTGTTTCTGGTTATATTAACATTAATAGCACTTACTTCATGCATAATACCGTCACCAAAATTGGCTAGTTCCTGGCTGTTGAGCCATCGTATTTAGCTGGTTAGTATTTTTACGGAACAAATAAGCACTTTGCGTCACTGAAGTCCGTCAAATGCTACTCCGGTAGAAACATCATATTATGTAGTTTCCTTAAAGCACATAAATGTGTAAATAGTAGTTATTACTCAAAAGTTTTTTTTTTTCACATTAAATATTTCCCAAGTTCGATTAGAAACGCTTAAAAAATAATTTAAATATACGAACAATGCCTTGAAATCAACAATTTAGAATATTAGGCAACATGATAGCCACCGGTTGTGCAATTTACATTGTTATGCGTTCTTTTACAATACACGAATCCAAGGACTAGCGAAATTGATATTTTGAGGTCCATTTATACATTTCCATTATAAATATTATCTGTTTATGGCAAAAATTGAAGTTTAAATAAGTTTTTTTTTTGTTTTTGCATGTAGCTATAATTTGAGTTGCAAAAGTTTTGCAAAAATCCTTTGTCATGTGTTAGTGTATCTCAGATCTCAGATCAGTTTTTGGAATGTTTTTAAAACTGCGTAAAGCTTTTAATTAGGTACTAGAAGTTGGCATTAGTTTAAAAAAAGTATCTAAATCTTGTGTTATTTATTAGAAGATAGTTACGCACCTAGGTCAGCGCTAAGTACACTATACAGTAGCATTACGAAATATAACGTGATCCTCTCTCTCCCTCTCATGTACTACGTACGTACGAGTCATAGGAGAGAGCGAGAGATTCATGTGGACTAGAGAAACTAAGTTGCCTTGTTATAATATGGACCCTGTCTGTTTATAATAGTTACAGAAAATTACTTTCTGAAAGATAAGGAACTAAATGATAATTTATTTATCATTTTAAGCGCAGAAAACCGGATCAACTTGAAGCAATGTAGTTTGAGTGTACCTGCGTGGGTTTTTTATATGTGGTTAAAGAAATCGTTTTAGCTATAATAATGACTCATTCTGAATACGTATTTTGAAGAATATGATATTATATTTAAGGCGTTTAAAAGTTTGAAAAGAGCTAGAATATATGTTCCATTATACTTATCTACTGATAGCATCATACTGATAATTTCTTCATACTCCTAGGATTAGGAGTAACCACAGAGAATTCAGTAAAGAAACAAGCCTTTTAAACTTAAAACATGGACAAGAAATAAGGTGTTTCCTGAATAAAGGTTATTTCATTTACAAAAGTGTAAAATTTCCATTAAAGACGGAAAATGTAAAATTCCTCTGTAATTAATGCGGTTGCATGCATTTATGCATAGCAGTGTAAGGAAGGGGTGAATATCGTATGAGACATGCCGTCATGGACTCGTTAGATGCGTGCTTTTTAATGTAAGTCGATCGACACGTTCACACTTCAGGTAACATTTGGGCTAAGTAGTAGTCACGTATACAGCAGCTTTACGACACTGATTTATTCTCGAAATTAATATTGTTTTCTGTTTTGTAGGACCTATCCCCCGAATTAAACCACAAATGCTTGCTGATTGGACTGATCTTTCCTCCATGGTACAGCAATTTACGTGTGCGCTTTAAAAGAGTGACCCTTGAGTTTGTTTCGGTGTTTCGTCCCATGTTAGGAAACCTTTATGACCGGGAATATCGTCTTCAGTTCAAAAATATATATTTGACGTGTAAATGTTGTTTCCGATCTCACAAATACAAGCCACGATATATCAAAACGCAAGGTAAATGTGAACCGCATTTACCTAGTCTAATCTGACATGTTTAATTTGACGCATCTAGTCCACAGCCGTTTTCAAAGGTTTTCTTCTTTACTAACATAATAAAGGCTCCGAAACTACTGAATCTATTTGAACAATTCTTGCACTGTTCGAAAGCTACACTCTTTCCGAGTAATATAGGCTATATTTTGTCCCGATAAGGTAAGTAGTTCCTACGGGACGCGGGTGAAACTGCAGTAAAACGGCTAGTCTCTAATATTTTTGCGGCATTGAATAAAGACATTCAGATCTTGAACATGGGATGCTAGTTTCATATAACTTAACTTCCCCTTAAAAAAGACATCGAGATCTTTGGAATTATTCACTGACTACTTTGTCACAATTAAAATTGTTTTCTCAATGTGTTCTTCTTCTTCGTTTATGCCTTTTAAAAAGTTAACTTCGACAGACGTGCTTTAGTTTTTGGAATGGATCTCGTAAACGAGTATACAGGATTTAGCCACTTGTGACAAAGTCCTTCCCTGCACTCAGAGCGGATAACCATCATGCACCATATAATGCACTTGTCCAATTGACTGAGGGGGACATTTGCACATGCCACATGTCTAAATATTTGTAACGAACGGCCGAGGTGCGCATTTAGCACTAAACTTGTGCAAGCAATTCGGTTTGTAATCGTAAGTTTTATTTAAGATTAGCAAACGTTTATTTGGTTCTATATCTTTTCAAACGTTTATGGTGAACCACTGTCGACAGGTTTGATAGTTATAATCATCGGCAGGGATATTGAGCCCTGACCTTCACCTGCGCAGAAGCGATTTATTGGTTTATTGCCTTATGTGTACAGTGCGCAAAGCGATCCCCACTCTTCCGCCGAGAGCTCAATATCCGTGCCGATAACTATATATTTTGTGATTAACATGAATGTGTTAACTCAATAATACTCTGTCTGGTAGAGTCATTTGCATGGGTCCCTTCCTTTTCACATTTAATACAGTTGAAAATTGGACTGATTGCATTGACCTACTGCATTAATTTGTAATTTCTCTCCCAGTCTTTTCAACAATGGGTTAATACTGAATTCTCTATACAGATAGATTAGGCACCTATTCCAATTTAAATAGGTTCTATTTCGAGTAAGGCTGCAGTTGCTTTTTCACTATCAAAGACCAAGATTATAGTTTTTATAGACGTTTGTATTAAAATTGTTAATAATCAGGTCTGAAGGAAATGTGGTTATGAACATTTTTCTTTCGAGTCGTGATTAGCGAATAGTGGTCAGGTTTGAATTGAAAGGGTTTCGAGGATGGTCAATTCTGCCGTTTTTTAGCAAGTAGGTAATAGGTTTACTTTACAAAAAGGTAAGCTTGAATGTAGATGGATATCGTCGCCCAGCAGTGAAAACCTCGGATGTCTTATTTCCTCAAAAAAAGTATATTTGTTCTTTGGATTGATAAACTCGGTAAGCACAGATTACTCTAGCAAACTTTCGAAACAGCTGCTCCTGGCGCCATTTATGACGTGTTATGAGAACCTGTAGCAAAATAGGATCCGCCATTTTCGACTGAGTAACTTGCCAGTGCGGTTAATAATAGCGTTATTCTGGATAAAAAAAAATCATTCATGTATTTATTTATTTAATAAAAATAAAAAAAAGCGAAAGGTAATATCTTCCCCACTCATATACATATTTTTTTGCCAGTAGACAGTTTTGTCTTCCCCCTGTAAAATTTTGTTATAGACACTTACGTGGTTTTCACTGCTGGGCGCGACATGGCTGCAAAGTGTTGGAAGATGACGTCAGATAGGAAATTATAGGTTATAAATTCGGTTGAGGGAATGATGATTTACTACAAGATCACAAAATAGCCCTGTTATGCGTCAAACATTTTTTTTATAAGACGGGTGTTTCCTAACCGGCTACCTTGAAAATAAACCGAAACTCAAGTGTCAAAGTCCAGATACTTATTCAAATGATTGTAGGTAGGTAGTTACCATGGATGGAAAATGAATTGTTCTTCTTCCGAGTAAAGATGTACCTAGGCAAGATATTGAGAGATTTCGTCGTAATAATGTCTATCAAATCTATCAGAGACGGTAATTGTTAGCGAATTGTGCTTTATATATCTTAGAGTCGTGGGTTGTATAACAAGTACCCACAATTATTTGGTTTGCGACACCAAATATCTTTTTATTAGCTTAACCTGTAAAAGTAGGAAGTAGGTACCTGACTAATTGTGACAAAATCAATCTGCAGATGAGATAAGAGAAGATCTAATTGTAAATGTGATTAAATTGGATAGGTACCACTATAAGTGGAATCTATCAAGTGTATCGTGTCTAGATGATTATTTCATATAGTATGGTGTAGCAACCGTGTGTGACTTGCTCCGCCTACTGCAGCCCGCTGTCGACTAAACGTGTGTGTCCTACTGACACCAAATGAAATCAAAATGCGTCGTCGCGCCATCCATTGAATACACAACTACACAGCCATTTGACAGTGTAGGTACTTATACATTCAATCACCGTGATGTAGTTTATTATACAATCAAACTATTCTCGAAACACGTTCCGTGAACCACTATTATTCAGTAAGTCTTAAAACACTATTTCACACAGCCGACTCTATCGCAGGATAGCGCGAAAAAACCAATGCGGCGTTGCCACACCGTGCAGCCGAGCGTACGAGCAGGTAGACTCCACAATGCATATACATAATGTAGCCATCTAATCTATGTGCGTATTATTATACAACACTTGTCTTCTTTGAATAGCTAATCATATTCCCTACAGGTATTCATCTCTTAGACCTCATGTCCCCAATTCAATCTTAGTAGACTCTAATTTGAATTCACAATATTTACACAAAAAAATAATCAGAATATTACATTACAACCAACAATAATCAACATTTACAGATAAAATTAGACGAATTTCGTCTTCCAGCAGTGACAAAATAACTCGATGCTGAGTAATTGTCATGCTTGAGTACTTTTATAAGACATTTCCATGACGGTTACTAAATAATGGAGCATCTAAAAATTGTAATTACAGGATAGAGCATGGTGCACTTACCGCTAGTGGGGTTCACATAAGCAAGTTTTAAGTCCATTTCAATAGTTTGAATCGGTTTTGGTTCAACTGAGTTAATTTCATAATCCACGGGGACATCCGTCACGATCTCACTCTTCGCCTGGCTCGTGGAAGCGGCTAGACTTTGCGCTACACTCATTTTTGGAGCGTCTTCGTGCATTATACACAAATAATTCGTTAGGGCGACAGAATATTGCCGCCCAGCGAACTTTTAATATTTCACCTACGCCGTTTATGTATATGATTTATCTCAAAAATCACGCATAAACAGCGATAATACGATTTAAAAACAAAATGTAGGTCTCTAGGCCACTTCACTTACACTTTGATATTCCGACCGACATAACTCAGGTTCAATGGAGCTACCGTACTCATGACTGACATTGAACTAAGTCGGTAAAGGGCAGTAAGAAAATAACCCAATTAGAAAAAAAACTGTGTCATGACCTATATCCCAAATAATTTATTCAAAATAACTTCTTTATTCCTAAAATATAAAAAGTTGATTTTTCCATAAGTAATTTGTTGTGTAATATGCTGAAAAACAATTGTTGGTACTTTTTGCGCGTATATTGCAAGGAACTTCTGCAAACTTAAAAAACATGTAAATGATGCAAAATGACTACGTTTGCTTATGAACATGCCGTGTTGTGTAATAAATGACCGTTTCTATTGCACAATCCTTTCACAAGGGCTCCGAATGTAGGTCAATCTTTATGAGCATGATTGCAATGTATATATTTATTAACAAACGTGTGCTAAAACTATAATGTTTTAATTAAAATATATTAAATTAGTAATTTTTGCATTATTTATAATGATGATATATTCCTTTATTGTTGTGAATTATTTATAATGAAACTAAATATTTTGGTGTTTCCGGTGCTCAGTAGCGCCATCTACATCATTTTTGGAGTTAGATTTGGACTTCATATCAGTTCTGTGGATAATCGCCAGATGTCGTTTCTGTAAGTACGTAGTGGCTGTGGCGACCATGTTACATCAGAGTATGGACAAAAGATATCGTACAACTCTTGGACTTTTTTAATCAGCTGCCAAGTTATTCTGGTTTTCAATTATTTCAGTCTGTAACTGCAGTGGTACAAAGCCATTTTGTGCAAATTTTGGCGCTGCCCAAACTATTTTAACGACAGGCTTACCTTTTAGAATTATCGTTTTTCCCCACTATAAAAATATGAAATTTCTAGGAGGAATAACGCAACTTTGCCATTAACTTTTTTGCGTAGGACTTCGCTCTCCCTTCGATTTCTGTTTACCCGTATTTTCCTAGTTTTTGTCGTACTTATTCTCTTCCCTTTGCAATGGGTATCGCCTAACTGGGGCCCGATTCTCCTACTATAATAATGTCAAAATCGAATAGAAATCGAATCGCAATATGATCGTAATAGCAGTTTTTACCATATCGGGCATTCTGCTACTAATAAAAGACCAATCGTATTCTATTGACATTTGATTGGTGTGCGATTGGTCTGCTATTTTGGTGATTTCGGTCTATACGGTAGTTTGCTGTACAATCATTTTGCAATCGTAAATCATTTGCAGACAAAATGATTCATTATTGAATGATAGAAAAGGATAAAAACGTTTATTTCAACGAAAAAATAGCGGAATGCCACATACGCTTCAATCGTAATCGAGTCGGGATTGGATCGCAGTTGAACGTGAATCGAATGGCGCTTAAGTAAAATTAGGAGAATCGGGCCCCTGGGTGCTATCGCCTAACTTAATGTTGGCAATTATCGTGAACATTAATTATTGAGTTACTAATCTTTATTTATAACAGCTGTCGTTAATATTGTGTATTCTCAATGCTTCCTAACAATTTTATTTTAATGCTTTCTAATTTAATTTATACTACCTATACTATTTTTATATATTCTTGTCATTGATATATAAATAAAAAAGGCATTATAAATAAAAAGAATATTTATTGGGTATAATTTTCAAGTGTATATAAAACTGATGGTATTTCTTGGTTCTTTGAGCGCAGTTATACTTAACCACTCAAAAACACAACACTAATACATGCTAACATTTATTACATTTGAAAAAGCTCTTCATTACATTTACACATATTACATACAGCAACACGACCTATATTCGTACATATTTTGACAATAAACAAAAGAATGCAACATTTTAAAGGAAACATTTTTCCAATAAAAAAACAAAAAAGGTACATGATTTAAATAGAGAATCCTTACATTTAACATTTTATTTTTTTTCTTTATTCATTTGTTTTTGATGACATTTGTAGTATAATAAAAAAGAGGTTTTAGTTTTTTGTTCAGTTAGATTGCATGGCGTTAGTAATGATCTCCCTTGAAATGATAAGTCTCTGGATCTGTGAGGTGCCTTCGTAAATCTGGTAGATCTTGGCGTCTCTCATGAGTTTCTCGACGGGGTATTCAGTGTTGAAGCCATTTCCTCCGAAGATCTGGACAGCATCAGCTGCAGCCTTGTTGGCGATTTCCGAAGCGTGGCATTTGGCTACCGACGCGAGGACTGTGTTCCTGATACCTGTAGAAAAAAAAATGTGGTAAATCTGCGGAATTTCAGTAAAAAAATGTTGAGCTAGTTTTGCACTAGACATATAGCATTGGTAACGGATTCTTTTTTTATGTCCAGTTTCCATTCTTTGATAGCCTATCGGGAACTTATCTGACAAATAAACTATAACTTTTGGTTTCAGAACTCTCGGACGATATCTGACACTAATTATAAGCAATCTTTACCTGGCAGATAACATTAACTGTCAGATAACTAAAGTATACTCTTGGTAACTATTGAAATTGAGTCTTAAAATCGCACAGAACAAAGATTAAGTAAATCTTATTTGCGATACAAAACTCTTAAAACATAATTCATTGTCACCACCTTTGTAAATGCCTGCTATTTATTTGAAAAAAATGTATAACGAGTACTCTGAGGCCTACTTTTTAACAAGCTCATGTCAAAAAAGTTACCCCCTGAACTACTATTTTTTCGTACTGTGACATAGTGTATGGGAAGTGACACTACAAGTGACTACAAACAAGCTATGTATTCAATAATATATACGTAGACCAATGTGGTCTACCTTATTTGCCACCTGGAGCAATGTGGCAAATAAGGTATTTTGATTTGATTTGTTGCGCTTAATAGCTTCTTCGGGGAAGCAAAGTTACTTGACGTAGTTGCATATATTACCGAGGTCGTGGATTGGTGCCGAAAGTCTTGCGCTCTAGCGCCTACTTTGTGGCCTAACTCTTCACTACAGCACGTAGTATTTAACTTAACCCCCTAAAGTCCTATTTAATCCCCCCTTTTATCCCCTAAAACTGTTGAGCAGTCATTACCAACTTCTCAGGAAAATTACTTGAGTAAGTTGCATATTATGTATTACCGTGGTCAGCCATCCAAGCGGCTCTCATCCACGCAAGGCGAGCGGTCTCCACGCCGATGGCCATGTCAGCCAGCATGAAGGCCACGGCCTGGTGACGAGCGATGGGTACGCCGAAAGTCTTGCGCTCTAGCGCGTACTTTGTGGCCTCGGTGAGGGCACGTTGGGCTAGGCCGGTGGCTCCTGCGGCTACCTGTAAGGGTTTGAAGTATAAGTAGTTTTAGTTGTGGCTCGAGTAACTATTAATACTTATATGTTCTGATACCAGTAGGTTGGTCTAGTTTTAATAAACAAAAGGCAGAAGTAAATTAACATTCTTGTTTTACTGTAAAAAGTTTGTGTGCGTTCGTTTATAGTCAAATTGTTTTTTAATAAAACCTTTGAAACCAGTAACAAAAAATCTTCGGAAGCGCATAAAAGTGTGGTTGAAATATCGCAACTGTATGCAGTTGTGGTGGAAAACATACAAAGTGTTCATCCATTCTTAATTTTTGTACCGAAAACCTCATGTTTCTAATAACAATATTTAAATTGCACTCATTAAAAACACCACACATAGACCAAAGAAATGGCTAGGCCGATGCTACTAACACGACAATTAAAAAATATGGACAAAGCCAGTCAAATCCAAACAAAAACATTACCTCACTATTACAAGGTGAAACATTATTTCATACGAAAACAACTTGAATGTATGCTAACTAAAAATAGACGAATAAACCGCTTGACCTCAATGTAACAACAGAAAGCAATAAATGCAGTATGGATCACGGAGGAAGGAAAGAACGGAGATGACATAAAGCAGGTAGGTCAGACTCCTTCCTGTAGGTCAAGTACTGAACTAACGAGGAAATACTTTTGGTCTTACAAAAAAATGGGCGACTTCCAAACAATATGAGGGCGGAGCTAGCAACTTTCCTCGTCCCCTAAACACTCGCATTTTTTCGGCGCTACTTTCTTAGAAGATTTTTCGTTATGACATCTCCGGTCTTAATTTTGTTCTCCATGGACAGACATATTTGTCATTGACATCGCGTAATTGCAACCCAGACTAGAACTCTTCACGGAACTATCGATTTCTCGAATGAAAACTCAATTATTAAAGTGAATGGTGAATGTATGGATACTTTTCAATCTTTTACAGTGAAACTGTTGAAATTGATTGTTTGGTTTGGAGATAATTGATATTCTGTTGATTGTTACAGGTTACTTTTTACATTTGGGACGTAGTTCCCTTGCAAAAGTTAGAAACTAACTTCGCTTATAGGAAAATTATCATCTATCCAATTAGCCGATGAGTAGTGGTACCTACTTAACTGCGGTTGTTGAAGATTGTACTTTAGAACGCGTTCCCGAAATGACTTTAATTATTGTTTTAATTTAAAATTACTTCATTTGTTCATTGTTTTTCTTGGTTTACTCTTAAAACATGTTCATTTTAGTATTTAATTAGTTTAATTTTGTAAATACAGTCTAGTTTTTGAACCTCAAATTGCTAGCGAGCCAACTCGATACCTTGGCTTTTAAGCCTCCAATATTTTACTTAATAACCACTAGTATTTTATTTAATGGCAGCGACTACCTATCTGACCTCTATCAGCGACTGCCTATCTGACCTCAAGCACACAGGTTCGCGGACACCCTTGAGGTGCCGATATGCATTATGAAGTAGATACGTTACCGGTGGGCGGGTCTTGTCGAAGGCTCCCATGGCGATCTTGAATCCGGCACCTTCTTCGATGAGCACGTTCTCTTTGGGTACGCGAACATCTTCGAATGTGATGCCACGGGTGTCTGATGCACGCTGGCCCATGTTTTGTTCCTAAGGATACGAAAATTGTTAGAAATGTTTAACAAAATTGTGCTGAAAATTGGAAATTCTAGTTTTATAAAACATGCTTAGGATACATTTTGTGTGATAAATCATACAAATATTGCAAATAAATAATTTAAATATATGCTGTTGTTTGTATCCGACAGCCTCTGTGACTGCTGAACTGATTCGAAAAAATCTTTGAATGTGGGAAAACTATACTATCCACCACATCATCCTATGGGTGTCAAGGGTATATTTTATCCGAATACGGGAAGTTTCCTCTGGAAGCGAGTGGAACCGCTGACAGAAGCCAGTTGATATTTAATCACACAAACACTACATATCCGTAGTTCCAATTAAAAAAAAGGAAACAATTGAAGACTCTCGTATATCCTTGGTTATTTCAGTCTTAGAAACTATACTTCAGTTGTAGGCAAGAAGGAAGTTCAAGACATCAGTTATGTAGGTCAGGAAATAAACACATTCAATAACGATGCAAGGACGTCATTGATATATATTTTTAAAGAAGGTCTTTTTCGCTCTGCTTTGAATTATGTAGAACTAGTTTTCTTTAATATTTTATTAACTGCAGAGCTCGTGGAGTGGGCTGTAAGTAAATTAACTCAGAACTCGTGTAAGCTGAAACGTGTTGGAATATGACCGCAAATAGGCATCATCGAAATAGAATATAAAAAGAAAACTAATTTCAATGTGTTTTTGACGTTTCTTCTACTCTTTCACCGGTTCTGCGCGTGACACAATTTCAGTTTAGTCAATAAACCAGTTATTTTAAATATCTTATTCTTTATTTCATTACAACAAAATGACGCGTACCTTTAAAATATAAATACATAAAAATTGGTCATCGTCTGAGGAAATAATAACAACAACAAGGGCACTTCATGTGTATTGCGTTCGTATTGTAAAGTTCGAATGCGAAAATGCGGCAGTGGGGTATGTCATTTCAGCTTTCATGAGCTCTAAAATGTTAACTTAAAAATACATTAACTTTAAAGAATACTGTCATTTTAAAGTATACTTTTGTTTGAAGGAATAATTTCATTTTAAAGATTTTACCTTGCGTCCAGGGGAGACTCCGGGCCAGTCCCGTTCAACGATGAAGCCGGTGAAGGCCTTGCTGGCCGGGCACTTGGGATCCGGGTTGGTTCGCGCCAACACGAAGTACCTGAATTTGTGACAAGCCTCTATTAAACACTAAACTAACGGATAAATATTATTCTTTATTCGTCTAATCTGCCTAACCCGACCTCGCGCTTATTCGTAATGTTTTTAGGGTTCCGTACTTAAAGGGTAAAACGGGAACATACTACAAGGTGTTGATTTGCATTTGTGCCATACTTCAGGAGGAGGACATAAAATACGTAAATAATCGATTGGAATTACAGTAGACGGGAAATAGCTAATATGCACTGCTTTTTTTGTCATTGTAATGTCATAGTATTTCAGAAGTAATCCAATTTTATGAATGAAATTTATGATTAATCGTTGCGTATGCTTTGTGTTTGCGTTTGTGTGAGGGCGCAGCACGGTTTTAAGGCCAGTAACACACGCGCCAAGTTTAAATACGGCTAGATGACATTGACGGATTTCCGAAAAAAAAATTAAAATCAAAAATTTTTGTACCAATTTTTTTGTTGATTTGGGTTGAGAATCATTAGTATAATTACGTCCTTGACTATGGCACGGATGCAAATCAACAGCTTGTATAACTTCGTTGTCTCTGGCCAGCCAAATTAAGCTTCTTAGGTAACAGCACCAGGCTGTATCTCATGAACTTTAATAGTCAGACAGTTTAAATTTTAACAGATTCAGCACTCTTCTGCCTATGTTCACAGATTATGTATAAATATTGCCGCTTTAATAACAAATACAGAAAACTAGAATAAAATAAATACTTTTATGGGGCTCCTATACAACAAACGTAAGTTTTTTTCTCGTTTTTTTCTTCAGACATACCAGTTAGCCACCTCACACTTTTCATTTCAAAATTGCACAGCATTGATGTTAATATAGACATACCAGTTGGCCACTCCTCCATTGGTAATCCACATCTTCTGTCCGTTGATGACCCACTCGTCTCCTTTCTTCTCGGCGCGGGTTTTGACGCCGGCAACGTCGGATCCGGCACCCGGTTCCGTTACACAATACGCCTGTATTATAAAAGAAATACTATAGATTGTACGGTGATGTTTTGATAGTAGAAACTTAGAAATAGGACAAGTAAAGACTATGTTTAAAAATTATCTATACATCTAAACGCGATAGCAAGGCTGTCTGTCGGTCTATGCGGTTTTCACGCTAAAACCGAATTTCATTACATCAGTCTACTGAACTGATGTAATGAAATTCGGTAAACTGGTCAACTTGACGGTCACGTTGACGGGTAATTATCATTTGGTTATAGTTATAGTCACATTGTGCAATTCACACTATCTTTTTCAACTAAGCCTTCATACAATTGGGGTTAACAAAGCATATCTTGGACACCAATGGCTAATAAAAAGGTGAAGGGAAACATCTTGAGGAAACCTGGACTATAAAGTCTGAAATCACCAACCCGCATTGAGCAAGCGTGATGATTAATGCTCAATCCTTTTCCGTGTGAGAGGAGGCCTGTGCCCATCAGTGGGACGATAAAAAGGCTGTAAATTGATATTGTTATTGGAGAACTAATTTGTTACTTTTTTCATACTTACAGCGACAATAGGTTCCTCAACGAGTCTTCCGAGGTACTTCTTCTGCTGTTCCTTATTACCAGCAATGATCACGGGCATTTGCTAGAAAAATTAAACTAACGATATACCACACTAATATATTCATAGACTTCGAATAAAAAAAAACAGTTACTGTCAAAAAAACTACATAAAATGAGATGCCATCAAAAAAAATGAGCAAGTTATTTTATCTATAGGGTTATTTATAAACATTACATTTATAGTTATGTTAACTACAAGACTATTAAAAAAATATTGTTATTATAACACAAAATAAATGTTAATAACTAACTACACATATTTCTATATGGGTTAGTTTATTAGTAAATGAATAACAAACGAACACACGAAAACATACTAAACTTGTCGTGTCTATATTATCCTTTAAACCATTAATTATGACATCTATAATATAGCCACTACCTTGCAAGTTTTCATGGAATAAATTAGTAATTCGATGTACGGTATTAGGAATGAAGCTTAAATGACACTTTGGACCAATTTCACCGATAGTTACTGAAACGATTTTAGAAGAAAACTATTAACTAGGGAATTTGAATTTTCATGAAATATTTTAGTCCAACAACCTTCATTAGGTAATCAATCATTTTGGGTAATCAATTTTTTGTCACCCTTCTATAATTTTTGATGAAAATGGTCTCAAGTGTCAAGAAACATATAAAGTTACTATTCATGGTCTATATTAACGTCTGACTATGCAACCAGGGAGATATGGTCATGCAAATAAGCCAAAGCTGGGCGCAGAACCACTCACTCCAAGACCACTGGCTTCCATTGCTGTCATTATGCCAGTACACCCGTAGGCCAGTTCCTCAGCTACCATACACCCGTCAAAAACATCCATATTCATACCACCTGCAGGAAACGACACTCATGAGCTTAACGTTATGGGGACGAAATGACGAATGGACACTATCATGGAGTAAAGAAGAACGAAGATGCCATAATGCATGTAGGTCAGGCACCTTCTAGGTCAAATACGTATGGTGGGCATGACCAAAATGATAAGTTGCAAGTGAACTAACGAGGCGTTTGGGTTCTTTGAGATATTTGTCATCGCTTTTTTGGTATTACAAAAAATGATCGGGTCCAAAAAAGGCGTATATGGGCGAAGACAATAGTTCCTCACACATTTTGGCGCGCTACTTTCATAGGAGATTTTCAGTTAGGTATGGCACCTCCGCTAATCAATTTGTTCTCCATGGACGCTACAAAATACAATGAACAACATAAATGTTCCAACTTCAGCTTCAATGCCAGCATATGCTTAAGTTACACGAACATGTGCACAGTTTCTCAGTACCTAGTTATTTATAAGTACATAAGACCTATTATTTCTTCGTCGAAGGTATCATGGTACCTGCGTTGTCACGTGATCGATCTAATTGCGTAACGATACTAGACATACAGTAGAGACCTGCAGTATAGAGTAGGGTGTAATACATCCAAACACGTATTGATGAAAGTACGTAAGCATATTTAACATAAAACATACACATAGAACCATTACCATTTCCTAGTGTTACCATACATAGAAGTATCAAACAAAAGTTATATTACATTTATTTAAAGTTAACCATTTTTAAGAATATAAACTTTTTAGGTAATTTGTTCTTTTTCTTTTTTGGCAGACTTTATACCTAACTAGCCTACTTTTATCACGTCATCTGGCTGACTTAGATGCACACTTTTGTTACATTTAAAAAAAAAAACAACATCAACAAAACATTGAAATCAATTCAATTCACAAAGCTTTGCTATATACAAGTACCTAATCTTATTCTGATGTTTCCGCTAAAGTAATTTGCTGTATAAAATAGATTCATATATATTAAATAAATAATGCTTGGTGTCGTTTGTTTTGGTGTATCTTTATACAATAGGCATACATACATAGTACCTATTTGTCCAGTTGACTAAGTTTAGCATAATTAACACATATGCATATGAATCCTTAATGGTTTGTTCAAAAATTAATGCCAAAAATTTTACACTCTATAGTTAGTAATTTTGACTGAAAGAAGAATAATCGTTTAAAGTATCATGCGCTTATAAGCTGTACATTGACTTTCATGAATGATGCGTCAGTAGGCATGATCTTAATGAATTTTAGTTCCGTCAATGATAGTAATTAATATAAGGTACATACAATAATGTATGGTCGATACTGTTAATTTATTAAAGAAGTCATTAGGACAGCCAATTTTTATATAAAGCTTAATTTTTTGGTACCCCTATTATTTTATTAACCCGAATGACACATGACCCAGTTTTCAGTACCTACACAACCTACGTTGATGGCACCTCAGATTGGTCAAGAGTGACTGACAGAAAGAACTCACTCCTAAGTTCGTGCCTCCGACGGCGGTGGTAATTCCAGTACATCCGAAGGCCATTTCCTCGCCTACAAGACATTCTTCAACCACGCCTAGGTTGCCAACGCCCCCTGGAATTTCTCTCGAAGTTCAAATCGACTGTTCACTAATATGATGATCATAATTCATCATATAATGATGATGTGATGTCAAACTTGAGTCTTCCGTGTTATTTAGTATTGTATAATAGAATCTATTGAGCGAATTTTTGCAGGAAGACATTAATTTTTCACTATCTAGGTAGATGAATCTGAGGGCACGGCAGTGCCCCAGCCAAGACTCGAGCAAAGCGGGCACGGCCGTACCATCTTTTCTCGAAGTACTTTATTTCTTAATATATTTCGTTGTTCTTAACACCTTTAATAAATCATACTTAGGATATATAATGTTGAATGCTCTTTTTTTTAACAGTCTTTTGGTTTAATAGTGTAACCTTCACAAAGTCATAATCATTCTAAACATTTTTCGGTTACATAATTAAGGATAGGACTTTATATAAAGTCTTGAATCGCGCAATCATTGATTATACAACGTGGTATGCTTAAAACTAAAGTTACAAGATGAGTTAAATATTCAATAGATTATATCTGGTATTACAATAGTTTTACAAAATATTTTAATAACTATAGATGAACGTATCATTGTTTGAATATCTAAGTCTTGTCTAACAGTACGTTAAAAAGTAGTCAATTAAAATAGTTACATAGAATTGAATGTTTATGAATACCAGCTTATTAGGTAACATTAGTTAATTACCTTCTAGTTGGTTCATGATAACATAGCTGATATTTGATATCGATGAAATAATGACTGAAATGACTGAAAGTCTACTTTCTATATTTGGAAATGTGACAAACTTGCCCAAACCATAGAAATCTGAAGGTTCATGCTATCACCGAAAAATCACGCACAGAACAGTATGCTTACTCCAACATCAGTGATAGTCAAGGCCGCCTTAATGCCCGCGCATCCGAACCCAAACTCTTCGCAAACGAGGCTGCTTTCAAATATTCCTAAACCTAAGCCCCCTGTAAAGTATTCCATCACTATCAAATATAAAACTAAAACACTATCCTATCTAACTATATATTCTCATCTTAACATTATATGCCAACATCCTTCACAAGTTAGAAGCGTTGCATAACTATAGTCTTATACTCAAATTCTGCGGAGTAAGTTGACTAGATCAAAATAGCTAAACTTTTTACTTCATACACGTCAAGTTACTGCGCAAAATGAAATGTTAAATAATAATAATAAGATGTTAAAGCCCTATTCCATGAAAACCTTCCAATCCAGGTGTAAGTTTGGTTGTAAAAATAGTTTTCATGCTAAACTTACACCTATGGAACTGACGGTTACTGCGGCAGTTATACCGGCGCAGCCGAACGCCATCTCCTCGGCTATAAGGCTAGTTTCGAAAACTCCTAACCCCATGCCTCCTGGAAGGGAGGTTTAAATCATCATCAGAGTCAGTTCTACTACGGTTTTTAGGTGGTCAACAGTGGCCATCAAAAAATATTTTGGTCCTCACCAATGGCCCCCATACATTAGTGTTCGTACCACCCTAGGACTGGCTCTAATTATTATTATGTTAGAGCTGTGTTCCGGAACTAATATCGGCATATTGGCCAGTGTTCGTGACGTCCCCGTCACACTTCTCACACCAACAGAATACGACCGTACTAAAGTGCAAAATAGTGACGTAACGAGCGCTGCCCAGATTTCGGAAAATTCGAGAATTTTGGAACATAACCTACGCCAATTGCAGTCTATAGTTGTCCATAGACCACCTCCAATGAGCGCCAAATATCCTAGTCAGTACTGTGTGTGGGACAGTAAGAAGACTGATGAAAAGTCAGTACCTAACAGAATCTACTTATTCGCTTTATAAATATGAAAAGTGTGTGTTTAACCTTTGCTTCCACATCCTTTGAAATAATTCATGAATACTTAGCAGTCAGGAAATTTAAAACGGTGTAATATTTTAGCTCTATAGCTAAAGTTCACTTGACGATTTGGCAACAAAATCTATCTGATTATTGAGTGCAATATTATAGCCGACTTGTCTAGAAGAACCATTCATATTTTCTGAAAATACTTAATAAACATTTTTCTCTTTACTTATGTTGTTAATTGATCGTTAAATTTCTTTTTTATTTTACCTCCATAGCAGTATTTTGAAATAGTTTATTTTCTCTATCATAATTTATTTTCTACAAAATTCTCTATCATTTCTTTTATCAATTTCCTTCGGGCTTGCTCACTGAAAACGGATTTCCTACAGGCTGTCAGATTCTCGGAAACAGCTTCGAGTATATATTTCTATCTTGCCATCCAGGAAATTGACCCATATTTCCAATATGACCTAGTTATTGCAATCTCATTTTTAATTGATTGCTTTAAACTTATTAAAGTAGAGGTATATGATCTTTTTAACCCAGAAAGTTTCCGATCACTATTTTTTGCTTACTTTTTTCATAAATTTTAAAATAATTGTAAGTACCCAATAGTGCAGACAACGCGAAAGGTGTTATACCAAGAAACAGTTTTAAAATAACAATAAAAATGGGTTCTTTACACTATCTATTGAGGAAAACAAACAAATCGAACTTTGGACTGAATCTTTGGCCAGTTTAACCTTTGCACGGCAGCTAAATTGATTGTCATTTTTTACCGAGATACTGCGCGGTACATAGTGCAGCTGTACTATAGTTTGAACCTATTCTGTTATGCTGTCTTTAGTTACACATACTCATTTTAACTAAGTTCCTACATATTTGGATTGCAGTCAAATATATAATAGAACACGGGAGATGGACCTACAAAAGACTGTCTCTTTTCCCTTTCTTGCCTTATTTTTATCTGGAATCTGGATCAGTTGGAGCGTCCTACTTTTGCTTTTCAACATTAACTTGACCATCCTCTGAGTACTAATTATCGTATCTATGTGTATTTTCATTCCCCAAAATGAGCAATACTAATACTCAAGTCAGTTCGTTCTTGCCGAAAAACTCCATAAAAGTTCTCTCCTTACATAAAATTAGGAATTTACGCTACATTCTTCAGGCTACAAAGAAATGGATATCATTACCGCAGTGTTCGGGGATGTGTCCGTTCATTAGGCCGACCTCCCATGCCTTCTTGACAATGGGCCATGGGTACTCCCCAGTCTTGTCGTATTGGGCTGCTACGGGTACAATCTCTTCCCTTGTGAACTTGCGAGCCAAGTCTTGTAAGGCCTTCTGCTCCTCGCTAAGCTCTGAAAATATTAAAGTTATTAGTTGAGAGTGGTGCGTCTCTTTCTGGCTACCCGCCCACGTCCGATTTTTTGTAGGAGAAAAATAGATCACACTGATAACAATAGAGCAACGCTCACGTCCTACAAAAAGTCGGTCGAAAATCCAAGACAGACTTCCCACAAAAAATCGGTCCGATTATCTGTTCTACAAAAAGCCTGACGTATGAATCAGCTCTTTTTGTCATTAAACGTCATTAGTCATTGTCATCAAACTGTGGGTAATGGCTGTCATTTGTGTATCTTGGCGGTCATTATGGGTAGACGAGTCAGAAACCAGACTTAACAAGATGTGGAGAAGATTGTGGAGGTCAGAAACGCAATCGCTCTATCTAAAACCTTGGTTATAAGATTTTCAACAGAAAGTAAACCCAACGTTGAAAAAAGGCTAAGCCGATAATGATCATAAGCAAACATTCTTCACATTACATACATGACATGACGTACGTAAGATTGTTACTAAACAATATACGTAAATTAACGAGTCCTAAGTCTCATCGCGAACCAGTGTCGTTTTGTGTACATTGATAAGAAACAAAATATTTTTTTGGAGAAGATACATTTTATTTGTCTCTCAAAGCGTCACACAAAGTTAGTATACAAGGTCTTTTTCAAAGTCCAAAAGAACTTTACCTTTCAATATAAAAGATAACAAATTACTTTACGTGCAGTGCCTTTTTCCCTAAATTTTATTTACTTAGCGTTGTTTAACTAAGAGCTCTAAGGGTCTGTTCAGACAGACCGGCTCGGAGAGGAGAGCAAATTCTTAACACCTTGAAAATCGGGTACTTAGTATTTGAAGTAAGATTTATTTTTGCATGTGCGCTGCTTTTATCATCAAGAAAGCTCGAAGGCGCTTGGTATGAAATAATAAGAGGAGCCGACCGGCTCCGATCGCGTACTTTTTCTCGGCCTTGCAGACGTTTGGCTCCGATTACATCTCACGCAGCCGATCGCCGAGCCGATTTCGATCTGTGTGAAAAGAAAAATGCGTGCCGATGCTCTCCGAGCCGGTCTGTCTGAACGGACCCTTAAGCTGTATTATTCAAAAATTAAGCTACATTCGTACCGGCGCCAAGTCAGTGCAATTAAACCAAAATATTTGCAGTTTCGCAACAAACACGTTTTGATATAAATTGACTTGTCCTAAAGGTAATTATACCTACTGTTGGAATTACTGTTTATATTAAAACATCATGTTTACGAAATATGCCAGTTATTGATTAACACAAATGTAAACCTTAGGAATACAAAGTGCACTCACTTTTTTGCGACAAAGTCCGTTTATAAGCAAGACATTGTTATAATATTACATGCACGTAACTAAAGACTAAAATCCAGTTTAGTATACTTTTAAGAATTTTTTTAAGGTCGACTGTGAAAAAATAAGCAAAAACAAAATGCGACCGAAACAATCTTGTGCGCTGTTGTATATTAGAGCAGAAAAATACAATTATTTTATAAATACGTATCAAGAAAGCTCTCAGAAAGACTTAGCAATTTCCAAGAATTACAAAAAGTAGGAAACAGTGCAGTCTTTGTTGAATATTATACTTAAAACAGTCTACGAGATGAAATTACGGAATCGTTGCTATAAGCTCTGTGTGGGACGTTGCAATTGTTTTATATTTTTAAACTTAAATACAATATTATCATCGTTACGCAATGCAGAAACTACTTTTGAGACGCTGGTGGTATCACGCAGACCATTGAACACATATAAATCTAGTAGAACAAGTATACCTTTCAAAACAAATATGGCTATTTCAAGATTTTCAAAATTCCTGTGTGCGGCTTAGTTGCAGTATATTAAAATAGCATAAGACAAGTTAATAACAGATAAGCAATTAGTCGACTAGAGATGACTCTTCATAAAATTGGTAGGTAAGTAATTTAGTAGCGGACTTTGTATAGTAGATTATGAGTACCACGTTATCTCGTGGCGGAGTACTTTGGCATCTAGTTACATCCACATTGTCAGTATTCGATAAGAACTTATCGATAAAAAGGTATAACATATAAGCCGCTTGAGTTCAAATCATCAAGTGTGCCTGTAAATCCGGATTATAAAAGACTAGCCGTTTTCCCGCGGTTTCACCCGCGTCCCGTGGGAGATACTGCCCGCACCGGGATAAAATATAGCCTATGTTACTCGCAGATAATAGAGCTTTCTAATGGTGAAAGAATATTTAAAATCGGTCCAGTACTTTTGAGTTTATCCATTACAACCAAACAAACAAACCAAGTTTTCCTCTTTATAATATTAGTATAGATATAGATATTATTTACACAACACCATAAAATTACATAATAATATGTTTTTATGTTGTTATTGAAATAGGTGGGTCACATCAATGTTAACGGCGATTGTAAGCGAAATCTTATACGTACGTCAGTATGTAAAATATGTGCATTTGAAAGTAGTGAATAATTCACCTGAACCTAGTCTAATACATTTATTTATCTTGTTTAAAACATGTCAAGCAATGTTTCATTTGCACATCGTACTCTATTTATTTAGAATATGCGCAGTTGAAATTGTTATCATTTTCCAATTACATACATCGCACGCACACCTATATCTAAAGAGGGTTAACAAAAAAAAAAACAACTTTTTTTTGTAAAAGACGAAAGACTGATTCCTCCGTGTCTGTGCAACTTTCTATACAGAACACTTCTAGTGTTCTTATGCATTCTATACCTAGTTCTTGCATATCGTTGTATAACATTATGTTTTATTTTGTTATGTTGTCAGCCAGTAACGTTGGGACCATTCAAGTCGTAGACGTTTTTTCTCTAATTATATTTCGTATATTTTATGTTTTGTAAGTCATGTCATTTCAACATCTTTGGCAGTCGTTACGGGTAGTTAGAAGCCAGTAAGTCTGACAACCAGTCTTACTTCTCCTAAGTAATATGGTGTTGCGAGGGTAACTGGGTTGAGGAGGTCAGATAGTCAGTCGCTGCTTATAAAACACTGGTACTCATCTGCATCCGGTTAGACTGGAAGCCGACCCCAACATAGTCGGGCTTGGCAAATGATAATGTTTTGTAAGTCATGTCCCTACATACATACATATTATATTATTATGTTTTATGTGTATGGAGTAAAATTTCTTACCGAAGCACATTCCAGTGGTAGGCAGGGGTTTTGCGGCCGCTACGGGAGCTGTTGTCGACAACTTTCTGTAAATCGGCCTGGTGGCGCGTATCACCTGAAAAGTTCACAAACTTATTTCAAACCCTGCTTAAGAGGGTTGTTTAAAGGACGAGTTCCAATATTAACTAAAGGCCGATCCCAATATTTTATCTATCTGTTGATATGCTTACTGGAGATACTACTGACTGCCTCGTTAGTTTAGTGGTCGTAAGCGCGGCAGCTGTGCTCGAGGTCTCGGGTTCGATTCCCGGGTCGGGCCGAAATCGCTTTGTGGGTTTTCTTAAACTTTCACAAAGCAGCCCGTAGACTGGAAGTTGGTGATTGATTCACCCGTGCATCGGAGAGCACGTAAATGTCGGTCCTGCGCCTGATCTCTTTCCGGTCGTGTCGGATTGCCGCCCTATCGGGTTATGAGAGTGAAGGAATAGGGAATGCACCTGTGTCTGCGCAAATGTTCGTGCACTATAATATGTCCCGCGCAGCTGGCTGATCTCCTTAAGTGAGAACAGCCGCCGTAGCCGAAATCGGTCGTGGACGCCATTATTATTGGAGATAGGAATTTGACATTAGCCATTAGCAAGTAAGCAAAGCAACATAGGTGGACAATTGGGAACGGCCGTTGAACATTTGGGGTGGTCAGTAGCGGAGAGACAATTTCCAGCCGACAAATCATCAATCAGACGGCTGGTTGTGGTTTGGTTATCGTTATAGTTAAATGTTGCAACTCATCCTTAGGCATTCGCTGTTGTAAGGATAGAGCAAATAATGTAAATTGCATAGGCATGAATATAATATCAAAGACACATCGTTAATCAAATCGCAATATGATCACTAGAATATACCTATAATTAATTATAAAGTTTATAGTACATGTATTTGAATCCTATTTAACTTGTGATTTCCATTTAAGAACAGAATGGATTCCTCAGTCTGACTAAAGTCACTGTGTTTTTAAAAGTGTTACAGCCTTTTTATCGTCCCACTGCTGGGCACAGGCCATGGATTGAGCATTAATCACCACGCTTGCTCAATGCGGATTGGTGATTTTAGACTATAGTCCAGGTTTCCTCAAGATGTTTTCCTTCACCTTTTTATCAGCCATTGGTGTCCAATATATACTTAGAAAGTGGTGCTAATACCTGAACTGGAATCGAACCCACATCCTCATACTCGAGAGGTTAGTGTTTTTAAAAGGAACTTTCTAAATAAAAATATATATAATAGTTTTATGAAATATCGGATTGAAATTCGAGTATAATAATTCTTATATTAGGTATGGTTTCCTAGACTTTTCTAAAAACATCTTTGTCATTTACTTAGATGTCATTTCCTGAGTATTATTTTTGCGTTTATTTTATCTAGATTGCACGGAACAAAAGTTTTTCCCAGGTTGTTATTATGTTAAACACAAATGTTGATTGTCATCTATTTTCAGATTTACGTTGGTACTTATTTATTACTTAAGCTATAATATTCTTATTTATTTTGTAGATACCTAGTTCGTTGAAATTTGGTTACACCTCGCCGTTTTTTATATCAACTAGCGTTAAAAGGGGCCAATAATAGTCATAATGTACATATCAATAAATAATAATTTTTCACATCCTGCGATGCGTCATTTCGTCAAAAACCAATTCACTAGCTAGTTGACCCAATTTGCTCAGGTTCTAACAGACAGATTTAATTAATATGTAATATGTTTGTAAACCATTTATCTATCCCACTGAGATAACAATTACGTATTTTTAAACATTACCAAGAACAATAGAATGACCTATAATCCTATATATCAAATATTTTGTCTTTTGAGACAGCCTTATGGATCAAAACAACCTTGAATGCTGGACCTAGTCTTAACATAGTGGTATTTTATTCATAGACAATTTAATCTATGTGACTTTGTTTGCTTGTTATGCCGATGGAGATGGGATTTGGTCTGGAGATAGCTGTTAGACTTAAAAATTGGATGTCTTATTTTATGAGTTGGGATATCATCAAATAAGCACTCCTGTCATGGCTGCAACGGAAGGGAGTGTCAGAGTTTCATTAACTAAAAACTTAGTGTGCTAGGGCTGCGGTAACTCTTTTGAACAATCCCACAATCCAGGCAGATAGTTGGTAGGAGAGGTTTTTTTATTTTTTAACGAACCATAGTTTTTGCGTAATAGTTCACAAATACAAAAAACCGGCCAAGTGCGAGTCGGACTCGTGCACGAAGGGTTCCGTAAATTACAGTTAAATCAACCTATCTCAAAAACTATAAGAGATACTTTGATCAAACCAAAAATCGTTGAAAGAGTTAATTAGCATGCATCACCTCTATTTTTTTTTGAATTTTATACCCCGTAGTTATAAAAATAGAGGGGGGGGGACATACTTTTTACGACTTTGAGAGCTGATATCTCAAAAACCGTTCACTTTAAGAAAAATGTTTTTTAGAAAACTTTATATCATTTTAAAAGACCTTTCCATTGATACCCCACACGGGTATGTACATCGAAAAAAAAAATTTCATCCCTCAGTTACATGTATGGGGGGCCCCACCCCCAATTCTTTTTTTTACTATTTAGTGTCATATTTTTGTAGCGGTTCATACAACACATATTCCCATCAAATTTCATCACTGTAGTACTTATAGTTTCCGAGTAAATCGGCTGTGACAGACGGACAGACGGACAGACGGACAGACGGACATGACGAAACTATAAGGGCTTCCGTTTTTGCCATTTTGGCTACGGAACCCTAAAAAACAGGCATCTAGTGTGAGCATGATAATAGCATAGAAGTTGTGCATTCATAATTACTAAAACTAAATTCATATCTTCATAAGAAGTAATGTAATTGAAGATAACATCTTCATATTTAAATTCAAGTTAATTTAAATTACAAAGTTGAGTTTACAGCACAGCTAAGTTTATACTTTTTTGTTATACAAGTAAAATAAAAACAAATTGCATTATGATAATCATTGGAAATATACAACAATCCAGTTTAGAAAAAAGATAAGTAAAAAACTGGTCTCTAAAATAAGTATACAGTTGATCTTCCAGTCTTTACCAACTAAATTCATTTCACTTCATTAAACTAAATGCATTTTCATTTATTCATATCTTTTATTTAGCCTGTTAAAATTAAATTGAAAATAAAAATAATCAGCTCGGCCATAATTCATTTCCTTTATTTTACAGACTTGTTTTACAGGTAATCTTATCTCTTTTTATCTTTACTATGGAGGCAATAAGCTGCAAAGGTAACAATGGAAGAATTTTTGGCACGTGGGTTAAAGATCGGAGTACAAATATTTAGCTATAGTTTACTCAAATATTTTTTAGTCGCTCAGCAATAAGTTTCAGAACTTCAAACATTGTAGGTTTTGTTTTGCATGCATGCATAATACCTACAAAATAATTGTGGGAACTCAAATAAATACGGATGATTTTTTAATGATTACTTAAGTCACTCCTTAGTGACGGATTCTCATAGAAATTCTGCACTAAGGAATGGCTTAAGTAACCATTAAATGTCTCTGAGAGTGTCCATTAGACAGATTCTATAAAACTTTTCTGACTATTTAACAATCTACCCTTACTGCGGATTTCAAATAATATATTCTTACTAGAGGTTTTGATGAAATTCCTATCTCTGGTAAGTAAATCCACAGTTAGATAGTTTATTGAAAACCACTGCTAATGTATGCCAAATACCAACTTATTAAAAACTAGTCTAGCTCCCAAATGTGTAAAATGGCATTAATTCTCGAAAACATTAGCATTTGTTGTTGATGTCTTAAAATGTCCACTGCTGGACAAAGGCCTCTCCCAAGCCATTGAGATTTGTCCATAGTCAGCGTTCAGGCAAATAGACATTGACATTGAAATTCCATATTTAGATTTTGTGATAGCTTGAATGCAATTCAATGCATTGTCTAGATCAGAATATAATGTATGTGTACCTATTGCAAGATTAGTGTGTCAAAACCATGCTTGCCTAGTTACCTACTTATCTATACTATATCAATGTCATGAGAAATACATTATTTTTTGGTATGATAAGTTTAAAAGAGTTTTGTTTTTTCCATTTTATTGATCTATGGGTAGCTTGTAGTTATGGTTTATAGACCCCGCCTATATTTTTTAAAATACAGTTTACATTTAAAATAGCACAGGTATAGGCCATAACTAACCTTAAACGCATTGGCAAAACATTACATCAACAACAATTTCATTTTTATAGGAGGGTCATTATAAAATGTATCTTGATTACCTATATAAAAGTGAATTAATATCAATAACTTAGAGCACAGTTTTTAAATAATGTTGTAAATATACATTATCTAGTAGAAAGTTAAAAATATCAGTAGTTACATAGTCGACGCCTTTGGTTCAACTGTTCATTGAACTTTGGACTTCGGACTTCACAGTAACTGAACGCAGTCGCAATTATCTTTCTGCATAACTTATTCAAATAAACATATACAGTTAGAAACATAATCAACTTAATAATTATTAATATAAAATACTAAGAACAAAAATCGATTACACAATTTATCAGGTCACAAAAAAAAAGTTCACTTACTTGAGTAATAGGATTCATTTTAAGTTTTTCTGCTTACACCAACAATAATACTTTATGTATTTTTATATTACTATACTTAATAAAAAGTTTCGGACTTTGATCTTACTAAAATGATCTATGGCCTTGTTATTCGTGAAACATGAAGACAAACAAACTCCTGCGCCGAGTCGACGTAAGTGACGTTTATATATAACGCGAGGCAACAGATAACAAATATCAAGGAGAGAACATTGTTTACTTGCTTTGAATAGTAGTCTTTTGGCTCACATGCAACTTCGAGCCGTGATTATACATTTTTTATAAATTAATTCTTTGTTGCTCGATAATGAAGTCTTACCAACGCTTCTTTGTTTGTATAATTACGACTAAAAGTAAAAACAATATATAATTATAATATGTTCTTCAAGGGCTTTCAAAATGATCACTAGGGTGGTCAAAAAATTGTTTTTGTTACTCAGGAACTTATTCTTTATTTTATATGTAATTAACACAATGTTAAAGATTTTTCGTAACAACACTTATTGAAATCAATGATGGCAGCTAGATAGCTTCGTAAGATCAGCGTAATTAAATTCAATTGTTTACAAGCCCAAGTTTGGAATTGGCAGAAAGAAAGCTTTTTTAGTCTGGCACTGAGTAAAGTAATAGTTCTCGGGACTAAGTATCGAATACATATATTGATTTGAATTTCTTATTTACACCACCAACACAGATTCGGTTTTATTAACTTTAGCGTTAGTGACTACTTACCGTTACTAATAATGATATTTCTGTTAGAATCAAGTCCACCCATCTCACCGGAACACCAATATAGTTCGACTGCTTCGTTCAACCTACATGAGAATCCAACAATTGTCTGCCTCAAGTATAAATAAATTCTTACCTTTTCAATTCTACCTAAATGTTATGCAACGCAAAGCACAATTTTAATTCACAATGCGCTCCGTATATACTTGGTTACATTGAAGGCATAATACATAATATTGTTATCTGCACAATGGATGCTGCATGTTTTATAATAAGTCGGCTTTAAGTTAAACAACCGCGCCATCCAAACTGGTCATTACAATTAGTGGTGTAGCCCAGGACGCAGGGTTCGACATCATGTGGTGCAATTTATTTGTGGTCGTTTTCTTGTTAGTTATAACGACTGCTAAGAGGGCGGAATTTCTTCGGGACAGGCCCAGCGAGGATCAAGAAGAGGAAGGATTCCATATGAAGAAAAGAGTTGATAATAAATTTGTACAAACCACCACCGGTCGATCTGCAGTGGGAGATGCTGTCGTTGAAAAGTTTGTCGAAACTCTGATGTCCAGTGAAAGATATTTGAAAATGATAGAATCAGTGGAACGCAAGATGAACCACTTGGATACCACATTCCATGAACGAACTAACAGTATTCTTAAATATTTGTCGGAGATGTTAAGAATGATAAAGGCATCGTCTTCTGAAATGCTGGAGAAAGCCTTAAGAAATGTGAAATTAGACTTGGATAAATTGAAGCAGTCCATGTCAGAGCGGTTGGATGAACACCCTAACATGCGCGGTGAGTTTCTTTATTTTTTATGTTAAAGCTGGGCGTTAATCAGGGGCCCGATTCTCCTAATTTTACTTAAGCGACATACGATTCACATTCGACTGCGATCCAATCACGACTCGATTACGATTGAAGCGTATGTGGCATTCCGCTATTTTTTCTTTGAAATAAACGTTTTTATCCTTTTCTGTCATACAATAATGAATCATTTTGTCTGCAAATGATTTACGATTGCAATATGATTGTAGAGCAAACTACCGTATCCAAAATAGCAGACCAATCGCAAACCAATCCAATGTCGTTAGAATACGATTGGTCTTATATTAGGAGCAGAATGCCCGATATGGTTTAAACTGCTATTGCGATCATATTGCGATTCGATTTCTAAGTATTCAATTTTGACATTATTAACTTAGAAGAATCGGGCCCCAGGATTCTGTGCATAAGATGCACAGGGCAGTCAGAAGTAATTTCTAAGTGACATTGGAAATCAGAAATGTACTGAAAGTGAAATTAAATACTAGACACAGGTAAGTACATTTGTTTAAAAACTAGTGATTTATCAAAACGAAATGCCAATAGGTAATGCTACTTAGACAGTTTTATTTAGCTTGTTTTGTAAAATAAATACTACCATTCCAATGGGGTAGTGGGGTAGTGCTACAACAATGATCTTTTAGAAGGGACTTGGAAGTGCCATGGCACGGCCTAACCTCGTCTACTATTGGTGCTCATCGGACTTCTCTTCTTTGGAGTTGGTCACTCTACCTTGCTCCAAGCCTTGTTCCGGAGCCTGAAAGATCAAGGGCCATATACCTATTAGCAAAGGCAGCGGACGGACGTCTAAGCACCCGCGTCCAATGTCTCGTCCTCACGGGATGGAAATAATGGAACATCGCGTTTCACTCTTTGTCAGTTTATCAAATATTTAAACACAATTAAAGGTGCTACTAAAACCATGTCATGCTGAGGTTGCTGGAATGTTAGAAGAGTTACCGGGACTTGAATCAGAAAGGCCTTCCAGATAAGGAATATGGGTGGGTTTAAATCAGTGAGCGTGAATTGGACGCAGCTCAGTGGAAAGGTCAAAGCCAACACAGGAAAGATACAAGGACCTATTAGATCTCTAACACACAGCGGTATGTTGCCAACGGTAGAGATAACTGCGGCTGTCGACGCGTTGGCTGCATCCATTGACGCGTCGACGGCTGCTATAGACATTTCATCTTCGAAGATCAGCGATAGCCGTCGACTGCTCTCACAGTCAGTTGTAAAAAACCGACTCCCAAAAACACTGAAAAGCAAAAAAAAACTATTCCAAGGTGCATCGGCCTAGAATTCGGTGTCTAGTGGATGATGATATGTTTATTTCGCCACCGACTTCTAGGCCGATGCACCTAAGAATAGTTTTTTTTTTGCTTTTCAGTGTTTTTGGGAGTCGGTTTTATTTTTTTGTAAAAAGTTTTTTATTTTTGGCTTTTCAGTGACAAGTATAGTTGTCACTATCCGCATTCGTGGAAAGTTCTTATCAATACTAATAATATAAGCTCAAACACAAGATAGTTTACATATTTAATTGACGAGTTCCCTCGACCTTCTCTGGTCTCCATCATCAGGTCAGCTCCAAACCTTCACTGTTACAAAGGTCTCGTCAATACAAAGAATATAAGCTCAAACACGAGGTAGTTTACATATTCAGTTGTAGAGTTCCCTCGACCTTCTCTCGTCTCCATCATCAGGTCAACTCTAAACCTTCACTGTTGCATAGTGCTATCAGAGGTACACCTCATTGTCAAGTTTTTAACTTATGCATGCCTACAATTTTCGAAAGTTGCTCTCGATTTCTCAGGGTATACCCTATCAAACAAAAAAAGAATTCTGTAAATCGGTCCAGGCGTCTTCGAGTAATCGGTGAACATACCTACATATAAAAAAAAAAAAAGATCTGACGAATTGAGAACCTCCTCCTTTTTGGGAAGTCGGTTAAAAATTGGATTACTTTTTAAAATCACTTACAACTTCTTCACAAACCACCATTCATGTTCTCTTTTCTATTGTTAATTACTATAATTATTTAATTTATAATTTTCTGCTACAATTAGCAGTTTGATATCAAATCAATTTCGTTAATGGAACTCATTATGCAAAGCTGCGACGCGTATACACTCTTGAGTTATTTTTAGACGACTTACAAAAATTGTGGCAAAATTGTGGACACTGCTGGCTTCTACCGCAAGTATCGCTATAGGTCGACAGCAGCAGTTGCCTCTGCCATTAGCAACATGCAGCTCGAGTCATAGAGATCTAATAGGTCTATAGGCAAAGAACTATGATGATTCAGATAAATACACCTACTTGTAGGTATAGTTAGGAGGTCCGTAGATGTTACAATTTTAAACTATTGTAAATCAAGATTCTCTGAGAATCGGAAAAGAATACATCGGATCATCAGATGTAGACCATTCAGTCTAAGATGAATCTGAGATGTATTCATAACTTCAAATGCGATTATTCCCATAAAAATCAATCGATGACTCAATCATCAGATTTGTGCCGTTTATAAGATTTATATTACATCGATCGTGAGATAATTTTTATTGTTTTCCATAAACGGTGGAATTGAAAAACAGGTTTCTTAATTTTTTTAGTCATACTATTTTTGATTTTATTTAAAGTTATTGAACATCTTACGCAGTCGTTACGGGCAAGCTGAAGCCAGTAAGTCTGACAACCTGTCTTTCCAAGGGGTTGAGGATATCAGGGGCCCGATTCGAAGTTAATAATGTCAAAATCGAATAGAAATTGAATCACAGTATGATCGCAATAGCAGTTTTAACCATATCGGGCATTCTGCTACTAATATAAGACCAATCGTATTCCAAAGACATTTGATTGGTTTGCGATTGGTCTGCTATTTTGGTGATTTTGGTCTTACGGTAGTTTGCTCTACAATCATATTGCAATCGTAAATCATTTGCAGACAAAATGATTCATTATTAAATGACAGAAAAGGATAAAAACGTTTATTTCAAAGAAAAAATAGCGGAATGCCACATACGCTTCAATCGTAATTGAGTCGGGATTGGATCTCAGTCGAACTTGAATCGTATGTCGCTTAAGTAAAATTAGGAGAATCGGGCCCCAGATATGCAGTCGCTCCTTGTAAAGCACTGGTACTCAGCTGCATCCGGTTAGACTGGAAGCTGACCCCTACACAGTTGGGAAAGGCTCAGGAGGTGATGATATAAAGAGCCCTATTAAACTGTCGACCTACTAAAAGCCAGTCCGTACGGAGCGACTGACTAGTTAGTTTAACTAGACCAGCTGACCTCCAAATGGATTATTTATCAACTTATTCATTAGTAGGTAATTCTGTTGTATTTTTAGAACTGCGGCAATCAAAGAAGAATCTTTATGTTGCTTACAAGAACTAATTATCTTAGCTGATGGAAACTAACTCATACTATGGCACGATGTTGTTTGGCACCACTCGTAGGTAGATCAGTAGACATCATCCTCCTGCCCTATAGATACTTATAACTTTTTAGATTTCTATGGTTCTGCTTTATTGCCAATTTAATTTGGGGTAGGCAAGATGTTTTGTTCGGCATCTCACAATGACATACATTCTAGACGAATTGACTTTTACACTACCTACACCTATTCATTCACATGATAAACTTTCTTTCACACACAAATATCAATCATAATAGGAGTGATTTTTCTCCCAGACCTAAATGTTTTGTTTTCTTCCGTGGTATTGTCTTCCATTTAAGAATAGAAAGTATATCTAGGTGTACTACAGTTTTGACGCATTCGCACGCCTAATGTTAGGCTTGAAAATTTTTTAGTAAATAGAGGCCAGTGACTCTTGCCATGTGCCCACTGGCCATTTAATTTTGTAAAATCTTTGGCAGTCTTTGCAGGTAGCCAGAGGTCAGAAAATCTGACAACCAGGCTTACCTGGGGTATCGGGTTGCCCGATCACTGGGTTGAGGAGGTCAGATAGGCACTCAGCTACGAAACCCTACGCCGAGCGTGGCCCGATACGCTCTTGGCCGGTTTTTATTATATCTTTCAATTAGGATGGAGTAAGCATAGTTAAGAGACGTGGCAGGCTCCCCTAATATTTAATGCTATTTCTGGGATGATAAGTAATTATGTACACCCCGTTTCACATCACTTATATTTTTCATCTAGTCGTATGAATTTATTTCTGGTAGGATCTATTTCTGAGCTCGGCTTGAATATACTTGAGGAAGTGTAATCAAGTGTAAAAAATAATCGGCATTGTGAATATGGGACCCACCATTAGGTATAACGCCTAAACGTAGCGAGCGATGAGGGCCTCAAATAAAGAAACCTGCAATATAGGACTTACGTAGTACTCTTTTTTTTAAACGACGTCAAAAATCATTTAATGACCCCTCCCACTGTGGGTTAACAGCGGTGAGGGAGTGGCAGACTCTTACTGACTAAAAACGTGTGTCGTAGGCATTTTATGTACTAGGGCCGCGGTAACTCTTTCGAACAATCCCGCAGCCCCGGCAGGCCTTGGCCCTACTGGGCCCCGCTGGGGTTGCTGACATCTCTTTGAGGAGCGCGTGGAAAAACGCGCGCCACCGACACGGGTTTGTTGTTTATCTAGACATGAGCGATGAGCCACCCGAACTCACCGCCCACAGACCCACGTCTACGGTGGCCGGAAGTCGTCTCGCGACACCCGGCGCCCGTGGTGTCTAACTGGTCCAGCGCGGCGGCCGGGATGAGAGGTACGAACTCTCTGACGTTCCGCGGCCTCCTTCTCGAGCATGACTGCTTCGCAGAAGGAGGCGACGGCATCCCATTCCCTCTCGCCCCGGACCATGGCATGAACCAGGGCCGGACGCAAGAGGTCACCGCCGCCTAAACGAGGACCCGGCGGTGCCTTTCCCACGCAGGGCACTCCTGGACTGTGTGGTCCACCGTGTCCTCGGGGCTGTCCGAACAGTGGTGACACCCGGGCGCCTCCTCACGACCGATTCGATGCAGGTACCTCCCGAAACAACCGTGTCCGGTGAGGACCTGCGTCATGCGGTACGTGCAGGCGCCATGACTCCTCCCGAGCCACTCCTCAAAGAGTGGAAATACCGCCACTATGGTGGCGTGCCCTCTGATGTAGTAGCCTGACTTACTGCTTTTTATAGGAAGCGGTTAAGAGCCTTAACGAGAACCTATTTAGATGTACCTAAATCGAGCTTGTGCGATGATAACGCAAGCAAGTAATAAAACGACGGTTGGACAGCAACTATTCATTTATTTAATGATAATTCTATTTTTATAACTGTCACACGATAGTTACCTGCCTGTCATTACATATATACAACCTATTTACTATTTTGATTCAACCTCAACAACAAGTTTATTACTTACTAGCTTTTGCCAGCGGTTTCACCCGGATCCCGTGGGAATATCTGCACAAACCCTGATAAGCCTTCCTTGATAAATGGGCTATGTAAAATTGAAATATTTTTTCAAATCGGACCGGTAGTTTCTGAGATTAGCACGTTCAAACAAGCAAACAAACTCTTCAGCTTTATAATATTAGTATGGATACTACTTACTAATAAAGTAATTTACAGCAATGAAACCCCAATAAATCTTAGGCGAATTGTTTATGTTTTGTATGCCAGATGATTGTTTGATTAAATATTAATCGCATTCGAGGGTGTAATATTGTTTTACACCTTTTTTGGAAACAATGAAGTGTTATTTTCACACAGACACATTTAGCTCTTGAGATCACGCTAATTAAATATCAGTCAGTGAGAGGTTCGCGGAGGCAGCAGGGCCTGGATAAATCAGGTAACTCGCTGACACATCGTGATCTTATTTAAAATAGTTATTATCGTCCCATCGCGCTATGAGACTGAAGGAATAGTGAGTGCATCTGTGTCTGCGCAAATGTGCGTGCACTATAATAATCGGCTAGGAGGAGGCACATTTATTTTAAAATATGCCAACCAACTGCCTCGTGGGCTGCGTTGCTAGACGTTCTTTTGGCGGGACGGTCCCGATTTTTTTATCAAAATTAAATGATTTTTGAGGATAACTCGATCGTGCGTGCAGTGTGCGTAAACGAGTGTCACACTCGCTCCGCTCGCGCTATCTTTCATCTAAGCCCTAGTTTTCTTTAACTACTTTTAAAATCCGCTATCTGGCTTAACTTATTGCAGCAGATTTTTTATTTTTCTTCTAGTGTAAGTTACACTCGCTGCACTCGCGTTCCAAGTGAATTACTTTTGGTACTCGGCACTGGTCTAGCCAGTGCAGCCGCTTACTCTGGACTGCCGTTTTTTACTCAAAAGGTTCCAAAATTTCGACTCGCCAAAAAAAAAACACGCTGCTCGTGGGTATTTAGTTGTCGCATAGCGTGACTGTTGTGCACTGACCCTCGGGTTCGATTCCAGGGTCTAGCTGAAATCGCTTTGTAGGTTTTAAGAAACGATCACAGTGCAGCTTAGAGTCTGGAAATTAGTGATTCATACCCATGCATCGGAGAGCACGTTATGGGACAGTGGGATCTCGGTGACAGTGAACTCCTGATGGGCCTTTTGGAACGACAAAGACAGGGCCACGGAGTAAGAGCGGAGATACCATAATGGAGGTAGGTCAGGCGCTCTCTTCTAGGTCTAATTCGTACGGTGGATATGCTCAAAACAATCAATTACGACTCAACTAATGACGCGTTTGGATTTTTAGAGACATCTGTCAACGATTTCTGGTATTACAAAAAATGGGCCACTTTCATAAGAAGTTTTCTGTTATGGCACCTCCGCTCGTCATTTTGTTCTCCACGGACAGGGCTTTCAGACCCCCAAATTGGCGCAGGCATGCTCACGGCCAAACTCACGGCACTGGGCACAATGCTACACTTAGCGTACGTGATGGCACAACTTAATTAAAGCAACAAGTTTTATGTGTCTTATTATTGATTAAGCTCAATAAGAGCAAACAGGACTGTTTTATAAATAATATGTAATTAAATGACTACTTACATGAAAGCAAATGTCGATAAGAAAGAAAATACTAAATTAAAGCGAGCAGGCATCATGCCCAAAATTCTGTCTGTGTTAGGTACCACGCCTACCTGCAATCTAATGCATGTTCTTTAGCCGCAGCATTGGCACGCTCGGTCAGCTCTTTGGCCGCTAAGCGCTCTCTTATTTGAACACAGTCCTAATGTTTTGAAACCCCAAACGGCCCAAACGTGTAGTTGCCGATGAGGTTTACATATACCAAATTAAATTTCACTTAAGAATATATAAAAAAAAAACACAATAAGTATAAGTGTACTTCCATAATTATCTAAGGCATTTTATTCGTTGCACAGGTAGTACAAAATAATGACCGTGTCTTAATGACTAAGGTGTGTTTTAAACACACGGGCACGGGTTATCCAGGATTTTTTAATAAGTCTTTTCTAACATTGCGATCAGTAAATACCTAGCGTGTTGCATTTGCATGCCATCGCTGTGAACGCATCCACACTGAAACAGTTAAGGTAGAATTTAAAAACCTTTTTTTTTACAAAATAATAAAAACTTACTTGAAAAAACACTGAAAAGGACAAAATATTTTATTTACCGTGGTTCTAGAAGTCGGTATATAGTATCAATGTAATTAAAATATACGAGCTAGCTGCTATCAACCGTTAAGGAGTTCCCTAAACTGCACTTTGTCTTCATTGTCAGGTCCGTTATGGTAGAAATAATTTTTCAAATCGGTTCAGGCATCTGCGAGAAATCGAGTAACAAAGACAAAAAAGACGGACGAATTGAGATCCTCCTCCTTTTTTGAAGTCGGTTAATAAACATCCGCCACGTACCACTAAGTATTTGATTAATGCTTGTTCTGCCAAATCCAAATGCCTATCTGACTCTGATCGTTGTGAAGAATCCATTCCTCCTAGCAACTAAGTAGGTATGTACGTTTACTATAACTTTATTCCAAGCCCGTGCAAAGAAAGCGTATAATTGTAGTTCATTCATGTTTAGTAAATATTATCATAACATTGTGACAATTTGTGTCAACAATGGTCAGATGAAATCTGTACGAATCACCTTGCTCGGGATTCACTACTCAAGCATTCATTCCGCGATGTTTTTATTTAGCTGTGTGGTAGTTTTGTAAACTCTATTGGGTGTCGGACCGACGATGAAGTTGTACGCCAGTCGTTTCACATCGCACGTGGAACGCACACCGCACTATGTTCCCGAACCTTACGTTACTACAGATTGCACTTGTCGCTCTCACCACCGTGTCCTGCGAGGTCGCCAGGGACAGACGAGGAAGGCGGAAAAACGACGAACCTGACAAAGCTTTATGGAAGAAAGTTTATGAGGACGAACTTAATGACGCCATGCTGGCTACCAGGAAGCGGGAGAACCACACCCGGGCGGTGCAAAGCTCCGCGCAGAATGATAACGAAGCTGTCTTAGAGAAGCTCATGGAAAGCATCACTTCCAGTGAAAAATATCTCAAAAAAGTTGACAGCATAGAATTTCGACTCAACAGGCTGGACATTGAAGTACACGAGAAGACGAATGCAATTCTGAAGGTTTTGACCGAGATTTCGAAAGCTCTTCGCAGTGAAACAGCTTGTGCTCAGAAGATGGAGACCTCTCTGATGTCACTCAAATCTGACGTGAATTCCATCAAGTTCTATGTGGAGAAGGTTCCTATGCAGCGAACTGGTGTGTCAAGTCCGTTAGGTATTTATTTATTGATTTATTTATTATTAATTAATAACAATTAGGTCTACCTACAGCTAAAGCTAAGCCCCACAAAACCGTTTTATTGGTTTGCCTGTGGGGTCAAATTAACTAAATGAATCAATTTTAGCTTATAAACTTATACCAAAAAAACAATTAAAAGTTAAAGTAGGTACAATAGTTAAAAAGTGGTAACAATAGTTATGTTAGATATGAGGAAGTCACATGGGCAGTCGCTTCTTGTAAAACACTGGTACTCAGCTGCATTCGGTTAGATCCCCATCCCCATCCCATCCATAGTTTGATGGTTAAACGTGCTTTATCAATATTTTTATTTATTCGGAGGTCCTCGACACACAGGTGTCTCGTTAATAATACAAAGTTAAATCAAAATATTTGGATAATTCATTGCCAATACTGAGTATGTGCGGTCGACGAGTCGAGGTTAGTCACCTTGTTGATTCATATTAAACAATGAGTAGAATAGAAGATCAGGTAGTGAATGAAAGCTGCATGCACCTGTGTGCGCACTGTGATGTGTCTAAGTCCCTGTGTAATAATTGCTAGTAATCAGCGAATTCAGGTTGATATCACGAAACTACGGATTTCAATAGAAAAAAGTCTGGAATGACATTTCATCAAGCACTTATAAGTTTTCTGTCTGGGCTATTGCGGTCATGTATTTTTTATAATACGTATTGAGTACCTCAACGACGAACCTTTTGACTCTTTGAACCAGCTATTAACTGTCCTTTTTTTAAGTATACAAAAGTATGGCCGACGCAATCATCTTTTTCCCTACATTCCCAAAATACTCTTCATGTTTACTGTTTCTTTGCGTCATACTAAGGTTCCCTTGATAAAATTGTCCCTGTACCTTCAGCAGAGAGTGCAGAGTACCGCCTGGACCCCAACCTGGACTCGCGACTCACGGTCATGGAGAATCATCTGAAGACCATCCAGGGTGGAGTGGACTCCATAGTAACCACTATATCGGAGGTCAAGAACAGACAGTACGCTAGAACCTTCCCCACCAAGTAAGTTGAACATTTTTTAGCTATTCTGGCAAGTGATATTTTAGATTTAGAAAATGGTCTATATAATTTATGCTATAAGGTGAGTATAGACTACAACATTTTCTGGAGCATTTCTGTGTAATGTAACGTTCTTATGAATGGTACAATACAGGCAAAAGCTCAGTTTCCAAAGCATTTCAAAAGCATTTCCAATGTAACGTTCCTGCGAATGCTCGGCGTTATGTTACAGGTAAATGTTGTAGTCTATACTCACCTTTACGCTCCACCCATTGCACCGCGCCCCGTCGCGTAGCTCGGGATGGCAGATTTTACCACTGTATGCAAGTTATATAGAAATAACCCTTAGTACAACACACTGTCGACGTGGAAATGCGCGGCAAATTGCAAGATGAAAAATCTGCCATCCCGTGTTACGTGACGGAGCGGCGTCCAGTGGGTGGACCGCCAATAATGAAGTCACGGTCATGACTTATAGTTATAAATAAAGTAATAATAGGTTGTAGGCAACTAGTAAATATTCTCACAGTTTGTGAGAATGCATTGAATTGTATCTAAAACAATTGTGAGTAATTGAATGTTTGTCTATCTAGCTATTTATTTACAGTTTTGATCTCATCCCGTGAGACATTAAGTGGGTCACAAGGGTACCTGATAGGTTCTAGGTTATTAAAAACAACTAAATCGGTCTAGTGATCGCCAGCGCGACTGCCTTTCACGGTCTAATCTGAGAATCTTTGAGATCCTTTTACGGAGAGTCAAAGTGAACTCCCGTGCATGGAACACATTTAAGCTGTACTTACTGGCCATCAATCATATTTGATGTCCTACCCATATGGCTGATCCGCCGAGAACAGCCACCGGGGCAGAAAATGAGTTTGGAAGCCATCATTATTATTATGTCTAAACGCATTGTATTCTATAGGTTTCCTTAAAATAAAAAACATTGTTAATAGATAACCGCATTGTTATTGTGCCAGGCTAGATAGCGCAGCAGACGGCATGTCCCTGATCACGGAGTTTAGGAAGACGCTTCGAGAACAGAAAGGGAAGAAATGCGAGTGCAGGTGAGTTGTTTACCGCACATCCATTGTTAAACATTCGGTACTGGCCCGCGCGTGTCTTTGTTTTGACTAATCAGATATCTGTTATCATAATTGAACCGCTTTTATAGTAATTTTGTACGAACCAAAGCTAACGTAACAATATTTTTGAATTTGTAATTCGATAATCGGAACACTTGACTTCCTAACGATTGTTTTAAGTGGTTGTTTGATTTCACTGCGCGTTGCTTATGACGAATTGGTAGTAGTCATCAGCTGCAAATGTTATAATGCAAACCAAGTCCCAACTCATAGATAAACCTCCTAAAAGTGTTAACAGGAGCGGCAGGGTGGACCGGTCAGAGCGTTACCCCACAGACTGCCACGAGATCCAGGTGCAGGGCTTCAACGTGTCAGGCATCTACAAGATTCGACCCGATGACATGGAGCCGTTCTACGTGCTCTGCGACTTAACCACTGCGGGAGGGGGCTGGACGGTATCTTGTTATTGTTATTACTTTGTTACTATTTAGAAAAAACCGCGGTTTTTATAACATCATGTAGTTCACCAAAATTGCAGGCAATGATCGGTACTGGTGTTGCCTAGCCTAGAAAGTGGTTGTAATATTCCCGGGTGCAGCTAAAAACAACAAGCTAGTATTGATACCTAGGATACTTATTTATTCTATAAAATACATTGAACGTAGAAGACAGGTCTGTAAACCACAATACATCATGCCTGAGTAAACCAACAAGAACTTTCATAAATTATAATCTTTCTAGCTCGAAACTGATCTGAACACGCAGAATTCACTAAAGATATTTACAACACAAAAAAAAAAACTATCCTAGTAGAACAATAAAAAAAATAAAAATATATACACTATATCTAAAAGGCGTCAAAAAATTCATCCCCATCGCTGTCAACTGGGAGCGTACCCAAGAGGCTGGCAGCATTACCTCGTTGGATGGCCATGCTGATCCTTTGTCCGAGGTAATAGCCAGCCTTTTGGTCACGAGAAGCGTCCACCAGCCGCCTAGACAGGTCTTTAAATAGGCTATGCGCATTCGGACCCCACGACCCGAGGGTTTCAACCCCAAACGGTTCGAAAATATAGTTGCCGACAAGGCCACTATATTTCCGCCGCTTGAGGTTCTCCGCGGCCGCAGCGGCAGCAGCAGCACAGCACGCAGAACTTGGATTCACTAAAGTAGGTGAAACCATGGAAACTTTTCGCCATCTCGTTTTAAAGGTATAAAAACCTATTCACACAGAATAAAGTAAAAAATTGAAATTTTTCAGGTATTCCAAAACCGTTTCGATGGTTCCCAAGACTTCTACAAGGGCTGGTCAGATTACGAGTATGGTTTTGGTAATCTTGCTGGAGAATTCTGGCTTGGACTGGAAAAGCTGAACTACCTGACGAATCAGAAGCTGTACGAGTTGAGGATAGAGATGGAGACGCAGCACGATCAAGACGCGTACGCTGGGTACTCCGTGTTCACTGTAGGTCCTGAACATGAGGGTTACAGGATCAGCACGTTGGGCACTTTTTATGGAACTGCAGGTAAGTATGTATGATGTATGATTTAGCTAAATAATGATAATCTATTGTTTAATTATTAGTAGACTTTCTACAGGTATTAGCAATTGGAGGAAATAGGCTGATATTGTCAGATGTCTGGAATGCTATGTTGTTAAGAATTCCTGTCCGTCTTTCAGCTGGCATATTTCCGAGGCGATAATCAGACACCTGAAAGTCTGACAGCCAATCATTGAAAGTGTTTCCCATTGTCTTATTAAGCATCCGGTTATTATTTTAAAACTAATACTGAATTTCAGGCGATTCACTATCGTATCACGCTGGTCAGAAATTCTCCACTTACGATGTTGACAACGATGAGTGGAAAGACGGCGCCTGCGCAACTGAACATGGTGGAGCTTGGTGGTACAAAGAATGTGACAAGAGGTAAACTATTATGTTATAAAAATAGTAGCACGCAGTATTCAGACTTGCGGGCTGCAAAAGACCATAATTTGAATAGAATAGAATATTAGTTTATTTGCAACGGAATGTAGGTACAATATAAATACAGATTACAAGTCATAATTGCCAAAACTATTGAACTGATCTCTAAAACGAAATTTGGTTCAAAGATAGCTCTTGATATCCCATGCTACTTTTTATTCGGGTGTAGGAAATAGATCCCTCGAGATAAGGGTGGAACCGCGTCGAACAGTCATTTAATAATTCCGTTTAAAATTCACTTCTCGCGAATAGATACAAAAGACAAGATTATTGGTATCAGCAGAACATGCAATTTTATTTATAGGTCACATTACCATAACTTGTGAATACATAGTTTGCCTACGTAATATAAATTATTGATTTAAGTAGACGGACTGAGTTTATTTCTAAACAATTTTCCAGGAACTTGAATCAATGTAGGTACCTATTATGAAATTGGGCTGATTTGTTTTCGTAAGTAATTTCGCCTTCTGTCTAGTTTTGCTAGTAATTAATTCATTACTACTATTTTCAGTAATCTAAACGGAAAATATTCAATGTCAACTGATGAAAACCGAGGACAATCTATATATTGGATATCGTTCAAGGGTCCTAATTTCCCGCTGACGAAGACCAAAATGATGATCAGACCGCTGCCGGCTAGCAAACCTATAGATTACATGGACCCCGGCAGGGTAATGTAACTTTTGTATAATTAGGTACCCTTTTCCATAGTCGAATGGCCCTCGTACCCGTTGATCCTTGGGCCCAGGCCCGCAAGGACCAAAAAATTTCCTTTCCATGGGACCGCAACGCACAGCGGACCTTACTTAATTCACCGGTTAATACAGCCCTGGCTGGATGCAATCAGAACTGGCTTTTTATACTAAAATACTTGATACAAATAGGCGTTCTTATTTCAATGGAATGATAAGTTACGCCTCTACGCCAGTGGTGTAGGAAAGGTAAAATGTTACTGCATGCATGATCATTTAAAATTAATTTATATTGTTCTCACACTGCATACTGAGCATTTTATATTGTTTGCACTAGAACAGAGCCTGAAATGACATTAATTCGGTAGGTACTATAATACAACTGCTCGCCACTGTCTCCTCACGTTCCCGGCCGAGTAAGTAAACAGCCTTGCTCAGAGAGTTGTGGGGGGCCTGGCATGTATTATTAAAGTGATTGGAAATAAAAGATTTTTTAACCTGATTGCTAAGATGAGGGTTACGTTTTTTGCGCGTGTCTTGTATGTTTATATGCATGTCATAATATTTATACAATAGAGAACATTTTTGTACGGCAAATAAAACGTCTGGAGTGTCTCCTGAATTCCTGAGCATTTTTTAGGAATGATGTGTGGTGTGATTTGGCTGAAATTATGCAACGAATTTTGGCCTTTTTTGTATCAAGTATTTAACCAACATTTACCTAATAACATAATATACAATAACACATATTTAATATAGGTACACCTGGACAGTGCCTGCTAACCGACTTATGTATTATTATTCTACATATCTAAGTATGTATATTTTAATAGGAAATCGGGATCGGTGCCGGTCGCCAAAAGCACGTAGCTGGTGCAAGCCACCAGATGCCCTATATATCCAGAAAGGCTTGGGGACTTTAAGCTAACTAAACGTGCAACAGCTTTGGAGGATACTGCGCTTGCTTCATTTGGTTTTTTGTACTTTCCTTAAACAGCACAAGAACATGGTTGTACGTAAAAGAGCACTCGTTGACAAATGTAGCAAAAGAACGAACAGCTAATATTATTTTCAGAAAATTGTAGAAAGTCCGGAATTGAGACCCCTTCCTGAGAAACTGAGAAAGGTACCCAAAAAGGGGGGCTTGCGCACACTGAGTGAGAAGGGCAGGTACGACCTGGTCCCCAACAACAGTCAGTACAGGTACGACGACACTGCGGAGGCCTACTTCCCCAACTACACGTGAGCGCCGGTGACACTGATGACTCCCCGGACCCCCGGACCTCAGCCGACCCAGCGCGTTACATTCATGAGGACTTCGTTGTTTAGTTATTAAATTGCCCACCGTAGGAAATTAACTCCGCTTCGTATTTACCAAAACATATAGGAGAGTTTAGACGAACACGATTTTTTCCCCTAAAATAAAAAAATAATTAAAAAGGCATCGTCGACGTAGCCACTGTTGTCGGCGCTAAAAATAGTCTTCATCTAAACTCAGCATAGCATCGGCTACCGGACTTTCGATCAAATTCAATTTTAGTTGGTCAGGCGTTGGAAATTAGTGCACTACAAAATGCTAAGTTAAGCAAGAAAAATAGCCAATTTAAGCCTTTTGAAATGCAAATGAATGCTTATTTAAGTACCTATTGGTGTTTATGAATTTTTATCTATAGTTCAGTTGGGATCTTGTATCAAGCGGTATGATAGGTGTGAATTGAACTGTGATCGAGATTATTTTATCTTTATATTTGTTATCATTATCACCCACGTTCCATTATTTATACCTATTTAAGTTCGAACCTACTAAGGCTTATTACGCTCGTAAATTCTTCGTCAATCGTAAATAAAAATGTTTACCGCCAAATAAACACACATTTGCATAAATGTGTTTTAAAATCCTGACAAAGTAACTTATTTTTAGATTTTGTTTTTTTATTTTTTTATTACGGATATATGGCATCAGGATTACACCAACAATTTTTCGGTTTATATTTGCCTAGTTGTCTATCATCGCCATTTATTGTGAATGCTTCAACTGGTGGAGGAAAATTCAAATATAAAATATGTTATTACATGTTTTTTTTTATGTAAACCATTAAAAACCTTTTATTTTGAATTTGCCTTTACCAGTCGAAGCGTTCGCCTTAATCAAGACCGATTTTTTTTATTTCACCAAAAATAAATGACGTCGTCATTTTCCGTACAGACAAATTTCTTCAAAAGATTTTCAACCTTATCACAATAGTGGAAGGGTATTATATTCGATTACTTTTGAAACACACACTTCCCAGTGTAGATCCTGACCGGACTAGTAAATATCTATTAGGTATATAAAATATGTTCTGATAAAAAGTTTGCTGACATTTGGTAACTGTATATTTTTGTATAAATGACTTGTTGCGGTGTAATGTCGTTATTTTTGTATTTTCAAGAATGAAGGGACTCAGAAAATCTTACATAAGTATTGTTGGTATAATAACTTTTATATATAATTTAAGTTTAGCTTGTTATATATGCATACATTGCATAGCTTATTTCAATTTTCTTGTATACGAAGTCGAGAAAGTTTACGCTATCATTGAACATGGAAATAGGACTAGAATGTTACTTATTTATATTTGATTCTAAAACAGTTTGTTTGTATAATCTATCATCTCATGTTGATCAGTAGCGTACCACAAACTGCTGGATGAATGACAAATATAACTAGTTTTATTTTGTATTGTTATACTGCCAGAAATATTATATTGTAAGTATGCAGTAAATAAAAAACATATAATATCAGTCTCATTTGCTTTATTTCCCTTAATGAACCAAGAAATAGCTCCTGCACCGTTTTGAGCAGTGTGTTGGACATTTAAACATTCTAATTACTTATATAATTGTAGAATTGTGTAGTCACATATTCAATACTTACAAAAAGTTAGTCGTACTATGTATCGATATCAAAACGTTTATACATCTACTAGATTCTAAAGCAGTAATCATTCTAAAAAACCGTAGGAGTATTCATAACTGACTTCTATGACTACACAAACTTACATTAACAGGCTGACGTGAGCGTGCCTAGCGGCTAACATTGTGGGCAAAGATAGTAACATGGAAATCTCTTAATAACATCGTGCCCATCTTACAATGTTAAGCCACTCAGGCCGCCAACGCCAACCTGATGCGAACTGTACATTTAAACCTCATGGCAGTGCTCAAGCCGACTGTACTTTATACATACAAAGTTATTATGCTTTAACCTTAGGTACATTATATAAACAAATTGTGAAGATTAATCTACACTCTCCTACCATTGCTGTACATTATATAATAATCAAAATTAAAGTTCTCAGAATTTTACGTAGCGTTGTTGGTATACAATCATATAATAATATCCTACTATAATACATTAACATATTAATCATCAGTAAATTAAATATAATATTCGTGAAAATGCGCAGAACAAAAAAATTATATATCCATTTAGTAAATTAGCAATACTTAACATTATAACCGAAAATCATTCTAAATTAAATCCCAGTTTTAAATCACCAAAGCATTATACAAGTTATACTTATGATATAGATATTATTACTGACCTGATTTTGGTAAGTGCTCATACGACTGAATATTTACAAGATAACGTGATTAATCAACTCTCTTCTCTTGCATATAACCCAATAAATCTAATATTTACAATAATTGGCCGTGGTGTATAACGCGATTCCAAAATTGAACATTATATACCAACTATGTATTCAAATAACTATACAATAATAATAATTAAATAATGATAATCGCTGTATTTGTTAATATATTAGAAATTATCTACAAACACATTAAAGAATCCAAGAAATCGTGTTAGAATAAATGTTTAGCCACAAAAATATAACTAAGTAGCACCATTGATGTAATAAGCTGTTAGCTCGGTCAGCACGAGTGTTTTGATAAATAAAATTTGCAAACAAAACACACTGGCAAACGGGGATCTTTTAAATAATAATACACCAATCATTTATGTTGAATTGCACTAAACTGAACACGATTAACTATAAAAGCGAATATTGTTATACATTTTGTGTTATAAAAATTTTAATTACAACAACTAACTGTTAGTCTATGTGAAACATTAACTTAGTACCTACTACTTAACGTTTAAAGTTAACCTAACTACAGCTAGTGAACAAAGTGTATGTGTTGCAACAATAACGACATACAAACTGTGCCTACAGTAACTAGGGACTTGGGCAGGCAACCAATACTTTATCCATTCAATTTTCATCTAGCTATCGATTCTCAACATAACATATTAAAATCGATAATCGTTGTTTTAAATTTCAAAAAGTGAATACGATAAATATAAATGTCGATGACCTGCCGAAGCCATTACCATCTAATCTAAGATATAAATCTATACATTGACATACACCCCTTACACGTTCAAGGTCGAATATTGTACAAAACATTTCTTCGAACATTCCAGACGATTCAAATTAATATTCAAGTAATTTCCCGTCGAATTGAGGTAAGAAATATGTCAATATCTGAGTAGGTTTGAATAGGGTGAAGGCGTCAATCTTACGAGCTTTCAAGATCGTCAGTTTGACGCCTACTTGCTGTATTTTGAAGTGAAAATAATTTAGCGTATAGGACTTATATAAAAGGTTTTATCATAAGAAAAAAAAAACGATTTCTGGAAATTATTAAATAATAGAAAAGAGAGACGAAAGTAATTATTATCTAAGTACGTGCTTAAATAAGTATAACTTAACACTAGATAGGCGGAACTTTCGACATTTGTCCTAAGTGCACAATAGCATTTTCCGAACTTATATTATGAAACGCGGTAATGATGGTGATACGTGACGGCTGTAAGATAAAATGTGTGGAACATAATGCGAAGGGAACAAATATATCGACAATAACATTCGTTAACAACGGTTGAAAACACCAACATATTAGCATAGTATTTAAACCTAAATATGCTAGTAATTGAATGAATTGATTCTGTTTTAGTGAAGGCGTCCGTTTAGTTGCTACTTCTACTTGCTAATCCTATGGACCAGTCTGTCCAGTGTTGCCATAATTTCGACAGTCAACTAATATTAGTTTACAAATGATTTCGGTCATATTATCGCCGCGACATCGCCTATACCTTAGACTATTTTCACGTAGATTTTTAACAACTATTGTAGCTGATGTCTAATGAATATTTCATTAATGAAGTCTACTAATTTAAGTCTACAAATGATTTCGGTCATATTATCGCCGCGACATCGCCTATATCTTAGACTATTTCACAACTATGGTATCTGATATCTTGCGAATATTTACAATGAAGTTTGCCAAACAGTGTTGCCATAGTTTCTGGCAGTCTACTAATATTAGTCTAAAAATTATTTCGGTCGTATTATCGCCGCGAAATTGCCTATATCTTAGACTATTTCACTTGAGTTTTTCACAACTATGGTGTCTGATATATTATGAATAAATCATCAATGAAGTCTACAAATGATTTCCGTCATATGATCGCCGCGACATTGCCTGTATCTTAGAATATTTCACAACTATTGTATCTGATATTGTATCAATGAAGTTTGCCATAGTTTCTGGCAGTCTACTAATATTAGTCTAAAATGATTTCGGTCATATTATCGCCGCGAAATTGCCTAAACATTAGACTATTTCACATAGGTTCTTCACACGTTTACGTATTACGTAATATTTTAAGAATATTTAATGAATGACTGGATAGCATCGTGTATGAAGTTTTGATGTGAAAACTCGATGTAGTCCCCTAACCGTAGCTAAGAACTAACAACTAAACAACAAGTCCTACAAATTGTCTACTTGAACAGAATAACTCTTACGTGTGTAGTGCAAATGTTCGTCTCAAAGTGTTCTCCGTTAACGCAACACTAAAGTTACAAGTTGTTCGCGAAGAACACTGACAGCAAATCTGAAAAAAAAAAACAAAATCATTAGAATAAAAACATGAAACAGAACATTTAATAGAGTGTGCACATGCGTCTGCGCATATGCTTGTGGAATATAAAATGTCCTGCGCAGCTGGCTCATCTCATTAAATCAAATAAAGAGGAAACAGTTATTGCTTGTTTGTTGCATCCAATGGCGCCGAACTGCTGAACCGATTCGAAAAAATGTTCCAGCAGAACCTACACTATCCTCGATTAACGTATCTTATCGTTATCCATACTTTATCCAGGGGTACGGAAACATATTACCCTGAGACGCGTGTGAAAAAAGCCAGATGCTAATAAATCAGCGTCTATTGAACGGCAAAATAAGGACGACTCTCAAAACGCCCACCCTTCACCACTTCCTATACAGGGTGTGTCGTTCACAATCACATTAAATCCTATCGCATGTACTTTATGATATTCTATGGCGAATTGTAAAAAAAATAACCTAATCCATTCAGTGGTTTAACCACAGGAGTCATTTTTCGTTTTTATAATTTACAACATCATGTGTAAAGTAGAGATAAAGTTAGGAGTATCGAATGTTTTGATCAGTTGACAGCTGTCAGTTTTCTATGACTGACTTTTATATTCTCTTCTCATATTCTCACATTTTTATTCTATTTACTTTGTTTGAAAAATTCATTTTTTTATTTTTACGAATTTTTCTTTTTTCTTTGTGTTAATCGACATATATTAACCAGTATATTAACGCATTTCATTTAATGTGATTGTGAACGACACACCCTATATATTTTTACTGGGAAGAAGAAGCTTCAATCTTACCTCAGTCATGATCATGCGAAGACTGTTCACTCTCCGGACGCAAAGAGTCGATGCAGGCGACAATCTTGAGGGCTGGTCCGAGTTTCATAGACAGCGCCATGACCAGGTGTTCAGGTCTGATGAGGAGTAGGGCCTCGCCGTCTACCTCTTGCATGAGGAACTCGTCCGCGTAGCCAGCGCAGCCGGGGATGTTGCGGATGAAATCGCACACTTCAGATACCTGGGGATTATAGTTTACTGTTTAAGTAGTGCTCGGATATTAACGGTAGAGACAATTTTGAAAAGGAATTATGGGTTTAAATTATTAAAGGTTCTAGCTCACTTACGGCGGATTTCAATAACTTAAATATGTGTGGATTTGCCATTATACGTATCATATGAGCCTCAAGTCAAAATTCTGTCTCTCTTAAGTTATTTCAGTGTTTGTAGAAAATCCACAGATAGATTATGAAATTCTCAGTTAGCCAACTGTGGTCCCTTTCGATAAGAATAATATTACATTGTACATGTCTCAAAACGTTGCCATTTAACCGACCAGTTACATAAATGATTAATGGTCAAAAAGGGGCAAATTTGCGTGATTAGGGTCATATATGAGTGCTGACTTCAGCGAATGTGGACGGACATTCACTTCTAAAATTGGCTTTGTCACTGGAGGGCACATCAGCGAAGCTCTCAAAATGAGGCGCAGATCCAAGTCGCTGTGGCCGAAATCGGCCAGGATCAATATAATTACGTATATATATTGGTCATTTTTTTAAATGATAATAATGTATTTTATACTTACAGTCCACTTATTAGCGTTAGGTATTTTGGGTGCAGCCTCAGCACTAGGTTCGGGTGCTTCTGCCTTAGCGCTGGAGTTGGACGCAGTGCTATGCGCCGCGCTCTCGTTCGAAGAGCTGATACGGCCCACGCTGGGCGAGTGTTCTAGCATCTGCTTCTTACCTGTGTTATTTGTAAAGATTATTATCACATTAATATTGTAAAGGGAAAATAATACGACTGTTTTTCATGAAGACAAAACAGGTATTATATGTAAAATAAAACACAGCTATGATGTGAAGAAGCAGTCCTATGATTCTGTAAAAATATCGACAATATCGTAGGTTGGCAATTTGGCGGTAATGGGTGACAAATAGCCCTCTGGTGACAGAAATCGGGGGGATATTCTAGATTTATGTACAGATATGACGGATATTCTCGATATTTTCACAGAATCATGGGACTGCTTCTTCACACCATTGCTGTGTTTTCGAAAACATAAAATAAAGACTTCTAAGAGTGTATGTTTATATGTTACTTCTTTGCTTGGGCCAATTATTATATAATTTGGCGTGAAGGAAACTGATATCCTGGATTCATAACGGCAATTTTTTATCCAAGCGTGGAAAATAGTTTTCTCCGAAATACTTATAACATAATCAAATTACAAAATAAAAAATATTTTTAAGCAAAAACACGGCAAATGATCTGTCGGTTTGACGAGATTATTTTTCTAATCTGTGCCACGACTCCAGTCCAGCGGAAAATTGTATACATCCTTGCAAACATTTATAATACAAGTAGTTTAACTTACGAGGCGGTCCATCATCTGACGATGGCAGTTTATTCTCCTTGTCCTGTTCCTTATCGACCCAGTCCCTCAGAGGCCGGTTGACCTGCACCAAATTACTCTACAAATCAGTTGACAACCGTGCCAAACGCCCGAAACAAATATATAGGCCCAGGGCAGACAGAGGACACGATTATTCTAAACCACCGGAGAATCAACCTTTCAAATACGGTATTTGACAACTAGTCAAATTTAACGAACTGTCAAAAACGAGTACTTTCTATGCAATTTGTATGAAGATGTGAAATATGACATCACAGATATTTTTCTTAAAACAACAATAAAAAAATGAATATATTTTTCCATAAAACTATAAATGAAAGTGTCATTATTTTAAGATGTCTTTAGAGAAGGGCCATCAAGAACTCTATAGACACTGTTTTAAAGAAAATAATATGATCTCAAAGACTCGGTTACACAGCAATAGTAAGCTGATAAAGTTATGTAAAGGTAAACTGGAATTCTATTGTATAATATTAAAAAATAGAAACAAAATAAATGACGAATTAGATCATATTTCAAAATTATTAGGTAGTATATGTATATTTAGTTTAGACATAGTATATGGACATTATTTAAATACTGTTAAGGTTGATTTTCTCGTGTGTGATAAAAATCCTCTCTGCTGAGCTTTTCTGTGTCTGCCCTGCGCCATACGCAGACATATAAGTGTTTATATTCATTGGATAACGTCATATAACTTTGCATCTGAAGTTTGTTACTACATTTTACCAGATCAAAATGACCATCACAGTGAAACTTAAAAGAGTCTGAGATATATGTATAAACAAATACGTGATAGGTACAAATAAGCATTTATTCTTCTTCTGGACATCAATTTGATCAACCAGTGTAAATAACAATCGTTTTGAAGTACAATTTTTTACGAATAAAACATAATTGAAGTCAAAAGTCAGTGGCAAAGTTATTAGACGTAACCTGTATATCACTACGTATTATAATTTATGTTTCATGACAACGATTGAAATCAAATACATCAAATATAAAATATATTATTAAAAAATGGGGGAAAAAGAACACAGATAAGTTAAAAAATGACATAAAAATCATAACATAAATTCCTTCAAGTCTGTTCGTTCAAACTACACAGCGTTTTTCCATGCGATTTTCGTCAATAGATTGAATAAATATATATTTAAGACGTTCAATTATATATTACATACTATAATTTATAATACACCCGTGCAAAGCCGGGGAGAATTCACATAGAGTAAGTAACACTTATACATAGGTACATAAAGCATATTTTGGCATACATTTCATAACCTGCCATGCTTCAAAGAATAATAATATTACCATATCCATATTAATTTTTACGTCAAGACATTTTTACAGAGCGAGTACTTCTCGGTCATTTTACTCACGACATCAAGACAGACAAAATTAAAATTATTTATACCTTATAATAATATTCCTGATGACGTCGATGTAAAAAATAATTTGTTGCTTTTAGTTACATAACTTAGCTTGTTAAGGTTTAAATAAATTGATTGAGAATGAATGGGGGGAAACTCAAATTAAAATGAAGGGTGTAGACAAAAACAGAGAATGTCACTTCAACATTATTTTGTATTTGAAACGAGTTTTTACTATGGAATTAGAATAGTGAGCCGAGTTCTTCAAAGTCGGCAAAAAAATATGGTCGACATTTTTCTCTTCTTTTTTTTATTTTTTCTTTTGGACAATCTCTGTTTTTTTCCTTAACCGTTCAAGTGTTTTTAACAAAGAACATGAGACTTACAGCGAAAGGTTCACCGGCTTCCTGAATGACGTAGCCCTCGATCACGTGCGTCAATATGTTTGGCTTCACCATCGCCTTGGGAAGACCCTTGTCTGTAAACAAAGAAATATTTTAATTAGATAAAATAAAAATAATAAAATCTTTCAAGAAGTGTTTCCAATCCTAAGTCTCCACTTGAGAACATTTAATACTTTAGGCTTGTAAGAATTAAGTGATTCTTGGTCGGTGACAAGTTCTTCGGTGTTTCGAAAAGCACGATTAACTATAGGTCCCAGTTGTCATTTGAACATTGTTTGCAGTCGCTACGAGTAGTCAGAAGCCTGAAAGTCTGACAGTCTAACCAAGGGGTATTGGGTCACCCGGGTAACTGGGTTGGGTAGGTTTTACTGGAAGGTGACCCCAACAGTTGGAAATGGGAAGGAAATGGCTCGGAAGATAATGACTTCGCTCTATCTGTGACATCGCTCTCGGACACCTGGGACTGTCTTTGGCCAGCAACAGCTAGGAATAGTACAAATATCACAGTATACATACCGTGAGCTGCCTGCTGGCTCATATGTCTGGGAGTACACTGGGTGCTCTTGAACAGCGCGGTGCCACCAGACGACACGGGCGCCGTGATCGCAGCAGTCATCGTCGATGATGATGATGTTGATGACGCTACCGTTGTCACCACCTGCGGGAAGTTGTCAGTATATTTATTTTGGTTAATTACTGGAACTAAGGTTTATATTAAATAGGATTTTCACTTTCAAATGGTTGAACGGATTCTGATAAAACTTGGTAGAGTAATATAGATAACTAGCTCCTGCCAGCGGTTTCACCCGCATCCCGTAGGAACTACTTCCCGTACCGGGATAAAAAGTAGCCTATAGCCTTCCTCGATAAATGGGCTATCTAACACTGAAAGAAATTTTCAAATCGGACTAGTAGTTCCTGAGATTAGCGCGTTCAAACAAACAAACAAACTCTTCAGCTTTATAATATTAGTATAGAACTAGCTTCTGCCAGCGGTTTCACCCGCATCCCGTGGGAACCTCGGCACGGACCCGGATAAAAAGTAGCCTATAACCTTCCTCGATAAATGGGCTATCTAACACTGAAAGAATTTTTCAAATCGGACCAGTAGTTCCTGAGATTAGCGCGTTCAAACAAACAAACAAACAATCAAACAAACAAACTCTTTAGCTTTATAATATTAGTATAGATAAATCAGAGTAGGAGGTTAGTACAAAATTCGTACTAGTCTTTTGCTTTGTTTTTCATATAAATATAGTAAGTTGATACATAAGGCGCGACAAAAGTGGAGTGACGAAAGGGGTTGGGTTGGGTTGCCCAGGTAACGGGGTTGAGGAGGCCAGATAGGCAGTCACAATATGTAAAACACTGGTACTTAACTGTATCCAATTAGACTGGAAGCCGACCTCAACATAGTTGGAAAAAGGGAAGGCAGATGGGATGATTTCAATGCTTTATTTAACTTTTTGTAAGTGTATGGGTGTAAAGAGTATTTAATTCATGTTATTCATGACACCTCATTAGTTTTTATTTATTTCTTAAAAACTGTCAAAGTCAATTTGAAAAGACGTATGTGAAAATATGAAGTAGGTAATAGGTATTGTAAAATTTAATAAAAAAAAGCTTCGCATGTTGTTTCTATTTTGAAACGCAATCAAGTCATTTTATTTAAACTTGTATAGGTATATATATTTTCAAGTATGAATTAAATAATATTACCTGAGGTGCAACAGGCGTAGTTTGTTGAGCACTGCTGGGCACGGGAGCGGTGCTAGTCGCGACAGTAGACGCAGCGGACACCGCCGGCTCGCTGGTACTGATCTGACTGTCTGACTTCGACGGACGCGACTTCGAAGTCTCCATCGGCGTTACTGAGCCTGCAGTTAATATGTTGAAAAATGCTGATAAAAAAAATTGATTCGAACACTGGTCACTTTTAACTTAATCATTACAAACTTCATACTTGTTTTTGTTAATGAAAATTATGCCAAGTCAACTTATCTACACGAAAGTTTTGTATTGAGTGAAGGTATTATTATTATACCAAAGTATCTTTATGCCAAAGTGTTCATTATACCATTGAAAAACGCTGACCGTTAGTTGCAGAAAGGTTCACTAAAGTTAAAGCTTCTTTAAATCTATTGTAAGTCGTGGTGGCCTAGTGGGTAAAGAACCAACCTCTCGAGTATGAAGGTGTGGGTTCGATTCCAGTTCAGGCAAGTACCAATGCAACTTTTCTAAGTTTGTATGTACTTTCTAAGTATATCTTGGACACCAAAGGCTGATAAAAAAAAGGTGAAGGAAAACATCTTGAGGAAACCTGGACTTATACAGTCTGAAATCACCAACCCGCATTGAGCAAGCGTGGTGATTAATGCTCAATCCTTCTCCGTGTGAGAGGAGGCCTGTGCCCAGCAGTGGGACGATAAAAAGGCTGTAACAGTAAGGTGTCGGCGCACCTCATCGAGCAACCGCGATGGCGACCGAAGTGCTGTGGAGGGCGGGGCGGCCCCGGCTGGCGAGTTCGCGGCCGCGCAATCATGATTGTGATGTTGATGACATTGATTTTTTTCGAGCTTACTTTTAACTCTACGGGAACGATATATAAGTGTACTGACCAACAGTAGCAGTACTGGTGGAGACAGCAGCATCAGCGGTAGTGACGGTCACGGACGCGGAACTGAAGGTCGTGGTGGAAGCCTCCGTGGCTTCCGACACTACTTGTTGGGCAGGCTGGATTTGTAGCACCGGCGCCTAAAATATTTATTTATTAATTGCAAAATGTATACTTATCCTAGTTATACATTACCTTGTTAGGGCGCAGCAATTTAACTTAGAACTAGATAATTAAGAATATACACACCACATGTGATGCACACATTGTATCACATTACTTACTAAGTACAAGTTTTACTTTACTTAACATTTACATAGGACAAAATAATACTGTTTAATTCTTAAATAAAGACAAAATATAAAGAAAATACCGTCATTGGCTATCACTGTCTTCAAAACCAAAAGAAAATATAAATAAACCATTATTGCGCATACGCAAAACATCATGGCTGACTTGACAGCTGTAGCTTCAAACAAGTTTGACAAGAATAACTGTGGTGTTTTTTTTAGTAGCTAACTTCGGAGAAGCGTAGTTATATGCGAAGTTGCTCATGTCAAATAGCTGTCGTCAGAAGTTGGCCATAAATTCCTCGCGCATGCGCAGTAGATTTTTTCGACATTTGAACTGTCGATTAATCATTAGCTACCAAATTCAAACACGTAAAACGTCTGACATAATCGTGGTTGCCTCGGTAGCTGGGTAGAGGAGGTCAGATAGGCAGTCGCCTCTTGTAAATCACTGGTAATCAAATGCATCCAGATGATGATGAAAATTATTTGACGAAAGTTGTAAGACAGAACTACCAATATAATATGTAAGTAATTCTCACCGTTGTAGCCTTATCATCTTCAGTCTTGACATGTGTGACGAGGGTGGCAGGCGTCTGTAGAGGCAGCACCGAACCCTGGACCGGCGCTGCGATGAGACCCACCGTGCCTTGCGCCGCTTGCAGAGTTAGCTACACAAGAATATATGAGTTAGGATATTTATTACACATATTTCCTGGAACTTAGGGATCTTTTAGTTAAGGGTTAATAGATTTTCTAGGTAACCGTGTTATATTTAGAATACATTATCCCTTTCCATCAGGTGAGATAGTGGTTAAAGATGTTCTTATCATAATAGGAAAATATACACTTTTAAAAATATAAACGATGTAATTTTTTTGTGCTACATTTCAGTGGCAGAACTGTTGTTTAAAATATCATATTTGTGTCCAACAAAAGAGACTTTAGATTTGACTTGATAAATAACATTCATAACATAACGGAAACCTATTTTTTTCAAAATATTCAGTGATAAACATACATATTTATCAAATTATCTCAGCCTTAGAAAAAGATACATCGAGAACTATTAAAATTCTAAGTTAAATAAACAAATCGCTAGAAGAGACATTTAACAATATTTTCGAACTATCATGCTTACTAAATGAGTATTTCAGTTTATAATTCTACTGAATAAAACATGCATGTATCCAGTTTCACCGACATATATAGTAACTATATCTACGGAAGATTTATTGATATGTTACTTAACAGAAACGCATTGACATGCATAAGCATTTGTTTAAAAAAACAGTACACCTTTTTAGTGCAGCCGACAATCACAGTTGGACAATTTTAATCTATATATATATAAAAATGAAACCCGCTTTCCGTTGTCACGACATAACATGAAAACGGCTTGACCTATTTGGCTGAAAAAAGAGGGGAGGTAACTTAGACCCGGGAGAAGGTTTTAGTATAGTTTTTGTCACCATCCGGCTACGGGACGCGGGTGAAACCGCGGGCGAAAGCTAGTTATAAATAATGATTATACCCTAAACTGCCCGTTTTCAATGTATTCTTCAGATTAACTCCATCCAAAGGTTGTCTGGAAGAAATTGCTGTTTAAGACCGCCAATTGCTGTGATTTCATATGTTGTTAATTTTCTTGGTGTACAATAAAGAATAATCTATTTGACTATTTATCTATCTATCTATATGGTAACACTGGAATCTCAAACTACTATGGGCGGGCGCAGGGGGCCGTCACAAACATTGCGTCATCGTCCGCCGTACCGACCTCGCACTTTCTTACATATATTTCGTATTTCATTGTTAATTCGTGTCGTTTCTACATGGTAATATTTTATACAGTCCACTATTTACGAAGTTATCGGAGTTCTGTTTTACTAACACCCGTAGGATATACCACTATTGTACTTACCCGGTGTCTCAGATACCCAGGTATAAATCAATATCTGTCTCATTTATATATATATGAATACAATGTATAAATATGATCCTTTACCGGTCTATGCGCTTGATGCAAACAACTGTAATGGCGTCCACTGCGTAATACGCGAATGTTAGAATCCTTTTATAGCACATGCAAATATATTCCTGGAAACTCCTTGAAAAGCCTATTTGGCTTAACACAATGTTGCTGAATTTTAATTCTAAAAATATTACAACCTAAAGGTCAATTCTTAATAACTCATTTATATTATTCATGCACATTTAACATGCTAACAGACTTCTAAAGCAAAACCAATTTGAAAGTTACAAAGTATTTAGTACAAACTACAAAGAGTTAAAACCTTTTATTGTTATGATAAAATAAAACGTATGAATGAATGATGACGACTGAAATTTGTCCAATTTGAATTATCAACAGTAAATTATCGAACCGCTACTAGAAAGTTCGATATTACTTGGTTAAAATTAACACACTCAACCAATTACTTATAAGTCGATAAATTCAAATTGAACAACCTTAGTAATTACCCTAAAACATCTTCTTGGAGAAATGATAAACGAATTAAATAAATAGAGATGGGAAAAGATGACAGAACTATCGAACGGGGTAATTTTATATCAAAGTCAATACATCTTTCAAAGCCAGATAAATTCGATAATAATGCCATAGAACTACATGATATCTACGTTGATCGAAACCAAAAAAATACGATGAACCAACTTGATACTTGGAGATGATAAAATAAGGTAAATGTAGTATAAAAATTGATAGTAAATAAATGGTATTTTCTTGAGGTGGCTACCTCATGGTGCAACAAGGCCGGGGAGACTTGCACGAGCGGCGAGGACAGCAACGAAGCCCCATCGAGCGCGAGCCCCGACTGCCAACGTTTCAACCGCTCAAATATACAGATAAAATACATATACATATATACGGAATATGTACTATTTCTAAGAGCCACCGAATAAACTGTTCAGTTGGTAAAAATACGAAAGAACCACATGTTTCGATCATCTTAATTTTTTTTTATTTATTTATAGGGTGGAAACTGAGTCTTTTACTTAAAAATATATGTACATAATGTGATTTCTGGACATCATACTTCTCGGCAGCCATATAGGAAACTTTTGCCAGATACGTGAAATTCAATAACCCATCATTTAACAAACAGATTTTGTTTTATCTAAATACTAGCTTTTGCCCGCGACTTCGTTCGCGTGGAATAGTGGCATCCGGCAGATTTTTGGTTTGAACAATAGATGGCGCTGTATGTCCGGAATAAATTGTATTTTTTATTTTTATTTTTTGTAATAAAAACTATCCTATGTCCTTCTCCTGGCTCTAAACTACCTCCCTGCCAGTTTTCAGCTAAATCGGTTCAGTCGTTCTTGAGTTATAAGTGGAGTAACTAACACGACTTTCTTTTATATACAACATGTAACTTAATTAACGCACATCCTGAAATTAGTTTGTTTAGAATCGTTTACTGAATCGATTTATATCAGTTTTAATATAGGTAATTTTTTATCCCAAAAATAATTAAAACTACGGAAATTATTGTCATATTAACCCAGTACAGTCAAAACAAATTCAAATAGACCGTAACTCAAAGTAATAAGACTTCGTGTATTGTCGGCTTTTTCCGTAGTTTCGTTATGTTGTGTCGAGTCGAGTGCGTTGCGTGCGTAGTAGGTAGTATGACCAAAAAGTTCTCCAAGAATTGGTATAACTAATTTAGTAAATAACAATGCATATACATGTTAAATTAAAAATTCAGTGTATGTATTATGATTATAACATAATATTCTAATTGGGGTGTTTGAGGGTGTGCGTTAATTACGTTACATGTTGTATATAGATTTATATAAAAACAAATGAAATGTTAGTACAGCTAAGTCAGTGGCCCTGATAGTTAGTCATTCTAGAAATATCTTTATACAGTACTTATAATGGGTCTTTCGTCATCTCAACACACATAACTCATCACGAATGTGTTCAGTTGGTGAAACTTAAATTATTCACTTTTATGTTTTCACATGGACTCCCAAACTACTTAGTACAAGTACTAGGAAATCATAAGTGCATTGAAGCCAGATGCATTAGCAACTTTTAATAATTTTCTACAATAAAATAATGGTATTGAAATCGAATCATTGTTTGTCACAAATACTAGGGTAACAGAACTGAACAGAAGATATTCTATCTTCAATATTAATCGGATTGCTAAGTAATGCACATATCTGTTTTTCTACAATTTATCGACAGAAGACTTTTCAAGTACTGTCTGTAATTCATAATACTTTGTTTTTATTTGAGTTTTACTGAAAATCGCCAACTGTTTGATTTTCATTATTCCTCAGGTACTATGTTCGTTTTCTTTCTCACTATGGTCTACTACTGCCATTCCGTTTGCTTGTCAGGTTCATAATCGCAATCGTAATAATATCACAATCATTTAACTTAGACTAAGGTAAATAATAACTACAGAGGTCAATAAAAATTAAATCTTCTGTTCAGTTCTGTTACCCTAGTACTTGTGACAAACAATGATTCGATTTCAATACCATTATTTTATTGTAGAAAATTATTAAAAGTTGCTAATGCATCTGTCTTCAATGCACTTATGATTTCCTAGTACTTGTACTAAGTAGTTTGGGAGTCCATGTTCGCGTTTGCTAAGCTGACGTTCAGTGGCCGATGATGTTTGTGACACAGAAAATGAATACATTCATTTGTTGACTGTACTTTTTATTTGAAATCGGGTTAAATTATAAAACGTGTTGAGTTGGTGAAAACATAAAAGTGAATAATTTAAGTTTCACCAACTGAACACATTCGTGATGAGTTATGTGTGTTGAGATGACGAAAGACCCCTTATAATAAAATATTTGTAGTTGTACCTATTCTAAATCAAATGCTCAAGTCGGGGTACAGCTAAGGTATTGTAAATATGCCTCTAAGTGTTGGTATCTAAAGGATTTGTTAATAGGCATGACGTCGGGTGGACCAAGGGGTCGGTTGCTCCAAAAGGTCGGTTGGAGCAGTGGGTTGGTTGGACCAGTGCGTCGGTGCCACCAATGGGTCGGTTGGACCAGTGGGTCGATAGAACCGAGGGGTCGGTTGCACCAACGAGTCGATTGAACCAATGGGTCACTTGAACCAATAGATCACTTGAACCAATAGGTCGGATGAACCAACGAATTGGTTGAACCAATAGGTCGGTTACGCCAATGGGTCGGTTGCAATATTCGAACTCACCGTCTGCATTGAAGCGGAGTGGTTTAAAGCAGCTTGTTGTTGAACGGTCATGCCAACGGATGTCTGGACCAAGCCGCTACCGACCAGGGTCTAAAACATCATGATAAAAAATAATTATTTCTGTTGATAGGTTTTATTAAACGGGAACTTTTTAACTAGATGAGGGCGAAAACTTTGAGAAGAAGCAACCATGAATATTAACTTTAAAATATATAAAAGAAAGGCGTAAGAGTAATTTTTATTTATACCTCTAAGTTAAGTTGAAATATTTACAATACTAAACTATCTAACCTATATTTACAAACTTAAGGATATAATAAGAGAGTAGCAGAGTTTTTTCAAGGTGCGAAAACTTATAAGCAACTTTGCTATCTCTGATAACATATTAGGAACTTATCTGACAGACAAACTAGGTTTCATAGGTCTCGGACAAAAATTCTGGCAGAAATTATATGCAAGATAGTATTAACTATCAGATATCTAACTGACACTTTATTGGTGACCAGTGAAACTGAACCACCGGGCCTTAGTTGATAACATTAGTATACACACCTGTGGTTGTTGCAAAGTCTGAACGCTTTGTGGTTGAGAAGTGCTCAACTGACTGACAAGTGTCCCGGGTTGGCCCATACCACTCAACTATTGAAAAACAAAACAACATACTTAGTAAACATCCAAATGCGAACATATTTCAAACAAAGCCATTTTATATTTCGAAAGAATTTTGTGACGTTTGTTTTTCATTTTTTTATTGATTTCGAAAAATATGCGCCGGCGCAGATATGTTGAAGTGGTGAGAAATAAATGTTTTTTCTTTCTTTTAGAGCGAGCATTTTTTCATTGTTAAACTATTTATATTTATTTGCATACCATATTTACAATGATGTTACCGAGGGGCTTCAACCTAGGTACATATTATGAATCCTATTAGGTTACAGCAAAAGAAGGCATTACTAAGTTTAATTACATAATCAGGCAGATACAATAGTAGATAGATATAATATTATTAGATGTGAGGAAAACCTTATTTTATAATTTATTCATTAGGCTATCTTTTTATCATCCAGGTATTCTTTGACGCTGTAGTAACTAACATTTGCTTAGAAGTTTTTTTCAATTTGTTTGCAATTATGTGTCTCTTTTTTTCATTTCTTAGTGTTTCAGGTAGTTTATTGTAATGTGGATAGATACTATTATTGATATAGTCTTCTTCAAGGGACTGTGGGCCACACCAAAATTAAAGCCAAGTACGCACATACATTGGTCACATTAATGGTTGCACTCTAATCAAGTTAACTAGCTCCGACGGCGTATGCAGGCTCAATTTTACTCCCGCAGAAACCGCTATAATCTCGCATATCTTCCTAATTTCGCTTTCCTATCTGTATCTTCTTCTTCTACTATCGTCTTCTACTATCTACTATATATATCTTCTACTATCTTCTTCTATCGTCTCTTCAATACTTACTGTCTTCACTATCCACCTATATAGTGCAGTCATTGAAGCGAAAAATACGGTCTAACCTCCGATTTTTTTTACTGTGAACCGATTTGCATGAAATTTTGGAATTAGGTTCATCTTACCCTTAACTTCAAAAGTGAATATGATTTGAACTCCGCCACCCCCCCTGGGGGTGGTTGCCACCCCTTCTTTGGGGTGAATATTTTTTTTGCAAAATAACCTCGGATATCGATAGAAGACCTAATTTTAAGCGAAAGTTGTCTTTAAAGTTTTAAAAAAAATCCAATACTTTTCAAGTTATTGGCAATTGAAAAATCGCAATTTTTTCACGTTTTTCATCGGTTTTTTGCAAATATCTCCAAAAATATACGTTTTATCGAAAATGTATAAAGAACAAAATTGTAGCAGGTAAAACAACGAACAATCTGTTTTTTCATAAAGTGTTCTAAGTGCAATATTAAGCTAGATATTAAAGATCAAAGCCCTTTTTTATTTTGTCTGAAATTTAATCGACGTAGTTTATGCCATCTATTATTTTAGTAAGTTGATCAATTTACGAGTTTTATTATTTTCCGGTGACATATATACACATTACAATAGTTGTGACTCTTTATTATACTGCCTACTTTCACATTGCTCCAAATATCGACACTCCGAAGTTTTCAGTTACTAAGTAGAAAAAAATATGACAAGTTTTTTGACCGTAACTCCTTCAATTTTCATGCTATCACAATTTATAAAATACCACTGTAAAAGTAATTAAGAGAGCTACAACATCCATCATTGCAATATATAGTAAAGAACTTTTTTCTAAAACGGTGAAGAGTTAAAGGGCTTAAGAGAGGCTGTGATTGCGCTGCCACGCGCTCTTTAAACAATCATATCTCCGTCAATTTTTGTTCGACAGAAAAAACAAACAAACCAAATTGTTTGTCAGAAAAATACCTAATTTTTTTATCAGTACACTTTTATACGTATCTGTCGTAATTTTTGAGATATTATGAAAAACAAGTGGGTTTTTCTTTAATTAGAAATTTTGTTCTTTTCGTTAATCGTGACTTTTTTGAAAAATATCTGTCCTGAAGCAGCCAAACTGATACTATCTATCAAACTCTTCATAATAAAGTTAATCCTAGGCGGAATACGATTAATTTTAATTTTGGTGGAAATGGCACTTATGAAACCCATTGATTTAAAAGAAAAAATATAAGATGCTCCCCTTATTTGCAATACAGCTCACTTATTTTACGTGCAAAAGACTTTTAATAGTGCTCATCTTAAAGCTTATTTCAAGCACTACAAAACCCATTTGTATTAGAATGTATAAATGCATCTACTCGCCGCTACATGGCATTGACCACAACGATTAAATTTCAGACAAAATAAAAAACGGCTTTGATCTTTAATATCTAGCTTAATATTGCACTTAGGACATTTTATAAAAAAACAAATTGTTCGTTATTTTACCTGCTACAATTTTGTTCTTTATAAATTTTCGATAAAACGTATATTTTTGGAGATATTTGCAAAAAACCGATGAAAAACGTGAAAGAATTGCGAATTTTCAATTGCCAATAACTTGAAAAGTATTGGATTTTTTTTAAAACTTTAAAGACAACTTTTGCTTAAAATTAGGTCTTCTATCGATATCCGAGGTTATTTTGCAAAAAAAATATTCACCCCAAAGAAGGGGTGGCAACCACCCCCAGGGGGGGTGGCGGAGTTCAAATCATATTCACTTTTGAAGTTAAGGGTAAGATGAACCTAATTCCAAAATTTCATGCAAATCGGTTCACAGTAAAAAAAATCGTAGCAATAATGCTTCAATGACTGCACTAATACTATTTACAACTGTAAAGCTTGTGATCCGTGGGATATATTAAACATTTACAAAGTCAACGGTTTTCTTAATTCAAACCACCCATAAGAATATGAGGTCTAATCTCAAGAAATTATGGACTGATAATATTAATTTTTTTCTTCTTTAAAGTATTATATTATATTTTAGTTCTTTAAAGTATCAAATATTTTTTATACTCAGAATCAGAATAATTAATTGTTGAACATAGTTTTACTACATAAGGATCTTACAAACGTCACAAAACCCCGCGTAAAGCTAGACAACACATATATTACAAGTTGCCATTACCGTATAGATACTCACTGGGTGAATCTGTGGTACCATAGATATTGTCTGTGGTATGGCCGCCATTGGCAGTGTTTGAGCCACCGACCCCACCGGCAGAGTGCCTTGTTGCATGGCTAGAGACATACCTGTGTAATAGATAGTTGGTTAAATATAATCCCATAGTTTAAGTAAATTTTTATTTATCTATATTTTAAATATATAAAATTAATAGTTTTTAAAAACTAAAAAAGAGCATCATCATCATCATCATCCTCCTGCCCTTATCCCAATTTTATTTGGGGTCGGCGCAGCATGTTTTCTTCTTCCATACTCTTCTATCTGCCGTCATCTCACAAGTAACATTCTTTCTTACCATATCTACTTTCACACAATCCATCCATCGTTTCTTTGGTCTTGCTCTTCCACTATATCCGTCCACGTTCATACTCATCACCTTCCTCACAACATGACTCTCAAAAACTAAAAAAGAGCGTGTGCAAAATTTCATCCTGATCGAAGACCAGGAAGTGGGTCAAATTAAGATTCCAAGATTTTCTTACATACATAGTTACACACAATGCCTTCGAAGTTACTTGGGGTACTTTTAGCCAAATTTTAGAAATATTTCATAGCCAAAGTCTAACAAAAGACTTACTTTAAATGTACTATTAAAGTAGATTCAAACAATTAAAAGTGAAGTATAGATAGTTCAACTCGGATTTGCGCGCGGCTCTATGTGTGCGTCGGCTTGTAAATATACAACTTTCATTCGTGTGACAGTGACGTCGTCCGAGCATGACGTGTTCTTGTCACTTTTTGTTATGGGTACAGTCGTTTACGAAAATACTAGTTATTCACGGAGAAATTATTAAGGAGTCAGGTAAAGCGTTTTAAAAAATGAAACAACATTCAAAGCTTTTTATTATTAAATATAGTTTTTCATTATTTTATCATACGTCTTTTCAAATTGACATTGACAGTATCTAAGAAATAAATGAGGTGAAATATCTAAGATGAATTACTTAAATACTCCTTACATATTTTCTAGCTCGGGGTACGCGGATAATAAATAAAAGTGTGGACTAAGAATGTAATAAGACGTATAATCAAGTATAATAATGTAAACAAAATGTAAAAAAAATTAAATTGGTTCGCATAATGTCGACCAAAATAAGACGGAAATAATGAAACTCATAAATGAACGTTTAGGTGAAATTGATGAAGGGATGTGGGGTAATACTTGTCGACATGTACAAAAGAAAAAAGAAGAATAGGTACTATAGACATTTTGACATGGAGTCAGAATTTGTAATTCACCTTGGAGAGTAGCAAATCCGAAAATTCATCATTTGATTTTTCAAGTAGCGATTCAGAATCATTATAAATAAATAAACATTAAATTACGTAATAACTGTTTTTCTTTAAACACCCGTATACAACCCCTAAATAACTGTATTTGTATCCGACTGTACCTCTTGTCACGCACACAAAGTCACCGTATATGTACAAGGGTTACCCATACATAAGGCCGCGCGCACGACTGAGTTGAACTTACTATACCTAATTAATTAAACAAGGAAAAAAGTTTTTATAGGTGACAACTAACTTGCATGAAAAACAAAATAATATTGTCCAGGTAGTCACCAACATCTATTTGACTTGGCGAACGCTTTAACCCTAACTATCTATCTGCAGGCTCCAAGGATATATTTTCCTCTTTTGGGAACTAAACCAAGGACTCAAACCGCATTAGCCAGTTAATCTATCAGGACTCTGTTAATTCAGGACAAGCAGTCATTATTACTACAATGAGTTTACCTTGTTGCTGGTAGTGCACCATTTGTTGCGTCTGTTGCTGTTGATGAATCAGCTGTTGTTGCTGTTGCTGCTGCTGTTGCTGTTGTTGCTGCTGTTGTTGTTGCTGTAATACGAAAACAACATTGTTAACAATGTTATACAACAAATGTGATTATGTCCTCCTAGCCGATTATCGGCTACGGCGGCTGTTCTCATGTAAAGAGATTAGCCAACTGCGCAGGACATATTATAGTGCACGAGCATTTGCGCAGACACAGGTGCACTCCCTATTCCTTCACTCTCATACTCATATATTCCTTACTTCAATGTCCTACATTTACTGATTAGAAATAATCGCTGTAGTGATTATATTCAAATATAATTTAAACATCTATAAATCAAAAGTCTGACAGTTTCCTAAATGTGATTATAAATGTGAAAGTTTGTGCGAATGTATGGGTGTATGTTTGTTATTCTTTCAAGCAAAAACGGCTGGGCCGATTTGGTTGAAATTTGGTAAGTAGATAGGTGATGCCCTGGATTAACACATAGGCTTTATTTTTATTAACACAGCTGGTTAATAATAATGGCAATAGCAGTTAAAAATGTGCGCCTTAAAGTAAAAGATTGCTATACCTGTATAGCTTGTTGCTGCAACAAAGCCTGTTGAGTCGCCATATTTTTCGTCAACGGCTTATCAACGCTGGTGATTTGAGTCATCTGTCCCGAATTCATCACCAGTAGTCTGAAAATGAGGTCCAAAAAACGTTAGTGCGATGTCCCATTTTGAAAGTTAGACAATCAAAATAATGGCCGTCACCTTATCGAGGATGTCCTTCTAATAGAACCGGTGCGAAGTGCTCGCAACCAGTTTGCATGTACAAAATGATGGTAAAGTGGGGTAAAACTCTAAAATATTGTGTGGTTGTGTAAAAGCTTGCATGCTGGGTAACAACATTGCTGAACATCGATTTCATTTAAAAGTAGGTAACTTCAGATAATTCTCTTCGTATTTTTTTTTTTTTTCAAAAATAATTTCTTATGGTCCACATTTCCATAGATAATGAATAAGATGCATGCGCATATATGACGCTTTGTAGACCATAGAGAAAGATCTGAGTTACAGTATTTTAAGTGGTATTAGTAGTCTTTAAACTCTTTGTATTGGTTTTGATTATCCAATCCAAAACATCAATGTTTTTTCTTTCTTTCTATTTATCATGTATTTTGAAGACTAAGATTATCAGACATTGTGTTGCTGGGGAGTTTGTTGCGCCACTTCTTCTTCCCAGCAATAACACATAGGAAGTGGTGAAGGGAGGGCGCTTTTGGGTGTTGTATCGTGTAATATACGAAGTGTTGGTTTCACAAAATTTTGAATAAACACATTTTGATTTTGATTTTGATAGCTATGCTGTCCTTGATTTGCCAAATGGGATCATACTTGCCAATTCATAGTTCTTATATTGTCAAACTAAAATTCTTCTGTACGTGGGTTTTACTTTGCTCCATATAAACGGTTTGGCCAATTTTAATGAAATTTTGTGTTTATTTACATCCAGGATGGTTTGAATTAGACATATAGATGGCGCAGCTGTCAGTGTTGCCTTTGCTCCGGAACGAAGTATCGCGAGAGCTATTTTATTACACTTTTTGCGTAGTTTTGGTGAATAACTAAGGCGTCCCTATATCCTTCCTTCATATATACCAGCACGTGGCGTGCCCAGAACGTGATGTGGTAGGCACCACCAGACAAGTTATAGAAGAGAAACTAATATAAGAAAAGATGTACAAAAACATCTTTAAGTATTTAAGGTTGTGTTCAAAAAGCATGCGCCTGCTCAGGTGACTTTTTTTCGAATGCTGCCCGATGCACTTGTTTGTGTACACATACTTACACGTATAAAAACTTTTCCAGCCACGCCACGCGGCTGTCAAGCTCTTTGTATGTAAACTCCATTTGAGTAGACACAAAAATACAACTTTCACACAAATTAAATAAATAAATTACCGCTTAATTTATTGATTTTTAGGCACAACTTGGGTTTTGAATAAAAAGTCAGATCAAGACTATATTCAGCGGTATTGTTCGAAAGAGTTACCGCGGCCCTGATACATATAGATGGTTTAAGAAGGAATGTGGTGGGTTTTAATTTCATTTCATTTCATATCTTTATATAAATGTCTTCTCAAATGAAGCATAGACATATTTACTCTTTTATATTTCACAGAAGCAAGGAGGCTAGTGTGTGGGGGTCTATACAGAACACTGGCAACACTGAATACTCACTGTTGTTTCGGCTGTTGTATCTGATGCTGCATTTTGTTCGTCTGGTTGGCCGCGTCTTGTTTCGCGGCAGGCGCGGGAGAGCGGACGCCTGGCTTGCCGCGTTGCTTCGCCTGGTAAAATAAAATTATGTTGCGAGTTCCATTTTGGTAATATCCTTACTAATATAAATGCGAAAGTTGCTCCATTTGTTCGACTTTCACTGCTACTGAACTGAAAGTTCCATCTTTTTGTATGCTTTGATTTATGACTTTCATAGCTACTGAACTGATTTATATGAAAGGTGATCATTAGTCTACAGCCTGAGACAAGTCTTAGTTGTGTTGTTACCTCGCTCAAATAAACAGAAATCTATCTCTTTACTCTTAAGACAGATAGATTTTAAGACCTAAAATGTAAATCTAAATTTTAAATACTAATAACAGACCTGGTTCTGAGCTTGATTGGCACTCGTCTGGGTGGAAACCGACGAAGCCGGGCCAGGCCGTATGCCGCTAGACGGGAGTATGTTGGACAGCGGCCTCGGAGCTTTGGCCAAGCCATCGGAGGAAGCCCGCGGCTTGGAAGTCGTTGAAGTCGCGCAGGCCACGCTGACACCTGGAAATTAAGGAGTATATGTGATGTAGGGGAATAAAAAATACTGAAAATCTGACTAACTTTTTCTCACGAAAGCGGGTAAGCTATAGTTGAATGTGTAAATGTAGGTGCACACGGCCTTTGTATCTTTAAGTTTCTGAGCACTCGGTAGTGGCCGATTCATGGAATTGTACGATAACAATGTGCATATACATTTACTCACACAAGTAACACCAGCTTTTTTTAAATAAAACATCTTTCGTGGGTAGCCGATTCAAGCAGGTTAGATAACCAGGCGTATCTGACCAGTATTTTACATGGGATGAGTGCCTATCTGACCTCCTCAATCCAGTAACTCGGGAAACACAATACTCCACTGGCAGAACCAGTTGTCAGACTTTCTGACTTTTACTTTCTCAATTAGAGACAATCGTATAAAAAGTCGCTATAGTTAATTGAATTAGCAAATGCAGTGATAACAAGTAATAAAAAGCTTTTAAAACTCTGTTAATAAATCGCCTGGCATTAAAATTCGCATGAAGATAGAACGCAAACACAACATAGAAAAATAAAACGCTGGGAATATTTCAACAGTTTTAGTACTTTATAAATATAGATAATATGGTATAATTTAATAGAATATTAGGAGTAGGTAAACAAATCAATTGTTATTTCTTCTTTTAACATTAGCATTTTAATGAATATTTTTATTTATTTCACATAAGATAATTTCACATCATCGTTAATATTTTTTTTACAATGTTTTGTTTACCAATTCCTCAAGTTCCTATCATAAACTAAAGACAAAATATACTAACTGGTATGCTGCAGATTATTCTGAGGCGAGTGCTGAATGAACATTGAAGGTGGGGCGTCGGGCTGCGCCCCTCGGATGAAGATGGGGTTAGGCGCTAGAAGGTGCGGGGCTCCGGTGGGCAGGCCGCCAGCCCAGACCTGGGGCAAAGCCCCGGATATCTGCCACGGAGCGAACTGCATTGTTTGTGTACCCGCCTGAAATTATACAACGTTCTATATGACTACCAAGTGCGCAAGAACTGACATTGCGCTAAAGTAACTGCATTCAATTATTAGTTTAATTGCGCTAAACTTCTAGCGCAGATTTATTACAATTTCTTTAGCGCAGGTTTGCGCAATATAAGCGCAGTTATTTTTCGCAATCCAATTTTCAAAGATTTAGACACTTGTGGTGCGTATTATTCACAACCTATTACCGATGGCGCAAGGAAAGTCTGTATTAACGTGTAAAGTTAGACAAGGATTAAGTAAGTATTAACATGAAAGACGACGTGAGTTTGCGAGTTTGTAAGCTATGAAACTTTCAGCAAAGACATTGCCTACTGCGCAACTCGTCGACCAACATTAGGTTCGCCAAGTTGCGTCGGTTATAGTTTATACTTTTTTTTCTTTGCTTTAAATAATACGCACTGTACTGAATCTTTGTAAATATATGCATGTGTTAATTAAACTTACTGCGCTAAAGTTGAGCAAACAAATGTGTTGTCATTTTTAGGCTCCTTCTAAAATAGTATAAATAAGTATAATAACACACAAGCCTTTTTACAGTAGAAGTGTAAAGATATAAATTAGCTAGGAGCCATGTTGAAGATGTTTAGTTCGTCATTTGATACTCCTATATTCTCTCATGACATGAGATATATGACTCTATTTTAATGTCTCACGACACATTATCATGTTTTTTCTTTGATAGCGAGAACATGTTGTACTTGTCAATCATACATTAAAAAGTATGAATAAAATCGCTTTGCTTTGCAATGCATTTACATATAAACGTATTCGCCAATGCAACAAAAGTAAAATACATACTATTCTAGCAAACAAAAAACGCTTATCATCGATTTTCCAAGAAAAATATATATAAATCATTCGTAACAGGAAAATTGTCGAAACAAGTTTTACAAATACCATTTCAACTTTGAAGGTCGGAAATAGTAGCAATTAAATTCAAGGTACCTACTAAATAAAACAATCCGCCACAGTTTCAGAATTCCACAAACATTGGTACACGCAGGTATATAAGGTCATTTTAAACTAGCTGGACTAATTTTAACAAAGTTTTTAAATGATTCAACAATAATTTACAAACGACTAAACATATATATTTTGACCAATAATATTATACTAAAATTAAGATTTTCACTCATTACTACCATTTTAACATGACCTTAGAAAAAGTTTTGGTACGTAACTATGGCAACGACAAACAAAAGTGAGTTTTTCACTTATTATCACTAGTTTAACATGACCTTACAAAGAGTTTTATTTAGTAAAACCATAGCAACGACAAACAAAAGTGTCATAAAACAAAGTAATAATACCTGCAGGGGACTGATGATCTGCGCCTGCGTCGGTTGTTGCGTGCCCAGCACTGGTTGGGAGACTTGCACGCACTGAGCTTGGACAGTCTGAGTACCGCCGCTGGTTCCAGACTTCCCGGCCGTAGCTTTGCCACCACACTACAAGATACATACGATTTATTAGATTTTGCACACTTTTATGACATAATTTGGAAGAGATAATAAGAAATAACTTTTGGGGTCTAGTTTCAGTGTTTTTGAAAAATATTAGTTTTTTTTAGGGAGAAATACTTGTGTAAAATTGAATTCAAATAATTATTATCTTGCGGGATTGGAACCTACTAAGGGCTAGCTGATAGTGAACTATATATTTATTTATCCTGTAAATGTTTTTTGTATAGTTGTTTTATGTTGGTTTTCTAAATATTAATAAATAAGTAGTTGTTTTCACAAAATCTGACGTACGAACATTACGGAGCCCATTGATTTACGCAAACACTAGTACCTCTTTACTGATTTCTAGAGCTACTAACATAAAAGTTCAGTTTGTATCCCACGCCAGTTTCAAATAACAAACAGATGAAACTGCTTTGCTTAATAAATATGATATTATAGAGCTAAGATATCGGTTTCAGCTAAATCTTGCATTCTTGAGTCAGTTATGGTAAACAGCTTCAGGTTTTCAATTCAACAAATTTGTAAAGAGTACGTTGAAAAATATGAATGGCGAATTGAACTTTAGATAGACATAGAGTTAGGGTAGATTTTTCAATGGTCGTCTTAAAGCAGCTTTTTGTTCGACTTTTTATTAAGTTATTTGACTAATAAAGAGGCGATTATAGGTTCAAAAGACGTCATATGTTTACCTTATGCATATCAGACTGCTTCTGCTGCTGCGAGATGCCGGCGACGGTAGAATGCGAGTGCGCGGGCAGGATGCTCGGCTGCGAGTTGATCACGCCCAGGGGACTGAACACGAACGTCTGGTTCTGCGTCGTCGGTATCGCGGGAATCGTCGTGTACCCCGGGAACGGCGCTGCACACAACACTACGTTAGAACCCACAACAACAGCCCAACACGTCACTACTGCCGACCACGGGACCCCACAATCTCAAGCGAAGATTTAAAAACGAAGTCATAAATCGTTACACGTACAAACAACCAACATGTGACGATTCAAGATTATAAAATGCGTGGGAAGCTAATAAAAAGCTGCACTTGCAATGTGAACAGTAAAAAGCCTGCAATTAACGTACAAAACAAATGTTGCTATGTATATTATAATTTAGAAAAAGCTTCAAATAATACAAAGAGGAATTGCCAATTAAAGTACACGAATCAAACTAACTCAATGGAAAAAAAAACTCCCTCACGAAATCAAATGTACATTCACATTGTCAACCACGAGACTCATAAAAAAACATTTTGAAAATTCTATAAACCTTGCTCCTGATATATAGTGAGACCTGTAAAATTTACTAAATAGAAAAACTAAATAGTGTGGAAGTTCTCATGGGCAGGGGACTGACTGGTATCGTATATTTCGAAGTAACATAGGTAACTAGAAAAGTGCGCTAATATTGAATATAACTGGCGGGCACGGTGGGCTGTCGAAGCTTAATATTACTGCGAAGTTCGTAATAAGAAAGGAAATAGCGGTAGAAAGGAATAAGTTGCAGCTGATGCGGTTAACTATAGAATTATATCTATATTTACTACCGCTATAGAAAGGCATGGTTAAAACACGAGCGGAGAGTAGCGTTGTGGCACGAAAAATTTAATAGGTAGGCCAAATATAAGGGACTAGGTCAAAAATAAACTCTTTCATCAAAGTCATTTCATAAATAATTGTCGTTTTAACTTATTTTTTTTTACATTTTATGATTGATTTTATAAGCAGAGTAAATATACGACTTGATGTGAGAATCTGTGACATTTTTCGCATTTTCACACAAATTTTATTGAAAGTACCCGTTTTTCAGTTATACCGTATTAGACGAAGGATAACATAGTGTTAAATATTTAATACTTACGCTACTCCCCACTTGTGTATATATACAAGTATAATATGTATATCTAAGAGAATAATATGCCAAATCTAAAAGGGAATAAGAATGATTCGCTCGCCGTGTCAAGTTGGTTCGCGTTGACTCGCGCAGGGTGGGAAAGGCGTATTACATACGCCTTAATCTTCACACGGGACCAAGACACGCTACTTAAAGTATAACTAGAACATAGTACATACTTTAGTAATAAATTATATAACCTTTTCGTGACAAAATTGTAAACACAATTTATATTGCACTGTCTTAGTAATAAACATAGTTTAATATAAGACGAAAGGTTGTTTTTATACCACCACTTGAAAAAAAATGATGTTGGTAACATTTACCGCCTTATTATAAAATGTTACTTATCTCAAAAAGTACGGGGTTTAAACCATCATCTTCAACAAAGTAAATGGTCTAAACCTAGCACTAAAGCCTGTACTTTTTAAGTCCACGCTTTATCATAAGGTAATGAAAGTTGACTTAATAAAGTATGATAGAGTGGTCGCATTTTTACATGGAAATCTATGATTCTGGTGCGATTTGCTCATTATCATGTATGTATGCATGCATAAACCTGTGAAAGTGTAGACCAAGGAAATTGTTAATTATAACTGAATCATAATTAACGTCAAGACTTTTTGTAAATCGTCTGAATACGACAGTCTTTCAAGAATGTATCACCTTATTATAAAACTTGGTCTTAAAAAAACCAGCTTTAGTTCTAGGTTAAACCATCATCTTCAAGAAAGATAACGGATTAAACCTAGCACTAGAGCAAGTCATTTAAAAAAAAACTACTTAGACCTAGTACTAAACAGGTACTTTTAAAACCCGTTTCATAGTAAGGTACCTAGGGGTGTTCCAAGTATTTTATTACATAACTGGATCACTATAACGTTATGCACTTGGTACAAGCTCTTGAACATAATTTTACTGTGAGTAAAAAATGTACAGCTGGCTTTTATATCGATGCGGAGTCAACGAATTATTAACCTTTACTTTATACACATTGAACTGGGTATGGGTGTTAGCTTAGGCTGTCCGGCCCCGTCCGATAATCGGTGACCGATTTTTCGTAAGAGAAAAATAGAACACACGATAGGAATAGTGCAACAACAATATCGTTCCGATTATATCTGTCCTACATAAAGCTTGACGTGGGCGGGTAGCCTTAGGCCCAAGTACGCCGACAAAATAATCGTCAGGTTTTCCTAAACAACTGTTCACTTTGAAGTTTCAAGTACGAGAAAAGTCATAGTTAACAGTTATTTTAGGAAAACTGACGTTTAAATTGTCAGTGAACTACGCCTTATACAATAAGCATATCTTCAAATGGGGATGATATTAATCCAGTGCGTTTGTATGGCGTACATCAAAATATACATATATTATCTAGCTGATTTAATACGATTTTCCTAGAATACATTATTTCCCAACATATAGACCTTAATTGGAAATCGGTTCAGCTGTTATTAAGATTTAGCGAGACTCACAGCAATTTTGATATACATATAAGAGCAGAAGATAATTTCAATAGATAAGGGGTATTATTTTTTTAGTTGCATGCGTTTTATAGATGGTTCTAGAAGTTTAAACTCACCAGCTTGGCCTTGTAAGACCTGTTTGCCTTGAGTGGTGAGCATGTGAGGGGCTAGCTGGTTACCCTGGAACGGCTTCCCGGCTGCTATCACCTATATAACAGTTCTCTATTATACAATGAACAAATAAAAAAATATTTCTGATGTAGCTATTGAATTCATCAAAATATCAAACACCCTTGTGGGAATTTTCACAAAACACGATTATAGTTAAAAGTGATTTATAAAACTGTCAATAGTTTTAAAAAGATAAAGGGAGTCAGCGATATTTTTCAAATGTATTTAAAACTAGCTTTTGCCCGCGGCTTCGCTCCCGTCAACTGACTTCTCTACTTTACCCTATTTTTTTTTTCATAAGAACCTTCTCCTGACAATAACAAACACAACAAAAAAAGAATTAGCCAAATTGGTCCAGGCGTTGTTGAGTTATGCGCTTACCAACACATTTTGCGATTCATTTTTATATTATAGATTAAGTGTGTTAAAACTTAAAATACAAAACAAAATTTATTGTGAATTTTCTTCGTTACAATCAGAAAACGCTGTGAATCAAATTAGTGTGTTGTAAGATATTTTTGAAATATATTTTAAAATACATAAAGGAGAGGCGTGTATGAAAAATCAATAAGAGCTTTAACAAAGGCCACATGAAATAAATAATTTATAATGATGTCTTGAACATTTTAATAAGTCTCCACATCCTGACTACATCCCTACTAATATTATAAATGCGAAAGTAACTCTGTCTGTCTGTCTGTCTGTTACGCTTTCACGTATAAATCACTGAACTGATTTTAATAAAATTTGGTACAGAGATGAAGCGAAGTGAAGAGCGGAAGCTAGTGTAATATAATTGCTACTATGGCGTAGGCTTTTTTGATAATTTTTATAGTGTGGGAGCCAAATAGTTTTTTTGGACCTTCAATGCTTCAAAAGCTTTAGAAATATGAACTTTTAAAAAGGATTTATTACCTGTATCTGCTGCGAATTGATCCCGGGATGCAGTGCGATGTTCCCGGGCATAAGCAGCGGGCCCTGGGCGTTGTACAGCTGCGGCAAGTAGGTGCTGTTCTGCAGCGGCTGCTGAATGACTTGCACGCGACTGTGGCCCCACTCCGCGCTGTTATATAGAGTTCTATATGTATATATACATGGGTTATACCAGTAATAATACTAATGTTATAAATGGGAAACTTTGTGAGAGTGCATGAGTGTTTGTGACTCTTTGACGCAAAAACTACTGAGTAGACTTTGATGGAACTTGGTAGTAATAAAACTTAATATCAGAGTAACATATTTAGCATCCATGTGCATCCATGTATACATACGTATTATATATGGGCTGTATAATTACACATACTACTATGTATAAATACTACGGGATAAGTTGGCATCTCGTTTCTAATAGGTAAGTAATTTGACAGAAAATAATTTAATAGGAAAACAAAAAAAATCTATATTTCCCAAAATATAAATAATTATTTTATATTTACGTCTGTTTTCAATATTATAGCTGTATTAAAATAAAATTACGCTGTTATGGGCAGGAATGTAGCTCAATTAACATCTACACTAATATTATAAAGCTGAAGAGTTTGTTTGTTTGAACGCACTAATCTCAGGAACTACTGGTCCGATTTGAAAATTTCTTTCAGTGTTAGATAGCCCATTTATCGAGGAAGGCTATAGGCTACTTTTTATCCCGGTACGGGAAGTAGTTCCCACGGGATGCGGGTAAAACCGCTGGCAGAAGCTAGTAGTTTATACAAATATTGAATCATTCAAATCCAGTATTCATTATCAACTTGTATGTTTTTCAGACAGGAAAAAATACGAGTCTAATACATAAATAAATACATTTGTTACGTGTCTACGCTGCCACCTTTGCTGTCGAAGGGTCAAACTGGATTCATGAATTTTTAAAACTCTATAATTTTACATAATGTGATAAAACCAAAAGCATTTTTAAACGGTTTTATTTAGCTCGACCCGTACGGTATTTATTTGTTTGTTTGTTTGGGTCAAAATTAGAAATTAAAATTTAAGTACCTTCCTGTTGTCAGATTGATCTGAAATTTGGTACACGCCTTTAATTCCGATGACAATACAATATAGTCATATCAATAACATTGTAAATCTAAGATGGCCGCCGGTACAAAATGGCGGATTACACATTTTTCCACTACCCCTCGATATGGGTATCAAATGAAAGGGCTTCACAAGTAGAATACTGTCAGTAGCCCCAACAGGGCCAAGGCCTGCCGGGGCTGCGGGATTGTTCGGAAGAGTTACCGTGGCCCTGGTACATAAAAGGCCTACGACGGAACTTAACGGTTTTTAGTCAGTAAATGACTTTTGATTTTTTGATTACGTATTGAGGAATTAGATTGTAATAAATTATCAGGTAAGAGACCATGTAATAATGATGCACTAAATGAATTAGATAGAATAAGGAATATTCGGTAGGCACTTTCATTAAATACTAAAAACTAGAAAATAAACTAGAAACCGGTAAAAAAAACTTTTAAGTTAAACGGTTTTATCTTATGTGCACTGAAAACTAAAAAATAAAAAAAAAATAGTTATTTACCTGTCAACCTACGTAGGTGGTCCCGGTCATATTAGACTAAAATAAAAACGTGGGGCCCCTCTGAACCCCTACCTATGGCAAATCATTTCTTTATACTTTGGTAGATCATGAGCTCGGCGTTCGCTGGTGAAGCCGCCACGGCTGATTAATGATTGTCAAAATCTCACACTTAGTATAGATGAAAGTATTACAGCAATAGTTAATGGGCCCCACGTTTTTATTTTAGTCTAATATGGCCGGGACCACCTACGTAGGTTGATAGGTAAGTAACTATTTTTTTTTATTTTCTAAGGTAGACTTAGGCGCTAAAATATCAATGAAGCCTATGCCTTAATGCCTTATTTTATCAATCAAAAGAGTCAATCATTCTCAACAGCATCACATGGGCTGAGTTTAGTCATAAAAAACCTAAAAACCTATCACAACCCACCTGACCTAAACAGTCCTAATAGTCTACAATAGATTCAGCCTAAAACCAAAGATATAAAAATTAATAAATAATACTATAAATGACCAATTCTACTCTTCGACAGATTTTCTTATTCTCTTTATACTACACTGGACAGCAAATAAACCGAGCCACCCGCTACTTTGGAACTCTAATCCGATTTTCTCAAAAAGTATAAAACTTACAAATATCAAAAATATACCTATAGAAAGAGCATTTCTTAAGGATTAAAATGACTATAAATTTAATTAAAAGGGCCGTCAATTCACAATGTTATCAAGCAGCAAACACAGTGCTATCAATTTTCTCTGTTTTGATTAGAGTTTGCGCTTAGCGTTATTTTATTCTATAGTGAGAGAAATTCCATATTTCTTCACGATTCTTTAGTTCTTATCCGTCGTTTGCTTAGACGCGTGTATTTTTGTGCTCCTTTATTGTTAAATAATGGATACGACCACTCAGGAAGCAGCTCAAGCTGTAACACTACTTCAAGCAGACCTTGGGCAACGTGAAGTCGCTTGACGACTTCCAATCAGCAGATCTTCGGTGCAACGAGTTTACAGACGATACTTGGAGACTGGAGCATTCGATTGCAGCCCAGGTATGGGCAGACCTAGGGCTGCATCAGCAGCAGATGATCGTTATATCCAATTTTCTGTTGTATGAAATCGTCGCCTCAACGCAGTTTAAGTCCAACAAAGTCTGCGTGATGAACGCCAAGTCGTCATAAGTTCAGATACCGTCAGAAGGAGACTTGCTGAACAGAACCTGATTCCGAGAACAGCTGCAACAGGCCCCGTATTAACAGTAGCTTACCGTAGAGCACGACTTGAATATGCTCGAGAACATAGAGATTGGACATAAGAGCAGTAGGCTGACGTACTCTTCACTGATGAGCCCGGGGTGTGTCTACATGGAAGTGATCGACGTCAGAGAGTATATCGTTGCCCTGGAGAACGTTACTCCCAGTGTCGCATCGAGGAAACTTGCTTACGGAGGGGAATTTGTAATGGTCTCGGGCGGCATATCATTACCCACACATACAGCGTTAATTTTCAGCGAACCGACGGGCCGTACACGTGGATTGACTTCTCATCGCTACATTCCTGGAGTCCTCGCAGACCATGTGGTACCTTACTCAGGTTATATCGGTCCGGATTTGCAGTTAATGCGTGATAGTGCACGGCCTTATGTTGCTCATGTGGTAACCCAGTATCTACACGACGTCGGCATTCGTACAATGGTGTGGCCAGCTTGTAGCACGGACTTGAATCCCATAGTGCACTTATGGGATGAACTGAAACGTTGGGTTCGAGCATGGGTACCTGCTCCAATAAGGCTTCCAGAGCTGAAAATCGCTATTGAAGAGGGGTGGGACGCATTTCCACAAGATTTTATCGTCAGTCCTGATGGGGCTATCAACACAAGGATGCTAGCAGCTATTCGATCAAGGGGAGGAAACATTCAACACTGAACAAAAACAATTTTTCAATTTTTTCTTTGTTTTCGGTTGAAATTTTTGTTTTCACTGGGTGATTGCCAATGGTTTTCACGGCTGTAAAATGACTCTTCTTGATAAATTGATTAATTAACGCTTAATAAATTGATTAATCCCAATGTGTTTCCATTTATTTTAATCCTCATAAAACGTACTTTCTGTAGGTATAATTTTGATACTTGTAAGTGTTATAGTTTTTGAGAAAATCGGATTAGAATTCCAAAGTAGCGGGTGGCTCGGTTTATTTGCAGTCCAGTGTATTTATAATGTCTTATTTTAGAGCGACTTCCCAAAAAAGTCGAATTCCTAATTGGTACTCGTTATTTACCTGATTTGCTGTGGATGTTGAGGGTTGGTCGGCAGACTCTGCAGGGGCGGCATGGTGGAGATACTTCCAGCTTGCTGCTGGATACCACCCGTCTGTTGCTGCTGCACCTACGTTATTACATTCACTATAATATACAGCAAAGTTGACAACATTCACAATCTTTTCTAGAGTTAATTGGGTAACTGGGCACTATAATGAATAGCTAAGTTTTGTACTTTTATAAGTTAGACCCTAGACTACGTGATTTGAAAAAAAAATGACCTGAAAGTTCGCTATTGAAATGAAAAGAAAATGCGGACAAAAACGGGTGATAGATATGAAAACAGGGTGGGGCTATTTTATTTCAAAATTTTGTTTGGCACAAACCACAGCCTCTCGATTGTAAAAAGCTCAAAGACAGTGAGATGTTTATTCTCTGAGTCAATAATCTTGACTGTAAAAAAACACAAAAGCCAAATCAGAACACCGAATTTCTCAAAAAATCTACTGCTAGCAAATACCTCACCTGTTTCGGTACATTTGGATAAGTTTCAAGTATAATCACCACACAATTTTTGGTGAGGGAACATTTAATTTTTAAAATCAACATTATGAGCAAAATGAACAAGACTACAGTACGTGGTGCTCGACTGGCGTATACTAAAGCAATAGATTTGTTCAAATGAGCTAAGCAGCTGAATTCATTTCGTTTTTATGTCCTAGGTATTTTTGGATACATGCATACAAATATGTATATTTTATAGTTACTTTTTTCATTTTACTTGTTCTATAGTCAAAGTTTAGCAATCATGTCACATGAATGTTACAAGGTGGAAGACCGTATTATTTTTCAATATGATTCTTTTTGTAAAAACTGAGAAATGTTTAGTTAATAATATGTTAAGAAATGTTTAGATATACAAAACCACTGTACAGACTAGGCCTTCCAGTGTTACATCTCTCTTCTTTTCTACCTTATATCCAAGTTACATAAGGGTGCATCTACACGGTGCAAGTAGCTTGCGCATGTTGATGCACATGCACTTTAAAGACGTGTGGGTCCAACGAATTGCGCTTGTACCAAGGCAAAATACCCACCCGCGTGCTCTTGCATGTAGCTGATACAAGTTAGCATGCGCAAGTGACAAGACATATAAACGCGCGAGTCGCTGGACCCACACGTTTTTAAAGTGCATGTAACCTGCGCATGTGCCTTAATATGCGCAAGCTACTTGCACCGTGTAGATGCACTCTTAGGTGGAAAAGAAGAAGAGATCAATAACGATTAACAGATTACATGTCCGCAAGTTACTTGCACCGTGTTTATGCACCCTTATATCCAATTTACATATAGTCACAGTTTAAAGTACGTAGGTCTATGTGCATACCTGATGCTGAGCCATGGAGCTGGGCATGGAAGACACGACGGTGACGGTCTGGTGGTGCTGCGGCGTCTGCTCGTGCTGGGCCATGCTCATCTGCTGCTGAAGCACTTGTGTCTGACCGTCTACTATCTGTCGTAACAATTGGAATAATTATTATTAAAAAGCTCTTTGGAAGGAAAAGCTATCTTTGAGAATAGATACGGTGGTTATAATATTATTAGGCCCGGTCTTAGAATAGCGAAAATCGTTGGATAGTGTATATTTGTTTTCTCTGACATACAAATATTAACAAAACTTATCGAAAGTTTCCTGCGACGTCACTTTATCTTTAAAATATACGATATTGTGATGTCAGCTTCGAATCCGGAACTTAAATGCGTTAGGATACAATAGTAAACTTTTTTGTTGTTTTATAAAGGGCGTCCAATAATATTTGCTCTAGACACAAAAGAGATACTTATAATTATAATCAGTAATTTCAACACAAAAGCCCATAATTTAATCGGAATATTTTACAGTCTATTATTTCTACTGCCATAATGAAAATTGGCGTCTCCGACTGGCGAACGACACTTCAAATAACTGGCTTGCAAAAGGGCTCTTAAAATAACATAATAACCCACGCTTTTCAACCGCAATAATCCGAAAGCCGACCTGGCTGTCAATGTCAAAGTGAAAATTCAATTTATTTTGCAACGAAACAACATGCGGCCGGAAATTACAGTATCAGGCTACAATCCACAAAGTGGTTGGACAAGTCATTTCTGTACGACCAATAATAGCATATCAGCTGTGATATCCCTCCCTTCCCCCAACTTCCCCTACTACAAACGAGTGGAGGGGGTGCCCTTTGTACCCGGGAAATTGAAATAGTTATTTCCTGACGTTCATGAAGGCTTTTGTTGCCGAGATATTTTATTGCGATGTCAAGTAGCAAAAGGGGATTTCGAAAAGATTAAATTCTTTGAATAAACTGTTTTTGATCTCTGAAAAATAACTATAAAATAATTTTAACAATTGCTTCTACATTTTGATTAAAAATATCGCGCTTCACATTTGTTGCAGATTCTTCGACAAGCTGTTCATATCAATAAAATAGAAGCTTTAACATTCTATGGCCTTGTTTGATAATCCTAAGTAAATATTCATCATCATATCCTCATCAGCCTTTTTACGGTCCCACTGCAGGTCAAAGGCCTCTCGTACAGAGACCCATCATTGAATATCATCATGCCAAAATTATTATGTATTCAGGGTTCTTTGAAACTTTCATATCGCTTATACATTCAACATTAAAATTGAAATTGTTTGTCCCTGTCCTATAATCGGATTGATTGAAACAAAACAAGAGATACTCGAACCTTCTTCAAAGCAAAACATCTTACAATTGCAAAAGGCGTTAACATACGTTTTGAAATTATAATATAGGCCTAAATTCATGTCGTTTAAATTTAAAATGTGTACCCAGAATAATGTTTTTTCGCAATAAACCTTACTAAATATTCATACCTTGATGTCATGAAGGACTACATTAATTCAGGATAAATGAATACATATTTTAAATATATAAAAATGAAACCCACTTTCCGTTGTCACGACATAAAATGAAAACGGCTTGACCGATTTGGCTGAAAATTAGAGGGGAGGTAACTTAGACCCGGGACAAGGTTTTAGGATTTTAGTTTTTGTCACCATCCGGCTACGGGACGCGGGTGAAACCGCGGGCGAAAGCTAGTTTTAAATAAAAGGCTAGGCAAATGATGACCTAGCTATACTAGGTCACAAAATATCTTGGGGTCAGCTCCCTGCCTTAGCCGGATGATCCTCATCACAAGCGAGCTTCTTCAAGCTAACAAAGTATGTACACACTACTTTTGTAACATAGGTATAAGCTGGATTTCGGGAGTTGGTCGAAAATCTTCGGAATCAATTTATATGCGGGTTGTCCAATGAAGATATTCGTCAAACATTGTTCACAGAAGACGAAAGCATATCTTTTGACAAAGCCTTAACGATAGCGTTGTCATGGAAGCAGCGAAAACAAATGCAGGATTGGTTGATGGTTATACAAAGTCTATAAATGCAGGTGACAACGTACCAAATGCAATACATTTCGTGGGAAATAGTAAGTGGTATAAAAAGGCAGGAATAAGTGGTCCCGGGACGTGACACAAGCGTCAAGTGATCCAGCCGCCGGTGACAGCGGTGGTGGCCCAAACAGCATAAGCGGAGCGAGAAGAGGTAAATACCGAGCAAACGCTAGTCGACCAAGTACAAAGGTCAAAAGGCACTCACGAAGAACTTACATGAAAGTTCAAAAAGTACGTATATAGAGTGTGCAACAAAAATGGCCTTTGAAGAGGACGTACCCCACGAAAGTACATCAAGGCATAACATAGATGAAAATATCAGTGTCTTAAATAATCGGGATAGCGATAGTGACGAGGTAAAGGATTGTAATAATTATTCTGTAAATACAAAAAAAATACACAAAATTACCTGCACTATTCACTGTAGATGTTTGTGTTGACACTAGTTTATTAAGCATGGAGATTGACACCCGCAGTGCTATTCCGCATATAAGTTTGTTATAGACAGCTCTTTTTTCATTGTTAATTAATAAGTAATTTAGAATTACTTACGGTACTATACAGGTGAAGCTGTGATGCCTTTGGACAAGATTGAGGTCAAGGTAAAATTCAAAACTCACTGCTGGGCACAGGCCTCCTCTCACTAGGAGAAGGATTGGGCATTTATCACCACTCTTGCTCAAAGTTGTATGTACTAATTGCTAATTTATTAGATAGAAGCTGGCTTAAGGAATTAGGTAAACCTGTACCAATATATAACGTACTTAAAATAGATGATTATTTAAACCCGTCGCTTAGTTTGTAAGCTTTTTTGCCCCTGGCTGGAGGCCTTAAATTCTAGGCATCCACAGGGATTTTGACCGGTACGGCAGTCAATAGCCTCATAGGCTGAACTGAAAGATGCCATACACACAAAAAAAAAAGATTGTTTAAACAATGTTTTTATGTAAGGGAATTCAGTTCCAGGTTGTATGCAGTTTTCAATGATGGCTTTAGGCGTTTCACCGGTGGTCAAGTAAGATTCCGCTTAAGAGACGGAACAAGGCCTATATTCCAGCGCTGCCGGCCGCTCGCATATAGGTACGCTGCGGGAGCCCGTGGCACGAGAACGAGAAGTCGTGTGTGAACGAGAAGCTTTAGCTATCATTGATAGTGTGCGAAAAGATGTTCCAAATCTGGCCCCTGTACAGTACCTCGAAAAATCCAAAAAAATCTAAGGAATTCGAGTAAAATAGAGATCAATTGCTTAAATGGGTACTTGTAGTACCTAATTTGTAATTAATTAATAAGTTGTATTGACTTTCAATGTGTGCAATCTCAAATTAATATTTGAGTGTTTTACAGCCAAAGAAAGCCAAAGAAAGCCAAATAAAATTAATTGGATCATTAAAAATAGTTTAAATTATTTTTCCCCATTTTTTATAATAGTGTAGGTACAAAGAGTGTACCCGGCACCATACATATTGAAACACCTCATCATCTTCCTTTTTCGTGGTACTGTACATATAGTGGGCCGGATTTGAAACATCTCCTTTCATCAATATCTATACGGGCGAAAATTTCTATAAAGGACGGACCATAAGCCGCTTGTAGCTAAGCTAAGCTAAGTGCTAGCCAGGTATACCCGTCACGGCAGCTTGTAGGATGCAACGTTGGGAAATTATTTTAGCCGGTTATGACACAGTAGAATATGTGCGTAGTCACAGGAAGCAGATGCTTTGTCTCGTTCACCAATAGAAAAACAGGATTATAGTTCATCACTTATGATATCACAACTTTGGCTATCCGAAAACCATAATAAAATAAAAAACTAAATGCTATAAACAAAATTTAGTATTTCACCAAAAAAAATTATCAAGCCCGATAAAATAATTTGACACAAAAAGATAAAGATAAAAGATAAAGATATTTTATTTGTAAAAAGGTCAAAACTACATCCAATAATTGCATAAAACTAACTAGGGGGAAAAAAAGAACTTATACAAGTCTATAAACAGGTCAGAAAGGTAGTAAATGTAGAGCATGCGAACAGAATTTCCTAGGCAGGTGGTATCGGTCCGAACTACCCTCCCCTCCTCTCTTCATACCGCGCTCCTACCGGGGTTAACGTAAGTATTTGTACTTACTAGTGTTGGGACGTTACTATATCGATAGTTCCACCTCTCTATTTGAATCGAACTTTAATATAACAGTTATGATCTTGCTAAATTAGACAAGTTATTAATATTAATATGTATCGATAGTTTCTGATAAGTAAGTAAAATTAAGTTACCAAACTTAGATTAGACTTTTTGATACATGAATGTTGACACTAAAACATATCGTAACAACAACGTGTTTGTCACTACGCACAAATCACCATATGGCTAATATTTGTCGATAAACGCTGTCACTTCGCTAGTAAAGTCGGATGTACACTTTTGTACATAAATATATCATCGGAAAGCTCAATACATTCTACAAAATCAAAAGCATTTCCCTATGTGAACGGTTTAAAAATATGTGCTGTGCTTCAGGTATAACCTTTCAAACAATATATAAAGAAGTAAGAAGAAGTCCCTCCGGATGCTAAGAAAACCGCAGACGGAAGCTGACGTGTCGCAAGGAAATTAAATCACAGTAACACTGGAAGAATGCACAAACAACTTATAGGTGTAAACCAAGCTAAGCGTTCAATACTATTACATTCAGTATTGCCTGATCATTTTTCGGTGCAGTTGACAGCCGTCAATCAATACAAATAACGGCATTATACCTTAGAATTTGACAGCTGTCAACTGTACACTCTGACACTGAAAATCAAAATAAAAAATAGTTTATTCAAACTTGGCTGCAAAACAGCACTTTTTGAACGTCAGAAATTTACAAAAGACAGCCCCCAAAACGCCCACCCTTCACCACTTCCTATGTGTTTTTGCTGGGAAGAAGAAGTGGCGCAACAATCTCCCCAGCAACTATATTAATAGCATTACATAAATACGCACTTGTATTCTGCGCAGAGACCATAACATCTGCGTGACATGCATTCTGGCAAGATGGAACTAGCGCCCCCAAAGAAACTTCGGAACTAAAGTCTCTATGGCCAAAATGTTGCCATAATAAACAGTACCCTGAACAAAATTCACTTCGGTCTACCCTTGTATTCATAAACTGAATGATTATATAGTTTCAGTAGATTCAGTTAAACAAATTAGTTTAGAAGTCAAAGTTAACTCGCGACACTACTCGTATGCACAACTAGAAGCCGCGGTGTCGACTGAGAACTTTATCGATGCGCTACAGTAATATTGTAACATAGTTTATTGAGTTCCTATGACATAAGGTACATACATTTTTAATTTGCATTGGCCCAACCTATTCTTAGACCTAGAATCGACCGCCAGTCTAAGCCAGTCAGGACTTTATTGATTGCACTGCATAAGACAGTTTTCACTCGTTAATTTATAATGCCCACTTTTACATGGTGAAGTCTACGGCCTGAAATGGGGACGACAATCGACGCAACTACTTAGGCTGTATGTTGTTTAGTACTTGGTTCACGTCTTACAAAAAAAAAACGATTCAAAAAATTTTAAAAATAATTTCTAAAAGTTTCCTATATAATAATCAAATATCATCCACAGCGTGAAATATACCACTTCGTTCAAATAACCTTACCAACAAATTCAGTCCTGGGCTTAATTCTCGTTTCGCTATTTTGAACTGCTTACATTTTGCACCACAACAAATCGATATGACAATATAACTAACAATTCAAATCTTGGAGGATTTCAAAAACGATCTATTTATTGTTTAGCTTACTAGAGGCAGGATAATTCAAAAAATTCCTTCCCATCTTTAATATGCAAATTAACTCAAAAACTCACGAACTTCACAAGTTATTGAAATCCGCTGTTGGTTATGTTCATCACTACATCGGCATCATTAGCAAAAAGATTTGTATGTGGTGCAAAACTGATTCATTAATGAAGTATAGACTTACCTGTTGCGGTTTGATCTCTCCGCTCATCGTCTTCTGGTTCTTGTCAAAAAGCAGGTTGACGTTACTCTGAGGAGTCGCCAGAAAGCTGAGGTTGATCTCCCCAATGCCGGGTACGTTGAACTGCGTGTGCACCGGCTAACACCAAAAACAAACACACTCAAAGCGGTATTCCCTCATTACCTCTCGAAGAAAACATGCATAACACCCGCCAATTGCTTTCCACTAAATTAAATAAAAACATGTCTTAAACTCCCCTCAAATTGGCGCATATCGGCGTAATAAATTCTAAGTATCAATTTGAACATTAAAATGTCAGAATTTTACAGCGACGTTCGTATGAATACAGACTTCGAACAGACAACCTAAGTGGCACCGCTTCCTTTGCAAAAGTACTATAATGACGTAAAGTGCCATTCACTAAGGCTTGCGTGCACTTATGGCGTATTATAATGTGCTGCATGACATCTTATTACGATTGGCAGATGAAAATAGCACAGGACCAATGAGAGAAGCAAGGGTCTAACTTAGCAGTGGGTTAAATCAGGCTGTGAATGATAATGATGATAAATATAAACAAAGCGCAGTACACTAAATATTGAGCGATATAACGCGACTATTTATGATGAACCAAGTGTACCGTACTTGGTCGATGAACGGAAGCACGCATCCTAATTCGTTCGTATGGCGTTTTCAATCTGAAGAATAGTTACTTTTTATATGTTACAAGATTATGATTGTCAGATAAATATAAGATAGCAATAAACTGTCTGCCTATAATACTCCTAAAGATAGGCAAAAGATAAATAATTGTATTATGTACATAGCTAGAATACAAATATGAAAAAAAGCATTTGATCTAAAAAAAACTTGCAGACCCGAATTTAAGGCCTATTGTATGATGTGCAGCGGTCGTGAAAAATGACAATGTATGTAAAATAATCTTAAATCAACAAATACCTGCAAATACTTTTGCTGTTGCTGATCTCCTTGCTGAGTGACTTGCAACAGCTCAGTCTTCTGTTGCTGTTGCTGCTGTTGTTGTTGTTGTTGCTGTTGTTGCTGCTGTTGCTGTTGTTGCTGCTGCTGTTGTTGCTGCTGAAATTGCTTCTGCAGCTGTGAGAAAGACATTGTAAAGTAAATAAAACAGTAGTTATATTTTAGCATGGGCTGATGCCATATCAACTAGTGTCATAATTCTGCGAAAATTGTAGATGAATAATTCATAGTTTTATGTAAATACAAATAAAATTCGTAATTGTATTTTATGTATTTAATCCTATTACAAATGTTTGCTGTAGAAACCAGCTAGTTTCTAAGAATGGTATGAGTTGACTCAGATTTTATTTTCATATCATACTCACTTGTTGAATAATTGAATACCTAACATCAAGTTCTACTCATTTGGCCGTAATCTTAGTGGATAAGATGTAAATGCGTAACTGAAATTCAATACTTAATACTTTTATTGCTTTCCACATGTATTCTTAGGTGGTAATACTTATAGATAGTTCACATGGACCCCCTCGGGCACAGCAAAATAAGTGAGTTAGGGAGAGAGGAAGCTCTTATTGGCTCTGTTACTTACTTATTATTGTTATAACTGAGACTTTAAAGTAGTTAGATAGGCAAATAAGTTATAATTTTATATTTAAATAAGGATACTTAATCTACAATGTAAAGTTGCACAGACTGCTTATGTTTATGTCAGCAGACTGTTTATGTCTTAGTCTCCAGTTACAATTGGGTATTTCATAATTTTCTTCTGAAATTACAATTGTGTAAGTATGTGGGAACTACTCCGCATACCTGGATAAAAAGTAGCCTATAGCCTTCCTCGATAAATGGGCTATCTAACAATGAAAGAATTTTTCAAATCGGACCAGTAGTTCCTGAGATTAGCGCGTTCAAGCAAACAAACTCTTCAGCTTTATAATATTAGTATAGATAAAAATGAATTGCTGTTCGTTAGTCTGACTAAAACTCGAGAATAGCTGCGCCAATTAGGCTTTTTTTTTGTTTTGAAATGTTTGTCCAGGGAAGGTTTAAGTTCGCTAGATCAGCTAGTTTTAGTATAGATATGTAATGTGACTCACCAATTCCTGTTGATCCTGATGGTTCTTAATATGCTGTTGTATAGCTTGCTGCTGCTGCCGCTGCAAAGCTTGCTGCAACGCCTGTTGTTGCTGCAACTGCTGCAGCTGCTGCTGTTGCAATTGTTGCAACTGTTGCTGTTGTTGCTGCTGGATTATTTGTTGCTGGATCTAGTTGCAGTGAAAAAAATAAATAGCTGTACTCTTCACCATGACAAGATATACATTTGTTAACAATCTAAAATCATTAACTCTAAGTATGACTTCTTAAAAGTATGTAAACCAACCTGTAATTTGTCATCTTCCTCCTTTTGATTCCTATATCTATATTCCTCTAGCTGATTATGATTATCTGGTTCAGACTTAGGTGGCTTTAAGTCTGGCAGTCTCCTATTATTAGTATTTTGTTTGTCTAAAGCTAGTAATGTGTTAGCAGCTTCGTACTTATCCTCGAAAGTGATACCAGCCTTCTCTGCAAGAGTTTCTAAGTACTGCAGAGGCCTCTTAGTCGGCTTGGGCTGTGCCTTCTTCTCTCCCTGACTGCCTCCAGGTGACTGCTTTAAAGCAGTCTTAGTTATTGTAATACTGTTCTTGTTGCAGTCATCCTTTTTCTCATTTTTAGGTTCTAACGTGAAGTAATTTTTATGATAATTATTGTCTTTGTCCTTGTCACCGTTGACGTTACCGTTTTCTATTAAAGTTATTGTCGTTGAATTTGCAACCTTTATTGACTTATCTTTGGAGTCTTCTTTTGTTTGAGGAGACTGGCCCAGGGTGTGGGTGGGGGACAACAACTGCTGAGCGGGCACATGCTGCGTTACAGGTACATTGACATTTGGCACTTCTGCAGGATGTAAGGACTTGTCAACCGGCTTCACAAGCTGCTGTTGATAATTTGAAATTTGTGGCTCCTTCTCCTGATCTTTTTTCTTTTGCAAGTTGTCTAGGATTTCAGACCTAAAAACAACATTTAAAGATTATCGCTCATGTTGAATTAGATGTTTTCTATTTACTTATAATATGTTAAACACACAAATGGATTAATCCATGAAAAATAACACAAAATTTAATAACATTACACAAGTTGGATGAGCTAAACTGTCTAGTACCTGTGTAATTAACTACTACCTACTATCCCTACATTGCAATAACAAAAGAACCAATCGTATTTTGTGACTCAAGAATGCAATGTTAAAATAATCACCTGTGCGGCTGGGCCATATTGATAAATTAAGTATCTAGCTAATTAATTCTGTGCACTTACTATGTTCAATCAACTATAGCATCATATCATACGCGAGTCCTATTACGGATTTCTATTAAAAAGACCCTAAGACGACCCACTGACCAGATTAGTTATTACACAGATAAACACAGCAACTGTAATTGGAGTTTATATGACAACTCGTTCAGTAAAAATACTTAAAACATGACACAATACTTCTGTATATCACTATATTTTAACTCAAGTATAAAACAACCAACCAAGCCTTTACTTTTTTTCTTCCAAGCACGGTGTTTCAAAATAATCTCGCTTTCTTGCTTCTGTCATAAATGTCATCAGAATTCATTTTGACATTGACAGTTCAATGATAAATTACCAGTATTCATGAGTAAGTTACCAGAAATTAAAAAAATACTTCGAAAGAATTAGAATTCTTAATTATAATTAGAATTCATTCTTAGAATTATCTGAATATTTTTTTTTTGACAGAAGACTGTTATTATCATGCGTAATAGCAAAAGGTGCATGTGAATAAGCGCCGAAATCATTCTTCATGGATTCTCATTGCTTACTGGTTATGATCATTGAGAATTGCGTCGGGGTTAACTTATTTCTGAATTTCCAATTCAAGTATGATTACTTAAATGGATACTGGAATAAGCAGTACAGGTATAGTATAATAGGTACTAATGCGAAAGTTAAAACAAATATTCGGTAAACTATAATTTTAGTACTGTTACCCTCTCTGTAAGTCTATCCTATTTAAATCAACATGCGTGAGTGCAAAATAAATAACTTCGATGACTTAAGTATAGGAATTTATAAAAGTTACATTGTAAAAGGTTAAAATCTCAAAATCCGAGTTAGTTGCTAGTATTGAAATCCCTAAACAATAAGGATAAAGCGGGATTTAATTATCACTGTAATAGCTAAATAAGATTCAATGGGTAGAGTGGGTAAAACAGTAGTATAGGTATAGTACCAAATTAATTATTATTTCTCAGCTTTAACATTTTATTCGGTATTATGAAATCGGCCAATTCCGTCAACAGGTGAGAGGTAACCAGCGTAAGTGCTATATAAGCCTGGCAAGTGCCTGGATAAATTGTACACGCAGTACGAACGCTCTAGCAGTAATTAACATCCTGACGTTTACTTGCTTGGTTCGTTCCACCAGGCCAATGTCATAGTACTAACACGTTGCTCTTTACTAGTGAGATTCATAAATTATTAGGTAAGTAGAAGAAGGCATCTAATACTAACATTTTAAAAAGATAAAGTTTTTCGAGGTGGTAGGAGGAAATTTATCTGGATAAGTAATTATTATTGGAATGGATCCATGTTATATTGAGTATCAGAGGATATTATGGTAGCTAGTTCCCTCAGAACACGGCTGAAACCGCGTCTGCTTTTGCCGAGTGTAGGCACATCACATCCAGAATTCTAGCTTATTCATACATATTGATTGTGGAAGTATTCAGTAAAAGCTCGTATCCAAATATGGCCATGTCTCTCTGTTCCAACAAAGTGTAATACATAATGTCGACTAATAGACTGATCAGCTAAGTATGTATCCTAGTTCATGTTGCCCATTATGTCGATCCAGTATTAGAGAATTCAAACTTTAAGAGACCTCGAAATACGTGAGTTTAAACTTGTTTTTAGCAATACTTTGTTTAAAGTATTTGTGTTCTGCTAAGTTTCAAGTTAATCAGATGGTAACAATGGCAGCAAACATCCTCCTATATTACCAAACTGCAAAGAATGAATCATTTCGAGGACCGACTTCCGACTTCTGGCAAATTGGTCGATGAAATACATTTATTTTCTCACACGCATTCAAACCGAGGGAGCAGGAGGGTCGATCATTGTTTATAGCGGATCATTGACACTGTTGAAATAAAATTCAATGATATCAAATAATAGCATCTTGAGATCATGATATCCTTATCAAGATGCAAGAGTCAAATGGGGAAATTGGTTTATTGTGAACTGTGGGCGACACAGTGTCACTCCTAATTCAGAATTCGCTCTGGCTTTCTGTTGAATATCAATGAAGCTCAACCAGTGCATTCAACCCAGCGAATGGGCTGCATATCTACAAAGAATGGCACAATTTATGGCAATAAATTGGCATTGGCATATGAAGAAATATTCTAGACATCAGGCTATATCTCCTTTGCTATACATTCCATTAATTGCGTAGGAAACATATCTTTAGGCTGTGATATTAAAATTCAGTACAATACCGATTTTAGGATTCGAGAATTATTAGAAAGTCAGGTAAAACTGTTTTCTTCATATTAAATATCATTCAAAGATCTTTAATATATCGATATTCTATCTTATGAATGAATCAAATTAGGTAGGTATTCAAGTTTTTCTTTGCTGTGATTTTTCCAATCAATCACCCTTCTTCGGTCAGCGACCTTGACACACCATTTCTTTGACTGACTATTTGTTATGTTGTCGTTCGATTTTGTGTGTATTCTGATTTAGCCGAAAGTATCCCCAAAGAGAGCACGTGCGATCTAAAATGGCCCTCTTGATGAAATGTTAAATACAGCAAAAGCTAACAAGTCAATTGTGTCATGTGAGAATGCTTGATTGGTTTACTTAAATTCTCGCTTAAATAAGTTTATCAACTGCGTAAGTGAAGCGATAATCCAATCAAAATGGCTAATACCGTACGATCTTTCACAGACCATATTCGCCACATATACGCTATCTTTATAATATATTTGCTTGTAGAGAAGTTGGTAGCTACTTGAAATAAATATAGCAATAAACTAGAAAGTGTTATGAAACCTTCGTATCGTCAGCTGCATTTCCGTTGTTGGGATAAGCAGTGATTTTCAAGTAGGCACTTAAGCAGTAAAAAGCTTGTTCCTGCCAGACCACCATTATAGTATAGGCTTTTGGATGGCGAAGTTGGGGCGTAAGGCTACGCGCTGACGCCTTTTTGAGACAAGTTTAATGAAATAGTGACAACGATTAGTCCTAATTATTGTCATTCCAAAAGTTCCAAAACATTATCAACCCTGCCTTCACGACAGCACATGTAACTGTTACGATTTTCGATATTACATCTGCTTTCTTCCGAGTTGATTGAATTCAAATGGCAATAATAATTCTTATTTAATTTCCCCGAGCTGTCCAGACTGGCCACTCAATCTACCTCGACTCTAATTCTACGGATGCCGTGAACTTTGATTTCATCGGTCGCGCGTAATTTCATTTCACGTAACTGGTTAGCAGTAATCGGTGCGGGTGTGCCGTGAGAAACTCATAAATATTTGCCTAACACCTCTACTACCTTATCCTATTCGATAAACTGTAGCTAAGTATGAATGTACTATGGGTTGTACTATGGTCTTGAAAATATAAAATTATTGATTTCTACAAATAGTTTTTAAGTAGGTTCATACTAATTATCTAAAAATAGTGGGAAGACAGCGAGTTTCACATAATTTGTATAATTACGCGAATACTGCCTCTATCAAAGACAAAAGGACAACAATACAAAAAGGACAGTTTAGGACTTCGATAATAATGCACAGGCAGATCATTCAGGTAAGGGTTTACTGCTTCAAGCATTAACGCAGTCAGAAGCTAATAATGCGCTAGGCAGAAGGCAGCTTTTTATAGGGTTTCGCAAACACCGCGTGATTCTATGTGTACGGCTACGGTGTACAACAACTTGTGTGAAAAACACGACTTGAATGGCGTTAGGCACAAAGGCAGGGCGCAATCTATTGATCAAACGAAAATCAATCCGGGGTCACAATTGCTCATACATACCTACATAGAAAGGGGAGTTTTTGTGTAAGGTACGAACAGTAATTATTATTATTGAGATGATAGAAAACACGCAGTTGGTTTAATTTTGATCTATCAATGATTGTCTTATTTGCTCAGAGGTGTAGGTGTGTAAAGCATTAAGTTACTGACTTTCTGCGCCTTTCAGGTAAATCAACAGTATTATCTTCGTTCAAGCGTCGTGGTGGCCTAGTGGGTAAAGAACCAACCTCTCGAGTATGAGGGTGTGGGTTCGATTCCAGTTCAGGCAAGTACCAATGCAACTTTTCTAAGTTTGTATGTACTTTCTAAGTATATCTTGGATACCAATGGCTGATAAAAAGGTGAAGGAAAACATCTTGAGGAAACCTGGACTATTTAGTCTGAAATCACCAACCCGCATTGAGCAAGCGTGGTGATTAATGCTCAATCCTTCTCCGTGTGAGAGGAGGCCTGTGCCCAGCAGTGGGACGATACAAAGGCTGTAACAGTATCTTCGTTCATAAGGAAGCTTCTTAGACAGTGATGAGGGTAATAAAACTTTATTAAAATTATTCTTCGAGAAGAGGTATTAAAGTCGAAATTGCAGGAATGAAGTTCGTTAATACCTATAAAATCCACAACTAAGTTTTCTGAGAAGAACGGGCGGGAAATCTCACTCGTCCAGTAGCAAATATTTTCACATGCCGATATTAAATTCTGAATATAATATCTTGTTGGAAATATCTGGTAACTTCATTTTATTAAACTATCATGCTTTGCCCTGGGTACGTCAGCTCTTTTAAAACATTCATCAAGTTAGTGTAATATAGAGCTTCCAAGTAAGCTTGTTAAGAGGTTTCTGAAAATGCAGAAGACTGAGAGACTAGAGTTTGGCAGTTTGACTCCTACGAACAGTCAATCCTGATGAGACTATATATGTAGTGTACTATATAAGTGAGTCTAATATATAATACAAAATTTGTAGGAAGAACGCTGTGCGGTTTTGAGGTCATCTAGCCACCCAGGTGAAGTTACTTTGCAAACTTCAATTTCCTACTCTAGACGCTTTGATCACTAGTAATTAGTCCAGGGAACACGTAGAGATGAGCCAAAGTAAATTATGTTTGGCTACTTCCTAAATAGTTTTGAGTACTTACAACCTACAGCGGATACGTAACATAACAGTTCCAGAAGTGCAAATAGGTATTAGGAAAGTTATTTGTTATTGACAATCGAACCATGCCACGTGTTTGCGAGTTACTTACCTTTGCTGCCAGAGGCATTAAGCTATACACCTATAAAGGGACAGACACCTAAATAAAAACGGTCCGTCTGGTATTATTTCACAAGGGGAAGCAAAAAATAATGAAAACGTGCGAGTGAGAGAGTGTTATGCGAACGCGTGTGGCATGACAAAGAGAGAGACCATAAAAGCCCACAAGGGGAGTCGGAGCGCGAACCGGTTCTGCATGTGTGCAGACAGACGGCGCCCTCCCTCCCCTCGGCTGTCGACCCTCGAGTGCCTCGGCTGAGAGCCTTACAATGTCGGCTTTTCGCCGAAGCGTTGCAATAATAATAACCACGAAACTTCACTGTCAGTATTACAACAAAGCCTCGAGATTGTTATGTATTATTCAAACATTATGTGACACAGGAAATAAGTAATTGTGTTAGTATTCTATACCGATATGAAACACTGAGCAGCACCCTTTCTCCTTCACTTGTGCATAACGAGCCGAAGTCAACTTAGTTCGCTAATATTGGCACAATTATATTGCTCCATTCCGCTGCGATGACGAACCAATGCCCGAGCAAGTTTGCTCACCATGTATAGCCACACGCGACGCACTCACTCACAACAGATCGCAATCAGAAATTAAATAAATAACATAAAATACCTTTTGGTGTAAAAACCATAAGAACAACGTTCCATCGTTTCAAAATAAAAGGTTAACTGAAACGTAAGCGCCGTCCCATGCGGCAGTGATTAAAAGAAAAAACAAACGAAAAGGTGAGGATCGAGACATTCGCACGGGTGAAAGTAAACACAACACTTATTATCGACGAAAACGACATACAAACACACTTTATCGATAGTCCGGTGCCCGTGTCATTGTAACAATAACCTTCTTTTCGAATGGCGAAACACGACTGCGGCTGTGTAATGTGCGCGCAGTACCGGCGCGCCGCACCCATGCCCCGCGCGGCCCATGGCTGCCCCGCTCAGCCCCGAGTCGCGGCGCTCTCTATCACCCGTCGCCAATGGTACGCCCGCTGGGATCTGCGCCTCCTCATTGGTCCAACCGTTTTACGGCCGTTCCACAAACAAAACCGGTTGCCAAGAACGACTCGAAAGGGCGCGAGGGACGAAATTAGCGTATGCGCGATTATTATTATTGTTACCAGTTCTTTCTCTTTCTATCTTGTTGTTACAAAAGAGACGGGAATAGTAGTACTCGTAAAATATTAACTCGTCGTTGCACCGCACCTTTTTATCCTGTTACCGACCGTTTTTTTAACAGTTAAGTTGCTTACAATAAAATTACTAACCCTGGCTGTTGTGTACTATGTTGACCCCCCGCCGTTTATTTCTAATGTTCATGATAATCCTTATATCAGTCAGACCAACATCTACAATCGGTACCAACCTTACTAAAAATTTCTAATCAAATCCAATGTTACACTAGTTACATGGTAGAGCACTCAGGTATGCAGAAGCCGTGTAATGCTACAATATCTACCTAATACCTACTGTTTAGGTAGGTAAGTACCTAAGTAAATGTGCGAAGGTATTTAGCGTGTTGCACACAATGTCTTCCGTCTGGATGGTCGGGTTTCAGTTTACAACCCCAATAGCTTCCCCACGGTTATAATTTCACCCACTCGTCATTGGGGTCTGGCCCCTATTTTGTTAATACTGTATACCATACTAGTGTGCTCCCCATTGTCCCCATGCTCCTTCCCTGGCTACATAAAGAATGAATGACATAATAATACATTATGGTATATAAAAAAAAAATCTATCAACATATTAAAAAAAAATGCCAACCCAGCTAGCATTTATAATATAGGTTCCTAATAACTAAAAAACTTTACCTACTTTCTGGCTACCTAAATTAGGTGATAAAGAAGGGTACATACCTGGGTTGTATATTGTGTCCCTACTCTCCCACGAAAGTTTTTTTTTGGAAATGGCGGCTGCGGAACGTAGTACCTACCTACTCTAATTTAATTTTGCCTCTCACTCGCACTTACTATGTGGCAATGTAATTTGTTGAGGACTAGTTTCGCGCCAAGTTAATACCTAGTAAAACATTTTAATAACCTGACAGTTTGAATACAACCTATTCTTCAAACAAAACTATTTATTTATTTATTTTACTTGCATTATTATTAATTCCCAATCAATACAAACACATACGACAAGCAAAAAAGGTTTAACGTGCTTATGGCCTTGACTTAATATTATGTTTATAATAATGTAAATATATTAGTTAGTTTTTAAGTAATTTTAGTAATACGAATACACGTTATAACCCAAAAAGTATAATTACAATAACTTTGACTTGTTCATCGTAAGTTATTCTTCCCGCAACGCCATCTATTGATAATCTTAAGAAGTTTAGCTACCAGCGCCATCTTGGGTTCTTAACATTTGAACACACTTTTAAAAGCGAGCGCCAAACAAAATAATTTATTCTATAATTCTATATTAGCTTCAATAGTAATTAAACTATGTAATTAGTGTTACTGTGTATTAGAAACATATACATCGTGCACTGAACTGCTGTTGAAGCGATCCCTCACAGCTTCACCTACCTACTTCACAAAGGTACACCCTGATGTTTTATGCATAAATAAACGTTACTCTATGCATAAAAAAACACATTAAAATCCACATAAAAGCTCTAACTCAAGCACTCTTAAACTGATGAAAACTTAGCCTACATCTAAAGAAAATGATAATAGACTCTATATTCAAAATCATAGAGTCTATTTTAAATTGAGCTTGCATATTCCAATTTAAAATGCAGGTAGCTGCATAATGTATTTTGTTTGGAAACCTATAAAATATTCACCTCGCCATTACTCAATATACAAAAAAAAAGGTTTTTAGTTCGCGATGGATTCCTACTGATGGAATAACCAGACGTTCTACAATGAATTCCTGATTTCGAATTTCTTGTCGAATTATTTTAACACTTATAAGGTTGGAAATAAGGTTAAAAATGCCTGTGGGCAAACCTACCCTAATTTATATGGTTAATTCCAGCCCTTCGGTGGCGGGAGAAGGCGTCGCCTCTGTAAATTATGGGACCCTTTTCAAACGCAATGGTGCTATACCTATGTTACCCATACATAGAAGTATACCTACGTATCTATTACCTATGTTTAGCAGTGGACCGAGTAGGTATCTGATGATGATGACGTTGATGATACTTTCAAACCCGATTTATGACACAAAAAAACTATAAAGGAAAATCAAAAAAGAATTTGTTTATTATAGTGCAAAACGTCCTTTTACGCTGGATTTCTACAAACTAGGTACTTATCTATCCATTTTTTTTGTTTTCGAAATTTGAGATATCAAGCTATTGTCAAAATTCAGTCTCTGCTTGCAAAACCAAAGATATAGGTACCTAAAAGGTTATAGAAATCGGCTTATAATAAGTCTCTACAAAATGTTGAAATTCATAATTCTCTAGGTACATATTTTTTTCGTTTATCAGAAGGCAAAATAAAAACTGCAAATAGGTGGAAGAGAGAATGGGAGAAAGAGATGAATATAGAAGATAGTGTAATGGGGAAGTTTCAACAGATGTTTAGGGGATCACCTAAACACAGGAGTGAAAGAGATACAACATACAGGAGTGAAGGAGAGACGGAATATCAGCTGCTTTGAGTTTTGGAGAGAAGTTTATCGAGAGATTTGTAGGTATGAAATATGAAAGTAGGTGACAATGACACCATAATCTGAGTGCCTAGTGCGAGTTTTGCAAGTTAATTTTTTCGATGCGAAGATTATCATACCATTGAATCACGTAGCACTTATCTTCTTTTCTTTTTCTTTTTCTATTTAATAAAGACTGTCATCAATACTTGGTCGTATTACACTTGAGCTCACTTTTGCGAGTGTAATCATTATTAACCGGCAAAATGAATGAAGATGTCATATCTAAATCATGTGACCTAGCATACGACTCTTTATTTCAATAGACTTATAAATACGTATCGAGTTGCGAATGCTGTCAAAACTCGGAATCAGCACTCTGTTGGCAACTTGAATCATGTGTTTCGCACAAAACTAGTACTTAACTATATTCTGTCTATGGCTTGTTTTACTAACCAGAGGTAGGAATTTGACAGAACTTGTATGGGGCAAGTGTCAAAAATTTGTCTCTAGTAAACAAAACAATAGATAGATAAAATATTGGGAACGGCCGTTAGTAGGTACCTAATCTGTTATCGAAACACATCGAAAGGTGGGGTTACCTTTTGTTCAGTAGTCAATCTATACTAATATTATAAAGCTGAAGAGTTTGTTTGTTTGTTTGTTTGAACGCGCTAATCTCAGGAACTACTGGTCCGATTTGAAAATTTCTTTCAGTGTTAGATAGCCCATTTATCGAGGAAGGCTATAGGCTACTTATATCTCTCTATACTTTATCCCGGTACGGGAAGTAGTTTCCACGGGATGCGGGTGAAACCGCTGGCAGAAGCTAGTGTTTTAATAATTATCATAGAAATCTTAAAACTTCTAGTGTCTAGCTACGAAAATAACTAAGAATATTAATAAATGATAGGTAAATAATAAGACAATATTAACGATAAGAGGCCATATACCTACCTACATAGTATAAAGATAGGTACTCTTTATGCTATGCCATAGCACCACCATAGTATAAACGAGCTTCTGCCAGCGGTTTCACCCGCATCCCGTGGGATCCTCGGCAGTCGGCACGGACCCAGATAAAAGGTAGCGTATAGCCTTCCTCGATAAATGGGCTATCTAACACTGAAAGAATTTTTTAAATCGGACCAGTAGTTCCTGAGATTAGCGCGTTCAAACAAACAAACAAACAAACAAACTCTTTAACTTTATAATACTTATTAGTATAGATGGTACCTCAGTACTTGGTTTACTCGTGACTAGTCATCATTCCTTATACTTACCTAAGTAAATCAAACTTTGATCAAGCCCAGTTTTGGTAATTCTATTTGAGTCTAGTGTTCAAATGAAAATAAAATGGTATTTACAACTGACAAGAACTTTGAAAGCGATAACAAAGTCAAAGTTATTATTAATTATCGCCATAATGGTTGCTCAAGGCCATTGGTTGGAACAAAGCTAAGGCCGGCTACAAACGAGTTCCGTCGCATAGTTAGACATGGCCCCAGTTTATGATCACACGGACCCTTAGAATACACACACACACTAGAAACTCTTCGGCGACCGAGAGTTTGCTTGGGCTCATAAATCAGCATGAAGATGAATGGTAATATGCGAGTTACAAAGATCATGCATTTAGCCGGTATCAGACCTAGTGAAAACTTTTATAGAAATCAAGATTTTCTTAAAAAAAAAAATTACAACTGTCGGTTATTCTGTCGGTCGACTGTTTAGTCTGCAAAGTTGCGAGTACCTACTCTTAAATATGAATTTGGTCTTAGTACTGATGTCAAGTGATTGCGATGGCTTTTCGCCCATTAAATTGCTGATTACAGTTGTCATTTACATCGTCCTCAAAATACGGGAATCATGTTTTTAACAAAAAGCTTTTATTTTTGACGGCGTAGGTACGTTGTTTTTCATTTCCAAATCTAGGTAATATTTGCGAGGTGTCATATTTTTGTAAAAATACGTACTTAGGTATGTTTACTGTTGTAGATAGAGTATTACAAAAATAATTGGTACCCAAAGTAAGCTAAGTACCTGAAGTAGTATTTTTTTATTTTTAGACTCGTGAAACCGCAACCTACCACTCAATAAAGCTAATATTCATTCACCTTCAAGGTACATTTAGTTTGTTTGTCTTCTGAACTTGTTTTATAACAACTTGAAGTAAAGTATCCTGAACAATAGTAAGTAATAAGTGTAGATGTGATTTAGAAAACCGACAGTTTGATCGGGCCCTTGATAAGTACGGAGATGTATGGGCGAGCGCAGCGCACTTAACGACGATCAAGTATTTGACTGGTATTAGATCGACTAAAAACTTTGATTGCATTAGGCTTGGAAATATTATATGCTCAATCTTCGCTGAAAGAGTTATGGCGAAATAATAATCTATTACAACAACAGGATTTGATTTATAGGTACCTAGTAAAGTGATTGCCCCGAACGGCGCTTGCATTGCCGTGACACGTGCCGCCACCCTCTTTTGTTTAGTCCACAATCCCATAAATTATAGTACCCACTCATCCTGCCTACTGTATGATGGTATGTGTATGGGTTACCGAATGAAAATGTAGGTGTTGGACTGTCTACTACCTAGGTATTTTATTTTAGACATTTACTTTACAAAAAAAAATGTAATATCATCCCAGTAAAAAAAAAGCGTCAAAAAATTCGTCCCCATAGCAGTCCTATTATTTATTTCTCTATGTATTGGGGACTCTAATAGAAATCTTTAAAAACTCTTAAGCATACTCGTATAGAACACACATTATCCAAAAGAGTTTCCACACTAACACTAACACGCCATGTTTTATTCGTATACTTTCCCCCTCTAGCTTCTATACTTAGTTGATCAGAAAGTCCAGGGAAACCATTAATTAAGAGCATTGACTATAAATCGCAGTGTTACCGAAGATAAAGTGATAGACAATATTGCCCAGGTCACTTGGATCCATGAAGGTTGAAAAGAAATTAATTAAACCCTTTAATCCATTTTCGTGGAAAAAAGCTTCAAAACGTAGTACAACGGCGTAGCTACTTTTGCTACGCGTGCTACAATTGTGCTACGAATACTTTTAGCAATTACTCATTATTTGCATAATATGCATTTTGCATAATATCATGATTAAAGAGTTGACTACCTCTTCGAATTCTTCCGTTGGGACCCGTCCCGAGTATTTGTGGGTCCCACCTACCTCTATTTCTAAATTGTCAGAAAGGCAGTTTTATTCTTCCTGCTCTGTTCCCGAGTTATTTGGGGACGGCGCAATATATTTTTACTTTAATTTTTCTCCGTGAGATGTCATACTAACATCCACTCCCTTCTCATTCCTCTTTCAGGCAGTCAATCCATATTTTCCTCGGTCTTCCTCTTGGTCTCCATTCTTCCAAATTCATACTAAGCACGCTCTTTGTAGCATTTGTTTCACACCTTCTCATCACAATATGATGGTAAGGGCATTTACCCATACCAAGAAAAAGACAAAGCTGACCTCTGTTTTTTTCTGTCACTGGCGCTACTACCAGCAAGCTGAGTATTTTATACTCAGTCCTCAACCCATTTTTTGGACTGGAAGCCGACCCCAAAATAATTTTAAAAAGGCTAGACCGATTATATTATGGTGTTACAAAAACATTGGAAACCAAATTACACATCGTATCAAATATGTACTGACTCTAAAAGCGTTGAGGTCAATAAGCGGTTTCAGTTTCAGCAGAAAATCAATACATTTTTCACTCGCTTTTTTTGAAGATTTTCACACTCGAACCCCTGAAAAATATAAGGAAAATATTTGCATATTTGACATCTCGACACTTTTTAGTCAGAACCAAACCCACACAGCATCAGCAATAAAAACAAGTCAATTGAAATATTCCCTTTGACTCCATATTCGATGCAAAGATTTAACAAATATTTATTTTATGCAGAAAGCTTTTGAAACGTTACACGGTTTTCAGAATCATTAAATTTATTTTGAGCTCAGTAATTAATTGGCAATTGCTAGGAGAGTGTAATAAAATCAACAAAATGTATTGGTCTGTACATATTTTCATGTTGCATCGAATAAGCGTAGGTAAAGGTAAATCAAAGTATAATTATAATTGATCCTGCAATCAAAGGAAATGCAGGTATCTTCAAACTGAAAACTTTAACTATGTTATTTTTATTCAGACCTCTTATCTCTATTTATTATTCGCCTTTTGCACCTCTTTGTTACGTGGAGCTCTAGGTCCCATTTAGGTTTTCTGAGGTTCACAGACAAAAACGTAAAGTGGACAAAATCTCAAAAGGCCACTGTTTACATGGGATCCAGTACTTAGTCATATAGATGTTTAGGTGCTCATGTAAGCTGTAACCACATTATGCAACAGAGCAGTGTGACTACAATTATTCATTAGCTATTCCATTGTTTTAGGAAAGCGATTGAAGGCGTTTATTATGGTGACAATCATTAGTTAGTAGCGATGTGCAGAGCCGGCCGTTATGCGATACAATCACGCACTTACTAACGCTCCTTCACCACTCACTTATTGTTATTCACCAAACGCAACATTTTTTGTTCCATCACTCCTCCAATATTCCACTCCATCTCATCCATTCTCATACACTTCCATATCCACTGTCTCACTCACTCACCCGCGTGGGTGTCGGCGCGCCGGCCAACGACCCCAACCGTCACAGCTGTTTTACTCAAAGAATAATTAAAGGACACACTAATTGACTAAAAGTTGCCCAAAACTTTGTTGACACACAGCGGAAAACATTATTTTACAGCGATAGTGATTGTAAACAAATATTGATAAGGGACACCACATGTTATCGGAGATAGCTACGTGATGATATTCCACTAGCTCGGTGATAAAAAATGTGAATGTATAAAAAGTTTCCTTATGATAATATATGCACAGCTTGATAATATAGACATGGTCGAGCGGGTGGACTGCTCGATGTTATGTTTCCTCACAGATAATGGTGTCGATTGAAAGGAGAAACCCGGCTGAACAAAATTTTTTGAGCTACCAAAAAATCTTAAATTGCTCCTCATTAACCCATTAAACATTGACACAATGACAAGGCTCGAACGAGTTTTTCATTAATTTATTTTTTTATGTCACCACACTAATTCGACTTCGTAATTGGTTGACTTTGACTGACCCTGGATTTAATATCATCGTCCCCGGTCTATCCTATAAAAATCATGAAAATTACTTTATGATAATTCTTCCCATCTAACGCCCTATCTAGGGCTTGTTGACTATGCCCTGATAGGCCAGAGTCAGAGTTTTCAAAAATCCACGTAACGACCTAGCTTGTAATAAAGATGGCGCCAGGTGAAGATGAGGCACGGGGGTGTAACACCGCTAATTACCAGACTAGGTACGAGTTTTTTTTAAAGAACGCCGACACATGGGAACGGGGAAAAGTCTATTTTCGTTAAAAAGTCAACTCCTACGTTTTTTTACTTAAATCTCCTCGTTCACCCGTGTTTCGCAAGGCACATTTTGATTTGTGGGCCCCGGCTATATTTTCTACATATTTGACAGTCGTTATGTGTAGTCAAAGTTAGAAATTCGGACCATCACCTACCAGCCTCACCTAGGGGTCTCGGGTTGCCCGAAAATTATCTCCTAACTATCTATTTATAGAACGAGTCTAAATAGTCTTGTAGTTTATGGTGAAATGAGATCTTTGCTAAGTCCTTGGAGTTCGGGTTTCATTTTATGTTGTTATCAGAGAAAAACGATACCTTCCGGTTCGCCGAGATATGTTTGAGTTTAACTCGGACTTAACGATGACTTTCGCTCATAAAATTATTTTGAATTTATTATACTCGCACCGACGTGATGACGGGAAATAATATCCGGCTGGATCTTATTTCTTTTTATCAATTTCGAATCTTGTGGCGTCAAAACTTCGAAGATTATTAAAACAAACTTCAAAGCTTTGAATAGTTATTTTTTTTTATCTTTTTCTAAACGTTAAGAGAAGTTTCGCAATACAGAAAAGAGTGCCTAGAGAACAATTAATTTCTCTGTGAATCCGGGGCGGGCAGCTAGTGTTATAGATAACAGTCAGGCAAGCATCTCTGTGTCGTATATCAGGAGGGCAGCAGGGACCCAAGCTGAATCGATCGGAGGGTTGGCCAACCCCTCGGTACCCGGGCTCGGCGCGCCCATTCATTCGCGTAAAGGCTAAACTTTCCGTCTTGAACTCGTAAAATGACGTAGCGGACATTGACCGAGGTTATCAGACGACTTTGAAAGTACAAGCTAATGTGACGTGTTTGATAACTTCAAACTTGGTAGCTGGTGACGGTCGCAGAAGTTTTGCACGGGAGGTTTGAAGTTTAACATCGTAGTTCAGAACGTACTTAAACTGTAATTTATTGCGTACACGATATTCCTAAACAGATCTTTGTGCCTACTCAAGACAAGTTGTCAGGTTTTTGAGAGCCATTTTGTTTTATTTGGTTGTGATTAATATTTCAGAACCTCCCTTTTTTGGAAAGTATGTTAAAAAGCAAATTAATTCTGCATCAGGGTACGGTCCCGAAGCATCATTTTATCTATGGCCAACATTAAAAGCTCGACGCTTAAAATGAAAGCTCAGTCATTTCACATTTTTACTCAAGAAATTCATTTAGCGCGAATGCTGTCCCAGTTTCCTAGTTTAATTTTAATTACCGTTTTTGCTGAGAAGCAAGCCTTAGAGAAGGTAGCGAGATTCACAAACTTAATAATCAAGTAGTGAGAATTCTCGATGGATTTAATAAACTTAATGAGAATTCTCAATGTATTTAGTTATTGTTTAACAAGAAAGAGCCAAGTCCAGATCGCATCAAATAACTTCTGAAGACTTGAATTTCTGAAGTGCAAGTCTGAAGACCTTTGAATCCTTGCGTAGATTTTCGTACCTCTATAAATAAAGCTTCACAAGATATTGTCCCAAGTTAGCAATAGACTTCGCAATAGTCGAAAGTAGTGAACAAACCAAACACATCTTCGTACACGTAGACGGCAAATGGCTAACTTCAGAATTGCAAAGTTATTTGGCGCGAACTTTAAATTATGATGAGATAAAGTCAACAGAATGCTAAGATGCCCCAACTTTTTTATTTCTTTTTATTTTCCAAGAATCGTTCTTCGACTAAGAACAAAAGGACAACGAGAATTTCTTCGAACAAAAAGATTTTGAGGAGCTTAGAAATATTAAAAACTGGGATTCGAAAAGATTTTAGAAGCTTAGAGTATGAGTATGGAGTAACTTTACTCTTATAACAAAGTCTTTAATTATCTTATAATTAAGATGAAAGTAACAGTCTACAAGTTATTGCAATTCAAAAATTCATAACTTCCAAAGAGTAACTTTCCATGAATAATATAAAAAATAAAGTATTAAAAAGAACCGATAAGTAGACGATCGACTCCTAGATGTTAGCTTCAATCCAGCTGAAGCTACAAAGGTCAGTGAAAAGGTAAATGTTTTAAATTCATTAGTTGCAACGGAACTTAGCGACGGCGTCTACGAGATTTGATTTCGATTTAAATCAGACTTCACTTAATCAAAAATTGATTTAAATGGTGGAAACGTTTACTAGCTTAAGTTGAAATCAATTACAGTACAGAGAGTAGGTGCTTTTGCAGTATCTTCATCTTTCACAACACATCTTCATACAATAAGTCAACCCTGTATAAATAAGTAACATGAAATCAACAAATTATAAACCAACTTTGTACTCATTCAACTAGTAAAACTTAGAATACCTATAACCAGTTAGATCTGATAGCAAAAGCATGTTTTTTTATAAAACTATAGGAGGTTCCTACACCCAAACCCGAAACATTTATAGCAATACGTATAGGAAGTAGAGGATCTGTGGTTTGGGGTGCTACCATGGCAACCATCGGAGCATGAACGATTGTGTTAGCCCCCGAGCTTATAACCCAGCATCAAAGCACGAATAAGCTTTGATCAGCTAGAAGACTGAACAGGAATAACAACTATAAAAAATACATAAAAAAATACCTTTATTGATGATATTGGGGTAACACATAGTAGCAAACGGTCCATAGGATCCCACTATATGGTACAATCCCTATTTTATTTCCACAATGATATTCGTGGTTGCAGAGTTGACAAGAAGTTTGTGACCAGTGGGACTACTCATGTCCTATCACTTTATTTGTCACATAGGTTCCTACAGCTTGCAAGCGACAATTGTTTTGGTCATACTTTTAGAAACAATTTTTCCAACAAAATAAAATGTCAGTTTTCTTAAAACAGGTACCTAGCTGATTTGAAAGAAGTGTCAAAGAATTATTTTTGCTAAATAGAGCTCAACATTTTGTAGGTCCTAAAAAGCTTAACGTCTATCTATGCTTGCTTTTTAATCGCCAGCCAAAATATCCCGTTCTAAGCCCGTTAACAAAAAAATTCCTAACAATAGTTTGAGGCAGGTAAAAAAAGGGACGCTCCGAACAAAATCCCAAATCTAGCTACTCATGGAAGATTTTGTTATGCGATTTGGCAACGTCGCTGTCACATGGCAGGGGTGATAAGTCTGGCAACGTCGCTTTGCCATGCGATCATATCTTACGTCACATTAGGATAGGACTAGTGGGGTTGTGTTATATCCATGGCCTTTATATGTTATATTCTTCTAAAAAACCTTTTCTACGCCATTTAGGTGTTGGGGTATACCTGTGTTTAATAATGCTATGAAAATTATTAAGTTTAAGGATTTTTTTTTAATGTCTTAATTCCAATATTCTAGATATTTAAAAAAGCTGTGTTATTTTGGCTGTGTTTATTTGCAAAAACACAATGTAGCTGCTGTCAACCGTTAAAGAGTTCCCTGAACTGCACTTTGCTTTCATTATTAGGTCTAATATGGAAATCATAATATATTTCGGTGTAAAATATAAAAGAGTTATGGGAATGATTGGGACTATTGGAAATGCAATGTGGCAGAATGCATCAGACATGGTGAATGAGACTAATAATAATAATGAGATGCCCCGCAGGGCATCTGAGGCGGATGACGGGGAGTAGCGACCCCGCGGGGCTATATATCCGAGTGCTCCAGGGAGAGTATACTGTCCCCCATCTCCGGCCTGCCGGAGTGAAGCATGACGGGGGATAGGTCTCCCGCCTCTTGGCTTGCCTTCATCGGCCGGTCAGAGTGGAGTCGCTAGAGCAGGGTTAGCAGCCCACTCGGAGGGTAGGTGCCTCGTGGTAAGTGGCGAGTGGGCCGGTGATGCTGGACCCACAGGGAGCGCGTGATCTGCGTTTAAAGTCCGCCGAGGTATCCTCACCCTTCAGCCGCTCATGTACCTGTTGCCCTCTTGTTGCTATTCAGTGACTGATTCCCGGGGGCCCAGTAAGTGAGTTGGCGAGTCTCCACCGCCATTTTTACGTGTGCAAACATTGTTATCGGCAGGTGCCATAGTTCCCATAGTTATCCCCATTCCCAGTCCATTAGCATCCCATCACAATAGCCCAAGTAGTTTTCATCCACAGTTAGCAATAGTATAACACAGAACCGGGGATTGTCCTTGGGTACATTTCTATAGTGTATACAGGGATAATCGTCGGTTTTGTGTCACCATTTCATTAAAGTTGTCTCAAAAGGGCTTCAGCGTGTTGGCTTCGGCCCCACGTTCGCCTCCCAAAAATCCGGGACTCTGTAGTCCCGAGGTCTGGAAGAGACATACATTTATAATGAGATTAAGTTGGTATTAAACTTTTGCTACTATAAGCAATTTTGCGTTTTAACACTCGAGATAAAGCTTATTTTTTGGCAATAATATAGCTACTAATACATTTGTAATTAAGAACCCCTCTAACCGGATAATGCTAAGTCCCAGTGTTTTAGTCAGTTACCCGGGTAACCCAATACCCTTAGGTTAGACTATCAGACTAACTGGCTTCTGACTACCCATAACAACTGCCAAAGATGTTCAAATGACAGCCGGGACCTACAGTTTATCGTGCCTTACGAATATCTCTTACTGTAATATGTACGTTAGTTCGGTGTCACAAAGTTAACTTATCGTGGGTTAAGAGACAAACGAAGCCAATTAATGTAAGCAGAAATTTTAACATCTAACTGGAAATTAACGTTTCAACATCATCATCTCAGCCATAGCACGTCCACTGCTGAACATAGGCCTCCCCCTTAGATCTCCACAGATACCTGTTGGAGGCGACCTGCATCCATAAATTAACGTTTAGCACGTTTTAATAATTCACCTGTAATTGTTTATATTTCGCCGGTGTGTTTTGTAATTAGTTTTTTTTTCGGTTTTGGTTATGCCTTAACTAGTACCTAAGTATGAAAATGTTGATCCGCCAAGTGTTATTCTGACTAAAATTTTACTAAACTCATGCTTATTTACCTACTACCTACATTAGTTTTACGACGACTAACGGCCAGTTTCTTCATCAAAAGTTAAAGTTAAAGTAATGTCTAAAGTAAAAGTAACGGTCAAATTCGTTTTTTCAAGGCTAAACTGACAGCAAAATTCATAGAAAAAATTAATTTAACCGTTACTTTTACTTTAGACATTACTTTAGCCATAACTTTAACTTTAACTTTTGATGAAGAAACTGGCCGTAAGTCATTGAATTGAGAAAGCTTTAAACCTGGTAAAGGCGCTGAATGCCCAAATTGGGTTGTCTCAAACAATTTAATGGCCAAATCTATACAGTTTTTGCCGTTAAAAAAATATATAAATTAATCTTGAACATATTTCTGAAAACTCTGTTAATTTCAAAACACGTTCTTGAAAAGTTAACTTACCTCTTAAAATGATCTTCCAACAAAAATATCTGTATGTATTACTTATCAACGTACATTGATAAAAGTAACAATAACGAGTCCAGATGTAAATACAGAACTTGGTTATTTTTTTTATTTTTGACTACCCAACTCATTTTAAAGCTATGAATATGTTACGAACGTCGCGTCAAGAGGCTTCTCTCTCTTTCTCTCTCGTACGTAAGTAAGTACGAGAGAAAGAGAGTGTTTTGGGTGCTGTCTTAAGCTTAACAAAATATATTATAAGTACATACAAAAACATTAAGATTTTTCTCGACTTCTGGTGCAGTCAAGTAAAAAGGCTGAAGCTCGTTTGCAACATTTCCACTTGGTTCCCCATTAGGCACAACTCTTTTAATGATGTTATTGGAATAACGATGGGAAAGATTTTTCTAGATAAAGTTAGCATCCAATTATACCGTCTGGTGAGATCTCGCCATCTCGAAATCCTGCCTACCTAGGACTTCTACAATTTGGTCAAATTCGTTGCCGGCTACGAGACACCAGTCAGCGAAACACGATGCCGACACTTCGAGTTCATTAGTTTTAAGAATAGGTATTTATGTTATATACCTATTTAGTATTTTTAAGTATTTTAGAGCTACAGGTAAAGCATTGTATACAAAGTGTGTCGTACCTGATCACATTAAATTAAATACGTTAATATACTGGTTATGGTTATATGTCGATTAGCACAAAGAAAAAAATAAAATACCTACGTAAAAATAAAAATGAGTTTTTCAAACAATGTAAATATTTAGAATGAAAATGTGCGAGAATTAGAACACCATCTATGAGACAGTCATTACAAACAACGGAAATTCTCCCTTGAAAACTGACAGCTGTCAAATGGTCAAAATATTCGATACTCCTAACTTTTTCTCTGCTTACATGATGTTGTAAATTATGAAAACGAAAATTGACTCCTGTCGCTAATAAACTACTGAATGGATAAGGTTATTTTTTTACAATTCGCCATAGAATATCATAAAGTATATGTGATAGTCTTTAATGTGATTAGGTACGATACACCCGATATATTGATATGGGCCTTAATGGAATTAAACACCGTCCTTAACTTTGTTTTTTTTTTTTTTTAAATACGACCTTACGACCAGGCCAGTATATACCCCTAAAAAGCAAAGAGTAGTAGCAAAGAGCGCCTCACTCAGGTTGACTTGATTATGGGGGTGGTTATTTAAAAAAAGTTTCTCTGCTTCGCTTTAGCGAATAGCTATAAAGTAGAAAAAAAAATAAGCTTAAAAATTTTCAAGAGCCTTTAAAGTAGGTAGGTAGGTACTTACTTCAGAAATTCAGCTATTGTCTAGAGTAGCTTTACAGTACAAAAGAAAGTAAAAATTGAAAAGTGCCATATAAGTTCTTCAGAAAATCAGCTTATTGTAGAGGTTATTTTTAAAACTTTCGTAGGTTGGGAAATATTTTGAAGCCTGCAAAAATCTTTTTTAAAGTAAGGTACTTAACCCTTTTCTTGCCGTCGAGTTGTTTGGAACCAAACAGTAGCCAGTAACCAGCGCAATACTGTTTTTAATTTGGTGAAGTGAATCCATACAAGTTGAAGTTTCATAATTTTCCTCCCTCGACTCTCTTGCGTAAGCTACCTAATTTATTTAAGATCAGTACGAACATAGTGTGGTACCTTTACTTATCCGTAAGCCTAGGCACAGTAAAATTAGGTAGGATAGGTATGTACCAACAGAAAGCTCTCACTGCGTATTTGAAGGTCGGTCCACAGCTTCAATTCCGTGTAAAGATTAAGCCTACAGTAAGGAAATACATTATTTTAATATTACTTATATTAAACCTTCTGTTTTGGGTGGACCAACACTTTTTTTGCAACTTTGGTTAGCAATTGAAGGCATTTTCTTAACATGATGATGTAAATCCCTAAGTTTACCAGCCTCCAAAAATCTCCCGAGCTAGAGCTCGGCTTCCAGTCTAACCGGGTGCAGCTGAGTACCAGTGTTTTACAACAAGCGACTGCCTATCTGACCTATTCAACCGCAGTTGTCCGGGCACCCAAATACCCGAGGTAAGACTGGTGTCAGACTTATTGAACAGCCTCCACAAATCATTTGACAATTAATCTTACCTATCTGTATAAAAATCGATATTAATCGAATGACTGCACCTGCCCACCCCTGGACAGGCGGACCCATAGCTAATAATCCCCTCGCCTCTAGCAAAAATTTACAGCACAATAAAACTATTGAACATTTCAAAAGCATTCTCTCGTATTATATTCATATTTTCAGTTGGATGGCTGCACGAATTAATTACGACGAACATGGACTGTACTGCAATTGATATTTGTTTTGTTAATTAATAGCCTCTAGTTAGTTACGGGAATATATCAATTTACGTGTGCTAACCAATCTGTTTCTAGGAAGCCGAATAATCAATGCACTGCAGGATTCATCAAATCGAGTTTGTACCTCGAATACGTATTGGGTTTTTATTTCTATAGGAATGTTTGTTACTGTAGTTCCAATGTTCAATAAATAAAGAAATATAAATATTTTATTAAGAAAAAAACACACAATAAATATGATGGGATTTTTATAGTGTATCAATTGATACATTCCACCTTATGCCCTGCAAAGTGTAAAAAAATTAGTTATTTTTGTTGACCTTGTTTAGAGACTAAACTGTCGGTCACTAAGTATCTGCGCTTAGTTTGTGGCTCAACGACAAAGTAAGCTATGTATAGTTACTTTTGTGAATAAACATTATTTAATTATTTATTTTTACTATAGTTTAGATTGAAGATAATCGTGAAGAACATAAAACTTTTTAGCCCTTGATACCTGACCGCTGGACTATCATACGTACCTACTGTTGGGGACACTTCCGCCTGACCATCACTACGTTCCTTTTTGCTTGTTCATTAGAAAAAAAAAACACTTTCTTGCTTTGTCCTAATTATCTTAAATTTATAATTAGCTGTTAAGCGATATTATGGTTTCCAAGAAGGTTAAATCTGTAGAGTTTCCTTTGAGTTGAGTTTCCTGAGAGCGCTTAAGGATTTTAAACGCAAAAACTCAACAGTGGTCAGTCGTTCTGTACATATCTACAATTGCTGAACATTGAATAACTTGTGCATATTTACTTATCTATTACTCTCCATACTATACTTGTTAAGAGCATAATCCAAATACGGGCGGACCAATTTGCAGTCTGCGGGGTTCCTACGTTATAATTTGGCCACGCTTGATTATTATCTGTTACGCAAATCTAGATGCACCTGACATTATTAATTACTATAGCAATTAACTGCATAATTGTTTAGCTTCAAACACAATTTAGGATTAAAGAGACATATCTGCGTAGGTAAGTACATATTCTAGTTATTACTATTACTATAGACACTATAACTAGATTCTGCCAGTGGTTTTAGGCGCATCCCTTGGGAACCTCTGCACGAACCCGGATAGAAAGTAGCCTATAGCCTTCCTCATTACTTAATAGGAATTTTTCAAATAAATTTCTAAGATTAGCGCGTTCAAACAAACTCTTCAGCTATATTAGTAGGTATAAAATATAAAACTAGGTACAAATTCTACTAATTCATGGTCTTAGCTCTAGGGTCCAGGCATTCATTCAGCTCCTGACCCAGCTCGGTCGAACATGCGCCGAGCACCTTTTGTATTGAACAGGGTTTAGCTAACATAACCCTCACGGGCAACAGCGTAAAACCCCTCAAATTCGTACACAGGGTGAGTGTGAAAATAAAACTGCGTGAAAATGTACTAAGGGTTCTGTATAACGTTTCACAACACCGTTTTGCGAATGAAACCGATATTTTCCCAATAAAAGTTCGGCCCCGTTTGAGCTTTTTTGTTTGCGCGATAAAATCTATAACATGTTCCAGTATTTTTATTTTAGTTACCTCGTAGCATCTATCTTTTCTGCTCTTTGAATTTGTAGTAAAATTTGATTGGTAAATTTATAATTATGATATTATTTTTCTTTGTACCTACACAAAACAGATTTACGATCGATTACTGAGGTTCTCAATTATCAGTTTATCAGCTAATGATTAACTAAAGTTATGAAGAGGTTTAGGTCGTTGGACTACCAAAGCGTTTCAATATCTACTGACGGACGCCTGCCTGACGATAGACCAGTTTCCAATAATTACTTGAATCCCGTTTTGAATGGAATAGTGGTTCGATAAATCACATACAAAAGTGGCTCAGAAACTGACCATTGATGAAGCACTAACGTTTTATTTAATGAGTACTTTATGCTGTTCTAGCAAAAGAAAAGAAAACACTATATTATATAACTAAAACGCGTCAAAAAATTCATCCCCATCGCTGTCAACTGGGAGCGTACCCAAGAGGCTGGCAGCATTACCTCGTTGGATGGCCATGCTGAGGCTTTGTCCGACGTTTACTAGAATAGTTTTTATATGTATTGTAAACATGTAAATATCATCATCCTCCGAGCCTTTTCTCAACCATGTTGAGGTCGGCTTCCAATCTAACTGGATTTAGCTGAGTATCAGTGCTTTTACAAGAAAGCGACTGCCTATCTGACCTTCTGAACTCAGTTACCCGGGCAACCCAATACCCCTTGGTTAGACTGGTGTCAGACTTACTGGCTTCTGACTACCCGTAACGACTGTCAAGGATGTTCAATGACAGCCGGGACCTACAGTTTAACGTGCCATCCGAAACACAGTCATTGGTGTCTAAGGTATACTTGTATATATAAACATTTAAATATCTATGTAAATAAATGAGGAATATGAATTGATAATATGTAAAAGATATAGATAGGAATATGAATTGAGGAAAGCGGACCCCGTCACAAGATGGGATAAACGCTAAGAAGAAGAAGAAGAAGAAATATCTATGTAAATAAACACGTCCTGGGAATTTAAAAACATATCTTTTTACTGTAACATAAAATAACGGGATATAAACCCGATGTATAAAATAAAGATCTCATTTTACATTTGCGAGACCCTAAGTTACGAGAGCAAAAAAAAGAAAGGGTCCAAATTAATGGCGCTAGGGGTCGTAAAAAAGATTCATTTCTAACCACATTTCTGTTCAAAAGGACAAATCGATTTGGTAATGCTGGGGCGAGACTTGCAGCTGATTAACAATCAATATGAATAGGTTTACTGTAAGGATACTGCAATAGACATTGATCATAGGGAGTGTTGCTTAAAACACTTGCCGCGGTAGATACGCAGATGGGTGACCATTTTATTTAAACGAGTTCCTACGAGTTAGCTTTTAGTCGGCCGATAATTTGTTTGGGCTCATAAATCAGTATGAAAATTAATAGTAGTACCTACACACATTGCAGAGGTCTGGTATTTAGCCGGTATCAGACCTACCGAAAGCTTTGATTGGAATCATGATTTTCTTTCAAACATTTTTTTGCAAACTGTCAACCGTCGGCCTACTGTTTAGACTTTTGGTATTGACCTTACGGGAGCTAATTTCTCTAGTAGTCGTTACGCCGCGGGTAATCAGAAACCTGAACGTTTGAAAACCAGTCAAAACATAGATGGCCTTACTACAAAAACTTAACCACCTGTTTTACACTTGTCTAAAAAAAATTGTGGCTGCAAAATGAACCGTATGTCAACGTCATAATTTGTCATTTTTTTAGACAGGTCTTAAACTGACGTTTCAAGACGGAGAGTGTCGGGTTGCTCGGGTTGAGGAGGTCAGGTAAGGAGACGCTCCTTGTCTATCAACTGCATCCGGTTAAACTGGAAGCCGAACCCAACTCACGTACATTCCCAATATTCTGTCCATTTGCTTATTAGAGCTATCTCTAGAATTTGACATTAAATGTATGGGGCGAATGTCAAATTTTTTTCTCTTACTAGCTGACCCCGGGAACTTCGTATGGTTTAAACCTTCCCTGGACCTCTACAAACATTTTAAAACCGAAATTATTAGGAACTACTAGACTAACGAACAGCAATTCATTTTTATATATAAGATTTGCAAATCCGCCAATATACTAGGTATACCTATTCACAATAACAGATTAGTTAGCTAGAATTGAAACAACAATATCTTCGTATCTTATGCAGTTGCAACTGATTCCATTGGGTCAGGTGTCAGATGGAACTGACAATACGAAATTAGAAGCCACGGACACGGGTGGTCTGCGCCTCTGGTCAATACATTGCAGACTCTCCAGGCGTGTGTTTATTATTTATCTATCTATAGCTACTAATATTATAAAGAGGTAAAAGTGAGTTTGTATTAGGGGGTATAAATCTTTGAAACCAAAATACTTTCACTGATAGATATCTACAATGTTCCTTAGTTCCATAGGCTAATGGGGTCGAAAAGTGCTGGAGTGGAGACCACGGACTAGCAAGCGCAGCGTAGGACGTCCACCAACAAGGTGGACAGACGACCTTATAAAGTTCGCTGGAAGACGCTGGATGCAGGTCGCCTTCAACAGGTGTCTGTGGAGATCTAAGCGGGAGGCCTATGTTCAGCAGTGGACGTCCTATGGCTGAGATGATGATGATGATGATAGGCTGTTTTATCCCGGTGCGGGCAGTAGTTCCCACGGGACGCGGGTGAAACCGCGCGAAAAAGAGGAAGCATTCGTTTGTTTGTCTGCAGCCTAAACACTCCGAAAGTAAGTATTAAATATTCGATTTAATAACCATTCGATATTATGAATGTTCGAGTAATTAGACGTTCGATTTATAGTGGTCGATCAATTGATATTCGATTATTTGTCATTCGATTTGGCATAGTACACCCGGAGGAAACAGTTAGTGCTGTATACAAGCTGTTGATTTGCATCCGTGCCATAGTCAAGCAAGGATGTAATTATACTAATGATTCTCAACCCAAATCAATAAGAAAATTGGTATTGATTTTAATTTTTTTTTCGGAAATCCGTCCATGTCATCTAGCCGTATTTAAACTTGGCGCGTGTGTTACTGGCCTTAAAACCGTGCTGCGCCCTCACACAAACGCAAATACAAAGCATACGCAACGAAAAAAAAGCAGTGCATATTAGCTATTTCCCGCCTGATGTAATTCCAATCGATTATTTACGTATTTTATGTCCTCCTCCTGAAGTATGGCACAAATGCAAATCAACACCTTGTATGTATCTATAAATAAATCTTAACTAATTTAGTATGTAGGTAACCCTGGTCTCTAATGTTAATTATCATACTTCAAACATACATTAAGTCAACATCGATGCAACAACTGTATTGTCACTGCACTCAACAAGTATGAAATCTTAAAAAAAAGACTTCGACAGAAATGACGCTCTGAACTCAGACTCGACAAAAGGCAGGACCACATTGGACTACACGGAAAATGACAAAGTAATCTTCACAGAACATCGAAAAGGACTCTCCAGACACAGTTCAAATAAATTCTCTTGTAAACAGTTGTGAAGCTACGTAGTAACGTTTGTAACAATGGCACTCACACATGACACACGCATGTGCTCGATGCACGACACTCAGTACTGTCGGCACCGATAGCGCCGATAAAAGCTCGTCGATGCACATGCGTGTGTGAGTGACGTTTTTACGTTAGTAGATGTGTGTAGTAAGTCGTGGTGGCCTAGTGGGTAAAGAGCCAACCTCTCGAGTATGAGGGTGTGGGTTCGATTCCAGGTCAGGCAAGAACTGATGCAATTTTTCTCAGTTTGTATGTACTTTCTAAGTATATTTTAGACACCAATGGCTGACAAAAAGGTGAAGAAAAACATCTTGAGGAAACCTGGACAATAAAGTCTGAAATCACCAACCCGCATCGAGCAAGCGTGGTGATTAACGCTCAATCTTTCTCCATGTGAGAGGAGGCCCGTGTCCAGCAGTGGGACGATAAAAAAGACTGTATAGTTATCGGCACGGATATTGAGCCCTGACCTTCACCTGCGCAGAAGCGATTTATTGCCTTATGTGTACAGTGCGCAAAGCGATCCCCGCTCTTCCGCCGAGAGCTCAATATCCGTGCCGATAACATAACAGTAACACAACTGTTTACAAGAGAATTTATCTAAACTGTGCCACAGATTCGCGTGCATTGGGACGTTTTCAGTACGAATGTTGGACGCAGTAAAACCGCTATGAGAATAATCCTAAAAGGAAGGATTATTCTGCTCCTACCAGGTTTTTAACGAGTAATTTTCTCTCGCAAATTATTTTATAAAATAAGGGGCTTACATGAACTTTTATGTACCTAAGTTATTTTTAAATTACTACTAAGTATTGCTTTGGGTATATCCATACTGTAATGATACTAAGTAAATAAATAAACAAACTTGTTATAATAAGCATTCTTATATTTTCGCCGTAAATCAAGTTACCAAAATAAGTATCAGTTACCTATAAAGAAAGAAAAATAAATAGAGTGTCCCTCCCCCGGCATATCGTATTAGTGGCCAGTAATGACTGGGTCGATAATCTCGTAGGAGGCCGAGATCGATCAGGGGCGCGATTCTGCTAATTTTACGTAAGCGACATACGATTCACATCCGACTGAGATCCAATCACGACTCAATTACGATTGAAGCGTATATGGCATTCCGTTCGTTTTTCTTTTAAATACTTAAACTTTTTTTTTCTGTGATTCAATCATCATCATCATCATCCTCCGAGCCTTTTCCCAACCATGTTGAGGTCGGCTTCCCGTCTAACCGGATTCAGCTGAGTACCAGTGCTTTACAAGAAGCGACTGCCTATCTGACCTCCTCAACCCAGTTACCCGGGCAACCCGATAGCCATTGGTTAGACTGGTGTCAGACTTACTGGCTTCTGACTACCCGTAACGACTGCCAAGGATGTTCAATGACAGCCGGGACCTACAGTTTAACGTGCCATACGAAATACAGTCATTGATGTCTAAAGGTGCGTACAAACTATGTAACATGTTATATAACATGTGTTTTATAACACGTCCACATTATGTAACATTGTTATTCAACATTGCAACATAAAACAATACTGTACACATTAGAATAACATTGCAATATAACAATGTTATATAACCGTTGTCGTTTATCGTTCTTCAGTGCTATCCACAATCCTAAGTTATATAACATTGTTGTAATGTCAATAAATAGTTATACAACATGTTATTATAACAAGTTTTATAACATTCAGTGTCCACATTATCTGAAACATGTTATATAGCAATGTTGTATAACATGTTATGTTAACATAGTCTGTACGCACCGTAAGATATACTTAGAAAGTACATACAAACTTAGAAAAGTTGCATTGGTACTTGCCTGACCTGGAATCGAACCCGCGCCCTCAGAGTCTAGAGGTTGGTTCTCTGTCCACTAGGCCACCACTACTTTTTCTGTGATTCAATAATGAATAATATTGTCTGCAAATGATTTACGATTGCAATATGATTGTAGAGCAAACTACCGTATAGACCAAATGACAGATCAATCGCAAACCAATGAACTGTCATTGGAATAGGATTGGTCTTATATTAGTAGCAGAATTTTGTTAAAACTGCTATTTCGATTCAATTTTGACATTATTAACATAGCAGAATCGGGCCCCTGGTCTCCGATGACAACAGCACCTTACTTTCTTGTAAATTTTTCTGACGTGCCCTGAATGGGCCTCTATCCCCTATTGTTTAGGCTACAGGTCGCGCTAATGTTCACCCACCTTTGTGTCAGCGTCTAGTAATATCTTAAGTACCAAAGAAACGGAGAATGGATCTGAAAATGCACTTAGCAGTTTTCTACGACATAAAATATTAGACATTAATTACATTAAGTTGATTGAACAGCTAAGTTCTAAAGATGATTTTGCTAACGTCCATAAATGAACTTTGATTTATTAGCACAAAGAAGGGATTGGAAAATGCCAACGTACCCGATGGAATCGGCTCTATACCAATTAGGGTTTAGACTTTAGAGCAACGTGAAAGCTCCATTGATGTCGACAAATTTTAAGGTTTCGCCCGTAAAAAGCAGTGACAAAGCGTGTGAGGAGGAATTAAAAACCGGCCAAGTGCCAGTCGGACTCGCGCACGAAGGGTTCCGTACTATTATTTATAAAACGTTCCCTAATTATAACACATTCCATATTCTATGAATATTTCAAGCATCTACAGACCTGTTGCTGTTATCGATATCGAGCTAAAATGAGCAAAAAAATCATGTTTGTTGTATGGGAGTCCCCCAAAATATTTATTTTATTCTAGTTTTCAATATTTGTTGTTATAGCGGCAACAAGAATACATCATCTGTGAAAATTTCAAATCACGGTTCATGAGATACAGTCTGGTGATGGACGGACGGACGGACAGAGGAACGACAACTATAGGGTCCCATTTTGCCCTTGGGAAGGGAACCCTAAAAAGTACCCGTTCCCGAGCCGGCTGTCCGTAGCTAGTAATGAAACCAGCCAGACAGATCAGATCAGTAAATGACTTTAATAAACAAATAACTCGGAATCAAGTGACTGGAAATACGGACTGAGTACGGAATTAATTTATTGCATATATTTATAATATCGTATGTAAATCATATTTCAGTTATAATTGAATTAATGAATGCATCTTGACGATTTAATTCAATTGTAACTGAAATATGATTTACCTCTGATAAAAACAATTTTATTAATAAAACCGGCCAAGTGCGAGTCGGACTCGCGCAGGAAGGGTTCCGTACCGATTTATAAAACAGACAAAAAAATCACGTTTGCTGTATGGGAGCCCCCCCAAAATATATATTTGTTTCTAGTTTTTAGTATTTGTTGTTATAGCGGCAACAATAATACATGATCTGTGAAAATTTCAGCTCTCTAACTATCACGGTTCATTAGATACAGCCTGGTGACAGACGGACGGACGGACGGACGGACGGATGGACGGACAGGGGAGCGAAAACAATAGGGTCACGTTTTACCCTTTGGGTATGGAACCCTAAAAAGTAAAGTTACAGCCATTCTCTGAGGTATAGTTATCGGCACGGATATTGAGCTCTCGGCGGAAGAGTGGGGATCGCTTTGCGCACTGTACACTTAAGGCAATAAACCAATAAATCACTTCTGCGCAGGTGAAGGTTAGGGCTCAATATCCGTGCCGATAACTATAACTACTTATATCCCGCACCCGAATAAAGTTCGCCTATAGGAATGTTACCTATTCTGTTATCTTATTTCTCTACCACTAGTCTAATAGGCAATAGGTATTTTTAAGACTAATACTCCCTAATAGTTTTTGTTATTCTAATATCCTCAAACTGGTCAGCTACGCCCTCTAGTGGTACGACTTGTGTAACAATTCAGTTTATGAATTTTGAAGGACAAAGATATAAAAATATGGTTAAAGTATACAGTGATTCCTTGTATCAATAGTTAATTTTTTTTATTTTTCTATTTAACGAGTGTGTTGTACCTATATAATCACATTAATAATAATAATAAGCCCCGCAGGGCATCTGAGGCGGATGACGGGGAGTAGCGACCCCGCGGGGCTATATATCCGAGTGCTCCAGGGAGAGTATACTGTCCCCCATCTCCGGCTGCCGGAGTGAAGCATGACGGGGGATAGGTCTCCCGCCTCTTGGCTTGCCTTCATCGGCCGGTCAGAGTGGAGTCGCTAGAGCAAGGTTAGTCCTGCTCGGAGGGTAGGTGCCTCGTGGTAAGTGGCGAGTGGGCCGGTGATGCTGGACCCACAGGGAGCGCGTGATCTGCGTTTAAAGTCCGCCGAGGTATCCTCACCCTTCTCAGCCGCTCATGTCCCTGTTGCCCTCTTGTTGCTTTTCAGTGACTGATTCCCGGGGGCCCAGTAAGTGAGGTGGCGAGTCTCCACCTGCCATTTTTACATGTATTTAATACATTGTCATCGGCAGGTGCCATTGTTCCCGTAGTTTCCCCATTCCTAGTCCACTAACATCCCATCACAATAGCCCAAGTAGTTTTTATCCATAGTTAGCAATAGTTTAGCACAGAACCGGGGATTGTCCTTGGGTACATTTCTATAGTGTATACAGGGATAATCGTCGGTTTTGAGTCACCATTTCATTAAAGTTGTCTCAAAAGGGCTTCAGCGTGTTGGCTTCGGCCCCACGTTCGCCTCCCAAAAATCCGGGACTCTATAGTCCCGAGGTCTGGTAGAGACATACAAAATTATAATAATAATAAGCCCCGCAGGGCATCTGAGGCGGATGACGGGGAGTAGCGACCCCGCGGGGCTATATATCCGAGTGCTCCAGGGAGAGTATACTGTCCCCCATCTCCGGCTTGCCGGAGTGAAGCATGACGGGGGATAGGTCTCCCGCCTCTTGGCTTGCCTTCATCGGCCGGTCAGAGTGGAGTCGCTAGAGCAGGGTTAGCAGCCCACTCGGAGGGTAGGTGCCTCGTGGTAAGTGGCGAGTGGGCCGGTGATGCTGGACCCACAGGGAGCGCGTGATCTGCGTTTAAAGTCCGCCGAGGTATCCTCACCCTTCAGCCGCTCATGTACCTGTTGCCCCCTTGTTGCGATTTAGCGACTGATTCCCGGGGGCCCAGTAAGTGAGTTGGCGAGTCTCCACCTGCCATTTTTACGTGTATTTATTACATTGTTATCGGCAGGTGCCATAGTTCCCGTAGTTTCCCCATTCCTAGTCCACTAGCATCCCATCACAATAGCCCAAGTAGTTTTCATCCATAGTTAGCAATAGTTTAGCACAGAACCGGGGATTGTCCTTGGGTACATTTCTATAGTGTATACAGGGATAATCGTCGGTTTTGTGTCACCATTTCATTAAAGTTGTCTCAAAAGGGCTTCAGCGTGTTGGCTTCGGCCCCACGTTCGCCTCCCAAAAATCCGGGACTCTGTAGTCCCGTGGTCTGGAAGAGACATACAAGATAATAATAATAATAGTGACTGATTTCCGGGGGCCCAGTAAGTGAGTTGGCGAGTCTCCACCTGCCATTTTAACATGTATTTAATACATTGTCATCGGCAGGTGCCATAGTTCCCGTAGTTTCCCCATTCCTAGTCCATTAGCATCCCATCACAATAGCCTAAGTAGTTTTCATCCATAGTTAGCAATAGTTTAGCACAGAACCGGGGATTGTCCTTGGGTACATTTCTATAGTGTATACAGGGATAATCGTCGGTTTTGTGTCACCATTTCATTAAAGTTGTCTCAAAAGGGCTTCAGCGTGTTGGCTTCGGCCCCACGTTCGCCTCCCAAAAATCCGGGACTCTATAGTCCCGAGGTCTGGAAGAGACATACATATATAATAATAATAATAAAATATGTTTATTTCTCCCAATAATACAAATGCCGTTCATTTTAACAATACTAATGTAAGGAAGGGAGACAGGAGCCCAAACTAAGTAAAAAAAAAACTTGTGACATGGGTCTCCTGGCCTCCTTGACCCGAACAAGTATGTCGGTTCTAACAAAATAAAGAACAGTTAGTTTGGGAGTGAGCTAGATGAGTGAGTTATGGAAGTGAAAATGTTTTGGGGTGTGTGTGATTGTGCGTGCGTGTGAGTGTGAGTGTGTTGTGTTTGTGATTGTGTGTAAATGTTAGATATCTTTGTGCGTGTTAAGTAGTTCCTCTGTTTCCTCATACTTAAGAGTAAGAAGCCATTTGATCACTTTTTTCTTACATTCTAGAGTTGTATTTGAGTAGATTGAAATTTTTCTATTAATATAGTTATATAAACGTGCACCTTTAAAAAAGAAATATTTATCGCTGAAGGCTGTTCTGGCTGGTTCTGTAGGGCATATTTGATAATTACGACGCTGAGACAACGTTGGGTTACTTGGGTTAAATAGTAGAAGCCTATGTTGCCTAAGAACAACGGAAAGAACATACAGTTGCCTAACTGTTAGTACCTCCGCTAGTTCATAGAGTTCCGAGGTAGAGAAAAGCCTTGGTTTAAATAAACTAATTTTTAATATAAGTCTTTGGGCCCTCTCTAATTCTATTAGGTGGCTCTTAGCTGCTCCACCCCAGGAAGAAATACAGTAGGCAAGGACGGATTGACAAAGCGCTAAATAGACTGTTCTCATAACTTTAGAGTCCGCTACATGTCTTAGTTGTTTAAATATATATGTCAATTTTCGCACTCTTTTTGCAACATTACTTATATGTTCTGAAAAATTAAGATTTTCGTCAATGGTTACCCCTAAATATTTTATAGATTTAGTTTTTTGAATCTGTGGACAGGAACAATTTGTGCTTTGGGTTAAATCACATGAATGCGCTATAATTTTATGCGGTGCTGAAACAGAATTACGTAGAGAAAAAGTTATATAGTACGATTTATTTGTATTTAATGTTAGTGAGTTGTTAGATAACCAATGACATACCCTATTTAAGCCTAGTTGGGCGTATTCAAATACGCTTGACCATGAGTCTCCAAAAAAGGTGAGGGTTGTATCATCAGCATAGGAGATTATTTTACAATTTTGAAGATTGAGTTGACATAATCCATTAATGTAGCATAAAAATAGGGTAGGGCCCAAAATACTTCCTTGAGGGACTCCAAAGTTAACAGAACACTCCCCGCTCAATGTGTCAGATATCCTTACCCTCTGTGTCCGACCCAGGAGGTAGCTTTCAAACAAAGAAAGTTGGTTATCCCTGATACCGAGACTCTCAAGCTTAGCTAAAAGCTTGGGAAGAGAGACTGTGTCGAAAGCTTTTGCAAGGTCCAGAAATATTGTTAGGCATTTAGTTTTGGCATCTAGCTTCCTTGCAACAAATTCTGTAAATTAAATCCTATCATATAAACTTTCTGTTATTCTATGGCGAATTGTAAAAAAATACCTAATCGTTTTCATAATTTACAACATCATGTATAAAGCAGAGAATAAGTTAGGAGAATCGAATGTTTTGACCAGTTGACAGCTGTCAGTTTTCAATGGAGAATTTCCGTTGTTTGTAATGGCTGACAACCAGTTTCTTCATCAAAAGTAAAAGTCAAAGTAATGTCTAAAGTAAAAGTAACAGTCAAATTCGTTTTTTCAAGGCTCAAGTAACAGCAAAACTAATAGAACAAAAGGAATTTGACCGTTACTTTTACTTTAGACATTACTTTGACTTTTATTTTGGCTTTTACTTTTGATGAAGAAATTGGCTGTTACTCTTTGTCTACGCCCAGAATTGTCTATACTCGAGTTTGACGTTTAACAAATGCCAATGTCATGTGGGACTTTCTTTTCCCACCAATTTTTACCCATCTCTAACCATCATGTCTGCATTGTGTAACTTAGTAAGATAAAACTGGAAATATACGGAATATAAAACAATTCAGAGGATTTCACTAAAGAAGACCCATTTCTTGAGCGTAAACACTCTTATATATGGGGTTCTAATTCTCGCACATTTTTATTATATTTACTTTATTAGATTTTTTTTTACCTATTTTATTTTTTTCTTTGTGCTAATCGACATAGGTATAACCAGTATATTAACGTATTTGATTTATTGTGATTAGGTACGACACACCCGATATGTATAAATCGTTATTGAAATATTTTTTTGGTCCGTGGGGTAGGATTTCAGGAATTCATAAATTCTTTTGCGGAAGGAGAATTGGTTTTTTAGGGTCAATCCCCACTGAAAGAGCAGCGGCCGGCAGCGGCCGTAAATGCAAGTGATTGAGCGCGAGCGCCGCGCTCTGTCATTGTCCGTGCTCTAACGGCCGCTACCGGCCGCTGCTCTTTCAGTGGGAATTGACCCTAGTCTATTACGCCCTCAGATATAAGTATAGTATAAGTAGGTAATTAAACAGTATGCCTTACAGTGCAAGATTTTCATTACATTCGTAGAGAAACTGACGTTATGATACCGAGAACTGTAGTTTCTTTATACCGAACAATGTTTTACAAAATAAAGTTTATTTTTTTCTGGCTGGAAAAAAATCCAGTATGTTGTACTAATAAGAACTTATTTTTTATGAGAAGGCAACAGGCGAAAGCTACGCAAGACAGAATATATCTATCAGTTCAAATTGTGAAAACCAATAAAAAAGCTTTGAAGCTTCTTTACATCAGATAAAATCTATTTAGCCTACAAGACGCCAATCCCAAACAAAGTTTTAATTCGGTCTGATACCTGTTAAATACCCAATCTTTGTAATGTGCGTACTGCCTGCTATTCATCTTCATATTAATGAGCTCATCAAAACTACCGGCCGCCAAAAAAATTGCAGTGAGCGGTAACTCTAACTCGTTGATTTTTCCAATGTACAGCAGTAGGTCATGCACACATACCTCGTGTTTATGGAAGTTTAGTCACACGTTCTTTTTGTTTTGTATTCTTGGCTATAGATTTTTAGATAGTTTCCCGATTAAGGTTATGGATCTCTATCTACATAATATTCAATAAACCCACTCAGTCTAACTATAATCATGTTGAAACTTATAGGAATTGTCCAGGTGAGTGCATATTTCTAGTTTTATGATCTACCATTACAAACAAGAAGGTTATAAGGTATGCATGATTATAATCATCTACCTGACCTTTTCACACCTATGCTGGAGTCGGCTTCCAGTCTAACCGGATGCAGCTGGGTACCAGTGTTTTACAAGGAGCGACTGCCCTGCCTGACTTCCTCAACCCAGTTACCCGGGCAACCCAATGCTCCTTAGTAAGACTGTTTGTCAAACTTCCTGGCTTCTAAATACCATAACGACTGTCAGCAATGTTCAAATGACATGGCTATCACAAAAGTTAATTGAGAATAAATTATTCAATTTATTTATTGACAAGTAATAATAAGAATGTTATAAATAAGGAATATCTGTACTATTATATGTCATGTCATCAATATAATTGGCTCAACAGGAAATATCCTTGGTCATTATTACTTAAGCTTCTGCCAGCGGTTTCACCCGCATCCCGTGGGAACTACTTCCCGTACCGGGATAAAAAGTAGCCTATAGCCTTCCTCGATAAATGGGCTATCTAACACTGAAAGAATTTTTCAAATCGGACCAGTAGTTCCTGAGATTAGCGCGTTCAAACAAACAAACTCTTCAGCTTTATAATATTAGTATAGATTAGTCATTTCGTACCGCAAGCGGCGCGGACCGTGAGGCAAATCTCCCATGTAGGTACTATTTTTGAATGGCTATTGATACTGGTAAGTCTTGTATGCTCTTATCTCAGTCACTTTATTACACGATCCCTATTCTCATGTAAAACAAACATGTAATGTAACACAATTTGTGTAAGAATGCATAATTGAATAGCTCCATAGCTTCTAGTAGGTCTGTTTGCTAATGGAGGGTGTTATGAAGAAACAATGACGTAATATTGAACGCGCGGTGAAGTGTCGTTGCTCCACGGATATTGACGGAAACCCGACCGTGTTTAGTCGCGCTCTCGCTTGCTAATTCAACAAGACTCCCCATTGTACCCGCGAGCGTTCAACTCGAAATCCAAGCGTTACATCGACGGCTTAACAGAATTGCTCCCCAGTAAGATTCCAACACGCCCAGCAATGGATTATGTGCATACTGTATTGGAATCATTAATGGAGTCGTGGTATGAAAGGCGAAATTCCGTTCCGCTGGCTGGCGTTAGCGTCCCTTAAGGGGTTTCCCGACACCTGCAATAATATGTGAGGTTTCCAAAACTTCCAGCTGATGAAGATTTTGGTGCTGAGGGTTTTGAGGTAGTTAAAATGTCAAGTTCGTCGTGATTGCCCAAAGCACGCGAGCCTGCATAAAAACTATGTCAGTCCAAATTTTTACTAAGATTAAATAATAGAACCGTAGTAGGTACTTATGGTTGAAAGAATCAATTCTAAATGTTATGAAATTTTCTAATAAGTATGGGTCTCTTGATAAATGTAGCTAAATGGATACAGATGAATGGGAAGGAACGGGAAAGGATTGAAGGATATTTAATTTGGTTTGGATGAGGCCTTGTTTGTCTGGATACTAATATCCATTTATGACTGGTGTCTACTCAAATACCATCCAAATATTATGGGTACCTAAAATCCGAATTAAACGTACTATTAAAAAATATTTCTTAATGGTAACATTGCTCACCCTTCAGCTGCGTAATGTCATCATAATAGGTACACAATGTGTACCACGCAAGCCACTGGTTTGTGTGCAGACTAGAACTCACGCCCGATAAATTTAATTCACGCGCCACTTACCCACGCCGAACTAACTCACTTTTTATGAGAATAACTTATAAACAACAGTGCACGCATTCTGATAAAGGTTGACACACACGATCACAATCACCTAGTTCAATGACACGGTCGTTCAACGCGACGTCTAACGCCATCTTTTACCACAATTAGGAAACAACAAAAAAAATATAGAGATTACAATACTCACGTGAACACAATCTAGAGTATGGTCAACATGACTGCGACATCCGCAAAAAATGTCATATGCAAGTGAAAACACATTTGTTGACAAACAATATGCGAGGCATGCAAATCGTGTCACCAACACGATCGTTCGCAAGGGCCCTGGACGGACTGTCCCGGCGTCACTGCGGCGCGCGGTCCCTTTCGTGCCTAGGGCGAGCGTGCAGCGGCCGCGCGCATTGGTCGCGCCGCCGACCAATCACGCCACACACTGCTCTCCTTTGCCACTGGCTGACTTCGTCATAGCGGAAAAAGCGGTGGGGAAAACTACTGACGAATTCGTCTGCACTGACTTACTCTTCTCCCGCCATTCGTTTTCACACAAATTTGTGTGCGAGGCCACACCGCTCTGAGCGAGACACCAATCGCCTGTGGCCGATACTTGCCGATGAGATCTCACACACGCTATCAACGTCAGTGACAAGAAACCATTAATCGTTGGCGAAATAGGTATACCTAATAACATCTTGATTATCGAGTAACACGGCCTCAGAATACATCAGCAATTTTTATTTCGCGTACCAACATCGACACGTATGAGTAACGTCCTGATTATTTATAGGTAGGTAGATACCCAAACGAACCAGCGATCCACTCAAGGAATAGTACACTAAATATTCCTAATAATGACGGCAAGCCTACCGTATCTAATATAATTTTAACGAGCACAACAGAATGGGCACCTTTTGTAATGGACCATGAGAATTAGCAGAGTTTTGAACCGAAGATAAGTAAATTCATTACATACCTATTATAGGTATACAAACTGGGGCTTGATTCTGTTAAGTTAATAATGTGACAATTGGATAACAATTGATTCTCAATAGCAGTTTTAACCTTAGCGGGCATTCTGCTACTAAGTAATACCTATAAGATCAATCGTATTCCAATGACATTTCATTGGTTTTTACATCGGTCCGAAGAATGTTCCAGGAGATAACAAGGTATTATAAATGCACCATTTGATGAGCAAGTAGGTAGGTACCTAAGTACTAGAAAACCATATCCTAACTAAAGGATGCTGAGTATTAACCGTGTCTTTAACCCAACTTTTGACCTTTTTAGACTAATTTCTACTTGTCTGCTCTACAACCATATTGCAATCGTAGGTAGAGAGAGAAAATATTATTCATTATTGAATCACAGAAAAGGATAAAAGCGTTTATTTAAAAGAAAAAAATTGCGGAATGAAACACGCTTCAATCATAATTGAGTAATGATTGAATCTTAGTTGGATATAGTTATCGGCACGGATATTGAGCCCTGACCTTCACCTGCGCAGAAGCGATTTATTGGTTTATTGCCTTATATGTACAGTGCGCAAAGCGATCCCCACTCTTCCGCCGAGAGCTCAATATCCGTGCCGATAGGTAGATAACTATACTTATGAAACGTTTTCGCTTAAGTAAAATTAGCAGAATCAAGCTCCTCCGTTTTGTATGATTGCAATATAGGTAAACGTTAGTTGTAACGTTTACTGAATTTTAAACAAAGCCGTGACTATGTAAAGGTCGATCATTCAGTAAAATGTACCATACAGGTAGTCGGGAGCTATAACTACCTAAGTAGCGTCGAAAACTGGTTTAGGTAAATATGACTCAAATTCGCAATAATCAAATCAATTTGTTGCTTCAGAATCATTCCTAAATTCTCTCGTATAGAACATAATTAAATTATTGCAATAATAGATATACCTACTTCTTAAAGACGTTCGACTGGACGTAGTCTGAGTCCGATTTTGTGTGACAAAAAATATTTTACTGTCACATAGCCCTACAACGAGGAAGACTTTTTAAAGAATGAGTCTAAATCTATACTAAAGTTAACCTAAAAGCTTTTGTAGTTTGTTTGTAAAGGCTCCGAAACTACTGAATCGATTCGAAAAATTCTTTCACTGTTGAAAGGTTGACTCTTCCCGAGTACCTAACATGGGCATATATTTTAGTAGTTTCCACGGGACGCGATAGAAACGGCGGGAAAACAGTTAGTATCCTACAATATCGATAGCGAAAGCAAAATTATAACTTTGATTTCACGTCCAAATATACTTTGCCAAAATAGGTAAAATAAAAAACTGTAACAGCCTTTTTTATCGTCCCACTGCTGGGCACAGGCCTCCTCGCACACGGAGAAGGGTTAAGCGTTAATCACCACGCTTGCTCAGTGCGGGTTGGTGATTTCAGACTTTATAGTCCAGGTTTCCTCAAGATGTTTTCCTTCACCTTTTTATCAGCCATTGGTGTCTAAGATTTACCTAGAAAGTACATACAAACTTAGAAAAGTTGCATTGGTACTTGCCTGACCTGGAATCGAACCCACACCCTCATACTCGAGAGGTTGGTTCTTTACCCACTAGGCCACCACGACTCTCGAAAATAAAAAAGATCAAATATAATTATTTCACAATTTATTAAATAAAGCATAAAAAAACAAAACTAACATTCTATCAAGTAGGTCCCTACTCAAATAAATATCACGTATAGGTACTGAAATTATGGTCCGCAATCCATAGACTGATTTGCCATATGTAACCTACGTCTAGGTACGTTATTAAGATCTGGACAAAATTAATTAAATCAATAAAAAAAAGAAACTAAAACCAGCGTCTACTGCTTATGTCCCAGTCATCTGGTTGAATTATTTGAATGAATGACTAGCGCGTTAAAAATGCCAATAGGTACTTAGTAGTCATTAAAACCAATATGGAGTCAAAGAGCTCGCACAGACAGCCGTCGATTAAGTTTACTTTAAGGTGCGTAAATTTTTATGAAATAGTGTGACAGCATGGACTTACCTATCATTACGCCGCCGCCTCCTATTCAAAGACTTCACAGAATGACGATCTATATAATCAAGATATTTAACGTTACATTTAACGACGTGACGAGTTGTCCTTATTAAATGTAGTCATTCAATGAAGGCGCAAGTCGTTCAATCAAAGAGCAGCTTCAACCTGATGACTTACAAGAAATCAGGACAAGGCTTTTCCTAACATTTAAACATATTTCAACTAGCTATAATGCCTATATATCACGTAGTAGGTACCTAAGGAAAGATGAGAGGAGATGCCATAATGCAGGTAGGTCAGGCGCCATCTTCTGGGCCAAACACGTACGGTGGGCATGCCCAAAACGACCAGTTAGGTACCTACTAGTGAACTAACGAGGCGTTCGGGTTCTTTGAGACATCTGTCAACGATTTTTGGTGTTACAAAAAATGAGCCGGTTCCAAAAGAGGCGTATAAGGGCGAAGACAGTTAGGTAATTTCCTCGTCCCTCGAACACCCGCATTTTGGCGCTCTACTTTCTTAGGAGATTTTCCGTTACGGCACCTCCGCTAGTCATTTTGTTCTCCCTGACCTAAATAAACGGTCCGTCGGTGACGCTACCACCGACGGAGAGAGTATCTTCATCCGCGCAGACGCATTTCATGATTCTTCGTTCAGCAACGGTGACAGCTGTACTGGCCGCGTTGTTGATCTCCCACCAAATAGCACCGCCGAGCACGTTGCGGAAGTATGGTGGAACACTACCTTCGCGAAGAAGGTACCTTAAAATAAAGATTACTTGCTGATGCTATTTGCTCGCTACGTTAGGCTTATATACCTAATGTGAGTGAAGTTTAATCACCAACAAACCCTAGTGTCAGAGTTTTAACGAAACTGCCTAACTGTATGTGACATGACAAATAAAATGAAATAAAAATTGTAATATCGACTGCAATATTCGGGGACTTTACGTGCCCTCCCAAGCGAGACCGTAACAACGCCAACTTCCAGACTCCGAAAGAACAATTTTATTCTGGGACTCAATTCTGCTAATGTAATAGTGGCGATTGGATAACAATTAAATCACGATAGAAGTTTTAACCTTAGCGGGCATTCTGCTATTGACATACCTAAGTTATAATTAACTATATAAAAAATAAATCGGGTTTTCCTTCCTGACTCTATAAACGCACGAACCGATTTCCACGGTTTTGCATTCGTTGCAAAGGTTTCGGGCTCCGTGAGGTTTATAATTATAATTATATTGTTATATTAGCTCATAATTATTGCAATCGTAAATCATTCGCAGACAATATGATTCATTATTGAATCACAGAAAAGTATCTATCTAAAGTAAAATAATTGAGTCTTGATTGGATCTCAGTCGGATGTGAATTGTACCTATGTCGCTTAAGTAAAATTTGCAGAATCGAGCCCCAGTTGTTACTTACTTATAGAATTGTTCCTCCTTGAGTTCCTCTTGTCGGCGTCGCCAGTACTTCCTGAGCGCAGGACTCATGGGCTGGCCCTCTTCAACTTCTTTCAGGATACTCTCCCTATCCTCTTCTATATTCTTCGTTTCATCTATTGTATCTGAGAAGTAATATGAAAAAAAAAACAGTCATCATTTTCCTCGTAGGAACGTGATTTATTGGATAACTAGCTTCTGCCAACGGTTTTATCCGCATCCCGTGGGAATTTCTTGTCAAACTCGGATCAAAAGTAGACTAATAGCTGTCATCGATAAATAGGCTAATACGGACCAAAAATACATGAGGTCAGCGCGTTCAAGCAAACAAACAAATTGTTCAGCTTTATAACATTACTAGCGACCCGCCCCGGCTTCGCAAGGGTGCAATGCTGATACTAACTACCGTATTTCTCCACTATTTTAATGGATATTATCTATACTAATATTATAAAGCTGAAGAGTTTGTTTGTTTGTTTGTTTATTTGTTTGTTTGTTTGAACGCGCTAATCTCAGGAACTACTGGTTCGATTTGAAAAATTCTTTCAGTGTTAGATAGCCCATTTATCGAGGAAGGCTACTTTTTATAGGCTACTTTTTATCCGGGTCCGTGCCGAGGTTCCCATGGGGTGCGGGTGAAACCGCTGGCAGAAGCTAGTTATAGATATAAACTTTCCTCTTTAATCACTCTATCTATTAAAAGAAGCCGCATAAAAATCGGTTGCCTAGTTTTGAAGATTTAAGCGTAAAAAGGGACATAGGGATATAAGGACATAGGTACGGACAGAAAAAGCGACTTCGTTTTATACTATGTAGAGATTATTATGAATTGAAAATAATTGTAGTAAGGATCTATTTTTAGATAGACAATTGTATCGAATGCTTCTCCCAAATTAAGTTGTTTATTATTAGTTGGTATATTGTTTTATTACCTTCGTCAAACTCTCCTTCAACGGAAAGGTCTTCTGGGTGTTTGGCTGGCCTCGAAGTGATTTCTGGCTTCACACGTTTCTGGACGTCTCCAGCCACACGAACCTTCAGGTCCTCGTAAATTCTGTTATTCGACACAAAACAATAAAATGGGTTCATGCTAGGACGTTATGTTACTTCTTCAGCTACGTATATCAATAAATCTATCTATTAAGTCGCTGGTATGCTTACTGAAGATAGATTTTGACATAGGTATAGTTATCGGCACGGATATTGAGCTCTCGGCGGAAGAGTGGGGATCGCTTTGCGCACTGTAGGTACACATAAGGCAATAAACCAATAAATCGCTTCTGCGCAGGTGAAGGTCAGGGCTCAATATCCGTGCCGATAACTATACCTATACCTAAGTGAGAATTCTATCTCTAGTAAGCAAATCAGCTGATACCAAGATATTTTATTGAAATCCCTCGTAAGTGAAGGTAAAGACAAGACAAAAGATAAAAAATGAGTGTATGTATAGTTGCTTAAACTGAAAATCAGCACTTTTTGAAGGTAAATTTTACAAAGTCAGCCCTAAAAACAAGTGCCCTTCATACAAAGTGGTCGTATGTGTTTTTGCTGGGAAGAAGAAATGGAGAAACAGACTCCCAAACTCCCAGTAAGACACACAATTACAATTCTGTTTGTATGGTTTGAAGAACTAATTGTAGACACAAAACTGCAAGAGGAAGGAAAAAGGCTCGGGAGATGATGATATCCAAATTAATATACTATTTAATCAACTCTTACCCATACTTACCTGTTAAAAGGGAAAATTGTTTTTAAAAATTGTGGAAAATTGTTTGCCTGTATTGGATGAAAATAGATTATGTACTAACTGCAGAGCGTGCCTACCTACTACCTCAGTTTATTCCAAAAGTAAATATAAATATTTTTGAGTACCTACTAGGCCGTACTTTGGGGCAATCAAAATCATGATGACTAAAATAGAACTTCAATATTCGCGCTCTTTGATTTTACGTTTATTGGGAACAACGCCATCTATCTCAGATATTACAAATCTTTGGCTGCGGTTGTGCTTTTATGAACTTTTACTGGCTAGCTAGCCTATCTGATGCATTAAGGATTCGAGAGAGTCAGATTTATATACCTACCTACATTTTGTTTATGTTCAATTTGCCGATAACATTTTTTTTGTATGGAATGTATGGAAAGGGTGTCCATTTTTTGTCTCTGGCGACTTCTAATCTTAATTAAATAGATGGCGGTTTTTGAAGTTCACTTGAATATTCAATGCAGTAACTAAAATCGCAGATTATTTATTACTATGTATCTATGAAACAAAGATTAGGAGGTATCTTCATGTAACGTACTCAGGAAAGACTAATGTTTACGGTCGATTAAGGAACTACTAAACAGCTTTGACGGAGGTAGCTATACCTACAAATATCTACGCAGATTCTACCTAGATGGAACTAGATGTTTTGCCACTCTAGTCTCACTTTAGTGTAAGATTAAGAATAAAAGTAGAATACAAACTTATGCGCTAAAGCCTGTATGATGTCATCGATTTGCCTCTCGTCTTCAGTCCTGGAGTCGATGATGGGAATGTTGAGAATGGTCTCGCTATCCGCCTCCATGATGCAACGGTAGCGAAGTATGGCTCTCAGAAGTTCCCTACCACCTCTCAGCTGTTCGTCTTGTTGCTCGTCCCACTCTTGTTCTAACGTCCTGTTGATAAGTCACTAGCAAATTACTATATAACTACCGTTTGAAAGTCTTGAATTTAAAAAACAAATGAAAAAGATTTACGCACCAAGTATAGTAAGTTCAACTCAGTCTTGCGCGCGGCCTTATGTGTGGGTAACCCTTGTACATATACAGTGACTTTGTGTGCGTGACAAGAGGTACAGTCGGGTACAAATACAGTTATTTAGGGGTTACGGCTGTTTAAAGAAAAACAGTTATTACGTAATTTAATGTTTATTTATTTATAATGATTCTGAATCGCTACTTGAAAAATCAAATGATGAATTTTGCATTCTTAGTCCACACTTTTATTTACTGTCCTCGTACCCCGAGCTAGAAAATATGTAAGGAGTATTTAATTCATCTTAGATATTTCACTTCATTTATTTCTTAGATACTGTCAATGTCAATTTGAAAAAACGTATGAGAAAATAATGAAAAACTGTAAAATGTAATAATAAAAAGCTTTGAATGTTGTTTCATTTTTTGAAACGCTACCTGACTCCTTAAACATTTTCTCCGTGAAGAACTAGACATTTTTTTAAACGACTGTACCCATAACAAAAAGCGATAAGAACACGTCATGCTCGGACGACGTCACTGTCACACGAACGAAAGTTGTATATTTACAAGCCGACGCACACATAGGGCCGCGCGCAAATCTGAGTTGAACTATCTATACCTACATACTTCGACTATCTCCTTTTCATGATTTGAGTGAGATTCCTTAGATAGTAATTTTATTAGCACAAGTAAATTTAACAAAGATTAATCAAAACTTAGAGCAGTCTCTCCGTATTATGGTCGAAACACGTCCACTGCTGGACAAAAGCAATTGCTGGGTTTTCCCATAATCACACGCTGGCAATTCGTGGGCTTTAAAGGTTGGCCCTTGTTGCCAACCAGAGTGATCGAAGCCAGAAAGTCTGACAACCTAATCTAACTAAGAGACTTGGTAAGATTGGTTGACAGACATTCTAGCTTAAGGAGTACAGCCAACTTGGGTCTGATAAGCCGGCACTTCATGTACAACACTGGTACTTACTCAGCCAGTCGGCTGCATCCCTTTAGACTGGAAGCCGACACCAATATATTTGAGAAAAGGTTAAGTTGAGAGGTTGAACCTTAAGATATATGCTCTCGGCAGTCTCTCCGGAAGAATGTTATCTGGTTTCATGGGCTGAGATACGAATCTGTCATAAGGTCGCATCCAATGATAAAACCCTTTCCCGGTATCTTTTTTCAGGTCCTTATAAGTAAGAAACTTGGGCTTGCTTGCTTGTTTTGACTCCATCACCCATTTCTGCAAAAAGTAGGTAACATTTCTCAGGCATTATTAGCTTTAATACCCTACTTTTAGACCATTTTTATAGCGCAGAGTAAGTGATGCAAGTGGAATTAATATATTAGTGTAGTTTCAAACCTCAGTCTCCGTTAAATGGATGGGAGTGAGGATGGTGACGAGGCTGCGATGATCGCCGAATGTATCGTAATGGTTGATGGAACACCAAGGCTTCCACCGGCACTCGCGCTTATATTGTTCTATTAGCGCCCGGTGAAGTAACTCCGCACAATTCAGCTCACTAAACGAATAATGACAAGTTGACTTTATTTGTATCAATTCTAAAATATGAAGAAGGCTTTTTATACATACCGTTTTAAAACGAAAAATCTTACGTTCTTGGCTAAGTACATCTCTCTGCATTTTGCATGAGATACGACGGAGGTCTCAGATTTTGCATCGAATTCTTTCTCTTCAGTATTATTGGTTGTAACTGTTTCATTTGGTTTTGAGGGAGGTGCATTATCTGTGTGATTAGTCTCTGAGACTGGCGGTGTCTCTGGTAAGCTCACACTACCTTCTTCATCAACGTACACATGTCTGTTGAACGAATCCGTCATTTTTAACCAGACTGGTTCTACATTAGTGAGACTAGCAGTATCCTCTTTAGTCAAAATTTTTACATCGCAGGTTGTGAAAGCTCTACATTCTGAGCAAGCTTCGAAAGAGATATTCAAGTTTTCACCATTAAAAGTAGCTGAGGTTTCAGAATCCAACACAACTTCATAATTGTTATGTTTATCAATGAATACTACAGACTTATTTGGAGATTCCACAGAGATTTTATCAGTAACAGTATTTATTGAGACGGTACTAAAATGAGAATGTTCAATAGTGTATAACATATGAATTAAAAGATACCCATCTGTTCGTTCGGTTTCTTTAATTTCTTCCTCTTCGATTTTTTTTGAAAAAGATGTTCCACTACTTCCGTAAAAGTCACCTGTGTCACTTTTTTGAGATACTGAGCCTTTGGATCTGCCTTCCATCGAGTATTGAAATAGTTCAAAGTATTCTATCTCTACGTCGGACCATTCTGGATATACTTCTTCTTCATCTATTACATAGGTCGTAATTATTCTGGTTTTATCAGGAAAAGTTACAATGTGAAGTCCATCCTTATTGATCAATGAATTAGTTCCATCCATGCGTCTAGAAAATACCTCTCCGATATTGTGGTCCGTGGCGGTTCGAATAAGAATCCTTTCTATATCAAAAGGAATATTTTGAATCCACTTTTGTCTCAAACCGTTCGCTTCTATAATTTCAAATTCATCGACCACTACTTCATATTCAATTGGTTTTTCTTCAGAAATTTTCTCTTCGTCACCCGCAGCCACTTTGGATGATTTTGAAGATGCTTTGCTCAATTTACCTTTACTTTTTTTACCTTTTTCAACGACTGGTGGTGGTTCTTCTTTGACTTCTTCAGGGACAAGCGGCAGCACTACAGTTTTATAATATTTCAATATTTTAATGAAAGTTCCATCAGGTTTAAGTACTTCAATATCGCCATTAGATTTGAAAATAATGACTTCACCATTTAAGCTTATACATCGCATTTCTTCATCAAGATAAGGCATTGGACGTGTGTGATATTGCTTAATGTGTGAGAGTGTTGGCGAATTTTCCTCGTGTACTGTCTCTGTTATCATACCATTGGGCCAAGTAACATAAAGGGAGTGAAAATATTTCGTTTCGTACATCGGTGGCTGCACAACTGTGCTAACTTTTTCGGATAACAACTTGGGTGCGGCTTTCTTATCACTTGCTGTCGTAGGATCAGTAATAGACAATGAAACGCGTTGTTGGTACATCTGTTTTTTAATGTAAATCATGACCTGATCTTTAGTTGTTATACGAAAAGATTCACATGCGTCTCTGATCTCTGGTTGAACAGTATCGCCTAAGGCTTTATGCATCCAAAACTCGTTATGACTGTTTCCAGGTAAAACATTTAATACGATATATTCTAAGTTAAGAGGTATTGTCAAAGTATACATACTTACAACCTTAGTGCCGTCTTTAGAAAAGAACGTTGCATCTTTACCGAATACTTCAACCCTTCTATCTCCTAAATCATAACCAAGGAACGGTTTCGCAGGCAGCTCAACCGATGCTTGGCATTCCCCATTTTCATGAAACGAATGTGCTTTTGCTAAAGATGCTGATTTAGTTTTTTTGCTACTTTTAGAAGAATCCGCAGACGTTGGCGAAATCGACCTTCTAGGCATTCCGTCATCCATCAGTTCTTGAGCAGATTCCTCAGGCGGAACCATTTCTTGATGTTTAAGAGAACCTTCCATTAATAAATCCGTTTCAACGTCAGTAGTTTCTAAACAAGATTGCAAAGCATGAGGATCAATAAAATCTTTTGAAATTGAACGTGCTTCTGTGAAAAGGTTTTCATCATAAATTTTTTCTTCATTTTGTATCCAATCATAATGTTCTTCTAAAATAAAATCAAAAAAATCTTGGAGACAAAGTGGCGTTGCCAAATGACACCGCCATTCTTCACGCGCTATTCCATCCTTATTGTGGCTGTTATAAAACATTAGTATAAAACAGTCAGTAACCTCACAATATTTATAATCGACACAGTTAAATTTATTGAAAGCTTCACGTAAAATCTGAAAAGAACAGATTCCGGCAAAATCTTCAAAACTGTCGAAGTCGTCTGTGATACTGTGTTTGACAGGTTCGTTATTTTGAATTTCAACGGCCGTTACTAATTCACTTATATCTGGACACTCGAAAAGAAACTTTAATCGTTGAACTTCGGGATCAGGATCTGAATTAGAACATGCGTATTCATAGTCGTTGTCACTTTTTGTCATTGACGGGAATGAAGGAGACAGGGCGTGACCGCTTGCCAATGAAGGGCACGTGGGCAAAGGTTCCGCCATTACACTGCGCTTCAAATAATTTTTCTTAAATTCTGATATGGTCGACGTTGGCAAGTGCCGCTTCTTCAGCGAACTCCGATTGTTATACAATTTGCGACAAGCCAATATATGAAGTAATCTACTAAGTTCTGCGGTTTCAACATCGTCTCTTTCAAAGCATGACAGCAACACATTAACATGAAAATTAATTTTTGCTTCTAGTTCACCAGCCGGTCGACTTTGACTTCGAAAAAGGTTATGAATAGGCATACCAAGCAATGCCGAAAATATAATGTTATCTAAATTAATATTTCCTAGATGAAAAGTGTTATATTTAGCGATATCCCCATAGTTTATCACAATTGGGTCCTTTTGATCTTCGTATTCCTCACCGTATGAAACGCGATATGTTTTCTTGCTAGCGTCTGTATTACACAACGTATTGAAGACATTTCTTACTAAAGTTTCCGCATTTTCTGTCTTATGTTCTTCCGTTATTTTCTGTGGTCCATTCAGAGTAACAGCTGTCGACAGAGAAGATCTACTAGTTTCCTCTTGTAATTCCTGATTATTGCAAACTATTTGAAGAATAATATCTAAAACTGAATAAATGGTTACGCACTCCAAAGGTAAGTCGTGTATTTGTTGGTCGTAATGCTTAACAGAACGTTCATTGTAGGTTTCTTCGGGTATTTCTATAATAGACATGTTGTGTTGGTAATGAAGATGCTGCCTGGACAAGTCCTGGATGTCGTACATCAGGAAACAGATTTCATCGTATATTTTATCAGGATTGCCCGAAAGGTTCTCAGAGTTCCAGTATGGAGGAGCAAACACAATGAAAGCAGTGTCTTTGAAGTCATCAGCAGAGTCCTTATTTATTCGCAAGAATTGCAAATCGTCCCAAAATTTTGATGATTTTTCTGCCAATAGTTCAGTTAGACTTTGTCCCCTCTTCGTTTGTTTTAACAGGCTTGATGGAATAGGTGTAGTGTTAGGATCTATTCTTATTTGCACTACAGCTGTTAAAGGTATTCCAACTTTAACGAGGCACCCCGGTAAGTATGGTTCTACAAATCCAGTCACAGCGACATACAGGTTTGGCCCATCGGTGGGATAGTCATCGACGTACACCTTATCTCTCCACTCTTCACCTCTCACTCGGAGTAAGGTATTAAATTTTTTGCCTTCCGTTAGGTCAGAGCCTGCACTCACTGGTTCTGCCTCTCCCTTGCCTTTTGCCTTAGCGGCAGGAGGGGGCACTTCTGGTTCAGGAGGCCTTTGTGCACTGACAGAGCCTTTTACTTCTTCCTTATCAATCATTGTTGCAGATTCCCTTTGCACACCTTGCTTTACTTCAAGTCTTTGCTTGCTAATATATAGGTATTCGTCTTTCATCTTCAATATTAGATGTTTAACTACTAAAGCTAACACATCTGGTGGGATGTCCTTCTTATCTTTAAGATACGACTGAGCCTCTTCAAAAACTCGAAGGTTATCATCTTTGACTTTTTTCTCGGCACCCAGTTGGTTAATCATAAATATTGTTTCAGTTTTGCAAATGTTTTTGATAACAAATCTCTTTTCCTCTGCAGCAAATACTTCGAACTTGTTAAGATACATTCGTTCCTGATCGCTGCCAGCAGATTCGATGAGGACTACTTTCACCTTCCAATGTTCTTCATCCAATGGAGCTTCTTCGATTACCGTTCGCCATGCGTTTTCATCAAAGACGTCCTGTTTCTTTTCCTTTTTAGGAGCCATTTTAAGATATTCCTCGTTGATTTGATATTTTTCTTGTGTATCTTTTCAACAAATTGCACTGATGTCATAAAAATTGACATTTACATATTTTTTTATAAAAAGGTCTCGCAAAAAAAGTTTGCATAAAACAAAAACTTGACAAGTACAACATAATAGAAATAAATAAATAGCTATATTACTGATTACTGTCAAGGTTTGTTAGAATACGTATACTGTAATAATATACTGTAATATACTGCATTTTGCAGTCTTTGTCATATCTGATGTGGTTGTCATAACATATTTCGCTGCAAAAATCTCGTCAATACGAATGAAATGAGCCCAAACACTTGGTATTTGCTATACCGATGTGCAGTTCTTTTAAGTTTCTGTCGTCTCCATCATCAGGCTAGATCCAAACCTTTACGTCATTTAGACTCATCTGACATTCCTATTCACACGAATATCAAGTTATCACCCGACGCGTTCCTACAATTTTCAAGAGTTGCCCTCGATTTCTCAGGGTTTCCATCATCCGATCCTGATCTAGTAACAATGGGACCCAACTGCGAGTACCTCTACCTACTTACTCCTTCATATAAAGAAAGATTTTTGCAAATTGGTCCTGGCGTCTTCAGAAAATCGAGTAACAAAGCCAAAACACAGACGAATTAAGAACCTCCTGTTTAGGGTTCCGTACCCAAAGGGTAAAACGGGACCCTATTGTTTTCGCTCCTCTGTCCGTCCGTCCGTCTGTCACCAGGCTGTATCTCATGAACCGTGATAGTTAGAGAGCTGAAATTTTCACAGATGATGTATTTTTGTTGCCGCTATAACCACAAATACTGAAAACTAGAATTAAATAAATATTTTGGGGGGCTCCCGTACAACAAACGTGATTTTTTTTTTCCGTTTTATAAATAATGTTACGGAACCCGTCTTGCGCGAGTCCGACTCGCACTTGGCCGGTTTTTTTTTTAAGTCGTTTATAATACCAAACGAATTCTGTACACTTACCTCGTTTCTTGCAGTTCGTCAGAATCAGTTTTACTTGCTATTTCTTGATTATGATTAGCTTCGTATAATATCGAAAAACAACGGATCGGTTATTTAAATCCGCAAATGATCTACAGGGTGATACGAAACTAGAACAAAATACAATAATTTGCTTTCAGTAACAATTTAATAACAAAGTTTGTATCACAATCCATGCAGGTTCTTTGATTTTTCTTTACATATTCTATATAGAAAACAAATAGATATTAAGCTTAACAACAGTACTATTCCGTAAGTATAAACGGATAATTTGTAACTAAAACAAGAAAAGATATAAAAAAAATATAGAATATATACAAATATATTATAAAATAGATATAAAAATTGAAGAATCATAAAGTCTAGAGATTCACATCGGCTACACATGGATATCAATCTACATATATATAAGTAAGAGGAAACATTTTGTTTGTTTTTATCCTAAAGGCCCCAAAACTACTAAACCATAGTAGAAAACACATTCAGAAGTTTTGTTTCATCGCGTACAGATAGACAAATGGAGCCTAGGACTTTTATAATATGAAGTACGAAATATAAACCAAACTATATCTATAAGGTCCCATTAAAATGGATGGACATGCAGCTATCCAAACAATTTTTTTATAGTGTTCATATTTCCGGCAAATGCTTTTCAATCCAATCTTTAATAGTTCTCATGCCTCGTTTGTTGAGTGAGTGTCCCAACCGCTCCATAGTGTGAAACTCTCCTTGAACGCCCAGTTCCTTCAAAGTCTTAAATGTCTCGTGTCCCCATTCCCAGTCTACCAGATCGTCGCTGTCGCCGTGAATTTGAAGTAGTGGTGGCACTGCAATTTAAAATATTTATGTTTAAATAAAAAAAAAATGTGCCGGTATCGAGCCACGCTCACCACTCCGGGCTCTAGTAACTACGGAACCCGTGCAGGGTACAATTTATATGTTTTAAAAGCTTGTGGCGATTTTACTAAGAAAGTAAATACGAGTACTTAAATCTCGCGACAAGCTTTTAAAACGTATAAATTGTGTCAAATATGTTAAATTTGAAATGTCGTTATAATTTGACAGTAAAGTTACAGTAAAAGTTTATTTTTTTCTTTTTAGTGCATTTAAATAAAAGCTTGTTTTTTAAGGAATTTTTTTTCAATAAAAACTATACAAAAGACGCTGAACGGAAGTGGCTATACCTAATCACAATAATAAATTAATGTGTTGTACAACCACTTTATTTGTTGTATGACACATTAATAAAGATAAAAGTGGAAATAAAGATTCTAATTCTAACAACAAAACATTTCATTTCTCTGAATTTAATTAATAAATACAAAGCAAATTAATAAGTAGTTTCTGGCAAGTATGTGAATGTACACATGATGCAAGCAATGCAGAGCTCATGCTGCAGCCTATACAATTTAAATGAGAAACATCCAATGCAGAAGGTTTGATTAACACGCAACAATCGCAAACACAATAAACAAACTATTAACACAAGAATGAGTACTTACGTCGTGTCCCAGAAGCATTTTTAATTTCATTGAAAACAGCCGAGTTGTTGTTTAAAAATGAGCTGAAGGCAAATGCTGCGGCCACGTTCCTATCCCAACAGTATGCTGAGTGAAACGCCAAAGCACCACCCATTGAAAATCCACCTGTAAGCACAATTAAAAGAAATTATTCATAAGTTGTATTTGTATCATTTATCTTATACTAGCTTCCACCCGCGGCTTCGCCCGCGTGGTGGTGTGGTGGTTAATCCAGGGTATCACCTATCTACATACCAAATTTCAACCAAATCGGTCCAGCCGTTTTTGCGTGAAAGAATAAAACATACATACATACATTCTCACAAACTTTCACATTTATAATATTAGTAGCAAGTTGGATATTAGTAGGATATGTATAGCAGAGGTAACCTCTAAATATCACAAGACTAACCCTATGACATGTAATTGTTATGTGATATCAATAACAAGCAATAGTTAATGCCCGGTACCTATAGCTAGTATATCCTAAAAATATTTGTTACGGTTATTTCAATTATATGAAATGAAAATATATAAAAAATATTCAGGTTCATTCTCCGAGCCTTTTTCCCAACTATGTTGGGGTCGGCTTCCAGTCTAACCAAATGTAGCTGAGTACCAGTGCTTTACAAGAAGCGACTGCCCTATCTGACCCCCTCAATCCAGTTACCCGGGCAACCCAATACCCCTTGGTTAGACTGGTGTCAGACTTACTGGTTTCTGACTACCCGTAAGGACTGCCAAGGATGTTCAATGACATCTGGGACCTAGAGTTTAACGTACCATCCGAAACACAGTCATTGGTGTCTAATATATATTTAGAAAATACATACAAATTTAGAAATGTTGCATTGGTACCTTCCTGGAATCGAACCCGCGCCCTCATACTCAAGAGGTTGGTTCTTTGCCCACTAGGCCACCTAGACTCAAAAAACAATGCACAAAAGTATACAAGTTGCAGGAATGTATGTAAAAATACCTACTTCATATTTTTATGCATGTAATTCTGCTTGGCTTTGAGTGTCACTTACCAACTATTATCCTATTGCTCGGTATTCCAGCAGTATTCTCCTTGTTAATGAGTTTCTTAACCTCCATTTCTATATTCGCTATGGAGTCAGATTTTTCAGGCACTTCAGGAGTTATATCTGCACGGTCAAACCAGACATTACTCATCGCCCCGCCAGCCGGAGTATATGGCTGCAGTGGTGCTGTCGGATACATCACCTTCAGATGAGGAAATGAAAAATTTGCTACCATTAATCTGACCCATTCTTTTATATCAGCACCTGAAGATCCTGAAACACCAATAATACAACTTTCAATATGACAGACATTGATCAGCTAATGCTAAGACGACTCACTGACCAATGTTCCATCCTACTTAGAAAAATAGGCTTATACACAACGGGAGGTTTTATTCTTTGCGCCTCTTATATCTTTAGAATTTTTGTAATTTTTCATGCTGTTTGTGTCAATTATTGATTTCTGAACATTAGATTGTTTTGTAAGATTTCCAGAAGTTAGTTTAGTTTTGATTTAAAGTGTCAAATTGTCAGATGCCAGATTCCGGAAGTCACTTTTGGTTTAGATTTTAGGGTTTAACTTTTTTACACTATTTTTATTGCAATACTTATTCCGTAACATAATTTTAGCTTTTTAGATATATTTTTAGATATTTTGTCTGTTTATTGACTCGGCTCGATGACATTTCATGTTTGTAAGCACCTATAAAAGCAAGGCTCTGATCTTTTGCTGGAGCCATCGGACCGAGTAGATCTCAAGTTAAGTATTCTTCCTAATTTATATATTCTTACTGTAATTAATGTTTTTTATTTATTTATTCTTGCACATATTTATTACATTTTTAAATATTAAATATAAAAATAAAAAACATTTAAAAATATAAAAAATAGGTTGCCACCGATATCGGGCACATAATTAATGTAATTGTTATATTATGTATTTTTGTGCTGATGTTTAAAATGTATAGTGATACTTCTATCGCTTTATACATGTCTGTAAGATGTATTTATGCTGTACTGGGTATATTGGGTATGGAATTATTTCTTTATCTATACATGTATATATAAAAATGAAACCCGCTTTCCGTTGTCACGACATAACATGAAAACGGCTTGACCGATTTGGCTGAAAATTAGAGGGGAGGTAACTTAGACCCGGGAGAAGGTTTTAGGCTACGGGACGCGGGTGAAACCGCGGGCGAAAGCTAGTGATTCATAATGTTCTAATAGATTATAGCCTAAAAATTGAAAATATAGTTGTTCATAATGTTAAATGATTCTTTTTATTTCTTTTTAACACGCTTATTTATTACATTATTTAACTTCTACATAAAGGAGTTATTTATCACGCTCACGTTTCTTGTCCTTGTTTTATTTTGCTTATGACTTCGGTCAGTGGGTCGTATTAGGGGCGGATTTCATCTAAAATAAATTTGGATGGGTTCGCAATACTGCTTTTCAATATGAATATGTGGATGGGTCTTATAGACCCCGCCATCCCAAAAGCCTTGCACACCCTTTGCTACACACGAACCCAGAAAGCAGTGGTACTACACACATACCAAATAACTAGACAATTCTTAACAACATAGTCTGTAAATAGTAGAAAAAATATGTAAATCTATGATGAGGTTATTGAGGTTACTCACCTGAACCATGAAAGAATATAACAGTTCCAGTATGTTTTGGTCCGGTGTGTTGGGTCAAATGTAAGGCACCTAATCGCGACATGTTGCACGAATGACTCCAAACTCCAAACACCGAATATTAAGATTATTAATTTTACTCTTTAATATTATGACTATGGATAACAATAATCACTCAAAAGTCAAATGTCAAGAATCAAGAAACATTGACCACAGATTAGTGCAGATGGGTAGCATAGAGTACAGATAGAGCATCTAGAGCTAGAGCTAGAGCATCTACAGAAACCATAGGCAAGGGAACTACAAGTAAAAAAGTTCCACTCAAGAATTTTGGAGAGGTGGGGTTGTTGGTTTCATGCTCCACTAGACGAAACTCAGAACTCTTAGGTAAATAGGTAAACACATGGAATAAGGAAAGATAAGCGGAGATGCCATAATGCAAGTAGGTCAGACGCCTTCTTCAAGTAGGTAGGCTAAATACTGTAGGTACGGTGAGCATAACCAACGGGATGTTCGGGATCTTTGAGGCATCTGTCACCGATTGTTGGTATTAAAAAATATGAGCGTTTTCCAAAGAACGTAAAAAAACGGAGACAGAAACGTTCGTCGTCCCCCCGCACACCTGCATTTTGGCGAGCTACTTTATTAGGAGATTTTCTGTTAAGGCACCTCCGGTAGTAATTTTTGTTATCCATGAGTAAATAGGATTTACTCAGAAGCCACAATTTTTCGTGTTTATATTGTAATGGTTTACAAAGAATTTCATGTAGCGCTAGAGGAAATAATATTTTACATCCGCTGAGGTTGCGAGAATTTTTATTTACTTATTTCCCACCTTAATCTTATCCGTGTTAGTTACTCCACTTATAACTCAATAACGGCTGAACTGATTTAGTGAAAACTGGTAGGAAGGTAGTTTAGAGCCAGGAGAAGGAAATAGGATAGTTTTTATTACAAAAAAAAAAAACAATTTATTCCGGACATACAGCGCCATCTATTGTTCAAACCAAAAATCTGCCGGATGCCACTATTCCACGCGAACGAAGTCGCGGGCAAAAGCTAGTAATGAATTAAATACCAATGCTTTTTAAACTATCGTTTCATAAACTCGGTTATTTATCCGGTATCCTATCCTATCCTACATACTATAAAATAAAGTCGCTTATCTGTCCCTATGTCCTTTTGTACGCTTAAATCTTCAAAACTACGCAAAGGATTTGGATGAGGTTTTTTTTAATAGATAGAGCGATTGAAGAGGAAGGTTTATATGTATAATAATATCCATTAAATAGTGGAGAAATAATGTTATGCCGTGCGAAGACGGGGCGGGTGGCTAGTTAAATATAATTAAATATAAAAAACCTGCCAGGTGCGAGTCGGACTCGCGCATGAAGTGTTCCGTACCGCATCTACCTGTCGCCGTTTCGATATCGAGCAAAAAAATCACGTTTGCCGTATTGCTGTTTGCTGAGCCCCCCAAAATATTTACTTTATTCTAGTTTTTAGTATTTGTTGTTATAGCGCCGACAGAAGAAACGGGACCCTATTGTTTTCGCTCCTCCGTCCCTCTGTGATACGGACGGAGGAGCGAAAACAATAGGGTCCCGTTTTAACCTTTGGGTACGGAACCCTAAAAAAGAATTAAAAAACAGACTCCTGCCGGCATCAATCGTCGTTTTACCTCACATGGCGGGCTAGAGGAATTATAGCAATCGCTCAAATGTCAATAAATTATGATATTGAAAAATATCTTATATATAAAAATGTATTGCTGTGCGCTAGTCTGATAAAACTCGAGAATGGCTAGACCGAATTGACCGATTTTTTTGGTTTAAAAATGTTTGTAGAGGTCCAGGCAAGGTTTAAACGATACCTACGAAGTTCGAGGGATCAGCCAGTGTATACATATTATAAGCGATGTTTAACAGAGTTGAAAAAAGGGCCGAAGTGCGGAGCTACACGGTTGTTGCTGTTCACATAGGCAGTTACAGATAGTTTCATAAACTTGTTTATTTATATACAATTTTTATTTCAAGTAAAAACAAACATCTACAAAACAAAATATAAACGGGTAATAAATGTAATTGTATGGATTTATCATCGCAAACAGAACCACTGTCTTTAAATCACAGGTACTTAGGTAATGGATATGCATATAAAAATGAACGTAACATTTTTTGTTTCGTCTTCGGTTTGGTTTCCTCCTCCTTTGGCAATTCAATTGTTTTCTTAACCAATTCCGTTTTAGAATCTAATAAAGTGATTGATTTCTGTAATAGCGTTTGTTCACGTTCTTCTAGGCTCAATACTTTTTTTGGCTTTGGCGGTTCCCATTGATGTTTATATTGATTTTTTAAATTATTTTTTAATCTTTTATTGTGGGTATTTAAAACTGTTTCAATACCATCTTTCCTTTTATATTTATTTGGCGCTGGAGTTTTGTAAGAACTCGTTGGAAAACGTTGAGCACGAGATAGTGATCCCCGATTGACCGCACTATTGCACCCTGGCTTGTCTAAACAGTAGTAGCCCGGGCCAGGCACGACGAGGGCTCCATGCACAGGTATCCAGTTGTGCCAGGGCTGAAAACGTCCCTCAGAACTGAAAAACGGGGCAATGTACTGTGTTTCGCGAGATCTTACTACATTACTTTTTATTTGAGGTAAATCGGCCGGGCCCGGTTCATCATGTTTTTTGACTAATGGTTTCATTCGTATAGTTTTCGACTTAAATTCCCATGTCGGTTTGATGCATGGTTTTGCCGCCTGTTCTTCGATTTCTTCATCAGGAAGGTCAAGGCCATCGCTTTCTTCACTTTCTTTAACTATGTTATCTATAAATCTCTTGGCAGATGAACCGAAGGGTGCGGTTCTGCAATGGAGATAATTACATACGCTATACCTGACATCATACGAAGCTGGACTTGGTCCCTCTTCACGTTGAATTTTGAATCTATTTGTTTTTGACCCAAAACATGGAGGTTCAGGTAGATTCGCATGGCAAAGTGCATCATGTTTTATTGGGTCAAAATCTCTCCGCAGCTTATGATCTGCAGGACCTGGACTCACCTCAGTTTTTGGCTTTCGAAACCGTTCATCTTTTGACAATGTGTTCTGAAGTTCTGTTCCTTTGGGTAACTTAGGTTCGTACGTTGTAGGACCCGGCGGATTATCTAATAGAATTTTTTTTTCAATCAAATCCATAAAACGTAACTGGGCGGTCGTTTTTCTTTTAAAAGCGCGAATTTTCTCTGCACATATTTCATCTGCAGTAGGCTTTCTTTCGAAGGAATAATCAGCTGGACCAGGCCTTACTTCTAGACTTTTTTGACATCGTTTCGAAGTTCTCTTACTCCATTTGCAACCTTGGTAATAAGCTGTAGATTCTTTCACTCTAGCATCATAAAACGGTGGACTGTCATCTCCATATTCATCCCGCAGTCGAAATTGATTGCCCTCGGATGTAATTTTAAAACCATGATCTCTTCTTGAAGGAGCCGACAAACCTTCGTCACCCAAAACCGAACGAGGAGTGGGGCCTTTAAATAAACGTCTCCTAACTTTCCCTTGACAAACAATTTCCTCTTGTTTTTCTTGTCCTTGTCCAGTAGGGCATTCGCAAGGACTTAAAATCCCGCATTTACATAATATTTCCTCCAAGTCTTCTGCACTGAAAGCTTCATACGGAAATCTTGGTTGCTTTGAAAGCATTGCTGAACAATTCGGAATATTTCTTGGTAAAGTCTGGTCATAATCAGCCTGGGTCCATAATTTACTTCCTGTATGCGTGTTGCGAGGTGTCCTCGATAGAAACGGAGCGACATTCTGTTTTAGTCCAACTTTCTCATTTTGGTATGCTCCAGGATCAAGAAGTGTAAAATATTTTTGAGGTTGTGAAAATCGAGGAGCTAAGTTATAAGCCATGATGACTGTGTGGGTATCTTTAGGTGTAAAAGATACCCACACAGGTATATTTAATGTGGTACCTACTGAATACCAACACAGTAAACGTTGCTCAAAAATATAATAACCATAATAAAAAGTAAAAGGTAAAAGATGTTTCTTTTTTTTTGTTTTAGATTAGCTACACCTATTGCTACTGTCTATGTCATTGTCAGCAGGTATAATAACCTTAAATATTATGTAATGACGTGTAATGACATAATATGACATTGTAATCAATGATGGTTTGGATTAGCAAGAATTTTGGAGTGGGGGAAAGATCGTCACAGATAAGAACCAGTATCCATACCTCAATCCACACCTTTGCATCTGAATACTTCTGGTAGCGGGAAATTCAAAATAAAATGGCCTTTTGATGTTTTACCTAAGTTAACAGTAGATATGAGATGGGATCTTATCAATCGTGGTGATAATATTAACATAATAAAATAATAACACAGTATTATTTTTTGGTTTAGCTCCGAAAGTTCTTTGAAGCAAAATATAATAGCGCGATCTATAACATCTTACATACCTACCTGATAAACATAAAAAGAAATATTTTTAAGGTGACCGCACACCCATCAGAATAGACCGCGGCGAAAGCGCTTAACCAATGAATTTAAGAATTTTATCTATAGACGCTATTATCTTTAGAGACGACGCTGTATTCTATATTCTGTTCGCTAAATGCTTGATATTTGAGCTTTAGATTGGTTAAGTAGCAATATGTTGACTAGGGCATCTCCATATACTTGGTACATACTATAATACCTCCGTGGCTTAGTATTAATTAATGTCCGACCGAACTTTCGGTTTCGGTTTCGGTTTCGGCCGAGTTTCGGCCAAAAATCAAGTTTCGGCTGCAGTTTCGTTTTCGGCCAAAATCGGCCGAAACTTTTGCCGAAACCGAAACTTATCTCGCAAGGTCACGCACGTTCGCCTAACTTCGTTTTCCGCGGCAAAGCTGTGTCGTAAGCCGTCGGCTCTGTTCGGGAATCATCGTGTGCCGTTCGGATAGCTCCGTAGTAATGCAATAAAACTTAGACAGTGCGTGTGCATCCGACGGAAACATTATTTGGAGGTTATGTTTTGATGGAACTGATAACATGTAAGTTTTTGTTTTGTTTCTGTACTTGAATGATTTATATAGTTAATTAAATATTGAGTCAATAACTGTTTTGTTGTTATTAACAAATGAAGTCACATGTAAAAAAGAAATTGTAAGTAAATAAAAAATGTGAAGTGTTTAATTTCATAAATTACGTTTTATAGGTAATCTTATTCGAGATTTGTTTTTCATTCCGATGACCTATTGTCCGATTGTTATTGTTACGGTTTTATTTTTAATTGTTTCAGAGTAAAATGGCACAACGAGAAAAAAATCCGATTTGGCAGTACTTTGATAAAAGTATCAGTGATACATCAAAATTTGATTATATTGTCAACTGAAAAACATTTTGCTATGAGAACTTATTTTGAAAAAGTATTAAAAATGTTATTAAGATTTTTTAATATTGTATTAAATAAATGATTACAATACAACAAACTGAATTAATATACTGTGTTTCCACTTCATGCCCTAATTAATGCAAAATAATGGTAAAAAACACCAAATTTCAGTATTTTAAGAAATCTTATACTTGACCATGTGAGTTTCGGTTTCGGTTTCGGCCGAAACTGAAGCCACGGCCGAACATTCGGTTTCGGTTTCGGCCGGAAAACCAGTTTCGGTCGGACACTAGTATTAATTGACATCAGAGTATATTTAAACTGTGGTGTGAATGACGTTGTAAATTGTTAGACTTGACAATTGACGTTTGACATTTGTTGGTATGTCAATGTTTGTGACTTGTCACTAGACTTCTGAACATATTTTAACTTTGCTTCTAGTTTCGACAACAAACCTCTTGGTTTACGTGCCGGCTACTATTTTGTTTTTTTAAATTATTAATCATATATAAGTATTCAAAAACATGTTCATATAATCGTTGAACTCATTGTTAACGTTAGGAGAAATTACATGAGCGATTGAAGTTACAGTGAAGTGGATTAAAAAATAATAATGCACTTTCATCGCCGTGGTGTACGGAGTTAAACATGGATTCGAAGCTTTTTAGAATTATTTTAGGCGTACTCTATTTAGCACTGTTAGCCTCTGCGGATGAAGCAGTAAACGTAGATGGTGTGTGTAATTCTACAACATCTGAGCGAGTACATTACGAATTCAATTCAGATGTAGTCAGTAGCGAACATATAATAACTTACAAGGGTTACTTCCCACGATCGACTCGAGAGAACTATGTCAGCGCAGCTTTGAGGAATGCAGGGGTGAGTTTATCATTTAAACTTTAGACTTATTTTATCCATAATTATACAATCATCTTTTTCATTCAGCTAAATTAAGTGCATTTGCCAATCCAATAACACTATCCTATCTATTAAAACTAAAAAGGCCAGGCTACATATCCCTCCACCTTTCAGACAGCCCCTATCAAATTGACTGCGACCTTTCAATTTGTGTGCTTATTTGGGACTGTAACAAAAAATATGGATTAATATTATCGGTTCTCATTACTTAAATCGTTTCATAATGTTTAAAGTTAATAACAATAACATTTGTTGTCTTTTTCATACATGTTTCTAAAGTATTCTGCCATACAGTTGGCATCTCTAATTCTGTTAATGATATCATCCTAAATTGCGTTCCACTATAGGTCCTACTTTCAAAATACCTGGCTTTTCAGCCAGGACCATTTTTAGTCACAGGAATTCTTTGAATGCCACATTCACAGTATAAAATATTGTCCCACATTTCAGAGTAGAAATGACTGAGAAGTAGTGTATGTTTCCGAATCTTCTTAAACTTTAGAAATGTATTATGCAAACTTGGTAAAGAGAGATAGACGAGTTAGATAATCTGTTTAAACAGTTGTTAGAAAATTGCATTTGTTTTTATGATAACATTTTATCTCAATTTATCAAGTTAATTAATTCCATAAAAAGTTATTCTTTACAGTGTTCTCAGTAGATAATAAATATACTATCTATTTCCTGTGTTTTGTCTGATATCAAGAGAATTACTTCACACAAACAAATAAAAGTAGTATGTAACCTATCAACTTTTGCAATAAAAATGTTTCCATGAGAACTTTATTGAATATCAATCTTGTTTTAGTATTACCACTGATGTGTACATGTATCAAATGAATGTTGAGTTGTTTGATTATTATTTATGTCCCATCCGAAAAATAACTATTTGTAAAACTCAACAATTGTGACATACCATCTTACCACAAAAACTTTTAAACGTCAGTTTAACACTTGTCTAAAAAATGTCAGATTATGACGTTGAAATGTTTGACACATGTTTATGTTTTTGTAGTAAGACCATAAATGTTTATAGTTATAATTTTCTCATGTAAGTGAATTATTTGTATTATCATAACATTGTATGTACATCATCTACATTTTTATAATAAATACGTTTTACAAATAGTAAATGGCCGACTTTGAGAATAAAGTAATCTTAAACTTGATAGACATTGCATTGCATCCAGTATATACTGCAATAAAAAAAGTTGTGGTGGCCTAGTGGGTAAAGAACCAACCTCTCAGGTCAGGCAAGTACCGATGCAACTTTTCTAAGTTTGTATGTACTTTCTAATCTTAGAGACCAATGGCTGATAAAAAGGTGAAGGAAAACATCTTGAGGAAACCTGGACTATAGAGTCTGAAATCACCAACCCGCATTGACCAGGTGTGGTGATTAATGCTCAATCCTTCTCCGTGTGAGAGGAGGCCTGTGCCCAGCAGTGGGACGATAAAAAGGCTGTAACAGTAACAGTATATACTGCAATAAGAATACCAATAATCCATTTGAGTAAGCACTTAACTGAAGGAGAACAATCTTGAAATGGCTTGTATGTAACTCTCTCCTTTGTAATCAGTAGAGACCCCTAACTTGTTGCCACTAGGACCATATTTATCTATCGGATGTCATCTCACATATAACATGCCTCTTATTCATATTGTCCTTCAATTCAATTCTGATAAGGTTGACACTGAAATATGTACTGAAATTTTATTTTCTTTATTTGAATACTAGCTTCCGCCCGCGGCTTCGCCCGCATGGTTTGTTGATAAAAAGTAGCCTATGTGTTAATCCAGGGTATCACCTATCTACATACCAAATTTCAATTAAATTGATTCAGCCATTTTTGTGTGAAAGAATAACAAACATACATCCATACATTCTCACAAACTTTCACATTTATAATATTAGTAGGATACATATAGATAACTGGGTTGAAGAGGTCAGATAGGTAGTCGCTCCTTGTAAAGCACTGGTACTCAACTGCATCTGGTTAGACTGAAAGCCAACCGCAACTTAGTTGGGGCTAGGCAGATGATGATGAAGATGATGACGAATATATAGGTAGCTTATGAGCAATTTTGGAAACAAGTTAATAATAATTTTTATCGTCATTAAATAAATTAATTGTTATTTGATTGATGATATTAGATATCAAACTGGACTTTGTTGCGACGTGACAACCCGGCGAGAGAGTATCCGAGTGACTTTGATGTGATCATTCTTGAAGATGGTGGCAGACGAGCTCTGGATGCTCTCAAAGACCATCCAGCTATCCGACGGGTTACGGCACAGCGACAGGTCACTCGTACCATCAAATATATAAACGAGGTAATGTACTACTTATTTACCAGCTGTCAATGAACTTCGTTTTCAGTCGTTATGGGCAGTCAGAAGCCAGTGAGTCTGACAACCAGTCTTACCAAGGGGTTGCCCGCCCGGGTAACCGGGTTGAGGATGTCAGATAGGCAGTCGCTCCTTGTAAAACACTAGTACTCAGCTGCATCCGGTTAGACTGGAAGCCAACCCCAACATAGTTGGGAAAAGCCTCATGTCTAGATTCTACAAGCTAAGCTTTATGTTAAACTAGCTTTTGCCCGCGACTTCGTTCGCGTGGAATAGTGACTTCTGGCAGATTTTTGGTTTTAACCACAGTTCCCGATCTCGCGGGATATATGGCGCTGTATGTCCGGAATAAATTTTATTTTTTATTTTTATTTTTTGTAATAAAAACTATCCTATGTCCTTTCTCAAGTTCCGAACTATGTCTGTACCGAATTTCACACAAATCGGTTCAGTATTTTAGGCATGAAAAACAAAAACAAACAGACAGAAAGACTTACTTTAAGAAGAGTTACTTTCGCATTTATAATATTAGTTTGGATTAGCCAGATTAGTTAATAATAGAAATGCTGAATTTTCTGTGTATTATAAGTTATTAAGTATGGCTTTTAAGGACCAAGAGTATGTTTATGAAAGCATATTTTTAAGTCATTCTACTAAGCGGGCAAAATTTGTCACTCACTTTAATTGTTCAGGGCACAGAAGTGCGATACCGCTTAGTTGGTATGTTCTTAGTTTTCAATAATTTTCTGTCTACTAAAATACATATAAATATATCCAAAGCTTTGTTCTTGTTAGTATGACTGATATAATTGACAGATTTTTATTGTTTTATGGTCGCTGCACACAGCGGGCGCGGCGCGACGGGACGGGACGGCGACGCGACGCTGAGCAGTTGTAATGTACTAGATATTACGGACGACATCACACAGAGCCGTCCCGCTCGGCGCTACGCGACGCGACGATCTAGTACATTGCGTCGCGTCGCCGTCCCGTCCCGTCGCGCCGCGCCCGCTGTGTGCAGCGACCATAATTATTTGATTTGGTAAATAATGGACTTGTGTTTGGAATGAAGATGTTATTGTATTGCAGTACAATGTGATAGTGTTTTCAAAGTGTTCTTGTTATGTAGGATGATTGCGGTCCAACCGGGTGTTTGTATGCGGGCTGGCGTAATCATCGCGCACGTGCTCTGCACTCCCTCAGGCAACCGCGTGAGGTGAGAAATTTATTCAATGTCATTTGTTATTTTTTCTTAGTGCATCTTGTCAATGAATTACCCGGCTTCTAATGCCCATTTTCACCAACAAATACCTGAATTTAGGGATCCCCTTAGAGCATTTAGGGAACACTTAATACGAATTTCGTTTTCACCAAAGTTTAAATGTCCCTTATATCCTTTAAGTATTGGGGGAGCCCTTATTCTAAGTGACAGTTAGGGAAACGTTAAGAGATTGTTGGTGAAAACGGGGATAACCCCCGCATTCAGAGACATTTAATGGTTGCTTAAGCTATTCCTTAGTGAAGGATTTCTTTGACAATCCGTCACTATTGATTACCTAAGTCACTACTTAGAAATAATTTTCGCATCGGTTTTGTAGTTTCAGAGCCTAGTATAAAAAAACGAAAACATTTTTCGTCCTTTTTATATTAGTGTAGATTAATTTTAAATTATCCAAACATAGTAATTTATTAAGATTTTTTATAAGAATGGGATGGAGGGTTTAACTATGTTATATTCAACAGAATGGCGGCTATACGTCTAGGAAACTTTTGCGGACAGTTCCACGACAGATAACGTCGGTGCTGAAGGCAGACCTACTGTGGTCTCTTGGCGTCACTGGTCAGTATCACTGTCATTTATCATTGCTTAGGGTACCCTGCAGGTGCTGCGGGATTGTTCGAAAGAGTTACCGCGGCCCTGGTACATAAAAGGTCTACGTAGGAACACGATGGGTTTTTAGTCAGTAAGAGTCTGACACCCCCTCACCGCTGCTAACCCACAGCGGGAGGGGTCATTCGATGATTGATTGATTTCAATCCAAGCTTTCAGTCGGTCTGATACCTTCGACATACCAGATCTTTGTAATGCTTGTACTGCCATTAATCTTCATACTGATTTATGAGCCCAAACTATCGGCCGACTAAAAGTTTGCAGTTTGTACTCTAAATTAAATACTTAAGTACTACGGTAGACAATTTGGTTGACAGTTACCTACGGTGAGGCTAGTTTTGGCTATTAATGCTTGTCCATGACTATAAAATGTATATTATCAATTTATGAACTAAAAATGCTTCATGACGAAGTTAAAATATCATTTTAGTTTAATGCATGCATCCATTTTAGATTACCAGAAAAGATTTGATTATAGGCTTATGTCTTCACAGATTGTGTACATTAAACTGTGTACTTATATTCATTAAAACAACGATTAAAAAAGGCTTATGTTTAACTTACCACCAGATATAGTAACAAATAGCAGACAAAAATAGTAAATGATCACCAAAATGAAACTCGCATTTTCGCAACCAGCAAGCCGAAGATGGCGCGATGGCGAGCGTTAAAACTACCTGCGCCTGAGCTCGCAGGCCGCCTCGCCCCTCCGCGCATACGCGGTTTTGAATTGCACTCTAGGGGTAGGTCAAACCAGACTACGTGGAGTCTATATACACATAACTTAATATAGAAATAACTTAATATGGCATCATAATACTTTATTTGATAATACGCCTACATTTTATGGCAATCACAGTGATTTATTTAGGCAAAAATAATACATTAATTTGGTCGTCAAGATTTGGTGATAATTTACAAAATTTGGTGGTCGAATACAATTTAAAGTGGAGTCGTGACTAAAATAGCTGGTACTTTTGTATTTTTAGACTTTATTTTTGGTGTTAAGTAGATATTTTTGGTTACAAAACTAAGGGTATCAAAGCATTTTATGGTGCTCATTATATTTATCCCTATTAAAAATTTAAGATTTTTTTTGTCAAGTATTTTTTAAGATGCTTTGCCGAATGCATATAATATCTAAAGTATTTTATTTTGGACCTAGTCAAATACTCATTTATACTTTTGCCACCAGGCGAGGGTATAAGAGTGGCGGTGTTCGACACGGGTTTAGCTCGAAATCACCCGCACTTCGGCCGCATTAGGGAGCGAACAGACTGGACGGGGGAGAATACACTGGACGACGCGCTTGGACACGGCACATTTGTCGCGGGCGTAATCGCCTCGCGGTCCGACTGTCTCGGCTTCGCGCCCGATTCCGACCTGCACATATTTCGCGTTTTCACCGATAATCAGGTATGTTGGAAGTTGATACGATAGAGAATCAATTATCCGAAGATCGCTGACTGCTGCTGTGAACTGCTGAACGCACATGCCGCGGCTGCAATATGTTTTTTTCGCGCACGATACAAAGGGTTCCGCAGTACTTTTTTGGGGGTTTTATAGCTTTTTTAATTGAATAGATTTACGTTTTAATCGTTGTGGTGGCCTAGTAGGCAAAGAACCAACCTGTCGAGTATGAGGGCGCGGGTTCGATTCCAGGTCAGGCAAGTACCAATGCAACTTTCTTAAGTTTGTACGTACTTTCTAAAGTATATCTTAGACACCATTGACTGTGTTTCGGATGGCACGTTAAACTTTAGGTCCCGGCTGTCATTGAACATCCTTGGCAGTCGTTACGGGTGGTCAGAAGCCAGTAAGTCTGTCACCAGTCTAACCAAGGGGTTTTGGGTTGCCCGGGTAACTGGGTTGAGGGCAGTCGCTCCTTGTAAAGCAGTGACTTCTTTCGAGTGGACTTAGACATTTTCCGTGATCGTTCCACTGATATGAAAAGTGCAGTTATTTTGTTTTCTTTAATCTAGAATGGATAGATCGTTTTGTTTCGAATTGCAAAATTTGAGTCCGATACGACTGCGATGTTATTTTTAAGATTTCGTGGAAAGTGCATAAAAGATTCGATAACTTTTTCATATACATAATTAATTTGATGTTTATACGTAATTGCTAGAAATAGACCGTGTTCTGGGAAAACACGACTCTAGTTTTAACCTTACAATTATAATAGCAGTGAACATTTTTATTAGGTAGGTATGCCTCATTGCTGAAGAACATAACACAAAGTTATATAGATAGGTAGATATCTACATACATCAATTTCGCGGAAACACTGCACGGCTTGTCGAAAAGCCTGGGAAAACCTCCGGACGATTTCAAATATTTTTAGTACACAATATCATTGTATAATACCTGTTTTGTTAGGTATTATTACCACGGAGTACGTAAAGATGGACTTAAATAATAGTACAATAATAGTACAATTGCGCTGAAATAAATTCGCATCTACGCCTAAATACCTATTTCATGTCGTAGGCAGTAAATTTTAATTTTCAATCGGCAAATGGTGCGCCCTACGTGGCTGAATTAAGAGTGCAAAAAAACACTTGCTTCCATAATCTTTGTAAGTAAGGGTGCGTCTACACGGTGAAAGTAGCTTGTCCATGTTGAGGCACATGCGCAGGTTACATGCATTTTAATAACGTGTGGGTGCAGCGACTCGCGCATGTACAAAAGCCAAATACCCACTCGCGTGCTCTTGTCTCTTGCGCATGTTAACTTGCTCCTGCTACATGCACCTTGTAGACGCACCCTGACTAGGGCTGTTTCAAAAAACCCGGACATTTGGCGTAAATCGCATTTTTTCCCGGACGAGTCCGAAAATAATATGTGTTTAAAAAAGTACATGAATGAAGCTAGCGTTTTGTATTATTTATGTCACCGGAAAAAAACAAAACTCGTAAGTTGATCAATTTTCTAGGTCAGTGGTTCTTAACCTTTTTGTCATGAGGGACCACTTTACCAAAATTTGTCTTGCCGGGGACCACCCTATTGGTTTGCCTAAATTGAGATTTTAATTTAATGAGATTTTTGTGACTGTATTCTCTTTACTAACTTCTGAATTCTTGGTTCAGTACTAGGTACTCAAAGCTAAACGCATGTCGTCAGTGGCATGCAACAGATTTCTATGCTTGTTTTTAACAATCAGAAGCGTTGAAAACCCACGGACGAATTTATAGCTTTGACAAGGGGGAGGGGGAGGTCCACTAGGTAAAAAAAACAGTTTTAGCTCCGACTAAATCTTTCACTTACAAACGCAATGTTCAGCGTTTACAAAACGCAAGTACTCTATTCTTTTGTAAGTAAGTAAATGTAAAGAAAGACATACACATGCCTATGAAGTTACAAATGCGCGAGCGAAGCGGGCGCGAAATTTTTTTCGGACTCAAATGTATCCCAAACGTACTTAATTTTTTGTTTGTTGACAAATGCAAAAACGAGGGCATATAGTTTCTGAATACGCGAGCAAAACGAGCGGGAAATTTTGATTATTTTTTAAAAGACTCAGTACCAAAATTACGTAAAATGTAGCCCAAACGTACTTAACTTTTTGTTTGTTGACAAATGCAAAAACGAGGGCATATAGTTTCTGCATACGCGAGCGAAGCGAGCGGGAAATTTTAATTATTTTTTAAGACTCGGAAGCAAAATTACGTACAATGTAGCCCAAACGTACTTTTACTTCTTGTTTGTTGACAAATGTAAAAACGAGGGCATATAGTTTCTGAATACGCCGTCGTGGTGGCCTAGTGGGCAAAGAACCAACCTCTCGAGTATGAGGGCGCGGGTTCGATTCCAGGTCAGGCAAGTACCAATGCAACTTTTCTAAGTTTGTATGTACTTTCTAAGTATATCTTAGACACCAATGACTGTGTTTCGGATGGCACGTTAAACTGTAGGTCCCGGCTGTCATTGAACATCCTTGGCAGTCGTTACGGGTAGTCAGAAGCCAGTAAGTCTGACACCAGTCTAACCAAGGGGTATCGGGTTGCCCGGGAAACTGGGTTGAGGAGGTCAGATAGGCAGTCGCTTCTTGTAAAGCACTGGTACTCAGCTGAATCCGGTTAGACTGGAAGCCGACCCCAATATAGTTGAGAAAAGGCTCGGAGGATGATAGTTTCTGAATACGCGAGCGAAGCGAGCGGGAAATTTTAATTATTTTTTAAGACTCAGAACCAAAATTACGTAAAAGGGCTACATTTCAAACCTTAATTTTTTTCTGTTGGACAAGTAAGATGGATAGCAACGTCGCGAAGCAAAGCTTCGCGGACCACTTGGAATGCCTCCAGGGACCACCAGTGGTCCGCGGACCACCGGTTAAGAACCACTGTTCTAGGTAGTTGATCAACTCTCGGAAAACAATAAACGGCAGTTGAAATGTACCATTTAACGCATTGAATTTTAGCTAATTGGTCAACTTACGGTACCTCATCATTATCATCATCTCAGCCATAGGACATCCACTACTGAACATAGGCCTCCCCCTTAGATCTCCACAGATACCTGTTGTAGGCGACCTGCATCCAGCGTCTTCCGGCGACCTTTTTAAGGTCGTCTGTCCACCGCCGTCCTACACTGCGCTTGCTAGTCCGTGGTCTCCACTCCAGCACTTTTCGGCCCCATCGGCCATCCGCTCTGCGAGCAATATGGTCAGCTCATTGCCACTTCAACTTGCTAATCCGGTGGGCTATATCAGTGACTTTAGTTCGTCTACGGATCTCCTCATTTCGGATTCGATCACGTAGAGAAACACCGAGCATAGCCCTCTCCATAGCTCGTTGAGCGACTTTGAGCTTTGAGATGAGGCCGATAGTGAGAGACCACGTTTAGGTGCCGTATGTCATCACTGGTAACACACATTGGTTGAAGACTTTCGTCTTGAGGCACTGAGGTATGTCGGACGAAAAGACATTGCGTAGTTTCCCGAACGCCAGCCGAGTTGGATTCGGCGGTTGACCTCTTTCTCGAAGTTGGACCTACCTAGCCGTAATTTAATAATTAACTATATTGCTACAAGTAATAAAATCATCCATATATAATATGGGCCAATCGTTGCCCAGTGTACTATTTGACGGTACATTATTATCCGTCACTTAATACACTTTTCTCTGATTGAAAGCACGTGAGTCTTTTGACCAATCAACGTACACCTCGCGTTTGTCCGATGATTTAACGGCAAGGCGCCGTAAATTAATCAACTTACTAAAATACATACGTTAAATAGTCCATTTCAAATGCCGTTTATTATTTTCCGAGAGTTGATCAACTACCTAGAAAATTGATCAACTGACGAGTTTTGTTATTTTTCCGGTGACATATATAAGGTTTTTAACTACTTGTACACAGTAATGCCAAAGATAGGTGCGCCCTTACAAAAAAAGTGTCCGGGTTTTCCCCACTTCTTGAAGCCCTGCCCGGTAGCCCCCGGACGGGCTCCCAACTAGGACAAATCTAGGGGAGCCCTAATCCTGACACATACTTAGAAACTAATCATGGCTGCATAACGTAGGTACTTATGTTCTTTCATCAGGTGTCGTACACTTCATGGTTTTTGGACGCCTTCAACTACGCTATAATGCGGAAGATTGATGTACTGAATCTGAGCATCGGCGGCCCGGACTTCATGGACCATCCCTTCGTTGATAAAGTGTGGGAACTCAGCGCTAATAAGGTAAGCTATCTTGAAAGTGATTTACCGTTAGTAGTAACCGTTTTAACCGCTAGACCATTATCGAATTTTCTGTAATTTTTAATTTTTAACCAGCTTTGTACTTATTTATTGACATATATGACATATTTATTTATATGATTTTACACTATTAAAAGAAAAATTCAAATCAATCGGTCTCACACTCAACTTTTCGAAATGCGAAATTTTCATTCCTGACACCAACATTCATAGGCAAACGATTATTTCAAAATTTCATACCATAGCTCCGCAGTTAAAAATCATTGAAAAAGCCTCTCTTCGCCTACTAGGGTCTCCGATCTATGACGACTCTTTTTCCTCCTTTATAGAGGAAAAAATTCAAAACTTCGATGACATTTCGGACAGGCTACTTAAAATTAATGTACATTCGGCATATACACTTATTCGATATTGTTGTTTCGGACCAAAATTTACTTATATCCTTCGCTCTTCTCATTTGTGGAAACATCCGAACCTATTAGATAAAGTTGACAAAATTATCAGGAACACCCTTTCTCTAATATTAAATGTGGCCCTGGACGACCGAGCCTGGCAACAGGCCTCACTGCCTATTCGCTTGGGAGGCCTCGGCGTCCGCAAAATTTCCAGTCTTAGTTTACCGGCATTCCTCTCCTCGGTCCACAGCACCGCAAGTCTCACTAGGAAAATTCTATCTTCCTCACTGGTGGACTCTGGGGTGCCGTGTTTGGCCGATGCGTTGAATGCTTGGAAAATGACTTGCCCAAATACAGTTTTGCCCAGTGACCCCTCCTCTCAGAGACAGTGGGATGGGCCGCTCTGCAGCATCACACGGAATGATCTTCTTAATACGTGTAATGGTGCTGCCGAGCGTGCTCGCCTGCTGGCTGTGGGAGTATGGGAATCTGGACTATGGTTGCAGGTTATTCCGTCAACCAGCATAGGCACTATGCTGGATGACAACACCTTCCGGATCGCTACATGCCTTCGATTAGGCGCTCCCTGTGTTGCTCCGCATCGCTGCCATTGCGGTGAAGCTGTCGACAGCCTCGGGCACCATGGTCTGTCGTGCTGCAGAAGTGCTGGTCGTATTGCACGGCATGCCAGCATTAACGACATTATCCGTCGTGCTCTTTCCACCGCCGGCGTACCAGCCGTGTTAGAGCCTAATGGACTGGTGCGTGACGATGGAAAGAGGCCAGATGGTATGACGTTGTTGCCATGGAAGATGGGTAGGCCCTTGGTGTGGGACGCAACATGCGTCGACACCCTGGCGCCATCACATCTTCCTAGCACGGCATGCTGTGCTGGGGCGGCTGCAGCTTCTGCAGAGACCACCAAGCGGCGCAAATATAATACCCTTATTGGAAATTATAGTTTTGAGCCGTTTGGGGTCGAAACGCTCGGACCGTGGGGCCCGAGTTCGCGGTTACTTTACAAGGACATCGCGAAAAGGCTTGTCGACGCTTCGCGTGACCAGAGGGCTGGCTTATTCTTTGGACAAAGAATTAGCATTGCCATTCAACGTGGCAATGCAGCCAGTCTTCTGGGCACGTTTCCGGAGGACAGTGATGTGGAGGAATACTTCGACGCCTGATCGATGCCCTTTTATATTATGTTTTATGTTTATATATATTTTGTATATAGTATTTTATTTTTAGTTTTGTATAAAGATAAGTAGTTTAAGTTTGTATATATATATAGTGTGTACATTTGTGTAAAATTTAAATAAATAAAGAGTCAAAATAGCGTCATTTTATTGACATAGACCCTTTTTTTGTGGTTTCATGCCCTCCGCCGTTTCTCACGATTATACCCGCATCCTGAGAGATCTACTTACTGTACCGGAATCAGATAAAATATGACCTACACTAATTGGGGTTCAAAAAAACACGAGCCTAAAATCGGTTCAGTATTTTTTTCTTTAATCGTTATATATCTATAATCTTCAATTGATTATTTACGTATTTTATGTCAACCTCCTTGAATTTGACACGGATGCAAATCAAGTGCTTGTTTATGATACCGATATTTAATGTTCGATTGCATTGTTCCTAGGTGATCATGGTATCGGCTATAGGTAACGACGGTCCACTGTACGGCACGCTGAACAACCCGGCGGATCAGATGGATGTCATCGGCGTAGGGGGCATTGGGTTCGATGACAGGATAGCGAAATTCTCGTCTCGGGGCATGACCACGTGGGAACTGCCGCATGTAAGCAACTATGTTTTTTTTTCAAGTTATTATGCTAACACAACTGATAAACTACATAATACATATTATAATACCCAGACCATGGCCAACAAGCATGCTCGTCACACAAATGTCGACCGAACCGGGAATATACCCCGGGACCTCAGGTTTAGCAGGCCGACATGGTGACCATTGCGCCATCGAGGTCGTCAAATCATGATTTTGTTAGACATTTATTAATTTTGTAACATCTTTGGTAGCGTTATGGGCAGTTAGAAGTCAGAAAGTCTGAAATCCAGATATATCAAGGGGTAATGGGTTGCTCGGGTTTGGATTCAGGAAGTCAGATAAGCAGTCGCTCCATGTAAAACTAGTGCTCAGCTGCATCCAGTAGACTGAAGGGCGACCCCTGACATAGTTCAGAAAAGGCTAGGCTAGATAATGATTCGCTTAGTCATTACTTGGACGGTTTTAATCAAGATGCAAACAGTTTTGACTTACATTGATTTATATAATAAACTTTGACTGCCTCGTTGGTCTAGTGGTCGCAAGCGCGGCTGCTGTTCTCGAGGTCTCGGGTTCGATTCCCGGGTCGGGCCGAAATCGCTTTGTGGGTTTTCTTGAACTTTCACAAAGCAGCCCGTAGTCTGGAAGTTGGTGATTGATTCAGCCGTGCATCGGAGAGCACGTAAATGTCGGTCCTGCGCCTGATCTCTTTCCGGTCGTGTCGGATTGCCGTCCCATCGGGTTATGTGAGTGAAGGAATAGTGAGTGCACCTGTGTCTGCGCAAATGCTCGTGCGCTATAATATGTCCTGCGCAGCTGGCTGATCTCTTTAAATGAGAACCGCCGCCGTGGCCGAAATCGGCCGTGGACGCCATTATAGTATAATAAAATCAAGTAAGACAATAGGTCAGTTTATCCTTAGCACCGACATCAAACATATGAATAATTTATTATGAACGCAGTGCTAACAATCTCTTCAAATGATACAAATATTGATCGTTAGACACTCTTTTATTTGAAACAACTGTTCCGTAACTATTGTACCCTTACATCTATACTAATATTATAAAGCTGAAGAGTTTGTTTGTTTGTTTGAACGCGCTAATCTCAGGAACTACTGGTCCGATTTGAAAATTTCTTTCAGTGTTAGATAGCCCATTTATCGAGGAAGGCTATAGGCTACTTTTTATCCCGGTACGGGAAGTAGTTCCCACGGGATATAAATCTGTACTTTGAATTTATAAACTGCGTATTTTAATCACACACACGAGGTCATCAAAAGTAGCGGAACAAATCAGAATCTTCAAAAGTGCCTAACGAAGTGAAGAGTCATTATTTCTTAACAACACAAACGCGAAGACTGACAAAAAGGTGAAGGAGGAATCTTGAGGAAACCTGGACTATATAGTCTGAAATCACCAACCTGCATTGAGCAAGCGTGGTGATTACGGCTCAATCCTCCTCCGTGAGAGGAGGCCTGTGCCCGGCAGTGGGACGATAGAAAGGCTTTTACAGTAACAGTAACAAACGCGAAAATTAACTTATCATCCTAATCTTCTGAAAGGACATTATTCATTTCGTACCCAAAAACTGAAAGTGTCAGCCAGAGTAAAAAATATTAATATTATACTAAACTATTACAAGAATCGTCTACAGTTAACCCCCAGGCTGCTATTTGACTTTGAAAATACAAAAAAATCCAACAATGTTTGGAGCATTACATTACGTCCTCAAACTGGAGAAGGCAGGTGCTGCCTTCAAACGACTCCTACCTAACCTGGGAAGTCATCAAATGACCCCCCCCCCTCCCGCTGTGGGTTAGCAGCGTGAGGGAAAGTCAAACTCTTACTAGCTAAAACTTGTGTCTTCATGTGCCTTCTCAAGCCCTTTATGTACCAGGGCCGCGGTAACTCGCGCGCAATCAATCCCGCAGCCCCGGCAGGCCCTGGTGTCAGCCCCACTGGGGAACACTGGAGGTTGCTGACGCCAGAGTAAATATATCGTTGATTCTCATCGAGAATAATGCTCTGATGATATTTTACTATTATAAGTAACGTCTTCGGTTAACCCCCAGACTGCTATTTGAGTTTAAAGTGTGAGAAGTCGAGACTTGAATGATCTCCTTTAGATTTGTTCAGCTACATTTGATGCTGACTAGTGTCGAGCAATGACATGTATGACACACCTTAAGCAAACAATTTGAGACGAGACAATCGAATACATAAAGGTCGAAATACCTCTGTAATGGAAGTAGTTTTTTTATTGTTTTGACTGTATCGAGCGATTTTTCGACAAAGCGGGTCATGATTCATGAATGTCACAGATCGGTAGTACCTACCTATGCGACTAAGATCGATTTTTACGTAATCAAAAACTTCAATTTGTATAATTAGTATATGTATGACATAATTATCAATCATGAGCTAAATCCTTCGATTTCATGCCAAATAGGTGTTCATTGATTTTAATTCTCATATAAACTATGTAATAGTTTTGAAAATTGAAACCTTTTTACGTTTTAACATATTTGAATGATTGGGAAGTTGACTTAGTCAAAAATGAATTACTTTATCGTATTCATGTGGATCACCTTCAATCTTGAAAACTACACAACCGATTTTCATGCGGTTTTTTTATCGGATAGAGTGTTTCAAAAGGAAGATTTACGTGTATAATACATGCATAATATAGTAGAGAAATACTATTATTTTTTTATCTTACCGAAGCGAAGCGAAGGCGGGCCACTAGTACTATATAATTTGAATGTCTGTATGTCTGTAGGGCTACGGTCGCATGAAGCCGGATATCGTGACGTACGGCAGCGGAGTCCGGGGCTCCAGCGTCACCGGGGGCTGTCGTTCACTCAGTGGTATGTATTTAACCTTTATGCAGTTTTTATTTATTATCTTTACACGGGAAACTTACATTTCTTGACAATATCTGAGTGTATTTGTTTCTCAAATTAGTTTTATTATTCAAACAGTATTTATTGAGTTCCTATTGACATATTGAGAAAAAGGGATATCTAAATTTCAATTTAAACATCAATAAGTATGTGTATTCAATCACAAACAGTCATAATGAAATCATGTCGAATTCTTACGCGCCATCAATCTTCGTAAGCTAGGTCATTCACCCCGACTATGATTTTTTTTATCAGTTACATTCTTAAACGGTAAAGTGTATCGCTGCATAATAATATTACAACACTTTCTAAAGATTATTTAAATTTTATTTTTGTATAAAACAGGTTTTGATATCATTTAATCGCTTATCTATAGTAATATAATGAAGAGGAAACATTTTTTTTGTTTGTTTGTTTGTTTGCACCCTAAAGGCTCCGAAACTACTGAACCGATTTGAATGATTCTCTCACTGTTTGAAAGCTCACTCTTCCCAAATAACATAGGCTGTATTTTATCCCGGTACACGCAGTAGTTCCCGCGGGATGTGGGTGAAACGATATCACGACAAACGACTAGTTTTTCAATAAGGATAACATTTACCTGTATCATTTGTTGTGTGAGACAGCCATAACGGAAAATCTCCTAAGAAAGAAGCGCGCAAAAATGCGGGTGTGCGATGGACGAGGAACGTAACTGTCTTCGCCTTTATACGTCTTCTTTGGACCCGACCATTTTTTGTAATACCGAAAATCGTTTTCAGATGTCTCATCTCTGTCTATGATCGTTTTGATCATGCCCTGTATGTCGTAGCCGTATGCCATAGCCCACCATAGTTGCATATCTATATGAGCTAGAAGGTGGCGCCTGACCTACCTGCACTATGGCATCTCCGCTCATCTTTGAGAGAGCAAATTTTTGGTAGCGTGAGTGAGTAAATGGGTATTTACGCGCGGCAGTTAAGTTGATGTCACTGTCAATGTCACCATCAGGTGCGCAAGATTTTACATTAAAGGAGATCGTTAAGATACTGGATTATTAATTTTAATCAATCCTTACTATGTATAACCCAAAATCATCGCTGGTCGCTGATAGCCCAGGGTCCACAGAAACTTGCCCATTGTCCTTTCAAGGATTCTTGGATCACCTATTTTTATATCTCCAAAGTCTGTTGCTCGCCGCACGGTGAGTCATTTCGTGCAAATTGTATGATGTTTAAATCAACGAACTGAGGCTCAAGTTCATCGACAAAAAAAAACGTCAGTTTTCGTAAAACAGCTGTTTACCATGAATTTATGCACTAAATGTTCAAAGTGAACGGTTGTTTTGAGACAAACGGAGGTTTATGTGACAGCATAAACCTCCGTTTGTCTCAACTTGGGCCTAAGTAGGTACTTGCGCTCGACTGACAATTATTTACAGTGCGTTTCTGATACTTCGTGTGCATTAGTTTAAGGTTGTCAAACAATAGATGTAGTAGTTTTATAATATTTACGTATAGTATTTTCTACGGGCCTTATTATCAATTATCATGCCTGTGTTTGGACTTGTTTGAAAAGTTATGCAATTATTTTTATGTCAATTTATAAAAGCGTGATTCGGATGGCACGTTAAACAGTAGGTCCCGGCTGTCATTGAACATCCTTGGCAGTCGTTACGGGTAGTCAGAAGTCAGTAAGTCGGACACTAGTCTAACCAAAGGGGTTGCACGGGTAACTGGGTTGAGGATGTCAGATAGGCAGTCGCTCCTTGTAAAAGACTGGTACTCAGCTGCATCAGGTAAGACTAGAAGCCGACCCCAACATACTTGGGAAAAGGCTCGGGAGACGATAAAGATGATGTATAGTATTTTGTATGTGTTTGGAATTAATAGAAAGGTTTTGTGATGATTTTTATGTCCATTTATAAAAGCGTGTTTTATTAAATTATGAATCTATTGTATATCCAGGTACATCGGTAGCCTCCCCAGTAGTGGCAGGCGCCATAGCTTTGTTGGCAAGCGGGGTGCCTCGAAATAACCTGACGCCCGCGTCCGTCAAGCAAGCGCTGTGTATGACGGCGCTCCGACTCCATGGACCCAATATGTTCGAACAGGGCCACGGGAAACTCGACCTTATTAGCGCTTATCAGGTAAACTATAGTCAAAATATAGGATTTTTTAGATTTCTGTATCTTTTTTTGTTGTTGGGAAATCATCAAGTGACTCCTCCCGCTGTGGGTTAGAAGCGTGAGGGAGTGTCAGGCTCTTGTTAAACCCATCATGTTCCTTCGAACTTTTTCGAACGCACCCGCAGCCGCAGGGGGCAGGCCCTGCTGGGCCCCGCTGGGGTGGCTGACGTCTCTTTGACTCTCGCGTGGAACATTGCACGCCGCCGACACGGGTCTGTTGTCTATACAGACGGAGGAACGATGAGCCACCAGAACTCACCGCCCAGAGCCGCGCCTACGGTGGCCGGGATTCGACTCTCGAGATTTCCATATCTACAGGGTTAAAACGAGCTACTGACTTCGCTGCCCGTTTGACCAGATTGTCTCTCATGAGTCGTGATAGACAGTTATCATAAATATTGTTTTTCTGTTTCAGCTATAACAACAAATTAATTGGTCTATGTTCTGTTCAAATAATTGATTCTCTTTCTTTCTTAAATACTTGTAGAATGCGAGACCCTATACGAGACTGAGCGGTCCAAATAATACAAAACATAGTTTCCATAGAATTACCTTTTAAAACTCAAGTTAACTTCAAAACTTCCATTTACCTATTATGTTTGTTTGACTTCCAGTTCCTCCGCAAGTACGAGCCCCAAGCATCGTTGAGCCCGAGCTACATCGACCTGACGGAGTGTCAGTACATGTGGCCTTATTGCACGCAGCCGCTGTACTATAGCGCTCAGCCGACCATAGCTAACGTCACTGTTATCAACGGACTTGGCGTTTCAGGGAGAGTGGTAAGTAATGAACTAATAGTTAGAATATTTAAAAGTATTAAAAAGGTTCGTGGGAGGAAGACCTAAGAAAAGATTGCCTGAAAGATGACATGAATAGGAAGGGAGTGAGTGTCAGTATGACAGGAAAAAATTGAAGCGGAAGACATATTGAGCCGACACCAAATAAAATTGGGAACAGGGCAGGAGGAAGAAGAAATAAAGTTCAACGGAATTACTTTCCGCCTGGTTAAAAAGTAGCCTACGAGTGATGGTGTGAAAGCTATATTATCTACTGGCAAGTTTCAACAACGACTCTTCACCCGTTTGCGTGAAATGCAAACACGTCACACAAACTTAAGCCTCCATAATTACCTCTATATTACCTCCCCACTCAGAGACATTCAATGGTTACTTAAGCCATTCCTTAGTGAAGGATTTGTATGACATTCCGTCACTAAGGAGTGACTTAAGTAATCATTGAATGTCTCTGAGTGGGGATGTTAGTGTCATTCAAGCAAAATGCGATAGTATTATTGCATTGGTATATCATTAACATGTAATCTTTTCGTATAAAAAACTTGATGTATGTTATTCACCTTCAACGAGGTAATTTTAATCTTCACGCGTTTTACTCAATTAGGTACGCCTATCGCATTATAATTATAATTTATTATATGGTTACTTTAACTACTCTTTTCATAAAATGTTCTATTAGTTCTTTAGGAGGAAACTATAAAAAATATGTGTGATAATTAAACTCATTTCACAGTTCGCAAATTATATTTATTCCTATTGAAATTATGTATTATATTTATTCCAAGTTCCAACATATATTATATTTTAACAATAAATAAGCAAATATTTATCCATTGAATAAATATGGCAATCTGAATGTTTTTTATTTAATTGTTCTCCGAAATAGTTTAACATATCATTTAACATGTTTCGCCGACACCAAATAAAATTAAGATAAGGGCAGGAGGATGATGACGATGATCATTTAATATCTAATTTTTTGTCCGTAAAACTGTATTTTTTCCTAAAATAGAGTGAGTAAATGATGCTCACCGTAGAAATCGTCACACAATTAACACTAGCATTCCATGTATTTTCAGAAAGAGGTGACGTGGCATCCCCACCTGCCCCACGGGGTCTTGATGTCGGTGTCTGCTGAGTACAGTCAGATCCTCTGGCCCTGGTCGGGGTGGCTGGCCCTCAGCTTCTCAGTACTCGAGGAAGGCGCCGACTTCGATGGCATCATTGAGGTAAAGAACCACGTGATTTTTTAGAAGAGATTACACGTGTGTGTGAACAAAAATTTTTCCTTCTGGTGTACTAAGGCTTAACACCGACAATATAAATGTCCGGTTATTTTGAAATCAAGTGTTTACTTCGAAAATTGGATTACAAAGCCATAGTTAACAGTTGTTTTAAGAAAACTGACGCTAATCTTGTCCGTGAGGCGTGAGAACACTTGTAAAATGTCCACGAAATTGCAACCTTTGTGCGCGAACAAATGTGAGCAGCAGACTCGAGCTGACGCGTTCATTTTTTGGTGGAATCTCACCAAAAGAAACTTCATGCCTGCATGCAACATAAAAATATGGATCTTAGGCCCTTTCATAAGAATACCTATTTTTAATTAGAAATCAAGCTCTGTCAATCAAAATTTAATTTAATAACTGTAAGTATACTCCTATTTTAATAGTAGCCCGGTCAAAATAGACATTTGAAATAACAAAAATTCCCACAGAGCTGATTTTTGGTGGAGAGCTAGATTTGATCATTATAAATAAAATACTAAAAGTCCCCATCGATCCCATGTGTGCGTCAAAAGTTATTCGAGGTCAAATGTCAAAATTTTAGGTTTTTTGATTTTTTTTCGAAAACGGTAAGTTTTATCAAAAAAAGACATCAGACCAAAATTGTAGATCTTTAAATTTTCTATAAAAATGGCATTAACAGTTTTCTCCTAAATCTTACCATTCCTGAGATATCGCGCTTTAAAGTATATTCCATACATGACATGCACACATTTCCACGCCACCTGTGAGGTCGTGTACTCGGCGCGTTTTTTTTACCGTAGTTTTTCCTGTAGGCCTCCTCCACTAACTGTCATGACAATTTTAGGATAGTTTAAGGGAATAATTGCCGTCAAGTTCTAATATGATATAATTATTAATATTATCTATTGGGTTAACTATTATTGTGATTGTTTTAGATTTATCAGATTCATACAAAAACTCGTGGTGGCCTAGTGGATAAAGAACCAACCTCTCGAGTATGAGTGGGTTCGATTCCATGTCAGACAAGTACCAATGCAACTTTTCTAAGTTTGTATGTACTTTCTAAGCATATTTTGGACACCAACGACTGTTTCTGATGGCACGTTAAACTGTAGGTTCTGGATGTCATTGAACATCCTTGGCAGTCGTAATGGGTAGTTAGAAGCCAGTAAGTCTGACACCAGTCTAACCAAGCGGTATTGGGTTGCCCGGGTAACTGGGTTGAGGGGCTCAGATAGGGCAGTCGCTCCTTGTAAAGGACTGGTACTTAGCTACATCCGGTTAAACTAGAAGCCGACTCCAACATAGTTGGGAAAAGGGCTCGGAGGATGATTTGATACTACAATCTTTTTTGCAATTGCAAAAAATTATGTCAGGAGTTTTCCTGGAGCAGGTGGGAGTAAAGTTTTAATAGGTTCCAGATATTATGTATCAATTTCCAACCCCAGTCTTCTGGATAAAAATGGAAATGTCGAAGGAAAATAAGCGTGCGATAATTTTCTACAACTTTAAAAGCGGATTGTCGCGACTTCAGCGCTTTAAAAAAAAAATCTGTGTTTAGTGATGGATGCAGAACCATGCCTTAGGACTGCAGTACGCTGATATTTAGGATTTAAAAGTGGGCAATCTAGCCTTAGAGACAAGCCACGTGAAGGTAGTTCAAAACCCGATATGACCCAAGATAATATCGAGGCTATGCGGCAGTTAATTGTCGCAGACCAACATGTAACATACCGTGACATAGATCCGTGGGCATAACGATTGTTTTACATTCCACAAAATTAAGTAGTCTTCATGGTAAACGTTTCAGCACACCTGAAAAAGCTGTTGACTCATACAAATCGGCCAATTTGACTACCCCCACTTTAGAATGGAATAAATGTTTCAAGAACTGGGTTTAATGCGTGCAAAAGTGCATTAAATATCGCAGAGAATTCTTTGAAAAACAATTAATGGTATTAACCTATTAGATTGTCTGTACTTATTTCAAACGATACAACTTAAAGGCAGCCCTCGTATGTACGTGGCTTATATGTGCATATCATGTACAGTGTGACTCTTTGAATCGCGATATCTCAGGAATGGTAAGATTTAGGAGAAAACTGTTAATGCCATTTTTGTAGAAAATTTAAAGATCTACAATTTTGGTCTGATGTCTTTTTTTGATAAAACTTACCGTTTTCGAAAAAAAATCAAAAAACCTAAAATTTTGACATTTGACCTCGAATAACTTTTGACGCACACATGGGATCGATGGGGACTTTTAGTATTTTATTTATAATGATCAAATCTAGCTCTCCACCAAAAATCAGCTCTGTGGGAATTTTTGTTATTTGACCACTACTTTTATGTCTATTTTGACCGGGCTATAGATTTAATTTTTGTAGTTGTTCTGTATTGCGAGTGGCGCACCAAATAAATAAAATTTGCGTTACATCGCATTGTGCATTACGTCTAGCGCCGATAATCTATACTATCTATACTAATATTATAAAGAGGAAAACTTTGTTTGTTTGTTTGTTTGGTTGTAATGGATAAACTGAAAAACTACTGGACAGATTTTAAATATTCTTTCACCATTAGAAAGCTATATTATCTGCGAGTAACATAGGCTATATTTTATCCCGGTGCGGGCAGTAGCTCCCACGGGACGCGGGTGAAACCGCGGGAAAACGGCTAGTAATTAATAACCATAGAAAGTGCCATCTTAAAATGATACATTTTGAAAAAAAAAAAACATATAGCAATAGGTTCAACAAACTCCGACATAATTGTTATTTTTTTATTACAACAGCAAGTTAGAAATAAGTACACAAATGTAATTACTATTATTAAAACTAATTGAGTGAGACGTGTCATGGTGAATTGTCGTTTGTTTAATATTTTACAATTGGACAGGGCCACGTGAATGTGACGGTTGAGAGCTACGACGCCTCGGGAGAGAAAACTATGAAGAATGCCACACTCACGCTGCCTATACGGTAAATATACATGGAGAACAAAATGAGCGGAGATGTCGTAACGGAAAATCTCCTATGAAAGTAGCGGGTGTTCGGAGCGCCAAAATTCGGGTGTTCGGAGGACGATGAACGTTACTTTCTCTCCGCGCTCTTAGGAATCCGCTCATAAATCGAAAAATCTCTGATACGTCTATCGAATAACACCAAACGCCCCGTTAGTTCACTCGTAACTGATCGTTGTGATCACACCGACTGTACGTACTTGACGTAGAAGAAGGCGCCTGACCTTTCCAACTTATGGCATCTCCGCTCACCTCTCCTACCTCCGTGGTAAATACACAACAATTTGAAAAAAAAATCTATACTAATATTATAAAGCGGAAGAGTTTGTTTGTTTGTTTGTTTGTTTGTTTGAACGCGATAATCTCCGAAACTACTGGTTCGAATTGAATAATTCTTTTTGTGTTGGATAGTCCAGTTATCGAGGAAGGCTATAGGCTATATAACATCACGCTACGACCAATAGGAGCAAAGATATAGTGGTAAATGTGTAAAAAACGGGAGAAATTATTTCATCTTTGAAGCCTTCCGTTGCGTGCGCCGTGAAAACGGTTCAAGATACACAAAAAATATGTATTAAGGAATAATAGCTCTTTTAATGGTCTAAAAAACAGTCCGCGACAGTGTATGTCTATCTTTTAAGATTAACTCACAAAAACCGTTTTTATGGTACCTAATTTGGTCGAAATAATTTGTTTAAGTTGTATCAACATAATAATATTAATCTTTATTCAAATAAATATGTTGTTGGTTAAGAGTACTAAATTGTGAATAAAATTGTCTTTGACATAACTTAATTTCAACAAAAAACTGTAAAGATTACAATGATAAATAACTCCGAAACAAAACCAACTCGCTCTCTGCGCTGGCCGGCGCGGCGGGAGAGAGGCGGTGCTTACGGGCAAGCCGGGAGGGGGGTGTAGCTCAACGAGATACCATGCCGCGCGGCTCAGGTCGGCTCCCTACTGAACGGTTGAATGCAGCGCTAATTTGTTTATGCGATATAATTATCATCGTAATATTACTTTTTAAACACAGTTTCATTTTGTAGTTGTTTTCTATATAGTAGGTACTTTGTTTGTTTTAGGATAGTATTTAGTTACACAATAATAACACTTTTTTGTTTTCATGTACCTGCATTATCTATATATATAAAAGAAAGTCGTGTTAGTTACTCCACTTATAACTCAAGAACGGCTGAACCGATTTAGCTGAAAACTGGCAGGGAGGTAGTTTAGAGCCAGGAAAAGGACATAGGATAGTTTTTATTACAAAAAATAAAAAATACAATTTATTCCGGACATACAGCGCCATCTATTGTTTAAACCAAAAATATGCCGGATGCCACTATTCCACGCGAACGAAGTCGCGGGCAAAAGCTAGTGCGTAAATAATAGGCCTTTGCGAATAACTTATCATAAAGTTGTGATATAGCGAATTTACCAGTTGTACTGTTTTCCACAATACTCTATTTGAAGCCGGAGCGAAATAATATGATATGTGAACATTGTCGATACTCAGACGTGTTTTAGCTCAAGTGGTTTTTTATGACAACTTATTAATAATATTAATATGACAACTTATTACATTTACCTCAAGTAATGATTCTTTGAAATTGAGCGTCTAACGGATGCATTTTGTATGGAAACTAATCCGTATGCCGGACGATAAACGCACCGTTACCGCATCGCAACTTACACGAAACGTCCAATTTAGAAGAACCCTACAGACTATCGTAAAGAAACGTTTTGATAGCTAGCCGCCGACCGCAAATGCCGATCACATGTGCAGCGAATACATGAAATCAGATATCTGAAGGTGATTGCACATGTAGCTGCCGCAGTGGCCCAAAACATCTTCATGTATAATCATACAAATCAGCAGGGCAGCTGCGGCACGCGCGGTCGGCAGTAGCAGTCGTCAGCTCGCTTCCAAAACGTACCTTCAAATGGGCCCAAAAGCTTTTTACAAAGCTGCGCGAAAAAGTTCCTTAGAGGCATACAAAAAACTTTTTATAAGTATTTGTGTATCATGCTAGCCCGCACTGCGAGATACAATCCGCCATTCTTTTTATTGCCCTTATTTTATAAATTCAAAAAATAAACAGCAGAAGTAACCCTTAAAAATGTATTAAAATATGCTATCAATTTTTTTTAAATGTAAATGTAAATCTTATATGTATATACCTCGTGTGTTCATAAGTTTTGAGACAAAATAAAAGTTGCATATCTTTTAAAATAATTAACTTATATTTATAAAAACAATAGTAAACATTAAGTAAATAGTAAGTAAAAATTAAATATAATTATTATTCAAAATGACCACCCCTGTTTTTAATACATGCCCTTAGACGATTTGGCCAGTCATCAATGGCGGCACGAATCTTTTCCAGAGGAATTCGCTTCGCTTCTCGGACAAGAGCTCGCTTAAGTGACTCCAAGTTTGGGTGGGACTTTCGGCATGCTCTGAGCTCTAATTCGGTCCATAGAGAATAATCCAGCGGGTTGAGGTCGGGGCTGGAGGAGGGCCATTCATTCGCCGCAATGAAGGCCGGCACATTTTCCTTCAGCCAAGCTTGAGTGGTTTTAGCCTTATGGGATGGCGCCGAGTCTTGCTGGAAAACCCAATACTTGTTATGGAATAGGGTATTAGACAGGGGTTTCACAACAGTCTCTAGAATGTCACTTTGATAATTTTTGGCTTTCACCTTGACGCCTTCTAGGCAGAAATGAAGCTGAGTCACACCTTCGTACGAAACTCCCCACCATACCATGACACTAGCCGGATGATGAGTACGCGAGACATTCCGTGCTGAAGCTGGGACATCCTTGCTACTTTTGGCATACACTTTATTGTTTTGTCGGTTGAACTTTTCTTCGACAGTAAAGATTTTCTCGTCGGTGAAGAGTATCTTCCTCGCATCGTGTCTCCTAAGCAGTATTGGACAATTTTCGCGTCGCAATTGACGAAGGCGATCGTTTAAAAAGTGTACTTTCCTACGGCTATACGCCTTAACCTTGAGATCATATTTCAGTATTCTGTTGACTGAAACGCGCGAAATATTGGTCTGCAGAGCGAGTTTCTTCTGAGTGCGACATGGATTTCGGCGAAGTCGCTCTCGGATGATTTTAATGTTCGCAGGCGTCCTCACAGAGCGTGGACGACCACTTCTTTGCCGATCTTGTAAAGAACTTGTCTCCTTGTATCGTTTAATAGTGTAATACACGAAGTTACGGCTCACACCAAAACTTTTCAGTTCTCGGAAAATGTCCATAGGTTTTCTTCCCACCTTAAATAGTGAAATGACGGTCGCACGTAATTCTTTTGTTCCCTCCATTACGAGAAAATTTAAATAAAATAATCCGAAATCATAGATATTAAAAGTTAACATTCCAAATTCAAAATTAGAAAAAAGAAATATACAGCAGCCAGTAATTTTTATTTTATTTTTATAAGTAAAAAGTTTGTCTCAAAACTTATGAACACACGAGGTAAAATTCTCTTGTCACAATGTTGTAACGTTACTCCGAAACGGCATTACTGATTTTTACCATATTTAATATGCATATTCAGTAGGTCTGAGAATCGGCTACTGGCTATTTTTCATACCCCTAAGTGCACTAGAAACTACCTATGAATATTGTTTACAGCAAAACAATGTTTGCCGGGTCAGCTAGTGTATTTAAAATTTAATATTTCTATTTGTTCAGAGCCCGAGTGATCCCAGTGCCTGTTCGTTCTCGCCGTCTCCTCTGGGACCAGTTCCACAGTCTTCGCTACCCTGGTGGCTACTTCCCGAGAGACGACCTTCGAGCCAAGCACGATCCTTTGGATTGGCACGCCGACCATGTCCACACTAATTTCCGTGACATGTACCGTCGCCTTAGAGAGCATGGATTCTATCTTGAGGTTATGGGTAAGTATTACAATTTATACACGGTGCATGTAGCTGGAGCAAGTTAACATGCGCAATTGACAAGTGACAAGAGTACGCGGGTGGGTATTTTGCTTTGGTACATGCGCGAGTCGCTGGACCCGCATGTTTTTAAAAAGCATGTAACCTGCGCACGTGCCTCAAAATGCTCAAGCCACTTGCGCCGTGTAGACGCACCCTTACTTTAAACTCATTTATTCAAACTTGGCTGCGAAACAACAGTTTTTGAACGCCAAAATTTACAAAAGACAGCACCCAAAACGCCCACCCTTCACCACTTCCCATGTGTTTGTTGTTGGAAAAAATAGCGCAACAATCTGCCGAGCAACTCAAATTTTGATCCGCTTTCCCAGCCCATATTTCAAATCGGTTCAGTAGTTCAGGGCCCTATTCTAAGCAGACGAACAAACATACAATCACATCCATCCTCTTGTATATTAAGGACTGGCCGCTTTCCAGCGGTTTCACCCGCGTCCCGGAAAATACTACCCGTACCAGGATAAATATGGCCTATGTTACTTCGGAAGAGTGTTGCTTTCCAACAGTCATAATCTTTAAAATCCAGTAATTTTGAGTTTATCCCTTACAAACAAACATACAAACATTTTTATTTTTTATATTAGTAAAGATAAAAGCAAAATAAAAGTCGATCGACCACCAATTTAACGTGCCTTTCGAAACTCATGTTTTCATGACTAACGGCTGAACCGATTTAGCTGAAAATTGGCAGGGAGGTAGTTTAGAGCCAAGAGAAGGACATAGGATAGTTTTTGTCACCATCCGGCTACGGGAAGCAGTTATCTCGGGACGCGGGTGAAACCGCGGGCGGAAAGCTAGTTACTACTATAATTTAGAAACAATTTTTGCCTTCTAAAACTCATGTTGTATATACTTAATTAAATTAGCTTCTGCAAGCGGTTTCACCCGCATCCCGTGGTAACCTCTGCAGGAACGCGCATAAAAAGTAGCTAACACTGAAAGAATTTTTCAAATCGGACCAGCAGTTCCTGAGATGAGCGCTTTCAAACAAACAAACGCTTCAGCTTTGCAATATTAGTACCTATAGATTTTTGTAGTGAATTAGACACTAATTCTATTGCAGGTTGTCCCCTAACCTGTATTGACACATCATTATACGGGGCGCTACTGCTAGTGGACCCTGAAGACGAGTATTTTCCCGAAGAGATGGCGGCACTGAAGCGAGCGGTCGACGCGGGCATGTCTCTCGTCGTCTTCGCCGATTGGTACAACGCGTCTTTATTACGACACGTCAAGTTCTACGATGAAAATACTCGACAATGGTAAGAAAAATAAAAAAAAAACTATTATACATTTTCACAGGAATGAATTTTATCTAGTGCGCAAACTTTGTCAACTTATAGTTAAATAAGTTTTATAGATACGTATATTTTTATTTTGTTATGTTTTAGTACAAAAAATAATAGTTATTGATAGCGAAAGATGTTTATTTTGTAACCGATTGTACGGTCACAGTCGTCATAGTAGGCACGGCGGCAACGCGAAACCGGTTTACTGACGCAATCGCTGCTCCAAGCGCATAAGAATAGTTAGTATCCATATTTTGCTGATTTTAGGGTGGATAAAAAATTAAAAAAAAAGATACTGACGATGCAGATATGTTCTGTTAATGATTCTGGACCACCAGTTTTTTTTGCACTGCGTAAATTTCATTCCTGTATAATTATGTAGTAAAATTACCGTTCGTCCCATGAAGGCATTGTTAGGTATCGATACCTAATTATATTAGTGTCAACAAATCGAGCGCATGCGACGATAAATAATATAATGAGCCATGTGAATATCTAGCCTGTATTATCCTTTCGGGACGGATGGTAATTTTAATACACATCGTATAGCTGTCGGCTTCCTGTCTAATGGAAATCAGCTAAGCACCATTGTTTTACAAGGAGTGTCAAGGAGTGATTGCCTATCTAACCTCCAAAACTCAGTTACCCGGACAACCCGATACCCCGTGGTAAGACGGGTTGTCAGACTTTCTACTAGACTGGCTTCTGAATACCCGTAACGACTGCCACACCAGTTTATCGTGCCTTCTTAAACCCAACTGTATACAATAACAACATGCGAAGATTGTGTAGAATCGCTAAGAAAAACATATGATATTAAAAATATTAATATTAATTTTGATTTCAGGTGGATACCAGAGACGGGTGGCGCCAACGTACCTGCCTTAAACGACTTACTGAGCATGTATCAGGTAATAATGATTAAGATTTACCTCAAAATAATTTCCATATAGACTGAAGTGCTACATATGATATCCATTATTATTAAAAAATATCATTTTACTAAAAGTAAAAAGCTATCTTCCAGAACCTGAAATATAGTACAAAAATCCTATGTAATCTTCAAAATTCTATGTTCCATACCCTTTTAATTTACATATGTTAAATGCCTCGTTGACTCGCGACCGCAGTCCATGAGATCTCGGGTTTGATCCCCGGGACGGTCCGAAATCTCCTTATGGGTTTACGATACTTTCACAAAGCAGCCCCTCAGCGGCCCGATTCTCCTAATTTTACTTAAGCGACGATCGATCGACGTTCGACTCGATTCGACTGAGATCCAATCCCGACTCGATTACGATTGAAGCGTATGTGGCATTCCGCTATTTTTTCTTTGAAATAAACGTTTTTATCCTTTTCTATCATTCAATAATGAATCATTTTGTCTGCAAATGATTTACGATTGCAAAATGATTGTACAGCAAACTACCGTATAGACCAAAATCACCAAAATAGCAGACCAATCGCACACCAATCAAATGTCAATCGAATACGATTGGTCTTTTATTAGTAGCAGAATGCCCGATATGGTTAAAACTGCTAATGCGATCATATTGCAATTCGATTTCTATTCGATTTTGACATTATTAACTTAGGAGAATCGGGCCCCTGGTAGTTGGTGGTGTATCACCCACGTGTCTAGGAGGGCACGTAAAGCGAGCGTCCTCGTTCGCTACTCAGTAGCAATTGCTGTTACAATTCCACGTCAGAGGTCGTCAGGTGGGTTTGAGAAAACTCTGACACCAGGGCTTGCTAGGTGATTAAACCTGCAGCCCACTCGATATCGATAAAAAGAAGACCTACATTACGGGCCGATTTCTCAGGCATCAGTTAACTTGTTAAGTATGGCGGCTTGACATATTTTCTATACGAAAGCTGTCAAAATTTCAAACATACTCTGTAGATAAAAGTTATCTGACGATTGAAAAATCGCCCCTAAAAACCATAAATAATATTGAACCAGGTAGCGCTAGGTGACCGCGTGTTCGACGGCGCGTTCCGACTGGGCGGTCACCCAATGTACTACGCCAGCGGCACCCATATACACAGCTTCCCCGAACACGGGATTTTGATCACTGCCCCCCTCAGCGATCAAGGACATCAGGTAAGAAATATTTTATTTAAAAACGCCAAAAGACCAATGCAACTGTCGTTTAATCTGTGTTAGTTCAGGGACTCTAAAGATGAACTGACTCTAAAAACTCATGAAATCCTAACTCTCCCAACTTCTCATTAGAATTTGACCTTTTAATCATATCGATAGATAGTACTAGCTTCTGCCAGCGGTTTCACCCGCATCCCGTGGGAACTACTTCCCGTACCGGGATAAAAACCCGGGTAGTCTATAGCCTTCCTCGATAAATGGGCTATCTAACACTGAAAGAAATTTTCAAATCGGACCAGTAGTTCCTGAGATTAGCGCGTTCAAACAAACAAACAAACAAACTCTTTAGCTTTATAATATTAGTATAGATAAAACAAAGTCGCCTTCTTAAATCATTAAAACTACGCAACGGATTTTGATGCGGTTTTTTCAATAGATAGTGTGATTAAAGAGGAAGGTTTATATGTATATGTAGTGTATTTAGTATCAGCATTGTACCTTCCCGTGCGAAGTCGGGGCTGGTCGCTAGTATCTCATATAGAACATTTTATAGCGATAACATAAAAAGCTAATGGCGGGGTGACAGCAAGCACTCACCTACTTAACAAGAGCCGTGCTGAAGTTGTGTCGTGCCGTGCCATGATCTTAAGTCGAGATTGCCTAATTTTCTTTCCTGACGTTCGTTAATTATAAAATTATCAAAATTCTTGATTTTTTCGTTTCATCTCGTTGAGGCAGGTGAATATTTCCTTCATTGTTGATACCATCATAAGGGTGCATCTACACGGTGCAAGTAGCTTGCGCATGTTCATTCACATGCGCAGATTACATGCTTTTTAAAAACATGCGGGTCTAGCGACTCGCGCATGTATCAAAGCAAAATGCCCACCCGCCTGCTCTTGTCACTTATCACTTACGTATGTTAACTTGCTCCAGCTACATGCTCCGTGTAGACGCACCCTTAATGTCTTATTTGTATTTTACAAGCTTTTATTTAACTTGCAATGTATGTATGTATGTATGTATGTAACTATGTGTGTTCGGGTGAAATTTTACAACTCAATTTTAAGGCACTTGCCCTCAACCGATTGAGCTGAAATTTTGCATACATGTTTAGTTTGGATGACAATGCATGTTAAGCTATGTGACGTCATCCTTAATCCAACATGGCTAAATATACAAGATGGCAGACTAGTTATTTTTAAGGTACCTATACAATATGGGTATCAAATGAAAGGGATTGACAAGTAGAACACATTGCACTTTGCGAAATAAAAATCCAAGATGGCCGCCGCTACAAAATGGTGAATAACCTATTTTTTTCAATCCCATCCATATGGGTATCCAATGACAGGGCTTGACAAGTAGAATAAAGTGCAATATACCAAATCAAAATCTAAGATGACCGCCGCTACAGAATTTAGACTTAGGAACTTACCAGGTGAAAACTAAAAAGTATAAAATAAATTGAGGTAAAAAAATCTTTAAAAACAAGCTTTTATTTAAATTTATATGTTTTAAAAGCTTGTCGCGATTTTACTAAGAAAGTAAATACGAGTACTTAAATCTCGCGACAAGCTTTTAAAACGTATAAATTGTGTGAAATATGTTAAATTTGAAATGTCGTTATAAGTTGACAGTAAAGTTACAGTAAAAGTTTATTTTTTTCTTTTTAGCGCATTTAAATAAAAGCTTGTTTTTAAAGATTTTTTTACCTCAATTTTTATTGGTCATTATTGTTTTTCTCTAGATAATGACAGGCGAGAAGCCGGGAGGAGGAGGCGGAGCGGCGGGTGGCGGGGAGACAGTCGACGTGCCGATATTAGGCCTTCTACAAACTGACGGCGAAACCAGAGACTACACCAATGACACCAGCGACAAGCCCAGGGTCTGTATACGAGATATTAATTCATATAAAATAAAATTAAACAAAAGTCGTTGCCATTAGGCTGTAATAAGTCATTCAAAACAAAGTCAAATGTTTTTATTTCAAACTAGCTTCTGCCAGCGGTTTCACCCGCATCCCGTGGGAACTACTTCCCGTACCGGGATAAAAAGTAGCCTATAGCCTTCCTCGATAAATGGGCTATCTAACACTGAAAGAAATTTTCAAATCGGACCAGTAGTTCCTGGGATTAGCGCGTTCAAACAAACAAACAACAAACTCTTCAGCTTTATAATATTAGTATAGATAGGCCTTTGCAGGCTCCTATGAAACGTCGCACCAAAAATTTGGTCTCATGGAGAAGAGCCGGCAAGAAGCTCTATATACACTCTTTTTAAGATAATATTTTCACGAAGACAGATTACTTAACAATAGTAAGCTGATCATCTCATCACCACCATCTCCAGAGCCTTTTCCCAACTCTGTTGGGGTTGGCTTTAGTCTAACCGGATGTAGCTGTAGTGAACCAGTGTTTTACAAGGAGCGACTGCCCTACCTGACGTCCTCAACCCAGTTACCCGGGCAACCCAATACCCCTTGGTTAGACTGGTGTCAGACTTACTGGCTTCTGACTACCCGTAATGACTGTCGAAGATGTACACTGACAGAGGGGAGCTACAGTTTAACGTGCCATCCGAAACGCGGTCTTCGGTGTCCAAGATATACTTAGAAAGTACATACCAACTTAGAAAAGTTGCATTAGTACTTGCCTGACCTTGAATCGAACCCACGCCCTCCTACTTGAGAGGTTGGTTCTTTACGCACTAGGCCACCACGACTTATGTCAATAATGAGATATGAACAATATTTTGTGGAACTGATTTGAAAGAATATTTCACTGTTGGAAGGCTAAACTTCCCGAGTAACATAGCATATTCTATCTCGGCACCGCCAGTTAACTGCTGAAACCAGCTAGTTTTCAGATAAACAGACATTTATGTTGTCGTTGAACTTTCAGCACGTCACATCATTAAAATATTGATATCATTTTCACATTATTTGTTTGAATAGGATTTTTTTTAAGAGATAAATTAATAATTTATTTTCAACTAGCATACGCCCGCGGCTTCGCCCGCGTCGAATTCGGTTATATCGCGTTTCCAAGAGAATTCTTCAAAAGTCCGGGATAAAAACTATCCTATGTTCTTTCTCAAGGTCAACTATAACTCTGTACCAAATTTTATTAAAATGATTTCAGTAGTTTAGACGTGAAAGCGTAACAGACAGACAGAGTTACTTTCGCATTTATAATATTAGAAGGGATCACAATATTACACTATACGCTTTCAGCTAAATATATTTTTTTCTTGTCAAAATCAAAATCAAATTTTTATACAGTCTGGGCGGTTAGTAGTCTACGGGGATTCTTCCTGCCTCGAAGGGGGTGCAGCCCGTAGCTGCCACTGGTTGCTGCTGGCGTCCCTGCAGTATGCCCTGGTGGGACACCTGCCGTCCTCCCTCAAGGACGCAGCCACACCACGCCAACATCGACTCAGAGATGTACACATTATACCTTCAGGTATGTTATATCGGGTGTGTCGAACCTAATCACATAAACACTAGCCGTCCTACCACAAAAACTTTTAAACGTCAGTTTAAGACTTGTCTAAAAAATGTCAAATTATGACGTTGACATATGGTTCATTTTGCAGCCACAATTTTTTTAGACAAGTGTAAAACGGGTGGTTAAGTTTTTGTTGTAAGACCATAGAAGTTCCGGGCTTCATGCTATACATACTAAGTCCGCGCACCATCAATGTGACGGCATACATGTTTTTTTTTAATATAGATTTAGCTTAACAATAGCAAATTAGTCATAAAATATGAAAGAAACAAAAACATAGTTGGTGAAATATTTAACAATGAATTTATTTGACTGCCTTGGCCTTAGCCTTCCCTCCTTAGCCTTCTTTCTAGTGTTAAATTAAAAACGTTTATATAAGTATGTATGTCGATAATAAATGTCGATAGCAAAAAAAAATACGTAAAAATAAAAAAAATATAATTTCAAACAAAGTAAATATAATAAAAATATCCGAAATTAGAACACCATATAAGAGTCAGTCATGACAAACAACAGAAATTCTCCCTTGAAAACTGACAGCTGTCAACTGGTCAAAACATTCGATACTCCTAACTTTATCTCCGCTTTGCTCATGATGTTGTAAATTATGAAAACGAAAAATGACTCCGTGGCCACTGAATGGATTAGGTTATTGTTTTCACAATTCGCCATGGAATATCATAAAGTATATGTGATATAATTTAATGAGATTAGGTACGACACACCCAATATAGGCTGTTGTTTTTATGACTTAACTTCTTTAAATCTATTGCTGACTCTTTCTTTGTCAACAAGATAAAAAGTGTTAGCAATCGATTTAATGAAGCTTTGTGCAACTGAAGAAAAATCATTTTTTCGCGATGTTTTTTTGAAAAGAAGTTTGAAGTCAGCCTACCTGTGTAAAATGAATATTAAATAAATAAATAATGTTGAGACACTTTTTCACACACGGCCAGTTCGCCCCATGGTAAGTTATTATTTAACTTGTGTAATGTGTGCTAACATAACTGATAAACTACATATATACATATGTATTATAACACCCAGACCACGGCCAACAAGCATGCTCATCATACAAATGTCGACCGAACTGGGAATCAAACCCAGGACCTGAGGAACCACAGGTTCGGCAGTCCGGCATGGTGACCGTTGCGCCATAGAGGTCGTCATTCGTCATCACAAATAAAAAATACTTATGACTTTGTCACCAGAGTTACCCCAACGCGCGGAAGGAGGTCGTCTGCACGTGTACTCGCGGGTCCTGTCGCCCGACGGCAGCGGGCCCCGGCCGGTGCCCGAGTGCGTCACCCTGGTACCCCTGGAGCCCCACCCTATTCACGCGCCCCCGTCAGCCAGGACATTAGCTCCAAGGCACCAACCCACCGACCCTAAGAGCATAGGTAAGTCAGTTCCATTCTAGCGACCCGCCCCAGCTTCCCACGGGATAACAGTATTTCCCCACAATTTAATGGATGTTATTATACATTTGAACCTTCCTCTTCAATCACTCTATCTATTTAAAAAAACCGCATAAAAATCAGTTTCGTAGTTTTGAAGATTTAAGCGTATAGGACAAAAAAAAACTTTATTTTATACTATGTAGTGATATGGCCAGTTTCACCGCTACTGGTTCGATTTAGAAAATTCTTTTAGTGTTGTATATCCCATTTATCAAAGAATTTTTTATCCCGGTACGGGAAGTAGTTCCCACGGGATGTGGGGGAAACGGCTGCCAGAAGCTAGTACATCTATACTAATATTATAAAGCTGAAGAGTTTGTTTGTTTGAACGCGCTAATCTCAGGAACTACTGGTCCGATTTGAAAATTTATTTCAGTGTTAGATAGCCCATTTATCGACGAAGGCTATAGGCTACTTTTTATCTCGGTACGGGAAGTAGTTCCCACGGGATGCGGGTGAAACCGCTGGCAGAAGCTAGTATATAATATTTGAATTACGAGAATCCTATATGTAGGTACTCGTTTGTCATCGGTCTGCATTTATCGTACTATTCCTTTTTTGGGGACGTGATCTGAGTTCCATATGACTTCACATCCTATACCTCAGGTTATTCAAGGATAGGTATTGTAATTTTCCACCATTTTTTTTTAAAGGGAACTAATTTTTAACCGACTTCCCAAAAAGGAGGAGGTTCTCAATTCGGCCGGTATGTTTTTGAGATGCTATTTACATATTTGAGATGTTATTATGATCAGTTAAAAACATCTCCTGTTTACTTCTCTGCTTAGTGTTAACTGTTGAACTAGTTATTGAACGTGCCATTTATAATTTTTTACTTACCTACCAAAACTGCTATTTATAACAAGGTACCTCTTCAAAACAGTGCCTTTTTAAATCTGTTCAGTAGTTTCAAAGATTACATCATACATACCTACAAAAAGCTTCGTTCTCTATATTTAGAGTAGGTTTTAAGTAAACGAGATAACTTAATGGAAAATTCGGTATTGTTATCAATTTAATATTACCTGTATAAAAATTTGCGTCATTCTATGTGGTTAGGGTGTAATCACATCTATTTTTGACTCGTTTGTGAACACTTATATTTACATAAGAGTCATTATTTAATTAATCACGTCATGAAATAAGTAAAAATTTAAAAGGTTGCTTACTATTATACAAGCTGTTAATTTGATGCTTAGATGCTGATCAAATTTCAGGAGGTTGACATAAAATACGTAAATGAATCAACTGAAAGTACCGTTTTTTTCTCAACTCAATTACCCGGACAACCCAATACCCTTTGCTTAGACTGGTGTCAGACTTACTGGCTTCTGACCACCCGTAACGACCGTCAATTATGTTCAATGGCAGCCGGGATCTACAGTTTAACGCGCTATCCGAAACACAGTATCTAAAATATGCTTAGAAAGTAAGCCTGACCTGGAATCGAACCAACACATTCGTACTTGAGAGGTTGGTTCTTTTACCTACTAGGCCACCACGACTTTTTTTTTGGGTGATAAGCATGAATGTGAACGGATAAATAGGGAGGCGATGACTAAAAGCTATACAAACCCACGATGTAGTAATACAGATTAAGCATATGAATACTCTATATTAATAGAGAGTATAGTCATCTCAGATTAAGGGAGCCAGACAAAGGGTTCCGACCCTCGTGTAGCGTAGGGGAGAGGGGTACGATCTGCGAGGGTCGGTCTGACCTTCGTACATACCAAGGTCAGATGCTTTTTGCAGCAAATGTAAATCTATACTAATATTATAAAGCTGAAGAGTTTGTTTGTTTGTTTGAACGCGCTAATCTCAGGAACTACTGGTCCGATTTGAAAATTTCTTTCAGTGTTAGATAGCCCATTTATCGAGAAACGCTATAGGCTACTTTTTATCCCGGTATGGGAAGTAGTTCCCACGGCATGCGGGTGAAACCGCTGGCAGAAGCTAGTGACTCAATAAAATGTTTTTACTTAGATTACACTTCAAATGTTACATTTCTTCTCAGTGTTTTTATAAGCATTTAGTTAGTTTTACCTGTCCAAAATTTAGGAGAAAGTTATAGAATCTAGTTCTCTAATATCTCTAAAAATCTAGTGACTTCTGTGTGAAAGAAGAAAATGCTGATTATGACGACTATATTCCTGTGTCATCATCATCATCATCATCAGCCTATCGCAGTCCACTGCTGGACATAGGCCTCTCCAAGTGCACGCCACTGAGATCGATTTTATTATTTATTCCTGTGTAAGCCGCTGATATTTAGAACCAAATTCATATAATTTATACAGAGGACTGCACTTCATAAAATAGAAAAATCGTTGTGAGGTTTGAGTTAATATGCAGACCGTTCGTCTTTCTTTCTTAATTGTTATTTTTGTCATGTGGGTAAGCTAGGGGTAGTGAGTACTGACATGGATTGTGTTGACAGGTGCGCTAGAGATAGAGGGCACAGAGGCGGCGCCGCGCACGTGGCGGGGCGCGGGCGCAGCGCCGGCGCGGGCCCCCGGGAAGCACGACGCGGGCCCCTCGCTGGGCAGCCGCGCGCTGTCGCTTCTGGCCATCGTGGCGCTCGTGTACTGCCTCAGCGCCGCCTGGAAGCGTTGCAGCCGCAAGCTGCGCCGCCGGCGACTAATGGCGCTCAAGTAGCATCAGCTCAAGCCGCCCGCGCGGACTCAACAAACAAAAACTTAACGAGGGGCCAAAAAGTATGACTGAACAAGTTAAACTTGTCTCAACAACTGTTTTTAGTGTCTCAAAAGTGACATACTCATTATCACAATACATATGTAAGTGACAGCAGTGTAGTGTTTTACAATAGTCAGTATATGGTCGTCGTGAACTATTTATTAATAACTCTATCTTATTGAACGTACAGCAATTGCTAAGTTACATTAAGCTTATACGCATTGAAATTATGTAAAATATACATATTTTAGATCAATTATCTCGCGTCGTAAGTTTAACAGGATTTATGAATGGACTATAATTTTCTGATATAGTAAAAATATATTCAAATAATCCCTAATTATGATCAGAGAAGCGTCATATTATATTGAGAGATTAAACTAATTTAGTAAAAGTTACTTAATATTATATGTGTACAGTATACGATATTTACGTTATTTTGTAGGAATTAAAAGTTTACTTTAAACTTTCTCAAACATTTCAAAACCAAAATTAACCAAATCTAAAAAGGCTTTCCCAACTGTTATCGAGAATAACGAACAGCGGTTCATGTTTGTATATAAGTTTATTAAAATTTAAATATGTAATATTGTAATAAACTAACTATATAGGTAAGTGTCCATTCATTAAGTTACCTAAATGTACCTCATAACACTGGAACTTATTTATAAAACTAAATAAAATAATTATTTATTTCCTAATTATCTTGGCAAGTGTGAAGTTACGTTTTGATCTGCACAATAGATCATTTAGAAATAGAAATTAGCTAACTTCATACAAACCAAGATACTTTAACTGAACTGTACATAGATATTACTAAGAATATAGAGGCAGTGAATTTTAAACAATGTTTGTATATAGAATATAATACTATTATATACATGATTTTCTTAACCAGGTAGAAGGTTAGCATTCGTAGAAAGTTCAGCAGTGAACGGCAATTGGCTGATATCATGATATCATATATATGTATATGTCACCGGAAAATAACAAAACTCGTAAGTTGATCAATTTTCTAGGTAGTTGATCAACTCTCGGAAAATAATAAACGGCAGTTGAAATGCTAAGTTCAAAAGCTATGTTCAGCAGTGGACGTCCTATGGCTGAGATGATGATGATGATGATGACATAATAAAGGGCATATCTGTCTATCTATCATCTGTCTAGCCTTCTCCAAACTATGTTGGGGCTGCCTTGCAGTCTAACCAGATGCAGCTGAGTACCAGTGTTTTACATGGAGCGACTGCCTATCTGACCTCCTCAACCCAGGTACCCGGGCTGATATCATGATATAATAGTATTATATTCACGAAGATATTTAATGTAGCTTTAACCTCGGGTATCTTATTCGTCCTCTAATACAGTAAAAATATATAAATAAGTATTGTTGCTTAATATTATTTTTGACTATTTATCGTATCAAGTAGTGAAGAAGATTAATTAAACAACGGTTCTAGTAGATTTTGTACGTAATTATTTGTATTAAGTCAGTCGAAATAGCCGAAAAATATATCCCATCGAGTTCACAGTTCCAGAAATAGTTCAATAGTCATAATGCACCAACATTGGCTCAAAGTTAGTGTGCACATTTTTTTTATTGAGATTGTAACTCACCGACACCCACCGGTCATTAAATATATATTTTACTAATCACGGTCATTTCCCACCTAGACGTCGGTAAAATTATCGGATAACGAAGAAACTATAATACCTACAAAAAAATAAAAGATACGCCGAAAACGGCAATCCTTAGTAAATTAACATAAATATTGCTTGCTAAAAAAACGTTGGCCAGAAAAATAGGTGCACTTTCACTATTGCGAAGTTGACAGGTGCCATTTTCAAGGGAAAATATTACGGAAAAATTGCACTTTTTACTGACAGGATCTGAGGATGAGGTTCATACAGCTTAAGAACATCGAGGCGCCGGGTGAGGACGGAATCACTTCAGAGCTTCTGAGAGCGGGTGGAACACCAGTAGGGGTAATTAGTCCTCCAGAAACTCTTTTATTCCGTCCTGTCCGAGGGCAAAACGCCTGAAGCATGGAGCAGCTTGGAGCACGGGGTGGTGCTGTTCTTCAAAAAAGGTGATAACAGCCTATTGAAGTACTACAGACCCATCACGCTTCTAAGCCATGTTTATAAGCTGTTTTCAAGGGTTATCACGAACCGTCTCGAACACAGGCTTGATGACTTCAAGCCTCCCGAACAAGCCGGTATCCGAAGAGGCTATAATACCATAGACCACATCCATACGCTGCGGCAAGTTATACAGAAGACCGAGGAGTATAACTTGCCATTATGCTTAGCGTTTATGGACTACGAGAAAGCCTTCGAGGAAACATGGGCGGTACTTGAGTCACTCCAGCGATGCCGTATTGACTATCGGTACATCGAGGTGTTGAAATGTTTGTATAATAACGCCACCATGTCGATCCGAGTACAGGAGCATAGCACGAAGGCGATTCCATTGAGAAGAGGCGTAAGACAGGGGGTCGTCATCTCCCCGAAACTGTTTACTGTTGCAATGGAAGACGCCTTCAAGCTCCTGGAATGGGCAGGATTTGGCATCAACATCAACGGCGAATACATCACTCACCTTCGGTTTGCCGACGACATCGTAGCATGGAAAAGTCGATGGAGGAACTCAGTATGATGCTCGATGGCCTCGACCGAGTTTCACAAGGGGTGGGCCTGAAAATGAACATGGACAAGCCGAAAATTATGTCAAATGCCCATGTTGAGCCCACCCCAGTCTCTGTTGGAAGCTCAGTACTCGAAGTTGTTGACTCATATATCTACCTTGGTTTTTTTTGGGAGAGGGAAATCCTCATGGACTTCCTACGCCTGGGGAGAGGCGGAGGGGTGTGCCGGACTCCTACCGGCTGAAACCCCCCTGGGTCCTCCTGGCACGGGGGCGCAGCCTCGCACTAGTGCTGGCCCTCGCTAGGGCCTCATCAGAGCTCGACCAGATTTTTTTTTGTAATTTTATTTGTGATTTCTTTTTTTTTTCTTTTTTTTCCCCTTTTTTTATAAATCAACCTTATGTCTACCTTATATCTACCTAAGCCTAAGCACCCCCTCGGGCACGACTGCCCCCATAGACAGCAAGTTGAGGAGCAACTAGCTGAAAAAAAAAAATAAAAAAAAAGGGTGCACCGGCCCGGTGACTGCTCTTCCCCTAGGACGTATCTACAGGGACCAGCAGTTGCCGAGCACACGGGGAGGTATACTGGCAGGCACCCCAAAAAAATTTATGGTGAATTGCTGGATTCGAACTCACGACGCCAAGTGTGCACTAGGTACTCGCCAACGCTCCGAGCCAACCAGACTTCTCATATATCTACCTAGGACAAGTAGTCCAATTAGGCAAGTCCAACTTCGAGAAAGAGGTCAACCGCCGAATCCAACTCGGCTGGGCAGCGTTCGGGAAACTACGCAACGTCTTTTTGTCAGACATACCTCAGTGCCTCAAGACGAAAGTCTTCATCCAATGTGTGTTACCAGTGACTTACGGCACCGAAACGTGGTCTCTCATTATCGGCCTCATCTCAAAGCTCAACCAGCTATGGAGAGGACTATGCTCGGTGTTTCTCTACGTGATCAAATCTCTACGAGATCCGTAGACGAACTAAAGTCACCGATATAGCCCACCGGATTAGCAAGTTGAAGTGGCAAGGGGCAGGCCATATTGCTCGCAGAGCAGATGGACGATGGGGTCGAAAAGTGCTGGAGTGGAGACCACGGACTAGCAAGCGCAGCGTAGGACGTCCACCAACAAGGTGGACAGACGATCTTGTAAAGGTCGCCGGAAAACGCTAATGCAGGTCGCCTCCAACAGGTATCGGTGGAGATCAAAGAAGGAGGCCTATGTTCAGCAGTTGACGTCCTATGGCTGAGATGATGATGATAATGACTGACAGGATTGTCAATTGTTAAAAAGATGTCAAACCATAAATATTTTGTGCACATTTTGTTAAGTCTTTGCCAATACAAATAGAGGTAGTTTTCTTATTTTTTTGACTGCACTAATTGTTTAAAAATAGTGTTTTAAGATATGAAGATATAAATTATATTTGTGAATTCTTTATTTCCTGTTGCGTTATGTGTACAAAAAATCATTAATTCATAAATGAATGAATTCTGACTTTGTATAGATAAGGTTTTGCGTCTACAGCGGTATTGGTTAGGCTGCTTTCAAACCAAACTAACTGTCAGCCGCCGAATGTCAGCGTCTATGCGTAGCGTAATAATCGGTCGGTAAGATGTCAACGAAAAAGTGAATATGTATGGACATACATTAAACTGCGTATCATTCGCTCACATTCAGCGGCTAACTGTCAGTTTGGTTCGAACGTAACCGTAGTGATACGTGTGTATATCTTGTACTCGATAATTACCTATGTAATGGGTCAGTGGCTTAAGCCCCCGATTCGGTAAATTTAATTAAAATAAATTTTCGGGTGCTACCAATGGGGGCCTACCACTAATTAATATCATCACAGATATTTATTAATCAAAGTTAAAATACTTGTAATATTAAATACATCCTATATAGTAAAATTATATGGCGTTATGACTATTCATTCAATTTCTGAAAAAAATAACAATTTCAATTTTCAATTACTTAATAAGTGCAACATGTAGCGTTGTTTTGAAATTTGTAAACGTTTTAAAGACAAATGGGTCATGATTCCGTTGAGTTGAGCTGTGCAATTTATTTTGCTCAATTTAGAATAATATTGTAGTCTAAATGCTCACTAAAGTAACTTATATCTTATCCTTCACGTACCCTCAAAAGTATCATGAGTTAATGTTGGCTTGATATCATAAATTTCGGTTTTTCTAATCTACTAAATATTTATAAAAGGTTAAAAGGACCAACATTTTCAACGCTCATTTTGAAAACTTGACGTATATATATCTATATATCTTATATTATTATATATCGTAGCTATATACATGGTGCCTTTGGCTTAAGGTGTGAACAACCACATCGCCGTGGTAAAACGCAAAAGCCATGCTCCGTTTTTGTTTTTATTTAAAGAGAGTATATTGCATTTCATTAGTCGTGGACAGACAATTAGAAAAACTCTGTTTTTAGAATGTAAGCAATATTTGCACTGAAACTATAGAGGTATACATAGAGGTATACTAAAAGAAACTCGTGTGAATTACACTACTTATATCTCAAGAACGGTGGACCATTTCAGCTGAAAATTAAAGGGGAGGAAGCTTAGACAGGGAGAAGGTACATAGCTTTTGTCACTGTCCGGCTACGGGAAGCCCCTTCTAAGGGATGCCTCGTTAATTCTTAATTAATTTAATGGCAAAGGGTGTTTCTAATCACCTGTCCACCACTGTATATCTGAGAAGCACAACTTTCTTCATATCGATGTTAAAAAAATTATGAAATTACAAGCCGACGTCTACAATATCAAAAGTTATTAACCTATTTTGTTTCATGACTACAATTTCGGTTTTGGTCAGATTTTGTTCAAAAACATCTACCGTCTTACCACAAGAACTTTTAAACGTCAGTTTAAGACTTGTCTAAAAAAATGTCAAATTATGACGTTGACATATGGTTCATTTTGCAGCCACAATTTTTTTAGACAAGTGTAAAACAGGTGGTTAAGTTTTTGTAGTAAGGCCATTAAAGTTTTGTTACTTCGATGTAAAAACATGTACCTATATTTAGATAGTATTACTGTATAGGTTGAATTACATAATATCGAGATTATGATCCTCATGGTAGCTTAGACATGAAAGACTGGTCATCACGTACGCTTTCGCGAATAACTATAAGGTTATTGTTAATTAAAAAAATATTATTTGTTACGGCACTTGTTTTATTATAAAGAACTGTTTGTAAACCCAGTATTCGATAATTGCTAGGGAACATTTTGCTCTCCTTCTCAAACCATCTGCCTACCCTTTTCACAACTATGTTGGGGTCGGCTTCCAGTCTAACCGAATGCAGCTGAGTACTAGTGTTTTACAAGGAGCGACTGCCTATCTGGCTTCCTCTACCCAGCTACCCGGGCAACCCAATTATCGTTGAAAATAATTATCATATTATAGGCCTTAGTAGCCTTAATTGTTGTAAACATATAAGATGATAAGAATCCCATGGTCCGTCAAATCTGCCAGATAGTAAAAATATCCAAGTCACGGTCCAGCATAGGTACCTACATCCAGAAATAGCTTCAGTTATTGAAATCTACGTCATTTAGTTAAATTATTGTGAAATACAAATACTTATAGGTATCTATGCTTTGTTGCCGGTAAACATGAAACATGATAACCAAAAATAGCAGTAGGTTTCTAGACAATAGTTAAAAATAACTATTATCTTATAATAATGATAATGTGATGACGTGATCTCGGGTTCTTGGGATCAAATATTGAAATTATATTTCATTTTCATTTCGTGTGTTAAGGATTTTCTTATTAAGTTATTTGAATCATTTTCATTTTGTATAATATTTTTGCTTTTTTTCTGTTTCTGAGTCCGAAAACTTAAAAATAGTTAAGTCCCTACCTGTTTGTGGGTACTTGAATATTATAAGATAGGTATAGTCTCCCTAGGTGAAAAGGACATGAAAATCTGCGAACTCGAAGAGGAAGATGTCCTGGATAGAGCGAAGTGGAAGAAGAAGATACGGAAAGCGGACCCCGTCACAAGACGGGATAAACGCTAAGAAGAAGAAGAAGTCTCCCTAGGTGTCTCTCAAAGTTTAACTCGCATCCAGATGGTAGTAGTTTTTCTCTGAAAAGTCCCAATGTAGTGTAAGCATGTGTAGTCTACCCAGGTATGATTATTGCTTATCCAATCAAAATAGTAAACAATGGTTAATTTTCATTTATCGCTTAAATACAATGCTGAAAATACAAGTAAATACTGATGATAACGGTTTAATTAAAAAGTATTCTTTATAACTGAATGAATATTTTATACCATTGTCTTTAAATTATGTGATTAGGCGACTTTGCGGAAATCCATGATGTAAAATGCTAGGAAACAATCATCATCCTCCGAGCCTTTTTCCCTAAACTACGTTGGGGTCGGCTTCCAGTCTAACCGGATGCAGCTGAGTACCAACCTAAATGCTAGGAAAAAATATGTATCAATAATTCCGCGAGACAAATCGAGGCTCGGATGCAGGATTTGTACTGCTTTCATGCATATGCACATGTGACATGCAGCAACGGTTATCATGCATACGCACAAAGGAGACGGTTGCCTAGCAACCGAACCTACACTCGTGGAGGGGCGAAACATTTAACGTTGCCCTTGCTGCCAAATAAACTTATTTATACAAACATACAACTAAAAACAATTATAAAATGGCATCAAAAATAGCATCATCGCTTTTATTTAAATGTGCTAAAAATAAAAATATAAACTTTTACTAGGTATAACGTTTCTGTCAACTTGTAACGATATTTCAAATTAAACATATTTGACACAATTTACCTGTATGTTTTAAAAGCTTGTAGCGAGATTTAAAAATTTCAGCTCAATCGGTTGAGGGCAAGTGCCATAAAATTGAGTTGTAAAATTCCACCCGAACACACAAACATACATACATACATTGCAAGTTAAAAATAAAAGCTTGTAATAATTAGTACAACATCCTGCATACTAGTCGCGCGGAATTAACCCTACATATTTTTTTTCTAACTGTCATCTACACGGTGCAAATAGCTTGCATATGTTGAGGCACATGCGCAGGTTACACGCATTTTAAAAACGTGCAGGTCCAGCGACTCGTCGCGCATGTACCAAAGCAAAATACTTACCCACTCGCGTGCTCTTGTCACTTGCGCATGTTAACTTGCTCCAGCTACATGCACCGTGTAGACGCACCCTCACATTTTATACCATTTAGTTTGAAATATGGGTGGAACCTCTGGGAACCAAACAATTAATTCATATTTTAATTTTCTTTTTATTTCATTTCCTCCGCCAGCGAACCTACCTGAAAGATCAAAAATGAAGGATTTAATGAAACGAACACAACAGTTACCTACTTACTTCATCTTTCTCCCGACGAATTTCAAGCAAGACTACTGTAACCATAGGTACCGAAACCCCATAGAATACTGAAACGATTATTTGAAACATCAAGATTGAAGTTGATTGCGTAAGAACGAAGTTGCTAAAAAAGTAAAGATTTCAACCGACTGCGGCTGAAAGGAGGTAAGTCACTACACTTTAGGTACTTTTATTCCCATATTGCTTCTCCTTAACATAAAACTTTAATGCAAGGTATAGAGGTACACTGTGTAGAGAACTTCATAAAAAAACAAATACTTAGTCCTTCAGATCAAAAGTCCTATGAAAATAATTTTTTTCGACACCAGGATTACCACAATACACGTAGGTACCTACTAGAAGAAATTAAAAAAATGCCTCTAAAATACACTTGCGTCCACAAGTGCTTTTAGCAAATTAACTTTTCAAAATATCTCTAGTACGAGTACTTAGTCTACTCTCGCTAGTGTTTTTTTCTACTTACTCCCGATGACCCTTAATGTATTTCAGTTTGAATGGCTCATAAGCGCGAGGAAAACCTGACTCATTTAGGATCAGAGTGAATCCTAAGGGCAGTTTAGGCGTCGGTTTAGGTGTTTTTGAGTGCGGCGCCCATTGACCGCGCACGCGCACTTCATGCGTGCGTCACCGTGGTCGCGGTTCCGGGCGTGCGGCTGCCAAGCACCGCACCGCACTCGAGCGCGCTCCCGTCGCCGTCAGTCGGCTTTGTACTCTCAGCCCGCGCGCACGCTCGCCCCCGCCGACACTCAGCTCTTTGCGCGACACCACAGCGCGACATTTTTCGAAATGTCGCGCGTTTACGAGCCGAGCGACCATGTAGTCGAAAAATCTCTGCTGCCTTCCTTCGAGCAATACCAAAATATGCATAAGGAATCCCTCGAAGACCCCGAGTCATTCTGGTCGGAGCTAGTTAACGAATTCTATTGGCAAACACCGTACCAACGCGGTAACATCGTCTCGTACAACTTCAATGTAAACAAGGGGAACATATTCGTCAAGTGGCTGGAGGGCTCCAAGACCAACATCTGCTTCAACGTGCTGGACAGGAACGTGAGGAACGGCCATGGCGATAAAATTGCATTCTACTGGTAAGTTATTTTCTGTCAGTTTACTACCAAAATCAATAGACAGCTGAGCGGCAATGCACTGAGACGGCGCGCGAACTTATTGATTTTCGCGAGGCTAGGCAGGCCACACAATACACCGCTGGGAAACGCTTCCTAATGCTCAAAATGTATCATTGTGTTATGTAATATTACTTCAGGCTAATTGCATAGCGAAATCTTATCGTTGGGCATAGATCACTCTTGCAATTTAATGAAAACAAAGCATTCCGTGCATATACATATATATATATACCTATATATATATTATCATTTACTTAAATCTTTGTGGATGTTGATACATTTTATATAAATACATAATTGTTATCATAAAACTCCAATATTTTTGAGAACTGGATATATAATAAAAGATACTCAGCGCCAATTATTTTCCTGAAGTATAGTTAGTTAGAAGGTCTAATTAAAACGTGGTAGGTTCTATATTAACGTATGGAACCCCATTGCTTCGGTTACATAATTTGGAGATTGCTAAGTATTTGTTTTTCTTCTGTATGAAAATGCATATTCATGTCATGTCAATATTACCAAATATTCTAGGATCGGGCTTGCAGCTTTCTTTATGCTTTTACGTTAGATAATTGATGCCCTCAAGACCATGGTCTGTTCTAATAGCTCTCCGACTTTGTTGAGGTACTAAATACGTTTTAACCGACTTCCCTAAAAGGATGAATTCCTCAATTCGGATATTTAAACTTTTATACTTTCGCGACTAGAGATTATTGAGATATACTTGTAACAAAAAGGTCAAGATTACGCAGTTTCTTTTGGAAACGATATAGTTAATACTGGTGAGTCGCTTTGTTACTCTACCAATTATGAAAAGAGAAAGACACACAATAAAATTATTGAACAGGAAAATGAAATCGGTAATTTCTATATTTAGTTCAGGCAGGCTTTTCAACCATCTGATAACTGTTATCTGAAGAATAAATACAACACTTTGACATAATTTTCCATACAAAGGTGTCAAAGTGATATTTATACTTTAAATCAATCTTATCAGATTGTTTGGTAAATCAGCCCTTTTCGTGCCAAACTTTTCTCCAGAGCTGAAATCGTGTAATCGTCTTGTGCAAAACGTGGCAAGTACAGGTACCCAGTTTCTGCACATTGACCTCTTCGCTGCATTTGCGTTAATTGATTCCCCGGAGGTCGAGGCGCGCGCATTGCAACTAGTGTACCTATTGGCTCGTACAAGATGCGTCCTACCCTCGACCGGCGCAGTTCCAGCCTCCCCCTCAGGTGTCTAGACGAGCTATAAATCAATAAAGCTGATATAGCTCGCCCAGCCACAGTACTAGTTGCATCTGTACGCATGCCCCATACGTTTACGTTTTGTCGAGCGCGTCTATCTGCAGCATCCAATCTCAATTATGTAACTTTAGAATTGAAATATAAAGTAGTACAAACTTCAAAACAGAAAATCGAAATGAGGAAAATTACTTCAAAAGTTCGCTATAGTGACCACAGTCGGGTAAAACTTGACGTGAGGTTATTTTCCCACTTAAAGATGTTTGTATAGGCTGAATGACGTCAATTTTGTACCGTCTTTTTGTGTCCTGCTCGCATAAAGTTAATGACAATTTATATTAATTTTACAAGTATACGTAGGTTAAAAATAACACTTTAGACGTTTCACTGTAATGCGGATTATTAGTTTGTCTGTAATATAAGTGTTTTTAAACGAGATGAAATCATAAGACCTATTAATCCTAACTGAATACATTGAGAAGAAAGGCCGAAACAAACATATATCGATTATGCAATTTATTTATCTCATAACTGCATAGAACACCTTTGTTAGTAAGGACTCTGAATCATTTCAATCAGCTGCTTTAACTATGTCTGAGAATGATAAGCCACTATTGCGAAAACTCTAGGTCATTCCTATAGCAACGTGGATTATATCTATTTTATCGCTGCTAGATCACTGATAGATAACTTGAGAACATCGGATCATGCGGGACCACACGTGGCAACATAATTTTAAAATGTAATCAAAGACTTTATAATTTGAGTAACATCCTATTAACAATGTTTGATCGGGTTAGTACCGTCCCGTTGGGACCCGAAGCTGACTTTCATATCTACTCTCTGCAGGATATATTGAAATTTATCCATATATCCCTCGGTCACGCGTGAACGGCTGGACCGATTAAACTGAATATTAGAGGGACGGTAGCTTAGACCCGGGAGAAGGACTCAGTATAGGTTTTGCTACCGTCCTACTACGGGAAACAGTTATCTCGGGAAGCTGGTCAAACCGCGGGCGGAAGCTAGTATATAATAATGAGTTATCTTTGTCAATATTAAACAAAAAGTCGGGTTTCTTCGGGACGGGAACCTAGGATTTTTGACTTATTTTTTTTTATATCAAAAAGCAACATTATACTAAACCAAAATAAAGAGCAGGCACCTGAGTAGGTATGTGTATTTTACTTGTAGTGGTTATCTGATATCTCACTTCTTCGACTTCTTGTCGAGCATGTTGTCAGGCTTCCTGGCTTCTGATTAGATACCAATCAATTCATCAAGTAGATGGAGTTCGCTAATCTTAGGTTAAAATTAGTTAAAATTAAATTCTTCAGGGTGCTGAATTTAGAAATTAGATGTAATTTCTCGATCAGAAGTAGTCCTATTCTGGATTTCTAGATCAGTCTACTTTTAGACTCCATGAAAAATTGTCAGTCATTTTTCATGGAATCTAAAAACTCATAAAAACTAATATACCCGTTGCAATATTCTTATACTTTATTGCTTCTCTATTAAGCCGTTGTTTACTATTTCCGTTTCACTGTCTCCTTAAATGTATAATTGGTTCTTGAGCATATCATTTCAATCAGTTGCCCAGGCCTTTGACCCGCTAAACGCTTATGTATTCTACAATCTATTCGGGTCTTTTTCCTTAATTTATACTAATATTAAATATTAAGAAGAGGAAAGCTACATTGTCTGCAAATAACCTAGCTAGGCTGTATTTTATCCCGGAACGGGCAGTAGTTCCCACGGGTCCCGGGTGTGGAACTCAGGAAAACGGCTTGTAAATCGTAAACCAACGTCTTAAATAAATCTCTCTAAGATTTTCCGTATCATTACCATTGATTGTTTCAAAAGAACCTTAATCTAACATGACCTTACATGAACACACTTTATAATAATAATTATCAATGAGTATGATAAGCTCGTCTTTGCATCTCTAGTGTTGTACGACATATTAGCACAATATACTATCTTACTCACTAACTACACTCAGAATCTTAAGTATTGATAAACACAGCGAGATAAAACTACTCGTTCTGATAATATTTAACTAAAACGTGACATATCTTAAAAAAAAAACAGACTAAACTCTCCAGACGAACCGTCAAAAAATGACGATAATCACGTCTTTGATAAAAAAATGTGTAAAAAATTGTGATGATATTAATTAATTACCGCATGAAATTACTTAATAGGTTCGTGATATGAGGTTAACGTTATCTACTTGTATAGTTACATTGTATGTCTGAAAACGAGAGCACGCCGTGTAAGATCTCTATTCAACTCAAATCGTACAGATAAGTGCCATTCAGTACTCCACAGTTCTGAAGACACAATCTAGGTCAGTGAACCGACGAAATCAATGTGCGAATTGTAAGACAGTTAACTTTTTGTGTTCAAATTAAAAAACCGGCCAAGTGCGAGTCGGACTCGCGCACGTAGGGTTCCGTACCATCCAAACATCCAAACTAATATTCTATATATATAGATTTATGGATATCGAGCAAAACTGAGCAAAAAAATCACGTTAGTTGTATGGGAGCCCCCCATGCAGCATACAGCCTGGTGACAGACAGACGGACGGATGGACAGAGGAGCGAAAACAATAGGGTCCCGTTTTACCCTTTGGGTACGGAACCCTAAAAAAGAAAAAAATCGACATCGAACTCGCTCAAATATGGTTTCTAATTGTTTGGAATTTAAACGGCTGTGTATCCAGCTTCAGCATTTTATGAAATTACACTGTGGGCTTACTCTGCAGGAGTAAACTGTATGACTGCGGTGGGCTGCTTCACGTAAAAACTAAAGAGAAAAAATTACCGATTTTTGACGCGTGTTTTATACGACTTTTAACACCTGGTAGACGTCTGTTTTGTACTGGTAGGTAGGTACTGGACCTACATGACGACTTGCAAGGAAAGCTTGCGCTTACGCAAGACAATAGGCAGAGTAAAGTGGCATTTTATCTCGACCACACATAACGCTTGCCACAGCAATCTCAAGCAAATTGTTGCTGAGCAATACGTAGAGAGAGGCATCTCGACTGACGCAGGCGACGCCGAGTGGACACATTGCAAGCTAACTTGATGATCTCGCTTGTTTGTCCCGCGTGCAGTCGTCATGCGATTATATCTTGCGGTTACCGCTTGTTTTTTCTCACCGCAATTTTTTTATTTTGCCTACTTATTGAAGTTATCGATATTTAACATAATTTTTAAGAATTTCGCAAAAATAAAGGCTTGGGTCATTGTGAACTAAGTAGTTGAGGACTGTATACGGATCCGAAAAAAAAAATAAGTTCCTGATTACATTATAAAATAATCTGATCCATATTATGGACATGTCAGATAGGTAGTCGCTCTTTGAAAAACACTGCATCAGGTTAGATTGGAAGCCGACCCCAACATAGTTGGGAAAAGGCTCGGAGGATGAAGATGATTATCCGTATGATTATGGGACACTATTTGTTTATAAAAATGTATAATTTCCTACAACATTCAAGAAATCCAGCATCACTTCGGTAAAACACGTCAAATCTTAATTTCCTAATGACGTAGGAAGTCGTAGGCAACTAGTTGTTGGATGATTTTCCGTAATTTTCTTTAGACAATGTACCCAAGGCGTCATTCAGTGAACGTTTTGCGCGTACGTAATAACAAATAAACGTAATGGTACTTAAGTAGTAGGCCTTAAGGCCGGTCACTTGCTATTGTCAAGGTTACACGCCAAATTAGTGGCACAGACTACTTACTAACATAAATCATTTATATGTACCTCTATTTCATTTCTTATGTCACTCGTGCAAGTTACTTAGTGGTTTCTGCCGGGATAAAAACTTTTTATCCCGGACTTTTCAAGCATTCTCTTTGAAACGCGATATAACCGAACTCTACGCGGGCGAAGCCGCGGGCGGAAGCTAGTTAGAGAATAAAAGCAAATATATATTAATATGTTCCGATCAGAGAAACTAAGTACCTTCCTAACTATTATAAACATGTAATAATATAAGTACCTAATTATCTTTACTACCGAGGTGTAAGATTTATCACATTAATGGCTAAACATTTTATACAAGACAAAGTTGAGCATAAAACGGTAAATACGCTTGACTAAACTCCTGCCTGTAACCATTACAATAGAACAGAGAAACAAAGAAAATTAAAACTAGCTCGTAGTGTTCCCAACAATCCCAATTTTCTATCTATCTCTCAATTTGCTTACTAGAGATAGACATTTTACATTTCTTCAAGCAAGCAATCAATGGCTGTTAAAGAAAATATTTTTCCTTCCTATTGAACTTGAGAGCACAATAGATTATAACAGGATTATATATTATACCTTCGTTTATTCAATACTTGACAATAGGCTCTTGTTCATAAACCATATCGATGAATATTGCAGGTAATTAAGACTACTGATGAATATTGTTCATCAAAAACAAGTTCAACAAAAAAGAGCGAAAGTACTATTAATGTTCCCTTAACCAAAGGGTTTGTTTTTATCTAAGAATAATTATACAATGGAAACGTCATTGCGGTAAAGACCCGGATCAAATTATGCAGAACTTGTTGATTTCTATCTCAATAATTACTTTAAAAAATCCCAGTGTGAGAAGTAGAGACAGGACACGGGTAAAACCGTAAAAATCAATTAAGTAGTCTAAACTATACCTATTCAGCGCAAACTATCTGGTTAAGTCATATCATATTCCAGATCTCCTTATCTTAAATAAGTAATGCCTAGATGTATGATGTAATGGAGTGAACACTGAACAATACGATTGTATGTAGCGACAAGCTATGCCTTGCTTTCCATTCATGCTAACACAAGGTGATACTAGTATTGAACTAGGTGGAGGTACGCTAACTACTATGTGTTGACCTCGACTCAAGATCACTGCAAACTTGCAGTCGGCCGATAGTTTTGATCGGGCTCAAAAATCAGTATGGAGATGAATTACAACAGTTAGGTACCCGGCCAATGCTAGAGACTCACTAATTTGATTGGATTCACGATTACCTTTAAAATAAACTATCATCAAGCCAACTATCGGCTACAGTTCTGTTTGCAGTATGCAGGAGCTCTTATATGTACGTCACGTTTCAATAAAATATAGGTAGGTAAGTAAACAGTGACAGGCGTTAAATCTCTCAATGTTCATGTAATCAGTGTGATCATTTGACACTTTCTACAGGTTTACGTATATAAATACCTTTGTTATCGAGATTGTGTCGCTCATACGGATTATCAGATGCTCTTCAAATACAAATATAGAGACGAATGTTACTTTTATGTAAAACATTAGGCAGCTGGGATGATCTGTATGCATGTATAAAATGCCAGACTGTTTAGTGTAATCAAATCAAGCACTCTAAAATATCAATTTTATAATTCCTTGCTTGCTTTTCATCATCCCTTTTAGCCAGCTTTGGGCTGGGGGCCTATCTAAAGCCCGCCCCCTGGATTAACAAAATATTTGCCACATGTGAGCCTCCGATCAAAATGAAAGTTATTAGCAAAATGAAATTCGCTATTGGAGGGTTGTAACCTCCCCTATTTTAATTAAGGGTGCCTAATGGAATCATGCCTAACAGCCAACATGGCTCCATATTCTAGTGTTCATATTAGTACTGTAGGCATTATTTTGTAATATCGTATATCCGTATTACACATTAGCGTTATGTTTTCTTAATTCCTTCATCTGAAACAGAGCGTGTCCAATTAGTTTCTACAATATATTGTTCAAAGTTCAAGCTTCACACAATCACAAACATTCACTTTCTCCACTTTGCCAATTACATCGAAGGTTCTAGAAGTTGAGAAGCCTTTTGGTACATACTGTTCTTTATGCCCGGGTCCTCATCAAGGGTACTTTCCTCAAGTTCAATGTCGTTTTTATTTGTTTGTTAGGGAGGGCAATCACCCAGAAGATTACAGCCGCATCACCTACATGAAGTTGATGGACCTCGTGTGCCAGTTCGCGAATGGTTTGCGCGAGCGCGGCATAGGCAGGGGAGACCGGGTCTCCATCTACATGCCTATGATATTGGAGACAATTGTCTGTATGCTCGCGTGTGCCCGAATTGGCGCTGTCCATTCCGTGGTGGTAAGTTTCAAAATCATGTCTTCGTGTTTGCCATAATAGATGTCTTATTGCTTTTCTCTTCAGTTATTGAACTCGATAGTAGCCATTCTGCCCAAGTTCTTTATTACCATCATATAATGTTTTGTACGTAAGTGAACTCCTACATCTGAGACTACGAGCTTTTTTCAGTTTGCGGGATTTTCCTCGGATGCGCTGGCAGAACGGATGTCCGACTGCAAAGCTAAGGCTTTGGTGACAGCGGACGGCGGCTGGCGTGGAGAAAAGTTGCTTGTACTTAAAAATACATGCGACGAAGCACTGCAAAAGGCTAAGGCCAAATACGATCATGCTGTGGAAATGTGCATCGTAGTACCCCATCTGGATAGAGTGACCCCTTGCGGGAAACTCCCAGATGACGTCAGACAACTCGTAAGTAGTCTATCAATGACCTCATTGAATATTACTCGTAGATAAATCTTATATGTCAACGTATCTTTCCAGTATAAATGGAACTCTGACGTGGACGTTTGGTGGCATGAGATCTTGGAAGGGCAGTCGACGATCTGTCCTCCTGAGTGGATGACGCCGGAGGAACCGCTGTTTATGCTGTACACCAGGTTCGTTATTTTTACCAAGAATTGATGTAGCTGTTCTATTGTATGATATTGGAACGATGCGAACGGCAATAGCTTGATGTACCATGCTAATGTATATGATGTGTTATATTAGCGGTTCCACGGGCAAGCCCAAAGGGGTGGTGCACTCAACGGCAGGCTACATGTTGTATGCAGCTGCAACCTTCCGTTACGTGTTCGACCATCGCGAGAAGGACATCTACTGGTGCACCGCGGATGTTGGCTGGATCACCGGCCATACTTACGTGGTGTATGCGCCCTTGGCTAATAATGCCACTTCTGTTATGGTGAGTTCCTAGTCGTGTTTTGTTCTTCTGAGGAGTCTAAAATATCTAGGTAGATCTGGTTTACCTACTTACTTTGAGTTTATTCGATAGACTGAAGAGTTTGATAGCAAAGAGTCTAAATCCTAATCAACATTATCCAGAAAATGACACATTCTGTATTTTAGTACCTACTTAAATCATTGTCTAACGTGTTCTTGAAGCACATGCTTGTTTATGTTAAGTACTTATTGGTTTTTAAATCCGTGTTAATGATTTCAATAAATAAATAGGGCGCTTGGAACTTGATCTCTACCGTCTTTGGAAGTACTGATCACGTGACTTGAAGGTCACCTTCACTGAATAGTTTTTGTATCAGGTCGATCTTTTCCTATGCTCTAATGACCTTCATATAGCTGCGTTGATTAGTTTCTTGATTAAGACACACGGGGTCATCGCTCTATAATTACTATTATGTAAACATACCTACATATCTTTACGGGTCATTTTCGGGGAATTAAGTAATTTGCATGGAATGACAAGCCCTGCTATTTCCTGCTTCTGATACAAAATTTTCTCAAAATATGCACTGAGTCAAAATAATGCTGATCAAAGAAACTTCTCATCACGAGAATTAAAAAATTATATATTCTCATGCCATTTTTTTTCTTGGGCAAACCAGTGTTAGCCATATCGGTCTAACTAAGGCCATACTAAGAAACATATGCATTTTTCTTCAATAATGGCAAGCGAACTTTCTAAAATAGAGGTTTAGAATGGACCTAAAATAAAGTGTAGATAATGATCCTGTTAATTCGCAAGGTTACATAACTTGCTGTCTATCCATAGTCAATGTCAAGTTGACTAAACTCGACTATCCGATATATCGATCATTCGGTCGAGACTTATTTCGCATAGAATATCTGGGTGAATTCACACACTTTAATTTTTCCTATTTATTTTTGCATGATTTTTTAAATTAGTTGGCAGACCGAATTTGTGTTCACTTTTTGATAAAACTAGATTAAATTTACTGTATTTAATTAAAGGCACTGAATTATTTGGATCTTTTTAAGAGTTATTGGCAATTAAAGATCTACGTCTCAGAATGGAATGACTAATATGTGCAGGTAATGACTTTGGTGGTGAAGGGAATGACAAAATAAAGCATGGAATGATTTTTATCTTAAAATCTTTAATATTAAAAACTACACAATCACAATAAATTCTGTTAACATAATTTTTAAATGTCGTAACAATTCTTATCTTATATGTTATGACACAAAAATAATATCAAAATTCGTTATTAAGTCGTCACAATAGTAGAAGATACGATTAAGGAGGACCTGCACCGAGCTGTTTAACGGATGAAAATTATTTTATATCAATTTTTTTATTGACTTTTTTTAATGCACCTATTTGCTTTATGAATAAATTTAATACTAAACGAAAGGCATCATAGCTCATTGAATATAAAAACTTTCAGTTTTCTTTTCCTTTCCTAGCATGCTACGTATCGACATACTTGTTTATACCTGACAGCCCAGTAGTTATACCAGGAAACAAATAGAAAACTCAACGTATATAAATTCTATAGGCTATGATGCCTTTCGTTTAGTATTAAATTTATTCGTTAACACATTGGTGCCTTTAAAAAAATCAATTAAATAAAATGTTATGCCAGGAATTTCTTTGGCGAACCATTCGCATTTTAGTATTTAATATATTAGATTTAATATAAAATCATTTTCCTCCATTAAACAGCTCGGTGAAGGTTCTCCTTAATCGGATCTTAGACTACAAGTAAAGTTTTTTATATTTAGATCACAGGTTTAAGTAGATAAAGACAAGGGACATTTTGCGACAAAGTGAAGAAACTAAATCTAAATATCTACTCTGATCACAGTTTTAATCAAGTAGACAAAGTCAAGCGGTACTTTGCCGCAGAGCCAACTGTATTGAAAACATCGGTCGGAACTTGCCGTCGGTCGGAGTGCCGACCGATGTCGACGACAAAGTGGAAAACCTTTTAAATTTACTTCCTCTTTATTCATTACTCTGATCTTTGGTCTCATTTTTGGTCTTATTGATTAGTTTTTCTTAAAAGTTTAATCACAATTTTTATTTATGTCAAATTAAAAATAAGAAATCAAATAAGTATACTGTTAATTGGTCATTTAGGCTTTTTTCAAAAAAACGATGTTAGCTGCTTGCTTCCCTTTGAGAGTCACTATTCGTGATGTTGATGGTAAAGGGGTATTAGTAATATTAGAGAGTATTCGCTTAGGTGGTCTTGTAGATGCAAGAGTCACAACACCACCATCATCTAGCTGATGTTGTGACTCTTTTAGATCATCTGGCAATGGTATTTTATGAAAACCTAAGTGTTTTCCATGTTCACATACGCTTCTTACCTCGCATGCAAAACAACTGGTTTTCCTTAAAGTTAAATAGTTAGAATATCTCTCCCACATCACTTGATGCACGGAAAGGGTGCCACTAAATGGTTTCAAATTAGTTTTCAGGTGCCTTTCTCTATCTTTAATATTTTCTTCAGTTACTTGTAGTATTTCAATATTTTGAATGTTTTCTTGAATACATCTCAAAAACTGTTCAAATGTCCCGATATCATGTCCACAATTAACAAGAGAATCAGCAGTCCGCTTTAATACCGCGCCTACGCCATCAGGGGCACCCTTTCCGTGCCCTGCTTCAGTATAATTCCATGTAACTTTTTTTATGTTTGGAAAGTCTTTCCATAATTGAGTTATCATAAAAAATATATATTTATTCCGATATTGTGATGTGGGTGAGTCTGATTGAAAATGAAGAGTTTCTATAAATGGGTTTGCTTTTATGACCACATCTATGAGAGGGATCAAATGAGCCCAAACAGCAGAAGGATCGTGCCTTACGCATGGACTGACGGTACAAACACAAGTTGTTCCAATTGCGCTATGCTGGAAGTCGAAGGTATATACCACAGCAGTATGAAGTGTCACTTCTTTACGGCTTCCACCAAAGTGAAATGATTGAACTTCGGTTCCGAATTTAAGACTATAGTTTTCTGAGAAGTCAATGTGTATAATAGCTTCTGATACTGTTAAAGTTTCTTTTAAATTCTTCATGTTGATATATTGCGTTTGAATTTTATAGCAGTGTTCAAAAAATTTTGGTAACTGTTCATTAAGGGTGTCAAGCACTTCAAGTGGAGATCCAAGAAATTGTTTTTTTGCGGTTATTATATTAACTTTGGCCGTGCCCTTTTTTGGTCGCACAGTATTTTTGCAGCGAACCCATTGATTATAGATCAATAACTGATCATTTGAGAACTCGTTACATGCTATAACAGCTTTGTTTTTGCATACATGACATTTTCGTGATAAGCATTCTTCTTTTCGTACATTACAACATACTTGTGAGAGTAGCTCTTGGTAGTTTTTTGGTTGAATAATAGAAGCTTTATAAAGGCAGTTAAGAAGCAAATCAATGTTGCAGTGTATTATGCACATGCAGGTATCTCTAGCTTTTTGTTTCGGTAAGAGCACCCAGAACGGTCTGTACTTGCAAAAAAATCCATAGCTTACCTTAACAGTGTGTGTATCCAGAAATTTACGGTATAACATTTTCAACGGGTAGTTTAAGTAACGTTTCTGTTTTTGAATTTTTTGTCGGGTAATATATTCTTTCTTTCCTGCGCCAAGTGTGCTGTTACTATCATCATTATAAAAATTTTTGACCAGTCTCACCAAAGCCGTGTTAGTTCTCCGATCTTCTTTTTGTCGTTGTTGTATTAATACATCTTTTAATTTGTCGGTTTTCGTAGGTATCTTTTGTTTAATATTTTTTTTATTTGTCAGTAGTTCAATTTTTTTTTCAAGTGCGGTGTTTTTCTTCCTAAGGGCATCATTTTTCTTTTTTAGGTGAATAATATAATTTTGAAGAATTTTTCGTTTCTTCTGCTCGATGTATCGAATTTTTCGCAATAGGATACTTTTCGATTCCGGCCTGTGCAGGGGATCAGGTTTTTGGATGTGTTCTTCATTATCAGCATTGATGTCGTCTTGGGCTTCAACGAAAATCGCTTGCGGTATAGTTTGTAATTTAATTTCCTGTTTCTTTTTTAACCTATATTTTTTCGATGCTTCTCGCCATTTTTTTCTTTGTGTTCTAATTTCACGTGGTGATTTTTCATTTATGCCTACTACTTGTTTTTTCTCCTTTTTTTTAATATATTTTGCCCTTTCTTTCTCTTTTTGTCTTTCGTAAAGTTCAGGGTCAGCTTTAATTTCGGCATATCTACGTCTTTTATATAACCTTTGTGCTTCCTTCGAAGTTTGGGAGTCAATCTTTCGTTTCCTTTCGTTTCGTTTATTCATTATTATTGTAACTAAAACAAAAGCATTAAATTTACTAATAACAATATAAAATAATTTTCATCCATTAAACAGTTTGGTGAAGGTCCTCCTTAATCGTATTCTCTACTGTTAATTTGAAAAGCAGAAGCGTTATTTACTTTCTGTCGTCATCGAACAACATCTGTGCGTATCGTCGACGTGTCGACGGCATACACCGCCCGATGTCGACGGAAAATCATTAGATAAAACTTTAAGTTTTCTATAATTTCGTCATTACCCTCCACCTAACCTCATTTCCTTCTTACCGAAAAACCGAGTAATGACGATACGGGGAATGACGAAACTGGATGTTAACGGTCGAAACTTCTAGAAATTGCATCTCTAATTTTAAGGTTACTCATTAATCGAAAACTGCACAATAGATGAAAACATTTATACAAATAAATAATAATTAGTTAAACGTTTTCCTGATTATTTTCAACAGACAGGGATGACGTAAAACGTGACAAAACATGAATTTATACAAAAGATGATAATATATTCCAACTTACCTGCAAGCTGCCGCGACGTGCACTCCGATCCGTGACACTCGGTGAACTGAAGGGTGCGGGGGTGACAACATGACAGATGTAATGGTAACCCGACAAAATATATTGGTCATTTGACACAGATATCGGGTAATGATGAAATTCACGTGACAAAATTTGAAAATTAAATTTCAGTATAAACGGATTCGTTTATATGTTTAAATTTTCTTCTAATGAGTCCTATGTAGTTGTATTTTAATTACATCTTATTAAAAATCAGTTATTCATACAGCTATAATCATGACAGGCAATGTAATTAAAATATTGCCAATTGGCACTGATAGGGGAATGACTATTAGTACGTGTATTGTTTATTTTTTAAACCAAAAAGTAGTTTTACTGTGATAATTACTTAAGCACCACTTAAAACAGTACGCAATTAAGTTCAATAATCAAAAAAAGTTATAAAAATATGTAATTATGAATTTTTTATAAGCCTAGACATAGTTTTGCTTCATTTGCGTGAATCCACCCATCTACGAGCGACCTAGAACGAGCTTACTCGATAACTTGTCTATGAATGATGCAATTATTACCATATCAACGGATACTATTTTGACTACTTCTTGCAGAAATGAAAGATCTCATGTTACAAATAAATTAATGTTTTTAACCGACTTCCCAAAAAGGAGGAGGTTCTCAATTCGTCGGGATCTTTTTTGTTTTTTTTTTTTATTTTTTATGTATGTTCATCGATTACTCGAAGACGCCTGGACCGATTTGCAAAATTCTTTTTTTGTTTGATAGGGTATACCTCACAGGTGGTCCCATAATCATCAGGTCAGGATCTGATGATGGAAACCCTGAGAAATCGAGAGCAACTTTTGAAAATTGTAGGCATGCATAGGTTAAAAACTTGACAATGAGGTGTACCTCTGATAGCACTATACAACAGTGAAAGTTTGGAGCTGACCTGATGATGGAGACGAGAGAAGGTCGAGGGAACTCGACAACTGAATATGTAAACTACCTCGTGTTTGGGCTTATATTCTTTGTATTAACGAGACCTTTGTAACAGTGAAGGTTTGGAGCTGACCTGATGATGGAGACGAGAGAAGGTCGAGGGAACTCGACAACTGAATATGTAAACTACATCATGTTTGGGCTTATATTCTTTGTATTGACGAGACCTTTGTAACAGTGAAGGTTTGGAGCTGACCTGATGATGGAGACGAGAGAAGGTCGAGGGAACTCGACAACTGAATATGTAAACTACCTCGTGTTTGGGCTTATATTCTTTGTATTGACGAGACCTTTGTAACAGTGAAGGTTTGGAGCTGACCTGATGATGGAGACCAGAGAAGGTCGAGGGAACTCGTCAATTAAATATGTAAACTACCTTGTGTTTGTGCGTATATTATTCGTATTGATAAGAACTTTCCACTAATGCGGATAGTGACAACTAAGTATACTTGTCACTGAAAAGCCAAAAATAAAAAACTTTTTACAAAAAAATAAAACCGACTCCCAAAAACACTGAAAAGCAAAAAAAAACTATTCTTAGGTGCATCGGCCTAGAAGTCGGCGGCGAAATAAACATATCATCATCCACTAGACACCGAATTCTAGGCCGATGCACCTAAGAATAGTTTTTTTTTGCTTTTCAGTGTTTTTGGGAGTCGGTTTTTCTTTTTATCAGTGACTAGCTTTTGCCCGCGACTTCGTTCGCGTGGAATATATAGCCCATTTATCGAGGAAGGCTATAGGCTACTTTTTATCCCGATACGGGAAGTAGTTCCCACGGTATGCGGGTGAAACCGCTGGCAGAAGCTAGTGAGTCATATAGTCACACTAGCTTCTGCCCGCGGTTTCACCCGCATCTCGTGGGAACCTCGGCACGGACCCGGATAAAAAGTAGCCTATAGCCTTCCTCGATAAATGGGCTCTCTAACACTGAAAGAATTTTTCAAATCGGACCAGTAGTTCCTGAGATTAGCGCGTTCAAACAAACAAACAAACAAACAAACTCTTCAGCTTTATAATATTAGTATAGATAACACCTTATTAGGTATAAAACGTGGTCTTAAAAAAGTACCCGCTTTAGTACTAGGTTTAAATCCCCGTCCTGGACAAAGTTAATGGACTAAACCTGGCACTAAAGCCGGTACTTTTGAAGACCGTTTTCTATAATGAGGTGGACATTATTTAACTATTTTGCATCGTGGACAGAGAAGTGGTTAAGAGTTTGATATGACATTTTAATTACAGTTCGAGGGGACCCCATTCTTCCCGGACAACGATCGCTTCTGGTCGGTCTGTGAGAAGTACAGGGTGACGCAGTTTTACACCGCGCCCACCGCCATCAGGGCGCTCACCAAGTTCGGAGAAGATCTAGTCAAGAGGTAACATTCCACTTCGTTCAGGTACAAGATTAGAGCACCATGAGCTTGCTTACTATACCTACATTAGCAATTTTTTTTTCACATACTCTTTGAAGGATCTATATTTTCGGTTTACTTTACTGGAACCAGGAGTAATTTAGACGGCAAACTTATTTTTTTTTTGGTCTCTACAGATTGTAATGCAGTTCTATATAAGTACAGTACCTATATGAAACATTAGCTTATTGACATTGGACGCATCCTGATTCGCGTACTTAGGGTCACAAGTATTGAGAGGGTCGCCAGTTGAACAGACCCGGTTATTGTCATCATCTGCGAACCAGCTTCCATATATTCTATACATGTTTTCTATAAAGATAGCATAGTACACAAAAAATCTAAGACGCTGACCGTTTCACACAATTCCTTACTTTGTAAATTTTTTACTCAACACAAATACAATTTTAGTACTTTCCTACCTTAGTGATTTTTCTATGTGGTCAAAGTTAAGATAATTGACATTCCAATTGATACTCGGTAAATGTTTAAATTAGAAAGTCATTGATCAAAGTCTAAACTGTCTTCTGCCGACCTTTGACCACATGCTCAAACGAATATTATTTCAACTGAATACAAACTTGCGACTGACTACAATATTGTTACAAACATTTAATGCAAGAAAAAATGATCGTTAAGTCATAACTGCATTATTTATTGTAAATACCACACAGTATAAATTCTAGAACGTAGTGACGTGAACTTGACATAATTGATTGAAGGGACTAAACTGCAGCAAGCATTATTTATTTAGAAAGGGCACAGCGTAGACCGTACACTTATCGGATCAATACAAGATTATAGAACAACTTACAAAGTTTAATGTTGACTGGTTAAAGTTTAAAGGCCATAAATTACATGTAATGCAGGTTGTCCTTATAAGTTGTATTCCTACTAATACTTCGATATCTATTTTACAGACATAACCTGGACAGTCTCCGTGTCCTGGGCAGCGTGGGAGAGCCCATCAATCCTGAAGCCTGGCTGTGGTACTACAATGTTGTCGGCCAGGGTCGCTGCTCCATTGTCGACACCTTCTGGCAAACGGAGACCGGAGGCCATGTCCTCACCAGCCTCCCAGCTGCCACGCCTATGAAACCTGGTGCTGCTGTAAGTAGCCCCTTTGTCTTGCTCGCTGTAGCCTAGGACCCCGCGATACGGAATATACTGGGACACCTGAAAAGTTTTGGCTCTCGTAATTCTCCAAAAAATCAAACATAGAGCACTCAAGATTTTTTGTTATATCATTAGATTTCTCAAATCCTATCAAAGAATATGTATAATTATGTTCTTTGTACTTTTCTCATATTCATGCATTAAAATGCAATATTGTGTCACAGGGATTCCCATTCTTCGGCGTGGAGCCTACAATCGTGGACGAAGACGGGCACGTGGTGGAAGGCCCAGGAGAAGGTTACCTGGTGTTCTCCCGCCCCTGGCCCGGCATCATGGTCACCCTGTACGGCAATCATAGCCGTTACGAAGATGTGTACTTCAGAAAATTCCCAGGATACTACTGCACCGGCGATGGTAAGATGTCATAGAGTTTAATAGTACCAATTTTTTGACTAGGAACATTTACATCCAACTCCATTGTTATCAACTACCGATGAAACACTGATGAAAATATTAATCTAACGCTCAAAATATTATACAACTTGTACTTACGTTTTCTATTAGCTTTGTTGATGGTTTGAAGCACATGTAAACATCTTTGCGGTAGGGAGGCAAATGGAGTCGTAGTTTAATATACAATGTGAATAATTTGCAGGGGCTAGGCGAGATGAGGACGGCTTTTTGTGGGTAACGGGTCGTATCGACGACATGTTGAACGTATCAGGCCATCTGATGTCCACATCGGAGGTAGAAGGCGTTCTCACGGAAGACCCGAACGTGGTGGAAGCCGCCGTCGTCTCCAAACCACATCCAGTCAAAGGCGAGTCTTTGTACTGCTTCGTCATTTTAAATGAAGGTGCCAAATTCGATGAGGCCTTAGTCGATGCGCTGAAGAAACGTGTACGCGGCCGAATTGGGGCTTTTGCAGCACCAGATGTCATTCACCACGCGCCAGGTTTGCCGAAAACTCGTTCAGGAAAGATTATGCGACGTGTGCTCCGCAAGATTGCACTTGGGGACAAAAATATCGGCGATACTTCGACTCTGGCCGACCCCTCCATCGTCGATATGCTCTTCAAGACGCGCCCCTGAACTGTCAATATATAACACACTGATTTTTTCGTTCCTATTCAAATGCATGGCCGTATTTAATCCCGATTATTTTCCACTAATCTCCAGTCCAGCTTAAATATCCGTCCGCGACACTTGACAGGCCTTGCGTTTCACTCACATTCAAAATTGCTGCTTTATTGTCACTGTAATCATTGCTTCTAATGTACTCGTAGGATAACAAAACAACTGTGTGAGGTTTTATACATGGGTTTAGCGTAGGACACAAGCCTTCATCGGCATAGCTCGTAGGTATTTGTATAATGTACTCTCATCATTGACTTTTCGATCACTAGATACATCTACATTCGTTAGAAGTTTAGCAATACACAGGTCTACCGAAATGGTTCAAAATCTCGCGCAGTGCGTGAGATCGTCTATTAACGATGCTCTATTTATACCGAGATGTCAAAGTGACGGTCGAATGTCTATAAAGTGATACAAAGTCAATGATATCAATTTAATTAAACTATGTAATAATTAAAATATTTTGTTACACTACAGGGTGTTCCCATATTTTAAGATTAAGTACATTACTTATATTGTTTGTTAACGTTTAGCATTTATATTTTGTCAAAAATCGATTGGATCGGTTTTCTTTATATCAGTTAACTGATTGTGATATAATAATAGGCGAGTTTGGCTTAAAAAATCAAATTCTTATTTATATGTGTCTGGTAGTACCTACCTCAAGAGAAACTAAATATATTTCTGAATTATGTTATGGTTTGTGTCATCCAATGATACTGTTTTATTCACCACAATAAGCCTAACAATTAAATTGAATTATTATGAATGTACCCTATTAATTTGAAGTTCAAATATTTATCGATATAATTAAGTAAGTAGTGCACCGCTGACGATGCTTGAATGAAGCACCAAGGTAATGGTATTCAGTCATTCCATAATATGTAATCTTTAATATAGAGTATTTTTTGCATAGTACTGTATGTCAAAATATAGCCCAGTGTTAAGTATACAAGATGCAATCTATCGCGTACTTAGTCATAGAAATCATATTTAACCGCGTAATCATATGTTTAGAACACCACTGCTCTTTTACTGTGTGTAGATAAATATAGCCGTTTAGAAACTTAAACATGTATCTTTGAGACATGTGCTTTTAATTAACAATTTAATTTTATTCCTAGACTGAGGATTTTTTGTACACCATATATAAGTTTAGCTAGCTACATCAGATAGATCTAGTATTTATTCCTGATTTTTAGATTTAATTACCGGGTCGATGCGACATGCTTGGGACTGGAAGATCTATGTTTGTCTATAGTTGTGCACGAACAAAAGCACTTTATTAGCTATTTGTGTATTGCCAACATAAATGTTAGCTTTCCTATGTTTTTTTTTTTAATGGGTTGTGATATATTTTTTCTACATTATATTTTTCCGTAGGCTGTTTTTTTCTGCACAAATGTTGCGATAGAAACAGTAAATTGATATTACCTACATTAATGTTAAATATATTTGAAGGCACTTATTTGTGATGCACAATGTTGAATTAGAATAAGGCGTAGTGTAACTTGTGTACCTATATAGGTTTTAGGTTAAAGCGTAGGATTATCTATTGCCTTTCTGTGGAACAACTATTATTAGTTTTTCGTTAATTTCATTTAAATACTTGCTTTTAGAATATTGAGTCTAGTATTTATATTTTAGGTAGATATATGTTGCCTGCTACTTCAGAACTTAATCTGATCTATCTTGCTCCAAATATTACTTTATTATATTATATTTATTATAACTCCAAGTACATATAGAGCTTGTTATTTGATGACTCTGTTATCTGCAGTACCATCATGTGTTTACCGACTAATAAATATATACAATACAATAGCGTAATGTATAATTTAGTATTCCTGTCAACATTTTACAACGATCTGCCATCGAACCAAATAGTTTTCTGTAAAACTATGCTGCTATTTGTGTAAGTAACGGGTTGTAGTCAACTCAAAAGCTCACAAGTCTAAAAGCGTTATTATCTTTTATATCTATAAATACTTTTATTTTGATTTGTCAAATTCTTCGTATATCTACGCGGTTTTATTCATATTCTTATACATTCTGACTTGGTATGTATACCTAATATAAATTATATGACTTTGAAGTCGTTCAGTAATATGCTAGCAAGTAAGGGAATTTATGTGATTACATGTCATATCATTAAATACAGTGATTAAATGATATTCAGAAATTGGTTTTCAATCATTCATTAGTTATTTATATTAGACTCTTATTAGGCTGATTTCCAATTTTCGCAAATCTATTTAAATAGCTTCTAAATAATTTTAAGATCACCCTCCTCGTCATTGCTCGTCTTAAATCTCTTTACGTTTTAAGTATTTTTTTCCTTATCTAACTATTCAAGTACAAAGAAGAAGAAGTAAAAAGTCGTGGTGGCCTAGTGGGCAAAGAACCAACCTCTCAAGTATGAGGGCGCGGGTTCGATTCCAGGTCAGGCCTGCTAAGTACCAATGCAAATTTTCTAAGTTTGTATGTACTTAGGTACTCAAAGGATATTTTAGACACCAATGCCTGTGTTTCGGATGGCACGTTGAACTGGGGCCCGATTTTCCTAAGTTACTAATGTCAAAATTGAATAGAAATTGAATCGCAATAGCAGTTTCAACCTTAGCGGGCATTCTGCTATTAATATAAGACCAATCGTATTGCAACGACATTCGATTGGTTTGCGATTGGTCTGCCATTTTGGTCTATACGGTAGTTTGCTCTACAATCATATTGCAATCATAAATAATATACAGACAATATGATTCATTATTGAATCACAGAAAAGAATAAAAACGTTTATTTAAAAGAAAAAATTGCGGAATGCCACATACGCTTCAATCGTAACTGAATCGTGATTGGATATCAGTCGAATGTGAATCGTATGTCACTTAAGTAAAATTAGTAGAATCGGGCCCCTGTAGGTCCCGGCTGTCATTGAACATCCTTGGCGGTCGTAACGGGTAGTCAGAAGCCAGTAAGTCTGACACCAGTCCAACTAAGGGGTATTGGGTTGCTCGGGTAAATGGGTTGGTGGGGTGGTCAGATAGGGCAGTCGCTCCTTGTAAAGGTACTCAGCTACATCCGGTTAGACTGGAAGCCGACCCCAACATGGTTGGGAAAAAAGCTCGGAGGATGTGTGTGATCTAACTATTCAACTGCTATTGTGATTCAATTTTGACATTATTAATTTAGCAGAATCGGGCCCCTGTACCTACACAACTACTGGTTTCAATGTAACATCATTACAAAGTAGGTTAAGCTTTTAAAAAACACGGGTAAGATTCACAAATTCATTTAATTATCATAAAAATAAATTAAAAAATGTCTTCAATGTAACAAATTATTCAATAAACGATCACACACAATATTGAGTTGAAAGATCCCACGTTATCGAAATAAGTAATTTCGTACGTTGGCTCACGTTTACCTCTGTCTCTTTTAGGATCGGTTCATATCTGATGGAAAATGAGTCGAGAGTGTTGAGAAAAAGACAGAAGGATGGTAATTTGAATTTGAATATGTTCCTATGAAATATTTCCATATAAAAAGTGCATAGTTTACACATTTGTTTTAGGAAATTCGCAAAACCTTGATCGAATATTTGTTTTTCATCGACTGCACTAAAAATAGGTAAGTAGGTACCTATTCAAAAGTTTATTTTTTCTTGAGTTTCTTGGGAGCGGCTGCAGGGGCCCCACCAGTCTTGAAGTATAGGCTGTAGAACACTCCAGAAGCTACCACGAGGATTGTAGAAAGCACGGTGATGTATTCAGCGCGGTTTCTGTAAAATAAAAATGCATTTAAAAGGAAACCGTTAACTAGTGCATTCTTCGCTCGGTTTTTGTCGTTCGGAATACGACAGGCATAAAAAACCTTTAGGTCAATGCATTCACGTTAACTAGTTATATATAACTCATTGAATAGGAGTTACACAAGGTGAATTTCAAGTCTCTCCGGGTCGCTACTGATTAGTACTGTAAAATCTCTATACCTATACTATCTGATGAGAAATAAACAGACTGGCATAAAAAATATGATTGGCAAGTAAGTACTCACTCAAATGGTGTTCCGCACACGACGTACCAGGTGGCTCCATTCTTGGGCAATTCCTTGACGCAATGGAAATCGAAATAGTCCTCATTGTAATCCGTTGGGCAGAAATATTTACGTTTCTCCAGCACCTGGTAAGGGAACACATATTGCATGTTAATTGTACCTACCTACTAAAGTACATCATTTATTTTAAACTAGCTTTCGCCCGCGGTATCACCCGCGTCCCGTAGCCGGTGGTGACAAAAACTATCCGAAAGCCTTCCTTCTACCAGGTCTAAGTTACCTTCCCTCTAATTTACAGCCAAATCGGTCAAGCCGTTTTCATGTTATGTCGTAACAACGGAAAGCGGGTTTCATTTTTATATATCGACGCCTTAGAGTGAAAACCTCGTTAGTGCAAAAAATATTTTTTCAGGATAAGGATTAGTATTCGATAGTTTTTACGATTATCTTCCAAGAAATGCGATAAAAAAATATTGAAAAAAAAATGCATTTCCGAGGTTTTCATTCTAAGACGACGATATATAGATAATGTAATAAAAAACGATTTTTTGTAATTCGAATTCTGTCACAATTTGAAACTAACTATTCCATAGCATTAGCTATATTTTATCCGAGTGAAACCCCGGGGAAACAACTAGTGATAAATATGTAAGTAGGTACTACCACAGATTACTGTAACATCTTGTCTTTCTGCAAAAACTTATCAGATTAGTAACAGGTGTCCGTTATGCTTATTATCTAATAATCTACTCTAATTAAATCTTAGGCAATTCTTATCGCGTCACATGATAAAAATACATATTTAAACGATAGTCTAATTCTTATTACTTACTATAAGTATTTTAAAACTATGAAGAAAGGTAAGCTGCACTAACCCGTTGTACGGTAGACTGCACATCAGTGGTAACTGTCATGCACCTTAACTCAATAGTAATAAGTACGTTTTTCCTATAAAACTGTTACCACTGACCTGAAGTTGACTGTACCTATGTCGGAGCGCGGATACACACAAGACACAATTGATTGTCTATGCTTCGTATTACAGCGACTTACAAGTAGTTAAAGGGTGATGTAGTAGATAGTACCTAATAATGGTGCCTTGCGTCAATTTTGACTTGCAGTAAATTAGACTCACCTGTCCGAACGGTGTGGTGAGCGTAGCTACTTCATTGCATGGCCCCACTGGCTCATGCAGTCCTAGCGACCACTCCTGCTCAGGGTTGAAGAATATCGTGAAGCTCAAGTACAGCAGGTAATGTACCGCCAGCTGCAGGATCAGCACGTAGTCGATTCCTGTTAACCTTGAAACAAAGAAATTACAAGTGAAAACACAGTAAATAGGTAAGAATGAACTGAAATTATTACACAATGTAATCTAAGACCAATGCCACCTATCAGCTCGAGTAAGAGACTTTCGGAAATAGTCACTGCTAGTTTAAAACATGGACCTAATCTATGCTTACACAAAGTGTTGTTTTTAACCAAATTAATAAATGAGTAGGCCTTTTGTCGAACGAGAGATGGTTTAAAATCCATTCATAAGCAAGAAAAAAAGTGTTTTGCTTACTTTTTGGAAGTCTTCTCCCTGTCAGTCAAGAGTCCAGCAAGCACAATGACGGCGAAGATAGCGAACAGCAGGAAGAAGGTGACTTCGGAGTGGATCTTGAACACGTCATGTAGGAGGTGGTAGATAGGGATGAACAGGAGCACCCCGCCCGGCATGCCCAGCAGCGACGAGATCAGCAGCGCCTTCCATTCGGACTTCTTGCTGTGAGACCACGTAAACATTATTAGCACATTAAAAGTAAGTTCAGCACTACCTTATTTACTCCTCCTCCCCTCCTGTCCACTTACATATAGGTAAGCACAGGTACTTAAAAGAAACATCTCTGAAAATTTTTACCTGTTCAAAGTCAAAGGGGGACCGGCTATATTTTTGATAAAGTTTTATTTGAGTCAGTCAGGCCTGGGGCCCGATTCTCCTAATTTTACTTAAGCGACGATCGATCGACGTTCGACTCGATTCGACTGAGATCCAATCCCGACTCGATTACGATTGAAGCGTATGTGGCATTCCGCTATTTTTTCTTTGAAATAAACGTTTTTATCCTTTTCTATCATTCAATAATGAATCATTTTGTCTGCAAATGATTTACGATTGCAAAATGATTGTACAGCAAACTACCGTATAGACTAAAATCACCAAATAGCAGACCAATCGCACACCAATCAAATGTCAATCGAAATCGATTGGTCTTTTATTAGTAGCAGAATGCCCGACATGGTTAAAACTGCTATTGCGATCATATTGCAATTCGATTTCTATTCGATTTTGACATTATTAACTTAGGAGAATCGGGCCCCAGAGTGTGCGCGTGGTAGTACGTTCACAGGCCTCCAAAAGTCCAACAAGCTACAACTTACTCAGCAGACTCCCACTGCGCAACCTTCGGAGCGAACCAAGATCGGCTCGCGATGAAGAAGTAGTAGAAACTCGCAGCAAATGCAGCGTGGAAGTAGTAGGAGTTCCATGGCACCCAGTAGTGGCGGTCATATATGTTGGGGTCTGTGTCATGCCACGTCCAGTGAATGAACTTCACGGCTGTAATGTCGTAGGGGATGTCCACTAGGACCGTCACTAGACCCACCGCGAACGGCTCCGCGTATTTAGGGAGATTCAATCTGGAGACTGCGTAGACGGCATGGTATATGAAAGCGGGGTCTGGAAGATAGGAAGGTAAAAATTACTCATTCTTCACCATGATGTTTTTAATATCTGCAATTGTTGTAATAATTTTACTCACATAAAAGGATAATATGAAGAGGCAATCTTCCTCCCAGGAAGATGATAGGTGTCTGGGAATGCCAGAAGTTGTCATATTCCGGCAGAGCAAAGTGCCAGAAATTGTCTGTGAAGACTCCGTGGAGGATCGTGCCCAACCAGAGGTACGGCCATCTGCCACCCTTGCTGAAAGCTAGTATTTTTTTATTTTATTAATAACTACGTACGTATCTTTGTTACCATTTAGAACCAACCTTAAAAAAGGGGTTCACTACTGGTTATACCTAGGTAAGGAACCTACTACACAAAGAGCCACGTACACTACTACTAGGTTCTATGTGCTACATAAACAAAGCGTTTGCAGCATATTAGTTTAGTTCGCCCTTCCATATACATAAATATTTTAAATGGAGTGTCCACATTTTGAAGTTTAGATCCACTCTGCACAGTTTATAGCGTGACTGCTGGCCATACCGTCTTACGGCCATTCTCAACATTCTATCTATCTGCAGACACAGTTTAAATATCTGTTGATTTGTTAAAATTCTATCTCTAGTAGGTAAGCAAATCAATAGATAAAATATTGGGAACAGCGTATAGAGACAAGGTGTTAGCTGCCAGAATAATAATAAAAAAATGTAATGAGTGCCGCAGTCACTAGCAAGTAGGGCTGCCATCCGTCCGGGTTTCCCCGGATTTGTCCTCGTTTGGAGGCCGTCCGGGGGCCGTCCGGGCGGGGTTTCAAGAAGTGTCCGGGGAAAACCCGGACACTTTTCATGTAAGGAAGCACCTCATTGAATTTAAGTATATTAATAGTAAATGGATTACAAATTAAGTATTATTTTGTTTAAAAAAATCGTACTCGTTCGGGGAAAAAATGCGATTTACGGGCCAAATGTCCGGGTTTTTTTAATGTTTGTCCGGGTTTGGCGAAATTCGAGATGGCAGCCCTACTAGCAAGCCAACGACATGTTGCGGTAGGTATATATGTATCATTTAAAACCAATTATAAAGATACGATAAAAAAGCAGTGATTATACTTCGTCACGTTATCATGCCTAAATGCCTGCATGTTAAAATACCTGTAGGTAGTACAAAAACTTCAACTTATACTAAAGATTGAAATTATATAAAAATCGCATAGGCAAATTAAACTTCACGGATGTTTGTATAAAAGAAATAATAAAATGTAGGCATACCGTGCAACAGTGTGACTAGTCCAGCTAGAGTGTAAACCGCCTGCGAAACGATGTATGTGGGTTGAGCCGCCCACAGTTGCTTCAAATCATTCGTTTGCACCAACCATTGCAACCACTGTCAATAGAGGTTCACAGTTAGTTATTTTGAATGCACCCAAAATACACTCTTTCTCAGAAAGATAGAGGTTCACAGTTAGTTATTTTGAATGCACCCAAAATACACTCCTTCTCAGAAAGAGAGAAGCCTGTTGACGCGACGTTCGTAACGTTCGAAACCATTTCGAAACATACATATAAATTAATAGCTTTAAAAGAGTTGAGTAGGTAATCAAAAATAAAAATTAACCAAATTCTGTATTTACCTAAAGACTCGTTCATGTTACAAATTTTATCAATGTACGTTGATAAGTAATACAGATATTTTTGTTGGTAGATCATTTTAAGAGGTTGTTTTTTTTTGTATGGAGAAATCTTTTCGAGGACGTGTTTTGAATTAACAGGATTCTTAGAAATATGTTCAAGATTAATATATATTTTTTTGCCGTCAAAAACTGTACAGATTTGGCCAAAAAATTGCTTGAGACAAGCCAATTTGGGCATTCAGCGCTTTAAAATAAAAAGCTTTTTCTCGTTTTTTTTGGTTGTTTTTAATTTTAGCTCAATCTGTTGAAGATATCTACCTGCCTACTTCAAAAATACGTATACACAAAGCAAGTTAAATAAAAGCTTTTAAATAAATAAAAACCGGCCAAGTGCGAGTCGGACTCGTGCACGACCCTTCGTGCACGAGTCCGACAAAAATTCCGTAAATTACAGTTAAATCAACCTATCTCAAAAACTATAAGAGATACTTTGATCAAACCAAAAATCGTTGAAAGAGTTAATTAGCATGCATCACCTCTATTTTTTTTAGAATTTTATACCCCGTAGTTATAAAAATAGAGGGGGGGGGACATACTTTTTACGACTTTGAGAGCTGATATCTCAAAAACCGTTCACTTTAAGAAAAATGTTTTTTAGAAAACTTTATATCATTTTAAAAGACCTTTCCATTGATACCCCACACGGGTATGTACATCGAAAAAAAAAATTTCATCCCTCAGTTACATGTATGGGGGGCCCCACCCCCAATTCTTTTTTTTACTATTTAGTGTCATATTTTTGTAGCGGTTCATACAACACATATTCCCATCAAATTTCATCACTGTAGTACTTATAGTTTCCGAGTAAATCGGCTGTGACAGACGGACAGACGGACAGACGGACAGACGGACATGACGAAACTATAAGGGTTCCGTTTTTGCCATTTTGGCTACGGAACCCTAAAAAGGACGGGTAGGTAGATGATGATTATAAAACCAAACGAAATTGTCCTAAAATGTAGCCTATCTATTCCCTAATACTTACATTGTAGTCTTTGTCCCTATTCGCCGAGCCATAGAACAACACTTTTTAAAGATGGCGGGTATACAATTTAGTTAGCGTTCCATGTTTGACATCAAGTCTTTTAGGTTCTTTTACATGTAAACGATTTAATACCTACATATTTAATTAAAATTAGGGTTGGTGATTTCAAACTATGTAGTCCAGGATTCATCAAGATGTTTTCCTTCACCTTTTTATCAGCCATTGGTGTCCAAGGTGTACTTAGAAAGTACATACAAACTTAGAAAAGTTGCTTTGGTACTTGCCTGACCGAATCGAAACCACACCCTCATACTCGAGAGGTTGGTTCTTTACCCACTAGGCCGCCACGACTTATCACTACTTCTATCGTTACATATAAAAAACCCTTCTATGGTTTGTTTACCTTTTGGTTCATGGCTCCGCAAATAAGGGTATAGATACTAAGTTATGCTAAGTTATGCAAATTACAAAAAAAAATATCTGATAATTACTGGCCAGCTGTTAAAATCAGAGACTAAAAACTCAACAATATAAGTATAAACTTGTAAGTATTAAATCTCTGATCTCATTTAAACAATTCGCATAGAAAAATATAATAATCGCTTAACAATTATTAAAGTTGATATAACTCTAAAATGTTTGCAAATAAAATTAAAAAAAATACCGTATCGTATTCGCCGGCTGTTGCCATGTCGATAGGAGCGCGTGCGCTGCTCGCGAATTTGGTCGACTCAATGATTAAACCTACGGCTTAACTTTTCGAGGCACGGCCCAACGCGTTTGGATAGTTCGATATCATTTATCGACTAGCAGTGTTATCGAGTTATCAGATTTAATACATATGAGTGATTAAACTGTTTTATAATACACAATTTTGTTCCTAAAAACTCCTAACTACAGTGTGTTCAGACACAAAATAAATTTATTTTGTGTTTCAGATTTGGTTTGCTATGTAAGGAATTTCAATAGTAGGTATGTTATGCAACATAAACTGCTACGTAAATTTTAAAATATTTAATTTTAATATATTAGAATTTTGTTTATGGCCACATACCTATATACATTTCTGTTTGGATCGAAAGGTAGAAATAACATCACGCGTCAAAGCAGCTATAAATAGTTTACAGAATTAAACTGATTCATTAAAACAAATGACGAAACTAATGCAATATCCGTCAGTTGCAAACGTCCATTAAAGTTGCTTCATTAAATCCATTGCTAACACTTTCTTTGTCAACAAGATAAAAAGTGACAGCAATAGATTTAATCAAGCTTTAACTTTAATGGACGTATGTGCAACTGACGGTATATCTTGGATATCGATTTGTTCTATCGACACTTGCCATCCCTCACATGTTATCTATATCGGGTAGCACGCTACGTGTCCACAAATGTGCCAACACGGGTGCCACATGGATTTGTGTACATTTCGTGGAGCCGGGCTCGTAACACCTGTGCATAGAATCATTATAGTTCCACTCACGGAGTTCCACTATAAAATCTGTATAATCTATTGATAATAAAAGACTGAGGAGCGATATATATTACCATGATGTTACCTACCTATGTATGTTATAATGCTTAAGTTGGATAGTTGGATTTTCATTTCTTAGCTTCCACGACAAAATGGCAAATTAAGGCAAGGTAGGTACCTAATATAATTGATGACTTCATTGATTGGTATATTATAGGGAGGTAAATAAATAGTCAGAACACAATAAGTGTCGTGTCTACCAGTCCGAGGCTCGATTCTCCTAAGTTAATAATGTCAAAACTGAATAGAAATTGAATCGCAATAGCGATTGGTCTGCCATTTTGGTGATTTTGGTCTAATTATACGGTAGTTTGCTCTACAATCTTGCAATTGTAAATCATTTGCAGGCAAAATGATTCATTATTGAATGACAGAAAAGGATAAAAACGTTCATTTCAAAGAAAAAATAGCGTAATGCCACATACGCTTCAATCGTAATTGAGTCGTGATTGGATCTCAGTCGGATGTGAATCGAATGTCGCTTAAGTAAAATTAGCAGAATCGTGCCACAGGTACATATCAAGTACCTACATAAAAACGATCTGATACATTGGTGTTAAGAAAATAATGGGAGTAAAGACAAAATATAGGGATATATTTATCAAGAAACGATGAAGACAACGAAAAAAGATGATATAGGTATCCTATCTACTTCTTTTAAAATTATAAAACCGGAAGTTAGTATGAATTTACGTTTGTTTGTTATTTTTATAACTAGCTTCCGCCAGCGGCTTCGCCCGCGTGGTCTGTTGATAAAAAGTAGCCTATGTGTTAATCCAAGGTATCACCTATCTACATACCAAATTTCAATCAAATCGGTCCAGCCGTTTTTGCGTGATTGAATAACAAACATACATCCATACATTCTCACAAACTTTCACATTTATAATATAAGTAGGATTTTTTTTTTGTAATTTGTTGGTAATGGGTTTTTACACCGATGGTCAATACTTTCAATAATTTGATTACAAAGATAGGATGGTCAATACTTTCAATAATTTGATTACAAAGATAGGTTAACAGCAGATTGGCTGAAATCGTGCATTGCTCCAACTAAAGCAAGTTGTTTTGATTTTACCTATACCATCACCTATACGAACACCGGCTCCGTTGACCGTGAACTTGTGACAACAGTATGCAGTCCACATAAACAACACATATTTTTACCAGACCATAATTAACGTAGCGAAGAAGATAATACATAATATACTTCTGTTAAATACTAAAACAAAAAATTTGCATTGAAATGAATTATGGATCCTTTTTCATCAAAATATTTAAACCACGCAAAACCACATCTAAACGTCTAAAGAAACGCATATTTTAGCATATCCTGTGTTTGTGTCATGTTTGTGTTACCTACTTTTGACAGTGTCGATTTAACTGTCACTGTCTGTCAATTTCAAATGACATAAAATTCCATTCAAAATCCATGGAAATTGGATTTTATTGGATATTTATTATATATTTAGATTTCATGTAATTTTCCTACTACTTATTGTTTACTTAATAAGCTGTAAATATAATAAGATGTCCATGATGATTAGGAACTTGTGCAGAGGGTCGCATTTTATTATGTCTAATTCTAACATCAAATGTCCTAATATTTCAATAAAAACCACGATACGATTGAATACATCTGTTGCAAATGCTCTGAAAACGCACAGAGTTAAACCTAAAAAGGAACCTGGAGAGGTTTTCAAGTGGATATTATTGGTTGGTACACAGTTTTTTAAAATTAGATATTAACTAACCCATTTTTCATCTTAATGTTTCATTTTGCGTGTGTAGCTCCATTAATATACTCAACAGTAGCAAGTACTCGATCAACAGTAGCAAGTACTCGATAAAAATCATTGAGCAATTTATATTTGTTTATTTCATTATTTTAAATATCATTTTCAGATAGCAAAAACGTGATGTAGTCAAAAATCCATGCTAATTGCAGTTGTCTAATATATTTCAGATGATTCCGGTGAGCTCCTTTGGTTTGGGATGCTGGCAGGTTTACAGGTTACAGTGGAAACTGGAGCTGATCGACATCATGCAATCTAAAACAAGCGCAACACCTAGGCCCATGCCTAGCGAGTTAGTATTTCATGTATCATGTAATTATTTTGTATGGTATGGGCAAGTGATGCGGAGGAAAGAGAGTCATATTGTGAGGAGGTGATGAGCTTGAACGCGGACGGATATAGGGAAGAGGACGACCGAAGAAACCATGGATGGATTGTATGAAAGTGGATATTATTAGAAAGAATTTTACTTGGGAGATTACAGCAGATAGAAGAGTATGGAAGGAGAAAACATGCTACGCTGACCCCAAATAAAATTGGGATAAGGGCAGGAGGATGATGTAATTATGTATTTTGTACACATTGCAAGAACTGTTCTGTTACAGTTGACTTGGTAATCTCATGGAGCGTATATTATTATGCCTAGATAGACTCAAATTAAAGTAAAAGAAAATTCAAAATTATGAGTCTTAATTGCTTATATGCTGCTAAACATTAAACAAATTGGTGTTGGCCATTTTTCAGGCCATAGAAATAATTTGTTTGTTTAAGGTTGCATGATTTCAATCTAATAACACAGTTCAGCAATTTACACATTAACAAGTAATTCGCAAAAAACTGTAAATATATTATTGATTGTTCTGAGCACTCATTGTCTAAGATGTTTAACTGAAGGAACTTAAAGTGTGTTTTGAATGCTTGCTGCAAACTACAACTACCAACCGCATCTACCAACCACATATGATTGTCCATAGCCGCACTACTGATTTGTATGTATTTACATTAATCGTTTTGGATCGAAGCAGCAGTCACCCTTAGATATCAATTGTTTTCATGCAATCGCGGCATGTGCGGTCGGCAGTTACAGTCGGTAGCTAGCATTCAAAATGTACCTTGATTTTGAGAAAAATGGTTGAAGCTTATGGTAGATAATCTGTGTAGATGTTTCTTAGCCATAAGCTCCTTGATAGGAATAAGGTTATGAATCTTCTTGTGACTGGTCTGATTTTTTACTTTTTTATTACAGCTTTTCAGATCTTGAAAAGATGGAGTACACGCCAGTAAAGGTAAAAGGAACGTTTCTTCATGACAGAGAAATACTCATTGGGCCAAGAGCATTGATAGAGCAAGACTCACCACTACCCAGGACTGGGTCCCTAGTGTCTGATCCTAAAAGAAATCAAGGGTGGCTTGTGATAACTCCATTTATGTTGTCCGATACTAAGTAAGTTTCTTATTTTTTTGTACCTAATGTAAGCCTGTATGTATTGTAAATTGGCAATTGCCCAACAACTAAGATGCTGGCAAAGAAGAGATCTGATTATTACTCATTGCACTATTAAATTGACCCCTTACAACCACAAACATATAAACTTAGTTGGTGTTTTTAACAAGAATATAGTAATGTAGTCTTAATTATTGCTCGTCTATTGCTAACTAGATGCAGCTGTGTACCAGTGTTTTATATGGAGCGATTGCCTATCTAACCCTCTCAAACTTAAGTAAGACTGGTTGTCAGACTTACTGGCTTCTGGCTATCCATAACAACACAGTTTTAAATGTATGTTCTGTATTAAAAGATGCTATAATTTTATAACAGGGAAATAATCCTGATCAACCGTGGCTGGATTCATCAAAGTCTGCGACCCAAAGAGAAACGCAAGCCCTCAATGATAGATGGGGAAGTTGAGCTTGTTGGTGTGGTCAGATTGACCGAAAAACGGGCACCGTTCATGCCTAAGAACACCCCAGAAAAGGGCTCATGGTTCTCCAGGTAAATTGTACAAATAAATACCTTTATTATAGCAATCTACAAATATACATAGTTATGTATTAACAGCCATCTTAACATAGAAATCTCGAAATCAATGCAGATACATAGCTCATGGATGTTAATTTACACAAATATTAGGTAACAGATTCTTTTATTAAACGGTTTAACCTGAGTCCAGGGAACTACTTGTCTAAACTTGATACAAAGCTGATTCCCATTTTGTGCATTGTGTATTTATCTGCTTACTTTTATCTTAATGGGTTTGATCATTGCCAAGTTTCCTGCTGAGCAATGCCTTTTTAAAGCATTTAATAGATTTGTCATACTTATTAATATAGTAGTATATGATTAAATAAGCTTAATTTTGTTTTGTTTTCAAGGGATCTAGAGCAGATGAGCAGCTATCTCGGCTGTGCCCCCGTCTGGCTGGACGCTCGAGGCATTCCCGACCCCCCCGAAGGATGGCCTATCCCTAACCAAACTAGAGTGACTCTCAGAAATGAACATCTCTCTTACATTGTAACTTGGTATTCCCTATCAATACTAACAGCAATCATGTGGCACCGTTATTTTGTTAAGAAGTTGCCTCTAATGTAAATAAGCTGTTTATGTCACAGACGCCATCTATACGATCAATTAAATTGAACAATATTACGAGCAAAAAAAATTGTGCATAAAAAATGTTAGTCAGTCAAAATCTTCGCGGAATATTCAATATTAACCCAACAATAAGTTGGCACAGTTCCTAATACAGTGCAATTCAATTGATCGTCTAGCTCCCGTGCAGTTAATTGCATTTTTTAAGAATAATTAAAACTGTATTTAAATCTGTGTACATACAAAATAATCATAAGGATTTTACGGTAGATTGTTTTTAAATAAATATTGTAGTAAGAAGTTTGAGTTTTATTATTAGGTACCTACTAATGTGTTTATTTTTATATCTCAAAAGGTATTTCTGAGAAAGTGGTATTTTGTTTGTTTTTTTTTAATTGTATATTTTTGTTTCCCAAATAAAGTAAATATTATTTTCAGTCGAGCATCAAGATCAGTTTGAGAATTCGTATACCTACCTACTACGTGCGAAATATTTGAGATGGTTTCTACAATTTTATTGCGCATAGTGAAAGTCATCAACTGGGTAGCCTTTTCCCAGCTATTTTAGGGTCGGCTTAGTAAAAGTCCCCGAAATAAATGTCAACTGATGTTAGTGACTATAATATGTATAATTAAGATCAATAATTACGGGCTAGATCTTCTGACATGCTCTCGGCATGACTCACTGATTACCTAAAGTACTTAACAAGCGCCAGGAGTAACACGGAGGTTTTATCTCAAAGGAGTTTGGGGGCTATGTTTATTCTTTACTAGCTTCTGCTCGCGGCTTCGCCCACGTGGTGTGTTGATAAAAAGTAACCTATGTTTTAATCCAGGGTATCACCTATTTACATCTATACTAATCTATACTAATATTATAAAGCTGAAGAGTTTGTTTGTTTGTTTGAACGCGCTAATCTCAGGAACTACTGGTCCGATTTAAAAATTTCTTTCAGCGTTAGATAGCCCATTTATCGAGGAAGGCTATAGGCTACTTTTTTATCCCGGTACGGGAAGTAGTTCCCACGGGATGCGGGTGAAACCGCTGGAGAAGCTAGTAATATTATAAAGCTGAAGAGTTTGTTTGTTTGAACGCGCTAATCTCAGGAACTACTGGTCCGATTTGAAAATTTCTTTCAGTGTTAGATAGCCCATTTATCGAGGAAGGCTATAGGCTACTTTTTATCCCGGTACGGGAAGTAGTTCCCACGGGATGCGGGTGAAACCGCTGGCAGAAGCTAGTAACAAATAATAACCAAATCGGTCCAGCCGTTTTTGCGCCAAAGAATAACAAACATACATTCTCACAAACTTTCACAGTTATAATATTAGTAGCTCAGATCAAAGAAATAGATTAGTAGGATCTTGTCCATTCGAACGTGGAGGTTGTAGTTTTATTCTCAGACTAGCTTATGCCAGCGGTTTCACCCGCATCCCGTGGGAACTAGACTAGAACTAGAGATTAGCGCGTTCAAACAAACAAACAAGAAACTCTTCAGCTTTATAATATTAGTATAGATGTTTTGTTCAGCGTTTATATAGATGTTTTAAACCCCCGGCGCAAAAACGACACGGGGTGTTATCTTCATGTTACTCGGGAACAGTGTACTTAGGTTGCCATCAGTGAAATATTTTTTCAAATCGGTTAAGTAGTTGCGGAGTTGTTTAAGGTACAAACAAACTCTCGACATTTTATATACTAAAACTTAGTTCGCAGGTTCGCAGTAAAGATTAAAAAAAACGCGGCTATCAGACGAACTAACGAAAATCGCCATCTTAAAATGTCAGCTAATTGAAAATGTTACCAGTTAACAGATATTTACCGGAAATCTGGTGCCTTTGCATAATTTAGTGATTAATTTTATTTAGGATATTTTATAACTAATCGCATAAACATTATCAATGCGAAAGTATTTTTTGTGGCAATACCTAGTTAATTGAACCACAAGCCACTACAAAAAAGTTCATAAGCAACGAGTTAGAAATAACAAGAACAGATAGTGCTTTGATAAAACAAAAATCTATGAGGAAGGTGATAAGATGTAATTGAAGAGATGTTTTTTTTTATAAACCGCATAATTCAAATATATTAGATGAAACGATAGTTACTTGTAAGTTACAGCATGATTACCAATATTTGGATAGACTTAAGCCTCTTTTATAATGTTTCCTAAAATTACATTTATTCACAATGTTACATTAAATTATTAAGACAATTTTTCGAACTGCATTGGATACAAATCTCTAAATTGGCAACATTGACGGCGTAACTAACTACAAAACACAAAATAGCGCGGGCCCAACCCAACCCTGCCCAGGTGATGCCAGATGGGGGAGATTCCCCCCAAATTTGGGGGTATTTTCAGGCCTTGGGGGCAATTTCGGGGGGACAAATCCTTTGGGGGATTATGCGGAGGGAACTAAAACAGGCTTGGGGGGAATTGGGGTTTTTTGAAAAACATTAAAATCTTTTTTTTTTTCTGTACGCGATTAAAGGCGCTTATTACATAATCTGCACACATCCACGCACACTCACACACTCAAACACGCACAACGATGTGTAGGGTGGTACGAGTACGAACGAACATCGATGATAGCCGAGCGGTGCCGAAGCGAAGTTGTCATTGTCACTGTCACGCAGCGCAGCGCGCAGCCGCAGTCAGTCGTTTGTTCGGGTCGGACAAACAGGTTTATTTATACCGCCAATTGCTGAGTGTGTGCTATATTATTAAATTGTAAATCCTAAAAAGTGAGTGAAGATCATGGAAAAGACCAAACCAAAATATGTAAGAAGATATAGAAAGGAGTGGGAACAGGACCCAACATTTAAAGGTTCGTAATTCTGAAGTAACTTCATTAAAGTGTAGTGATTATAACCTAAATGAAGTAATGTCTCATAAAAGAATTTTATGTTTGTAGCTCTGAATGAGTTACCACTTGGACCAGCCGTTTAAACATCAAGTAGATATATGAATATTTCAAAAGGAGGTATAAATGTAATAAGGTATAAGTAGGTATATTATCATTAACCTGGGTTCGGTTTGCTTTTACTAAAATTAAGGTGTGATTACAATATTATATATGTGGCATGCTAGCATGGCATTATTAATTTCAAAATCCCTTTCTTATGTTTTTGAGGGTTTTGGTTGGCGTGAGTTCAGCTTACAGTGTAAATGTGATTGGTTCGGTTTGGTTATGAAATGCTACTTTGAGAAGTGAGGTGTTCGTAAACGGGCGTTTTTTTTTTATGAATTAATCTCTCGTTTACTCGTTCTGAAATAGCACCCCTTGTACGTGCATGATTTGAATGTTATCAAACCTGTATTGCCATCTTATATTTTTTCCCAATTTTCAGGGTGGCTGACAGTTTGCATCGGTGACGATACAAAAGCGTGGTGCAAGGCCTGTAAGTGCACATTGATGTCTCATAAAAAGGATTTAGTAAAACATTCCAAAACTAAAAAACATGACCAATGTTTAAAACGATCTAATATAGTTGGTCAGTCAAGTAAAATGTCAGTTTTTTTTGAAAAGCCCTTGAAAGAGCCAAGAAAAAGAGCAGAATTAAAAATTGCTGCATATGTTGCTGAACATTCAAGTATTAAATCTGTGGATCATCTAGGTATACTGATTAAAGATTTAGATCCAGCTGCTCCAGTTTTGAAAGATCTGAAGTTACACAGGTCAAAATGCACTGCTTTAATTAGAAATGTTATTTCTCCTTGTTTCTTGGAAGAATTATTGGAAGAAGTTGGAGACAATCATTACTCAATGATCATTGATGAAACAACTACTATTGACACGAAAAAAGTAATGTGTGTGATTATAAGATTTTTCAGTGAAAAACAGAATAAAATTATTACTCAGTTTTACAGATTGATTGAAATAGAATCTGCAGATGCAACTTCATTAACTGATAAGTTTAAAGCGCAACTGACTGCTGATGGCCTAAACACAGGAAAACTTTTGGGTATAGGAGTCGATGGTGCTAATGTCATGGTTGGTGAACATCACTCGTTTTCTTCTATTTTGAAAGAAGGAAACCCTGATCTGATAACTATTAAGTGCGTTTGTCATTCATTACATTTGGTGGCTGAAAATGCATTCAAAACGCTCCCCCGGTTTCTTGATTTTCTCATTAAAGAATGCCATAACTGGTTTTCAAACAGTACGAAAAGACAGACTGAATACAAGCAAATATATGAATTACTGTACGATGGAAAAACACCATTAAAAATAAACAAACTAGCTGGCACTAGATGGTTATCTAGATATGAGGCACTCATTAAAATTTTAGACCAATGGGATGGATTAAAACTACACTTTGACATGGCCAAATCTAGAGAAAGGTGTTATACTGCGGATCAATTGAGCAACATCCTCAAAAGTAAGGCAAATTTGTTATACATGACTTTTCTTGGGACTTACCTCAAACCTATTACCATGACAAATAAAATGTTTCAAGCCACTGATGCAGACCCTTTGAAGTTGCTTGAAGAAGTTAATAATTTATTATTAACCTATTTAACAATTTTAATACCTCCAGCGCAACTGGAAAAGGCGGACAAACATAGTTTATCTAACTATGATTTTGAAAAGTACATAATGGACTCATCGTATATGAATTTTGGGTATGCATTTAACGAAAAGTCAGAAGGTATAAGAGAACATGAATTGAAAGATATAAAACAGCGCTGCAAGGAGTTTCTTATAGAAATCTGTAAACAAATACAGAAGAGATTACCAAATAACATGAAGACGTTAGAAAATTTGAAGTTACTGAGTCCGAAAAATGCGACGTCTCAAATCAAACCGGACATAACCAATTTAGCAAAATCTTTTAAAACCGTCTGTAATGATGTCGACTCCTTGGTACAGGAATGGAACGCCTTACACAGAACTACCTGGGAATCGACAAAAAATACTGAGGAATTCTGGGTGGAAGTGTACAATTTTAAAAATGCTGTGGGTGAGAGAACCTACGGAAATGTTAGCAAATTGGCATTAGCCATTTTATCATTACCTTTCTCCAACGCAGTGGTGGAAAGAGCCTTTTCTCAAGTGACTATCATTAAAGATAAATTGAGAAATCGATTGGCCACCGCCACTGCGGAATCAATCTTAAGAATAAGATATACAATGATAAAAGGCTGTATAAGTTTTAATCCCACTGTCAAGATGCTACAGAGATTCAACTCTGAAAAAATGTATGGCACTGATGAAGCATGTGGAGATACAGAAACAGATGCATTAATGGAAGTAATTTCTGAAATTTAAATGTTTTGCCTATTTTTGTGTTTTTTCTTTACAAATAAAATAATTTTCCAACAGTGGGGGATTTTTCTTAAAATATCCTAATTTTGGGGGGATTTTGAAAAAGGTTTGGGGAGAATTTATAATATTCATCTGGCAACACTGCAGCCCTAGCGCCCGCCGCGACCCGCGCAGCCCGCATACCGCCGCCCGGCCCCGCGCAGTCAGCGACACAACTTAAGCAGTGGGGAACGCGCGTTTCGCTAACTTGCATTGCAGTGAATTATAATTAAAAATCTTTAGCGTTGCTCTTTTGTGTTAATTAAAGTGCGCGCGATAACTTATTAGAGACTGGTTCAACGGATTTTGCCTGCAAAATGGCCACAGAAGTAATAAATAACGTTCCCGAGAATACTGAGAAAGAAAAGGAAGCGAAGGAGGACGCGCCGGTAGACAATGGACAAACTAAAGAAGATCCTCCGGCAGAAAAAGTTGAAGAAAAAGCTGAGGAGAAGAAAGTAGAACCGGCTCCACCTAAGATCACGGTGCACAAAGCTAACTTCGAGAAAGACATCGTTTATTTGTATCAGTTCTCGCGGACTCCTTTGTTGCCGTCGACGTCGCCCTACTGCTTGAAAGTTGAAACATGGCTTCGTTTGGCCGGCATCAAATACGAGGTAAGTGCATTTACTGTATTATTTTAAGTTGCTGGCGTGTTTTTGATTCATAACTTTCAGAATCATTTATATTTTCTGTCATAAATCCTCCATTCGCTCCGCTGTTGTCCTTATTTTGTTAGAGTTCATGGTGTTGATATTCATTTGTGCTAAACTCAACAACTGAATGTGAAACCACCAAAATTTTTTGATGAAACTACGGCGAATTGGCTTTGCGATTCTTAATTTAAAGTCGTTTCATTGTAGGGAATAATTGGTCAAAATTAATACGGTAATAAGGGTCATTTCATAAAAAAAACACCACGCTTTGGGACGGATGGAATTACGATAATGTTAGGTATAGTACTTATTTTTTTTTTTTAATCCTGGTTCGGTATAGACCTCCATGATTGCATTACCTACCAGTCGTCCGTCCCTAGACCCCGCTTCACGCCTGCGCAGTGCATTCATGACGCCGACTTGTCGAACCCACGGACGACGCCTCGGCGCGTACGTCGACCATATTTCGCGCAAAACAACTCATTATACAAATAACTTTTATTTTCACACTTACACCAATTAGACAATTTATAATTATGTATTTTATTGTTTGCAAGATAATTACTTAATTCTTATTGTTTCTTATGGCGACGATTTTATTTTTGTTACTGTAGCATGCTTTTCAGTTAGCTTTTATTTCCTGTTTCTACTGGTTTTTCAATCTCCTTTGATTTACTATGTCATTAAGTATGGCCGAATTTCTGACTTTTACTCGTAACGATAGCCAAAGATGTTCTTATGGCAGCCAGGACCCACCAAGTTATCGCGCCTTCCGACACACGGAAGAACTCTTCATGAAAAGATGGTCCATCCATGGACCGACCGCGCCAAATGTTTTTTGATCGATCGATCCGCGCGGCTTTGAGATAGCTCCAAAATGTATAGGGGTAAAAAACTTAATTTATGCCATCGACTTCTAGAGCAATGAATGCTGTGAGCATGTAAAGATTTTTTGTAAAAAGTTGTTATTGTATTTTTTGTAAAAAGCTTTTTCATTTTGCTTTTCATTGTCTTAAGTTCTCATCAATATGAATAAAACAGCCAAAACAAGAGATTGCTGTCATAACGTGCATAAACCACTAAAGAGTGCCAAAAACTAAAATTCAATTTCTGACTTCGCAAAGTAACCTAAATCTTGCTGTAAAATTTTCGCCAATAAGTAAAATAAGCTCAAACACGAGGCATGTGCTACATACCGTTGAAGAGTTACCTCGACTTCGTCGTCTCCAATATCACGTCAGCTCCCAACCTCCATTGCTTTAGACGTGAGAAGCACACATGTGTCGTTTTGTCCTGTCATTTGTTTTTTTAATGGTTAAACCTGGAGTATCATCTTTCTTCCTATTTCCAATTTAATTTCAAAATCTTTCCATAATCGGATTTAAATACATCAATGATAAGTATGAGGTTTTTCTTTACGTCAAATGAACATGATCTTGAGTTTCGAATAACCGTTGCTTACGTACTTCAGCCAGGAACAGTAATTGGATATTTTTATTTGCGTTATTGAAATTGGTACCAAGGGGCGGTATTTCGACATAGTGTTTAGGAACGGAGTCGTATACCTACTTCAGGACCACCAGAATCTGCCAGGGCTGCGGGATAGTTCGATAAAGTCACCGCGACCGGGCTTAAGAAGGAACTTGCTGGGTTTTAGTTAGTAAGAATCTGACACTCACGCTGCATCGCCAGGAAGGGATGTATTGCCAGAATACCTGAGTCTTCCGGTTTTACTGTACTCGGTGGGTATGTTGAGTCCGCTGTTGGCTTCAACAAAATAGTCGTATAGTTTAGTGCTATACTTCTTTTTTAGATTCTGGCGAACCTGAAGTTTACCGATTAGTCGTCCAGCTCAAATTGGTACGGAACTTCGTTTCTTGAGATAGAAGTTTACTTTAATATCTGGCGGACTTTACTTGGCTAGCTTCTTACAGAATATACGGTTAGCTCATTAATTCTCCTCACTAAACCAATCGCACTTTCAAAACGAACAATGGCATAGATAATCCAAAAAAGGTTGGGTGTTTGTACGGAAATCATATCATAGATAATCCGTATCCTCCTTTCTTGATTTCGCTGTTCAATATAACTGGCCTTAATTCTTGCGGCTATTGCTAACGGTGATTACCAAGCCAAGGATAGGAAAGGAAACGTTGGGCGTTCCGGTACGATATTCCATATGAATGACTATCAAATATTACCACCAAGCTTTAGAGATAAAATTTGAGTTTCCTAAATCGACGCCTTAGAGTGAAAACTTCGTAAGTACAAAAGACGTAGGTATCTTCCCAGAAATAATGAGATAAAGAGCAAAAATACATTTCCGAGGTTTTCACTCGACGTTAAACAGAATAACAGTTTACTATCAATTTGATCTCGACTCGCTAGTCTTCTTATAATGTGCACGTTAACTAATACAGACTTGGCTTTTCCAAAAGACAATTAACTGTTACGAACTGAGAAGGAAAACAAACAAATATGGACAACAATATATTCTTAGGAAGCTAAGCATAGAACATCTCTTTTAGGGAAAAATAGAATAATAATTGTAACACAATACCTATGTATAAATTAATACGTTGGTTTATAACTAGCAGCTGTGGTTTCACTCGTGTCTCGAGGGAACTCCTTAAAACAAGTATAAAATATGGTCTATGTCACTAGGGGATAGTGTAGTTTCCCAACAGTGAAAGAATTTTAATAAATCGGTCCAGTAATTTTGGAACAAACAAAACATGTTTCCTTTATATTATATTAGTACAGTTTAAATATGTACAGTATTTAGTAAAATTTTCTGAGTACACCGATCAAGTATGTTGGATGTAATAATAATAGACACGTTATAATCATCCATGTGTGGTGTAGTCTCGTTAGCCAGAGGGAGGGTGTAGGACGTGTTGTATCCGCCCGCGGCCATTGCCCTTTAGTATTAACCTTGTTCATACATACTTACATTAACATACCATATACACCACTGAACAATAAAACTCGATAATATGTCACAGCCACGCCACAATACATTCGCATAATTAACTAAATCGACTTTCATTTTAGGCTCGTCATTTATAGGCTTTTAATAATTCGTGTCACTAATTTGGTTATAAATTTTATTAATACGGTAAAAATAAACCGTTATCAGGACACGGCCTTGATATAAAAAACTTAAACGGATCATCTCTATTAGAAAGCAGTTGCTTGTTAATGAACTGTTTAAATACAATATTATTAGAGTGATATATCTAATTCATTAATTTAAATAAATAAGTTAATTGAATATAATAATTATTAAAATATGGTAAATACAGCTCAGGACTAACCTGCTTCGTAAAACTCTTCCAAAACTTTAAAATTAATTAGTGTGACAAATCGGTATGAGCAAAAGGGCGTGAAAAAGGTTACCATAGCGTTAATGGTGTCCGTAAGTGACCCGTGTCACTTTACGTTTTATGACAATACAGAGATATTTTAGTACGCATTATTGCTTTTCAAGATGGAGGAGAGGAGTGCATTTAACGAGTCACCGAGCGTTCAAATACGCCTGCAAGATACCCAGGCAGACATAATTAATTGTGTTCAAAGATGTCATTTAATATGTTGAGGTCAACATAAAAAGAGAAGCTCGTTTAATGTATGTACTTAATTGGCTAAGGCAAGTCGACTCACGAATCAGTGGTTCCGTACTTTTTGCTTTAACTTTTTAATAGACACCGTAGACTTCGATGATTAATGCTTAATCAAATAATAATTGGTGCTGCTTGAATGCATCCTTTGTTAAGGCACATGGTATTTCGCTGCGATTAACCACGCAGGCTCGAAACTGAGAAAACAGATTTATTAATATTCTAACTTTCCAAAAAAAAAAAAAACTTCCAATAATTATCAGAGACTTTTGTGCATTGAAAAACCGGGATCAAAACAAAGACAAACAATAACATCTTTGAAATGCAGGACCCTAACAAAAAATAAAAACACCAGGCCCGCTGAACATGTGTTCTCACTAGCAAGATCTGTAAGTACTTTTACAACATGATGCGCACTGAATGTACCACGGTCTCGCCACTCGCCACTCGCCCAAGTAGGCACAAGATAGAGTAGATAAGACAACTTGTAGGTAAGTAACGCATGATCACTGCGGACTAGGGTCATTCAACTCCAAAGCTCCGATGGGCGGCGATTCAATAAATAGAGACCCACAGATACACATTAATTTTCAAGATAAACGATAGTGAAATATTTGTTTAATATCACAACGTGTTCCTTAAGCTACAAAGAAATAATTAATATACCTATTTTCTCATGTAACATGTTTTTTTTTGTAACAGACGATTTCATTTTTCATGGTGTGTAATTGTAAACTTTTGCTTGCGATTGTTTAAGCTTAAACCCGATATGTAATACTCAGGAAAATGTTAATTATACAATAAATATTAAACTCTCAAAAAACATTAAATTTTTAAACACCTCTATCTTACATGGTCTTAACACAACATTAAAAATTTAGATAATCCTGAACTATCCTTTAAACTGCAAGTTCAAAATAAAGTTTTGCGTTTATACCAGTTTTCGCAATGTTACCAAAATTGGGGGGTATACTAGTTTGATAAATCGGATCATTTTTGTATTCAAACTGTTCTCCCATCGCTATAAAGCATTGCGTGTTGTTCTCTTAGCATGTACCATAGTGCACCTATATTAAATAAATGCATAATAATTCAAAATAAACAGCTTGTTTGTATGTCAGTCTCGACTCTTGATGGGTGACTTATGTTCGAAGAATTCAAGTCTGCTGCGTCGTTAACGTAAGGTCACAATTACTAAGTATATACAATACTTACTATGTATTGGCGTCGGGGCAACTTCCATATTAATTGTTTGATAAACAGATTTTACAAAATGGTTATACACGAAGACCGTAAACATCCTTATTTAACGAACGCTTTGTTTAACTTTAAACTAGTTTACATCAGTTCTGTCCTTTTCATGTTTATCTTTTCCAGCTTATCTTGGTTTGCGTAGATATCGATGTGCTTTTGTTTCCGAATTCCAAATACGCACGTCATTGCATTAGGAGCTTTTCAAATGCATCCCTTCCGGCTATTTAAGTCTGTGTGCCCTGGCACTGTTTTAAAACAATTACAAATAATAAGAAGGTCCTTTCTTTTTGTGACCAGTCATAGCACAACTATGTCGTTGATTCATATTCTTATCATTCTTCGTTTTGGTACACAGCTTCGTTATGTTGGTTTTAGAAGATTTTTAATTTCATAAGGGACATTTGACTAGTGTCAATTATGAACTACTATTTTTCCAATGTCCAGAGAGGTTAATCTAGGGACGTGAGTAGGTAATTGTATTTAGGAAAACGCTTTGAAAACGCCGAGTCTGCCAGTGCCAACAAGCACTTAAAACAAACATGTGTTAATTAATGCGACATACTTTCATTCGAGCGCTATAGTTCTACGCGAAGAAAGTTCCTATTCCTAGCGAGAGCGAAGAGTTGGCTAGAGGTTTATTTTTAGTACATATTTTGAGGGAAACATTCGCTATAAGGCTCTCTGAAAAAGTTTGAGGACGAAGTTTGCGGAACTCGTTCGTCTATGTAAACTTTTTTTTTGTGTTTGCGAACGGAAAAACCAAAAAAAACAATTCATAAACTTTCTATTAACTAATAATGGTGGAGGAGTGGAAGTTCTTTTTTTAAACAAAGTAGTACCTACAACTTGTCAGTACTTACTTAAAGCTGGTATATGCACATAGATAATTAAACGTGGAATAGTGCGTTGTATTGTGCGTAATCGATTTCGCTAGTGAGGCATCGGCAACAATGCGTTTATTATTCCCGCTGAGCGTCGTGTTTCATGTTACGTATTTGGTGGAGGAATGCGGCCCGAGGCTCGAGCCCTAGCTGCGACGCACGACGGAAGTGCGCCTTGCTTAATACTACTTTGCAAAGCTGTCTGATTCGTATTCGATAGAGATAGGCTCTATATTAGTAGTACTAACTGGCACCTGCACCGTTATAGTCCGACCTTCATTAAGCGTTATCGCAACGCTCCCCACAAGGAACTCAGCAGTACCATATTTTTCTCTGTGACCTAATTAATGAAAGTAGACACGTAACTCATAATAATTAGTTTGACTATTGTAATCTTTATTATTTGAAACGCTTTCCTAATGCAACGTTAATTTTACGGGTTTGGGATACTGTTATCCGTTTTATGCGTCCAGTTAATTGTAGATTTTTGGAGCTTGTTTCCAAGCTGAAGTAGGGCTTCTTTAAAGTGATTAACGATTTAATTCGTTCCATATGTTTTTCTACATCGGACACCAATTCAAAACAATTGACACTTATTATTTAATTGCAGCTATGGTTAAACCGAAAAGTTTGTCTAGAACACTATGATTCAAATTCGATTTGAGTAAGTCAAATCGGTAACACATGTATGTTGCAATGTGATCGAGAAACCGCAAACAGCAGCGAGTTAGCCAGTGAGCTATGAAATCGTGCTGCCACGGTATGTCGGCTGCACTTTCTCAAGTTCCGGCCAACACTACTTGAGACTATTATCATGAGAAGCTAGTCACTTACTGCCGACATCATAATGCCCAGGTCTTCACGTTCATTTCTTGATATGTCGGTCGTTTGCTAATATAATATATGAACTGTTTTACTGAATCGTGTACAAAGCGATTGTCTTACTATTGTATCTGCAACGCGGATGGAATTGGTTCATTTTTATCAACCAAATATAACAAGGAAGTTGAAGAACAATTTGACAGGAAAACTTCAAAATTTTCTTTTCTGTTTCCATGCCATGTTGTTGACTCCTAGCTAATGAAACAGTGGAAATAAGCTAATTTTCCACTGACATGACCGTGCTTACACCATGAATAAAGGATGGTGGCTAACGGACCATGACTTGTAAACATTGCACTGCTGCACAGGAACTGACCTAATATAAAAATGACGAGCGGTAATTATCAGGTGTGTGTCACGTTCATGGCTCGGTCAAAACTACCTCTACTGTGGAATCTTGTTTTCATTTTAAAGTCTAGGTTTATATGCAATCAAGGGAAGCAGGTGAGCCGGTTATAAAGTTGTTTATCTTTCGTACAACTAGTGTGACGTTTCATAGGAGCCTGCAAAGGCCCATTTTGAAATTAACTTTGGACTTTGAGATGAGCTTGCCACAGGCTTGTCATCGTGCCATTCTGTATTTGAGAATTACAAGAAAAGTTTAGCAATTTTATTTATCTACAATTTACAATTCTGAATCGATAAAATAATGGTAATCTTTTGTGTGGCGTACAGGATCAGGTTTTGGTTAGTTAAGATTAAGATAAACTGTAACAGATTTTTATTATTTTAATATCGGGGTGTTCAGGTGACGCTGTTATTCCGGGACGTTCGGGACTTCATAAAGCAATTCTACCACGAATTCAACAACTGCTTGAAACCGCACATTGCATCAACTTTCACCCCAATCCAATACAATATGGGATACTACGATGATAATTACATTCAATTTGAAGTGTGAGACAGTCATGAAGCTGAAAGTTCATCTTAGAAACATCTGTCATAGTAATCGGAGAGCCGCAAATAACAGCGACGCACACATACCTATTTACGATGAACGTTTGTGTTTTGTTTTCGCGCGCTTAAATAACAGGAAAAATATATATGAATGAAATATACGATGAACTGTTCATGCTGATGACTACGGAACTGTACCTGCGTGCACCCACGCGGACACCAGTCCTTGTACAGGAAAATGCCACTTAGTCACCCCTTAGTGCATACCTAAGTAAACAATTGATGAGTAACGGTAGACGGTTTTATGTTAACCTTTTTTGATGCGTAGGTTGGCATCTAAAATTTGATTGCCAATGCCAGATCATAAAGTGGAAGTCTGCTAGACTTTTGTTATTTACATAATCTACCTTTAGCCTGAAGTAGGTATTCTATATAAAACTATTCATCTAGGCCATAAATGTTCATCATAATCAAATATAATTTAAATCTTATCTGAATCAGGGTCGTATTGCTTGTAGAGGGCGGCGCAAAATTAATCACCCCATTGAATTTGGAAGTAACTATATTTTTTTTTTGTAAATGATCGTAAAACCCAGCTTTCTCATTTATAAAGCAGATACAAAATAAGACATTAATTGATATTTTGCTCAAGAACGCGATGTTATAATGGCTCTAACATTTTGTTTTGGTAATTCGTACTGGTGACGGTTCGAAACCACTCGGCTTAGCCTTTTTAGAATTTCTGGATTTTTCTTGTATCATAAAACAAGCCAATATGCTTGAGACTCTTGAAGTTCACAAAGAAAGATTACCTTAAGAAATACAGGAACTGGAAGCTCTGGAAAGACTGATGGAAAGTTACAATTCATTTCGATTAATGGAAATAAAATTAGACATCTATACATAATCCAAAAGTGTTTTTTTGTTTGTTTGTTTTACTAGGATAGTTTTTTTTTGTGTTGTAAATATGTATGTAAATAAAATATTGCTCCCTAAAAAAAAAATGTATCGGAAAATCCAAAAGCTTTTAATTAATTACAAAAATAAAGCTAAAAAAAACATTGGGTGAGCAATTTTGCACCGCCTTGGTATTTACTGTACAAACGACTCGACGTAGATTACCATAAATAAGTTACGGGAGTGTCAAATTAGCCCGACGGACATTGTTACCATACGCATACACCGATACATGACCACTACCCTCATTTCCACTATCATATTTCATTCCTCGATGAGAACTCATTCATAAACTGCATGCACTCGCAAACAGCATTTCTTAAACTTGTTGGTATTCTCAGTCATTTATATTTATGTTATGTTACTACCACTTACATGTTATAAAAATATTTTATTAAGCTTTACACAGTACAGCCGGTGTACCAGTATATTGAGACGAGAACAGTATTTCTGAAGGTGAGCTAGTTAAAATATATTCCAGTCGGACTATAGGCCTTCGCAAGGTTATTAAACCCTTATCACGTCCGCATTAAAATATCTTCGTCTCTTTAGTACATGCTTGCTGCATTTGAGTCGCAAATGACTACACATGCAATATATATGTCACTAGTAAGATACGAAGCTCCTTGAATTGGAACGTCATAAAACATAATTATTGAATTCCTCAAATAACTGTTTTCATAGATATTTGAGCATGATATGGAGATGATACATGTAGTAACAACATCGCGTCTCAACTTAGTACTTGCTTACGTCAATCAATAAACTGAACACTGAAATTGTAGTACAATGGCTGGATCGTTCCCCGAACGATACTGTTTAAGTAACGGTAGCACTGGTAGCACATTGTGCGGTGTGCCGATGTTTACACTTAACACACGATACTTAACAGTAGCGTACATTGTTAAAATTAGCCGTAATTCAATGAACGTTATTTGTTCTATCTAGCTGGTAGTTCACATATTTAGACAATCTGTGTTAAATAGCAGAATCAACACTTTGAATACCTTTGTTGAGGGCCAACCCTCTCTCGCCGACCCAAGTTGAGAACAATCAAGACTTTTTAACTTGATAATCGGAACATCCAATCCAGTCGAACATCCAAGATAGGATTGTTACTATTTAGGACAAAAAGCGTAACTTATTGCGTAACTTAAAAGATTGTTTGAAAAATGTTATTTTCAACTCCTTAGCTATTTTGTAAGCGTCATCTTATTATATCGCGCCATTGTCATCTATAACTAAGAAATATTTCTAAAGCTTATCTTATAACAGTACGTATTAATTTCTTCACCCATATCTTATTTAGAGTTTAATGGTGCCCAAATAGGAGTGAGTCGCGGTCTGTTGAAATTGTCATTATTAGGTGAGGGAACGCCTAGACGCGGGGGTCGGCAACCGCGAGGGCTTCGACCTGAATCTGATGGCGAGAGCGCCTGCGCGACCCCGCCCGGCAACACGCCGGCCCGGCTGGCCATCGACCAACCCCGGGCCCCGCGCTCCACCCCCCGCCGGGGTGCGCCTGGCGCCCGGGCCGAAGCCACTCGCCCTCTATTCGAACTATATTTCAATACTCACTATTTATCTGTGTATGCCAACACACAAAAAATGCCCTGCCTCTAAGTATACACTGATAACGTCCCCTGACAGACAGCTTATTTGTTACTTTAATAAACTAAGCTCGTTATCCTTTACATTGTAGCCATTTGTGTCTTGCTCTGTACAAATTTTGTAAGAATTATTTTCAGCTTATCATATTTTTATCGCCTGGAGTAGACAAAATTTTACTGTTTGTAATATGAACACTATTGGCCTTACTACAAAAACTTAACCACCTGTTTTACACTTGTCTAAAAAAATTGTGGCTGCAAAATGAACCATATGTCAACGTCATAATTTGACATTTTTTTAGACAAGTCTTAAACTGTCGTTTAAAAGTTTTTGTGGTAAGACGGTATGTGTTTACAACTATTTTTTAACAATACACATGATTTTTCACATAAATACATTTTTGTACATTTATACAACACTACCTCTTTTGTATTATAAGTAAACAAAGCTCACGCAAACATGTAACAAAATTTTGTTCAATATATTTTGTTGTTGCTTGGCGAATGATAATGGCGAATACTGGCAATGCATGTTCTATTTTATTATGGATGACAACTATGTAAAACCTAAACGATACATGTAAGAATACAGCCAGGACTCACGTGTACAAAAATATATAAAAAAATATTTATTATATCGATGAGTCTATAATGTTGTCTCCATTTACTGATGGCCGCTCTTTGTTAAAAGAAGGATATCTAAATATGGCCTGGCCTCAATAAAATCAATAATTTACATTTTGCTCGTAACGTACAGAGGCATGTCATAAATTATTACATGTCATTTATTATTATCGAGGACAATTTCATCCATACGAGACCCTTTATTATATGCATAGTTGGCTCTTGATGTAGAAGATTTAATTCATCTATAATAATATATGGTATGATAGGACGTGATTGATAATAATAACTGATAATGATGGCCGGGGCTCAAAGTGATGAGAGGCGCGACGGGCGGGGCCGCTGCCGGCCGGTGAACCTCGCCAGTCGAAATCAATACAGCTGCTCTCCCCGCTGTCGGCGGCCCGCGCGAAGTCTGGAGCCCGTTGTCATGGATACCGTGCCAGATAAACCAAACGGTTACACCACGCCGCCCTCACCCCCGCTCCCGCCCCGCCCGGCCCTGTCCCACCGAGCCCTATACATATTTAACTCTCTGTGGTTACAACTAACAATCCCAAACTTTTTTTTGACTTAATACCACGTGGGATGAAGTACAAAAGACGTCAAGAGAAATCTTACAAATTATAAACTTTAAATAATTTGAACAATGTGTGTACATTGTTCGAATAGCAACGTGACCGCTCTTTGTGTGAAGAAACTTTACTCCCCTGATTAATATATTTTTAGCACCCGGCAAAGTAAGGGTCAAGTTGGAAACCTCCTGAATTAAGAGTTCTTGGTAAATAACAGCCGCACGGGTCGATCGAACATAAAGTTAAGCAACGCTTGGCGCGGTCGATCCGTGGATGGGTGACCATCCTATCATGGCGAGTTCCTTCATGATTCGAAAGGCACGAAAATTGATGGGTGCCGGCTATCATTTGCACATCTTTGACAATCTTTACTGTTAGTCAGAAGCCAGAAAGTATACTAAGAGAGAGTAACTGGGTTGAGGGGGTCAGAAGGGCACTTAATTGCATCCAGTTAAAAAGACTGAAAGTGGACCGCACCATTGTTGGAATAAGACGGATTGTGATGAATCTAGAGTAGTCATTTCATTGCTCTAAAATTGTTTTGATGGTGGCAAAGATGAAATAAGAAGGGTCTTTACGTAGAGGCGCGGTAGAAGGCTTAACATAGGATTTAACGCAACTCAATAATTTACTGTTTGCCTGAATGAAGATGTTATCATAATTTATTGCCGTTTCTGCATAATTTTCGTAGATCCGAATGCTGGATCGTTTGATTACCATATTGGGTGGAAGTAAATATATTTTATGTATTAATCTATACTAATATTATAAAGCTGAAGAGTTTGTTTGTTTGAACGCGCTAATCTCAGGAACTACTGGTCCGATTTGAAAATTTCTTTCAGTGTTAGATAGCCCATTTATCGAGGAAGGCTATAGGCTAAACTTTTTATCCCGGCACGGGAAGTAGTTCCCACGGGATGCGGGTGAAACCGCTGGCAGAAGCTAGTGAATCATAAAGGTAGAATTCCGTGCGTCACGACTGTCGCTGCCGCGCGCGGCAGTGTCTTGAAATTAGTAGATTTTGTTCGTCCATTCCCTCTAGTCGAAGTGCTAATTGATATCCTTGAAGAAGTGGAGGATAATGAGCTGCTGAGGCTGTATTATGAAAATAGATTACCAATCGACCCTATCTTTAAAAGTAGAAATGAAGAAGGATACTACCAAATATTAATTAAGAGGAAGTTTAGCCGACTAAATAAAAAACAATTCAATTCTGGTTTTACTAAGATCCTATAGATATTATTAAGCGCTAGACCATGTTAATGTGCCGCGCGCGTCTGTCGCGAGCCTCGGCAGCGGTGCCACACATTTTCATAGGTTGACTATTGTCGCGAGCGATCGACGACTGTCGTAGGCCGCGCGCGGCTGCGATAGTCGCGATGCACGGAATTCTACCTTTACATAGTATTAAAGAAAGTTATCTTCTCTGTCCCTAGGTATGCTTAAATCTTTAAAACTACGCAACGAACTTTGATGCGGGTTTTTTAATAGATATACTGATGAAGGAGGAAGGTTTATATGTATAATAACATCCATTTTATAGTGGAGGAATACTGATATATTTTTAAAAATTTTAGCATTGCATCCGTGCGAAGCAATATATAAAATGTTACTTATATAAAAGTAGCGACAGGTGGGTCAGGTAACAATGTATAGACAAGCAAAAAAAATATTCATTACAATAAATCATTACAAACGTTTTGACTTATGTTACTTTTCGCATGGTTTTATTCATGTTACTTCATAACATATGCTTTACAATTTACATTCATAAGTCGTAGGGCTTAATAATTTTTTTGTTGTCTACCGATGCAAATTTAGTTCTGCTGGTACTTAGGAACTGCTGCGCAGCTCAACAGCTAGCTGTAAATCTGAAACAATATATGACGATAAGGGTCCGTTCAGACAGACCGGCTCGGAGAAGAGAGCAAATTCTTAAAACGTTGAAAATCGAAATTCTTAAAACTTAGTATTTGAAGTAAGGTTTATTTTTGCATGTGCACTTCTTTTGTCATCAAGAATGCTCGAAGGCGCTCGGTGTGAAATAATAAGAGGAGCCGACCGGCTCAGATCGCGTTCTTTTTCTCGGTCTTGCAGACGTTTAGCTCCGATTGCATCTCACGCAGCCGATCGGAGCCGATTCCGGTCTGTGTGAAAAGAAAAATGCGCGCCGATGCTCTCCGAGCCGGTCTGTCTGAACTGACCCTTAAGCATTTCACAAGAATAATATAGTGCTGGCTTCGGCCCCACGCTCGCCTTCCAAAAATCCGGGATTCTATAATATAGTCATTTTGTCTGGTGGAAACAAAAAAAGTAATAAATAAATTAATTAATAGTTGAAAAAACACTCAAAAAAGACGCCTTTATAAATGTGTAAAAATCATTACGAGACTAGCAAGTGCAAACACAGCTGTGATATACGGTGGTATCATGAAGTTCCAGTTCATATCCTTCGGCTCCATCATATCATCAGATCAGTTCGACGGTGCCATACTATTGTATTGCAGTATCAGAACTACATACTGCTGCCAAATTACATGATGGGCGCTACGATCCTTACTTTAATTAGTTACCATTGATTTCGTTACCTAGTTAGTTGACCATACAGGAAAATAAGTCTAATAAAAGGGTATTTGATAGGAAATTAATTTAGCAGCATGAAATAGTCTTTGAATATGAGTGATGACATTTTTTTTTACTAAGTATTAAAAACTTGGAATGAACAGTCATAACAGAAAATCATTGAAAAACATAGATAAAACAAACTTCACAAAGCTGCTGACAATTTTTATTTGGACAGATTGTAGGAGAGCCTGAATTGGTGAAGACCTCAATCCTTTATGCCTCTTTTGAGCTGCCGTTTTCTTTCTGACACTACCAAAATAAATTTTTATAAAGTGACATGAAACCGTATAAAATGAACTTTTTTAAAGACCGTTAGAATACCAGCACACTGCACTCAAACAGTCGGCCGACAGCTGGCATACAGACGTTGATATGATAGGCAGACTAGATAGGTAGATAGCGCCTACGTCAAAAGTACTATTTTGTATTTAACTGACAACTTGCTAATTTATTTTCGCAAGGCGCAAAAACTCGTTTTTTAATTTTTCAAAATTTGATTCTGCAGGGTAGCAATTAGGTAGCAACTCTGGGTGAAAAAAAAAACTCAATACTTTCGCGCCTTTTCTTCGCACTGAATATCTTCAAGTAGCAATTAGGTTGCAACTATCTATGTGTATTTCGAGAGGATCGGTGAGGAGTGACAGTTAACTACATTTTGTGCTTGAAGTGTTTTTATTCAGATGACGGCTACTTACGTACTTTTACATTCCTCCAAAAACAATGAATAAAATAATATAAGATGTGGCGTTCTCGAATCTGGCGTTCTCGGATCAATTATCGAGAGTTTATCAGAACCAGTTATAATTTGTTGAACAGACGAAAATAGTAAAGGAAAACGGCATGAAGAAATCGAACTCCCCTCCTCCCCCCTTACTTCGCACTTGACCGATTTTCTCGTATAACATTAATATTGGTTATTAAAAATAGATAGCAATATCCTGCTTCAACAAGTTTTCTATTAAATGCTTTCCTACCTTAACTGTTTATTGACTAGCTTGGTCTTAAAATAAAATATTTGCGAATAAAAGTACCGTTTTCTTTCATAGTGACTTGTGGCAAGATTAATTTATTTTTCTCTGCCCAACCCATTATGTAAGTTTCAAGTAGTTATTGTATTGAACACGTACATATGAGTTTTGGTTGTGGCACGGGAATCTTTTGTCATGTGATAAGTAAAGTGAAACTCATGATTTTGATGAATTTTGCAAGCGTACAGAATCACACGCATCATATCGCGACGTATCGTAACAGGTGCAATATGAGCGCGTATATTTTCAAACAATGCCGCGCGTACCGTGGTTGTAAAATATCTAAATCGTCAGAAATTGACACTGAACATAAATACTTATGTGTGTTCAGATTTAAGGATCTTCTGGTCTTCAACTCACGTAGTTATCGTTTACGTTTTCTGTTAAATTTTGGATACCTGTTACTGACATTATTTTTATAAGCGAACACTATAGCTGAGTTATTAATGTGCATTGCATCTAGTGCGAATTTTTAATATTTTCAAATCATAACATGCGACTGCATTTCACTTTACACAATCTAAAATTATCACTGACACCAAGACACAATTTGATAATGCTTATAACGACTAAATGCTATTTATTTTTTCTTTACAGAATGTAGATCACAAAGCCAAATTTCGATCCAAGAAGGGCCAATTGCCTTTTGTGGAGCTGAACGGAGAAGAGATCGCAGACAGTACCTTCATTATCAAGCAGCTGTCAGAAAAGTTCAACAAAGACCTCGATGCCGGTGAGAAAACAATTCTTCTGCCAACTTCATGAATAAATATCAACTTAAATACAGAATCCCACTTTTTTGGAACGATCATCATAATCAAGTATAAGTTCACCATCATTGTCATAAGATGTTGTAATATAAAGCATTTGTTCTTTGTTTGGCCTCCAATATACAAGGTGTTGATTTGCATTTGTGCCATACTTCAGGAGGAGGACATAAAATACGTAAATAATCGATTGGAATTACAATCAAAACAAATCGTTGCGTATGTTTTGTGTTTGCGTTTGTGTGAGGGCGCAGCACGGTTTTAAGGCCAGTAACACATGCGCCAAGTTTAAATACGGCTAGATGACATTGACGGATTTCCGAAAAAAAAAAAAATCAAAAATTTTTGTACCAATTTTCTTATTGATTTGGGTTGAGAATCATTAGTATAATTACGTCCTTGACTATGGCACGGATGCAAATCAACAGCTTGTATATGTGTTCAACAAACCTTATCGATATGTAATAACATGTTAGTGCTTTAAAGTTTTTTCTTGGTAGAATATATAGGTAATTAGGTTGTTACGTGCGTCATCGATGAAGGCTGGCCGGGGCTCGCAGCTCAGTATTGATGTTTATTATATTCAGCGGAGGCTAACAGGAATTCCGGCCGGGCTGAGTCCTAGTTCCCTAGATATTCTGTGCCGTCGCGCATGTGCATAGAGGCTAGCTGTCCTGCTTGATATGACCTGATTGTTATTCTAGCTCTGACACCGGAGCAACGAGTCGTGGCTCATGCTATGATCTCTATGGTGGAGAACCATCTGTCCTGGGTCGTTCTATGGTGGCGCGCTAAGTATCCTGAGAGTGTCATCAAGGGGTATCAAGTGAATCTACAGAACGCGCTCAACACTCGGCTTCCCAACCCGATACTGAACTTCTGCTACAAGCTGACGGCTGCCCGAAAGGTATGTACGCTTACTTATCACTTTATTGTGTTTGTCTGTAAACAAACAATGTTATGCATCGTGTCTCGATAGAAAAGTTTGAATTTTTTAAAATCGATTTGTAATTTTTGACGGGATTTTACGTGTAAATAGGTCACATCATTATTAAAACATTGAGATGTTACGTTTGATTGATTAAATAAATCAAATGATTAGCAGTTTTTGTTATTAATATTTTGTTGTACCAGTTACAACTAAACCTGGTTAACCTCAACATACAAAGGGTGACCCAATTAGCAAAGGACGCTCAAGGACGATCCTCGAAAGTGCAGCAACATATCCCATTATTTACTTTTTCCTTCAAGTAGAAGAAAGCAACAGTTTTCTCATTTTTCGGTCATTGTGCGAAATGGGTCAAAGGTCACGTACTGCAGCCAATGTTTAAAGCCTTTAACGCAAACCAGTTGCTTCTTTACTGCCAAAATAGTATCTCGGTATGTTTGACGTTGTGCGGATCTTTGTCTTGAGAGGGCCGCCTTTTACCTGTTGAGCGTCTTGGCCATTTACAATACAAGGGGGCCTCTTATTAGTAGTGGATTTGCAGGTGCAGGAGGTAATTCAGTTTCTAGAACTGTACGTAGTCTCTATCGATCTCTGGCCCCTGGGCAACTAGATAAAGACCCAATAGACAAAGGGACCTAAGTGAAGGGTTATAGCTTTATATGTGCTGAGGGTACTAATAAGCCATATTGGTTTTTTTGCTAGTTACATATTGTCGGAAGTCACATCTTTTAGAACAAAGAGATGTGACCTCATTTCTGTTCAAGAATTCACAACATATCAATTGTAGGTCTTAAGATAAGTTTTAGGCGGCTAATAGGTTTGTTTAAATTATCAGGGCCTAACATACCAGTTTCATTTTTTTTTTAAACTGGCCTTTGTTTAAAAATGTATTAATAACAGTGTGGCTAATGACAAAGATTGAGTATTGAGTTATGGGTCAAGTCGATGCGCGATGACCCACGCGCTCCTTTAAGTTAGTCAAAATTCAGTGGAGCCTCTAGGGCTGAAGCCTGTCGGGGCTACGGAACTGTTCGTGCGACTTACCTCTGTCCTGGTACCCAAAGGGCTCCAGGAATACCATAGTGGGTGGGGTTTAGTGGGGTTTTTTTTAAGGGAAGGGGGATCAATTGATGATTTCATACCGCAAAAAAAAGTTGAGAAACCATTATCGGGAACGAACAATAAAAGATTGCAGGCGATCTACATGACCTACTTCGAAAATCCTTTGACCTTTTGACCTATTTGGGCCATACTGACGATCATTACTGATACACTTGAATTCATATTTCTATAACTAATAATATTCGAAAATTATGCGATTATTATGGAAGAGATAAATTAGTTTACATATTATACATATATTTACAATAAATTGTACCCAGTAGTAAATTAAAGCTTCTTCTTTTACTGGACAGTGAAGACAGCAAATCTCTATTGTTAATTTAGTGCTGCGAGCAATTTAGTTTCTGATCTACATAAATCCCATATTATGACTATATCAAGTCTTCCTTTGTTACGCTGGAGACTGATGAAAAGTCTTTGTACGTTAAAGAACAAAATCTTGATAATATGCCGGCAGAAGTGAAACTCTATAAGGGCTAGAACAGACGATTGTACTTAAACATAACTTGAATCATAATTAAATTTTTCTTTAAAAAGATCTGACGTCAGCGCTTTTTAATAACGCAGTGCATTTTATTAAAAGAAGCTCTTTGATAGTAAAAAGTCCTTTGACTAGTTTTCTGCACTTTTTATAGCTTCGTGTTTCATACTTTGTTACTTTCTTTTAATTTTCTTTATTTACGGGCTGATTCTCGTAGTTTCGTGTCGTGTCTCGTGGAAAGTACTTCCAGTCCCTGGATGGAATATAGATAGTAGAACTTACATAGATTAACTAAATACCCTGGAAAAATAGTATACTGCTTCTCAGCCTGGAAATAAAATAAATCGTTTCAGTAGCTTACGAACTTTTAGAGTACAAACGAATAAACAATCAATTTTTATTATTTTTTATTTTATAATTGATGTCTTGTATATTACTTTCAGGGCATGAAAAAAGCCAAGGCCCATGGCATTGGAGTGCACTCCCAGGAAGAGATTCTTGAGTTTGGTAAAAATGATCTGCGGGTTCTTTCGGATCTTCTGTCAGATAGACCTTTCTTTTTCGGAGATGAGCCGACTCTTGTAAGTACTTTTATGCTCATGTTGAAAAAAAAATGGTACCTGAAATAAATTTATCGAAAATTAAAAAGCGACATTTAATTTGTTTACGATATTGATATTGTGGCCAACGTCTGTTGGGCCTGCAATTCAACACAACAGATGGCATTTTGCAACGTCACGCTGGTTAACGTCATCATCTCCTGAGCCTTTTCCCAAATATGTAGGGGGCGGCTTCCAGTCTAACCGGGTGCAGCGTTTTACAAGGAGCGACTGCCTATTTGACCTTCTAAACCCGGGCAACCCAATACCCCTTGGTAAGACTGGTGTCAGACTCACCTGCTTCTGACTACCCGTAACGACTGCCAAGAATGTAATGGCAGCCGGGTCCTACACTAAAAGTAAACATATTAATCAATATTATTCAATAATAATAATAGTGAAGGGTGGGCATTTTGGAGGCTGTCTTATGTAAATCCCTGAGGTTCAAAAATGCCGTTTTGCAGCCAAGTTTGAATAAACGATTTTTCATTTTGATTCATCCAGCTGGACGTGGTTACGTTCGCCAACCTCGCACAAGTCCACTTCATCGACAAAGAAGTGCAGCACCCATTGCGAGATGCCATGAGCGAGATGTTCCCCAATCTGGTGGGACTGGTGTCCCGCATCAAGGAGCGCGCCTACAACGACTGGGATGATATCTGCTCCACCCTGGATCTGAACGCGCATCTGCCGAAGCCGGTGAAGGAGGTGAAGGAGACGAAGGAGGGCACCGGCCCGGCTGAGAAGCAGCCCCTGCCCGATGAGCCGGAAAAGGGAAAGGTACGTTTCAATACTTTTTTTTCTCTCCTGCGACTTAGCAATCTGCTTCTACATTTCACACCAGAGGAAGGGGATTAGCTGAGATGTGTGAGATGTGTCCCCAGAGGTACCATTCTCAACTCTTGTCGGTTTTCAATAATAAGTTTAAAAAGTTATGACTTTGAACATCGTCCAATTTCGTTGACAATATAACCATCACTTTTTTTTGTAAAGTAATTTTTAAGTTGAAAATTGGACGTGATTATAGTTAACAATTGTCTTGATAAGAAATTAATGTTTATTTTGTCCGTGAATTTGGACCTAAATACTACAATAATGATATTTTTAAGGTGAAACTTGTTTCCTAATTAAATAATAGTTTATTAGTCGTGTTTTCCGTTCTGATTGAGTTCTTATCATTACAGGGAGATGAAAAGGAGAAGGAATTAGAAAAGGAGGCCGACGAGAAGGGCAAGGAGAAGGACAACGAGAAGGAGAAGTAAACGAACACCCAGTGTACGGCGCTGCAACTCATATACCGTAATAATTAACAAGTTGAATTATACTCTTAAGAGTCAGACTCGTAGATTCTGTATATTATAAGTGTGTAAATCCATTTGTCTTTCCCGTTACTTTCAGTTTAGGCGCGCAGATGCGTCCCCATCGTAATATTATTGTGGTCTCCATTCTTATATATTATGAAGAACTCACTTATTGTGTCGAATATTGTAATCGTTTCGTTTCTATATTTACGAATGTAGTTTGTGTAGTCAATGCTCTAAGTGTTTAAAATAATTCATTAAATGTTTGGATTCAAATCAATATTGGAATAAGTACTGCAGTTAGGAACTTACAGAATTAAGCAAACATGTAATCAAACGGTTTATAAAATATTGTCATTACTTGGAGCTAGTCCAAGGTCATCGCCTCGTCGTCTCAGGTGCGGTATGATTGGAGCCGGCGTCCGCAGTATGTTCATCAAAAGTACTGTGTCCGAAGTCCTCGTAAAAGATTAGGGGGAGAAGTATAGTGCCAAGTTGTTTCAACATTAATTACATTATTTTGATAATGATCAACTATTATGTTGCTACCATGAATTCGCAGCATCAGTAAAACAGGGTCTTCGCACCCACAAGATTTTAAATCTGGGCTTCAGCCCAAAGCTCTATTACGTGAAGCGTCGTATATTCGAGAAGTAATCACAAATCTCATTTCTCATTAATATTTTGGCGTCTGTCCTGTACAACTTTATATCATTTACTCTACTTTGTAAGTCTAGAATATTTGATACCAAAAATTGGCTGATTTATATAAATTGGTATGAATGCATTTCTTGAAAACATAGCTCTTCAATTCTATAGAATGAGCTTATGTGTATAATTAGACTGTTTTGAGATTCTTGTACTTTATTGGTTTATACAAATAAAAATTTACAATTTACAAATTTTTGATAATCGAAAAACCTGGAAGACTGTTTTTCATGTAATTAATAATTCATAGTCCATAAAGTTTTGATATTGTATTAATTGTTAAGATTTAGAAAGAAATGTACTCAAAATTTATAGTATTTATGATGATTAATTGCATTATGATTATTCAGTCGATGTCTATGGCAGTCTTCGTCAAGATACGATAAAGGCGCACAATGTACTCAATAGTACTCAACTAGGCACAACTGATCGTCACCATCTCTCACGACTGATTAGAAAGGACCACTCGTGGTCTATATTAAACCTCGTGGTATCTTGGCGTTCGTTCCATGACACTTATTTCTCGTTAGTTAGCACTTTTGACATTATATTATAATTTTATTTTTTTATAAACATTAGACATTAATGTTTTGTTATAAAATACTCAGTTAAGACTGTTATACTCGTATTTTTTTTTCGTTTGTTTGGTTCAAGCCACTACGACTGAATAATTGAATGATTGAAAAATTCTTTATTTTCAGAAATGTTTGTAATCTAGGGTGGACTTGAGGCGTTAGGCACTGAAACAGGCTTAAAACTAATTACTAGATTTAAATAATTAAAGTACATTCCAGTTTCAGACTACATTGACACGACTTGTATTGACCAACATCTCAGTACGCGATGAGTCGAATGGTTAATTTTAACTTGTAATATTAATAAATGGTTTTCGCATCGTGGCTTGATAGTAGAACGTCGATTTTAGTCGGTTTGTAGACAAGCGCAGAGTTACCTGTGCTTCTAGTTCCATCTTTACATCTCGATTTGATGTTAGGGTTAATTCGTAATATAGGTTTTGAAATTGCTACATGTTAATGTCATATAAATGGTAATTAAATAGAGTAATAGTTATTACACGTAATCAATATTACGTTAGCGTAAGAGGAGTCGATGTTGCCGAAAAGGCTCGCTCCGCTAATAGTAATAGAAAAAAAAAACACAAAAAAGACAAAAAAAAAACTTTTTGTTTCCGAATTTGTTTGTATTATGAATACTTAATTTGAATTACCGGGGTAAGGTTGACGTTTTTTGGTCCCTCCCGCAACTGCTGACCACCACTGCCATTAGGAACCGAAGTAAGGAATTAGGGAGTAAGAGTAGAGTAGAGAGTGATGTACTACACCAGCCGTCGCGTGCATTCGACGTAGTTCGCGGCAATCCAGCCAGCGAGATGCTGTGTGGCCGCGTTCCATCAACTCATTGTGTAGATATAATGTTATAATGTTTTTTAATAATAAGGCTGAAGTTTTATCCGACCATCTCGAAAGCCTGTTTCAGTGCGATGCGATGTGAGACGGAGCTGGCTTGCGCTGTTGAACTCGAACCTCGGTATCGAGGCTCGTCCTGTCTGCGTAGTTACGGAACTTCTGAGGGTAAATTCAAAATGACAATGTTTGCAAACATAGCGATAGGAATAATAGTTTAAGTATCACCGTAATATTATTATCATAATCTCATTGTAATGTGTTTAATGGGCGAGACAATAAAGAATGCAAGCATTTAGTTTACAACGGTTACGTTAGAAAAGTTAAGTAGCTCACAGATATGGATCAGCAGACTAATATAGATTGAAGTATTCATAAGGATGCTCACTTTATTGTCTCTTCATAGAATATAATATGTATTCGATATTATAATCGTCATTACATTATTATTCATACTCATATTAAAATATTGTTGTAAGTTAGTAACAAATTAATCGTAATTACTCTGATATATAATTTTAAGTATTTCAGGTATATATGTTTATACTATTTAGAAGTTTAGGAGACCTTAAGTAAAAGATTGATTTGTATTATCTATAGTTACGTTTTTCTGTAATGAAAATTCATTCACTTATTATAGTATTTGTGGTTTTCAATTATTGTGTCAATATTTAAACTTAAGCATGACGTAGATAGAATGGTTCGCCATAAGAGAAACAACTGAGCTTCGACGCAACAGTCGACACTATACTTTAAGGATTTCAAGTGTAATACCTATTTGATCGCCATTAAATGTATATCTACAACTCAAATACTGCAAAGTGACCCGGTGTGACATTATCTATTTCATATCGAGTTATGGTGCAGGTGAATTTTATTATTTCTCTCCTAAAAATATCCTTTATCCAAAGTTACCTATTCTAGATTCCTGCGCAATTTATTTATTATTGATGATTGACTGAAAATTATTTTCACATGGTCCTGATATGAGTTTATGGAGTTAGGTACAGTAAGGGACTACTCACACTTATTCAGCTCTATTCAGCTTATGTCCATAGAAAACGACGATTTTGTATGGAGACGCGTACGCGTCCATTCAGCTTTCCGCGTCTATTCAGCTTTCGCGGCAAACAAGTATAAAATGAGAACAAATGTGTTTTTATCATGCGAGTGCTTTAGATGGAGATCAGCGCTGATCTGCCGCATTCAGCGCTGTTCCGCCGCGTTCGACGCTGAATGGGGCGGAACAGCGCTGCACACATGGTTCTCAACTCCTTGTCGACAAGTTGCAACCTGCATAGCTCCTGGATAGATTTGATTTATTATCACGTAATCATTATGCACGCAAGGATCGAGAGAGTTCGGACGTGTACGTGGGGTACCAATGTCGCGTATTCTCCAACCAAATTTCTATTTACCCAAAGTGGGTCGACCCACTGTCGTTTGCGTTTTAATTTTTTACGCTGATTTTTTTCTATGTCTTCTGCAAGTAACGAAACGACAAAAATATCGCACATAGAACTGTCCATGTTGAGGACACAATACTAAGGGTCAATTCACACTGAAAGAGCAGCGGCCGGCAGCGGCCGTATTTGCAAGGGATTGAGCGTGAGCGCGGCGGGCCGCGCGGCGCCGCGCGGCGCCGCACCGTGCCGCTCTCGTACATTTTCCGTGCTCTTACGGCCTCTGCCGGCCGCTGCTCTTTCAGTGGGAATTGACCCTAATTGAGTAGCTGACCGTCTTCGCAGCATATTTAGCGCCGTACGCACTCTTAGGGCATAAACTGCGTTAAGCGTGTGCACGCACGTGAGCACGTCGCGGGCCACGCTTCTGGTGCACGCACGTGAGCACGTTCGCGTGCTTATGCGCGGGCATCGGCGCGTGCATCCGCGTACGCAGTTTTCTCAGTACAATTTTGACGTTGGAGGTGTACAGTCGAATAAGTAATAATGGATAAATTAATGTTGTATTATTTATCAAGACGACGGCGACGACGAATTGCCAAAATTCAACAATTACCCTTTCTGTATCAAAATTTGTCATTTTTTGTTATGGGCCGGGCACGCGCGTGCGGTCGGTTCGAGATAGCGCTGTCAACTGAACAAGCACGCGCGTGCACCCGCTAGCGGGCTTCGCGCGTGGACCCGTCCAACGTGATGCGTGATCACGTCGCGTGCATGCGTGCCCCATTGCACGGAAGTATCACGCGACGGGCTCACGAGCGTGTGCACGCGCATGGGCACGCGCGGGTCGTTTTTGTATGGACACGCGAGAGGCACGCTTAACGCAGTTTATGCCCTTACGCCGCTGTACGCCGCTGATAGAAGTAGAGCTGAATAAGTGTGACCAAAACCGTTCAGCGAAACGCGAATAGAGCTGAATAAGTGTGTGTAGTCCCTAAGGGTCAATTCCCACTGAAAGAGCAGCGGCCGGCAGCGGCCGTAAGAGCACGGACAATGTACGAGCGCAGCGCGGCGCGGCGCCGCGCGGCCCGCCGCGCTCGCGCTCAATCACTTGCATTTACGGCCGCTGCCGGCCGCTGTCGGCCGCTGCTCTTTCAGTGGGGATTGACCCAAGTGTAGTGTGGCTACTAGGCCGATAGATAGTACGCTTACTTTAGATACGTACCATCATTATACCTAAAGATCTTACCACTTTATTTGCTATCCCTACAGATAATATTAATATAGTACGTATCTATACTTGTGTCAGCTGTTATACCCGCTTCCTGAATCAGGGTAAAACCTGGAGCACCATTTTTCTCATACGAGGATTGAAAAAAGCCGATTGCGATTGGTCTGCTATTTTGGTGATTTTGGTCTATACGGTACTTTGTTCTACAATCATATTGCAATCGTAAATCATTTTGTCTGCAAATGATTGTAGAGCAAACTACCGTATAGACCAAAATCACCAAAATAGCAGACCAATCGCACACACCAATCGAATACGATTGGTCTTTTATTAGTAGCAGAATGCCCGATATGGTTAAAACGGCTATTGCGATCATATTGCGATTCGATTTCTATTCGATTTTGACATTATTAACTTAGGAGAATCGGGCCCCAGGTGTCCGATTCTGCTAAATTAATAGGTAATGTCAAAATTGAATCGCAATAGCAGTTTTAACCTTAGCGGGCATTCTGTAAATATAAGAATTGGAATACGATTAGTCTTATATTGGTAGCAGAATACCCGATATGGTTAAATCTGCAATTGCGATTCAATTTCTATTCAATTTTGACATTATTAACTTAATAGAATCGGGCCCAATCCGCCCTTGAAAAAAAGTTCACAATAACTAATACGTCTAGGTAGGTATTTTTAGTTAAATGTAGGTACTTACTACATAGTTGCAAAATATTATTGCTTAAAGGCGTGATTGACGAACATACAATCAAACCCTTTCAACTTTTGCATGTAATTTGAATCAGTATGAAAGCTTTTTCTTGAATCTTTCTATATTATTGAAAAACTCCTATTTTTTCAGCAATCAGTGGCGCCCTCTAGTGAATGTAGCAGCAATTACTTCTATCGGAGCTTTTCCCTAGTTGACTGGCTGAGGAGCTGGAAGGCTTACTGAAATGATCTCTGAAATCTGCAGCTCGCACTAGATGGCGCCACCTACCTACAATAACCGACCCATTATTGTAATCCGCGGCTAGTGTTGACCTGTCTTTCTAGCAGCCAACCGATGCGATGTTAAATTGCTTCTTTGATATCATTTTTAACCGACTTCCCAAAATGGAGGAGGTTCTCAATTCGTCGGGATCTTTTTTTTTTATTTATGTTTAGCGATTAGCGATTACTCGAAGACGCCTGGACCGATTTGCAAAATTCTTTTTTGTTTGATAGGGTATAGATACCTCCCCGGTGGTCCCATAATCATCAAGTCAGGATCTTATGATGGGAACCCTGAGAAATTGAGGGCAACTTTCCAAAATTGTAGGAGTGCATAGGTTAAAAACTTGACAATGAGGTGTACGTCTGATAACACTTTGCAACAGTGAAGGTTTGGAGCTGTCCTGATGATGGAGACCAGAGAAGGTCGAGGGAACTCGTCAACTGAATGTGTAAACTACCTCGTGTTTGGGCTTATAGAGGTATTATTCGTATTGATGAGAACTTTCCACCAATGCGGATAGTGACAATTATGCTTGTCACTGAAATGACAAAAATAGAAAACTCTTTCCAAAAAATTTAAACTTATTCTGACTTATTCTATTAGGAGAGAGAGATTAGGAGTATCGAATGTTTTGATCAGTTGACAGTTGTCAATTTTCAAGGGAGACTTTCGGTTGTTTGTAATGACTGACTTTTATATGGTGTTCTAATTTTCGCACATTTTTATTCTATTTACTTTGTTTGAAAAATTCATTTTTTCACGTATTTTTCTTTTTTCTTTGTGTTAATCGACATATATTAACCAGTATATTAACGCACTAGCTGTTGCCCGCGACTTCGTCAGCGTGGGCAATATAGAATTATCAAAATACCTACTACTTATCCTTAGGTGTATTCTTTCACATGTTAGTACTATACAGTTAGGATTACTACTTAGCAGCCGCACGGGTTGATCGATCAAGGTTGTGTCGACGATGTGTGACTATTTATCTAACAAAGTAAAGTTTGTGATTGTGACGTTGTGGAAATCTCTGGATCTATTAAACCGATTTGGAAAATTATTACGTATGGGGCGTAAGTAATTATTACAGGAAACAAAGGTCTGACAAAGCTGTCATTTGTACATTTTCTGCAGCAGCTGCGACTTATCAGAAGCTAGAAAGTCTGTCAAACAGTCTTACCATAGATAAGGTGTTGTCCAGTTCACTGGGTTGCGGAGATCAGATAGGCACTCCAAGTAAAATATTAGTACTCAAACAGATTCGGTTTGACTGGAAGCCAACACCCACATAATTGGGGAATAGCTTGGTGGATGATGACAGATTCATCAGGCAGGCGCATAGTTTCACTACAGAGGGAAACACTTGTTTTACGGGGATTTTCTGTGCACTCACTCACTACGTTAAGTTGGGATTCCACCGAAATGTTTGCATTAGTTCACGAACAGGCAAAGTGTACCTACGTATCTGTGAGAGTCCAATTCATGTGTTCGTAGGTAGGTACTTGAAGATTGCAGTTTTGCCAAGATTTTCAAAATATACGCTCGCAAATTGTCACTTCTTGGTAGAGCCACATTCTCACAAACTTTCACTTTTCTATATATATAAAAGAAAGTCGTGTTAGTTACTCCACTTATAACTCAAGAACGGCTGAACCGATTTAGCTGAAAATTGGCAGGGAGGTAATATAATATAAAAAACCGGCCAAGTGCGAGTCCGACTCGCGTACCTACGTAGGGTTCCGTACCATCCAAATTAATATTCTATATACGGGGTTACTTGTAAGTAGTGCGCATCCTTTCATGAGGTGATAGTATAGGTCAATACGGACTTTGACCATGGGATACACTGGGCAAAAGTTAACCCGTTTCAAGATAATCGAATTTCAAGATCTTTTCCTAAAAACTCGTCTAGGTAGGTACACGTATAAATTTTTAAGAAAAATGAAGAGTAATATTTTTGAGAAAATAGCTACTAAAAAAATAATTGCTATTCGCTATAATTTCCTCTGTGATTTGTACAGTTTTATGGTTTGTTATTATGAAGTGATTCATCTTCTATCCAAAAACACACAAAAATCCACAAAAACGAGACTTTTGACTAATAATAAAAATTTATACGTGTACCTAGACGACTTATCTTGAAATTCGATTCAAGCGCGGATCCAACCCTCAAAAAAGGTTGTGGTCACAGCCAGCGGCGGCGTAGCATCGGGTGGCCCCCGGCTACCTATTGAGCACCCCAATTTTTTTTTAATGGATCATATATGTATCTATCATCAGTGCCGTGTGCAATTTTTTGAGTTTTGGGACACAAAAATACCCAAAGCAGTTAAAAGAAAGCACTGCAAAGTGGAAAAGCCGCGAGCTTAGCGAGCGCGAAATTTTTTGGGTCACAAAAGTACCTGGACGGCGTCATCATCATCATCATCATCATCATCATCTCAGCCATAGGATGTCCACTGCTGAACATAGGCCTCCCCCTTAGATCTCCACAGATACCTGTTGGAGGCGACCTGCATCCAGCGTCTTCCGGCGACCTTCACAAGGTCGTCTGTCCACCTTGCTGGTGGACGTCCTACGCTGCGCTTGCTAGTCCGTGGTCTCCACTCAAGCACTTTTCGACCCCATCGGCCATCCGCTCTGCGAGCAATATGGCCTGCCCATTGCCACTTCAACTTGCTAATCCGGTGGGCTATATCGGTGACTTTAGTTCGTCTACGGATCTCCTCATTTCGGATTCGATCACGTAGAGAAACCCCGAGCATAGCCCTCTCCATAGCTCGTTGAGCGACTTTGAGCTTTGAGATGAGGCCGATAGTGAGAGACCACGTTTCGGTGCCGAAAGTCATCACTGGTAACACACACTGATTGAAGACTTTCGTCTTGAGGCACTGAGGTATGTCGGACGAAAAGATATTGCGTAGTTTCCCGAACGCTGCCCAGCCGAGTTGGATTCGGCGGTTGACCTCTTTCTCGAAGTTGGGGACTACTTGTCCTAGGTAGATATATGAGTCAACAACTTCGAGTACCGAGCTTCCAACAGAGAATGGGGTGGGCTCAACATGGACATTTGACATAATTTTCGTCTTGTCCATGTTCATTTTCAGGCCCACCCGTTGTGAAACTCGGTCGAGGCCATCGAGCATCATACTGAGTTCCTCCATCGACTTTGCCATGACTACGATGTCATCGGCAAACCGAAGGTGAGTGATGTATTCGCCGTTGATGTTGATGCCAAGTCCTTTCCATTCCAGGAGCTTGAAGGCGTCTTCCATTGCGGCTGTAAACAGTTTCGGGGAGATTACGTCCCCCTGTCTTACGCCTCTTCTCAATGGAATCGGCTTCGTGCTATGCTCCTGTACTCGGACTGACATGGTGGCGTTATTATACAAACACTTCAACACCTCGATGTACCGATAGTCAATATGGCATCGTTGGAGTGACTCAAGTACCGCCCATGTTTCCACCGAATCGAAGGCTTTCTCATAGTCCACAAACGCTAAGCATAATGGCAAGTTATACTCCTCGGTCTTCTGTATAACTTGCCGCAGCGTATGGATGTGGTCTATGGTACTATAGCCTCTTCGGAAACCGGCTTGTTCGGGAGGCTGGAAGTCATCAAGCCTGTGTTCGAGACGGTTCGTGATAACCCTTGAAAACAGCTTATAAACATGGCTTAGAAGTGTGATGGGTCTGTAGTTCTTCAATAGGCTGTTATCACCTTTTTTGAAGAACAACACCACCCCACCCCTGCTCCATGCTTCAGGCGTTTTGCCCTCGGACAGGACGGAATTAAAGAGCTTCTGGAGGACTTTAAGTACCGGTGTTCCACCCGCTCTCAGAAGCTCTGTAGTGATTCCGTCCTCACCCGGCGCCTTGTTGTTCTTAAGCTGTTTCAGGGCCATCCTAATCTCGTACAGACTGATGTCCGGGATATCTTCGGTATAATGTCGGGACAGCTTGGCTCTTGGATCTCCTGCCAAGCTGTCAACGGGCTTTGCGACCGAAGTGTATAACTGTCCATAGAACCTCTCGATCTCGCCTAAAACTTCTGCCTTGGTCGACGCTATGCTGCCATCTTCCCGTTTCAGCTTAGTCATCTGGCTTTGCCCAATAGACTTGTCCTTTGCGAACACTTTGGAGGACGGCGTACTTATAAAAAACCACCTTAAAGATTTTTTTTTTAATTGTTGGTTCCAAGACTCTCAAATTGAACTCAGCACCAGTAATTTTTGTCACTTCTGTGCCTTAACTTTTTGTTAGATTTAGGACTCAAAAAGTAAGCGCAGAATAAAACAAAATATGTAAAAACCGCGAGCGAAGCGAGCGCTTTTTTCTAATTTTTAAAAGTTCATTTAAGTAATCAGTCAATCTATTGTGATTTTGGCGCGAGCAGGCGTGCGGCAAGGACGTGGGTATAAAAGAGAGGGGTGACAGTCGGACTGTGTCACCTCTCTCAGTCCCGTGGCGTTGTCTCGGCCTGCACTGCGACTGGTAGTGAACCTAGACTCTGCAGATTACAAAAGCACCCTCCGTGGACGATCCCTTTTGCCCATGCCATCCTGGTCGTGCAGATATGTGCCGACCGAAATGGCACCCCCCTAGACGGGGTACCCGGGGCGGACTTAGGAGGAAGTCGGACCCGATTTTTAAAACATAAATAGTCAGTTTCGATCCAAACCTATTTCAATCAAAAACTTATATTTTTCTATTTTTTTGTTGTATTTTTCAGAAAATTACCTATGCAAAAAAGACTTTCATTTTTAAAATATAAAAAAAAAAAAACAAATATCCACTCCACTTAAAAAGTGCCCCTTTTGCGAAGTTCAACTGCGAAGTGTGCTATTTGAGAAGTGTACCAAATGCGTCAAACCCGTTTCATGATTTATTGTTTTTTTTTTTTTTAATTTAGGCATATCGTTTATTATCATCAGCCTATGGATCTCAAAAGACCGTAAAAGTGGGACGTCACAAGTCTATTAAGGTTGTGGGCATGCCCATCGTGCCCACAACGGTGGATCCGCCCTTGATTCGATTATCTTGAAACGGGTTAACTTTTGCCCAGTGTATGCCATGGTCAAATTTGTCCGTATTGACCTATACTATCACCTCATGAAAGGATGCGGTCTACTTACAAGTAACCCTGTATATCACCAACTTGCCGTTTCCCCGCGGTTTTACCCGCGTCCCGTGGGTACTTCTGCCCGTTCTGGGATAAAATATAGCCTATGTTACTCGGTAGGAGTGTAGCTTTCCAACAGTAAAATAATTTTTCAAATAGGCTCAGTAGTTTCAGAGCCTTTACAAGGAAAACCAACAAACAAAAAATTGTTTCCTATTTACTTTATTAGTATAGACTATGAAAATGCATAGACTAGGGAAAGGATAACTGTTATTTACATAACCTGTTTGCACCCCACATGTGTAAAGCAAAAGCAAAATACGGTTGCTATTACCGACTGACTGGATGCAATTTAGTCTCAGAGCATTTAACCAAATGGAGAATCCATAACTGTGCCTTCCCCTTTGGCGAAGTTACGAGGCAGCCTGGCCTGCATTAGTGTGTCTTAAGTTTATGTTTTTAAATTTTCGTACGCGTAACGATCATTATTTGCCTGTCCTTTTCCAAACTAAGCTTTCAGTCTAACGAGATGCAGCTACCAGTGTTTTAACTGGACTGCCTGTCTGACTTGACCTCTCAGCCCAGGTACAAATGCAACCCTTGGTGAGTCTGGTTATCAGATTTCTAGCTTCTGAATACCAGTAACGACGAGATCGGAAGTTCATGAGTGAGCTAAGCTCTCACTATTTGTTGCCTCGCCCCTGCATGCATTTACATCGGCAGTGTTTTTTGCGCGCCGGTTCCTGTCGTTTCGATGCTCTGAGAGTTTAGCCGTTGCATTGCGGTCGAGGCCGCCGGCGTGCACCTGCGTCACCGTCATTACGTCATCGTGTCATCAACAAGCCGACAGAGCACATAGCGTTTCATTTGTACCGCGGTTATTGCTATGTGTCTCACTAGTATGACTGAACGAGGTTAGGTTTGTTTATAAGTACATTGATTTTGGACGGACTTCCAAAAAAAGCATGCTCAATTCGGATGTTTGAAAAATTACGTGAAGAAAATACTTAAAGTTTTCAGTTACATTTTACTTGATTGTTTTAAATAAAAAAAATATTAAGAAGGTGACGAAAATATACTAAGGATTTAATGTGTATTGTGTTCTTTTGTATTGTATTTCATTGATCTAAATGGGAATGGTCTTTTTTTAATAAGAATTTGAGCAGTTTTGTAAAACATTTTGTTTTAAATTAAAAAATGCTTTACAGTGCCAATCAATGTTTAATTAAGACGACAACCATCACTTACAAAAGCTACCATAAATAAAAGTCCAAAACGTTCAAACGGACAGGCCGTACACAGTTAAAACAAAATTAATGTTACTTTACGCAAATGCAGAAACGGCTCAATCGTTTTAAGTTGGGACAAATTAGTACTTAGCCGCGTTCGTCTTTAGCAACAACACTTAAGGATGATATTAAAATCCAAACAGTTTGGTGTTGGGGACGTTTGAGGGTGAAGGAGGGGGGAGGGAGGAGGGGTAAGCGGTGAGCATCGTCTTATCGCAAGTGTTTCTCTGCGGAAACACCGCGACCACTCGGTCGGGTTCGCAAAACCGTGGAGTTGTTATTTTAACTTTGATGTTATAATCAATGAATCATTAATTTTACACACAATATTAGGTATGCCTAGTGTACGTTGATTATGTTAATTATAAATACAGTAATTTTACTTAACGAGCTAAATAAAAAAAACACGCCTTTGCAATGTCAATGAAAACATATTTTAATTGTTAGTAGCCAATTATACATATTACTTCCCTGAAATAATTTCTTGAAGCCTAGTCGACGAAACGCAAAATAACGGATTACCATCAAGAATTAATTATTTTGAAAACTACAAAAAAGACTACTAAAACTTCTCTTTTAACAGTCGTTTCAACATATTTCTTTGTCCAGGCTACTCACTTTTTAACAGCGTTAATAACGGTGGAATTAAGGCGCGAGAGGCCGCCGAGGACGATTTAATTAAACCTTAACGAAGATCCCTCACTAGCCTCCCAGGCTCCCAAGCTCGCAGGCTGGCAGGCTCCCAAGCCCCCACGATACCTGGCCGCTGTTTTATTTAATTTTTGAATCTGTTCTCTCTTATTTTAAGTTGTAATGTCAACTGAACGAGGTTTGTTGTTTTTTGTTCGTGTTACGTGTCCCGTTTTACTTTTTATAGTGTAAGTATTTATAGTACCTATGATAATGGTTATAATCGTAATTAGAGCCCTTTTTATTCATGAATAAAATCTGAAAATAACCTCTCTTTTACATATCGCACACCTAATACTATCTAGTTTTTTTACTTATAATTCCTTACACGAATACTCATTGACCGAAAAACTGATTTATTCTTATTTATCATTATTAAGACGGCTTCTACCACGCACAGGGACAGAGAAAACAGTTGTCCACAAAAATATATTTATATTTTTTTATGAGTTAACCCTCTCTTTCTAGGTGTGCGATATGTTTACACGTAAGTTTTCGTGCTAGGCCCCAAATCCGAGTCATGTCGTCGGAATAGTAAAGTCAATTAGGTAAGGTGCGCACGACCACTGTCGCCTGTCGCAGATAGCCATGATCCCGCGTGATTTACTGCCGGTCGCTAATGTGCATGAGGCCTTACCGCAGCCAAGATGTTACACCCTTTTCATAAGGACTTTAGATACCGCGGCCACGAATTAATATACAACAGTGGCTTTGTAAGGGATCCAAAGTTGGTTATTTGGTATTGTTTTAAATTTCTTTGGTGAGCACTTGGATTTTATTGCTATTGATTTTTTACCATTAAAAAGTCGTGGTGGCCTAGTGGGTAAAGGACCAGCCTCTCAAGTATGAGGGCGCGGGTTCGATCCCAGGTCAGGCAAGTAATTTTTCTAAGTTTGTATGTACTTTCTAAGTATATCTTAGACACCATTGACCGTGTTTCGGATGGCACGTTAAACTGTAGGTCCCGGCTGTCATTGAACATCCTTGGCAGTCGTTACGGGTAGTCAGAAGCCAGTAAGTCTGACACCAGTCTAACCAAGGAGTATCGGGTTGCCCGGGTAACTGGGTTGAGGAGGTCAGATAGGCAGTCGCTTCTTGTAAAGCACTGGTGCTCAGCTGAATCCGGTTAGACTGGAAGCCGACCCCAACATGATTGGGAAAAAGGCTCGGAGGATGATGATTTTTTACCATTGTGCATTATTGTTGAAATTATGGTGTTGTGTATTGTCGGATAGAATGAAAAAAAGTGCCCAATTTGTTACTGGAACACATTTCTCTTCGACACATCTTATCTGCGTCGGTAACAAAATTGTAGCAAGCAGCTGTAGTTGGATAGACAAAATTCTGTATTATGATGAAAACAAACAGAGCGTCTAAAAAATTATTAACGTTTTCATTAAGGTGAGACTGTTCATTTGCAAAATGATAAATATGGCATAAATTATTTCATTTAATATTCAATTCGGTTCTTTCGCCGTGGCTTCAAATATTACGGGTAACGAGCAGCTACTTAGTCGTCGACACCCTTTTTTTTCTGTTACGATACTGTTTGCTCGCTGGCTCTTAATTTTGTGTTTAAATATGGGGGAGATACGTTCAAAAGAACACTCGACAAATCCTAGTCTAAGCGCTTGGCTTCACCTGAGCTCTCTGTTGATAGCAACCATTTTAGTCATCATGTAGTGTGTACTTATAAAAACAGAATACGTACCTATGAACAACATAGTGTAGCGTGCCGGCATTTTCACGATATTACAGCTTGTCTCGAATTCCTTAAGTCTGCCGCGTCAAAGAAGGATAGTTTCAGAAATTTATGAGCTGTTATATTATAATTTAGTGTCGCGTACCAGCAGTAAAATCGGGCTTAAAAGATCAGGGAGGTGGCGGCGAGCGGCGCCGCGGGGCGTCTCACACTCGACACGCACTTACAACGTTATAGTCGCCGAACAATATCTATTGTTTTTATTAGTCATTGAGAAAATTCGAAAATCAATTTGATTTTTGGAAATCAGCTTGTGGTTAAGATGTAAAGGTCAATGTACAAAGAGATAAGAAACTTATAATGAAAATAAAAGAAAGGTTTAAGCCAGCCGCGACCCTCGTTGGCGTTCGCCACTTTCCGCCGTCGGCCGTAGCGTCGCGACGCTGCGAATTTATGAAATTTAAAAAGTTTTCTCCGCCGCCGGGGAAAAAATGTGATTAAATATGTTTTGTTCAAGAGCAAGACATTAAAGCGATGTTAAGGGTGTGATAATGAGGGCGTTGATAAGCGTTTATTAGCCTGGCGGGCCGCGCCGGCGATCTCAATAATAACGCGCCCGTAACGCTATCAGGGGGGAATTAAATCATTTTAACGTAGTTTGCGAGGAGAATCCTTAAGAAAAACTCGGTGATACGACGATTATTTGGCCTTAAAATTGCACTCTTTGTTGATACCCGCGGCGAGTCGCGAAACTTCGCCTTGTTTTTAAAAGTAATTACCACAGTTAGTAGGGTCGCGGGGGAAGGTGACAATTGTATTGTTATTTCAGCAAAGTAATAAAGTTTGTGTATGGTTACGGAACAACATTTGTAGTAATATGTACGGTGTGCATAAAGTTTAAACTGATTTACAATCTTTTGCGTCTTTGCGTAAGTATCGTTTAACACAACATTTCAAAACAACAAGCAAAGAAGAATCATCTAATAAATTACATAACATACAAAACCCTTCAAACTCTTTGCCACAACAACTTGAATAGTAAGCAACCATTAAAAGTAATGTTCATATTATAATGAGCAGTATTAGCAGAGATTACTGCGGCGTTTGCGCCGGGCGGTAGCTTCGGCTAGGCGCAGGTGCGAGAAGGATTACCATCGCGGTACCTATTGATAGCCTTTCCACACCGAACGAGACATGATTTACACGACAACTGCACACAAGTACACATGTTCTTTACACACACATAACATATAGGTATCATGTGCTTCAAATAATGTCGGTTTTTTTCGTGTAATCGCAGTGGTTGTGGTGTCGCCGATTGTACTTATAATTTTAGTTTGGTTGCTGTTCTTTTAATCAATGAACTGATACTAAATATATTTATATTGCCAACTTTATGGAAATAGAAAGGGCCCACTTATAATACACATTTAGAGCTAGCACGCACTGGTTATTTTTTCAGCGTGACTTGATACGAGTGACAAAATTGACACGCTGACAAAAGTCATCAGTGCGCGAGAACGCAAATGCTCACTTAATCACCTAGAAAAGAAACATCTTTCAGCATTTATTTTAGACACTATTGAAAAGTCTCTAAGTACTCAATAAGCCAGCCAGGTACTTAATCACAGTTACTTACTGTTAAGTAAAATACTCAAAAAGAGTCACACTACTGTTGAGACATTAGCATAAAAAAACAAATATAAAAAAATATGCAACCACATCATAATCCAAAACATCAGGCTTCAAAATGACTGGTAATTAAGCAAAGCTAAAGGATCTAAAATAACATAAATTATCTAAATATCAAAGGGTTATGCGTCGTTTAATCACGCAAGCGTCATTGGTATACTCAACCGTAAAACATGTAGCAATTAGTTGAGTAAAATTGCAATTTGATTGGAGTAATTGCATCTCTTTGGAGGCAGCTTGCCACAGTTGTTATTAAGCGCTCCTAATTTAATATCATTTGCATAGGACGTGACCCGCGCGTTACCTTGCCAATATTGTGCGGTTTTTAATGATTTTTGACGTTCTAAATGTTCATTTTTTTTGTGTTAGCTTGTTTTAGAATAAGTTAGGTATATTTTATTGCACGTGTATGCAGATTGGTACAAATATCAGAAGACTAACGGGTACGGTTAATTTTATGAAGGTGCTTGTAAAAGGGGTTGTTAGTTGGGCAAATTTATTTAGTAAAATGAGCGATGATCATCTAAAACCATTACAGCACATTACAAAAAATATTAGCATATTAATTGTGCGAAGTGCGGGGGCACGGGACGCGGGATGCGGGGGGCCCGCACGCCCCTGTCACAGATACAAATCGCGCGGATTTACGCGCTAGAGAGCCCCACTGGAATTTATCTGACGCTCCTATTTACGTATCCTTTTATTTGTTTCGCTCCTATTAGTCCCGATAGAGAATTTTTATGTTTGCATGCTCCCGCCGCTCGCCCTCGTAAAGCGGCGACTTGTGAACGCTTTACAGCGACGATAATACAATTTTCGAGCTTGCGATCTACGTTTATCGGATTATATGGCAATAACTTAGCGCTGTTGACTCCAGTAAATATTTTCGTTTGCACCGCGCTTGAGCCTGACTAATTACGCCCGTTTGTTGTCCGTATACAGGTGCGCTGACACGCGTAATCCCACGATGCCGACCGACTCACTTCAACTAAGCCTTAGGACTTTACAAAACCGCCGCTTACTTTCCATAGGCCAAACTTTCTAGCACTAAAATCGAGTCTAAAACGAATTGGTAGCCATCCCATATATCAATACATTTCGGTGAATTCATTAAATAGCTCGTTGATCAGTATCGTATATTTATGTGGTGGGGAGGACGGCAATCCAGCGCGCAAACATTTAAATTAATGTAATAAAGAGGCGTGAAATACACGGATTCCGCGGATCCCGGGATTAGCGTAGCGCGTAGCGGCTACAGCGTAGCACTCGCTACGAAGTTTTGTAGAAAGCGAATACATTTTGGAAAGCATATTTGTACCTACTCGTAGCAACGGTATCAGTTTATAAACTTTTAAAGCAGTTTTTGAAAATGGCTATCTTTTATTTTTGCGGTACACTACCCAAAAGGTTTAGCTTATTCTCAGAATTTATTTTGTAGGTTCTATTATTTTCTATTCTGAAATGAAACTTGCCGTATTACCTGTAATATCGAATTCAAACGTTAACATACAGAGGTATCACAATTAGTCAGGCAGAGCCTTTGGCCAATAAACGATCAGAATCGGCAAATTGCGTCCGTGCGATCATAAATCGAGCTGTGTCGGGTCGGCTTAGCGTCGGTTAAGCCCCACCAGATAATGGGGTTAGCACGTCGACACGACTTAAAAGTGTTATTCCGAGTTACAAGCTCACACCTATTCCAAACGATTATCATAATAATGGATTCTGTGCTATACCTATTGTTTACATATGTATAGTAATACGTGTTCTACACAACCCTCAAGATGTCCTCGTAACAGAGATTTCCTTTACGTTCTTTTTTATTGAAATGCTCTTCCAGACCACTGAAATGTAGCAAAAGCGCAGTGTTTTACTATTCGGCTTGCAGCAATCTATAAAATTAAAAACGTATTGAAGTAAAAAGCAACAGTACCTTTCTTGCTGCAAAAATTAAGAACTCATTTCTCTTCCAAGTCATTCTATATATCAAGGAGCTAATCGAGTGAACACAAAATGTGTTCGTCATATTCGTTTATTAATAGTCGCGAAGTTTTTGAGTGAGGAGTGATCGGACGAAGTGAACAGGTGGCGAGGCGTGTCACGTCCCTCGCGCGTTATTGCGCAACTTTGTCGGCAGCTATACGTGACCGCGGAAAAACCGCTGACACCCCTACAAATGTACATTGTATATAGTTTAATTACTGTAGATGGAAAGTTACTTTCCTAAATACAGGGTTTTTAATGTTAAAGAATCCGTCTTGAGTTAACATGGTGATAAACGCGTTTTTTTTCTTTGTGCGTAAAAAGGACTTCGATGTTACAGAACAATATATTATGGTGATGCAAAAAGTGCAAAAAAATGAAGATCAAAATAAGTAAGCATAAATATTTTAATTACATCAACACCTAAATTATACGGCGATAAATTCCACATCAAAAGGAAAAACATACATCATAACGGTCTCATATGTTCAGAGGGTCGAATAAAACATTCCAATCACGTTGGCTCGCTTGTTTTACAAACCGATACGACGCGGCTTCCGGTGACTTCGGATTATTGTCACGGGATAACAAACCCTAATGCTAAATATATAAAGTCGAAAGTGTTCTCGCTAAGTCCTGGCCAGTAGACATGACAATGCAATCAGCGGTGACCGGGCGGGATTTGTTTCATACATGATCGGATTTGCGGGACGAATAAGTTTCGACCCCACAAAATAACAAAGCGTTATTGCACGACGCGCCTTTTATAAGGCACTTTGCAAAATTCTTCCCTTTCATCCGAGATCGCTTTATGTAAAACTATAAACAAGACGTAAAGGTGTTTGTGGACTGTTGAAAAATAACGGCAAGATTTTACGTCCGTATACGTATGTGGGTATTGTGTGAGTGAAGTGTGTTCTCATCAAAAGCCGGACACGGATGAAAACGATGGGAAACCGCGATTTTAGAACAGGGTTTTTGATTGCTTGCGTTGTGGAGGCGGCGGCCGGCGGGGTGCGGGCTGCGGTGCGGGCCGGGGCCGGGGGGGAGGGGGGGAGTCGCTCTGCGGCGACAGATTAATGTCGTCGATCTAATATTCTGACAGGTGTGGTCGCGCCGCTCGCAAGCACTCGCCAGTTGTGCCCTAACCACTGGTGGATGTGGCGTCTGGCTACCGATCACCACGCCGGAGACACAGATATCGACATGCCAAATTACAAAAATACACCCACACACATTCTTCTAGCTTGATTTATATAATACTAGCTTCCGCCAGCGGCTTCGCCCGCGTTGGTATTGTTGATAAAAAGTAGCCTATGTGTTAATCCAGGGTATCACCTATCTACATACCTAATTTCAATCAAATCGGTCCAGCCGTTTTCACGTGATTGAATAACAAACATACATCCATACATTCTCACAAACTTTCACATTTATAATATAAGTAGGAAGTAGGATACCTGTCAAGTGTCAAATCTTTCTTATCTTACTTATTTAAGTTATCGATATCAGTTTAGCATGGTTTAGCATCTCCACTGAAGTTTTACGGTACAAAACTCACCAGTATCCTTTTACAAGAATATATTCGTGCATGATGGCACATTGTAGGTCACACCAATCTACCTCGTTTCACGTCTGCAATAAATAACATATATTCGCGAGCTATGACAGCTGCTACTAATCGTACCCCACGCTCTCCACGCATTAGTGGGAACGCGGCGAACTAAAATTTTCTCTTGGCGAAACTTTCCAAACACCATTAAGTCAATCTGGTCGTTTTACAGATGTTCTGATGATATTAAGCTCAGGGAAGGCGGGGAACCTCGCGACTGTTTGGAACTGTATGATATTCTCCATGAACCGCACCTACAGAAGGATTGCAAACTCATTAAGGTCTAATAAGATGACAGGAGGATTTGTAAAAGAAATATCGTGAGGTGAAATATTTGTAATTGGAGGACAATAAAGAAAAAAGAATACCCAATTTGTTGCAACAATAACAACATAATGTGTCAGAAAGTTAATGGAAAATGAAGATCTAGGTTTAAATATTTCATTGATATCAGATATCTAACGCAAATTCTCGTTAATCAAAGTATCAATTTAACCTGAAATGTTCAATACTTTATTGCTTTTAGTGACAATTGTGGGCTGACGAGTTATTAATAGCTCGACGTCGACTGATTTGCGGCGCACGATGAATAATTAACGATTTTGTTTTAATTATTAATTTGCGACCACCCCGCGTCCGATGTGGGACAAAAACTAATTTGCAAACGCTTGATTAATCTGATAGTCATCAGTCAACCATTTGTAATTATGACTCTAATATATTAAATTATTATATTTTTTCTATGGAGTGTTATATGTTTTAGACTTAGAAAAAAATCGCGGATTTTTCAATAATTGACATTATTATGTTTACCTAAACGTGTGTAGACTAGTTGTAAATTGTAGAACATGTTCTTTTCGTTACAACAATTACCCTTTGCAATCGGAAAAAGCAACTTATTGACTGACTTTCCAAAAAGGAAGAGATTCGCAATCAGTAGTTAAGATAGTCTTTTTAATATCTGAAAAAAAAAAATATGCTAATTGGTCGAGTCGTCTTTGAATAATCGATGAACATACAAAAAACAACAATGTCAATGAATTGTGAATCTCCCACTTTATAATTAATAACTCACTTGAGTTAAAAATAGATGCGTATAGTGTTTAATTTAAAATACAAATCTCATATTATTCTAATGTTAAGTTTTGTACAATATATTTTCACTTATGTTGGTAGATATCGTAGGTTCCCGGCCGGGGACGCATTTCAATTCTTCTCGCGGCGTGCTCGTCAACAACTCACTTATTTACGAGATCCGACCCTAACGACTTCAGCTGACGGTAAGAATACTCGCTTTTTTACACCAAGAAAAATCAAAATGAATTTTCTCGCTATTTTTTGGTGTATTTTAGTTTTTAACATTTTAAATACTTAGTTTTTAAAAAATAAAGACGCTTTCTAGTTTTAGTTTTGTTTACTAGGATATTTGTGTTTGTTGTGTAAATATGTATGTAAATAAAAGTTAAAATGTAAATCTATTTTGTAATTGTATATATTAGGTAATAAGTTAGTTATATGTTGTATATAAATTCATTATTAAAATAAAAATAAAATCCTCTAATACCCTATTTTGTAATTTTTTCGTGAAAGGGAAACACACTATCTACAACTAGGAGGCACCTATAGTAGGCTGAAATAACATTAATTAGAAAAAAACCTAAATAATTTTATGAAACTAAAAAAAAACCAGTCGATAAGAAAAAAAAATATCATGTATTTCCTATGTCAGAAATAACTTTTTAATTCGGTACTGTAGTACGTAGCTCGTAGCGGCTACGGCGTAACCGCGGCGGTCGCTCGTAGCACCAGCTGCGTTGAAATTGCTTACGCTCGATAATGGGCATTTCAATTTGCAGGGATTTGCAACTTGAGCTCCGAATAGACGACACTATGATTTATTTATTTACAAATGCAGTTATTTTTTACTATACATTTTTGTTTTTAACACCAGTAAAGTTTCTTTCGTCATCCAGCCCAATGTTTACGTAAGCGGGGACAAAAAACAGAATATGCAAACAGCATCATATTAACTTGCGCGATCCACACACAGGTTTTTGTGTGAAACACTCTGATACGGATAATCCGTGAGCGACATAACAGAGATTGTATTACGGCAATAAGTCCGCCTTGGAGCCGGTTATACGGGCCCTTAATCCCGCTAAGATTTTTTTCACACGTCCCCCGCGAACCCGGGAGAATGGCTGCCGCGGGGAAAACTAATAAAGAAACCATTTCGTAGTCAGCTGAAGCTTGAAATGTATTTTTTATATAATTTACCGCGAACTGATTGTGCCACCGACACATCTGAAACCCTCTCTATTTTGTGTTTGAATAAATCTATACATTTTTTTAAGTTCAGTTCGGTACGGTTAAATACTGAGTTTGTAAGATTTATTTCCAATGAAGAAGTCATTTAGCTGAAATAATGGTCGAATTTCTGTTTCAGAAATGCTAATAGGTGCTATTAGCTCGATTATTAAAATAAATTAATAATAGTACAAAAAATAACATAAAAACAAACACAGTCAAACCTCATTTGCGCAGACAATTTTAATACTGGCAACACAGTAATGAGCATAAACAATCCGTATCTCTGACGTTGCGGGCACGCTGCGCGCGACAGTCGCCGACCGGCGGTCATGCACTAATTACCATCACGTGTCACGGCAAAACACGTCGTCACGCGCCGGACGGTGCCGGACGGCCGCCGGATGCCGGACGCTAGGCACGGACCCACCGAACCATCGATCAAACATTTTCGGGTTAGCTTTGCGATGCTCATTTGTCAAACGTGACCCAAACCAATATGACTTCTGCCGACTAATTTGAATTGAATCTGTAAGAAGTTTAACTAGCTTGGCTGTTTTGTCACGTATGTACTTCAGGACTACTAATTTATAAATTAGGTTCAAATGGGTATAGAGAAATGACTCTCATAATTAAAAGAGAAACATTGGATCTATATTACAGACTACGCGACGAGCAAATGGCGTAATTTTTCAAAAATCCTTCCCTCTTCCAATTGTCGTTTGAGATTGGCGCACATGATGCTGATAAAACTATTTGAAACTTTAATTGCTTTGTCAATTAATTGCGGTAAACATTAAACTTTAAAATATTGTAACCTTACTGATTTCTGACTACCGGGAACGACTGCCAAAGATTTTTAATGACAGCTGAGACCTACAGTTTACCGTTAGAACAAGCAAAGTAATCCTATAAGAAAAATTATAAGTCTATTACTACTTATAACGTTCTTGTTATGGTATTGCGGTAGACTCTATGACTTATAACAGCATTTGCCAAGCCTAAACATACTCAAGCGCATTAGATTTTATATCTCGGTCTTATAGTCCGCTACAAGACTGACCTCTAAAACATTTATAAGACACTTTTACTAGTAGCAGCATTTCACAAGCATAGATATGCTCAAGAGTAATTGTTTTTATATATCAGTCTTATAGTTAACTACAAGATTATCTTTTAGGACACTTATAGGACTAAACAATCCTGAATAATATTTTGATCCTATACTAGCATTTTGTGAGAGAAAACGATATTATAACATCCTTAGCTGAGACCACTACAAGTTTGTGCCGTCATAGTCTTGCTCAAGACTTTTATTAGCCTTAGAACTTAATAAGAGCGCTATAAGTTAAAAAAAACTTATAAACTTGTAGATCAAACACTTTATTAGTAAACGTCAGCCATTTTGTAACATTCAGTTGTACCCGTCCATTGTGAGAATTCAGTTTAATATGAACTTAAATGATTGGAAACGATTGAAAAGAAGTGGTGGTTACAGGAGAAAGGTAAAAAATAGGTATAAAGAATTAATTATGTCAGGGTCTTCAGAAATAAAATCAAGTGCGTTAGGCGGAATAATTGAGGGTTCCGTGAGCAGAAATATTTTTCCACGTCTTCCCCACGACTCAGAAAGTGAAGAAGTTCAGAACAGCGAAGAAGAATATATCGAAGAGACCACTGACTATGACAATAATCATGAATTTCTGAAAGACATGCAAAGCTGGGCTATAAAATTTAATATACCTCACCTGGCCCTAAACGAACTCTTTACTTTTTTGAACAAAAGATTAGGTAATGTTTTACCCAAAGATGCTCGTACTTTACTTCATACAAACAAAGAAACGGTGCATATTACAACCTCAGATCCAGGACAGTATTGGCATAACGGATTGATTAAATGCCTAAAAAATACACTGCAGGGGCTGGATTTGAATACTTTACGAAATACGATTTCGTTAAATGTAAACATAGATGGGTTGCCTGTATACAAAAGTTCAAGACATCAACTCTGGCCTATTTTGTGTAACATCTTTGAAATTCCCCACATACCTCCCTTTGTGATTGGTAAGATAACACTATTTCAATATCGTAGAAACTTTAACTACCTACTTTATTAAATTATTTATATAGATATATTATTTTTCAAGGAATTTATGCGGGTGAAGGAAAACCATCTGATCTAAATGCTTATTTAGAGTCTTTTGTGAAAGAAATGAACGAACTTGAAGAATATGGATTAGATACATCGTTGGCGCCAAATGAATCTAAAATCAAAGTCAAATTAAGAGCCTTCATTTGTGATTCACCAGCAAGAGCCTTGATTAAAGGCAAGTTTAGTATTGATATTATTTGAATTATCTGATATCTGATATTTTAATATGAATGAAAAATATGGATGTTTAATTTCTTACAGGTGTCACAAATTTTAATGGAAAGCATGGCTGTCTGAAATGTACGGTGATTGGCGAATACTCACATAAATCAAATACTGTAACATTTCCTAAGTCCAATTGTCCTAAAAGAAACGATAAAGATTTTCGTGCTAAAAAATATGAAGAACACCATAAGCATGATTCTCCGTTATTGAAACTAAACATAGATATGATAGAGGATTTTCCTGTGGCAGACTCATTACACCTAATAGACCTTGGCTTGATGAAGCGGTTGTTGATTGGATGGCGTGACGGAAAGTTGGGAAAATACCTAACCAAATGGAGTGCTCGTGAAATTGATATTGTCAATAGCTTTTTACTGAATTGTCAAATGCCCAAAGAAATTCACAGATCAATGAGATCTGTAGATGTTTTGGCCCATTGGAAAGGTTCCGAATACCGCTCTTTTTTTTATTATCTAAGCGTTATAATTTTAAATCACGTGCTCAAACCAGAACCATTTTATCATTTTTTAAACTTGTTTTGCGCCATAACGATTTGCTCAAATGAAAAGCATTTGCCACTCTTGCCAATTGCTGAAAAAATGTTAGAAGATTTTACAGAAAGTTTTAAGGCCTTCTACGGGCGAGACTACATTACTAGTAACATACATAATTTAACACATATAGTTGACGAAGTAAGAAAATTTGGTATTCTGCAAACTTTTAATGCATATCCTTTTGAAAATAAATTATACGCTATTAAACAAACTATCAGACATGGAAAACAACCATTACAGCAAGTTGCAAGAAGAATAATTGAAAGGCAGTTAATCGAAACGGAGCATCTTAGCGAAGAAATTGTACACTATCCATATATTAAAAAAAACCAGCGAAACGGTTTATTAGTTTTACACCTAGAAACATATATTTTATCATCGAAAGATGAAGACAAGTGGTTTCTTACTGACAAAAATCATGTAATAGAATTAAAATCCATCAGCTTAAAAGACAACACTAAGCTTGAAATAGAAATCACGGGATATCGCATTGTTAATATCCTCGACGCTTTTGAAAAACCACTAAAATCTTCTTTTTTGAATATTTATAAATGCGATTGTGCTCCTATTGAAAAATCGGAGGTATTATGCAAAGTTCAAAATATAAAATGTAAACTAGTTAGTATTACTTACAATTCAGAGATATTTTTCTTACCATTGTTACATACCCTGTAAATTTCAAGTTTAAAGAGCAAAAAATAAAACGATACTTTATAACAATTATGTTTTATTCAAAATTAAACATTAGTCTTACAATCTTTATAATCAGTCTTATAATCTTTATAATCAGTTTCATAATCAGTCTTATAATCGTTATAATCAGTCTTATAATCTTTGTCATCTTCATAATCAGTCATATAATAATCTATTGTAGTCTTCATAATCAGTTTGACTAATAAAATAATCACTCATCATCATCGTCATTTTAGCCTGACATTACCTATGTCTGGGTATGGGCCTCTTCTTTTTTCTTTTTAATCAATCTTATAATCATCTATTGTAGTCCTTATAACTAGTCTCAACAAACTTAATTTTTAAGCTTCTTTGTACGGCGGCCAGCACATCAACCTATCTCAAAAATCTGACAAATTTTCAAAATTGAACGTAATCCATAACATATAAGCACCTTATTATATTATGAATGTTTTATGTGTAATAAAGTTGAAAGTCATTTAAAGAAATTTGTCAGATTTTTTGGGGTTGCTTAATGTGCTGGCAACAATTTTAAATTTATCTTAGCTTCCTTGTACTAATAAATCTTATAACTAATAAAACTTTACGAGTTAAACAAAATATATCAATTTAACTTCGCCATTAAGATCATGTAATCATCTTTATGGCAAATTTAAATTGAAATATTTTTTATAATATAATATAAGATTATATTCTTTAATTCAGGTCAAATATATAACCCTAATTTTGAGCATCGTCGCAGTCTGGTAAAATTTACTAAAACTACACAACTTAGAAGATAATTTCAGCAAATCAGATCAGACTAAATTTTTGTCTGAAATGATTTGATTTAGTTACTAGGGATATTGATCTATTTGTATTTGAGTGACGACAGCACGTCAGACTATCCCAAACTGTCAAAGACAGATTGGGGTAGTCTAATGTCTCTCGTGTTATAATTAATATTGATGCAAAAGTCACTTAGTCAAATAAAAATTAGATCAAATAGTTTCAGACAAAAATTTCCTCTGTAACATCTTCAACTTCTAATTGGTTACCAGTGGTTTGTGGTGTAGATGTAGGATTTTCAGAAGAAGTCCTTTTGGCGCTATTTTTTCCTCTGCATTTACTTGCGGAAGTTCGTAATTGCTTCGATTTGGCCCGCTGATCGGCATTTCGCAAAATTGTTTTAAAAAAATTATGACAGTCAGTTAAATGGAACGACGAGTCTTGTTTATAAATAACTTCAAAAAAGAAACCAATCATCTTAGAGAAACCTTTTAAGCAGATTTTTTCTGTTGTTTCATTTTGGGAACGTGAAGCTCCAGTCCACGAACACGATTTGAAAAACTTTCTTTCAAACAAAATATCAATAATTGTATATGCTCTTGTGATTCCCTTCCCTGTCCCTTTAGTGCCAAACACACTAAACTTTCTTAGTAAATCTTCTCTATAATCAGAATCCATCAATTTATTTTCAAACTCTTCTAAATCTTTTAAATCTTGTATTGGTTTTAACATCAACGAATGGTTTTGTTTTTCTGTAATAGATTTTTTAATGAATTCTTCGTTCGTAACTTGTATTTCAGTCACTTGTAATAAAATCGATTTCAGTGTTTCGTGTAATACGGCTTGATTATTTAGTGTTGTGTTTAGGGTCCCCATTATAGTCTTCATATCGTCATTTATGGATTTTAGGTCACTTTTAATAGTGGTGATATCTATTTTCATGGATTTTAATTCGCATTGTTCTTCTGATAAACTTGTTTCTTTATTAATGTACGAGTATATTATAGGTGTGTCCGACTGATTACTTTCAGGAATAACAATGTATTTTTCAATATTTTCTTGCGGCGCGCTCAACGGTGTTTCAGATGGAGTTGACTCTTTCGGTGTCGTGATTTCGTAATTAGTCTAAACAATAACAATCATGAGTTAGCTAAATATGACGGCAATACTATTTTTTATGTAAGTAAATATTAAGTTAGTACAATACAGTGAGCTTATATGTTTGGAACGGTGATATACTTATAGTAACGGCACATTTTACTATGTTGCTGTCTAATATTCTCTGCGTAATATAACATCAATATATTTGTATGTTACGTATTTATAACTTACCACCATTATTTGTTCTCCATCTTCAGGTATTATTGCTGAAGAAGCATTATGCTCATTATTCTGAAAATATAATTTATTGAAATCATTTAAAAAATAACGGACAACAATTTTGAAAGCAACGGTTTCGTTCGTGTGGTACAGACGGCGCGGCGAGCGTCACGATAATGCTAGCCCTTTCCACATAGTGACGCTAATACACGAGAGACTAGCACAGCGTGACGCTGTTTGTACCAGTCTAAGTTCATATAATCTCTCAGACAAAAAGGAAATACCTACTTAATGTAAAATCGATCCACGATCTGTGAAAATATCACGTCAGCTACATGCACTATAAACAGGTATTTCAGAAGCGACTTTGAAATCAATTAACTTTAATTCAAAAGCACATAAGTATACTTAAATTCATCTTGGCGCGCGGCTCTAGAGTGCGTGTGCACATATATATAAATATGCAGCTTTGATTTGTGTGACAGTGAAGCGGGTGACGCTCAGTCGTCGTCCGAGCAACACGTGTGCAGGTTCAGTAATTGAAAATACCTATAATGTCACATACAGTTGTTAAATATATCATAATAAATATATATATACCTTACTAACAAAAATATTTACATAGTGTATACATACGCTACACAGTGTTTTGTCTTTTTCGCTCTTTTTCCAAAATAAGAGAGTTCGTGACAAAACACTGTATAGATTAAACACTGTAAATATATTTATCTATACTAATATTATAAAGAGGAAAACTTTGTTAAAAAACTACTGGACCGATTTTAAAAATTCTTTCACCATTCGAAAGCTACATTATCCACGAGTGACATAGGCTATATTTTATCCGGGTACGGGCAGTAATACCCACGGGATGCGAGTGAAACCGCGGGAAAACGGCTAGTTAGTAATAAGGATAATGTTAACGTCACGTAAATCTTTATTGTTACATTTCTATATATTTAATCAGTTTAATAGTCTGATCAACAATCAAATCACAATCAGCCGCCCGCGGTTGTTAGTAGTTAGTCACCCGCAGTCATGGTATCTATGCCTACAAGCTTTACGCACACATAGAGCCGCGCGCCAAGATGAGTTGAAGTTTCTGTACAAACCTTTAAAATTTCTTCTGCCATATTATCATATGACAGCTGTGGAAGATCAGAGCAATTGCGCTGTTTTTTTGATGAGACGTATTCTATGTCAGGTTCTGTGTCTGAATTATTGCTCATTATATCAATTTCATGTATTGCATTTTGATACGTTTTTATGCTCCGCCTTTTTACCGCACAGTTTATTTTTTCCCAAGATTCATCGGGCCAACTACCTTCATCCTTTTGTAACTTACTCGTCTGTGACTGGGTTTGTTTTCTGGGCCAATACAAAACTCCATCGCTCTCCCATTGATGTGGTACACATGTCAATACAATGTTACCCTTTTCAATGGTCTGAACAATTTTAAATGGCATTTTGAACCTGTAAACAAAATAATGTTTGACTAGAAAAAAAAGAATAATATAATCACCCACAAGTTTGTGGAAACACGTTGACCTTGCCTCGTAGAGAGTTTCAACACAACGCGTGATCAGGTCCGTCTCTAGGAAATACTAGTAGCTACTATACTCTAGGAAAGTTACTTCAAATATAGTAAAAATACGTAAATCTCTGGCGATACACCTTACTCACATTAAGCACACGCGCTCTTCCTGACAACTCAGGTGCTACTACTGCTAGACAGCTACTGGTTCGACATGCAACCGCCCCCCGCACCTCTGGCGCCCGTACTGCAGCTGTGTAGGTACTACCGCTATAATACGGCCGCTGAGTTATTACTGATTTGACAGATTCTTAATATTTATTATTCCCTTTATTCAATTAATTAAATTAAAGCAAATGAAGTGACTCCAAAAGTAGCAAATTGTATTTAATAAACAAAAACTGCGCAGCTTTATCTCTGTCTCCAATTTATTTCTCAACGGATCATAGATTAGACCAGAACCACTAAAAAGTTGCTCGCTTGCTACTGAGCCTGCTGGACGCGATAAATATTCAATCACGAAACAAATGACACGATCTCATTACATGCAAAACAAGAAGTGATAGAGTAATCGACAGAAAGCACGCGGAGAGAGGGGATTCCCGTGCGGCAAGTTTAATTTCGTTCGTACATGCTTAGGTACTGCTGTTCCTGTGGCGCTGCCTCCGATCGACTTCCGATTTAATAGTGTCGAAGCCGAAACCAGAGTCGGAGGTGTATCAATCGGAACTTCCGACTTTTCGGAATCGGAAAAAAACTTCGTAACATCCTTATACTGTAGATACATTACATATTTTTACATATAAGTGTATACTCGATGTAAATAAAGTAATTAAATTAATCCTTACTTCACTAAAATTGACAATTCGTCATGTGTCAAATCGGTTATAACTCCGCGGCCGTACTATAAACCACTGATACAGATAGTAATTCGATAGATAGCAGTTGTATAATCGTACCTTCAAAATATTTGTCAAACAGGGTGGCGCGGGAAGGAATTTCTTGTTATTTCGGTTGCCCAGCCGTATAATGTTTTTTTTATTATTATTTTATTGGATAGCACTATTCTAAAATTAGTTAAGTACTTTTGCGTGTGTAAAAAGTTATGTGGATACAAAATCAGTAGCAATTTGTGCATTCATCTTCTATGTAATGGTCATATATGCTGTACTGGGAGCAATTCGGGCACCAAAAAAAGCTTTGATGCATGAAAAGTTTTAGATTTTCTTGATTAGAAATGAAGTGAGTAGGTCTATCCATATTGTTTAAATAAACTGGAAATCCACACCCATTGCAGCTTTCGGATAACACAAAATGTGTGTTTGTCCAAGGCCATCTCACATGATTTAGTAAAATCAATGACGATTTGGTCAAAAAACAGTCAACATCAAAAATGACCACCATCTTGTTGATTAAATCCTAAAAAGGAAAATCAATCATTAGCTAGCTGACTTTAATTTACTTCAAGGGAACCCTAATTTGTTTTAAAATGGAGGCGAGTAGTCTGGACAGAAACTGCTACAAGTACTAGTTTACCTATAATGGTTCCATAAAGGACTTAATCAAGAGCAATTTTAAAACATGGCCGATATGCATAAGAATTTATGAAATAATTTATTCGCAACATTATACTAATGTGGAATTTTCGAAGGGCCCCGTGAAATTAACTAAATTTCGATACATATTTACAGTAAATATTACTTCCCCACGAGTTCACACACTATATTTACAATATATTACCGATGTTTTAAAGTACTACAAGTAATAATAGTAATAGTAAGTTTACTTACGTTTTTACGTGCGTGGTAACACAAAAAATCCGGCACGACCAGTCAAAGCAACAACGAAAATAACTTGTATTAAAATATACTTAAAACTATTTTCTAAGACCATTACAAGTGCTTTATAAACAAGATTGCTCTAATAAAATACTTACGTCAGATACTAACAAGAGTGTTTGCACTTGTAATTGTTTAGTCTCATATCATTAAAGGCGCTATTGAGCTTCGTCAAGTATATTATAAGGCTTAATAACATTGTATAAGATGATTATAAGATAGTTATAGAACTAAATGCTCGTATAACTGCGCCCAAATTCAACTTTGTAGCATGCTACAAGATTCTTATAAGTGAAAATAAAATGCTCTTAAAGAACGTTTAAAGTACTGATTTTGCTTGTTGGGATAACTATTAGATATACTAAACTAGAAAAAAAAGAAAATAGTTTAAACTATTAAACACGAACACAACACTAGTCCGTATCGGACATAGGGCGCGGTTTGGGGTGTCCACACCGCGCGCAGCAAAAACGTCGACAAAACGCAACCGACTGCCCGCTGCACTACTCGACCGCAAACTGTCGCACTTGTACAACACTATTTACATGCGGAATATTTGCGTGTGTTCCTTGTTTATTCGTAACTAGTCGAACACCCTGGCTTTGCGTCCCAAAAAATTGTTTTTAACAAGTCATTATTTAAAAGTATGAGTGCGTGGGTTCGATCGAATATAGGTCCGGGAAGTAGTAATGCAACATTTCTAAGTTTGTATGTACTTTCTAAGTATATCTTGGTCATCAATGACCGTGTTTCGGGGGACACGATAAACTGTAGGTCTCGGCGGTCATTGAACATCACATCGAAGCCAGTAAGTCTGGGAACCAGTCTTATCTATAAGTATTGGGTTGCCCGGGTAATTTGGTTGAGAAGGACAGATAGGGCAGTCGCTAATTGTAAAATACTGGTTCTCAGCTCATAGCTGTATCCGGTCATACTGGAAGCTAATACATTTGGGAAAAGGCTAGGCATGATGATGATGAACAATTGGTCGGTTGATGTACGAAATTCGATAAGAGACTCAATAAAGTGACTTATTTAACCAGCAGATTCGGAGATTACAACCTACATACATACTTACAAATCAATCAAGTTTCACTTTTGATAATTCATATTCATTTGAAATTTGATGTGAATCTATTTGTTTGCCTTATAATATCCCTTATGATTCTATAATAGATTTCGTGCCATTAATTTCTCGACATCCAAATTCTTCAGGGCTTTTTCTTACAACTTTATTTAGGGTATGAATTAACCTTGTAGCGACATGAAACTCATACAACCTTTTCGACTCGCAACCTTCAATAGTCATGAAGAAAAATACAAATGTCAAATTCAAAATTTTATATTTTCAAAAGCCGATTTTCGTTGTCGCAGTCGTGCACATATAAATAGGGCGCCGCCCGTTTAAATAAATAAGTCGACACAAAATCTTCGTGTGTAATTCATCTCCTTAATTGGTGACCCCGACGTGATTGATCGTGAAGACGCTCCGTGAGTAGAGCCATCGGCACCATGACGTCGAGACCAAATGAAGAATTCGTCGACGCTCAGGGCGGTATCACGGCCAGCAATGACGTGGCCACGATATCCCTGCCGGCAAGACTTCCACCGTTCTGGCGACAGAATCCTCGGCTGTGGTTCGCGCAATTTGAAGCAGCTGTCGCCGCCAGCAAACTAGGAGATGAACAGAAATTTAATCTTGTCGTTCCACTACTGGGTTGCAACAACCTGGAATTAATTACGGATCTAATACTGGAGCCTCCGGCTACCGGCAAGTACCAGACTTTGAAGGAAAGGCTGATAGCGACTTTTCAAGAGTCTGACGATCGCCAACTGCAGAAGCTGTTGAGTGGCCTCGAACTCGGCGATCAAAAACCAAGCCACCTTCTTCGGAGAATGCGTGATCTCGGCGGAAAATTATTGTCCCAAGAAGCACTTAAGGTTATGTGGCTGAAGCAGTTACCCGCATATGTGCGCTCCGTACTTTCCATCAACACGGAATCATCGCTTGAAACCATAGCTGCGATGGCCGACAAGATGCTCGAACAATATGAACCTGCTTCAATCGCCGCCGTCATTACAAACGATCCATCCACTTCAGCCGACGGTGCTCAACAAAACGTCATAACCAACCTACAGATAAACATACTTTCGAAGCAAATCGAGAAGTTAACACTCGAAGTCGCCGAGCTACGTTCAAGCCATCGGCGCGCGACATACCGCCGCCACCCTCCCTCCCGTTCTCGCTATCGCTCATCGTCGCGTCAACGCAGCGTTTCCCGCCAAAATCGAACATCTGGCAAGCCGAGCGACGATAATGGGTTATGCTACTATCACTTCAGATTCGGCAACGATGCGCGCAAATGTGAATCACCCTGTTCCAGATCTAAGCCGGAAAACTAAATAATACATCGACCGCGGCGGAGGTCGATGTAAACCAAACTAGCCGCCGCTTATGTGTGACCGACATCGTCAGCAGAGAGAAATTCCTCATCGACACAGGAGCGGACATATCAATATTGGCCGCTCGCAATGCAAAAAACTCAAAGCCCGCAAAAACGGCCTACAAATTATTCGCTGCCAACGGCACAGAAATTCGTACCTATGGAGAGCGCACTCTAGAGCTCAACCTAGGCTTACGAAGAAGCTTCAGGTGGACTTTCGTCGTCGCCAAGGTGAAGACTTCAATACTAGGCGCAGATTTCTTAGTTCACCACAAATTACTAGTCGATCTTCACCAAAGAAAACTCATAGACCGAGTGACCGATCTCAGTATAAGTACAATAAGAATAAACAACTGCGAGGAAACCGTCTTCACGATCAATCACGACCACGCCTACCACGACCTTCTAAAAAAATATCCGGATGTACTGCGACCTATGTCACTAAAGACGCCAGCCAAACATAACGTCACACACCATATAGAGACAACCGGCCCTCCAATATTCTCTCGACCGCGCCCTCTTCCTCCCGACAAGTACAAAGCTGCGAAACTCGAGTTCGAACGCATGATAGAGATGGGAATATGCAAACCATCATGTAGTCCGTGGGCGAGTCCACTCCATGTTGTCAAGAAAAAAGATGGTTCACTACGAGTATGCGGAGATTATAGAAGACTCAACGCAGTCACCGTTCCCGACCGATACCCCATACCGAGAATTCAAGATTTTACATACCAACTTCACGGCAAGAAAATATTCTCAAAACTCGATCTGAAAATGGCATATTATTGGATTCCTATCGCAAAAGAAGATGCACAGAAAACGGCAATAATAACACCATTTGGCCTTTTTGAATTCAACTGCATGACTTTCGGCTTAAGAAATTCTGGTCAAACCTTCCAACGCTTCATGCATGAAGTCCTTCGAGGACTAGACGACATCGTATTTTGTTTCGTTGATGATATGCTGGTATTTTCGAGAAACAAGGAAGAACATCGCCAGCACTTACAAATGGTACTCGAACGCCTAGATTCCTTCGGCGTCAGTCTAAACATTGGAAAATGTGAATTCGACAGGGAAACCATCGAATTTCTCGGATACGAAGTCTCGTCAGAAGGAATTAAACCTACTCAGAATCGAATACAAGCAATCGTTAACTATCCGAAACCTCAAACAGTTCAAGAACTGCGAAGATTTCTTGGAATGATGAACTTCTATCGCAGTTGTTTACCTCATCAAGCTGAAAGTCAACACGAATTGAACAAATATCTACATAACAGCAAGAAAAGCGACAAAACTCCGATTAAATGGTCACAAGAGGCAGAACAAGCTTTTGAGAAATGCCGACAAAGCATACTCGAAGCAACAACGCTAACGCACCCGATTCCCAACGCGCCGCTAAGTTTATACACTGACGCATCGAATACTAGCATCGGCGCCGTCCTTCAACAAAAGGTCGACAACGTTTGGAAACCACTGGCATTTTTCTCAAAATCCATGAGCGAAACTCAACGAAGATACAGCGTGTACGATCGCGAATTATTAGCCATGTACACCGCTGTTCAACATCTTAGAAGATTGATAGAGGGCAATCACCTCACAATATTCACCGACCACAAACCATTAACTTTCGCGCTAACAAGAACGCCTAGCAGCAGTGATACTCCAAGACGAGAACGCCAACTCCACTTCATTAGCCAGTTTTGCACAAAAATTCAATACGTGCACGGTGATAACAACGAAGCTGCCGACGCTTTATCACGCATAGAAGAGATAGATTTCTCACACGCTACCATTGATTACAATCAACTCGCCCAAGACCAGGAAAAGGACGACCAACTGAAATCCTACATGGCCAACCCAAAACTCAAATTTTCACGCATCCGATGGCCAGGAGGTCAACGACCCGTCGTATGCGAGACATCTACCGGCAACATTCGTCCCTACCTACCAGTGGCTTATCGTTTTGCAGCCTTCAAAGCACAACACGAACTAAGTCATCCGGGAGTACGAACATCTCGAAAAATAATGTCTGCAAAGTTTTTCTGGCCGGGTATGAACAAAGAAGTTGGCCTATGGGCAAAAGCCTGCATCGGTTGCCAGCGCAGCAAGATTCAACGTCACGTTGTCAGTCCGCTAGGCAATTTCCAAAAATCCTCTCGCTTCGAACACGTTCACGTAGACATCGTGGGACCGCTGCCTCCTTCAAACGACTACAGATACCTTCTTACGATGATCGACCGCTGCACAAGATGGCCCGAAGCAATTCCTATGCGTGACATCACTGCCGACACCGTTGCTAAAGCGATGTACGAAGGATGGATATCACGATTTGGCTGCCCACTACGTGTAACAACGGACCAAGGAAGACAATTCGAATCTGCATTATTCAAGGCACTTATGAAGAAGTTCGGCATCACTAGAATTCGAACCACCGCTTTCCACCCACAAGCAAATGGGAAAGTCGAACGCTGGCATCGAACTTTAAAAGCCGCACTCATGGCGAGAAGTGCAGGCACTCACTGGAGCGAGGAACTTGCAACCGTTTTGCTTGGACTGCGTTCCGCCTTACGTGAGGACTCCCAAGTCAGTCCAGCTCTGATGACTTACGGATCAACACTCAGAATACCGTCGGATTTTTTCGAGCCTTCACCGCCGGAAATTGAAGACGCAGAGTTTGTTCGCTGTCTGAGCGAATCAATGGCAAATCTTTCACCGAGTAACAAGTCACATAGCAACAACAGAAACACATTCGTGTATAAAGATTTAGCAACGTGTACTCATGTTTTCGTGCGCAACGACATGGTGAAGAGTCCATTGACCCCGCCATACGACGGTCCATTCGAAGTCATACATCGAGGAGAAAAACAATTTACCATCCAGATGCCTTTGCGTACAGCAGTCGTCTCTATCGACAGATTGAAACCGGCATACTTACTTAACGAAGAGGAAATCACTCCCACTTCCTCAAGCACGCAGAATAAGCAACAAGCGTCGCCATCACGCTTCCCGAGCATAGTGCCACAACCAGCAGCAGCGGCAAAACCACAGCGTGACACAATCGTCACTCGTTCCGGCCGCACAGTTAAACCAAACGTTCGCTTCGCTTAGGGGGGAGTGATGTAGCGACATGAAACTCATACAACCTTTTCGACTCGCAACCTTCAATAGTCATGAAGAAAAATACAAATGTCAAATTCAAAATTTTATATTTTCAAAAGCCGATTTTCGTTGTCGCAGTCGTGCACATATAAATAGGGCGCCGCCCGTTTAAATAAATAAGTCGACACAAAATCTTCGTGTGTAATTCATCTCCTTAAACCTTTTGTAAGTCGTTAATTAAAAACAATAGAAAATCAATTGTGCCTCGCATATATCCGCGCTCCGACATTGAGAGACTATTAATCAGACAACGGGTTAATAGTCTCCTGAATAAAATCGTCAAAACTATATAATTAATGGTTAAACGAACTTACCTTAAGTGATGTTTGACCATAATTATACGAGACGTTACATCCGAAGAGATTTAATAAACCTTGTAGTTTCACTTCTCAATGTACCAGGCGTCGCACATAATTTTTAGAGCTGTAGAAATAAAAATCAAATTAAAAACTTTTAAATTAAACGTCAACTGTCAATACCCACCGACTGCAGCGCCCTCCCCGCACAACGTCATTCATTTTAGAGCAAGTAGTCTCGTTTGATGATTTTTTTTTTTTTTTTTTTTTTTTTTTTTTTTTTTTTTTTTTTTTTTTTTTTTTTATGGGCTTTAGTTTCTGGGTTCGGGAGGGACTTAAATCTCTTCGGATGTAACGTCTCGTATAATTATGGTCAAACATCACTTAAGGTAAGTTCGTTTAACCATTAATTATACATACGACGTTACATCCTCAAGATTTAATAAACCTTGTAGATGTTTAGCGCATTCAATCAAACGAGATTAAATCATAACTAGCCTTTATTTAGATAATAATACAATGTAATAAACACAAGAAAAAAACGCTCTTCTGCGTATTGTGGACATTTTAATTAAGTGATTCTGATTACTATTAATAAATTTAAATCTAAATTACATCAACAGCATTGCAAACTGCCTCGGCAAAAGCATTGTCCTCATCTACCGTTATAGGACGATTATAGAACTTAGCAAATGTAAGGGAGTTCCCTGACCAACCCGCGGTCTTTTTAATGATGTCTACAGAAACCCCTTTACGGCGTGCGGCCGAGGTAGACGCGTGGCGGGTGCTATGCGCTGAAAATACCTCGGTATCAATACCACTTTCCGTTAACACGTCTTTAATCCATCTGCTTATAGATGCGGCACTAGCGTTATGGATTGGTTTCTTGGTGGTGAGAATAAGTCTTTCGGTCAGTGGTAAGCTCCTATAAATCTTAGTAGCTTCAATATACGCGGACAATGTTTTTGCCGGGCAAACTTGATCTCTGTTACGAAAAAAAGGTATAACTAATTTAGGCGCTGTCCTATTGGGTGCCGAAGTTTTTATTAGATCGTTTATATAAATGACTATCTTCGCGCTACTCACTTCAACACTGGACAAACGTATAAGCGATAGCGTCTGCACACGTTGTGCAGTTGACAATGCGAGCAGAGCCACTAACTTTTTGGTTAGAGAAGCAAGGGATAGATTCTCATTTGGATACAATTTTGAAAGATAATCTAGTACCAAATTAGGGTCCCATGTATATTTATATCTAGGGAAGGAAGGTTTGGTTCTATACACGCCCTTCATAAACCTTTTAATTCGATCATCTTCACTTATAGCTTTACCAAGTATTAACGTAAGTGCGGAACGGCAGGTGTTAAGGGTTGAAAAATTTGCGCCTAAATTATATTCGTTAACTAAAAATTCTAGAATACATGGAATACTCTTATCAAAGATATTAATATTCTTTTCAATACAAAAGAACCACCATTTTCTTAGAACAACGTTATATTGTTTGAGAGTGGTGTCAGCTAACGATGAAATCATAATCTTAATAGCACTTGCTGGTAACGATTGTGTTATGTACGATTGCTTGATAATACTGACGACACCAGGGTAAGTCCTTTCCAAAGTGGGTGTGGTGTCCTGGAAGGTGACAAAAGCAATAAGGGACTCGGTTCCAAATAAATAACCTGATTCTGAACAAGGGATAAAAACAGTGGGTACCATGGCTGGCTAGGCCAATACGGTACCACTACAATGCCAGTGGCTTTATCATTAATTATTTTTCTTAAGCACTTTAGAATCAACGAGAACGGGGGGAAAGCGTAGAAAAAATATTGAGACCAGTCTAATGTGAATGCATCTATATTATACGCTGAGGGATCTCTTTTCCATGAAATGTACTTTTTACATTTCGTGTTTAATCGCGAGGCAAACAGATCTATTTGGGGGTCCCCAAAAGTATTTGTAATTTTATCGAAAGCCGATGAAGATAAATTCCATTCAATATCAATATTTAAACGTCTAGATTCATGATCTGCTTCAGTATTCTCTTTAGACTTAATGTAAGAAGCAAAAACAAACAGATTTCTAACTTCACACCATTGCCAAATTTGTCTAGCAACATCATTAAGATGCGCGTGCTGCACCCCCCCGTACTTATTTACATATGCTATAGCTGTGGTGTTGTCAATCCTAAGTAAAATTTCCTTATTACGAAGGTCTTTAGCAAAGCACTGTAGACCGAAAAAAGCTGCTTTCAATTCTAAAAGATTTATTTGTTCCTTAGACTCTGTATCACTCCAAAAACCGTGAGCTCGTACTCCGTTACAAAATATACCCCAACCCGTTAGGGATGAATCGGAAAAGATTTCTAGATCATATCTGCCACTTCGAATTGGATTTTTTGCCGTTAAAATAGTATCTTGCCACCAAGAAAACTCTGACTTAAGATTAGGTGAAAGGTTCATAACACAATCATAACTACCTTTAGAATCACGCAACGCTAGAAATTTTTCACGTTCGAAACGTTTCGTGTATAACCACCCATATGAAATAGCTGGGCAAACCGAGCAGAGTAACCCCAGGTATTTTGCAAAATCTCTTATTAACAAAGATTTCTTTTTAGCCATTCTTTTTGTTTGTTCAAGTATTTTTTGACGTTTTAATTCTGGCAGCATTAAACACATTTCATGAGAATTTATTTCAAAACCTAGAAACTTTTGAATTTGTTTCGGTATTAGTTTACTTTTTTCTTTATTAATTACAAAGCCTAATTTTTCTAAAACGTGAACAGCAATTGTAGTACTTTCCATGCAACTACTAAAAGAGTTATTTATGCATAACAAATCATCTAAATAAACAACCAGGAGTAATCCTTGGTTTCGAAGATGAGTTATCACTGGCTTCATCAATTTTGTAAAAACAAAAGGTGCTATTGACAAGCCAAATGGGAGACATTGAAATTCAAAAATTGAACCTTGAAATCTAAAACGGAGATATTTTTTACTAGAATTGTGAATGGGCACTAAAAAGTATGCTTCTTGCAGATCCATAGTTGTCATAAAACAATCTTTGCTAATCAATTTAGCAGCGGTACGAATGTCTTCCATCTTAAAGTGCTCCGGCCTTATAAATTTATTAAGACATTTTAAATTTAGAATAAACCTAAACGACCCGTCACTTTTTGGGATCAAAAAAATTTTAGATATAAACTGATCGGGTACGTCATGGCATCTTTTTATAGCCCCTGAAGACAATAATTTAGAAATAGAGAGCTTTAAATGTTTAAGTTCAGTTTTACTAAATCTTGGGTTAGATGGTTCGAATTCTTGGAAAGGAAGCTCAACAAAGGGGATTTTTAAACCCTTTACATAGTTCAACACTACTGTGTCTTTGGTTATTGATTGCCATTGGTTAATATAGTGTCGCAATCTACCAGCATGAATTATTACCTTTAGTGGTTCCTGCGAGTTCTGTCCGTCTTCCGGGCAGGCGGGGCTCGATTCGATGCTGGCTGCCTCCGACCCTGATGTGTCGATTGTCCTTGACTGGGTGTGTACCGCGGTTTCTGCCCACCCGGTTTGGAACCTTTGGTTGATTGAAACCTGGGTGGGCCCCTCCAGTTTCCCTGTTGTCTAGATGTGGAAGGAACGCTAAAGTTGTTGCGTTTTATTTGAAGTCCCGATTTTTCAGCCGTTTTCGTGGCCTTGATTTTTTCACCAAGTTCCGTTCCAAAAAGAAATGAATCTCGCTTTAATTCACTCATAGTAGCCGTAAATTTTTTATCCAGTGCTGAGGTAATCAACTTTCTCCTATGTTGAGAATTCTCGTAGTGTAGATCCAGGAAAATTTTACTGACATCTGACAGTTTTTTCAGGATTTCCATCTTCGGCTGATCGTCTTTAATCAGAGACGAAGCCAGATTACTCAGGCCAGCAATGCCTAGCCCAAGTTGATTCTGAGCTTTTTCGAGCAATTTATCCCGATGCTTAATGCTATCACTTATGACCGCCGACATTTCTAAGTTAAGCTTTGGCGCTTTTGATAAAGTAAAGTTCTCCGGCGTTAGGGTTGCTTTCATGATGGCTTCCTTCGCCTCTCTAGTCAGCCCCTCTACTAGAATTCTACCCCAACGTTTAGAGATCTCCTCATTTATAGGTGGACCCAAGATCTCCTCTTTGCCTGTTGAGTCCCCTAGCGCCTCTAATATTTCAGGCGGCAAAACGTCGGGTTCCACTATTACGGCATCATTCAAGCTAGCCATATGGTCCTGAGGGATGATAATAGGTGCATCGCTGGTGTGCGATGGACTATTGGGTATGACAACCTCGGATCTCATTGGATTATTTCTTCTTATAACTTCCGAATCATCGGAATACAAAGACAACCGCCGGGAGTCAGGTGTACGCGATCTTGAGTGATAAGAATAATGTTCTGCAAGATAAGCGGAAAAGAACAATTGTTGTAATCGTTCAAAGTTTGTCTGCGAACGTACTCGCGGTACGCCATTCGACTGTTTATTTGTCAAGCTGCAGGATTCAGCGTGTCTTATATTTTAAAGTCATTGTACGTATTCACGATACGCCACTAGACTAATTAGTTATCAGCCGTGCTCACGTCACGGAGTATAACTCGTGTTGATGCAAGGACTTCATGTATTTGCAATCTTATTAGGACCTACTGATATACTTACTTGTCGAACAAAACAAAAAGAAACACCCGACATACTAATCTCGACCTTATTCTGAACGTATTAAACAATGTACTATGTTCAACGGAAAAAATAAAAAAGTTACCTCAAAATGAAGGTAGATAAAAAAAAACTTGCAATAAGATCGCATAAAAATAACGTAATTTGAAACAACGAGTTCATAGATATAATAATGAATCTAAGAAACACAGCGGCAATATAATTCAAATTAGGAACATAGCATAGTAAACAAGTGGGTTATTAGAGTACTAACCTTCCTCATGTTGACCAGATGATGACGATGACGAACGCAGTTTTCGTTCTAAACGCCGTATCTTTCGACGAATTTCCGATTTACTACGTTCCCTTTTACGTTTTCCCATAATGACACTGTATTTTCCAGCACTTAATTATTATTATTTTATTTTTTTTTTTTAACACACGCGATGTTACGACGCCTGCACATAGAAAAGGAATGACGTTGTGCGGGGAGGGCGCTGCAGTCGGTGGGTATTGACAGTTGACGTTTAATTTAAAAGTTTTTAATTTGATTTTTATTTCTACAGCTCTAAAAATTATGTGCGACGCCTGGTACATTGAGAAGTGAAACTACAAGGTTTATTAAATCTTGAGGATGTAACGTCGTATGTATAATTCTTCAGTGATACTTAGCATATTTTATTATAAAAAAAAACAAACTACATTTTTAAAGGGTTGTGTGCCTGTTACAAGGTTTGCTGAGAGACAGGGGTGGAGTCGCCGTCGCTTTGAAACTCTCTCAATTGCATTACACTTGCACATACGTACACACATACAAAGGTTCCCCGGTGAAACTGTCTTTTTATGTCCCGATAACACTTGGAAGCTGGTAATTACAGCTGTAGCTTGTTTTAAAAAGAATTCTATTTTATATTTTGTACAGTTTTGATTCAGTTTTTTAGTATCTCGAAAACTTCTTGTTCCTTTATTCGATGATGCCAATGAACATCACGTTTGTCACAGTTTTCGTTATTAAAGTTTATTGATATTTTTGAATTAAAAAAAAAAGTATGTATCATTTTCTACAATTATTATGCAGTAGGTACTGTAGTGTAGTTAGAAACTTTTTCATTTGTAAGGTTTTATTCATTGTTTTGATACTGTCCGGACAATCATTTTAAATGCGTTCTATGGAAAATAGTAGATTAGAATTTTTATATTGAAGTATGTCACTTCACCTCTCGAGCCCAAACAATAAACGTCGTGATATCGAATCAGTTTTTCATTTTGAGCAAGATAATTGTCTCCCGGTCCTACAGTACCTATATTATTTAAAATTTCATGTCATTTTTTTTATCATCTGAAATACTAAAACTAAAACCCTGTGGAAATATCACAAAATCTCAGTATCAATTCGGTACCATTCCAAAAGTCGTGTACAATCCAAAATGTTTACTTAACGTCTGTTCGTATTAATTCGGTACAATCTCCTGTCGGGCAGTCGGAACTGATTCAATTATGTCATTTTTGGAGTACAGCCGTTCACGCGAAAGATGGGGAAAAACGGGAAAAATGTCGGCATTAGATCGCGTTGTTAAGTGAATGACTTTTCGCATGAGTAGCTGTCAAAGAGCACCCAGTGAGGCGCGACCGGGGCGAGTGACAAGCGAGGCGACGCTCGGTCACCAGTCGGGCCGACCGATAAAATGCTCAACATGTCATTCGTTTAATTCATTTGCGTTTTACACCCAACAACAATTTGTAGCGTAGAGAAATGTCGGATTGGGAAAACGGGTATGGAAGATAAAACTGTGCAAATGTTTTAGCGGTTAATGCTTGCAACAAATGATAAACGATCTATGATCTGAACTTCCAAAAGATAATACATAGCCCTAAGTTCAAGAAGCAAGCTATATGCAAAACATACATGTTCTTACCTCATTACATTTAATAGTGTTCAAATTATATCATAATGAGAATAGATCGCGAGTTGCGATGAGCCCGTTAGCCGAGCGCTCGTAAAGCAAATCCTTCCCAAATTGCGTGGCGCGCACATGTCGCCGCGACGCCAGATATGTCGATATTTTAAAAGAACACCACCGCCGTACGTAAAAAAAAGATACGAGAGTTAGGACTTAGTATCCATTTGCTGAAATTGGCCTCGTTCAAGATAACAACAAGTTTCGCACCCTCCCAACTAAATGTGCAATTCATACGTGTGTAAATTTATGGTTGTACGTGCTATTATGCACCTTTTTGTGAAGACAGTAAGATTTGAATTGCTATGACTTGGTGTAGTTTTAAGCATATGTCATTGCGGATGCTAAGGTGGTTTTATCAGATCTCGTTGGACAACATGCGGTGAACATCAATCGTAAGTTAAATGGTGTTTGAAAAGTTATTTAAGCTTACGAAAATTATAACTTACATAGTATGTATTGTTTAAATCCTTTCTTAAATTATAACACAGACTACTTTTGCTCGGGTCACGGGTGGAAACGCGAGTTACAGCTTGTAAAATATAATATTGAACAGGTAGGCCCGTAAGTCAGGAAACTTCTGAAGGTAACGTAGACGGATAGTTTAGCATACGTGATACGATTAGCAACGGGTCGTTGCACAAAGAAAACTGCCCGACTCTGTTCGAGTTATTGCATTCTTTACTTGCATATTAGACATGAAGTGCACACTGCAAACTTTTAGTTACCGATTACCGATAGTTAGTTTGGGCTCGTAAATCAGTATGAAGGTGGTAGTACGCTCACTAATATTAGGTATAGCTTCTGCCAGCGGTTTCACCCGCATCCCGTGGGAACTACTTCCCGTACCGGGATAAAAAGTAGCCTATAGCCTTCCTCGATAAATGGGCTATCTAACACTGAAAGAAATTTTCAAATCGGACCAGTAGTTCCTGAGATTAGCGCGTTCAAACAAACAAACAAACAAACTCTTCAGCTTTATAATATTAGTATAGATTACGCCGGTATCACGCTGACTGAAGACTTTGATTGGAATCAAGATCCTCTTATAAAAAAATTACCAACCATCGAGTCAACTGTCGGTGACCTGGTTGTCCGCAGTATGCGGTACTTTTATGGTGGTATCGGTAAATTCGAACATAACATGTTTTTTTTTAAATATATTTTGTCTAATGTATCTAATATTCGGTTTTGATGCAATTTTTGATGTTTCAATTCTCTGGAAGTGTGAATTTAAAAGTCCGATAATCTTTTCAATGCAGAATATTACAAGATTCCGTTTGAATATTACAGACAAGGTTTTGGAATAAAGAAAATGTTGTAGCAGTAGAAATGTAGTGAAACGCATGTAGTGTAGACCTTTATAATTCAATAGAAAGTGATGATATCTGAAAGGGAGGACAACATAACATAAAGAATGGAATATCGCAATAAACGAGTTAACAGGATATCTCGGGCGGGGTACGTTCATAACCCTCCTTCAAATACCGGGCCTTTTTGTATAACTGTCAGCTTGTCATACTGTAACGCGCTCGAAATCCCCAAATTTCCATACAGCCGTATTTTACGGCTCACCAGAGAAAATAAATAACAACGATAATATAAATATGAGAATTTTCCGAACCTTTAAGTTCGGAGGTATTTACATATCAGTTGCTGACGGAAAAATCCTTTAAGGACTTAATAGTGCTTGGGGAGAAAGTGTTATGCATGCTGGCAACACTGACATGCCTTAACTTCGTTCTTTAATCAATATTTACTAATTTATTATATCCTCATATATGTAAAATAAACTCTGTGTATCTATGTATATTGTGTGTGTATGTGTCTAGCTTTCACGCTAAAACTACCGAAGCGATTTAAATGGTTAAAATTCACAGATCAGATAGAGCGTTAGAAAAGGCATGTTACTGTTACTGTTACTGTTACAGCCTTTTTATCGTCCCACTGCTGGGCACAGGCATCCTTTCACACGGAGAAGGATTGAGCATTAATCACCACGCTTGCTCAATGCGGGTTGGTGATTTCAGACTGTATAAGTCCAGGTTTCTTCAAGATGTTTTCCTTCACCTTTTTTTATCAGCCTTTGGTGTCTAAGATATACTTAGAAAGTAGGTACATACAAATTTAGAAAAGTTGCATTGGTACTTGCCTGAACTGGAATCGAACCCACACCTTCATACTCGAGAGGTTGGTTCTTTTTACCCACTAGGCCACCACGACTTTTTTACGAGGAAAAGGCATGAGCTACTTTTTAGTAGTTCTTTACTCGTATTATTTATTCCACAGTACCCAGTATTGCCGGCAACATATTGCCAGCAATATGTGTGATGCAACTTTGTTTATAAACAAATGTTTACCATGAATACGGGACTTTAGGTAACCGCAAAGCCGGCGGCTGTGAGATGGCAACGGCTTTCGATCACATAATAGATGCCGGCGTCGCGTCGGGGCAATTACCGACCTCCACCGTTGACCCGTCAACAGCGTGTCACTATACATGACAGTAAACCAAGGAATTTACGGATATTCCTATAAGGAGTGTTAAAAAATATTTACTCACAGCTATTGTTACTTTAATTTTTTACTTACTTTTTACTAAGATTATTTTCAATTTTTATTGTAAACTAGCGACTCACCCCGGATTCCCACGGGATGACAGTATTTCCCCACAATTTATTGGTATTTAATTTTATTATACATATGTATAAACCTTCCTCTGCAATCACTTTATCTGCATTAAAATCGGTTGCGTAATTTTGAAGATTGAAGAGTACAAAGGGACAGAAAAAACAACTCTGTTATACTTGCAAATTTGATTAATAAACAACAAATTAAGATTTTTTTTCGTACAAGATGGAATGTGTAAATTGATTTGCAGTTAATGGCATCTTAAATAAGTATGGTCAGATTTGTAGGAATTTAGCGAATAGGTTGCTCGTTTAGTAGGCTATCCAAAAATATAGGTATAAAAGTTACCGTAAATATACATGATCTATACTCGTACTAATATTATACCTATAGCTGAAGAGTTCGTTTGTTCGCTTGAACTCGCTAATCTCAGGAACTGCTGGTCCGGTTTGAAAATTATTGTTAGACAGCCCATTGATCGATAGCTTATATCGAGTGTGTCGTACCGAATCACATTAAATCCTATCACATATACTTTAAGGTATTCTACAACGAATTCCAAAAAAAAATAACCAAATCAATCCAGTGGTTTAGCCAAAGGAATTATTTTTAGTTTTTGTCATTTAGATTTAAAATATTATGTGCAAAGCAGAGATTAAGTACACAAGTGTCAATGACCCCGGCTAGCGTTAAAAATAAAGATTCATCATCATCTTCCTGCCCTGTTCCCAAGTCATTTGGGGTCGGCGCAATATGTCTTTTTCTTCCATTCCTCTCTGGCAGACGTCATACTTACATCCACTCCCTTCTGCTTCATGTCCTCTTTCAGGCAATCAATCCATCTTTTCCTCGGTGTTCCTCTGCCTCTCAGTTCCAAAAATAAAGGTTGCCTTTAACTAAAAGAAGAAAGAATATTTGACAAGGCAAAATTAAACTTATTTTAATAGCTTTAAGGTCCTTAGTCATACGTTCACGTCATGAGTAAAAAGCAAAGAAATAGTTTAGTATGTCAATCTCTTCATATCGGGGCACTATTTACGTTTTACATGCTGTTTTCTACTTTAATAATTGTAATAAAATACTGTAATAAATATTTTATTTTACAAAGTCGAATAAAACGTAATTCTTACATTTTTATTCGATCTTTCTAGTCATCAGCGTCACTTGTTTTTTAAAGGGTTTTAAGCTTTCAATTGACAAAGTTTTACTTTTTCCTGATTTCCGTGTTCGGGAACGTGTGTGTGAATTCGCCGACATATTGTTGCGAAGCGACGTTGCCGCTCCTACAACACAGGTTTGAGAATTAAGCAATGTATTTACTTATTAACACAAACACACAAACGCACAAACGCACATCTCTCACCCTAAACGCATATACCTGCTCCGTTCCGTCGTGGGTAAAAATTAAAATTAAAATGTTCTAACTTTCACACATTTTTATTCTATTTACTTTGTTAGAAATTTTTTTTTTTATTTTTTCTCGGTGTTAATCGACATATGTATGTTGTAGCCATATCGTAGAATTGACCACTTCATGAAAAGCTCGAGCATTTCATAAAATGGTCGCGTTTCATGAAATGTTCATGTTAATTTGACCAGATCGTTAAATCGTCACCATTTCTCGATTTTGTCATCCACGTCTGGCCGTATGGTATAGTAAGGTATATATTAACCAGTATGTTAACGTATTTAATTTAATGTGATTAGTTACGACACACTTCATCAAGCTAAGGCCAATAGGAGCGGAGCACCAATGAAGAAAGTTTAACTTTTTAAATCACTCATTGTTTTCGTTTCAGTGTTAGTTTTGTGCCAAATTATAGATTAGGGCGCGTAAAGGTACTCTACTCAGCTACCACAATGTATCCGAAAGGATCCCTAGGAAATCGCTTTTCGAATAATCCGTATATATCTACGTCGTATAGGGACATTTACATTAATCTGAGGATGTTCGTATAGGAATCTGACTGACTTCTTTATTCTATTTAGTTATAGTTTTCTATTTACTTCAAAAATTTCTTTGACTTCAAAAATGGAGGTTCTCGGTTTTTCGTAATTGTTGATGATATGCACGTTCCGTTTCAAATCTCAAAATTACGTCGAAGTTAAAATCAGAAATGATATGACAATCCGTTCCTTGCAAAACTACGTCATCTAGGTATCCAGAAAAAGAAATATCCCTAATTTCTCGTAAGTAATTGTAATTGTTCGATTTTTGAAAAGGCGAGTTTTGAAGAAAAAGAAGTTTTAATTGTTCGATTTTTGAAATGGCTTGTCTTGAAGAAAAAAAAGTTTTAATTGTTCGATTTTTGAAATGGCTTGTTTTGTAAATGCTTTAATGACGTAGGGCCGTTCTTAATATTTTATCACTATGTTGATTTCCTTAGGCGCTTTGCACATGGAGCAACTTAAGTTGAGGAAACTATCAACATTTTAAAAGTTTCTTGTAAAACTTGATAGTTGCTATAACGTTTACGTTTGCCGCAATTTTATGGCAATCTGTGAGCAACGACGTATTGAGCGGCACTTGACTGTGATCGGGCACAGGGAGAGGGGAGGGAGGGTGTGAAATCGCCGGACGCGTTGCGATTGACGGTTGAGGAAACCGGCAACTTTAAAAACCGGTATAATATTTAACAGTTGCTAGTTGCGGCAATTAGGAAGTATCTTAGTCATCGATTACAGCAACTGAAAACTGTTGACGATTACCGGAACTCGAAACTCGAGTTGCTATGTGTGCGCGGTTCAATTGAAATATATGTAAACAGCTAGTTGCCAGTTGCCAGTTGCTACAATAGTTGCTCCATGTGCAAAGCGCCTTAGTAGATATAGAATTTTGACATACCCCTGTATAGTAACACACCCACAATGTCAAATTCCCATCTCTAGTATGCAAAAGAACAGATGGATAGGTATACAATATTGGGAACATTTTTTTGTTCGAGATTCCTATTTGAAATAATTTTGCAGAACACTGAATTTTAGTGAAACTTCATCGCTCAGTTTAATTGGAGATCAGCTTGATGGTCAGTCTCAACGGTGACTGATATAGGATTGGGTTCAGCCATTCTTGAGTTATAAGTACCTAAGTGGTGTAACTAACACGACTTTCTTTAATATAAATAGTTTTTTACGATATAAGACATACTATGGTAAGGCTTTTTTTTTATAAAAGCTGTACTTTGTTATATAATGCGTTATAATTTGAGTTGTAGTTACAACTTTGATTAATACGCTACGCTCGATAGCTTTATGTGGTTTTAACGTTAACCCAGTCAAATGAGAAGGCGCGATCAATATAAGGGAATAGGAGTAGCAATATTTGAATGCAGATATCTCGGTTTTACGTCCATCGCGAAGTAATGGCGCGAGGGCGGGTCTTTCCACTGGGCGGAGTTTGGGAGAAAAATAATACCGCCTTTCTGACGCCACGCCCACCTCCATGCGACCATTTTACTTATTTTCCTTTTATTATGTCTTTCGTATGAGCTTAGCCGGACACAGGCAGACACACACACACACATGCACACGTTACCTAACAAGTGACGGACTTCAGAGCAACTTGAAATTTAACCAAACAGCATTTACATTTCAGCTAGCTGCATCAAACAGGAATGACGTACAATATGATGGTGGAAACAGCCTACCTAACCTTCTGTGTATATGTAAAAAATAATGCCACTATTCGTTGGTTTTCTATAACTCAAGAACGGGCTCACCTATCTAAACCAAATGTTTAGGATGTTTTCGGACTATTTAGTACATGGTTTGTGTGAAGTTTTTCGAGCCAAATTGGTCGAACGGTTCTTCATTTATCACATTCTATACCCACGTAGCAAAGCACATACCGGGCCGTTAGTGCTGTATAATATTATCAACTACTTATAGTTTGACACTGCAAAACATGGCCGTTACGTAAATCGAAATGTTTCATGTAAAAAAAACTGCTAAACTAGTGTGCCTTTCGTGTAAAACTTAAAACTGCTCTGGGGTCCGATACTCCTAAGTTAATAATGTCAAAATTGAATAGAAATGTCATGTCGGGCATTCTGGTACTAATATAAGATCAATCGTATTCCAACGACATTCGATTGGTTTGCGATTGGTCTGCTATTTTGGTGATTTTGGTCTATACGGTAGTTTGCTCTACAATCATAGTGCAATCGTAAATCATTTGTAGACAAAATGTTCATTATTGAATGACAGAAAAGGATAAAAACATTTATTTCAAAGAAAAAATAGCGGAATGCCACATACGCATCAATCGTAATTGAGTCGTGATTGGATACTCAGTCGAATGTGAATCGTATGTCGCTTAAGTAAAATTAGGAGAATCGGGCCCCTGAACTTACTGATCGATCTCCCATTTATAGTCGGTGTTACAAATTTTTGTTTTACGTGAAGACTTAGAAAAATATGCCTAACTCCGTAGACGCGCACACTACAAACTGTTGGTCGGCCGATAGATGCCGGCCGGCTCATAAATCAGTATGAATATGAATGTGAATTTCACATAAGTAACATCATCCTCCGAGCGTTTTTCCCAACTATGTTGGGGTCGGCTTCCAGTCTAACCGGATGTAGCTGAGTACCAGTGCTTTATAAGGAGCGACTGCCCTATCTGACCTCCTCAACCCAGTTACCCGGGCATCCCAATACCCCTTGGTTAGACTGGTATTAGACTTACTGGCTTCTGACTACCCGTAACTTCCAAACATCATGCGCAAGAAGCTTTATTGTTAAACCCAAAATTTTTACATAAACATTAATGCGCTATTTTCTTTTTGGACGACTAAATTAAATTAATTATATTTAATGCTGTATATTGGTAATCCTGTTGTAATTACAGCGAACTTATTCGATCAAAAGTCGAGTAAGAGTGCTGGTCACCACATTTATAGCAAAAGGTATCTCCATGATAACAGAATTTAAAGTTCGCTTATTGGTACGAGACCAAAAAAATCATTTTAACTAAGATAATTTTTTTGAAAAATTTGGATGGGTTTGGAAGGAAACTCATTTTATATTATGAGATAAATGTAACGGATGTGGCCTATTAGCACAAACGATAACTCAAACCGAAGAAAATCAGTCAATAAGGTTTGTGGATCGTCATTTACATTGTAAATTATTGTGTTACTTGAGTCTACGGAACCACTTAAAATACTCGGACTCGCGCTTGGAAATTCACAATGGACGGACTTGTGGTGTTACTGTTTCTCAGAACTCTACAATACTACTTCTACATCTTGATTACGTTTATAGAGCTCTTATAGTAGAGTAACGGCTGTATAAAAGCACCCAATTGAGCGAATCAGCTATTCTGCAGCTATTATACGACTGTTATAGATGATTCAGCATCTGCTAAAAGATGGAGTAAAAGTGCTAAAACATAGTGCTGTAAACGTTTATTCGACGTCCATAAAGCACACATTAGCAAATATTGCCAAATAGTCGAGATTACCGCTATTTTACGATAAATGAGTGTTTTATGAACGGTTACTCGGCTCTTATACGATTAAAGGCTGAGTAAACAAATTCTTACTCGACTATTTTGCTGCTTGGGTAGTTATATGTAGCTATATGTAGTTTATCAGTTGTGTTCACACCCATAACACAAGTTTATTAATAACTTACTATGGGGCTAATCGACCTTGTGTAAAGGAGTCCCGATACCATTTATAAAATATATAGAGGTATATACTAGCTTCCGTTCGGTTATAACGCGTTTCCAAGAGAACTCTTCAAAAGTCCGGGATAAAAACTATCCTTTATTCTTTCTCAAGGTCAACTCTATTTCTGTAACAAATTTAATTAAAATCTGTTCAGTGGTTTAGACGTGAAAGCGTAACAGACAGACAGACAGAGCTATTTTCGCATTTATAATATTAGTAGGGATATGTAACATGGAGAAACCCGTCATGATAAGAAAGTCACCTCCACCAAGCAATGTTTACTTGTTTATTATCGATTAATCCGTGGCTATTACTTACCACGAGGCTACGAGCGACTCAAAGAAAATATCTTAATTAGATAAATTAATACTATATTTACCCTTATTAGGCTTGAATATGGTCAAAGTTCATCACAAGACTTCTAAAACGTCCAAACACAGCTATGATATTATGATGTTTTATCATGAACTAAATTGAGTTTATTTATGAGAAAGGGATATTTTAAACCGCGTGGGTACAATATCTAAATAATAGAACGCTTTACACAAAAATACGAAACTCTTAACATTGCCATCAATCATCAGTATAGACCGTTTAGAGGTTCAACCAGTTTCTTAGCAATTTTACAAAATTCAATTTTTCACTCTCATGCTTGGCTAACCTTTTGTATGCTAGTAACATACTACAGTCATTAAAACCCTTTGAAATACATGCAAAGTCCGTAAAACCAAGATTTCGCACAAGTGCCCGCTTTTTTTGCAAAAGAGTGTATTAGTAGGATTGTAGGAAGGAAGTAGGATTAGTAGGATGTTTAATTTTATTTAGGCAGTAAGGACATTCTCGCACCCATTGTTTCCAGGTTTCCGCATTCCTCTATGGACCAGTCTGGACATCACCGAGTTCCTCTTGAATTGTGTAGGAATCGACGACGAAAATGTTTTAATCGCAGCCAGCTCCATGAATGAATTACAGGAGTTAAATCGCTGTTATCTAGAATCTAGACCATGAATTGATATTCTGGTTTATGACACATATGCCATGCACATTTTTAACAATGGCTCATATGCGTGAGTAAGCTATAAAGTATTATTATCAATGCCTACCTTAGAAACGGTGTTACAGTTTCATGAACTATCTATATCCATCACGCAGTTTCACGCGCGTCATGCATATTCCCAACAATGAAAGATTTTTTTAGAGCGTTTCAGAGCTTTTGGAGTACAACTTAAAAAAAAATGTTTCTTCTTGATTGTGTAAAATCATCATGGGTAATATATTATTTATTTTCAGCATCCAACAAGTAAATATTTGCACGACAAACAGTTCTGCGCGGGCGTGGTGGTAGCTACTATCGAGTACATGGAGTACTCGATGGATCCGCGCTGGATGGGCTGGCTCTACTCCTTCGCGCCAACCCATTCTTCATCAAGACTATCGCACAGCGTATGTTGCGGGTGCAGGAGTATGGCTAAGGAATCGACAAAAATAGTAAGTAAAATCTCAGTTCATCAAGGTGTACTTACACGAGGATATTGGAAGATCACTAAACGATCATTAATTGTTAAAAATTGGTTTCTTTGAATCAGGACTTGGTCAATCTGATAACTAGATATTTTTTCATCAACTCAGTTTTATTATCAGACAAAAATATTAATATTTTATTTTATCAATATTAATATTACTGTGTTTTTGGAAGTTTTTTTCTTTGTAAAGTAAAAAGGTTTTTATACAGGCTGATTTTTTAGTCCTAGTTTGTATTGATGAAAGAACTACTTTGATTAGTATGGGGGAACTACTTTCCGCACCCAGCTCTACACTATCTGTTTCCCAGATTTCCTTTTAACCGGTTTAATAGTTTTGCCGTGAAACCGCTACAGATAGAATTACTTTTACAATCATGATAATGGGTGGAATGTCTACTTCGGTAATTTAAAATTTGTTTTATTTTCAGGTATCACAGCGATCCAGACTGAACGGGTTAGGGAGAAACTCGCCCCTGGGCTGCGGGCCAGATTACACGGACCAAAAACACTTAGGTAAACGAGCCCTAATGTGCGGCTAGATTACTATGAGAAATAAGTGACGTAGGTAAATCGACTCATTGGTATTTAATGTCATGAAATCTGGTAATTGTGAAATTTTTCACAGATCAAAATCGTCAAGAGGCAAAAAGACTTAGAAATTTTTCATGATTTCCATCTAAAATATACGCCACATCACGTTTTCAAGTCGTATAAAAACGTTTTTGTCATCAATAATTTTAATAAATAGGAAATAGGGTATAGAAATTTAAAAAGGAGAAAAGTAGTCAGTCAATTTGTCCAGAAATCTGAATTTTGAGTCTCGACTCAAAGGGCTCGGTGCAATAACTGTTACTAATCACTACATAGTATAAAACAAAGTCGCTTTTTGTGTCCCTATGTCCCTTTGTACGCTTAAATCTTCAAAACTACGCAACGGATTTTGATGCGGTTTTTTTCAATAGATAGAGTGATTAAAGAGGAAGGTTTATATGTATAATAACATACATTAAATAGTGGGGAAATACTGTTATCCCGTGCGAAGCCGGAGCGGGTCGCTAGTATAATTATAAAGATGAAGTTGTTTGAGGTAATCTGAGGAAATACTGAACTATTTTGGAAAATTCTTTCTTAACATGAAAGAGTATGTTTGAAGTTCAGTTCCAGTGTCAGGTCTGCATCTAATAATGGAGATTGTCCTACTAGAGCTGCCCGGCAGACATACACATTCACAATATTTCACCTTTCTTGTCTACATTATAACATGTGGAATAAAACGCACGTATTTCAATTCACATTAAAATCTTAGCATTGCACACTTACAATATTTTATAGTTGTTTGCACTTGCAATACGTGCAGGGGTTCTGATATTAAATGTGTGCGTTTGTTGTGGCTGCTTTGCTTTGATCAGTCAGCTGAGCAATATGGATGCGCCGTAACCGCTCGCCGAGCACCCCACCATTTCATATCAACGCCAATATAACTGATCAACTTTTGACAGTTATTATTACACGATGTTCATTGATTTCTACGATTAGTGTATATTAATCTGGGATATGGCATGTAGGTATGAGGTATTTTAATTATAATACTTTTTGACCGACTTAAAAAAAAAGAGGAAGTTCTCAACTCGACTGTTGTTTTTTTCGGTTTTGTGAAGTCGGTTTCTATTTTTTAGTAACCGACTTCCCAAAAATCTTTTTTTTTTATGTTCACCGATTACTCGAAGACGCTTGGACCTTCCAGGTGATCCTATAATTATCAGGTCAGGATCTGATGATGGAAACTCTGAGAAATCGAGGGTAACTTTAGGTGTACCTACGTCTGATAACACTATGCAACAGTGAAGGTTTGGAGCTGACCTAATGATGGGGACCAGAGAAGGTCGAGGGAACTCGACAACTGAATATGTAAACTACCTCGTGTCCGGACTTGTATTATTCGTATTGATGAGAACTTTGTACTAATGCGGATATTAACAACTATGCTTGTCACTGAAAAGCCAAAAATAAAAAACTTTTTACAAAAAAAAAACCGACTCCCAAAAACACTGAAAAGTTAAAAAAAACTATTCGTTATCTAGTGGATGATGATATGTTTATTTCTAGGCCGATGCACCTAAGAATAGTTTTTTTTTTGCTTTTTGACAAATCCATAAACATTTGAACGTTTGAAAGTTTCATAATAACTTCAGAATAACAAATTAAACAAAGAATCATTACTTTTTATAGGTAATCAATTTAAACAGCAGAGCTTTACCAAAACCCGCGACATTTCCAGTAGCTGCTATAAAGCAAGGTGGATCAAATTTAATTAAACAGTAATCGCGGTTTGCGGCGCCCTTGTAATCCGCAAAATGTTAACAAGTTATAAAAATTATGAATTAACATCGGCCCGTGAAGGGTCCGGCGCGGGGCGGAGGGTTCGCCACAATAGACGGTGCTCAAGGGTGCCCAATAAAAACTTGACAAATGGCGTTTCATAATCGTGTTGCATTCCAAGCTTCGTCACCGCAGCCCGGATTGTCCTCCCTCACGAAAATATGTCTCTTGTTCAGAGATTACCTCGTGTGGTGACAACGTTACTATATCATATCACATATCATGGCTTGTTATGACGTGCCCTTTGTGCTGGCCCCAAATCACGCAGGTAACGTATCCAGCCGAATGCTAATATTGTTTATTCAATTGTGTAATCAATGGTGGTCGAAGGTAACCGCCGTGAGTGTTGTGGTGAGTGCCGTCGTGATGTTGCGGCGATTAGACCGCCAACGTATCGTCGCATCGAGGGGCTGTAAGACCACTACGTACCATTACGAGCTCCTTACACGATCTTGATCTCAATTAACATTACCGCATGCTCTGTGGGGCTCGCAGCCATCAGCCGATCTCTGATTATATTATCCTAGTTGCAGTGATTTATGTACATGTATTTCACCGGAATATGTGGACATTCGTGTAATGCTAAATTATTCAATTTGCAAAAAATCTAATTAATAGCATATCAGCTCTGAAGTGGATAAATCATTGCATTTTAAAAATGTCATGTTTTAAAAAATAATGAATCTATACTTATATTATAAAGCTGAAGAGTTTGTTTGTTTGTTTGAACGCGCTAATCTCAGGAACTACTGGTCCGATTTGAAAATTTCTTTCAGCGTTAGATAGCCCATTTATCGAGGAAGGCTATAGGCTACTTTTTATCCCGGTACCGGAAGTAGTTCCCACGGGATGCGGGTGAAACCACTGGCAGAAGTTAGTACTGTAATAAAATAATTAAATGAATTGTAATGGACAGCTGTGTTGCTGAAAGATTTGTTTCATCACCGATTCTTCTTTCCAGCTATAACACTAGGAAGCGATATAGAGTGGGTAATTTGGGGGTGTTATTGACATTATTGTAATGGTGAAAACAAAAAAATTAGTGGATACCTGCTAGCAAATCGTACCGAAGTAGATACTGTTTTCTTACTGACAAAGACCTCCTTCACGCAAGTGCAATCAAATATAAAATAACGTGTTTTTTATTTTCAATTGTGGACAGTGACATGGCGTTCTTATTTCAATTAACTGCATTTCTATTGCAGTCGTGTCAACTGCATTCAAACTGCCCTTAAACTGCAATTTGCAGTTGGATTGCTGTTGAAATGCAGTCCGTCTGTCTAGAGCCTAAAACCTAATTTTCAACTTGACTTCAAGAAACGTGACAATTTTATTGATACTTCTAGTTAACGATTATTTCATAATTATTTTCTGAGCCACAAGACACAAGCTGCGCTTAGTTTGTGGCTCAACGAAAATGTAAGCTATGTAAAGTTACTTTTGTGAATAAACATTTTTTTTTTTAATTAACAAAAAAAAGACAATGTGACCTTCATATCCTTAACTAAATTAAATTAACTTTTGTTTATTCATAATTAAAACTTACCTCCTTACATTCCTGGAGGTTTAATCTGGCATAAAGTAGCGAAAACTCGTAAAGTAAGTCTGGCCAACTATTATTGGGCTGTAGCTACTGAAGAATGCTGTAATAAGGGACGGTATTAGCTCCGGCAAAATATTGTGCCGCGTCACAGGGAAGGGTGCAGCAGCAATATTATTAAAATAATTTCTCATTTTTATTGCCTCTCTTAAGCCAGTGCAGTAATAAATGACAACGTTTTTATTACAATTATTATCGTTGTTCAAGTAGGTTAGGATATTTTCATTAGATTACCTGCTTACTTAAAGGTGTTATTGATTTTAGACATGGAGATAAGTAGTTTTGTGGTTATGTCAACATAACATTAAAGTATCCATTTTTGAACTATTCATCACGAACGGTGGGTGAGACCGACTCAAACTAAACCATTATACAGGGTTACTGTTAAGTAGACCGCATCCTTTCATGAGGTGAATTTATACGTGTACCTAGACGACTTGTTAAGAAAAGATCTTGAAATTCGATTATCTTGAAACGGGTTAACTTTTGACCAGTGTATTCCATGGTCAAATTTGTCCGTATTGACCTATACTATCACCTCATGAAAGGATGCGGTCTACTTACAAGTAACCCTGTAGAGCCCTCAGTAAACTAGATTGAATAGTATTTCCTGGAGTGATTTTTATTAATGAAATTCATCATAAACAACAGCTTGACTTCGCTGATTAAGAGTAAACAATCGGCCGATAGTTGACCTGATGATTGGCAAACATTATTTTTCAGAAAATCTTGATTCCAATCAAAGTTTTCAGTCGGTTTGACACCGACTAAAGGCTCCAGCAGACCGGATGCGTATGCGTAGACGTAAGCGTAGTCACGCGCGTAGTTACGGCGTAACCATGAGTTGTAATGTATGGAAATGTATGAGACAGGCCACACCGCTTGCGTAACGACGCGCACGTCTACGTTACGCAAGCGGTGTGGCCTGTCTCATACATTTCCATACATTACAACTCATGGTTACGCCGTAACTACGACGTGGTTACGCATACGCATCCGGTCTGCTCGAGCCTTAAATACCTGAGTGCTGATTCCGAGTTTTGACAGCATCCGCAACTCGATACGTAATTATAAGTCTATTGAAATAAAGAGTCGTATGCTACGTCACATGATTTAGGTATTACTTCTTCTTTCATTTTGCCGGTTAATAATGATTACACTCGCAAAAGTGAGCTCAAGTGTAATACGACCAAGTACTGATGACAGTCTTTATTAAATACATAATTCTAAGATAAGTGCTACGTGATTCAATGGTATGATAATCTTCGCATCGAAAAAATTAACTTGCAAAACTCGCACTAGGCACTCTGTTCTTTGTAATCTGCGTACTGCAATTCATCTTCGTACTGATTATTGAGCCCAAAAAAGCTATCGGGCGACTAAAAGTTTGTAGTGTGCGCGTGGAATTAGAGCCCTACCTCACTAGGACGCGAATGGCGACGTCGCCGGCTACGTATCCAAGCAGTTAGTATTAAAATGTATGGAACCTAACTCACTTGGCGACGGTTTGGCAACGTCACCAAATTGGAAGCATGGCCACGATCTACATTTCGCTACGTGGTTTCTGGCTACTCTGGCAGCTTGGCGACGTTGGCGCGGTTGCCACTATAATGTACGCGGTAAAGTGCACCTCCCTCACTCAGTCGCCAGTGTGGTCGCCAGTCAGCGTGCAATTTCTTCAGCGACGACGTAAACAATTGACTGCCGAGACGCTATGGCCACTCGAATTGGCGACCTTTGGATGCCAAAAGTAGCCAGGCCTGCGCCGCTGGCGACGTCGCCATGGCGTCTTAGTGAGGCAGGGCTCTTAGTAACACCGAATGCTACGGAAAGTCGTAGTACGTTTGCTACGAACACAGTTTTCGTAGCGGTTATTCGTAGCTTGCTAACCTGTATCTTTGTGGATTTCTGTAGCAGTAGAAAGATCTGAAGATTATCATATTCTTATGTCACCAACAAGGGTGAACAACTATTAAGAAGCTCAATAATGGAAAATTATCACAGACTTCTCAATACGGATAACTGTTAATTTAGATTTAGCCTTACAGTTTTTTTAATTACGTACTAGCTAAATATATATGAAAACGATTTAGATATTTTTTGGCTAAAATGGAGATTTTTCTTCAGTACTTCTTATGTAATTCAAAAATTGATTCTGACTCACTGATAACTTACTAATTCTACCTCTATACAAGCACTAGGCACCATTTCGTAGATCGCTAAGAAATACGTTTCATCATGAATGTGCCTAGCTTTTTCCCAACTACATATGTTGGAGTCGGCTTCCAGTCTAACCTCATGCGGCTGAGTACCAGTGTTTTTTTGTAACATTAAAAAATGAAAATGGATACTGTAATATACAACTAAGCATATTGTTCCACGGTTTATCTCGTTTCAGTTAAGGTATAGATATGACTTGTGCTCGCAGTCGGATGGAAAAAGTAAAAAAGTGCAAATCCTTTTTGGATCAATTTGTTTTCGCGTGTAATCCTGATTTTCAGCGACTGGGTGTGGTCGCGGGTCCCGCCCACTACTTCTGTCTCAATTTTCCGTCACTCTCTTTTTCATTTGCCTTTTTTATTTTTAATAAAAATCTCTTTTACGTATTTTACAGTGAAGTCATATTCTGTATTTGTTCTGTAGTTGTAACCTATCTTATGATGAGTATTAATTACTGCTAATTATATGAGGTTAATACATTTTAATCTCGAAAGTTATAAATGTTATATTATCTCACAGTTTGATATGAAATCGAGATCATTTTGCTTAATTAGGAGATAATTATACTTACACATAATTATCTCATACAACACATATCAATCAGAGTGTGTTTTAGTCATTATGATATAAAACTGAGTATTTACGACACAATTCAAGAGGAAGATAAATTTTATATATAGGTAACGTAGGATTCTTAGAATTTTCTAGATTGTAGGAAAATGTTGTTTTTTCGCAATACTGGGTGTGGGGCGTGTCGCGAGTGACGCCCGCCCAGTGTCGTCGCGGGCAGTAGTCTGGCCGTAGCCGTCGCGCACTTTGCACGTCTCGTCAGGACCATTGCACCCGTTTGAGCTTTTTACGTACGGCCCGTGTAACTGCCGCGAATTCGGTAAGTCGACTTCTTGCATTATATTATTGAAAATAGGTGTTAGTACTTTAAAAAGGATATTTTTAAATTCTGTTTTTTTTTTTATGTAATGTGAGTTTTTCCCGGATTTTATGAAAAGTGGTAGTTTTTGCAAGCTGATTGTTAATCAATTTGATATTTAGAGTAAAGCTTAAAAGGTATTTAAGTTATTTTAAATATTAGTGAAATTAATTTATTAGATATTGCAGTTTTAATTTATTTTATCATTAATTTACTTATTATCCTTGCAATAATTCATTAGCCAAGTATTTTTTCGATGAAATTGATTTAGGTACCTATTTATTGCTCATCTCAAATATTAAAATCTCGACAGTTTTTTTAATTGTTGCTGCACTTGGAATTTAGTGAAATATTTAGTATTGAACATTTAATTTTTCATTGAAATTCAAATTAGAAATAATATCTACCTAGTTCTAGTCCTAGTTCCGAAACTAGAACTTTATCCAAATAAATATAGAGAAACAAGAATTGTAAATCTCATCTTAAAAAAGTGTTCGAGATTACATTAATAGTAGAGTTTTCCATGTCAAATATAATAAAGAAGAAACAATAATTTATTCTAACTATAAATAAGTAGAATATACATTTTTAACGTAAATAACGTTTCTGGCTTTCAAGAAACAATGACGTTTAAGAAATATTTTCAAATAAGTTGTCACAAAAGTTTTTAGAAATGTATTTAATTCCATAAAAAAACATAAGGAATACACCTTTTTTAATTATTCACTCATCGTGTCATTTACTATGGATTACTTTATTGTAGGACAATTTAATCATTTTAACAATGATATTTATTAAGTAATAGTATTCGACTAAGATAAATTCTACCAATGCCGTGTGCTAAATAACAACGACTTTATTAGAAAAAAAAAATCGTTTGTGTTATATCATGCCAATATTATTGGAACTTTAAACAAAAAAACTTATAAATCTAAAGAGGGTGGTTAGGTAAAATAAAAAAACACCTTTTTTTTAAATACGAAAGTCTGATTCCTTCGTCCCCATTCGTGGTAGAAGTGTTCTGTACGGAAAATGTTTATTATACGCAGTTAGAACATTTTTTTTAATCTATTTTGTTGCTCGGCGGATATTTGTTTAAGGAATTTCATGGTTTTCATTACTCAAAACACTAGATTTTTGTTTTAACCCCCTCTAAGTGTGCGATATGTTAACATTCTTTAGAAATCTACGCATACACTGGTTCTAAGTATTTGTCATTGCTATCTTTATAAACTTATAAATACTAATTTTGCACACGGCAATGGTAGAAAAGATCAGAAGTGTAATCAAAACATGAATTCTAATTTTACCATCTACAGGTTAACAATTATTAAAAAAATTACAGAATAAGGGAAAAATCATATATGACGGAAAATGCGTCGAGCATATCGTACCTAAATGTATGATCGACGCACTGACGCATCATCGATTCGATGTGAATGATTGAATGTTTTGTCTATTTTGGCGTTACGCAACCAATAATACGCGACGTACGTTCCGTCGGATATGAACGTTCCCTAATAAAATAAAATAATCGAAATTGAACTAATCTTTTGAACACAGGTACTGAGGTACAGGTAAATAGGTCTTAAATAAAAATATAGTCGAATTCTGAGATCTACCAACGAAATTGGTGTAGAAATAATTAAGGCTCTTCAAAATTACCATGTTTCATGTTCAATTTGAAGAAACAGAAGAAACACTATTTAATTATTATATTCATCATTAATCATTATTTTATACTACAATGATTATATTAATTCATAATCTGTCTTCTCCCAACTATGTTGGGGTCGGCTTACGTCTAATTGGATGCAGCTGAGTACAAGTGTTTTACAAGGAGCGACTGCCTATCTGACCCCTTCAACTCAGTTATCCGGACAAACCAATACCCCTAGCCAAGAATTGATTATTATATTAATTATTAACATGATTTCAGTTTAATATCTTCGGATGGACGCGAGTTATAAAAACTATGGGGAATTACCTTTATGTCTTTGATTAAATGGTAAATACTTTCAAATATTTCATCTGCATTGGCGATTGTCTAGTTCGTAAAATTTTATGACAATGTCACGTTTTATGCCTTAGAATAATAGTGTCGGCAAAAGTATGTCGTAATGGGGAAAATAATTCATTTCGATTAAAGGTACTTTCGTCGTCCGGCAATCGAAAATCGTTTATGGTGACGGACATTTTTTTCTGAGCTCTAATAGGCAATAGGTAGTGATTGTTATCAGTGTGCAATCTTTCGGTTTACATCTATTACTTTTTTACTCATTCATACTCTCTGAATTAAAAATAAATAGAAAATATAAATATTAGTACAATATGCACGACATTTTTAAATAGGTATAGAGTTTTTTTTATATTCGCAATTTTGGAGAGATATCTCCAAAAAAACTCGCTCCAGAAGCTTTTTTAATTGATTAAATCTATGAATTCAATAGGGTATTACATGCATTTTTGAAATATATCTTAAATAAATTCTTTAGTCTTAATATATCTCTAAAAAATTAAAAATATTTTTTTTTCTCACGTTATGTACGAATATAAATTAATTGTTTTATCATAATTTCAAATTTCGCGCGTATTTCGCGAAAACGCGGCACACAACGGACGCCATGATTGTTTTTTGGTCATGACGTCATTACGTTAGTAAACAAACTACAGCTGTCAGTAATACATATTTTGATATGTATTGAAAATTTTAATAATGAGTAATTATGCTCCGTATCGTTGGTGTGTTGTTTCTGAATGTGAGAACACTAGTGTAAAAACACCAGACAAATTATGGATTCAAGTACCAGTGGATATAAATACTGACACTGATATATGACACTTTTGTTTACTACCGTAATGACGTCATTAGCATGGCGGCGACATTTCGTAGTGTTCAAAGACAGATAAAAAAACCTAAAAACTTTAAACTGCAATAAAAAATATATTTATGTACCTTACGAAGTGAAACTAACATTTCCCGATTGCTTTTCCTCTAAACAAACATTGTAATACACTTTTAATTTTTTTCTCATCTAGACTAAAATACCCTATTCTAGGGGTGTCGAATGTTTTGTGCAGTTTTCAAGGGAAAAATCCGTTGTTTGTACTGACTGACAGCAACTGTCAACTGTACCAAAAATATATTCATCGGTTTGTATTTAAAGAATAAAAAGTGGTAATTTCAAATAGTTTGGTTGATCAAGACCGTAAAGAAGGAGAATGATAGGTGTGCCATCTGTGTTCACCATTGGTTATGTTTTCTGTAAGGGATGCTATTTATATCAATGGTACAGTATAAAATTCCATTATCAAAATTTAATAACCAAACTTGGGCTCGTTTCTGCGACGCCGAGTTTAGCGATGCGGCGTCGAAACGTGGTTATGTGTTGTGACCCTTACAACTTACAAGCATGCCCACAGACAAAGACGAGTGACAATAGGAGTGATGAGTGAGTCTTTTAAGTTATAATACCAAAAAACATTGTACATGTATTTTTTATTTTAATAAAATATTAAAAATTTATTCATTTATAACGCAAAGTTGGAAGTGGATATTTGTGACGAGACGTTTTTTAATAATTTTTTTACTTAAATAACGTAGCACAAAATTCAATCGTGTCGTATCTTCGTTATTTGCAATGTGGTACTAAGAAATACCTCCAATGTTAAAAGTTGGATCTTCACCCAAAATGGATTTCTCTTCACCTAAAAGCTCGTTCCATTTTACTCGTCCGTGTTCTAACTTCGATTTTCTTACTCGTGCGTCATCTTCGGTCGAAGCATAGAGATATTCATACAAAGGCTTCACCGGAGATAACATTTTGTCAGCCATTTCCCAGAAGGGGCATATTCTGAGAATGTTGCCTGAATGTGCCTTTGGCGGCTGTAGGAACGCTGTCATTCGCCGGAACGGCCAGTCAATGCGTTTCTGCTCAATATAGACTACGAATAGGGATTGCAATCCGGTATCATTTTCAATCCGGCCGGATTTTGCCGGATTCGCGCAAATCCGGCCTGATCCGATCGGATCCGGCCGGATTTGAAAATTATTTAGAGCCCGGTATTTAATGACAGTTCTTCTACTTTAAACGAAAGAGCAGTAAGGATATCTAATGTATTTTGAGTTTTAATAATAATAATACATAGCCCCGCAGGGCATCTGAGGCGGATGACGGGGAGTAGCGACCCCGCGGGGCTATATATCCGAGTGCTCCAGGGAGAGTATACTGTCCCCCATCTCCGGCTTGTCGGAGTGAAGCATGACGGGGGATAGGTCTCCCGCCTCTTGGCTTGCCTTCATCGGCCGGTCAGAGTGGAGTCGCTAGAGCAGGGTTAGCAGCCCACTCGGAGGGTAGGTGCCTCGTGGTAAGTGGCGAGTGGGCCGGTGATGCTGGACCCACAGGGAGCGCGTGATCTGCGTTTAAAGTCCGCCGAGGTATCCTCACCCTTCAGCCCCTCATGTACCTGTTGCCCCCTTGTTGCGATTTAGCGACTGATTCCCGGGGGCCCAGTAAGTGAGGTGGCGAGTCTCCACCTGCCATTTTTACATGTATTAAATACATTGTCATCGGCAGGTGCCATAGTTCCCGTAGTTTCCCCATTCCTAGTCCACTAACATCCCATCACAATAGCCCAGTTTTCATCCATAGTTAGCAATAGTTTAGCACAGAACCGGGGATTGTCCTTGGGTACATTTCTATAGTGTATACAGGGATAATCGTCGGTTTTGTGTCACCATTTCATTAAAGTTGTCTCAAAAGGGCTTCAGCGTGTTGGCTTCGGCCCCACGTTCGCCTCCCAAAAATCCGGGACTCTATAGTCCCGAGGTCTGGAAGAGAATAATACATAAAAGAAGAAAAATAAAATACTTATTCATGGGGAATGAAAGTATTTATTTATGATATAAAGCAATTGTACTTTGTACTATTTGTACTAAATTAGATTATGAAACTTAAAAAGAAATAAAGAAATCAGTCTCATTGTGTCAGAATTACTTAAATAATAATAACATATTAATAATCTACACAGACATAACAATCAGTCTTTCAAATTTGTACTCAAAATATCAACATCAGTCATTCTAAATCCTAAAAACAAACAATTAAAGTTTTATTTGCTGCAAATGCTGCAATGCAAAGTGTAAATGAATAATTATTTCTTAGTCTGAAAAAAGGACCTAAACGAAAACCTAAAGACCTAACCTAAAGAAACAGATGGTATTGATTGTATTGTCCCCTAATCTGCTTCGGATAGAGCTACAAATGTAGCCTGCGGCTGAAAAGGCCCTTTCAGCCTCAACGCTGGTTGGCCTAATCGCCATTAAATAATTATAAATCAGCGTTAAGTACTTTCCCTTTATTCCTTCTGCTTCATATGCAGCTTTTTGGACTCCTTTTGTTTTACCGGATCCGATACCGGATCCGAAGCGGACCCACCGGATCCGATAGGTTCAAAAACAGGTCGGATCCGCCGGATTACCGGATCCGCCGGACCGGATTGCAATCCCTAACTACGAAGCTCTGTTCAAAGATACAAGTAAATAACAAGCTGCGATATGCGTGTAATAACGGCCGTTTCCAACATTCTATCTATCCTTTTGTTTTGGTTAATACAGATAGGAATTTGAGATGGAATTTTGGGAAAGGTCATAAGAATAGGTATACAAAAATAATTTAAAATCTAGCCCCCTTACTTATAAAATCTCTAATCACCTTCTAAGCAACATTTTAACTAATCACTACTTAAAGTCTTAAGTAGTGATTAAATGTTAGTTAAGACATGCTTAAGCATCGTTTATAAGTAAGAATTTTCTTAAACAGCCCTTAAGTATTACTTATATTTAATTCACGTTTATAAGTAAGGCTGTTATTAGTATATATAGCTAAGACTGGCTATGAAAGCTGTGTATTAAAAAAGTGTACAATTCTCGAAATCTGAATTTTGTAAATTAACTACCAAAGATGAGGGCGGGCCATGAGAAACATCAACTTATTCAAGTACTTACATATAATTTGCGAGGGTTGTTCTTTTCCATAGAAAGCTACTTTTGGAATGGGCAACCAGAATCAAACTTATTTATATTTTTGACGTTGATAAGTGCTTGTAAAGCAATAAATAATTTGATTTCGACTTTCATGGATGATATGATAATGGTCATAATGAAAGATGCCTCGTACACACCAGAAAGCGATAAGTTTTTTTGCCGTGCGGCATATATTGTGCGACAAAATAGGAAAGTACTCTCAGGATAGGAGTTGAATAGAAGTCACTAACTTTAACATCAGTATCATACTCGTTATAGTAGGGGAGGCAAGAGTGCTAAATCGGGAGTGACTCGAGCGTCAATGAGACCTATTAGATTGCGAAGCTTAGATGATAAGAAGAAAAAAATGTCCTGACATACACACACTTTCATCGGTGGGTGGAGCGGCTATAAACTTTCAAAAATGTAAAAAAAAACAGTTGCATGGACATACTCGAGCGCGTCAGATATTAATAGCATGCACGTCCTACGTCATTTTGAAAACATACGTATATTAATCTGACTGTTTCCATGGTGGGGGTGGTAGTAGGTAAGGGTTAAAAATGGGAAAAAAAAAAATATTTTATCGAGCGCGTCAGATTATCAAAAGGGGTGTTAAGTGAACCAAAACGAAGGCTCTTATGCAATAATCTGACGATTTAGACGTGACCTAAACTCGTGGCCATTATTTGAAATTGCAAAAAAAAATCGCCATTTTGAAATACTCGAGCGCGTCAGATTAAGATATATATGGTTCATTTATGTACCCTTAACGTAATCATCTTATAATCTGACGATTATCTGGAGGAATTCGCTTAATCTGACAATGGAAAGTTTTTTTGCAAACCTTTTAACAAATTGAAGAACTTAAAAAATTGCAAGTAAATAAACCAGTATGTATTCTTTGAAGTACAAAGCTTTTATTTATAAGCAAATAAGTATGAAAAACATAAAGGACAATGGACACAAATATACGGGACCTGGTACACTCCACTAATAGCAATGTCATACATATCATTGTATAGGCCTTTTTATCTAGAACAACCTTTAATATGACAGCTTTGTTGACGTTTGCCCGTCCTGAGATATAGATATCTCAAGTTTTTAAAGGAATATCTAAGTGCTGAGGCCGTGTAGCGAGGAAGGCCGTGTAGCGACGGCTTAAGAATACATATGTCGCTACCCCTTCTTCCAGTGGGTGTCGTAGAAGTCGACTAATGGAGTCAAAAATGCACCGAACACCAGTGCGAGAGAAGGAAAACTCGAAAAAAAAAAAAACAGTAAAGTAAAAGTAGGCTAAATACCTCTATGAGCAGCACAAAAAAGCCACGGCCCCTAGTTCCCGGCAGTCCCGCTATTCCCGGTCACGGTGGCGACCGTGGTTACGGCGGGACAGGGGGTGCGAAGAATCTCCGGGTTAGGGGAGGCCACCAAAACAACTGACTCTTGCGACGTACAACGGCCGCACGCTACGGCTTGACTCGCATCTGGCGCAACTCGAGGTGGAACTTGGGAAGATTAGGTGGCACGTATTAGGGTTATGTGAAGTTCGAAGAGAGGGGGAGGACACCATAACCCTCGAATCAGGTCATCTAATGTACTTCCGAGAGGGAGACCAACAATCCCAAGGTGGCGTTGGGTTTCTGGTTAATAAGTCCCTAGCTGATAACGTTGTGGAGGTGTCTAGTGTGTCGAACAGGGTAGCGTACCTTATCATAAAGCTCACCGACAGGTATAGCCTCAAGGTAGTGCAAGTGTACGCACCGACCTCGACACATTCAGACGATGAAGTGGAGGATATGTTTGATGATATATCAAGGGCCCTCCACTTCACTACTAAGACCCATTACACCGTTGTCATGGGGGACTTTAACGCTAAAGTGGGAGTACAGATTTGCGGCGAATCGGCAGTAGGATCCCATGGATTTGGAAGCAGGAATCATAGGGCACAAATGCTCGTCAACTTCCTCGAACGCGAGGGGCTCTTTTTGATGAACTCCTTTTTCAAAAAGCAGCCCCAAAGGAAGTGGACGTGGCAAAGCCCCAAATAATATTAAAATAGCAAGAAAAGCCAAAACGTTGGAAACACGTTGTAAACAGTATGCCACGACGTCATGGCAACAGAAACCAGAGTGGGGACGGAGTGAGAGAGTAATAGATAGAGAAAGAGTGAGAGAGGAATAGAAACGCGGAGAAGGAAATGTAGGCATCACGCAGCTGCACGCATTTAACTTTATCGACGAATTTTTGTTATTTCGGCTTGCGGAAATCGTCAGATTATATATTTTTCATTATTCTTGAATTATTCCCTTCAAAATAAAAAAAAAATTAGCTGCGCTCGAGAAAGTCAAGATGACGTTTTTTTTTTACAAGTTTGTAACCTTCCTACTTCTTATCGTCAATCGCAAATTGTCAGATTAGTGGAATATACACTTTTTAGCATATAACTAACTTACCCTATCTTAATCTGACGCGCTGGAGAATGTCAGATGATAATTTTTTTTTTACTAATCTGATCCTTTATTCTAGACGCGCGGCTGCATATACAGGACTAATACTTGGTGGAGGTGTTAAATGGGGTAATAGGTACCTCCCTATATACTAATCTGCCGCGCTTGAGTAAATCCCAAAATCCCTTCTAGGGCTCCCCTACCATTATACATTTTCTTGGAAGCAAAAAATCTTTGATAACCATATCATACAACTTTAATGATAAAAAGATTCTAAGTTTTCCTATCAGGACAATTTTTTTTGACTCATCTTTCTTCCAAAAAAGGCCAAAAACACATGAACCGTACTTGCAAAAAAGCTATTTAATTGCATGCCTCGGCGCCCATCACGCGGATGTAGGCAATGATTCTTATCAAGAACTTATTGAAAAGGGGGCGGCCGCGTTCCTATTCACGCATAAATCAGTGGTCCGCGTATTTCTTTCAGCTTTCGCCTCTTTTATTGCCCACTTATTGGTAACTACGAAGCTGATATATTACACAGAATTAACGGCCTAATATAACTATTATTGATTTAGAACGCCTTTTATTGGTTGTGTGGGCGTTTACTGATTTCTGTAGCAGAAAAAACTGTGTACATTGTATGTTTCAAATGTTTTTTTTTTTTCCATTTATGTTATTGGATATTAATTTATGTGACAAATTATTTTTTTTGCATAATATAATGAATATTATGTCATGATAATTTAATAGATAAGTATTTTTTACTAGCTACAATTAATTTCAAATAAGAAAATACATTGTTTACATCTATTCCTGTTTTACAACCATTAACAATAATGGCGTCTACGGCCGATTTCGGCCACGGCGGCTGATCTCATTTAAGGAGATTAGTCAGCTGCGCAGGACATATTATAGTGCACGAGCATTTGCGCAGACACAGGTGCACTCCCTATTCCTTCACTCTCATAGCCCGATGGGACGGCAATCCGACACGACCGGAAAGAAATCAGGCCCAGGACCGACATTTACGTGCTCTCCGATGCACGGGTGAATCAATCACCAACTTCCAGACTACGGGCTGCTTTGTGAAAGTTTAAGGAAACCCACAAAGCGATTCCGGCCCGTCCGGGGAATCGAACCCGAGACCTCGAGCACAGCAGCCGCGCTTGCGACCACTAGACCAACGAGGCAGTCAAACCATTAACAATATTGAAAAAACATTACTTATTCAGCATTACGAACAACTAAAATAACAATGTACAACACTAGAAACGAAACGTAGTTGCTTCCTACTATTTGAAACTTTGAAACCATTATTCTAGAACACCCAAAGCGTTCCATGTTCCATAAACAAAAGTAGGTATACAATTAGGCGGAATGCACCGCATGTATCATTTCATAACGTTTACACTTCATGTTTATCTCCTACTGGCTGGCGTACTATTCTTTTCCGAGTGTTTACACTTAGTGGCAATACAATAGATAGCTGCTTGTAACATGGGCCAACTGTTTTGTTAAGTAGGTGGCGTTAGGGCGCGGGCATACTGTCTCGCACTAAAAAGTATTTGAAGACTGTTATTGTGTCTTTGTATGAATTAAAATATGTTTTTGCTATTGGCATATTGATAAATTAGGTACATAATAGTCATGGTGAATGAAAAAAGTAATTAGTCCGTCTTTTAGATAAGCGTTACTTAATGGACACGTAGTTTTCTTTTCTCTCACGGGCAGAAATGAAGATGCAACACGATTGAATTTTGTTTTATGTTACTTTTGAGTACGTCACGTGCCCTCAATCTCAACCTTGGTAAATGAGTACCTAATGTTTTAAAATAAAAAATAGGCGTTCAATATTTTTTGCACATCTAAAATACGGACTAATTAGAATCATTATTTTAACCCTGTCATCACGCCTTATGCAAGTCACTCTTTCACAAACTAAGGAGACGTTTAAAAGAAAAATGTCTTTCAAGTTGTTTGCGGAATTAAGAAAATCTTTTCTGTTTGTAGAAGTACTATTCTGAATGAGTATTTAAGGTTTAGTTTCTACTATGGCTAAGAACTTATGTACCAGTGCCGGATTTATATTTTTAATGAGTGCAGGCTACTTTATTTCCACTGCCTCAAGTACAAACCTTGCAAATAATAATTTTCCATATTTGTAGTAAATTCGGCCAAGGGGACCTTTTTTTTTACAAGCTTTTTTGACTTTTATCTTCTGAAATCTGCCGCCCCTGTGACGCTGCTGCCGCTAGGCTGCGGCCTATTCATAAATCCAGGACTGTTATGTATACATAGATACACTTCAGAAGGTAGCAGGACCTCCTATATTTCAGCAATACGTGTCAAGTCTTCTCTCTAACACAGACAAACAATATTTAAGTAACAAATTACACGCAACTCCGTGTTTGGGCCAGCGGTAACCAAATCCGTGATGTCAAAATCCGGAAGCTCAAAGCAACCGCCGCTTGGCCCGATTGATTACAGTGTCAACACTTAAGCCATTACCTACTGGACTAATTGGAGACTCAAACGGTTACACATTGAGATCTTGTCGTCTATTATGTGAGCTATCTGTTAATCACGCCATATGCTGATTGGAGCGGATTGTCGCAGATAATTGGACGCGACAAAAGGACTATTATTTGGATGTGAATTTATTAATGTTGTTGGTGTGTTGACAACAAAAGGGTTACTAAAGTTTCACGTTTGTATTCCTAATAAATATAATTATGAGAAAGATCAGGCACTTAACCACCCGATGGTTAGAAACAACATGGCAGTTTAGGCAAGGGGTACTGCTTCACAGCATTAATTGTTTTTCAATAATATAAGGCGTTCAAAAACAAGGCCCTTTCAAAAATTTATTAGCATATCAAATTATTCAAACCATGAGACACTCGTAGCTCGGAGACTATACAAGATGTTGATTTGCATTTGTGCCATATTTCAGGAGGAGGTCATAAAATACGTAAATAATCGATTGGAATTACAGTAGACGGGAAATAGCTAATATGCACTGGTTTTTTTGTCATTGTAATGTCGTAGTATTTCAGAAGTAATCCAATTTTATGAATGAAAATTATGAATGATCGTTGCGTATCCTTTGTGTTTGCGTTTGTGTGAGGGCGCAGCACGGTTTTAAGGCCAGTAACACACGCGCCAAGTTTAAATACGGCTAGATGACATTGACGGAATTCCGAAAAAAAAAAACGTACCAATTTTTTTGTTGATTTGCAGCATAATTACGTCCTTGAATATGGCACGGATGCAAATCAACAGCTTGTATAGTTGAGCTCTTGTAACGTAACCATACCGCGATGCAGGAAACTTAATACTGGTAGTCTGTAAATTCCCTTTTTTTTCAATAAAAATATTCGAAATTAAGTACCACCAAAAATATTGAATTGCACACTTTTGATCATCAAATAAATCAATTATACTATACTGTTAAATCTTTAAAGCTTAACTGTTCTACTGAATGACTATCTTTTAACTAAATGTAAATTTAATAATTCTTCGAGTGCAACAAAATATGTAAACATTTTTTTTTGGAATCCATCACCTATTAAAATTTTAAGAACATGGGTTTTTCTAAGTGAAACACCAGTTGATCAGTCATATCATATTTATCTACTCAAAGTTCACAAAAAATAAGCGAAGCATGCAAGAAGGCATGCTGCATGGAAGCAAACATGCAACACGCAGCAAGCATGGCTTTTGTCACGGCTCCGGCGCTGCGGGGCTCCGGCGGTCCCATGCGAGCAGCGATTGCAATATGCTCAGCAATATGCTAAATAAAATGAATCCAAATGAAGAAAATAATTTTGGTAATTCCGTTGTAATATTGAACAATTTGTGTGCAAATCAGTATTTTTGTTTTACGATTTGCATGTACGAAAACACATTGCAAGTGACGTTCCGAGAAATATAGATCGCTAGAAAGCTATAAACGTAAGACAATGTCTGTTGAAGAGCGGTCAGGGGCCCGATTCTCCTAATTTTACTTAAGCGACATACGATTCACATTCGACTGAGATCCAATCCCGACTCAATTACGATTGAAGCGTATGTGGCATTTCGCTATTTTTTCTTTGAAATAAACGTTTCTCTCCTTTTCTGTCATTCAATAATGAATCATTTTGTCAGCAAATGATTTACGATTGCAATATAATTGAAGAGCAAACTATCGTATAGACCAAAATCACCAAAATAGCAGACCAATTGCAAACCAATCGAATATCGTTGGAATACGATTGGTCTTATATTAGTAGCAGAATGCCCGATATGGTTAAAACTGCTATAGCGATTCAATTTCTATTCGATTTTGACATTATTAACTTAGGACAATCGGGCCCCAGAGGTTTCAGCCTTATATGGAATCGCTTGGTGCATCAAAAAGCTCTTTGCACCTGCACTATTCTTGGTAGTCGCTACAAAGTGATCCCTATATTGGATCTGTCGAAGCTAATCTCTTTGTTGGAGGATCTAATCTAATGTGGGAAATGGAATAGTGAATAGTTATGTATGGACAGTGGAATTAATTACGGCTGACCCGTTTTTGCAGAGAAAGTGTTAGTGTTAATCGATTTGGATTTCAAAGGTTAAGGTGCAGCGGATTTTGCGCATAGAAAAATATCTAAGGAATATACAGTAATGTATAAATCTAGGAATAAAATCGGTTCAGAATTTGAACCGATTTTATTTCTTTTATTTTAATTCCGGTTCCCTTACAAAGATGTCCCACATTATTAATCAATAGGTACTATTTTAACTTTGAAAAGTTACATCAGTGCTGTCCAGGATTTGAAACTGTATTCGTTCCTAAAATCAGTAAGTAAGTACGTTAATACGGATTACCTAACTAATAAATTACTATTATTAATAACGTATGGCGGTAAAACTCATCTAAAAACAAATAGGTATAGTTGGTTGAGAAATCGTTGTCATTATGAATGCTTATACATTAACTGTCGCTTCCAATATGCCATCAATCTGTTGTTTGGGTTACTAGAGATCGAATTTGACATAACGTGTATGTGTACGTGTATTATGTCTGTGTGTTGTGTTACGTATAGGTACATGCACCGTGTAGACGCACCCTCAATTTGCTAACTAGAAGCAAATTAACAGAGAGATATAATAGTTTGATAGACCGTAATAGGTCTAACGTAATAGGTCTAAGGTATACGGGATTTCAAATATTTCAAACTACATTGGGTGTGTCGTACTTTATTTTACATATAAAAAAGGTATTTGTAATGACTGACTCTTATATGGTGTTCTAATTCTCGCACATTTATATTCTATTTAGGTACTTTGTTTGAACATTTTTTTTGTGCTAATCGACATAAAATAACCAGTATATTAACGTATTTAATTTAATGTGATATAGCTACGACACACCCGATATATCCCAATTGCGCCAGACTTTTCTTTATTAATGACTACTTAAACAATGTAAGCACCAACTGTTTCATTTGATTTGTGATGATGAAACCGAGCTTGTTTGTTTGCTCGTCTTGTCCTCCCAATAGATATCCGGCGGCATCACGCGTTATGAACGCTATGAAAACAAACATCTCATCTATTCGTGTGTGGTTAAGTGGCTGTAATACGGTTTTTTCTGTTCGTTTCCCCGAAACCGTATGCTGACCACTTTCAGAGGAATTGTTTTATGTTAGTAGCTTTGGAAGTTTTGGCGTCAATGATTTCGTTTGTTGCCCGTGGTACTACCAATAGTACTACCAGTAGTACCACGGGTAATTTTTTCTTCCCGTAGTACTACCAAGCGGTCTGGTAGTACCACGGGCAAGAAAACACTACCCGTGGTACTACTGTCAATAATTTAGGTTTTTTTCAACCCTTTTGTTGTCACAGTTGATATTGTCATCCTATAAAGAGAATTGAAATAGGTACATAATTTTTTAATGTGGATATATTTTGGCACTATTTCGTAAAGGTAGTTGTGAAATTTTTCATTGCTCAAAATCGACAAGAGTCAAAAACACTTATGGCCTTACTACAAAAACTTAACCACCTGTTTTACACTTGTCTAAAAATATTGTGGCTGCAAAATGAACCATATGTCAACGTCATAATTTAACATTTTTTTAGACAAGTCTTAAACTGAAGTTTAAAAGTTTTTGTGGTAAGACGGGTAGTTTTTGTGTACCTATGTTTATTTCTATATTCTTGTCAAAGGACAGTAACAGTAGGACAATGGTAAACTTTGGGTGGAATGCACCATGTAATAATAAATTAGGTAACGAGATTTTTCCAAACTATGTTGGGGTCGGCTTCCAGTCTATCTGGACGCAGTACCAGTGTTTTACAAGGAGCGACTGCCCAATCTGATCTTCTCAACCCAGTTACCCGGGCAACCTGATACCCCATGGTCAGACTGGCTGTCAGACTTACTGGTGTAATAATTATTAGGTAAGTATAACCAGCCGTCAGATCGCCGATTAACCAATTAACAATTTGACGGCTGGTTATGGTTTGATTATTATATTAGTAGCTACAGCCCACGCCCGTACTGATATTATGCCTGGTCTAGATATCAATCAGAGAGACAGGGAACTGAAAGCACTCATGTTGCCGTAATGAGTATTTAGATCACCTATCCTATGTACAAAACCTTACCTGCTGAGCGTTTTAACCTTAACTTTATCGAATTAGGAATTTCTCACGGCCTACAAAGGATTTAAAGACTGAACTTGATAAAAAAAGTAAAACCGGTGTGCACTACAATATTAAATCGCACGATATTTTACTTATCGTAGAAATTATTGCTAAGCGATTAAGGCTCAAGTAAACCGACAACTTAAACGTCAATTCCTTAAAAAAAAACTGTTTACTATGAATTTTCACGTTCAATATTTCATATTAAACAGTTGATTGAAGAACAATAGACTAATAGAATTGAACTAGGGCTTTACATATCGTTTCGCGCGACAAAAAATCGTAGTGCACACCTAGCCTTACCTTGCTTGCGGTTTTTCTTACCCTAGAATCTTTAGTAACGTATGTTTACATGTCTAGATATTGTCGTCCATCATGGAAGGGTTCCTTCATCATATGGCGCCGCAGTTCCTGCACCCAGCTCTGCAGAGCTTCGGCTGTGGCGCGTTTCGGCCGATCGGGGGCACCTTCCACCCCCTGTACCCTGGGAAGGCGTTCGCAAGGCATCTTGGAGAACAGTATGCGCTTGGACAAAGCGTGGGACAGGCTTTGAGGGTAAGTCCATAACATGGAGAACAAAACTTTCCCTACTCCTTGGTACTTAAGGATGAATGACATTATAATGTTTAAGTACCTTTTGATTACATTTGGTTCAAGTGTTGGTTTCGTTTTTAAGAGACTATAAAGTCAATTCGAAAGAATGAATGCAAAAAAAACACAGAGACAACTTTCGTAACGTTCGTAATACATATAAATTAATAGCTTCAAAATGAGTTGAGTAATCAAAAATAATAAAAATTAACCAATGTCTGTATATTTACACATGGACTCGTTAATGTTACAAATTTTATCAATGTATGTACGTTGATAACTAATACAGATATTTTTGTTTTGATTTTTGATTGATTTTTTGTTGGAAGATCATTTTAAGACGTAAGTTTACAATTTTTTTTGTATCGAGAAAACTTTTCGAGAACGTGTTTTGAAATTAACAGGGTTTTCAGAAACATGTTCAAGATTGTTATTTTTTTTTTCGCCGTCAAAAACTGTATAGATTTGGCCAAAAAATTGTTGGAGACAAGCCAATTTGGGCATTCAGCGCGTTAATAGCGTGTAGTGACCTACAAAAGCGCATCGCACGTCCGCACGCCGTCATAGCGTGCAGCGCACTGAGCGCCGAGCGGCGGACGGAGCCCGGCGCGGGAGCCCTACGGCATCGCCATATGCAGGCGACAGCTCCAGCGGCCGGGGACTACGCTGGCGGTCTTATCGAGGAACGACGACATCCCTGCGCCGAAGATCATCGTATACTGACTGCGGTCAAGAGCTGCGTCGCGATATATTTACGTGTCGCGCCGTGCGCGTGAGTCGTTCAGCACCTCAGCTGGCTCTGTTCCTATTGACCCAGTGTTCTTTGCACCACCAACTACTTGCAGTTCAAACGATGTTTTTGGAAAATAAAGTTAGTTCTTTCTGATTAGTACTCAGTCGCGTTTCATTTACAAGAACCTCCAAAAGCGATCCAAATCTCTAGCTAGTGACGGTATTGTTGTTGATAAAAACATCCAAAATTCGTAAAGATGGCATTTAAAAGATCCACTTGTCTACAAGGAGGGAGTGTATACTCGAACCGTTTAATAAAGTAAAATAAATACTAAGTATTTATATAGACACACTCAAGAATCGTAACCTAATCGTCACCGAGTCGTACTCTCGACGTGGTCGAACCGGAGCCGAGTCGACGTTGCCGCTGATCCACTTAGCACTCTTAATTTAAGTTGACAGCCGTGTTAAAGGTTCTGCGAAAAGGTTTTAGTACTAGCTCTCCGTGTTGTTAACGTGAGATGGGATTTAGAAGACTTTATTAGTACTAAAACCGGCCAGGAGCGAGTTGAAACCACGGAGGGTTCCGCTTCATTATCTACGAAACGAGCCAAAATATTATGTTTGTTGTATGAGAGTTCTATCAAACGATATTAAGGGCCTATTACAAAGAAGGGCACGTCGCATATACGCGGTGAATTCGTTCCGTACACCCGTAAAGCATTCGCTGCGCGCTGGTTCCGCTCCGCAGTATTGTGTTGTAGGGATCTAACGCGTGACTTTTGTCCAGAATGTCCGTGACGACAGCAGCACCCCGCCGCTGTACCGGCACGGGTATGCAGCGAGAGACGACACCAGCTCACCAGGGTCTGCAGCGTCAGCCTCGCCGCGACCCTGCAAGGATGATGACGCACCGCCGACGGCTACTTGCACTGACTCCCATGACTTCTTCTCTCGTGAGTATACTTCAGTTAAACGGAATATCTAAATATAAAAGAAAATAATAATTGAGTTAGTTACACTACTTGTGACTCAAGAATGGTTGACCCGTTTAAGCCGAAAATTAGACGGGAGATAGCTTAGACCCGGGAGAAGGACATAAGATGCATATAGGTTAAGTTAAAAGTTGAATAACAGATTTCAAAATTATATTAACGTATATTTCTGAACGCGTAGGACGGAAATCGCTTTGTGGGTTTAAAGAAACATAAATTAGCCTGGAGTTTGGAAGTTGTTGATTGGAAGTTGTTGACACTCTTACTTCAGAGAACACTTTAATGTCGATCCTGCGCCCGATCTCTCTCCGGTTGTGCCGGACCGCCTTCCCACCGGGCTATGAGAGTGAGATCTGTTAGAGATAACAGCTTCAGAGGTCGACTATCGGCCTGGACGTCTTTATTATACATTTCTGAATGGCATGTCCATATATCACGATTTGTGGGAAGTGTAGACACCTACGTCCATTTGGGCAGCTGATTTGATTGAAGATAACGTCTCACATCAATTCACCTGTTACCAAAATTGACATCAGTTTAACGAAGTGGTTAACCTAACTGTGTTACGTGAAATTTGTAGTTGGCAAATGCATGTAATTATTGGTAAATGTGTTCATGTGATAAGCAAACCATTACTGCATCAATTAAACGCTCTAATAGTAATTACTGGTGGCCTATTGTTATTGTATTGGTCGTGTTAAATGCCCGAATACGCACAATCTATACTAATATTATAGGTAAAGCTGAAGAGTTTGTTTGTTTGAACGCGCTAATCTCAGGAACTACTGGTCCGATTTGAAAATTTCTTTCAGTGTTAGATAGCCCATTTATCGAGGAAGGCTATGGCTACTTTTTATCCCGGTACGGGAAGTAGTTCTCACGGGATGCGGCTGAAACCGCTGGCAGAAGCTAGTTGGCTATACAAACCTGTTTGTTTGACTAGCCGTTTTCTAGCGGCAACTACTGCCCATACCGGGATAAAATATAGCCTTTCGGGAAGAGTGTAGCTTTCCAACAGTGATATTTTTTTTTTCAAATCGGTCAGTTGTTTCGGAGCCTTTGGGATACAAACAAAAAATGTTTCATCTTTATTATATGTCGTATAGAAGTATATCTTGCACTGTAAATATCAAACTCCTTAGGGATCTCAGATCATTTTTGTTAATGAACAATACGACCATGAACGAAACTAAGCCATTGCTTAGAGGAGGCATCTTACTTCATTTCACTCCCTGATTCGCTTGCCCATTAACTTTTTTACTCGAAATCCTTAAACCAATAATGTATGTGAAAGGCAAGAGCGGTTTGAACTTTTAATGCGATTTTGTGATTGCAGCTAAGGTGATCATTTGTGTTTTAAACATAGTAGGTACACATTATGTAAGTACACATTTTGGATATGTAGGAAAAATTAAAGATACACACAGGCATACCTTGGAAAAGAGACCTAATAACTTACATATGTAGTATCGACTAAGACAATCGTCCGCCGCCTTTTCCCAACTAAGTTGGGGTCAGCTTCCAGTCTCACCGGATTCAGCTGAGTATGTACCAGTGTTTTTAAGGAGCGACTGCCTATCTCACCTCCTCAACCCAGTTGCCCGGGCAACCACTCTGTAATACTGGTTGTCAGACTTTCAGCTAAGACAAAAAATGTGAGGAAAAATATTGGATCCTTGGATGCAGGATGTGTTCTACTGTCATGCAAATGCACCGGCAGCAAAGTTGACCCTCCCTCAAGCATATGTACTAAAGAGCACAGCACAATCGAACCTATATTCCATTGATGTTTTGTCCAGCGGATGGTGAGCGCAAGTCGTCATGTGGCGTTTGTGGCGCTCGACTGGGGCCTGGAGTGGCGCAGGCTCACTTTCTTCAAGAGCTGCAGCACTTGTACAGCTTGAGCGCCCTGCCGAGGGACACCGCTGCTCCACCACAGCATTCGCTGCATCATCAGGATGAGGATGCACGCTGGGAGGTAAATTCTGCTGTAATGTCAACAATTTAGGGGATAGACTCATCAACACGCTTGCCACTGGGCATGCCTGGCTGGGGAGATCTGCCTATAGCTACTGAGCTACCTATAGCCTATAGCTTGGGGGGAACCCTTGCCCAGTAGTCGACGTTTTTCGGTTGTAACGACGATATAAGTATATTATTGTTCTGAAGTCTTACTCGCTATTAGTTATTTGTTCAAAATGTCGATGTATATGTGTTTTTGAGAGGAAAAAGAGTGTTAGGTGTTTTCAAGAAGGGTTGTCGACGCGCTTAATGAAGACCGCGGGCGCCCTCTCATGGCTCCTCCCGAACATCGGGAGGCCCGGCGACCAATGCCGTCGTCTATACGCCGGCATTCTCAAGAGTATGGCCCTGTACGGGGCCCCAATCTGGGCAGACTCACTGTGCAGACGGAGAAATGCCGCTGCCATCCGAAGGCCACAGAGGGTCATTGCGCAGCGGGTGGCGAGGGCGTACCGTACAGTGAGTTTTGTGGCGGCGTGCGTTCTGGCGGGAACCCCTCCTTGGGAGCTCGAGGCTTGGGTGCTCGCCAGAGTGTACGACTGGAAGGCGGCGCAGAGGGCACTAGACCGGCACCCGGACCCAATAGAACGGGAAGAAGTTCGGGAGGAAGCGAGGGAGGCAATAACTGGGCATTGGGCCGAGGACCTTGCCTCGGCAACGTTCGGTCGCCGGACGTTGGATGCCATCGGGCCTGTCCTGAATGGCTGGCTCAATCGGCGGCACGGGTGCCTCTCGATGCGTCTGGTGCAGGTGCTGTCCGGGCATGGCTGCTTCGGATCGTACCTGCACCGGATTGGGAGGGAGGAGACTCCACAGTGCCACCACTGTGAAGCCACGCTGGATACGGCAGAGCACACACTCGAGGTGTGCCCATCGTGGATTGAACCCCACCGCACCCTGGTGGCAGTAATCGGAGACGACCTCTCGCTCCCCAGCGTGATTGCTGCCATGCTGCGAAGTGAGGAGGCATGGGAAGCGGTGGCCTCCTTCTGTGAGGACGTCATGTCACAGAAGGAGTCGGCGGAGCGCGTGCGGGAGAGCGACCCTCTCGCGGCGCCGCACCGCAGACGAAGAAGGGGTGGAAGACGGCGAACACAACGTCCGTCCCCATCCGCCCTGGGGGGTGATCAGCGGGCGACAGGCGCGGGGGCGCCACCGCCTGCATCACAAGGATCACCCCCTGTGCTCCGGCCGGTATAAGGACCCCTCCCCACTGGGGGGAGGCATGAGGGGCCTGCCGTGAGGCGGGCAATCGCCGGTGGGGGACTGGACGCCATAGATTCCCAGACCCCCTCCACTCAGGCGAGGTCGGAGTGCCGCTGGGCCTTTTTAGTGGGTATATCGGGAACGTGTTTACCGGGGAGTCCCACATACCCCTCTCCCGTCCCTCGACGGGAAGGGGATGCGTAATAGCATTTTTAGCCCAGCGACAACAAAAAAAAAAAAAAGGTGTTTTCAAGAAAATGCACACCAAAGTTTGAATAAAACGATATACTTACTGCTTATCTTATTAATTATAACAAGCCTTTGTCCAGTACCAGTGGAAGTTCAAAATTACTTTTTAAATAGACTTCAAAATCTCGTTTCTCTACCAGACATACCAGCGGATCCGCGCAAACCGGCAGCGTCGGCTGAAGCTGCGGACTCGCAAACGTCACCACACGGTGGAGAGCATGCTGGGGTACGACCTGGACGAGGAGCGCCGAGAGGAGCGGCCCCGGGAGCCCCGGCCTTATGACGCGGAGGACGAGCCCGTCGATGTGGAGGGAGACTCGCTCGGATGGCCGGAGGCGGCTATCAATGTTGACGGTGAGTCGAATGTTTTGGATACTTTTGGTAGAATAGGTAATCAATGATTTAGGCCGGCAATACACGGACCGCTTGAAGCAGTCTGAGGCGACAGCTTCAAGCTGCGACTGCACAGTGAACTGCAGTTCTATGGACGCACATACACGAACCGCTCGAGCAGTTGCAACTGATTCGAGAGGTCACAGCTTGAAGCTGTCGCCCCTGACTGCTCCAAACGGTCCGTGAATTGGCGACCTTAGTCGCTTTTTTTTTTGAGGATTATGTTAATACAGACCTGTTTGGATCTTGATCTGAAACTTAACAAGATGACCAGTGTTCATAGGGTGTTGTAGAGTAGGTACGAAAGAATCTTGAAAGTCACAACGTTACTGTTGTGACTTTTGTGGGTTTACTCTTACGATTTTTTTATTTTATTTATATCTATTTATTTCACTTTAAAAAATATCTGTAAAACTAAGCAAAATCAATTCAAATATGGATGGGATTGAAAAAAATAGGTTATTCATCATTTTGTAGCGGCGGCCATCTTGGATTTTTATTTCGTAAAGTGCAATGTGTTCTACTTGTCAATCCCTTTCATTTGATACCCATATTGTATAGGTACCTTAAAAATAACTAGTCCGCCATCTTGTATATTTAGCCATGTTGGATTTAGGATGACGTCACATAGCTTAACGTGCATTGTCATCCAAACTAAACATGTATGCAAAATTTCAGCTCAATCGGTTGAGAGCAAGTGCCTTAAAATTGAGTTGTAAAATTTCACCCGAACACACATAGTTACATACATACATACATACATACATACATACATTGCAAGTTAAATAAAAGCTTGTAAAAAAAATACATCTTTTTTATTACGTTTATGTATGGCCAATGACAGATATTTGTCACTCTCCTTAGAAAAAGAGCCCCGCAGTGAGGGCGAGAAGCTGCACATCAGCTATGCTGAAGACCTGGAGATCTCCAGCACCAACGATGCCATGCAGTCACCAGAACGCGTGAGGTATTTTTTCTCTAAAACCCACACCACACCTCGTCCTTTAAGTACCCTTTCAATCAATCGAAGAGTGTTTTGCAATTAAAAGTACTTTGCTTTGATGTCGGTTAAAAGAATGCACATTTAACCAACTTGAAGTTCGTGTGACTCACTTATTTCTTTCTGGTTTTATGTTTACGCACGATGCTTAAGACATGGGTAATTCTGTCACCGTCCAGTTCGAACGAATTCATATATTGGTAAATGTTTAAGATGGTTGTGCACTAGGCTTAAATATTTAGAGCTATACAAACAAGAAAAAAATATGCAAAACACTCACACTGAACCTCCATTCTGACTAACGCTCCCTTTTCTACAGGATTGAGACCCCAAAGTCCATTTCTTTGGAGTGTCCGCCCAAAGCGGCGGAGAGCGTGGACAGGCCGGCGGAGGTATCTACCTCGGAGCCCTGGGGCGGGGCCGGAGCTCCCACTGTAGCTGCCGACGCCTGGCCAGCCCTGGCTGCAGAGGCCTATATTCAGGCAGCTCGCCATAAGCTCGATGGCGAAAACCTGCCATCATCTACTGATACTCGCAATTAAGCGTACCTATTTACGTGTCGTAGGGGTTTCAGACTAGTGAAAGCGTATTAACCTCGTGGAAGCACGCGTAGACATGCACAGACAACACATCAATCTGACAAATTTCTTCAATAGATTTTCAACCTTATCACAGATTGGTGAAATTTGACAGATTCGGGTAGGTTGACCTGCTGGCATCTGTACCTTATAGACGTTCTTATAAGTTTGTGTAAACGCGAGATTCAGAATAAGCACATAACATCCGCCAATGTTGTTTAGATGTGCGTTTCTGGATATTCACGGATAAAGCACTAGTCTGAAATCAAGTTATTTCGTCCTTATTGTCGTTTACCATTCGATGTGAATTCAATGTTTAGCATTCATCTTCAGTGTAGTGTTGTGACGCAATTAGAAAATTGGTTATCGACAGTTTTTAGAGTCGGTGTCGGATCTTTGAATAATACTGTTGTAGTAAGTACAACGTATCGATAAAGATTACGTATGGATATTGCAGAAACGCTTCATAATCAATCTTCTAACTTTGCAAACTATTTAGTGAAATATTTTATTACTAGTTAAATAGAAAATATTCATATCCGAAAGTCTTATTTGTAGGTACAACACATATTTATTGTCAGGTGGAATTCTGAATCGCTTTTCCATGTTAGAACCATATGTAAGCTAGTGTTTTGCTTTATCGATTATCTGTATACTACTCGATTTATTTATTGAAAGAAATTGATTTTTCAATTTCCCGCAACTTTGATCTGTTTCTAATAGGTAATTTATTATACACCTATGTAGGTAACGCAAACCAAAGATTTTTAGTCATCATTGCTAAAAAAATTGCGATAAAAAATTGAAACTATAGGTTTTTTCACCATAGGAATAAGGATGTGTAGTATCAGTATTTATTTCATGTAGTTCAACAACACTATTATATCGATAAATTGTAAATTATGTCGGAAGCCACTCAATCCATTAACGGCATACCAGGTCTATTAGATGTATAGATCGTAAATAGGTACTTAATTAGCAAGTATTACACGAACATCTAGAGGTAGGTATATTTAAGATTAACTTTTAACATAATGAGATATTGTTATTTATTTCCGTGTAAATACAATTAAAAGTTACGTCTATTTTAACGAGCAACTTAAATGTTATGTTCGCCAACGATTAAATTATCGATCTAAATTTAATGTATTTAACTAATTTAATATGTGTATCTAAAATAAGTATAGTAATTATTGTAAATTCATTGTTGTTAACTATGTGTACATAATAAATGTGTCAAATTGTTTCATGTTATAAAAATATCATATCGATAAAGTGCATAGAGATGCATCACTAGAGTTAGGCATTGTGTATATTATTCGTAAATTAACTATTATGGATATCTAGTAATTACTATTTACAATTGCATGCTTAGATGTATGTTCACGTTGCTTTGTAGAACTCATTTATCTTCAAACGTTACTATTTTTTTTAAACGAATTAATAAAAACAAATAGAAAAGTCAACAAATCGTATTCAAACTTCTTTATATTTATGATATAATTCACAAACTTTTACTATTCTCAGCCAACAAAGATTACATTACATTTACAATTTATATTCGACGTAACAATCAAAATGCTTTCAATTCCAGCTAACATCAGTTTGGACAACAATATGGGACCGGTCTACAAGCTTCTTAGCGGTTCAAAACATTCAAATATAGCAAATACAATACACAATAACCTAGAGAAGTCTAGATCTAGACAACTCAGCGTCCTTATCAAGCTAAGCCTAGACGAGTATCGATAAAAGAGAAGTCGAAGCTAGTGCTGCCCCCGCCCCCGTGAGTCCGCGGCCCGGGCGGACCATACCCGAGATTTGTTCCGTTAAAACCACGCGTTACGCACAGTTTACAACGAAGTGCACTTCAAAACGTCCATCGAAACCTACGAACAACTAAACGCGAGTTATCGAACATTCGTAACATGTCTGAACGCTACTTTGTTGATGAAAGACTGAAACTTGTTAGCATACGTACACATCCACTAATTTATTTAAACTTACGCAATTTGCGAAGCAATAGAAAACGAAGTATCGACATCGATTACAAGGTACTTGTCTACAACACTAGACAAAGGAACAAAGGACCTTCCAATGTAAACAAATAAGCTCAACAAATATAACACTGTGCAAAAGCATTGATGACGACTCTAATGACCTACAAAAAAAAACATTTTTTTTTAACCGAACCCGTATTTAAAGGTACCGATGTAATCATTACTTGCAATTCATGAATTATTGATTTTTATTTATAACATTTTTTAAGGCCTGACCCCAAACTAAATGGGGTTAACAGCTAGACAAAAAAAGGAGAAGAAGTTTGTCATTTTTGAACATTTTTAAATAAAAGCAGCTCGATAGAAACTGACGCAAAATCTAGGGCACGTCAGGGGTGTTCGTGGACGTTTTTGAAGCGCATACGTCTTCGGGCTAGTGCTTGGTAGGTTCCGTGGAGTGTTACTGTTGTGGATCCCCTATTTTGTAGGCAGAGTGCCGGTAGCCCTCCTCGGCTGTGGACGCGGTCGCTCGGAGAGGCTGTTCTGCCTCGCCTGACGCTCTGAACTCTTGTACCACCTGAGGAGACAAGAAACTTGTAAGGGAAGCAAGGAATTATTGCAGATTCTTGGTTCGAGTCTTACATTCTAAAATCTATGCCACATGAAGTACACGCTGTTTTTATTACTTAATTAGAAATCGATAAAGAGTTACACCCGACATATTCGATTTGAAAAATGAGAAATATATACATTCATAAATCACGAGCGTTTGTACGAGAATACTGTCTATCCACCGATGATATAAGACTTCATGGCAATAATAAAAAATAATAAAAAGAAATAAAAATAAGAATTAAATAAAACAAAACCCAACGGAATGTCCATAGATTACTAACCCTGCGTATATGTTCCTCTCGTGCCGCCAACTCCTTCGTGAGCTCATCCCTGCGCTGTTCCAGCTCCGGTTCATAATTCCCTTCCTTGATACATTTGTCGATATGTTCGTACTCCCTATAAAGGTTCGCGTACTCCGCAAGACTCTGTTTGGCCTCGTGACTCCCGCCGCGCCCCTTGGACGTGGCGCCGTCGAAGTCATCGCGATTTGTCGCGAGACTGCTTGAAACATTAATACGCAATTGAAAACTTATGTGGGAAACTAAGAAATTCTGGCTGCAGATTACTGAAGGGAATTAAGAAGTTAAACGGTTCTGCTGCATAACTCTCCTAACTTCATCTAAGTATTCAGCATGGAAGATGATGAACAACTAAAGCGCTTACGCCTCATGAAAACAGAATAAATCGTGTCAATATTGCTGAAGTAAAACCAAATATTCTTTTGTACTGATTTGAAATAGTGGGATGTGACATTCTTACGACATATAGTTATCAATCAGAGAGGCCCAGGCCTTCAGGTAACCGATTTATAAAAATGTAACTTTTACTGATCCTTGGGGAGCAATATAAGAGATGCCACTAAGGCCTAGTTCACCAACTACATAAAAGTTCACTATGAACTTTCACGTTCAAAAACGGACGTTTTATCGGTGAAAATGGGCGAGGTGCTAAAAAACACGTTGGATACTCACTTGTACATAGAAGTATAAAAGTAGTGTGGACGGGAGATAGCCCTCAGGAACCGAGGAACCATGCCATCTCCTTCACGGTACAACGTGAGGAGACGGTTGTAGGACATGTACTTGTAGGAGGGCAGGCGCAGCAACCGCCGGCCGAGGCGGATCGCGTTTATCTCGCGGTGGTCGAGCGAGGGTTGCTGTGAATCCAGTATACGGAGGATTCAATAATTTATCTGTCCGTGAATTTGTTCACTGGAGAAAGGAGTTTGATCGTATGAGGCTGGTAAGCAAATTCAGAGATGAGATAGGTTATTGAAATCCGTGGTAAGTGTTGACTGGCCTTCTTACTTTCCTGATGATTAATTTATATTAGAACTGCTTATTTTAAGGCGCTGTTTACAAATTGGCTAATACTGCTTGATTGAAAATCAGAACCTATCCGTATGAAACTGAGAAAACGCGTTTGATGTTAAGGGTGCATCTACACAGTGCAAATAGCTGGAGCAAGTTAACATGCGCGAGTGACAAGATCACGCGGGTGGGTGCTTTGGTACATGTGGTACATGCGCGACGAGTCGCTGGGCCCACACGTTATTAAAATGCATGTAACCTGCGCATGTGCCTCAATATGCGCAAGCTACTTGCACCGTGTAGATGCACCCTAACTTGCTTCAGCTACATGCACCGTGTAGACACAACCTAAGCTTATGTCAAGAAATTTTCGGAAAAAGGAATGAATTTTGAGACTCACGACTGTTGCACTCTTCATCCCGTACGAGGGAACGTGGCCCAAACCTGGAAATAAAGAGTTATATCTCACTCAAACTCAAATTGAATATAGCAAAACTGACAAAAAGATACGTACCCATATGATGCGCGATTGTAAGGGGTATGCCAGACAACGGCTGTTGTATTTTGAGCCCATTTAAAACCTGCAAAGAGCAAATGTTAAATAGATAGGTATGGAAACATAATAAAAATATTATGCCCCTTATGGAGGATTTTAGAACAGAGATGAGCGTATTCCGAAATATAATTCAGTATACTGGCTAGTACAAAGACTCCATATTGAAAATAGTGTTAGTGCTTGTCATTGTTACGATAAAAAAAAGGCAAAAGTACAATATCGCGTCAGATCATACTATACTAGCTTCCACCCGCGGCTACGCCCGCGTGGCGTGTTGATAAAAAGCAGCCTATGTGTTAATTCAGGGTATTACCATACCTATGTACCTACCTGTTACACCCTTTTTATCGTCCCACTGCTGGGCACAGGCCTCCTCTCACACGGAGAAGGATTGAGCATTAATCACCACGCTTGCTCAATGCGGGTTGGTGATTTCAGACTTTATAGTCCAGGTTTCCTCAAGATGTTTTCCTTCACCTTTTTATCAGCCATTGGTGTCCAAGATATACTTAGAAAGTACATACAAACTTAGAAAAGTTGCATTGGTACTTGCCTAACCTGGAATCGAACCCGCGCCCTCATACTCGAGAGGATGGTTCTTTACCCACTAGTCACTAGGCCACCACGACTTTTTTTTTTGCACCTACCTACCAAATTTCAACTATCGGTTCAGCCGTTTTTGCGTGAAAGAATAACGAACATACATCCATACATTCTCATAAACTTTCACATCACTACATAGTATAAAACAAAGTTGCTTTCTCTGTCCCTATATCCCTACGTATGCTTAAATCATTAAAACTGCACAACGGATTTTGATGAGGTTTTTTTATAGATAGAGTGTTTGAAGAAGAAGGTTTATATGTAAAATATCATCTATCTAGTATCAGCACTACGCCCGTGCGAAGCGGGGGCGGGTTGCTAGTGCTAAATAAAATCAACTGACCTGTTGTATATTAACTCCGATGTTATGTGAGGGCGCGGTGCTCTTGCTCACCACGAAGGGTATGTTGGTGTGGTTGGAGGTACCGTAGTAGTACCTCATGCCGGCTTGCTTCATCTGAGACGCGACTGTCGGCAGCTCGTAGCGGCGGCTCCGGTACTTCACGCGCCGAGGGTGGTGGTCCTGGTATGAAGTGAACAGGGTTGAAGAATAGGTATCATTCAAAACATTTATTTGCGGTTATGTTATGACACAAAAAAAGACAAGCAAATAAACATACAAACACACAAAAAAAACATGGTAAAATAGCAAAACAAAAGAACAAGGTAGGAAAAACACGCGTGTGGATCAGAAAATATTTGATAGGCTGTTTTTGTCTAGTCAAATCATAAAAAAAAAAACTAAGATATAGCGCGTTGGGAGTGGGGGCTCATGACGTTAAGTTCAGGTATTTGTACCAAAGAGTGATCGGCGTACAGAACAAAATTCAAAGGTAGTTAAAAAAGTAGTGTGTAAGTAATATGTAACTTTTTTTATGGGAGGGAAGTAAAAAAAATGTTCAGAGATTTAGCGTAAATTCGCAAAACAAAGAAACTGAATTCGGAAAGATAACAAAATGAACTGAAAACACAATGCAACTAACCTTTTTGAGCTCCATTTGGTCCATATTCTGTTCTAGAGGGCCCATGGACTCGTCATTTTCACGTTTGGGTGGCAGGCGAACTGGAAAGACTAAAACAGTAAAATATTTCATGTCTCCAACAACCTACCTATCGTTTTTTTTATTGTATTTTGCGAGCCCCATTTAGAAGTTTTGGCAAAGAGTTTGGTTAACATTTCATACTTTTCTTAAAAAGTGGTAAGGCGCTGGTTGGAAACTTGTGAAAACGAATGAAATCTTATTACTCTGTCTGTGTCTGTTACGATTGCACGTCTAAACCACTGAACTGATTTTAATAAAATTTGGTACAGAGATAGAGCTGATCTTGAGAAAAAACATTGGATAGTTTTGATTCCGGACTTTGAAGAGTTCTCTTGGAAATGCGATATAGCAGAACTCGACCTGGGCGAAGCCGCGGGCGGAAGCTAGTAAGCTTATAAACTTATCGCTCACCTTTCTTTTTCCTCTCTATGGGCGGTACAGGAGGCGGGGGTGCTGTGGTCTGCCTCCTCACGTCCGTGGGGCTGTTCCGGCTCTTGTTGAACAGTTCCACCACTGGACGCTCCTCCACTTGATGGGCTCCTGACGCAAAAGCTTCCTTCCCTTTAGGGAAATGAGAAATACCGAATGAGAACATTCAGATGAGTCCATACGTTATTATACGGTAGATTAGATGTATCCTGCAGTTTTAACAGCGTCCCGGGATCCGCGTCCAGCGTTCTTCCCGTACCGGGACAAAATATAGTCCATGTTACTCGGGAATGGTCTAGCTAGCTACCAAAAAGAGAAAAAAATGTTTCAAATCGATTCATTAGTTAAAAGATAAAAAAATGTTTCAAATCTTATTTATTATTATTATATACTAGCTTTTGCCCGCGACTTCGTTCGCGTGGAATAGTGATTTTTGGTTTGACCAATAGATGGCGCTATATGTCCGAAATAAATTTTATTTTTATTTTTATATTTTTTTGTAATAAAAACTATCCTATGTCCTTTCTCAAGTTCCAAACTATGTCTGTACCAAATTTCACACAAATCGGTTCAGTAGTATAGGCGTGAAGAAAAGACAGACAGACAGACAGAAAGACAGACAGACAGACAGAAAGACAGACAGACAGACAGACAGAGTTACTTTCACATTTATAATATTAGTTAGGATTACTGAGGAAATCCGTAATCAGTTCATGCAGACACGGCATGTGCGGTCGGCAGTCGAAGCCGACAGCAAGAACTCAAAACGTACCTTAAAATGGGTGATGATAACAACTTACCTGAGGAATGATGGCTTTTGTTGGAAGGCACACGGTGACGGACCGGCGGCGACGGTGGAGCACCCCGCCACTGAACCGGCATTTGATCAGCTAACCGATAACGAAACAAATAAGGTGAAAGCTTTATAAGACTTGTTAAGGCGCGTCCCCGAGCAAAACGCAGCGGAAGCCATTGATGTACAGTTTTTTGGAGTTAACTTCTCTTTGTCTAAATCAAATACCAACTAATAAAAAATACATACAATTTGTAGACATTCTTGACTCTTGAATCGTAGTTTTTTTTTTCGTTTTAAGCAGAATAATGTCTAATTATAGGGTCACAACAAAACCACAGAAATGAGAAATAATCTAATATATCTAATTTATTTACTACCTAAACTAATAGATAGGTAATTTAATAACGAACATTATGGTAGTTTTATTTTTTTCAAAACACGAACATTTTATTTTATAAACATTTTAATCCAAAGTATGAGCGTTCTCGCTACGTATTTCTTGCGCCGAGTTTGTATGGCGCAGAGGTTCAAGGTCATTTGCTCAGAGTACCGTCTTAATAATATAAGGCGACTGGGGGGAAATTAGTAAGCGATAGTCGTTGTGACCTAATAGCTGAAGAACCAACCTCTCAACCACTCCCGGTCGGCTCAACGGTCCTTGTCATACAAATCGTAACCTAACACGACTTTCTTTTATTTAGCACTTGTTGTTCCTCGCGTTTTCATCTGCGTCTAGGGGTAACCTTTTCCCGTACACGGATAAAACATAGGCCATGTACAGCGCGCATATAAAGTAGCTATGTAAGGCGATTGTCACACGGTACCGCTCACCGCCACGGAGCGGATTTCGTAGCGGCTCCCCGCGCGGTAAGACGGTTTGCATGCCTGTCAGCGCAGATGGATTTTACGCGGATTTGACCTGTTTGATCACAGACACTGGCAAAAGTGCAGCGCCCCACCGCGTAGAGGGGCAGTGGCGGTACGAGTAAGAGCACCGCTCGAACGCGCGGTCAGGCGGTGTACGTGTCAAGATCCGCTTCACCGCCTACCGCGGCGGTGCGCGGTGCCGTGTGTTAATCGCCTAACAGTGAAATAATTATCAATCGGTTCCGTAGTTGCGGAACCTATTCGATCAACCAAATCTTCTTGTTTTATATATGACTAGCGACCCGCACCGGATTCGCACGGGATTTCAGTACTTCCCTACTATTTAATGTATGTTACTATACATTTGAACTTTCTTCTTTAATCACTCTATCTACTAAAAAAACCTCATCAAAATCCGTCGCGTAGTTTTGAAGATTTAAACGTACAAAGGGATATAGGGACAGAATAAGCGACTTTGTTTTATATATATTGTATACTAGCTTCTGCCAGCGGTTTCACCCGCATCCCGTGGGAACCTCGGCACGGACCCGGATAAAAAGTAGCCTATAGCCTTCCTCGATAAATGGGCTATCTAACACTGAAAGAATTTTTCAAATCGGACCAGTAGTTCCCGAGATTAGCGCGTTCAAACAAACAAACAAACAAACTCTTTAGCTTTATAATATTAGTACAGATGTAGTGACCATAGAAGCACAGATTAAATGTAAATATGTACGTTACCTTCTTTAGGGATGACTTCCTTGGGCACATGCCTCCGCCGACTGGACGACTGTTTCCCTGGACGCGCATCTACGGGCTTCTTCGTACTTATTACTGGGCTGCAACTTAATCATTATATTATAGACCCTGTAAAATCACTTCATTAAAAATCTGGCTCGAAATACTTAAGAAACGTCTTCTTTCTGACCTTCAACTTTTGAGGGAGTAGGCTAAAAGTTAAAAAATAAGCAACCAAGTGAATATTTTCCTCCTAGACTGCCCGCACGTCCGATGATAATTATATTCGGTGACCGATTTTTGTGGGAGAAAAATGAACACACTGATAGTAATAGTGCAACGCTCTCGTCCTACAAGTCTGTCAGAAAGTCCTACAAAAATCAGCCCGATTATCTGGCTTACAGAAAGTTTGACATGGGCTGCCTCTTAGTTGAAAACATATTGCACCCACAATAATCGCTTGGGAACAAGTCAGACGCCATAAGAACTCAAGGAACTCACTTCTCCGAGGGTCGTTGGTAGACATCGAAGGCGTCGTACTCCGCGCCGATCTCGTCCTGTCCGCAAGCCACTTCCAGCACTTCATCACTGGCGTCCTGTCCGCGCTGACCACAGATACCTTACAACAGTACATTTCTACTTAGAACGTAGATAGGCAGATAGTTAATACGTTTATTCAGCATTGGCCGTTTTCCCGCGGTTTCACCCGCGTCCCGTGGGAACTGCTGTCCTTACCGGAATAAAATATAGCTCATGTTACTCAGGAGCATTGTAGCTATCTAGCAGTGAAAGAATTTTGGAAATCCGACAAGCGGTTCCAAAGATTACCCGATTACTCTATACATACCTCTTTATATCTCTTTACTAGCCGTTTTCCCGCGGTTTCACCCGCGTCCCGTCGGAGCTGCTGACCGCACCGGGATAAAATATAGCCTATGTTACTCGCAGATAATATAGCTTTCTAATGGTGAAAGAATATTTGAAATCGGTCCAGCAGTTTTTGAGTTTATCCATTACAACCAAACAAACAAACAAAGTTTTCCTCTTTATAATATTAGTATAGATAAGTTGTTGTCTTTTGTTTGTCTTTAATATTTGTATAGACAAACGAAAGACAACAACTTACGGCCGTTCCCAAAATTTTACCTATCTGATGTGCTTACTGGAGACAGAATTATGGCATTAGTCCCATAATGTCAAATTATTATGTATAGTAAGCAAAATAATAGAGATAGAAACGGCCGTAAGATCATTTCCCGAGCCTTTTCCCAATTATATTGGGGTCGGCTAGTCGGCTTCCAGTCTAACAGGATGCAGCTGTTCGCCAGTGTTTTACAAGGAGCGACTGCCTATCTGGCCTCCTCAACCCAGTTATCTGGACAACCCTTAGAGCCCTAAGGCCGTAAAATATACAATAAATAAAGAAACACAATTACTATCACCATCCGCCTGAGACCGCTGCCGCCGAAGCTTTGGATACGCTCGATGTTCTGAGCTCGCTGGATAATCCTATTGTAATAAAAAAAATGGTGTTAGTTCTTGAAGATCTAATGTATAATTTAAGTTCATTGTCGTCCACTGCTGAACTGAACGTAGGCCTCCCCCTATGAAATGCTAATCATAGGGTCTTATGCAGTCCTTTGTGGTATTGCAATGAGGCCCAAGTTCACCGACAATATATACATCAGTTTTCTTAAAACGACTTACTATCTATTTTCAACGATTTAATAATGGGCCAAAAGGTTCTACCTAGGCCGTAAACTATCAGCATCAAGGTAAGGAAATAGGAATTAACATTCTATACTCAATATACAAAAGCAGATCAAACTACTAACACGCTAAATAATGAAAGCTTACCGCAACGTGCTCCTGTCCTGGATGCCTAAAGGCCTGGTTGTACCCTCGAACTTGGCCCAACATCCGATGTTGTTCAACGGTGGCGGGGTCCAGGTACCCTCGCGTAGGGTTGGGAGGCACCTCCAACCGGCGAAGTCTTGAGGCTTGCTGCGACACCTCTGTAATCAGCAAGGCTGGCACAATTTTCCTATGCTAAACTAAGCAAATGAGGGCAGGGATACGAATGTGCTTGAATGTTCGACAATTTTTGGTGACCTATTTATCCAACCTAAATTCGGGAGAAAATTTAATGAAAGTTGGATGGATATATTGTTTTGAAAGACTGTCGTGACAGTTATGAAGGGGTAGGTAAGAGCTTGCGCCCACATTTTCTGCCTAAGCAAAATTATAGTCATTTGGACCAGCCAAGTACTCCTTGACAATCTGGCATCGGGCGAATGTCATTTTCTCCTCATTCACCCCGTTATAATTAGGTAGAAAAAGGTCAAAATATTTGTACTTTTGAGTCTCCGTTGAAAAAAATTAATTGCAGCTGCACCTACTGCTCAGCTATTAAGCAGGAGTCTAGTTTTACTAAAGTTAGGTGTAATTCTCTTTCAAACTATATGGCAGTTCGGAACTTCGCGCGTATGGCTGCGCAGTAGGTATACCCACGTGTGCTCGGAAGTTAGTTGTGAACCGCCATAGAGTTAGGCGACATGTATACCAGTAATTGAACTCAGTAGTACTTACTTTTCTTAGGTTGCGTTCGCACAGTAATGAAGGGTACCTTGTCTGGTGTCTTTGGCGGATCAGATACTCGAGTCATGCTGGAAGACCCCAAATAAACATTATTATGAACATACACGTGCCTATAGCAACACGAAAACTTAGAATATGTCAAATCAAATAAGAGCGTGAGGCCAGGTTATTAAATTATTAATTTTTGTTGAATTGTGTACGGGTCAAATTATATGAAAACAAATAAAGGTCTACTGTTCTACAGCGTCCTGAAGAAAAACTGCGTGAAATAAACATGTACCTTCGTTTTTTGAGTTTTCGTTTTCTTTTTAAAGATTTGATTAATTCAATTTTCTCCTGAAGGTCGTCGCATCTTGCTTCAGCTGTGGTGAACTGGTCATCCATCTCCGGTATTGAAGCTAATAAAATGTGTTAGGTATACATGTTATCTTAGCTCTTTAGGTCCCATATTCTTAACTTGATCTATGAGACCGTGATTAGAGCGCCGTCCTATAATGTCCAAGTGCTGGGCCAAAAAGGGATGAATGAAAAAGAACTGCATGCAGGTTACATAGGTAAGAAGAAAAGTCGTGGTGGCCTAGTGGGCAAAGAACCGATCTCTCGAGTATGAGGTCGAGGCTCGGGTTCGATTCCAGGTCAGGCAAGTACCAATGCAACTTTTCTAAGTTTGTATGTACGTTTGTAAGTATATCTTAGACACTAATGACCGTGTTTCAGATGGCACGTTAAACTGTAGGTCCCGGCTGTCATTGAACATCCTTGGCAGTCGTTACGGGTAGTCAGAAGCCAGTAAGTCTAACACCAGTCTAACCAAGGGGTATCGGGTTGCCCGGGTTACTGGGTTGAGGAGGTCAGATAGGCAGTCGCTTCTTGTAAAGCACTGGTACTCAGCTGAATCCGGTTAGACTGGAAGCCGACCCCAACATAATTTGGGAAAAGGCTCGGAGGATGAGGTAAGAAGAAATTAGTATATGAGAGGAAGTTTCGATTAACAACGTGATGATGGGCATGTAATGCAAAGGAACCTATGAAGTTCGTAAGGTTAGAAGAATGGATGAAAGGGGCAACAGTACCCAAAGTAGGACTGAGTGAATGACGATATGGCTGAAGATAATGTTACTTGTGAGATGACGCCAGACGTAGGAACATGGAAAAAGACATGTTGCGTTGACCCGAAATAAAATGGGCTAAGGACAGGACGATGATGAATTACTACATGTACCGTGGAGTTTCTTGCTCCACGGTACATGTAGAGGTTATTCTTCCAAGGTTACACTCCTCCGTGCACCTAGCTATTGACCTTTCGTGAAAACCTGCGATATTTGAATTAAAAAAAAAAAAACTCGAAAAAACTGTTAAGGACGATAATGAGCTTATAGATAAAACTGTAGGACAAAATATGAGGGTAATTTCGGGACGTAAGAGAATATGGGACACTGCTGCAAATCAGTTTCGTCTCAGAAAAATATGAAAACCCCTGTAAGATAATGAGGTACAAATTGGTCATGATATTCATACAATATCTTAAATTATGAATCTCCAAGATACCTAAATGATGCTAAATCAGAATCCACATAGATATAATATAACTTTAAGGAAAGGACTAGATATAATAGTACGAACCATTCATGTCCAGCTTGCGCTCGGATCGAGTCCCCTCTAACACGACTCCAGCCAGGCTGCTGGAGCTCCTGTGACGCTTATCTACAATCATTCAGCATTATTTATACATTAACTACGCTCTTTATTTTTACAGAGAGAAGGTACACGTTCCTACGAGATATTATGTAGTGTTCTACAAGTCCTTTCCAAAAATGTACCAATTATAAGCTGGAACTATTCGAAATTTTCTTCCGTATGACCAAAAATATCACCATCCACGTCGCAAGACAGATTCCATTGTCGATGTTACGATACTACGCCATTTTGACATAAGTTCACTTATCTAACACAGTACCTACCCATAATTTCAATCGAAATAGAGAAGCAAATTAAAATTCTTATATATAAATCAGAACTAAAAACACCATATTCATCGTTGGACGTCCGAATTCCTGTCAGCACTTAGAAGCGAACTATCTGGACCAACCTTTAGATAACTTTAAACCGTCGCCCATATTAACTTGAAATTTTCATAGCACCTACTTGAAAGCTTTGTGCTAATTTTAAATAAACAGAACGACTGATTAATAAATATAAAAAGGGAGTTATAATAGTAAAAGCACTAAAAAATCATTACGTCAAAGTTGTCAAAATAATATCAATCCTAGAACAACGAAACATCATATTTACTTCAAAATCTATGTGCTTGTGTTGGCGACAATAACACTGGCAGGCTATGGTGTCCCGTGAAAGCTAAAATTTAGTACAGCAAGCTGTTTCCCGCGGTTCCACTCGTGTCTTTTTAAATATTCAAAAACCTTTGTGCTGTTTGTAGACCTGCCATTTCAGCTGCGTTTGGACTGTTAATCAGTTACAGGTGTATTCTTTTTATATTCATAAAGCCTTGTACAGACGAGTCGTTCCAATGTACGTATAGTCGGTTAAATATACAATGTGTAGTGAGTGCGCGTACAGACTGTAGCTTGGACTAAATCAAACGTGGTCCAGGTCTTGTCTGGAGTGGCCGTTGCGTACTGTAGGTACTGACTTATTGCTTTGTATCGCGTACATTGGAACGCCTAGTCTGTACTAGGCCTAATGATTTGAGTATCGCAGTGTTTGTGATCCTAGCAATGCCATTATGCAATGCAAGGTACTGTATTATGGGTTCTGTAAATATTCGTGTTTTATTTCTTGATTTGCAGCAATGTCTAAAACATGTAGATAAATGCGGTACACTTGAAGATGAGCAGTAAAACATTTGTTAATCGTTAAATAAGTTGAATAATATTTATGAAAGATTTTACATTGCTGAACAGTATCGTGAGGTAGGTACCTTGTTACATAAATAAAATAAAACTTTTAGTTTAATCTCATTATATATTTATTCCATATACACCTATAACTACTTCTTGACACAAAGAACATATAACTGCACTGATAATGCATAAACATATAAAATAATCATCGTCCATGTAAATTACATGAGACGCTAAATAAATATTAATTCAGAAAACTTGTTACCTTTTCCATGCGTAAAAAAGTATACAGTAGCTTATATACATAAAATGTAGTTATAATTTCGAGTACATGTATATTTGCTATAGTTGACATAATTAGCCCCCAGTCAGTAATTGTATTATATTTAATTATAATAATCATTAATTGCACCCTTTATATAATGAATCATTAGTATGAAGCGAGCTTCATCATGTACTGAAGTTTGTACAGTGATGGAGAGAAATGATTTGTTTGCTATTTTCATTAATATGACGTATTTGTATTGTTGTGTATCAAGCGATCTTGTAGGAAGCGGCGATCGCACGATACGCAAGTACTGGCAAACTGAAGCTACGTTATAAACAATACGCACCGTCTTATGCCACAATATATATTTATTGATATATTAGGCGCAAACTCATTGATTCCTCGTTATTTACGTACAGTTAACCCAAATTTAGTGTCCAGTAAATGCAACTTTTATTTCATGGAATGATGAATTTATGTAATTATCAGTCCAACCTCATATTGCATGATAGACATTATTGTTCAATAATAATAGATTTACTCTGTATAGCGTCACAAAATTTAATTTATAGTTTGAATCACTTAGCGATTAATATTTGCCTGTTTTTAGAATATAATGCTAATTATAGTAGTTTGGTGTTTAGTAAATCTTAAGTGTTTTATATCAAACTTATTTTTAAAACTATGTAGAACACATCGAAATAATATAAAACACAAACATGGACGGCCGTCTATACAGACAGGCGTTGTATTCATTAAAATATAATGTTTTTTTTTAAAAATAAAAGTTAGTATGTTACCAAGTAATACTTATAAAAATACATAGACGCACTGTGCATAGCAAATATTGTGCATAAAGTCGCTTCGTTATGCTAGCGCACACTAGCGCAAACAATTTCGTTTTCCGATCAACATCATTGTTTATTCTATAAATACAAAGTGATTGTCAGCATACAAGTTGTTCATATCAGTCAAACTATATAATGGTAATTTAGATAAAAAAAAATACTTTCTAATCCGCGTAATCAAACGCTAGAATTTGAAAAATTAATTAACCTACGTGATTATCGACGGATGATTACACCCCTTACAAATAGGGAATCTACAGAGCCATAACAGCCGTCAGTTACACATAATCCATTATATTCCATAAAATATCTAAGGACAATAATTTATTGTGATATAAATTTTATTGGATTTGACAAAAAGCATTCGCAAGGCTTGCTTTGGCTCGTAAACTCTGTGCAACCTCCAAAATTGTTTCACCATGCATAGTACAGATTTAGTAGTAGCAGTTTATTCATTAAAACTGTATTTAGTGGTAAATAGGTACCAAATGACTGTCTGACGCTTTACTTAAGTAAAACGCCTACGAATATATTAACGTCACGTAATTATTTCGCAAAGAACGAGTCCTGGTAGTTGTAAACCGATTCAGACTTATCTTTTATTTATTTCTTTATTAGTCAAAACGCAAATAGTACACACTGTGTATGTACTACGCCTAAACAAATGTACCTGTCACTTTTTATCTTAAATCAAAATTCAGTAAAATACAGACATTCCATTGAAAATTCAGCCCAACTTATGTTGAAACAGAGTATATAAATTTTTTAAAATACATTTTATTGAATGTTTATAATCGATATTTTATTAAAAGTAGCGTACACGTAATTTATGATTCTATTATATTTGAATACATTCCGGAAATATTTAATAGTCATTACGACATTGTAAATAAAAGTTAATTGTTCGAAAACGTTTCGTATGAATAATATTATATGGTAAAATACTAAAATGTACGAGTGATGAGGGCAGTCGCGTGTTACGCATGCACGTGGTGGGGCGGTTCGACTCGGAGCCCCTACTCTTTACAGCAGAACACATTTCTTTTTCCTGGCGGGCTCTGGCGGCTCCAGCGCTGCTAGTATGGCCTCGTCGAATACGTTCTTAAGTCCTTTCTGTAAAGTAATGAACAAAAACTTCATATACTTCCTGTCTTATCTATAAACTAGCGACCCGCTTCGCACGGGGGGGGTAACAGTATTTCCCCATTATTTAATCTATGTTATTATACATATAAACCTTCCTCTTTAATCACTCTATCTATTGAAAAAAAACCGCATTAAAATCCGTTGCGTAGTTTTGAAGATTTAAGTGTACAAAGGACCATAGGGACAGAAAAAGCGACTTTGTTTTATACTACATATGTAGTGATATGAGCATAATAATGTTGAGTGTTGCCCAGGTAACTGGGTAGAGGAGATCAGATAGGCAGTCGCTCCGTGTCAATCACTAGTATTCAGCTGCATCCGGTTAGACAGGATGGCAACTCCTGCATAGTTGGGAATAGGCTAGACAAATGATGATTGATTGATACAATCGAGTATTCCATTACAATAGGTCACCTATGGTGTCAAATCTGATGTTTATCTTTTAAAAGAATGTTACTTTATGCAGAGTTCATGACATTCAACCCGTAATGAAAATATTTGCAACTTAGGTCATTCAAGCACCATTTTGTTTTTTCAACACTCAGGCAATGGACATTCATGTTTTACTAATACTCTGCAGACGTTTAAAATCACCTGATCGTTATTATGACGGCAACGAAATTACTCTCAAACATAAGGAAGTCATGTTTTTGCAAATATTATGGAATTATTTGATTCTTCTTTTATATTAGACTTGTTTTATAAATCTGGTTCTTAAAACAGATAAGTATGTGTTGCTGGGGAGTTTGTTGCGCCAGGTTTTCCCAGCAAAAATACATAGGAAGTGGTGAAAGCAGGGCATTTTGGGTGTTGTCTTTTGTTTTAGACGTTCGAAAAGGACTGGTATATCAACCTAATTTGAATAAACGTTTTTGAGTTTGAGTTTCATCAGAAAAATGCAAACTGTCAATATTTTCTTGCTAATGTTAGTAGTATAGGTATTTCTTCCTGCTACTACTATATTTCTAGAATATTCTACAAATTGTTTTTATATCAATGGAGGTTACATATTTGAGAACAATGCTATGTTTTAGATAAGTAACATTTCTGAGCAGGGAATGAACAGCTGGTTATTGAAAATATTACACTCACACATTCCAAAACAATAGTAAATGTTTTAAATTAGAATATATTCTTGTCGACGTCTTGTCATGGTCTTTCCAGGCTGGGGTTGTTTATGCGAATTACCTGGCCCTGGAAGAGCAAGGACTTCAGAAGAAGAGAGGTAGTCAGAAATAACCTACGTACAGTGGGATCTAATGATGCCACATCTCAATTTCTTAAAAATACGAAGGCACACTATACGTGACAAAGTGATAGTGAACGTATGCGAGATACTCAATTTAGATATCGACTTTTAGGAGAGAACTACGCGAAGCATTTGTCAGTGATAATCTAATGACGATCCCAATTACAATACTGATTCGTCTTCTAAAAGAATAGTACACAACGCATCGTCATCATTCATGCGAGAATTATAGTCCATTTAGAAATTTTGGCTCAATAGTGCAATTAAAATATGTAGCAACATGCAAGAAAATAGACTGCTATCTGAGGTGGGTTCCTTCCTTATCAATGCCTCTACCTTATCCTATAGTAAAATGTTGAGAAGTGTGGTCTCAGAAACGGATGGAGACTCGACTGGTATTAACATTCAAATAAGAGACAGCCTCTAAGGTTTGAACGCAGACTGCTTCCAACCTGATTAGGGAGGTGGTCTATGATCCGAAGTCTAAGATAAGCTACTTTAAAAGCGGAAGAAAGAAAGCTACTGTAAAACTCTCCAACGTCTAGCTTATAAAATGTACCACATGTATATGGAATGTTAATAAATAAATGAGAATTGAGAGTTATAATTTACCTGCGTAAGCGCTGAGCACTCGACGTATTTGACAGCCTTGAGTTCCTTAGCTAGTTTCTCTCCCTGTTCCAGAGAAACTGGCTTCTGTTTAATCTTGGCCAACTTTTCCATGGTGGCTGCGTCGTCTCGGAGATCTATCTGAGTGCCCACGAGGAGGAACGGCGTCTTCTGTTGATGATGAGTTATTTCTGGCACCCACTGCAAGGTAAATAAAATACATAAGTTAATATTGAGCAGTCTATTCTGTACTAATTATGGTGAAATGTATATGGTTGGTGTGTTATTTCTGGCACCCACTGTCAGGTAAAATACGTGGGTTTAGTTAGCTGGTGGCTTGTTAGTAAAATAAGTTTTCTGGCCCTCTCTGCAAGGTCCAAATACAAAAGTTAAGATGGTGGTCACTAATGTGAACGTGAAAGTAGTGGCTTTTTCAGTACACAACTAATTAAGATGAAATATATATGGCGTGTTATTTCTGGTATCCACTGTAAAGTTCAAATTCATTGGTAAGATTGGCGATTCTTACTAATGTGAAAGTCAACACATCATTAAGACATGATAGTGTATGAGATGAGGTATTTCCCCTGTGATGTAGCTGGAGGGAATGAATACGTTTGTTTCGAAGATAGCATAAAATATCTACTTCTTATTAATTTACAGCATTAATATGCAGAACACTATTACCTAACATCCAACACAAACTAAAATATTTCACAATAAATTATTATAAGCTATTGGCAACATGTTTAGCAATTAACCAATGCTATTAATTATGAACTTACTTTTTCCTTGACATTTTCAAACGAACTGGGGCTCACTACACTGAAGCAGACGAGGAAAACATCCGTCTGTGGATAACTTAGCGGTCGCAACCTGTCGTAGTCCTCCTGACCTGAAAACAACGTACAATACACATTATTTAAACAAATAATTTATTACTTTCATAGGCCTATTTGAAATTTTTGAGTTTGCTTCTCTGTGCGACGAGGCTAGTGCCCAGCAGTGGGATGATAAAAGCCTGATTAAGATGATACTGTTACATTGTTAAGTCAATTCTCTGATTTAGGCGAATTTAATAAATGTTTGTGTTTATTTCTATGTTTTTGAGGTAATTCCAATGACTATAACTTAATAATTACCATGTTTTATTTCCGTCACATTTGATAAAGTAGCAAAACCTTTACATTAGCAGTAAATGCTAATAGACTGCACTTTACCAAGTATGATAATATTAAGAGAACAATATTTACCTGCAGTATCAAAGAGACCCAATGTGTAAGGCTCTCCTCCAATCATGACAGTAACTGCATAGTTATCGAAGACGGTGGGCACATATTCCGAAGGGAACTTGTTGGTTGTATAGCTGATGAGCAGGCAGGTTTTACCCACGGCTCCATCGCCCACCACCACGCACTTGATCGTCTGCATATCGGTGAATGTTTGGTAACTTCTCAACAGATGTCTGCGGTGACAACTTTACGCAAGCTCGAGTTATGCTCAGACCATAGCAACCCGCACAAGTCTGGAACAAAAGAGGTTGTGTGTTATCAGCTGTCTGAATATTTAACCTTTTACTTGTTGCTGTATGGAGACGCAAAGCATATTAAATACTTTTTAGACATACATACGAGTTTAAATTTGAGCAAAAAATATGTCACCAAAACGCATAGCAAATGAAAACAATAAACTAATACGCTTTTTTAAGTTTTTCTTTATGACAAACTTAGTAGATGCCAATATCGACGATTCTGCCACTGATAAGTGAAATCAGAAATAAGAAGTTTACGCCTACTCATGACATATCTCATTGTTTGCTTGTAAAGCATTATTCCTAATCGAGGATTGCAAACACATTATTTTGATAATACTAATATTACAAGCCACAAGCCCAAATATGAAAACAAAATTCTTTACATACACTTTTAATTACCTATATGCACGTAAAAAACGATTTCTAATAAATAGTCCAGTTTTATATTACTGTAACATGAATAATAAATAAATTGAGGAAAATTATGTGCGTATGGGATCAACTGATGGTAACATTGTAGCCTATATTAGCTGATAAGCACCCATTTACATGTAAGAGAAGCTTGTATGATAGCATAAACAAACAGTATAGGGAACTTTGTTTATAGTAATGTCATAAAGAGGTAGTCTGTGTTGTAGTAAGTTTATTGAGTTATCTCTGGGTCTACCTGGAAAAAGCTTCTATTAATGGAAAGACACTTTTTTATGAGTGTCTGACTAATTTATCAAGACGTGGGAAAAACACATGGGTGGCAGACTAAATCACAGAGTAAAAATCTGCACATTTGTTCAGAGGTTAAAGTGAAACAAACAATTAGGATTGGATCAATGATACAAAAATGGTTTGTGGCACCTCATCCCTACTTGTTGTTAACATAAATAGCAAATGTTCATCACACATTCCCTTTTGAATACATTTTCCTCTGCATTTAACTATCTGTCTGTCTTTTTGTCCGGCTTTGACGCCAAAACTACTGCACCGATTTAAATGAAATTCAGTACACAGGTAGTCTAGAGCCAAGAGAAAGGACATGGCCATTATTTATCCAGATGCGGGAAGAAGTGCCCTCGGGACTCTGATGGAACTTTAGGGAACAGCTTGCGTTCGAATTGTATTGTATTTGTATATGGGGTAAATATAGCCCTAAAATGGGGAGAAGTCCAATAATGAGATTGTAATACAAAATGGTTCAATAGTCAAGTTTAGTACACAAACATGATTCATAATTGTAATATTAGTCATTAGGATGGCATTTGCAATGCAGCATTCAGAGATAAATGATAGCTATTAGCCTTGTATCTAAATATGGACCTTTGGTTACTACACTAAGAGTCAAATAGCAGCAAATAGAAGCTCTGCAATGCTAAATATTTAATTTAAATAATAATAAATAGGTACACATTTTTTGTTATTTTGTGTTTGCTAAAATAAAGATAAAATTGGCCTTTTAAATTTTAAGTAGGTAGGTAAATTACAGTCAAATATGTAAAAAGCAGTGTAGATCTGAAATACATATTTGTAATAATAATTAATAACATGGAAGAATAATAAATAGGCCATTGTTTTTATTGGGGGCATTACAACAAAAAAACAATACATAGAAAAAAAAATGAAAAAATATATAACATACTTCTAAAGGAACTATGAGATCACAAGTATAGAAAAAAATACATAAATATATTCATATATCCTTTCACTAAGAGTATGATTCTATGACATTTAGATGCATCAACTTGTTAAATTCAGAATTCTAAACATATGATTTGCATAAGTTTTAAATCTCCATTCATACTAGGTCAAAACATCTAGAAAAAATATGTTTTTGTCAAAAATGTTGAACTGATGAAGGAAAATGGTTCCAAAATTTAAAAGATAAGATTAGATTTTCCTTAAAAGAAAAAAGAGATCAGAATTTGTCATCAGACATAAAAAGTGGTCATTCAAGCAAAAAAAAAATATTTAGCCTTAAAATAATTAATGAATTCATATCAAATTCCATGGAAATAACTCATAGATGGGAGTTTCCTGATGCAGGCAATACCAAAGGGGAAAACTGTATATGTACAGGATGCCACATAATTATGTAGTTCTATCTATAAAGTCAGTTTACACTACTGAAGTAACAAAAAGAATATTTAGTCAAAAAGTCACTGTGGTAAAGAACCCCTCAAGTATGAGTGAGGGTTCGGTTCCAATTCAGGCAAGTACCAATGATTTTCTAAGTTTTTATATACTTTCTAAGTTTATCTTGGCCACCAATGACTATTTAATTAAAGGTGAAGGAAAATATCTTGAGGAAACCTGGACTATAAAATTCTGAAATCACCAGCCCGCATTGAGCAAGCATGGTGATTAATGCTACTAGGCTGATGATGATGAAGTTAACAAATACCCATTTAAAATCAAAACATAAAATTGATGTGACCAAATATTGATAAGATAAGCACAGCTGATAACAGTAATCCTAAATTATAAACAAGTTTAACTTTATTGTGGTATTACAACATAGTCACATATTTGAAATACCATTTTGATGACTATTGGCCTATGTCCTATTTTGTATAAAAGGCAAAATCTTTTAACTATTTAAAATTCCCAAACTCCAAGTTCTTTTGCCTAAAAGAGAAAAGATTTAGATGAAATTATCTATGGTAAATTCTTATCATTGTTGCCGATTTATTTTTGATGAGATATTGTAAGTTAAAATAATATTTTACACAAGACTCTTCGCAGACATGATGGCTATGCAGAACAATGCAGATTCGCTGTGCAGCTAGCGCCTTATGGTATCACAATGATTACACTATATAATAACAATATGTTACAAACTGCTTACATTGTTAACTTTCATTGTTCATGGTGTAACCATTGATTCACATTCACTCCTAATTATATTTAAACTATAAGTAGGAACTTCTTCATGAATGTTATTAGAAACTTGATAATAGAAAACATTTGCCTAATCACCAACACAATTAATTGAATTAACAGACAATAATTGTTCTGTATCTCATGAAAACAATAATCACAATAGAATTGTATATCTGGCACAAACAAATAGATACTTGACAATTTCGTATCTGACTAATCAATGTAGGCGTGTGAAATGTACGTGAATAACTCGCATAGCAAATAAAATAAGCAATTTGGAACGATAAATACAACTACATTCCCCACTCACGATATAGGGCAATGACCCCAAAAGGGGTCATGTAAATAAGTCTGTGCTGATTTTCAGTACGCTAAAAAACAAAGACATGTCTCTAGATGCATCGACGGCGCAGCGGGCTTGCCTGTGCGCCGACACTCATTGGCATGCCTTCCTGTGCGCTTCCGTCACGACTGTTGATCTCAATAAATGAACACACATACAGGCACATACCGACATGTCCGGCGCACCCCAACTCAACAGTATTCACTTAACACTAATTAATCTACATACCGGTGCAGTTACATCCATTAATGATAAGTTTTTTTACATAATCACGTCACAATACCTTTGACGTCCATTTTGTGTAGAGTCCGAACACAAGTAACTCGCTATCATGTCTATAAAGTTAAACTAATACTTTTTGGTATATGATTTACTTACCGTATGAAGATGTAACAATATCAAATCAAAAAATTTAGTTGTTTCTCGATATAAATATGTTGAAAACTACAAAACTGTACGTTGCGGGTTGGGTCATTGACGGTGACGCCATTGATTGGGCGAATAGTGATGTACTTCGTTGGCGCGTGTTAATCGATTCAGTCATATGTTACTAACACTCACATTTGTAGTCGATTATTTATTCCTTACTAACATAACTTCAACTAATAATTAATAAAAAAGCAAAATTCTAACAAAATAATTAAATTATTAAATAAAAGTTACCCTTGAGGCATTCGCTATTTCCTGCTGAATCAATGTGAAAATTCACGCAAAATAGAAAAATATAGAAGTTAGAAGTAGGTCCTTCGGGAGGGATATGAAACCACGTGCACGGGCGAAAGCTAGCTGTATAGTATGTATTTTCTCTATTTCATAATTTTGTTAGTTCTCTATTAACTGAAGGCAAATAGACTTAAAAAATATACATGCGTTCATTCAAAATGAAGTAAATAACTTCGTTATTAATAAAGACGACGAATGACGGCAGCACTATTTTATTTATTTGTTTAATTTTCCAGAGACAATTAGTACGTTGTCGACGATTATTGAATCGTCGACATTTTCATTCAGTCAACCACACAGTCAACGTAGAACATTACTGGCCGTTAGTCGTTGACAACTGGCGGGAAAGAAATAATATTTTAAATTCGGAATTTGTCATTCATAAAAAAATTGTTGTGAAATTCTTTTCTTGCCTGAATATTTGGTCAGAAAAATCAAGAGAATTTTAAATAAGTGAATAGATTGTTTCCTTGCGGTTTCATTTATACTAGTAGAACGCATAATATTTATCTAACCTCAAAATGTTGCTACTGGGAGATGTTTTTCCTAATTTCACTGCAAATACGACCGTCGGACAGATAGATTTTCACGAATATCTTGGGGATTCGTAAGTATTTCAGGCACTCTAAAAACCGGCGCTATGACACCAATAAACAAGGTTCAATTCAGTAGTAATATTGTGTAAATTGATGTTATGTTCAGTGCCCTATTGTCTTTTGTGTGAATACCATAATAGGCACGGTTGTATATATTTTGAACAATACACATTTCTTTTACATTTACACAATAAACAGTGCAATGAAGTTGACATTAACAAAGGTCAGGAAAATCAACAAGTGTCCATCAAACAATGAGCATTATCCAGAATGTAAGATGACCTTCTGTTTCGAAAAAACATTTACGTATGAGAAAGGAAATATAACACAATGTTCCACACTATTGTGAAATACTTCTATGTAGTCGGTTCTTATGCACACATAACCCACTGCTACATAAAAGTTTTCCCAAAATAAATTACCCACAGTCAATCTAATCGAGAACTAGCGACCCGCTCCGGCTTCGCACGGCGTAACAGTATTTCCCCACTATTTGATGTATGTTATTGTACATATAAACCTTCCTCTTGAAACATCTGATAAAAAAATCGCATGAAAATCGGTTGCGTAGTTTTGAAGATTTATGCGTACAAAGGGACATAGGGACAGAAAAAGCGACTTTGTTTTATACTACGTAGTGATACAATATTATATTGTGTAAAGAGTATCCATAGATTTTCTTGCTGGTTCTTCTCCATGAGACCAACTCCTGGGAACCGTGGCACTAGCTCAACTTTTCATAACTATGACTTTGTTTTACAGATGGGGTATCCTATTCTCCCATCCGTCGGATTTCACGCCAGTATGCACCACAGAACTGGCAAGAGTCCTGACATTGATGCCAGAGTTCCAGAAGCGCAACACCAAAGTTATTGGCCTGTCCTGTGACAGTATTGAAGCTCACACGGAGTGGGCTAAAGATATTCAGTGTTATGCAGGTAATATGCTCTACGAATTATGTTAAAATGATGACCTGTAGGTAATTTTAGCCATAGGAGAACTTTGTATAGGTGATTGCTGGTATTTTATTATGAGCAGAAGAAGCAAGAAAAAAGTAGTACAGTTTTGCTATAGAGTCTAAAATGAGCAGTTTCTATCCAGGAATTGCAGTCTGTGCTACTTGATATACATACAATTGTTCAAAAGGGGTTGTCTCCATCCGAATTGTTACTCTCATTGCAAGGGACTGGCCTTTTCTCATAGAAAAGGAATGAGTGTTGATCACCACACTGCCTCAAGGCACATGTGATTTCTGACTTAGTTTAGATTTTGTCAAGCCATTTTTCATGACCAAGAAATACGTACAGACATTTAACTTTCTTGCCAGACTACCACCGGCTTACCACAAAAACTTTTAAACGTCAGTTTCTAAAAAAATGACAAATTATGACGTTGACATATGGTTCATTTTGCAGCCACAATTTTTTTAGACAAGTGTAAAACAGGTGGTTAAGTTTTTGTAGTAAGGCCAATAGTGTTTTACACGGATCTGTTGCCAATCTGGATCAACAACCTGAGGTTGACAAACTTATATTGCGCGACTAACAAAAACTATTACTTTTCCAGGAGTCAATGAAGATGAGAAATTCCCGTACCCAATCATTGAGGACAAGAACCGAGAGATTGCCTTAAAGCTTAACATGGTAGATAAAGATGAACTGGATACCGCTGGCATGCCGCTCACAGCCAGAGCCCTGTTCATCATTGACCCACTGAAGAAGTTCAGATTGTCTTTCCTCTACCCAGCCACTACAGGCAGAAACTTTGAGTGAGTTTCATTAATTTTTGTTTAGTCCTTATTTTATTTTTATTATGGGTCATTACTGCCCCATTAGTTTAGGTAGTGGTTGCATAGCGTTACTGCTGTGCACGGGGGTCTCGTTATTTCACAAAGCTTCAGGTTCTATTACCAAGTCGAATTTATTTCATAATGAAAAGTAAATGTTGGTCCTGTCTGATCTCTCCGGTCGTGTTGAATTGCCGACATATCTGGCTATGAGAGTGAAGGAATTGAGAGTGCACAATTGTCGCCATTATTATTACCGGTCTAAGGAAATAATTTCATCATTCTTACATCATCTGGTCTGCAAGTAATGAATCATCTCTATTCATATTATGAATTCTCAACTACAAGCTCTGAATGAATTATTTTTCAAGATTTTAAATATTTTTTTTCAAATGATTAAGCACAGCCAATAGAGCAAAAAATGTATAGTTTCAATAAATAAAATCATTTTCCAAAGACCGTACCTACATATCACATGTTTGTTTTCTTTATTCGCATATACTGCTTTATCGGTCAATCTACTTTTTATTTAAAAATATTTTTAGAACATCCTCATTCAATAATACATTTATAAGCAATTGCTTCAATACCAACACATAATAAAGCATCCTGTATATTACCTATTTAAAGAACTGCATCTCAGAGCAAGAGTTAACTGATCCATTGTTACATCTCTGTCATCCGAGAGTCTTGTTATCATGCAGTTCTGATAATATTTATCATTGAGAGCGACTGTCGTTTATCGCATTGTGTCCGCCAATAAGAATGGAATTAGTTTACAAAAGTACTCACTTGACGACGCGACGAGTCGACTTCTTTGAAGATACGATATGAGAATAATAATATACTTAAACATCTGAGTTAATATTGGCACAGTCGTTTTTGTAAATGCTCTTTGTCATATCGGTTTGTTAACGATATATTGAAGGAATTGATAAATTAATTTAAGGAAAAAGGCTAAGCAACAGCCGTACGAGTCCATCTTAGGTTAAGCAACGCCTGGTGCAGTCGGTCCGTGGATGGGTGACCATCTCGTCATGACGAGTACCTCCGTACTTGGGAATGTACTTACATTAAATTTCGGGTCCTGGCTGGCATTTGTACCTACTTTTATTTATATTGTAACTTTAGAAGCCAGAAAGTCGGTCTGCCAGTCCAGTCCGGGGTTATTGGGTTGCCCAGATTACTGGAGGTCAGATAGGCAGTCGCCGCATGCCAAACACTCGTACTTCACCTGCATCTGGAAGCCAATCCTAACGTAGTAAAATACAGATCATGTATTAAAAAAAATGCTACACTGAATACCAATGTCTTCTTTATTTTTTAAAAGCAGTGAAAATCTGGGTTAATGTTTTCTGTTTTCGCATTTCAGCGAGATCCTGCGCGTGTTGGATTCCTTGCAGCTGACTGATACAGCCAAAGTGGCTACCCCTGTGGACTGGAAGGTGCGTTATGTTATTTTGTCTATTTACCTATTAAACTGCATAAATAATGTACAAACAAACATTGTTTCAATATTTTATCTGTATGTATGATAAGAATAAAACAAAACTATTTTCGTGTTATTTGGTACCTCTGACGAAGACGATACAATATTATATCTTTGAAATTATGTCGAATATTGCTAAGCTAATACAAAATAATACATATAGTATTCTCGTCTGTTCCGTGGTAGTTAAAATGTACTTTCGAATAAAACACATGCGCCAGGCGTCAATAATTTCAGAGGGGAAAGTTATTTGACGAAACAGTACGAAAAAATCCTGTTTATTTGTCACGGATTATGGAACGGAGTTTCTTGCGGTTGTCATCCTACTAATATTATAAACGCGAAAGTTTGTATGTATGGATGTTTGCTACTCTTTCACGCAAAAACTACTGAATGGATTTTAATGAAACTTTACAATAATGTAGCTTATACATCAGAATAACACATAGGCTACAATTTGTAAACATATTGTTCGAAATACTAAACCTGCGCAGACGAAGTCGCGGGCACCAGCTAGTAAATAATAAATTGCTTCATCGTGAAGTTTCCAGAAGCCAGTAAGTCTGACAGCCAGTCTGACCCAGATGTATTGGGGTTACCCGGGCAATTGGGTTGAGGAGGTCATATACGCGGGTCGTTCGTCGTTTCGCCCCACAAGCGATTGGCACCGCGGTGCCAATCGACGAAGTAAAATTTTTGAATAGGTCGATTCGCCCCGCGGTGCCAATCGACGAACTACCCATTTGGAATGGGTCGGTTCGCCCCACAATATTGAACAGTTCTTTTTTTGAAAGGGTGATTGCAGCAAAGGAGATAAGCAGTTTTTATTATAAATTTTTCAGTGTAGTATCATCACCTACTGAAGTTTTATCCAAGTGGTGAACTTTTCTAGTACCCAGTGTTATCTTACAATGTACTAGGGCAGCATAAAATACCTGAAGTAAATTCCTCGGGGCGTCTGTGAAACCGCGTGGAATAGCTAAATATAATATAATAGAATAATATTCAGAATATTTTCGAAGTTAGCATAAGCACCCATTACTTAATTTCATGAAATCTGGTAGTTGTGAAATTTTTCACAGCTTGAAATTGTCAGGAGGCAAAAAGACTTAGATGTTTTTCATAATTTTCATTAAAAAAAACTCAGTTAATAAGTCGGTAATATAAAACGACTTGTTGAATGCAACAATCAACATTACAATCAGTCCAACTGGAAACTTACTGTGCTTACATTACTCGGAGACCATAATTTTACCGACGTAGAATCTTTAACCCCTCTGCTCGACAAGGTTTTGACATATGACTTTACCGTTGATTCGGCGGGATATTTTGAATCGCGACATGGAAGTCAAAAATTTGTACTAACTTTCAACACATGAATTCTAAGTCCGTAATGCCTGACCAGAAGTATTTTAACTAAAACTTTTGAGCTCACTTATTTGACAACAACGTGCGAAGGTCAAATGGGGTTAGTTAATTCAGAAAAACATAATAATTACGGTGTTTCAAAGTCTATCGAAAAGTTAGGCATTTCAAATTTGGTGAAAACTTACCAATAAATAATCGCATCACTTTCTCAAACACAACACAAACGTCTTATTTATAACATTTTCAATCCGTTGCAACGCATTTCGTGCCCTTATTTATGTTCAATAAATAAAAAATCAGCACGTAAAATACACAATAAAAATGAACAATTTACAAGATCAAAGTCACAGACAAGAAGTAGAGTTTGGAATAGAGTATTTTTTTTTTTCAATCAGCGGTGTGCATTCGATACCTAAATCGGATATTTATCTATACTAATATTATAAAGCTGCAGAGTTTGTTTGTTTGTTTGTTTGGACGCGCTAATCTCAGGAACTACTGGTCCAATTTGAAAAATTCTTTCAGTGTTAGATAGCCCATTTATCGAGGAAGGCTATAGGCTACTTTTTATCTGGGTCCGTGCCGAGGTTCCCACGGGATGCGGGTGAAACCGCTGGCAGAAGCTAGTTATAAATAATCGAATACCAATTTTATATATATTTTTTAATAGCAACTTATTTCAATTTTATTTATTAATTTTAAATTATAGGTTCAATTTGTTTTTGTTGTTAAGAAATAAAAAATAAGTTTTATGAAAGTTTTAAGCATTAAATTTTTAAATGTATTATTTATTTTGGTGTTGCGTCATTCGTAATAATTTTTATCTTGAATTGAATTTAATTATAAATTATTATTATAAAATTATTAAATAGATTCTTTATTTTAACGAATCAGATCATTCGATGCGCCTTCAAATTAAAAAAAAAACAACTAATGTAAACAAACATGACGAGTTCGATCAGAATTCCTGGTAATTAAGATTGGATTTTAAAAAGCATATTTCTAACGGGATGCTCAATATGAAAGGTTTGAATGCGTAAAAATAATTTAAATTTATTTAGTTATTTTATTTATTTAAAATAAATAATATTTTCGAAGTTCGCATAAAATACTTTGTCTAATATACGGGTAGTCACTAGTCAGAAGCCAGTAACTCTGACACCAGTCTAACCAAAGGGTATTTATTAGGTTGCCCGGGTAACTGAGTTGAGGGGGTCAGATAGGGCAGTCGCTCCTTATAAAGAACTGGTACTCAGCTACATCCGGTTAGACTGGAAGCCGACTCCAACATAGTTGGGAAAAAGGCTCGGATTATGAGGATGACTTTGTCTAAAATGCTGAACTCCTAGTACCCATGATACGTTAAAATAATCTCAATTTTGAAGCAAAACGTAAATAATGGATAAGAATAATTTTACTTATAATATTTCTGATGAAAATTATGAAAAAGATCTAAGTCTTTTGGCCTCCTGATGATTTTGAGCTGTGAAAATTTTCACAACTACCAGATTTCAGGAAATTAATTAAAATGGGTCGATTTACCAACGTTACTTTCTTCTCATGGTAATCTGGCCCATGCATTTTAGGCCGAGTTTACTAGCCAACTGTTAATGAACCTTCCCTTGGTTTCCCCCCCTAATCCTTTTCAACACAATTCACTCACATTTACACTTCTGCTCTCCTGGTATATGATGTCAATTTTCGTAGCGACAGTACAAATAAATAATTGGAATAGACAATATTCGAAATGAGTTAACCAAATGTTTTGCTAAGTGGTGCCAATCGACCTATGCTTAAGATACCTTGGGCCATTCGCCCCGAATAAAACAAAACAAAATCCGTGGTGCGAATCGACCCATTCAAAAATTGTGCTTCGTCGATTGGCACCGCGGTGCCAATCGCTTGTGGGGCGAAACGACGAACGACCCATATACGCAGTCATCATCATCATCTCAGCCATAGGACGTCCACTGCTGAACATAGGCCTCCCCCTTAGATCTCCACAAATACCTGGAGGCGACCTGCATCCAGAGTCTTCCGGCGACCTTTATAAGGTCGTCTGTCCACCTTGTTGGTGGAGCACCAGTACTTTTCGGCCCCATATGGCCATGTAAAACACTGGTACCGGATACAAACGGGGTCGACTACGTTGGGGTCGGGAAAAAGCTAGGCAGATGTTGATACACACACTTATTCCGCTCCATTCACTTTATGCACTCTTCTTTGGACACTTGCTTATATATCCTAGCTTTAATCAATTAATTAAATAAAATTTACAGATGGGAGACGATTGCATGGTGCTGCCAACTGTGCCAGAAGACCAGATCCCCAAAGTGTTCCCCAACGGTGTTGTCGCGGTCCCCGTGCCTTCTGGCAAGAACTATCTCAGGAAGACCAAGTGCCCAAAAGCCTAGCAAATTATTTACCACTAAGGGCTATATACACAGTGATGTTATATCTATCTCGCATTGTTATTCCTACTTAGAAATTATCTTATGTGCACATATTATGTAAAGTCTGTTGAAAGTTTAATAAAGGTTTGTTTCAATATGATTGAATCTTGTTTTTAATTTTTGTAATTTTAATATAACCTATAGTTTTTTTTTAATGTATTGTAAATATCTATGTAAATAAAGATTCTCTAATGTTACTCGGGAATAGTGTAACTTTCTAACAGTGAAGAATTTTTTCCAAATCGGTTTAGTAGTTTCGGAGCCTGTCCCCTAAGGCGATTCTCACACTGGCCCGCATCATGCAGTATAGCGCGTGGATGCGTGTTCTTCCGTTGTTTGTATCTCGGTTTGTATGGAAAACACGCACACTCCAACACACTGAAAATACATCTACGCGCGTTCATGCGGATCACACGCATACACTCGGAGAAACATGCACCCCCGCGCGTAGGTGCGGGGTGAGACGCATGGTATGGCACACCGAATACCGCAGTGCCGCGCGTGATGTTGAATGGACGTGACGTGTGTGTTTGAAAATGGATCTCGATGAGAGCCGCCGTGCGTGAATCTACAAAACGTACTTACGCGCGTGAGTGCGCAAAAAACCCGCACGATGATGCAGATCTGGACTCCCGCAGGAACGCGCATAGGAGCGTCGACACGCAATATGCAGCATGATGCGGGGCAGTATGAAGATCGCCTAAAGGCTCCGAAACTACTGAGCAACAAAAAATGTTTCCTCATATTAATAAAGATATTTCTGTACAGACACCTATAAGTATTTTTTTCGAGTTTGTGAAGACTGATGTTAATAAATTGTGGATGATCTTTTTGTAGTTTTATTGCTGAAGAAATGTACATTGCTTGCCTTTTGCTACACTTTCACGAAAACCGGCTGAACCAACTTAGATTTGTCACAGGTAACCGAAACTGCAGGGAACCGTATACACATAATCTGACTATAGGTACTAAACTTGGTGTGGTACATGTGTGTAGAGCTCGGTAACATCCACTCAGGTTTAGCAATTCATGGCCGAGTTCGATGGGTTACCATCTGTCATAGCGAGTTCCTCTGTGTTTCGGAAGGTATTTTTTTATCGGAATGACCGTTGCTTTAAATTTTATATATGTTACAGCCATAGTGATTAAATATATATTATACATAATCACTGGTCATTATATATATTACTTTATCCAAATTGAGTAGATATTATAAATAATAGCTAGATAATAAATATGTATAATATGCAGACTTATTACTTTGGCTGTAACATATATAAAAAGGAATTGCTGTTCGTTATACTAAAACTCGAGAATGGCTGGACCGATTTGGCTTTTTTGGTTTTAAAATGTTTGTAGAGGTCCAGGGAAGGTTTAAGCGATACGAAGTTCGCGTTATCAACTAGTAGATATAAATAAAAAATGCTGAGTTTCCCATTGACACCGGGCATATTAATTTGTAATACGTGTATACGTGTATCAATTCCAATATATCTTTCTTTTAGAACATTAAATTAAAACCATTCGTCCATGAGTCGGAAAATTCAAACCATTTTCCGACTCACTCTGTAGTCCGTAGCAGCATGTTCGATTTGTGGCTTTCGGCTGTCATTTGAGTGTATTTGGCAGTTTGTAACTGGTAGTCAGCGCCTGAACATAAATGCATAGCAAAACGTAGAACAGTAAATATACTCTGGTATTTAACAATAATGTGTGTGCACCGGAAGGGCGTGTCAGGCTTTTACTGACCAAAACCACCACTGTATTTCTGAAGTCTTTTGAGTACCAGCATCGGCACTACTCTTTGAGGAGCGCGTGGAACAAGACGCTACGCTGACAGGGCTGTTGTCACTAGTCCAACAGACGGCGATTCACCCAGAAGTCTCCGCTCTCAGACCCAGTCCTACGGTGGCCGGAAGTCATCTCTTGACACCCTAAGCCCGCAGTTGGGATGAGAGGAACGTATTCTTAGCGCTCCACCACCTCCTTCGGTAGCATGACTGCTTCGCAGAAGGAGGCGACGGCATCAAATTCCCTTTTGCATCAGACTATGGCTTGGCCTGGTGCAAGCCACAAAAAGACGTCTAAAGGTACTAATTATTGTTCATTCTCAAAGTAGTACCTAACCTGCCTACAACTGTTACCTACCTAGGTGTATCATCTTATTTATTGACCTATAAGTACACATCCTTGTAAAAGCCTCTTCCCACATTAAACAGTTTAAACATAAACTAATTAACATACATCACATATCGCAAGCTAGAACTTACTATTTACTCCGATAGCAGGTGTCCTTACTAAGTCGCCTTTCTCACAATCGCTTGTCTATCACCTCGCTTCATCCGGCCGGACCACAAAGGTCACTTATTCATATGTACACAACCACTTGTTTAGAAAATTAAAACATTAACCAAACATTCGTGTGTAAACCACTTTTGTTTACGGTCGAATATCCGCAAGATATTGAGTTGTAAACAGGGAAGAAATTGTTTTTGAACGAATTAAAAATAGCAAGTTGTAGCTTTAAATAGTTGATTAGCATAATGCATAATCATGATATTAATTGTGGATCACCTTAGTGTCGGATATCGGCCTCTCGCAAAGCTTGAGGCCATAATGCATAACAATGTTTATTTGTGTTTTTAATCTGGCATTACAGTCAACAACACTAATCGAAGTCTGTTTTTTACTGTACTCATAAAAATAAGAAGGGAGAAAATCGTATCGAGAGGGAGCTTAGATTTTATTTCTTCCATGATGATTGCTAACCGATTTCTCAAAAAGGAGGTTCTCAATCCAGATGTGAGTACCTATATTTTTTATTAGGTACGTTACAGTTCCACTTTCAAAGCCCTTCGTCCCAGCAACAGGGTCGTAAAGTTGTAGTGTGAAATCTATTTGTGGTTCCCGACGAATCAACGTCCAAAGTCTCCCACAATACCCAATACCCAATACTTATTTTATGTGGGAACTGATGCCTTCAGGATCAGCAGTTTTTGATGCAAGCGTAGCCCTAGAGCGTTTCTACAGTATCATCAAAATCAAATATTGATGAAGATCGAGAACTAACTTGTTAGGTACTAAGTTGTCCGAGAGATGTCGCTAGTCGACCGTTCGTAAGCCGGTATTTCGTAGCCCGGTCGAAGACAATCAGATTTTGCGCGGTTTCTTTAAAAATTTAGAAAATAGTGCAAGGTAATTTACTTCCAGGAATAATTGATCTCATCTCTTGTTACATTTATGGAGCAGTTAAGAGTTGCCATAAAAAATTGTAAGCAGTAAAAAAGTAATGAAAACCCATTCCTGTTACGGTATGCGGCCTGAAAAATACATTCCTTTTGGAGGTACCTTCAGTACCTTAGGATGTTGGTCTTCCTTGCCTACCTGCTTTAGATCGTTAGCCGTAGGTGCAGCAGGTAATTTAGTACACAATTTTATAATATAGGAAGGCTCAAATAAAAATATAATTATCGATGAATATGAATTTATAAGTGTTAGGTACTTACATCGATTTATCCCATATAGGTAGGTACACCAAATGTTACCAAAATTAAACTCGAATTTTATTTTTATCATTTCAATATTTTCCTTATGACGTCATATTATTTTGAGTTTGTTCTAAATTTTTAAGTAGGAGGTAGGTACCTAGTCGATTTTATTTTAGTTTTTTTCCAAATTTAAGATTGTTGATGACCTATTTAATTTAGCATCCCTAAATAAGCCATCGAATCAACAGGAAAACCCAAGGAGCATACAACTGTAACAGTCGAGGGCTGTGGGACGCTCAGCGCACTGTGGCAAACTCCCGCAGCAGCAGTGAAAGCCCACTTTCATCGGAGTGGGGTCCCACCACAAGCACAACAAAAGTGAACGTCGTTGCATGCGCGTGAGTGGCAGTACGTTTCGAAGCGTGAGCCGCGCGTGTCGTGCGTATCGTAGTATCGTGATGCTTAGATGGTGCTTGGTGGTGTTGCTCGCGGGCTCGGTAGCGGCGGGTGGCCGCCTGCCCCGCACTTCCCCGCCTTCCCCACCCACCCCTGCGCCCTCAGCGGCCCCCAGGCTACCCCAGCGGAATCTCACCCTCGCCTCCAGATCTTCAGTACGAAACAGGTCAGTGAGAACCCTAATTTACGTTCCCGAAAACATAATTGTAACTGAAGTTACCAAAGTTCACCAAATATTCTGACTATGTATTCCAACAAAACCGTATTAAGTTACAGTAATTTGCGAAACCAACACTGCCCTTTATGCGTACAACACCTACTTTTCGTTGCATAATAGTGATTAAACTTAAGTTTAATGTTTTTCTTATGCTGATGCTCGGAGTGTCATGGCACCTAATATTATTTAGATTCGCTTAACATTGAGTGTGTATTATGTGATAGTGGTGGGTGCGTAGTGAGGCAAGACTTAAGAGTAGCCGTGCAAGCTTTTGTGCATAAAGTTGTCAAGTACAACGACTATAGCTAACCGCACGGTGTCGGGGCGCTATCAATGAAATACTACGGCCATCGGCCTAGTTTTGAAATTATTGGTGATATAATATCAGAGCAGGCTCGGTGGAGCGGGTGTCGCTAGCGGATTTGCACGAAAAACGCGTTGGACTACCTTTACTTATGCCATAGATAAATGTTCGCACAGAAACGCCAGTTCCTTCTGGAGCGAGTGATATAATGCACAAGCAAGTGGCCCCATGATGTAACCCATGCGACAGTTAAACTAAAAAAGACGTAAAGCCTATCATTAATAATGATGTTGAAAAACAAAATGTTCACTTTCGTTATTTTGCGCAATGAACAAACTCCGCTCGGCATTTCCATAATTATAGAATTTTATATAAAAAATAAACGATTAATATACTATTCTGGCTGTCAGCTTACAAAATTAACTCTATAAATATCTGTTAACCAATCATTTCATAACTAATAGAATAATCTAATTAGAGGCCCTATATACGAGACGTTAAGTGAACTTCATCTTTGAAAATGTATTAAAAGTAATTTTCTTACTTGTCTTTTGGTTAATGTTTGAATGATTGCTCCCATTTCTACACTTTATATCCAGAATTTCTGGCCTGAATATCGGGTTTCCCGTTTTAAAAGTCGGTCTCAATGGGGTCTCAATTCCCTGATAGGTATTTATGTATTAAGTCTTCGGTGGGAACAAGACTAATTAACGCATCCCAATAAGAAGCTTCAAACTTTCCTCAATAAATGGGGTAACGGACCAGTAGTTCCTGAGATTGGCGCGGACACATACAAATTCTTCAGACGTGGGTAGGTTGATGTCCTACTTGAGTATGTGTGTGTTTCATGAGAGAGATAAAGATTAGATTCTGAAACTGTATTTGTTGACGGTGAAACTTCGGCTTTACGATCGTTTGTTTTTCTTGTTTGAAGATTTTCCGTCTTACCACAAAAACTTTTAAACGTCAGTTTAAGACTTGTCTAAAAAAATGTCAAATTATGACGTTGAAATATGGTTCATTTTGCAGCCACAATTTTTTTAGACAAGTGTAAAACAGGTGGTTAAATTTTTGTAGTAAGGACATTTACGTTTATTATTTGTATTTAAAAAAATCGTCCCTGGCAATATGTGGTCCCGTAAATAAGACGTGTTCGTATAAAAAGTGGGCTCTAGCTAAAATTGAAAGGACGTTTCAATCCAGACCTCTCTAATTCCTGAGATACTTAAGCATGTGAAAACCAACAATATGTACCTATAATAATCTCCAGCTTTATATCCTGTGGATTACATAGTATAATGTACTTAGGTACACTTTAAAATTGATCACATTTTGTATACAAGAAAATAACATACACACTTACATACATAATATATCTTCTCACATCTTCCTTTATGAAAATTAACATAATAACAACATTTTTATACGCCTCTATCACTAAACAAAGTTCAACGATAAAAAGTTTCATTGCAAAAAAGCACCTATACAAATATTCCATGACTCCAAATTAAAAAGTTGACAGTTACAAACGTTGGCTTTGTGACTCAATATATTATTTAATTTTAATTAATTCTACGCATTATTCAGACGTAAGTACCGCTACATTTACCGGAGTTTTGTAATAATAAACCTGTTCTATTGATTTTATAAATATTGTTTAAAAACAATCTAAAGTCAACGTTCGCCGAAACGAAATGGCGATTCGTAGTCTTTCAGCTTTTTATAAAAAAATGGCATGCGGAATTAAAAAATAGAAATTGCTTTTGAAGAGATTTTTATTTTTCCATTATGCATATTAGATAAGTAAAGAGCTAAATAAATGGTTTGTTGATGAGTAATACGTTAAATCCCACGGTTTCTAAAGAAATTTGAAGGAACGACATGACCTTCTTCGATTTTTGTTCTGTCAATGATCATCAAGACAAACAAATAGGTAATCCTGAAAAGAATTTGTATGCACTGGTGGCTAGAGACTGATTAATTTACAATCATTTCTATAAATTAACGATTAATCACAATAAATAAAAAAGCGGCGATTATTTAAGGCATCCATTGTTTTTGAAATCTCTTCTGTTTTGTGAAGAAGTTCTTTCGCAATTATAAAACTTTAATTGCCACGTTTTAATGCGAGAATATTTCAATGAAAGAAACTGTGTTAAGTACGTATTGTTTATGAATGTGTAAGTAAAGCAGATGCCTAGACGTTCATGTGCGCAGATGCGTGCTGTAAATGGTCCCGCTTTCCACATTCCCTCGCGACAATTCGCTTGCCGCGTTGATTCTTACGTTTTTCTATAACTAGACTTACGTACATTTATTTAGGTATCGTGCAGTAACAATTTGTACATGTAAGTACCTATATCATGGCCACGTTCACTTCCTCTACCGTATTATAAACCAATTTGTGAACATTCATTGTTCAAGATACCTGGCTGGCTATTTGTAACTGCCACCGCCGAGCTAGGATTTTCCATCTATCAGGTTATTCACTGCTTAACTTGTTACGCATAAATAAATGTTAGACAGATGTATCCAATTAATCACGGGTCATTGATATCAAAACGGCCAGATTAGGTATATTTTTATTTGTTGACATTCTATCGCTCTTGCAATAGAATTATATAAAATTAACGCAATAGCGGGCGTCAAAGAAGACCAATGATGCCTAATACGAATCTGACTTTATAATTATGTATGTAAAATATAGCGAGGTTTAGCGTACAAAGGCGATGCAGCGGGCTCGTGAGCCGGGTCTGATGGCGCGCCGTCGCCGCCTCGGGACACGGTGATGAAACATTCATTTCGATCGCAAATATTCAGCTAAATTGCTCTCATTACACTACCTATGCAATAAATGCGAAATTTAAGACTAATAATACTCCTTACCAGCTAGTAACATCTACTTCGGTGACACTAATTACACCTTCAGAATCTGAGTCTAATGCGTTCTACAATTATCAGAAAATAAGTCGCAGTCACCTTTCTAGAACGAGTATGTTGTTGGGCGGTTCCTTCTAAGCTCCAAGTACAAACAGGTGGACGATAGAGGCGCAGCTTGCGAGAAACGAGATCAAGGTCACGAGCCCGTATTGTTACTATTCCGACGCTAATTACGGCTTCTAATAGGTATCTGCTAATACGAGCTGCGTTCACTGCGCTTTACTGTGGAAAGCTACTACAACTTACAAACAACTTAACTAGCTAGGTACGAGTGCCATACTTGTGCCAATTAATCGATGAGACATCTTCCATTCAAGTAGTAATGAAGATTCGTTATGCGGGCATGTCGCGATCGCGTCTCCGTTCTCGAAGGGACAGTCGACCGGCCAAGGACGCTAATCGAGCGAATGTATGGCATGCAACGTATGAACTTTGCAACTGGTCTAAAAACATAATATACAAAGATTATTTTTCAGTGCAATCGGCCTTTCGTATGTTGGCGTATGCTTTGGGCTGCTGTGCTTATAAATGTCAATGCCGCGTGACGTGTGCCCCAGGAAGAGGTCTGGGCGTTACGATGTCGCTGATCACTGCTTGTATCTATAACAAGGACAATATATCGCTCACCTAGCAGTATAATGGCACATTTACAAAAAAGCGAAATTGGGTTTTTACAGCCTAAATGTTTAAAAGTGTATAATATATAAAGTGGTAAAACGGCACGGCGTTAGTTGTCCAAAACCATAAAATCTAAGATAAAATATAAATGAAGTCATAACCTCGTTTCAAACGTTTGCAAAATCTTTGACCCTCATTTCTGTAAAATAAGAAAAAAGTAGATGTGTCATTATACTGCTAGGTGAGCGATATATATGATTGATCTTATCACCTTTCGGAACCGGCCCGTTGCCTTCCTAAACAACTTACAATAAAGTGCAGTACCTATCTTTTATTATATTCGTTTATGTCTGTTACGGCAACTGCACACACGTTTGTTTATTTAATAATTAAGAGATCCATACCAGCTAACCTAGATGCATGATAAACACACAAACACACTAAGCGTTCGCCATTAGACTTCAAACATATAAATGTTATATCATTATGTTATTTATAATTTTATTTTATAATCGAATGATTTATTTTCCTCTTCGAGTCCTTGTGCCTATGATCGAAAAGTGAAAGTTTTTGATTTCGGATTGCAGACTTGTATCTACAAAATGATTGCTGTTATTGCTTGTTCTATGGCTAGCAATTACCTTTATCAAACATTAAACAAAGAAACTATTGCTAAACATTGCAATCAAATCAATAATAACAACTGAAAGGTAATTTCATCCACTACATTGAAGCTTGCTGGCTGCGGCAATCTGAAATCCCTGTAGCTTTCTTTAATTTAGATCCCTTCAAGGAGTAAAGCAAGTTGAAGAAAATAACGTATAAAAACCTTCATAAGTGCACTGAACCACAATTTAACGAAACAAGTAGTAACAAATACTTAATCTTAATTTGAGTGTGCGCTAAATAATATAGAATGCGGCCTTCTAACCGAACATATGCATAAATGAGTAAGCATCTAACATAATTTAGACTTAAAGTTCAATCAAATTACAAAATATTCCTAATTATAAAGTGATATTCGTAGTTAGGCTCGCTTGTTATTTAGTTCTAAACGTGTTTTAATAATAGGTGAGGCTGATAATGAATTTGCGGTTTCAATGTCGACCATTTGTTCAGTACTTTCGCATATCTTTATACTTATTGTATTCCTTCCTATTTATCCTTAACTAGCTTCTGCCAGCGGTTTCACCCGCATCCCGTGGGAACTACTTCCCGTACCGGGATAAAAAGTAGTCTATAGCCTTCCTCGATAAATGGGCTATCTAACACTGAAAGAAATTTTCAAATCGGACCAGTAGTTCCTGAGATTAGCGCGTTCAAATAAACAAACAAACTCTTCAGCTTTATAATATTAGTATAGATTCGGTCTGTAAATTTATCACCTAGCCGGTTACATTTTTCGACCATTCGCACAATCTCGCAGCCCTGACAGGAGGGGGTCATAAAGCCTCAGCTAGTTATTTTTCAAGTATGAGTGGTAATTATCCAGGAAAAGGAATAATACGTTAATTCATCACTTTATTAGGTACTGAAGAGGTCTCGATTCAGCCAGCTCAATTTTTCCGTCACACTCATAGTTCCGGGACGGGTTACAGCTTGGGGTCATGGGGTCCGCATCAGTAAAGGGTACCCATCATTACACCGCGGTATGTAATGTGAGCAACCTCTTACCGTGACTTGCATAATCTGAATAACTTGACTTGTGGCTCAAATGCACATCATCCCAAATACTTGGTTAATTGTAGGGTAAAAATGAGATACCTAAGTATCTGAAAAAGGGTAAAATAAGGTATCTCAACACATGTTACATTGTTAGTATTAAGTCAGTTTTCATAGGGGAGAAAAAATGGTATGTAAAAAACAGTTCATCAGTAATATTTTGTCTATCGTGAAGGCATTACTTAGTAACCAACTTCACGGCGGCAACGTTATTTGACCAAAACTGTAGTTATATGACTCATGACTCTTTGAGCTCCACACCTAAGTTATTTGAGCCTACAGCTAAATATCGTTCGTTACAAATAACAATTTCTAAATTCTCTTTATCCGCAACTTCTCGATCGTATTACGTAAAACGAGGAACAGAGAATAAGTAGAGTGATCATATTTAGTTACAATTATCTATTATAGTGGTTAAACCACTTACGCTTACTACTTAACTTAATAGTTGTTGCAGAAAACGTTATCTAACTGATAGAATAACTGTCAACAACAGTTATTGTCGCTGTTATTTACTCATCATGTGCCAAAGATGTTATGCGTTTGTGCAGCATTGCAATGTATCAAAGGGATAAATAGCGCAACGTGCAAATAACAGACATATTTTAATAATAACTTCATGATATGTTATCATTTTAATCATTGTTTTAACGTGCATTCCAAGGTCCGTATTACGGAATATAATTTTAGCAAGGTCGACTCTCGTTAATTCAAACCTGCGATAATTCGAACCTCTCTTTAATTCAAAGTTATCACGAGTTCCCTACAAAATCTCTTAATATTTCGAACTTAATCAATACATTTTTATGCTCTTGGTAATTCAAACAAAAAATCATTGCTATATAACAAAATGACGCGTTATTTCGAATTCCTAGGCGTCCAACACTCGATAATTCAAAGTTGCAGAGAGAAAGAGGCGGAAAGATTCTAAGTCAGGAGTCAGAGGGCAGCAGCAATCTGCTTTGACGCAAATCAGTATGACAGAGTTGTTTCGAAAGATTAATTAATTCACATTATGAATACATGTAGTTATGTACCTACCTACACAAATGTGTCTTGAAACTTTTGACATTGTTATAGAATATAACAATAATAAACATAACATTATTAAATAAAAATTGATCAACACTTAATAATTCGAAGTTTTATTTATTTTCTCTCACAAATTTCGAACCATTTAATATTTCAAAAACTCGATAATTCGTAATATTTTAGGAGTCCCTCCAGTTTCGAATTAACGAGAGTCGACTGTAACTGCTACTTAAAATTGTATTTCACCAATCAAATCAATCTTAACTTAACATACTTTAAGACCATATCTTTCAGTATCAAACAGTCGTAACTTTACTTAGTGCATTGCTTTCAAACTATTTGTTATTCGAATCAAGTCAAAAGTGCAGTAACTACTTACTGTAGGTATTGCACAGCTAATCGCAGCGACTGTACGCTTCGCCTAGGTTTATTTACGTAACCGCCCGATTGTAGGGCGGAAGCCTACTTATGGTAATATTCAACTAAAACCGTATGTCTGTCCATTGACATGTTTCGACGTGGAACGACATCAAAAGCTAGCAAGTGGGCGGCAATAGTCGTTGAACACTGATATAGGATCGTTTGTTACATAAATGGAGCAAAGCAAACGTATTATTCTAATGTTGGTCGTTATTCTTCGAACCGATTTTAGTGTGTGATCAGATCTCGTGGAATACTCTAATTGAAATCACCTCGTTACAAGTGTCTGTTTGGATATAAATTAGTATTGGCAACCATCAGATTTTAGTGTTGTAACTTCGTTGCCCTATCGGCAATAACTGTATTTCAGACCTTCAATTAATTTTAGTTAATCTGTACCTAAAATGTTAAATCGATCTCAGTGGCGTGCACTTGGAGAGGCCTATGTCCAGCAGTGGACTGCGATAGGCTGATGATGATGATGATGAAAATGTTATATTACGGATACATAAGTAGCTACCTAGTATAAGCTAGGATGATGATTTTGCTTATCATAACAACATTTCATATACCGTGTTGACTGACATGATTGTAAGTCGAAGTCAATGTCAAATTCATTTATCGAAATTAGGCTAATTAAGTTAGCACTTCACGTCAAATGAAGTAAGTACAATGAACAGACATGCTATGGATGGGAAGAAAATTATGATGAAAAAAGCTCCCAGCAATACAGCTGCAATTAAATGATGAAGATTCTTTAGAAATGACGAATTTTGAAAACTTTCACGGCCAGGATACATACTTATTTATTATAGTAAGTTGTCTTAGAAAAATACCATATTATAACTCTCTCCACAAATAAATTATCATGCCAATGTAGCATTAACGTGATTCTCTATGCACTTGATATTTATATAAATGCAAATTATTTTGAATTTAATTCAGAGCGAATATGTATGGGCTATGATAATAACTGTTTGGTGGTCTTTCATTTCAATTTGTTCTTCAAAATATTTGACTTTCGACTTTTATACCAATGTGCCTACTTTCGTTTGATAGCTTCATTTAGGAATTAATTTTATTTCACTAACACCACAATAGTGTGAAGAGTAATTAGATGCTGATACCCTTCTATTTGACATTATATATTTGTAATTCTTTCTCTTTCTATTATTATTTCTGAATTGTCATGTCAAGTATTTATCACTATATTAATTTTTATTATTACTTTATTTGAAATTGAATGAGACGTTTCTAGAGGTAGATATGTAGTCTGTAATATGCAGTCTGTTGAGGTAATATCAAGACGAGCAACAACTTAGTCTGCCCGTGACCATGGATGCTGTAAATGATCCGAAACGTCGGGATTAAATAATATTAACATTACCGCGATAAAATCCGTAAAAGTAGTTTTATTTAAATGTCCAATATTCGCGTAAGTGTCAGAAATCAATATTTAATTGATTGTTTTTTTAGGCAGCGGATTATTACACCACATATTTGGTGGCTAACAACCTATTTAGTCTTGGAACACCGTAACTGGTGTACTACTACTTATATTCTAGGACCTAGGAGACCACTGTACCAATTTGTTATTCCTTATTCCTTAATTACATTGTAAACCAATGTGGTTTAAAGATATCTAGCCCAAATACAGCCTGTTGTAAACAAGTTTGGTCCCACAAGAACACACGTAATAGACTTAAAATAACCTTAAATTGATATTTGCTGCGAAGTTTGTGTACCCTGCAGAGGCGCTCTGCCCACGCAAATTGAGTCTAGACCGAAGTATCGAATATATTTGTTTGTACCGACTACAAAAAGAGGGATTTACCAGCATGTATATTATTTTGGAGTAGCTTTAAGAGGTATATAAATCATACACCACTTTACATACTATGCTTTAGATACTACTATACTGTACTACACTGTCTGCGTGAGGCGTCAAATGGCTCACTTCAGAGGCGTACAGATATTTGAGGAGCACTGTATCCAGTTGAACGCTCATTCCTTTCTCTAACTGCGGATTTGTATACTTAATCTATCTGTTGTTTTTTATACTAGAATACGGAAAATTAACGTCAAAATTCTATCTCTAATACGTCAAATCAAGAGATAGATTATTGGGACTGGCTTAAGTCTATACAGTCAACACACTTTTTGTGGCATCTCTAGAAAAAAAAACGGGCCGTAACTCGAACGCATCTAATTGGGAGTTATAAGGCAATAAGGCAGATGCTATCTGCATCGAAACCTAAACAATATGTAGATGATTGATGCTGCTTCCATTAACCTTGTTGAAGAATGCATACGTATAGCTTTAATGCCAGTTTGAGTAAAGACGCGTCGGTTTTGGAGAACACCAGTTTTTCAGCTAGATTCACAAATGATTAGGTTGGCGTTGAACAAATTGTTGACACGAATCATGGGATTTGGGTAATGTAGTCTTCATTTTAAAGTGACTGGCACATTAGGTTTTAAAAATTGTTGTATTTTTAAACGGCTTGCCAAAAAGCAGTAGGTTTTCAATAGGATGTTAATAAGTTATGCCTATTCGAAATTACATCTCGCGGTTTCAGCGGCGTCCTGGGGAAATTCTTCCCGTACACGAATAAAATATAGGTCACCCATGTCAATCAGGGATATTTTGATATTCTATGTAATAGTGAATTCGGCCGATTATTTTTTTTTTTTTTTGTATATTCGATTAACACATTTTTATAATCATAATCCAGATCTACTTACTCACAGCAGAACAAAAAAAATGCGCATCAAAACAAGTGCCAAAACACTTTAATAGCTTTTTTAACCTCAAAATTAAAAGTCATAGTGAACGGAAACATTGATATCGTACGTTTTTTGTAACAGACCACATTTAATTACACAATTCTTAATCTCAATTTAACATCATTATTGGAGTGCGATTGGCGAGGCCATTGCTTACTAAAAAGTTATGTGTATTTGCCGCGGTAACTTTAAATGTGACGTTATTAATGACGTTGACTGTACTTAAAAAATAGTAGATTGACCAGGTGGTAGGTACCTATATTTGGTTTCAGCTTTTTAGTAGAAAATCATCATTCATTTTTTATGTAAAATAGTGTAATTCGCTGTCAATCGAACATCTGGCTGTCATTTGAAAATCTTTTGCAGTTGTTACGAGTAGTATCGTCTAGGTATCAAGGGGTATTGGGTTGCCCGGGTAACTGAGTTGAAGAGGTCAGATAGGGCAGTCGCTCCTTGTAAAACACTGGTACTCAGCTGCAACCACTTAGACTGGAAGCCGCCATCAACATAGCATCACATTTGGGAAAAAGCTAATTTAATATTTACAAGCGTCATTATACAGAACAATTTTTTGTTTATTTTTGCCGTCCCTTCTTTTCAATGTTAAGTTTTAACTGCTTTTCCAAGGCTCAGTTAAATATCAACCAGATTGCACGAATATGTAGATTGTAGATATATTATGTCGTAACAGTGAGAACAAGTAATTACATATTTCTTTGAATTTTCCTCGTAAAAGAAAACACACCTGCACTCAATTATTTTTGTAATTAATTTTTTATTTAGTTTTCTTTACTACTTTTTATTTTAAATTACAATATAATTTATTATTTGATTATCAAAATATCTCTGCATGATTTGTATATTTTTACATAACACCTGAGATCCATTATCCCCTGATGAAATTAAACTTCTTACATTAGTGATACTACTGTAATTACTTACCCACTTTATGCTTGTTACCAATTCAAATTCTTAATTTTCATCATCAAAATACATTAACATATAATATGAACGGTAACTAGAAGCGACTTAACTCGGTTCTCGAAACGATGTCGAACATAATTTTATAAATTGCGTTCGACGAAAGGGGATTGCCACATCCAGTGCTCAGTCCGACACGACAATTCGTGCCAACAATTGTTTAAACACTTATTTGTTAACAGCAATCCATAACTGTAAAACTAATTGTTGCAAGACCTAAGCATACAGAAAGTGCTTTCGAAATAGACTATTCATCACTTGTAACATATCTAAGACAGTACAATATGTATTAATATTGACTTACTCTATCTTAGCTCGTAAAGAAGTCATTTCAGTTTTATTGAAGCATTAGTCGGTTTTACGCATGTCCTGTAGGAACTACTTCATGCACCCGGATGGAAAGTAGCTAAAATCTTCCTTGTTAAATGGGCTATCTGCCACTGGTCCAGTAGTCTCTGAGATTTTCGCGTTCAAGCGAACTGTTTTAAAATATTATTATAGTTATGTACATCACGATTATGTGATCGTTTCGGCCGGTAGCTCCAGTCAGGTTTTACAAAGCTCGAGGGGATTTCAAAAGCGACCTTCGACCATCAGATTATCTAAACTTTTACATTCGAAAGACCGACATCTGACTGAATGGAGGCTGCTACATCAAATTAAGTTGACATTGTGTGACTGTCCGCTTGACCACCTCAGTTATGCATTTTTTCTTCAATACTCGTTCATAATTTCGCGACAAAGGCTCAATTCATCCTCTTGGGAAATAGCAAACATGTTTTGACGTACTAATTCGCGTGATTTATTATCAAGTTTGCTGAGAATATCCGAATCCGGAGAAGGCTTGGCCAATTTATTTTTATAATAGGATATAATGAACTGTGTGTCGTGCTTAGACAGTTCAAAGATAGGCTTGTTAAAACCGCAGCCTTGTGGACGACAAACATTTAATAAAAGTCGACATAATGTTTATTGAAATCGGAAAGTCATCGGTAGCCGACATGCGACTTTTGGGAATAGATATTTTATTTCACGAAAGCGGGAAAGCCGTACTTTGTGTGTGTGAATGTAAAAGCATGTTGTCTTTGTATGTTTTGACGACCGAGCTTACGCATACAAAGACAATGTGCAGTATATTTACACACACAATTATACTTAGATCAAATTTTAATGCTTTCGCGAAAAAAAATATCTGTATCGAATAGATAGCTCGCTAAATGATGTCGTTAACGATCACCGTTATACTAAGTCAATGCACTATCTTCTATGACCTTTTCTCAGCGGTCAACTGTCAAATATTTATGTATTTGTTTTACACAATATTCATTAGTATCGACAGTTCGGGTATTTGGGTTAATATCTTGTGACCGAGGCTCGTTTTAGTTACGCTGGGGTCAGTGGAGGCCTCTACACGCACTCTATCGAGATCGAGTCATAGAGTTCACACTACACTGCCTAGTCGCGACTCACCCTTGACCTCATCTGTACAACATCGATTTCTTTCATCTCCACTCCGATAACACAAGCGAATACATTTTTACGCAATTTGTTTGATATAACCTATTGACATTTTATTGATTTTTAATTTTGTTACCGATATTGGTTTAAGTCGCGTTTGGAACTTACTGCTTGGCAATTTTCTTACTAAAATTGTTGTGTTAGAGTAACTGCACACCGCAGACTAAACAATCGGCCGACAGTTGACCCGATATTTGTCTTTTTTTTAAACAAAATTTTGAATCCCATCAAAGTTTTCAGTCTGTCTAATACCGGCTTAAATACCTGATTTTTGTAATGTGCGTACTACCATTCATCTTCAAACTGATTTACGTGCCCAAACCAACTATCGACCGACTAAAACTTGCAGTGTGGTGGTACTCTAAATCGCGTTTGAAACCTATTGCTTAGCAATTATCGTACTAAAATTGTTGTAGTACTGTTGTGTGCGTGTAGAACAAGTGACTGTTGTGTTGTTAGCACCTATTACTGAAGTATTGGACCAATGTCCTTCATAAGGTTGTATTTGTTTGAACGGCCAACATTCACGGTGCTTACAACGATTAAATTAATAATACGAACTGACAGACATTGACTGTATCCGCCTTATAGATAATAGTGTCGCCATATTTATTGATCTTAGGTACGTAAAAAAATGTTTATGATATACTAGCTTCCGCCAGCGGCTTCGCCCGCGTGTAGTGTTGATAAAAAGTGTTATGTGTGTTATGTTAGATGCCTATGTGTTAATCCAGGGTATCACCTATTTACATACCAAATTTCAACCAAATCGGTCCAGCCGTTTTTGCGTGATTGAATAACAAACATACATCCATACATTCTCACAAACTTTCACATTTATAATATAAGTAGGAAGTAGGATTTTTGTTGAGTTTAGATATGACTATTATTTATGTGAATCTGCGCAAGAAAAAATCTAAGTTTGGTATTTTAAGTTTGAGACATCCTAAATTCAATAAAGAAATATCGCGCTGAAAAACCCAAAAAAGTTTTTTTTTTTTGGGTTTATTATTTGTTATTTCTTACCTATTACGTATGTACGGAAAAGCAGTCTGTTTACTTACAGTAGTATGTTTCCTTTTGAGTTGAGTTGAGTTGAGTTATGCCAACTTATTGATTAGACTGTTAAATATTTTTTTCCGCACCAAGATAATATTTAATGTAGGCTTTGTTGAAAAGCCTTACAATGGTTCAATCTGAACTAAGTGCAGCAAAGCAGTCAAATGTAACACGAGAGGCCACCAATTTAATTCTTAATTGATTTTAGAAGTTAAATACGTTAACAGCTATAGGTAATTGTGGGACTTAACAGCAGGAACAACGAAATAGTAAATAATTACAAATACATTAATACATAGTTTCAAATAAACTATTAATAAAAACCCACAATTTAAGTCAATTTATGATTCCCTGTCCCTTACTTGATGCACGCACGACTCAACTTTGTCGCGTCGTGCGATGATCCATAGAGGTATAAGTGAGGTAAGTATTAGTGTAGTGTTTCTGATAATTGTACAATAACTAAGCCTATTATTTTATGGTTTGCAGTGTTTACCGTCAGTTAGGCACTCAAGCAGTCGGGCACCTGACTGACCTCGAGCTGAGATAGATTCGATAACAATACGATTGTTGAAAACTTGAATTATGTTCTTAAGTTACGCCAAGGAAGGTTATCTCGATTGTATCGCACCACGAAAATTGTTGGCTCCGTATTTGTACTGCTTATCACAACTTTTAGAAATAATGCACAGTTAATTTTTATTGTTCTCAGACTGTTATTTAACTAATGACCCTATTATCAAATATTTTCTTTTGTTGAGTGTGTTATTTGAGGCATTTTTCTTTTCATTGTGGCTAAGATAAAAAGTTTAAGGTTATCATTTTGACAAAAGATCACTTTTGATACTTACCTAAATTAAAATTGATTGTTTATTTATGTAACTACACATACAACCTTTTTTATTAAAGTAAATTGATACTGAACTGAATATATTGCTACGTTTTCATGTCGCATAGCTTTAGATATGTTTATGCATTACCAGGGAAAGTCCAGGACCACTAACATTTGTTGAACTGATCACCAACTATTAAAAGATGTGTTGATTTGCTAAAAATGAAAAAAAAAAACAGACCAAAATCATTGTCACTGCTAACTGTGTACCGGAGACTAACATAATTTGTCTCGCTCTTTATTTAGCAGATTTGGCAATATAACGATGATTAATAACTTGATCATATACGTAACTAAGTGGAGTAATTAAACAGTAGGTATCGAGTATCAAGTCATCTCGATTAGTCCGAGACGATCCCAATCGAAATGATAACGACCTCAAGTTGATAGTCTCTGGCCAAAATACAAGTTTCCCTATATGGCGGGAAGCGACTAGTGTTTATGCGTTCGTCTTGTCTATGGTTGAATGACCTTGCTTGGCACTAAGATGGCGAACACGAGTTTGTTAATAGAAATTACAAATTAATGAAAAAAAGGACGGTGTTTGGTTTCTAGATGAAGCTTTGTAGTGGTTTCCCGCGGTTTTATATGCTTGTGAAAAATGAGTAGATAATAATTTTCTAAGCTTAGTTTTCACACTTCATTATGACGAAAAAAATGAAATATGAGTAAGTAAATACTGAAAAGCATTTAATTTAAGTGCCCTGATTACCGATTTCTGGCAAAAAATCTTTTATTCCCATTCAATTTTATTTCCGCAATTATTGTCAATTTTTAAAATAATTTCCTAATATTAATCAATACATAGTATAAAACAAAGTCGCTTTTTCTGTCCCCATGTCCCTTTGTACGCTTAAATCTTCAAAACTACGCAACCGATTTTCATGCGGTTTTTTTTATCAGATAGAGTGTTTCAAGAGGAAGGTTTATATGTATAATAACATACATTAAATAGTGGGGAAATACTGTTATCCGGGGCGGGTTGCTAGTAATATAATAATTGCAAATATCTCCTCATCTCAGTTACCCTGGCAACCTGATACCCCTTGACAAGACCTAGCAGTCTTTCTGACTTCTCTCTCATAACAACTACCAAAGATCTGCACGACGCAAAGACCAGTAAAAAATAATTTGTTTTAGGTGACAAACGCAACATCGTGAAAGGCAATAGGTCACATTTCATTCTCTAGATGTCATTGACACCAAGTGACGCTGATAAATCAAACCATCTACTAAGTTATGCCGTCCTAGTACACTGTTGCATTGCTCGACCCTTTTGCCTACTTAAACATACACAGGGTCGGACTGGGCCGGAAGGGCCCGGGTGGCTGATCACAATCCCGGAGCCCGAGACTAGACCATGGTGATGGGATGCTATCGAAAAATACTGAGATACACAAATTGAGATAAACAAACTATAAAAAATTTATTACTATACTAAAATACAATACAATAGTAAGTAGGTATTTACTTAGAACAAATTATATAAAGCTAGCCAATCAACATTTTTTTTAAAAGAGGAGAACTTTCAGCTAAGCAGTTAATGACTCGATCGTAAAAGCTGTTATTTTCGTCATCCTTGATTAGATCCGATTCTGTATTTAATATAATCAACGAATCCAACAGTTCTTGCCCCAGTAAAGAACGAAATCTCGTTTTAATGCGCTTCAATGCTGAAAATCGTCTCTCACAAGTCACTTGCGTGAATGAAATTGTGAGAATTACAACAACGATTCAAGGAGCAGCGAACGCACGCGTCGGGGATTCCCCAAACCACAGACTCTTTACTTGCGTAATGCGTTCCGTTTCATCAAAATTATGAGATGAGAGTGAATAAATACGTTACGTTTCTTAATTGTTATTTATAAATGTTGAAGTTCCGAATTCATCGAGTTTTTAACGTCTATAGCCCTAGTGTATGCTTGGCGCCCTGCTAGCTAGATCTAGAAAACCGCGTAAATTGCGAATTTTACGCGTTTTTGCCGCGACCTTACAACAGCAAAAATGTCTCAGTCCTTCGAAATCATGACCGATTCCTGTAGGGTTTCTTGCTTTAGTTTATTTTATAAACGGCGGAATAAACACTATTATTATTGATAATAATAATAACCACTTAACCACTATAATACTTACACAAAAGAAAGCGAAATAAAACTCCCATAATTTTCCGGCAATTTTAGCCCATTGAAATGTTACCTACAATTTAAGGACAGAGTATTGCATTTACTACAGGATGCAATTTTATTTTTGGGACATGTGTGGGGGGTCAATAGAAGCTTAATCTCAAGTTTGTGGGGTCGCCACCCAGGTCCCCCGGCCGCCATCTTGAAAAAAGGGGTGAAAAAACTTTTTTCGCGATATCTCGTTAACTACGCTTCTTACAAAAAATTCGTAAGTCATAATTTGTAGCAAATTGTTTTGTCTTTCAAATTTTTTGTAAGACGCATAGTTTACGAGACATGCACATGGGCAACCGTAGCACAGGGGGCACGCTGCGCGGGCCCCCCCCCCCCTGTGCTGAGGTTGCCGCATGCCTCTCAACCCAGGCCTGTGGGGGGGCCCGTGCAGGCTGGGGCCCGGCTGGCAAATGCCACCTCGACTGTATGGCCAGTCCGACGCTGAACATACATTTTAAAGTGAAATCGGTTAATTCTGAGCCTAGTCTGACTTAATTAGTTGGCGCCTTTTGTGTAAGAGAATCGTAATTAATGATTGCGTCGAAGTAAAGTTTTTTATTTTGCCATTCATTTAAAGTTCTGTTAGATTTGCTTCGCTTATAAAGTCGTCTGATTTACTGCATTTTTCAATAAAATGATATTACTTTTATGAGGTTAAAATTATAATCCTATCGTTAGCAGGCAAATCTAAAGATAGAAAGATTATTGAAACTCCATTGGTACTCTATCTGCCTTCTCACAAGTAATATTAGTAAATTCTTTCTAACTGACGCAGGTATTTTGGGTTAAAACTATGTTATAACAAATGCAAATTTTTGCGTGAACTCGACAACAAATACAAACGGAACGTAGGCTGTAACTATTAGTTAATATGTGACGTAATGTTCGTGTGACTGACTTTTGGATTGAAATATATGCGGATTAAACAAACTTTTTGAATCAAATATTTCTGGGGTAAACTATACGTTACTTTGTGTAATATAAGTGTAGGCATATCAATGACTATAAGAGTATAATCATCGGCAAGGATATTGAGCCCTGACCTTCACCTGCGCAGAAGTGATTTATTGGTTTATTGTCTTAAGTGTACAGTGCGCAAAGCGATCCCCACTCTTCCGCCGAGAGCTCATTATCCGTGCCGATAACTATACGCGCTACAAACTTTTAGTCGGATAAATCAGTATGAAGATGAATGGAAGTACACACGTAACAACGATCAGGTATTTGTCCGATATCAGACCGACTGGGATCAAATGCAAAATTTTCTAAATTAGTATTATATTTTTATCGTAAATTTTCTAATTAAATATTTTTTCCCACCCACTGAGACAACAGTCAGCCTGCTGTTTAGTCTGAAGTATGCACGTAGGCTAAGTATCAAATACAGAGACAGCGTAGACGCAACTCAAGCGCACCTACTCTAGCACCTTCTTACGATAGTGGCGCGGGCGCCGATTTTTTGTGCCTTAAAAATAGGCATTCAGGCTGCGTAACCCCGTCACCGCGAAGAAAACTATTCAACTGTTAATTGGAGCTGACACCAGTAGCCAAAAAAATATTAATAACTAGACTATAAAGTATTGGAAATCAAATGAATGTAGGTACTGTAGAGGTTTTATATCTGTTTAAGTTGCTGGTGCCAAAGGCGGACAAACATTTAAATTATATTATTTTACTAGCGACCCGCCCCGTCTTCGCTCAGGAAATCGGTATTTCCCCACAATTTAATGTTATTATACTTACATAATTATATATAAACCTTCCTCTTCAATCAGTCTATCTATTAAAAAAGTAGTAAAATGTAGTTTTTGAAGATTTAAGCGTACAAAGGGAAAGAAAAAGTGCCTTTATACATACATTGTAGTGATAATAAGAAAGATTAGGTTTTTAAAATCAGCGAGGCCAGTTAAACAGAAGTTAAACAGTCTATGAAGTTTTTTATTTAAGAGTATCCCCAAGAGTTCTGGTACCCGTGTACCTGCTACTTGCTGCAGTACTTAGTTAAACCATTCTTACTTTTCAATTCAGCCTATTCCGTTTCTAGATCAATAAAATGGTTACTGAATAAACAGCAGCGCCCGTTTCTCACGGCAGTGCACTAATACTGTATTGAATACTGTTTTAATGAACTGTGATACTAGAAAAACTGTACACTTATATTAATGTTCGACCTGTTTCAATTTTGCCGTAATACTTAACTGTTAGTACGCGCACTGCAAAGTTTTAGTCGGCCGATAGTTTATTTGGGCTCATAAATGGAATGGTAATACGTAGGTACATTACGAGGACCAGGTATTTTACCGGAACCGGCTGATTGAAAACTTTGACTGGAATCAAGATGTACTTCAAACTATATGCTTAATATACATTTATTTTTTCAATAAATTGCAATGCCTTAACAGGCGATTAAGTTCTAAGAACGTACCTAGTTATAAGATCTTTTTTGCCTACTTGGTTCGCAATAAAGATTTAAAAAATAATTTCGGCAGCTATCGAAGCCACTGTCGGCCGACTAAAAGTTTGCAGTGTGCGCACTCTTAGTTGAGATAAACAGACAGTTGCCGTTCAATTGTGCAATTCGTGATTAGCTAATTACTCGTAGGTTCTGAGATAGTTAGGTAGCGGCCGGTTCCGATGCAGGTCGGTAGCTCGGCCGCTCGAAAGTCGAACGACATTACAATCAAGCGGTCTTGTGACACAACCGTCGCATGAAAAAGTAATGCACAATGCACATGGTTTAGACTTATATAGGTTGGTGGTTTTGTTACAGATAGACATGTAGATGTTATTTATTTTAAGTATTATTTACTAAAACAGAGTTATTTACCAGCCTATGTAGGTACAGATGAATAAATAGAGATTGAGGTAGATTGATGTGCTGTGTCTGTACATAATTTTGAGTAAATGTTAAGCACTTATCCAAATATGTATCGAACGTGTAGGGTCATTTCGCCTGTTCGCGACCATCGCCCAGTTCGCGTCCATTTTGCCGATCTCCTTTTAAAAAACTTCGAAAACAAGATAATTAACACACCAATCAAACGAAAGATCATTACCGCTAATACGTTAATGTATAAGAGGCACGCACAGATAGACAAAAGTTCTGTGCGTCCAACCAATCCTTTTAGAAAAAATAATTAGTCTAGGCTCTTCAACAAGAAAGCGCAAACACGCTGAATTTTAGATAAAAATTAGTGTGCAGCGGCGTGTTTGATGGTAAGTTTTATATTGTTTTATGTGAATTTTAGGATAGATAGCTATCTCTACGGTTTAATGATGAATAAAGGTATAATGTTTTTTATGAATTTGGTAATGTTTTTTATTTTTAACGAATAAAATAAGGTGGACGCGAATTACTACATCGAATTTTACAAAACTTCCACTTTGCGTCCACAATGGACGCGAACTAAAACTATCCTCTATAATAATAAACCAAATTGCGTCCACTGTTTTCGTTAAATACTTGCTTATAAAAAATAATTAAAACATAGGTACTGTTTAATATATTAAGATTAAACAGTACATTTTTTTATTATTTTAAATTAAAAATCAACATTATCATCATTTAAAATTCACTTTAAAAAATAAAAATAATTCTTCTCAGCATTGGTTTAAGTAACTTAAAATTAGGCAATTAATTTTGCAACTTGAAAAATAAACAGTAATCAGTTCTGTTAATTTTACCCTAAAATCACAGGGAAAGACCCGCGTTGATTATAGTAAGTTTTTGGCCATATTAAATTAACAAAACAATATAACAATTTTGTGTCAACATACAACTAAAAGAATTGTTGAGTCAATAAATTATATTATCAGACAAGGTAGCATATTCTTTGCATATTTTTTTTATCGATTTATTCTTCTCTCGAATATCATTTAATGCTTTCTTTAAATCTTCTTCTGTGTATGTTGTCTTTTCCTTCTTTTTTCCTGTATCCGAAGAACTTACCTTAAATGAAATTACTTAATATATTAAGATTAAACAGTACATTTTTTTATTAAGATATATATGTGGTTATAATTAAATTATATTTTTTTATTAAGATATATACGTGGTTATAATTAAATATTTAAATTATATATTTAATTAAATTATATTTAAATTATAATTAAAATTAAATTTTATTTAAATTATAATTAAAATTAAATTATAATTTAATTATAACCACGTATATATCTTAATAAAAAAATGTACTGTTTAATCTTATTTTAAGTTACTTAAACCAATGTTGAGCAGAATTATTTTTATTTTTAAAGTGAATTTTAAATGATGATAATGTTGATTTTTAATAATTAAGTTTATTGTTAAATAAATAAATGGTTCAAATACAATCTTTCTTTATTAATTCTTAAAAATTTCACCCATATATTCCTTTTCTATGCTGCTGGACGCGAACTGGACCATGGGTGGACGCGAATTGGATTTTGTGGACGCAAACTGGGTAAAACGCCTAATTCTGAGGTTTATCGATTTAAATAGAAAACGAAAGATATTTCTAATACAACTGAAAGTTAGTCTTAAAATAGAGTATATAAGGAATACATTACACAAATTTGACATAGAAATGAGTGCTGGAGCATTTTTATTATCGCCGTCAAACTTGCCAACTGCACTAAATGGTCGCGAACAGGCGAAATGACCCTATGTTGCGTGCAGACCAAAAACTTAAGTAGGTACTTTTTCTTAAATCCAGTTTAAATAATTCTTTGGAAAGCAGTAAGTTTTCACTCAACAACTAGAGTTACGACATCGGCCGGTGCTCCAATTAACCTGTCCATAGGTTTTGTAGTACGGTTGTTTACGTAAATATTTCCAAGGAGTTCATTATACGTAGGGAATACAGATTATGCAAACGCTTAAAGCCTTTTTTCCACAAAGAATGTGAGCACAAATACACAACATTCATCCACTTTTTATGTGTTTCGTATGACACAAGAACATAGTCGTAATATCTTATGCTAGCTCGGTTCTGTAGAATAACTTGACTGTACTTACTGAAGTTAGCAATGTTTATTCTATGGTTTTATGTGTCGGATTTATTATAGTAGTTGTCATGCCCAGTGGTTTGTAAAAATAATGCGAGTATTTGTAAGTAGAAGTGTTAGGGCTCAGATTATAAACAACCAGACTAAAACTATGCCTATTGGTTGTTGAAAATCTTCTCCATATCAATCTAGCAAAAACATATAGGAAGTGGTGAAGGGTGAGCGTTTTGGGGCCTTTCTTTTGTAATTTTCGAAGTCCAAAAGCCACAGTTTTGGTGCCAAGTTTGAATAAACAGTTTTAGGTTCGCTCTGCTTTCCTTTTTCCTAATGAAATTTAGACCTATAAGTATTTTATAAAGCAGTAACATGATTTAAGTAGACTCCAGTTGCGGCAAGAGTGGGCGCGTCTATGAAAAATGTATTAGATCGAATGCAATACCGTAACAAGAATGCTTTTTTATCACAGAAAATTAGGATTTTCTCTGCCTGAGTGTGTTCATGTCCTTTATGGAATGTATTGGTTATCCCATAAATAGATCGATTGAGATAACTCTGGCGCGTGTCTAAATTTTATTTCGAAATGAGGCTTAACCACTTGCCGTCTTACCACAAAAACTTTTGAACGTCAGTTTAAGACTTGTCTAAAAAAATGTCAAATTATGACGTTGACATATGGTTCATTTTACAGCTACAATTTTTTTAGACAAGTGTAAAACAGGTGGTTAAGTTTTTGTAGTAAGGCCATTAAAGTTTAGTAGTTTTGGTTGCTGTACATAGGAAAGTAGATTTTGTTAAAAATGAACTCGTTTAATAGAAAAGACAGGTGAGTGGATGACATTTTTATTGAAGCAGACTTACGAAATAAAACAACTAACTTAGGTACCTATTATGTGTAAAAGGTGAAATTAAAACAATTGCTAGGCAATTCTTCTGGTAGTATTAAAAATCCATATTTCCCAGTTACTTAGCTATACCACGACTTTCATCAAGCCTTTGTGTTTTCAAATCACACATCGTTTCCATTTATTAAGCGTTTTCAGGTCAAAGAAAGCACAACGATTAAATGTATTATTTCTCTTTCGAAAATTTATAGCCGTGGCCAGAAGTGTGAATGGACGATGACAGTTCAGTAAATGATCCAAAGCTAATATTTACTTAGCTAGAAAATGTACATACGAAACATTTTCAGCCTTACTACAAAAACTTAAGCATCTGTTGAACACTTGTCTAAAAAAAACGTGGTTGCATAATGGACCTTATTTCAACATCTGAAATTTTTGTAGACAAGTGTTCAACAGACGTTTAAAAGTTTTTTTTTGTACGACGGTTACAGTTCAAAAAAGGTTCCCTAAAACATTGATATCTACGTCTCCATAAAAAAACAATTGTTATTTTGATCTAAAAGACGTTTAAATGGTTTAAATCTGTATAAATATCGGATGGAGCTGCGAAATATAAACAACATGTCAATTCGTGTGAAGGCCTGTACCCGCGCCCGCGCACACACGTGCGCCGCAAGGCTAAGGTGATGTACTTGTGAGACAATATTTTGGTAATTAACTTCTTTATTTAGTTATTTTAGGTATCACTTAGAAGAAAAAATAGAGCAAAATACTCATTCTGTTTAATTGAATGGTGTCGGGCTGAAAAATCTAGCGGAAAATCCGCCAATGTGAGATTGTTAATCAATATTTAAAATTACTTTCAAGGGTTTTGAAGGTACCCTTCAAGACTTTTTCGGCACTAAGTCAGTGAGAAGAGCATGAAGTCGATAGGAACCACACAGTTTGTTAGATCTTGATAAGATAGGATTGCAAAACGACATGGCAAAAAACAGGACATATAAAGATCCGTTTCCTCTTTTTTACAACCAAGTGCTTTAAGTAAAGGATGCTTAATTTTAGCTTTTAGACTATTTGCGTTGACTCGTCCGGTTTATGCGTCCCTATAGGGCATCGGATAACACGTTATAAAGCTATAAACCACACGTAGGCAGTCATTCAAGAAATATCTAAGTACATATACCTAACTACTGCTAACTTTTAGTCGGCTAATAGTTGGCCCGTGCTCCTAAATCAGTATGGAGATGAATGGTACTATTGCGACGGTATCCGACCAATGAAAAAAGTGTGATAGGAGTCACGATTACCTCCATATAATAAACAATCTGTCAATCGGGCCAGCCATGGAAATCTAGTATATCTATGGGGAAGCTTATGTACCGACTCTCGGCTCTCTCAATCTATCGATTTCTGTTACTCAATCTGATATCTAGAACACTGTAAAAGAGGATTCGGAGAGATATAATACGGCAGTAGTACAGTCCCATGGAAAAACAAATGAAGAGCGGAGATGTCATAACGGAAACTCTCCTAAGAAACTAGCGTTGCCAAAATGCGGGTGTTCGGGGAACGTTACTGGTTACGCACACATATGCCTTCTTATTTGACCCAGAAGAAGGCGCCTGACCTACCTGCCTTATGACATCTCTGTTCATCTTTCCTCCTCAGTTTACCGTCCTTTCTTTGAATGAAGACAGGCTGGCTGTACCGTGATATGGCCTCTGTACTGTTTACTCTCAACATAACGACTTTGTAATAAATGCGCCTGACCTTTTCGTGAACTCGACTAAGACACGTATAAGAACAATCTTCACATGGTCACCGGTAATCGTAATCGTAATCGTGATACGTTTTCTTTCGTGTGTGCTTCCAATTAAATGTAATGACACGTTTGGTCAAATGTTTGAGCCAAATGTTTGTGATACATTGTTGAGTTGAGACCAGGTTATGAAATGTGGGTGCTTGATCGTCAACACGCTGTCTGTAACGGTTGTACGGATTTTGATGAATCTTTGCAGTAATATAGCTTATATATCAGAATAAGCTATCATCATCATCATCTCAGCCATAGGACGTCCACTGCTGAACATAGGCCTCCCCCTTAGATCTCCACAGATACCTGTTGGAGGCGACCTGCATCCAGTGTCTTCCGGCGACCTTTATAAGGTCGTCTGTCTAATAAGCTATAGGCTTTAATCCTGGTGCGGGATGTAGTTATCCCAAGGAGCGTATGAAACTACGAGAGCAAGTTAGTTTTGTTCTAAGTATGAAATGTTTGGCACCAAACCCAGTTAATTTACAGTTTTATTGCTGGTTAGATAATTGTGATCTTTGAAGGAGATATCGCCTGTCATTGTACGTTTACACTAATTGATACTGGCTTAGCACGCGACAAGCATGGCCGTTCAAACCTCAAACATTTGTTCTGCCGTACTTACTACCAAACAGTCCTACGCATTCAGCTTTCGTAATCAGTCGGTTAAACTGACTGACTGACGCAACGAGTGACGTTTCTGTGATCAAGACGTACGTTACAATGTTGCCACCCTAAAGAAATAATACCGCGATGATGAAAAATTGACTAATTTAACTCTTACGTACACGCAGTGCATTTCCTATTGTCGACTGGTTTTGTTGCAAAAGCCTGCCTCAGACGTAGCCTTACGTTTTCTCCACTTTTCATCTATAAAGTTAAGTAACGCACCTATATTGCTATCAAAACAATCTTGTTTTAATTAAATCTAGAAGGTAAAGTTGCAATATTGATAGTTACTTGTCTATTGTGATGTCTACGTAATGTAAGAGAATGGTCTAGTTTAGTCCATCCTGTACACATTCCATAACATGTCATCAAAGAATTTCATAAATATTGATATATTTAATTCCTGAACGGATATGTTATTGCGTTGCTAATGTTTCCCATGCATTAGGTACTCTATATATAACACATTGATTGTCTTTGGATAGCTTTGTTTTTTTTAAGCACACGTGAGATTTTTATTTTTTATTCGTCTTAACTAAAACAACTGTTATGACTATGAAAGAGATGCACAGATGACTCACAAATAACTTATTTATTCTTTTTTAAATATTTCAATTGGATCTAAAACGTTTCATTCAAGCACAATCGTTTTTGCAAAAAGAAGATGGCGTCTAAATCTGTCTGGTGTTTTGTTTACTTTTTATCACGTAATACTAGAGTCTTGTTTAAAAATAGAAGAAGATTTTTTTTGTTTTTTTTTTTGTTCAAATATCCATCGTAATTATATATTGTCCGAAGAGTCGCCACGTGCTTTCAATAGTTTTACAAACAATATTTGAGTTTTTAGGGAAACCTTGTGTCTTAATTATTTCATATCTGTAAGTATTTGATTGATACACATATGAATACTTAAAACTTTTATAGAGTTTAAAAAATACAATTTCTTGAGCATTCGTAGGCGAATTAATCACTACAGAAGGAATTATTGATTTGTGTTAATTTATTCTCAAAGTCGTTAATTAATAATTTAAATTAAGTATGATTGGAAATCAGAAACTTTAACGTTAAGTTAAACGCAGAAGATGAATGTTTTGCAATTGAATATTTAGTATAGTACCTAAGTTCAATATGTAGGTATAAGTCAGCCTACAGCAGGGCTAATTATCATTATATAAATAAGGTCAACAATCAGTGTAGATTTACTCATATAGTTTCTAGATTATTTTTAAAGCACTTAAAACTAACAGCGACAAGGTACTTAGACGACATACTTACTTATGTCTTAAATATCTGGATATTTTTCATTCTACATACATCAATAATAATGATCACGATTCATCCTTAATATAATTATTTTTTAATTAATGGATAGTCCACTACCCTATAATTATAAAAGAAATATTTTCCGTCATTAAGAACACGACAACACAAAAATACTTGTAAGTACTTCCGACTGCAGAAAACTGTTTAATTTTGTTTTTCATAGCGGATGTGACGCTTTCCACTTCCAACTTAATTATTAGCCAAGTTTTTAATTTATTAATTAGCATAATGTTTGATCGGTTAGACATGAATCGCTTAACGTTTTAATCACTGTTACTTAAGTCCACCTGCGTGTTTCGGAAAGCACGTTAAGTCGGCCCCGGCTGTAGTTTGACAAGAACATCTTTGGAAGTGCTGAAAGAAGCTAAAAAGTCTAAAATCGCTGGAAAAGCCTAGATTTTCCTTTAAATTGCGCAAAAGTAGATCAAGTCTTACGCAGTATTTTTTTTTTTGCATGTGCTAATACAGATCATAAAACTTTTTATTTGAGTTATTAGTAATTCTAATTAATTGCAATAAATTGAGCCGACATCTTGCAATTGATTCTACCTCTATTTGAGTTATTAGTCATAGAGATTTCAAAAGCGGTTTAGATTGCTTTCACACCAGCGTAGTTTAACGCGAAACACAGTTCGTGCTACAAAAGTCGGTTCTCTGTTTTAAAAGTCATCGTTAGTAGCGGTAGTTGTCAATTGTTTGCTGAATTGACTGCTTCGTTTACACCAAGCGGTGTCGCTCATAAAATCCGTCATTGTAAAAGCACTGTAAACATAAACAAATTAGTCGCAGCCTCTTGCAAATGAATTCGTTTTGACGAAATCTGTAATTGGTGCAGAAATGTAAATTGTTTAATGATATGCTACGACCTTCGACTATCAGAGACCAGAGACAATAATTGTTGCATTAAAGACGCTTTGGTTGGAACCTCGTTCGGAGGCAGTCACGTTTCCCGCCATTCCCATCGTCTGTGGTAAGCACGATCGACGCTAGCGCAGCATCCTCACGACCGACTAGAATTGCTCAGATGTAATTTTCTTATCTTACTTATGAATTGAATTGATATATTTTGTACATAATGTGTTACATCTGTTATGGTTTAACTGAACAGATAATACAAATATTTGCACGCTAAACCCCAAAAGACTAAAGTCTTACTAAAAAGTCTTTCAGTCGCAATACGTAAGTGTGACAATGATAATAATTGTGCAACACAATAAATGTTTCACTATTCGGCCTTTTCGACTCCTACGGAAATTGGAATACGGAAAAGAAAAATAATGAAGTGATCATGTTTTCTCGCTCTATATTTTGGTATCTTCCACTTTTCCGTTATAATTTTGTACAAGAGTATACAAACACAGTCTCAAAAGCAGGATATTTCCTCCACAGTCTGTCAAACTGCAATCTGTATAAAAATACAGCTACTCAAATAACCTTGCACTATTTTTTTGCAACGTCAATACGTTTTTGTGTATCGAGGAGAGCGGTCATGTCGTTTAGACGTGATCCGATCGGCGCCAAGTCCGGCGCAGGTAATGCTGCAAATATCTAGTTCAATGACGTTATTTTTCTAATTACCTTCGTACACACACATACATAAATAGTACCTACGTGTATGAATATGTGTATATTACGCACACAGACATAGTTCACAAGGAAATCAACACGTTTAAGGGCACTTGTTCTGAACGTTGTTTTTGGCAAGTCCAGTTGCTGGGGAATATTTTTATGCGAGTTCCAAAAAATATTGTTGTAGGTACCGCCAAAAATTATGTTACGTTACGCTGTTTTACTGGTATTGTTACTTAGTGGAAAAAAAGAAAATATATTTAAATTCTTACAAGAAGCGTATGTATTTAAACAAGAAACAGGAAATTAAATTGTAGATGCCTCTATTATGTACATACAATGAATTACAATGTTTATGAAGGTAAATACCTACATATGTAGGTATGTTAAAAAGTAAAGGCCCTGGCTCTCCATAAATATTAATTTCATTTCTAATGAGCCTATTTAAAAAATATGTATTTAACTTTATCACCATTATATAAAACTAAGATTTCCATTAATAAAATTGTTTGTATCCATTCAGCAATTCCAGTAATACTTACTTGCACATGCACAATGTCTGCATTGCTGCATTTTCTATTAATAGTTTACAAAGTCGTTATAAACTATATAAGCAATAACCTGGTATATAATTTGTAGTGCTTGACTTATAATGAATTGCTCACAGTTGGCACAATAAGTATTTAAGTAAAGTACGGCTGTATGCTAATTTATCTCGGATTTACTTTCAAAAATACTCAGGCAATAACTATTTACACGTTTGCAACATGAAATTACAAAAAATCTGAACTGCATTCAAGTGAATCACTCACTGTGTTCTGTAAATGCATGATTTAAGTGCTTGTACAATTTAATATTTTGTACAGTCGGTTACAAAGATTTTACAAAGATTTTGAACACCTATGATACCCGCACTTCTCTAACGTTATATAAAGCTCACTATAGCATTTCACTCTTACGGATTTTCCAAATGGAAAAACGAAGCGACATTGCATGATACTTATGGGAGGAAGTCGTGGTGGCCTAGTGGGTAAAGAACCAACCTCTCGAGTATGAGGGTGTGGGTTCGATTCCAAGTCAGGCAAGTACCAATGCAACTTTTCTAAGTTTGTATGTACTTTCTAGGTAAATCTTAGACATCATGGCTGATAAAAAGGTGAAGGAAAACATCTTGAGGAAACCTGGACTATAAAGTCTGAAATCACCAACCCGCATTGAGCAAGCGTGGTGATTAACGCTTAATCCTTCTCCGTGTGAGAGGAGGCCTGTGCCCAGCAGTGAGACGATAAAAAGGCTGTAACAGTATGGGAGGAGCCAACTGAAAGAAACTGAAATTAACAACTGCCAATACAATACAAATGACGTTAAAAACCGCACGAACAAAACGGTTTCACTCGGAATATTCGCTATTATAAAAGGCAGATCACGTTTTTTTGGCCGACTGTGCTATACATTTGAGTAAACCATGTGCTGGTAGAATCTAAAACTATGTACTATTAAACCTCATAAAGACGAAATTGGAAGCTAATGTTAGTACTTACATTAGAATGTAGGATGTTTATTTGACATTTTCTCATGATCTTCTAAATAAAACGTTCGTGGAATTTGGGGCAGTTGAAGTATAAAAACTTTTTGCAGCTCATGGGAAATGTTATAATTAAATATATTCTCATTATTGAAGCTGCTTGAACGAGGAACTGACAAATATTAGAATAGCTTCCGCCCGCACACGGGTAAAAAGTAACCTTTATTTTATTCAGATGTATGAGCTACATAGATGACAAGTTTCATTAAAATTCTTTCAGCCGTTTGCGCTTAAAGAAGTACCTAACATAAATACCTATTAATGGACGTCCGGTTAAATAGTAGCTATTTAACTGCTATTATCTTTTTTCTTTGCTCTTTTTCCATGTCCTTAATTGTTAAACAAATAAAATGGGGACACCATACCTGCCTAACATTTAAAATCCAGTATCACCGAAATAGGTAGAGGCAACGTGAACACTGGCTTGCAAATCAAAGTTCACTTTATTTTACATATAAGGCAATGAGAAGCATTTTAAATGTTTCCAGTGAAGACCTAAAAATGTATTTAATTGGACAGTGCAACCAGTTCATTTAATTAATGTAGGTAGTTTGAATAAGATTGCAGAGGATTTAACGAAGCGTAGAATATAGTTATGTTATATGCTGTCTGATCTTGTAATCTTGTTTTTCAATAACTTTTACATTTGTTTATTGCGAAACTGGGGAGAATAGATTTCGTGTAACCTTTTTGTTAGCTCTTTCAGTAGTGTGAGAGTATTTTGGCTTTGTTTTGTACCTAATTAAAAACATTTTGGCTTTAAATTATCTCTTACCTTTTTGGGGACTATCTGAGGAGCATCCAGGTGGAGACCTGAGGTCAGTGAAGGGGTACTGTGTGCCAGATTTTTTTGATTGTTTTAAAGGCTGAAAACCACTTGGTATTGCCTTCATTAACCTTTTGTCAAGGGTGCGAGTATCGCCAGAGCATTCTACCGCACTCCCGAGAGATGTACTTACCAAATATGACGAATTTTCTGACTTTACACAATTGAATGTTGTTTATTTCCGAAAGAAGTTAGGTATATTTTTGTAGGTACGTGAAAAATTCAGAGCTGTTTCTAGAAACGGTGACGGAAACAAACATACGCCTAAATTGCACTCATAGATCTATCAATCAGCATTAGTCGATTACTAAATATTTCAGCTTTACTACAAGCCCTTCACCAATTGCAGAATTCATTATAAGAACAGGTTTAAAGAAATTATTTCGTCTAATACCAACATTCAAATGTTGGACACCTTGTATAAGCAAGTCATTAAATGTAGCACGTAAATTATAGTCCCGTTGAACCAATACTTACTTGCGAATTCGCAATTCGAGTGATTAAATAAATACCCGGAAAGTACCTACGTATCTTGGAAATTTAACCTGTCCTAAGTTATTGCATACAATTATCTATGCAGCGAGACGAAGTTGAAATTGGTATCACAACACGAAAGGTTCACCAAGTTGTTATTAAAAGAGCATTTTCTGTTGCCATGGATATGCGAAGTTTTGTTTTATTGGTGTTAAAATGATTGTCATTTGTTTTTATGATTTGTTCGCTTCTGTCTGGTTTCACCTGTGTCCCGTGGGGAATATCCAAATAAAGAGTAACTTACTTATACCTAGCCTTCCTTGATAAATAGGATCTCTACCTTTAAGAACGCTTAAATCGGACCTGAAGTGTCAGCGATGAGCGCGTTCAAACAAACAAACTCGGCAGCTTTATTAGTATAAATTTTCAGTTGCCATGGTAAGATATCAGTTACCTTTTATTTATATATTGATTGCCATTTTATTTTTATAATTCATTTTATTCAGTAGCAACTATTCCGTGCGTACAATGACATTTTTAAGAACTAGGTTCACTTCTACAAGCGATTGTCGCCTTGCTTTTATTGGCAAAAAATCGCCTTGTTCTGTTAATATGTCTAGTTTTTTTATTGAACTTTAATCAAATTGGTGCTTAACTTCCTGCTTGAGCACATACATTGGAAAATTAAATCTTGTGTGTCTTTGGACGCGATATTTTAAAATATCACGGAGGTAAAGGTACAAAATGCAACGTTTGTAATTCATACGTAGCTGTCCCACCCGCGGCTCCAGCTTTGCCCCGTATGAACTATCTCCCGTGGTAGGATAAATATCCTATATCCTTTTGCAGGCTCTAGACTTATCTGTGTACCAAATTTTATGGAAATTGGTTCAGAAGCTTTGGCATGAAAGCTGTCAGATAGAGTAACTTTCGCATTTACGAATAAGTAGGTAAGTACCTATAATATAAGTAAGGATTCAATATTTACACGGCATTTTAATAACTGAAACATTACTCAACTTTTGAAATGAAATCTTAAGCGTATCTAAAATGAAGTATTAATTTCGCACGTCCTAAAATAAATCTGCAGAGCCGATTTCTAAGCCATAAATCTCTCGTACATTCGCGGGCATATAACTCAAAATGATATGCTACAATAAAACAAACATTAAATTAACAAACTAGTTAATTTTAAGGGCTTGTCTAATTCCTTCTACGTATTTCTCTAGTAAAATAATTGCCTCTTTCATGAATAACTAAAATAAAGCTCTGGAGGCCGGTCAATCTAACCAAACGTCCGTTGCAAAAACGGCTAAATCCGCCATTATGGGTAGATATAATAAATTCAGCATCCTTTATTCATATTTTTTGCCTGTTATAGATTTCGTAAAAGTAGATTATGTTAACTTGTAAGGCCATGGAGGCTGTGAGTCATAGTACACCTGTCAAGCGGGTACGTGGAGGACTGCTTTGCGAATCATGTAATAAGTTTATTTTATTTATTAGCTGTTTCCCGCGGTTTCACTCGTATCTAGGAGGAACTACTTCGCGTACTCGGGTAAAATATAGCTTATGTTAATCGGGGATAGTGCAGCTTCCTAACAGTGAAAGAATTTTTCTATTCGGTCCAGTACTTTCGGAGGCTTTTTGGTCCACAAAAAAAAAATTTCCTCGTTACTTTATCAGTATGAGATATAATTTCATAAAGAAAAGTACAAGTTAGAATATAAAAAAAAAACTAATTAAGTATGATAGATACATATTTAGATACTACGCCTCTAAGTTGAAGATTACATAGTTGAATAAAAAATGGCCGGTTCGAGCTCAATTTCATCAAATTCATAAATGTCCGTTCACTTCGAAAATTTAACATGAAAAATAGTGAACAGTTGTTTTAATAAAACTGACGTTATATTACAGGTGTACTTAAGCGTTAAGGTGTTGTTAAGTACGCTTGCAGTTGAGGCTGGAACAAAGTTATGATTAAACTAACATTAGCAAGTCCTTGGCCGGGTAAGATTTGAGAGGATGCATTGTTTAACTTTTGTTTTTGTAAAACAATAATATTGAAATCCCTCCGCTTGATTATCTAGCACCGTTTAGAGTTCGTTTGTTTATATCTCTAGGTATATCTCTTTGATACTGGATTTTTGTCTATTGGAGACATTGTTACAAGAAATAATACTTTTCAAAATAAGTCAACAACATGGGTAATTGTTACATTCATAAAGGTTCTCCATATTCTGCCGTCACATAGCAACTGCACATGCAAATTACATTACACTGGCGGATTTTTCGTAGAGTTTTTCCGAGTGACACCGCTGGGTACGCACGGGGGTTGTCACGTGTGTACATATTACAGTAAACAATTGACAACTCCCAGTACAAAAAATTACGATAGATTTATATGTAGATGCACGCAGCTTGGTTTTGCTACGCGTGTAAAAGCGTTGTTAAAAGAAAGTGTTTCTCTGTTCGATTCATCGGATAACCAAATTGTATTCTGTTAAGAGCCCTCGGCATGTCTTGGTACATAATGTACACTACAAAATTATGCATAAGACATAGAAACCTACCTTGAAATATCTATTTATGTAACTAACACATAATAAACCCGCACGTAAATTAAAACTTAGCACAATTACACACAATTTGTTCGTACATTTTCGATTCGAATGCAAATGAACGCTTTATCGGCAATCACTTGAATACATTATAACTGAACTAAGTATAAATAAATATTCAACGCACATCAAGAATGACAATACATAAATCATATACTTTATGTGATGTTCCGATCAAGTTCGTCATTTAGTGCCACACACTACAAACTTTTAGTCGGCCGATAGTTTGTTTGAGCTCAAAAATCAGTATGAAGATGAATGGTAGCACGCACATTACAAAGATCGGGTATTTAAATCTTGGTATCAGACCGACTGATAACATTGATTTTAGTCAAGATTTTCTTTTAAAAAATATTGTAAATCATATCTTTAAAAAAATCTTTTAATTGTAAATCATAGAGTTCTACAACTAGTTTGACGTTTCGAAAGAGCTTTCATATGCCCATTTGAAAAAAAAAAATGACTTTGACTTTGAGTCAACTGTCGGTCGACTGTTTAGTTTGCAGTGTGCAGGTACTCTTAATCTGCGAAGTTGAGCTATTGTTGATGATGAATTTCATTAATAAAGATCACCCAAATCCAATCTAGTTTTTATAGCGGATTTCGAGGTTTTTTACATAGAATGGATAATAAAATCGATATTTGAATATTAGTTTATTGTATTTAAATGTAAGTATAACATTTATTAATCTATGTGTCGGACCGTCTTATAAACATACTAGCTTTTGCCCGCGACTTCGTTCGCGTGGAATAGTGACTTCCTCCAGATTTTTGGTTTGACCAATAGATGGCGCTGTATGTCCGGAATAAATTTTATTTTTTATTTTTATTTTTTGTAATAAAAACTATCCTATGTCCTTTCTCAAGTTTCAAACTATGTCTGTACCAAATTTCACACAAATCGGTTCAGTAGTTTAGGCGTGAAGAAAAGACAGACAGACAGACAGAAAGACAGACAGAAAGACAGACAGACAGAGTTACTTTCGCATTTATAATATTAGTTTGGATGAATTAGATTATTATAATACACCTAGACATATTGATATATGGACGTATACGTCTATATTTATATTAAAAACATCCACTCTACAGTCTACACATACAATTGATGTGAAGGACAATCTTTCCTATTCTTATGGGAGATACCGCATCAAGATAAGCTCAGCACAATAGATAGACGCTGCTGCGTTAACAATAATTGTAAATAAATTAATCTGATCTCATCACAATTTGCAGAAAATAACATTAGATAAGTACCCAACAAAAATGCACATTAAGCTATTGAATTCTTAATCTTGATTTTGTGAACAAAGCGTTTTCATACAAACTCCTTGGTTTGGGAACTCATTATTATATAGCTAGAGGCCAAGTACCGGTAGTTGAGCCTCCCCGGATATAAGTAATAGGCATTGTCGTACATAAGTCGTGGTGGCCTAGTGGGTAAAGAACCAACCTCTCGAGTATGAGGATGTGGGTTCGATTCCAGGTCAGGCAAGTACCAATGCAACTTTTCTAAGTTTGTATGTACTTTCTAGGTAAATCTTAGACACCAATGGCTGATAAAAAGGTGAAGGAAAACATCTTGAGGAAACCTGGACTATAAAGTCTGAAATCACCAACCCGCATTGAGCAAGCGTGGTGATTAACGCTTAATCCTTCTCCGTGTGAGAGGAGGCCTGTGCACAGCAGTGAGACGATAAAAAGGCTGTAACAGTAACAGTACAGTATTGTCGTACCTATTAACATCCTACTAATCACAAAATATAAGCACACTAATAAAACACTATAAATAAAGCGAAAGTTTATTAGATACTTCTGCACGTCCATGCGACTGAACAAATTTTGGTAAAAATTAACAGTATTTAATATAGAGCTTTTCAGAAAAACACATGCATAGGTAGGGTACATAATTATTACACGTTAAACTGTCATCGAGCGATAAAGCTTTATTTCTTTCACTTAGATATTCTGTTACAGCGTGTAACATAAAAATGTACATATATGCTTACCTACCTATATGAATTTCGACATATTTGAATGTTATCTTTCTAGTAAGCCATGTTCAAATCTACAATAGGTACCTATATGAGTAAAAGTGACTTGTATGTACCTGTATGTGTAAATCTACTGTGGTAACTATAGTCCAAAGCTGTAGCTTTTAGACCACAGTATACTCGTATACTATAACCTACAAATCGTTATTACAATGTCTATAACAAACAAAAAATTGTAACATGCCAACCGCGTAACCACGAGTAATTTACAAAACACAAACAAAGTCGATTAATGCATTACTACTATTACATACAAACTAAAGTTACGCACTAATGTTATAATGTAGTGCACTATTTCCCCCTTATCAAGGAAATGTAGTTATTAACACTTAATATTTGTTAATCCAAATATAATTGGCGGTTTCGCACTTTGTTACTTGAACCGCAGCTCCGGAGTTTCTAAGTCCCCGATCTAATGATAGCCGTTTAAGTTGAAAGCCTAAATTACTATTTTAATTACACTTTACAATACTTACTTAATCTAGTTTAATAATAAAGTAAAGAACCAATTTCTAAAAATGAGGGTTCGATTCCAGGTCAAGTACCAATGCAACTTTGTTAAGTTTGTATGTATTTTCTTAGTAAATCTTGGACATCAATGGCTGTGTTTCGGAAAGCACGATAAATAATACTTAATTTATAGTTAGAGTGAATTTAATAGCTCTCGCACACTGAAAACTTTTCACTAGAACGATAGTTTTTACTGAATAGTTCGTGCATAACAACGACGGGTATAAAACTACCTACCTCTAATTTTAAAGGTTGAACGGATTCACCTTCAAAATAAACTAAGTATTAGCCAAGCATTGGGCGAATCATTGGCCGACTTGATGTTGAGTTCATTCTACAATATGCCAGAGCTCTTAAACTCACTCCTACTTTGAATTACGTATTGTAAAGTGCAATTAAAATTGTAATTTAGCCTTTCAACTCCCACCGGTGTCTCTCATTTTTAATATCATTTACTCACTTTCCATAGCGACCTCCGTGGTAAGATTAAAAGTATCTATGGTACATAAAGCTATGTTTATGCAAAGTTTAGAAAGATTTCTCCAGATGCGGCGGTAATGAATTCCCAAGCTATTGTCTGTTGTAAATGAACTTTCGCTGCGTGGTCATTGTCGTTGTTAAAGCCTCTACAGATGGAGCATGTTGCAAGATTTATTACTGAACTAGCTTTTGCCCGCGACTTCGTTCGCATGGAATAGTGACTTACGGCATATTTTTGGTTTGTACCAATAGATGGCGCTATATGTCCGGAATAAATTTTATTTTTTATTTTTTTTGAAATAAAAACTATCCTATGTCCTTTCTCAAGTTCCAAATTATGTCTGTACCAAATTTCACACAAATCGGTTCAGTAGTTTAGGCGTGAAGAAAAGACAGACAGACAGACAGACAGAGTTACTTTCACATTTATAATATTAGTTAGTATTCATTATTACATACCTTCACCGATGTTGGTGTATGAGGAGTAGGAGGATAAGCAGTCGCTCCTTGTAAAACACTGGTACTCAGCTGTATCCGATTAGACTGGACGCTTACCCCAACATAGTTGGAATAGAACTCAATTTTGGAGCACTTTCCGCATTCCGATAAGGCTGAAATTTCGCATCAGTCAGATCGGTTTTCAGTATGTACTTTCGGAGCCTTTGCGGTACAAACAAAAACACATGCGAAAAATGTTTCGACTTTATAATATTAGTATAGATATAGATGTACTATAACCAATGTCAGATCGTGAATGCTTGCGCGTGATTGGTGCTCTTTGCTCTGATTGTTTCTATTCAAACAAATGAATGATGTTCCAGCTTTTGTTTACAAATGTTTTAGCGCAAAGATCTGACGTTTCATTGCTAAGTTAAGTTTAAGTTTTATTTATAAACGTACCTAAATTGTGGCGAGGGAGACGGTTAAAATCTATAATATTGTGAAGCTGAAGAGTTTGTTTGTTTTCTTGAACGTGGTAATCTCAGGAACTACTGATCCGATAAGGAAAATAAAACTATGTTATACTAGCTTCTGCCAGCGGTTTCACCCGTATCCCATGGGAACCTCGGCACGAACACGGATAAAAAGTAGCCTATAGCCTTCCTCGATAAATGGGCTATCTAACACTGAAATAATTTTTCAAATCGGACCAGTAGTTCCCGAGATTAGCGCGTTCAAGCAAACAAACAAACAAACTCTCAGCTTTATGATATTAACGGCCAGTTTCTTCATCAAAAGTTAAAGTTAAAGTTATGGCTAAAGTAATGTCTAAAGTAAAAGTAACGGTTAAATTAAATTTTTCTATGAATTTTGCTGTCAGTTTAGCCTTGAAAAAACGAATTTGACCGTTACTTTTACTTTAGACATTACTTTAACTTTAACTTTTGATGAAGAAACTGGCCGTACGTATAGATACAGTCCATTTATTTTTATCGGGTTCGCTTAAAAGTTCCCACTGGACGCTGGTGTAACCGCTGGCAGAAGCTGTAGAACTTTATAAAAAATAGGTTATGACTGTACGTTTGTTGTATGTGACCAATATAATCGCATAACATGTCGATGTTCGAATAAGGCAATTTTCACAATTTGACGCATTGTAAACACATAAGATTTGTGCTAGATCGCATTTATTCACGTTCGATATGACAAATGTGTCGATATAATTTATGTAAATCACAAACATTCGATATATGAATGGGTAATTTTGAGCCAATCGAATAACCTTTAAAAGCTCATTTAAAGGTACCTACGAATATTTATTATTTATAACAATTTTGTTCTCGTTTTCTCAATATTATTCTTTCGTATACTTAGCCTTATTATAGTTACTAAGTAGCCGTTTTCTCTCGGTTTCACCCGAGTCCCGTGTGAACTACTGGGATAAAATATAGCCTATGTTACTTGGAAAATCTGTAACTTTCCAACAGTGAAATAATTTTTGAAATCGGTCCGGTAGTTTTTGAATTTATCCATTACAAACAAACAAACAAATATACACATTTTCCCTCTTTATAGTATCAGTAACAATAATATCAATTTTTCTCACGTTTTCGTTGTAATACATATTATTCTTTTGCCTTAATATTCTACAGCCTTAAATAAATAGAACACCAACCATCTTACCACAAAAACTTTTAAACGTCAGTTTAAGACTTGTCTAAAAAATGTCAAATTATGACGTTGACATATGGTTCATTTTGCAGCCACAATTTTTTTAGACAAGTGTAAAACAGGTGGTTAAGTTTTTGTAGTAAGGCCAAAAGTGTGGTACGTACGAACACATGCTTCCTTCAGTCGCACATTCTACGCCAGTACAGTGCAGGATAGACAGTGACGGTGTTTGCCAACAGAACCAATACCACAGCATTGCGCAAACAGGTTTCCACTCGCCTTGTGGCCACTAAGATGTAGTGAACTGACGCGGAAGCGGGACTCAGTATCTTAGCACGTTAGGTAATATAGGGCACGAAATAACTAGTCCAAGTAAATGCCACGGAATGCTTTTATATAAACCCGGTCTGTTTTACAATAGTGAGCGTAATCGGTTCACGTGACATAAGAAGATAAATGTAAACTAGCTTGTTTGTCGTGGTTTTACCCGCGTCCCGTCAAAACTACTGCCTGTGCTTGGATAAAAATATAGACTACCTATATCATCCTGGTATGTAGCTTCCCAAAACCGCAAAAAAAAATATAATCGGTTCTGTAGTTTCGGTGCCAAATAAACAAAAACAATGTTTAAAATTTATTATTATATCAGTTTTAAACAAGCTCCGTTGGATTCTAGAGTGTGTATTATAAATGGTTTCAATACATAAACGTTAAGATGCAATAAAAGTGTTCGCCTTGAGGTCCGCAGAGCACTGGCCCCACGAGAGTCAATTAAATTTTGACTGGTTCCAACGAGGCATCGAGTCGGCCAATCGCCAATGAAACAACGTGTTATGATATTATATGTACTTTTATAGCTAATAAGTAGGCGTTATGTATTGTGTCATAACAATTTAAGTACCTACTTTTGGGAGAACGTTTATGGTCTAGATATATTGAAAAAAAAAACGCTCTAGGCATACGTAATTCTCTTTACTAAAACTGAATTTTCAATAATCTTATTTAAAGTACCTATGTTATACTTTACTCTGCGTTTTTGTCACTGTTCTCTCGAAAACTGCGTGACATGTGAATTTCAAAAGTCTCACTTGCGCACGGTGTCATACTCGTTCTGTGGAAAGACTTTTATAAATATTTGTTTTTCTTACTTATTTCAATGAGATGTTTCAACTACATACAGGTAGTTTTAGTTTATTATAAAACATAAAAACTTTACCGAAATCATTGTAGCTAAGAAGCGTCCATGACCGAGGCATTTGTTTTATTGATGACTAGCTTCTGCCAGCGGTTTCACCCGCATCCCTTGGGAACTACTTCCCGTACCGGGATAAAAAATAGCCTATAGCCTTCCTCGATAAATGGGCTATCTAACACTGAAAGAAATTTTCAAATCGGACCAGTAGTTCCTGAGATTAGCGCGTTCAAATAAACAAACAAACAAACAAACTCTTCAGCTTCATAATATTAGTATACTTAGATGTTAGCACGCTTTTGACCTCTTTCTCATCCGAGTAAGTTATTTGGTCGATAGTGGACCTCGCTTCCCTAGAAGTATTACATTTGTTAAGTAGTTAGTATTGAATTTGTTCGTTTAACGATAGATTTCATTAACATTTGTAATTCATATTAAAGACGTAGAAAGGACCGAGTTGAGTCATATTCACATCTTTCTTTCCTGGATGTTGTTGACTGTAGGTCCCGACTTCATTTAGCATCCTTGGCACGGGTAGTCAGAAGCCAGTAAGTCTGACGCCAGTCTTACCAAGGGGTATTGGGTTGCCCGGGTAACTGGGTTGAGGAGGTCAGTTAGGCATTCGCTCCTTGTAAAACACTGGCACTCAGCTCTTAAATCTTAGACACGAAATACATAATATTTTTGCGACTTCCAAACTCACTGTGAATTTCACCTCCATTTAAGTCCGAATGGATACTTAGAACAATAATTGTAATACATTGGACAGTAGAAAGTTAGAATTAAGATAATAATATGCTCACATTTTCTATTGTAATTTAATTATATTCATTCGTATTCCCTCGAGACGAAAGCCACTCTCTATGCGACGTTTCAGAGTTCCGTTTCCGCCCCTTATTGTACAAGGAAATGGATTTCTATGCTTCCACGATAATTCAGTTTAATTAGTACCACAAATATTAAAAAGTGAGAGTCTTCCTTTGTTTGTTTGAATGCGACAATCTCAGGAATTACTGGTCCATATTGACAAACTCTCTCTTTGAAATATCCGGGAGTGCGGAGTATTTTCCATGAAACATGGGTGAATCTACGGACGGAAGCTAGTTTGAAATATACGTACCAAAACCATTTTAATCCAAAATAATAATAGAAATGTTATGAAAAAGTGATAACAATTACTTTTAAACGCTTCTATTTCAAGCGTTAATTTCATTCCGATATAATTCTTGTTAATAACACTTAGGTAAGCAAACTGATTAACTGTTGCGTTAGTTTTATTTCGATAAGTTAACTAACTTCGTTAAGTTAAAGACACACCTGTTTCACCCGCGGCGGTTAACATCTTTGCCAACTAACCGACGTTTACCGCTAACAAACCCACAATGTAATCAAACCACTTACTTTTCACAAGCTAATATAATATCTTCTCATAAAATATTATTGCTATTCTAATTAATTTTTCATACACAACTTTAATATTACTTACTTCGCAATGTTATGTCGCCATACTCAGACTTTAATTCCGACAGTTATAATTCCGATCTTTATCAGTGTTAAGACACATTTTAGTCAGTTCAAAGCATTAATTTTACATGCCGCTTTATTGAGAAAATACGAGATTTTTGAAGCAAATGGCCAATCTTGTTAGTGAGCTTATAAATTGTAACAAGGCAGGCAGGCATTCATTCTAATCGTTCTATTTTTGGACTTGTAAGTAACATATGGACTATTAAATCGGACGTTAGAATATGAGCGGGCGCACACTTCAAACTTTTAGTCGGCTGACTGTAGATCCCACGGTTGGTTCCAAAACTTTTTTTTGTAAGTTGTGGATTTAGGGTCAATCCCCACTGAAAGAGCAGCGGCCGGCAGCGGCCGGCAGCGGTCGTAAATGCAAGTGATTGAGCGCGAGCGCGGCGGGCCGCGCGGAGCCGCGCCTCGCCGCGCTCTTACATTGTCCGTGCTCTTACGGCCGCTGCCAGCCGCTGCTCTTTCAGTGGGAATTGACCCTTAATCAAAGCTTTTTTTCGGTCTGATACAGGACAAGTACCTGTACGTCGATTCTATAAAATTCAGACAACAACTCGCATTTCAATTCGCTATTCACTCTCACTTCGCATTCGGTTCAAAACGTTCTAAAAGTCATCTCATACTTTGTCTGTCAAAATCTCGAGTTTAATTTAGTTCAACTCGCAAACACGCTCGCAAGAGTAGCGCTAGTGTAGTAACTCACGGTGGATTCAGATGCGAAGTTTAGAGTGAAGTCTTATAGAATCACACTGCTGATCGTTGTTACGTGTATACTTCCATTCAACTTCATACTGATTTATGAGCCCAGACCAACTGTCGGCCGACTAAAAGTTTGCAGCGTGCGCGAGCTATGTATTCATGAATATGTAGCTTGTGCTTATAAGCTCTTATTTTATGTCAATCATTCTTAAAGTATAAAGTATCATATAAAGAAGTTTATTTTTAGGACATGTAAATATGTACCTACATGTAATTCATTATTAATTATTTTGTAAAATTGAATCATAAATGAAAAGTATGATATAAAAGCGTTCTTAAAGAGACTGTTGACGATTGTATGTTGAAGTTTGTACATAAGTATTCTTGTTAGTGACACATTGATTCTAATCGCTGTGGTACTCCTTGTAAATAGTAGTTTCAGGGTGACACGAGTTTTTTAATTTGCACTAAGTTTTAAGTAGTGTACCTTCATTTTTATACGCTTTTTAGGTCGACCTGTATGCATCTTTCTAACTATGCAATGGAATCTAAAGTAACTAATTCAACCATCTTACAAGGATCGTAGTGTCATAAACACTGGCAGCTGTATGTAGTTCTGATGACAATACAGTATGATACAGTCGAACTGATCTAATGATGGAGCCGGAAGATATCGGAAGAGATCTGGAACTTTATGATGGAACATCGTATCATAGCCGTGTTTAGGCTTGGTAGAAAACTCTTGCGATGATTTTTAGGTGCTTTTAAAAGCTTAATTTTGTAGTATTTTTTAACTATTAATTTAATAATTATTAGCATTGCTGAAGCTAGCATCGTAACGTGGCGTTGCCCGCTATCTTTCTGCTAACCCTTTCATTAAACAACCTTGAGTTACAATATGGACATTAATCTGTCTTTGGTTACGTTAAATGTACCTAGCTTGTAAATAAACATGCCTACGCTTGGCCGTATATAGGAATAAATACATATAATGTGTATTTATTACTGGCTTCTGCCAGAGGTTTCACCCGCATCCCGTGGGAACTACTTCCCGTACCGGTAAAAAGTAGCCTTCCTCGATAAATGGGCTATCTAACACTGAAAGAATTTTTCAAATCGGACCAGTAGCTCCTGAGATTAGCGCGTTCAAACAAACAAACAAACAAACTCTTCAGCTTTATAATATTAGTAAGTATAGATAATGTTTCGTTTGACCAAAATACTGGCTATTGCCTTGGCTAAGGATAAGCATTGGCATCCAACGTGGCAATGCCGCCAGCCTTTTGGCCTTTTGGCACGCTCCCGGTCGACAGCGATGAAGAACTCATTAAGGCTTTGTAGATTAAGTGTAAATACATCTTTTATTATTATTTTTTTAGAAACGTGTAAATAATTCTGTTTTTTTTTGTTGTTTTAAGTGTATTTGAGTTTTCATAGCCCGTACCAACAATATTATATCTAGGCCCGTCCGTACAGTCATTTTCGAAATGTCTGTTTCTACCTATGCAAACAGACGTATGATACATTATTAGTTCCATCAGTTTAAATGTAAGCAGATCAAAAAAGGCTATTTACAAGAAAAAATGCTTTAAGTTTCACTGCACTGTTTGTTATTGACAGTATGCAAGTGAAAATACTGTCAATAACAAAAGCGATGCGATTATAATTTAACTCTATTCTATTTGTGTTCTCATTTAAAACAATAAATATAAATAAATTTCTCTTAGTCATACAGAATAATAAATAACAAACAGACAATTTACATCGCTTAAAATAGCTGAACATATTTTACAATACAATCAGTAACAGCATTGAAAACCTTGCTTTACACAGAACACAACACAATGAGAGTATTTAAGAAACCGGCCAAGTGCGAGTTGGACTCACCCACCAATAGTTCCGTACCATTATCAATAAAAAAATCACGATTGTTGTATGGGAGCCCTCTAAAATATTAATTTTATTCTAGTATTTGTTGATTTAGCATTAACTCACTGGGTAGGAATAGTTACGGGAAAATTGTAAGTTATTTTTATAGTATGTACCTTGAATTACTAACATAGAGCTTAAGTAATTTGTTACTAACATTAATATGGATTCTGTCCGAAATGAATGTTATATTATTATTAACAATCTCTTGATCAAATCTCAACTCTATAGCTATCACGGTTCCATAGATCCTGGTGACTGCCGGACAGCGAAGTCTTAGCAATAGGGACCCGCTTTAGCCTTCGGGTGCGGAACCCTAATAAAAACAATGCAGTAGACTGTTCAACACCTTTTAATTAGAGAAGTGAGATTTACTGGCTTCCTCCATTACGAGAATATACCTCTAGTTCTCAACAATAGAGTTAGTTGTTTTAAGAGTAATGTATAGTGCAGGGTCGCTGTGGAATACTCGGTCAAGGTAGGCGAAAACACCTTATAGTTGTTTATTATACAAGCGGAAAATTTTTTATAAATGTCAATAAAAAATGCTAGACTGCAACAATTTGTTACAGTAACAACATAAGGTTTGTTTGGTTAAACTGATGTTTTTTAAGTAATGCTTGAGAAGAAATTATTAGTATGGCTAATCGTGTATCTGAGCAACAATGATGTATGAAAGGAAAGAAGTAGATGAGAGCATGAATAAACAGCTATACTTACTTATAGCTATATTAGGTTAAGATCTTATTTGATCCTACAAACGAGGAGTTAGCGCGAAGGTACATAAATGGGTTAAGAAGGAACTCATGCTGCACCCACAGCAGGAGCGATCAGTTGATTATTTCCCATCAAAAAAATCCTATAAACAGCTAACGCGCTTTACATTATTTTCATTTAGGTATCACCCTTCATACCTTCCGACCAGGTAGTCAGAACCTGACGAACTGCCGGTCAAACAGAAAAACAACCTGATCTGGCAACCACCTGACAAGCCTCATTACGGCATTTGTGCCTTTCCCGGTATTTATATTACGAAACACTTGGAGAGCACATTGTGAAATCGGGCGATTCGCTAAATGTCCACTTCAAAACTTTCACCGCTGCGAAAGGGCTTTTATCGTACCTATAAATATAGGTACGTACCTATAGGTACAACGATTTTATATCGCAGGTACGTTGACTTCTAATCGAGTCCACCTGGCTGCCTCTATCTTATCGAAAAGATCAGGCGTCAATCAAAATTCTGACGAACTCTCTCTTTAACAATAGTTTAATGTTACTATAGTTTTAGTTTTATTGTTCTTTTATTGCTAATTTGCAAAACGTTCAATTGTCCGCTATTCAGTGAACTTTAAGGCTGTATTAACTAAAAACTAAAAATGAAAAAAAAACCTACTAGTGTCCAGTTTTTAAGTTTCCTTTTGTCTAATTTATAAATAAAACCATATAAAGATATAACGTAGATACTTATAAATGTTAAATAAAACTTATCTACATAAATAAAATAAAGCGCGACATATCTACCTCTAATTAAACTGCCGCCATTTCTGTAAAGTATGAATTTCAAATTACATCTTGCAATGTAGGTACTGAATGTAATATTAATTTGGGTCACTAAATACGGATTTATAGAATTATAGAAGTTAATATTGTGGAATTCAATTGAACACCTTTGGCAGTCCTTTGGTTGAGGAGGTCAAATAGGCATTCGCTCATCGAAAAACACTAATACTCAGCTACCTATGACCGGTTAAACTGGAAACCGACCCCAACATATTTGAGAAAAAGCTCGGGAAATGATGATGAATATTGTGGAGTTTGGTAAATAAGAGTTCTTAAAGGTACCTTTTGGTAACAAGCTGCTGACTGCAACTGCCGACCGCACGTGCCGCAGCTGCAGTACTGGTTTGCAGCTGATTGTTTTGGATCGAAGCGGCAGCAGCACCCTCAGATTTAGACCGATTTCATGCAGTCGGGAGCTCGCTTCTAAAACATACTTTTACTAATGTGACAATGATGATGTAGGTACCTACTATTTGTAGAGAGCGTAAAGTAAGCAATAATAGCAGTCAGTGTAGTGCTATAGTAAACTGCATATATTGTTGTCTACATATTTAACGGTGAGATTCCACCAAAATTGTTCGCGCGTCGGCGCTAAACTGCTGACATGTCTTTGCATACAAATGTTGCAATTTCACGGATAATTTAAAACGGATGAATTTCACGGACACCTTTGTTAGTATGAACGCTCTATCAAACAGTAGGTACGTTACTCTTTGGCTAGAGCGAATAGACCAGAACATTTATGTCACATTGCCGCGCACTGGTGTTATCACGTCCTTACAAGTGTATTGATTTAAACTTTAACAGCACTACCTTCACCAATGGTTTGCGGAAGAACTCGTTATTTTTATTTATATTTATTGACAAGGTATTTTCATTAAAAACGGGTGTAACACAAGAATATGGCAGGCCTATTGCCATTCAAGTCCCACGCGATTGTTTTAACAATAAATTACGTCACACATACAATAAAGCGCATCACTATCTATGGATTTCAATAACCTATCTGTCTATTGTTATGCTTACTAAAGATAGGAGAAGATATGTCGACCTTTTTCAATTTATCAAATGAAATCAACGGACAGACGGGTTATTGAAGACGGCTGTATATAGAAAGAAAGAAAGAAAGAAAGAAAGAAAAACCATTTATTTTACACACAAATGACGCAGAAAACGAAACACACACAAATACAAACAAATAAATCTAGGGACAAAACTAACAGTAAAACAAAAATAAAAGCGCTGCAGCTGCGTCACTTATGCGTGAAAAAGGGGCAGCGCTCAGCATAAATGCTGTGTCACGCACACGCAGGCACGAGACAACAGCGCTGGTTTTCAGCGCTGACCCACCACATGACTAAAGTTATATAAAAAACTAATCGACACATTTGTGATACTAATCGACATATCTTTACTAATATTATAAAGAGGAAAACTTTGTTTGTTAGGTTGTAATGAATAGGCTCAAAAACTACTGGACCGTTTTTAAAAATTCTTTCACCATTCGAAAGCTACATTATCCACGAGTAACATAGGCTATATTTTATCCCGGTACGGGCAGTAGTTACCACGGGACGCGGGTAAAACCGCGGGAAAACGGCTAGTTTGTGATATTTTTCTGAGCTGTAACCGAATGGTCTAAATAATTTAAATATTTTTCCCCGACCCCTTATTACATAATGTTTAAATAAAGCCTAATCACCAATGTAATCTCGTCCAAGTGTAGGTGTAACTCGTACACACACGTACACGACAAAGTATTCTGCTTTACCGAAGCAACTGGTTTTAAAAAGTGGTTTTCATACAAAATAGGACAATGAACTTTTTACTCCAATCGCATTATGTAATCGACAATGCGATATTAATTTGTTTTCTCTCTTTAACTAGGTCATAATCATAACAAAACAAATAGCTTGAGAAGTGTTAATTAATATTAATTATTAATCTCAGCTAAACTTTTTTTATCAAACCTGTCTATGGTTCGCACAGTTATGTGTTAAGTTATAGCTCATACCTATGAGCATTATGCAAACTTAAAACTGCTTTAATTTTCCCAAAATGGCGTCTCTAATACATATTTATTACAAAGTTAAAAATTATTTTGTAAAATAATTCATCCATTTTTAGAGCAAAGCAATTAGAAAAAAGTAGGTATGTCATGTAGTTTAAAATAAATAAAATATTAAATGCCAAAAGCCTGCGTGCATTCAAAGTAAGGAAATGGCCGCATAACTTAAATGTTTTGTAGATAATATAAGTTGTTTCAATCTTGTATAATGAGCACTGTGGGCTATGAAATAATAAGTGTAATACATACCTTTATACTGTCGAAAGGCTTATACATAACCGTAGGTACAATTTACATAGGTATTAGCCTGCGCGCACACTGCTGACTAAGTATGTAGTCGGCCCTTGGTAGTTTTTTTTAGGTAATCGTGTTTTCCATCAAAGTTTTAAGTCCGTCTGATACCGAACAAATACCTGATCGTTGTTAGGTGTGTACTTTTATTCATCTTCACATTGATTCATGAGCAAAAATCAACTATCGGCCGACTATATTTTTGTAGTGTGCGCTCGCTCTTAAGGCAGTAAGTAACTCGTAGGAACTAGTACAAACAGTAGTTTACAATCAGGTAACGAATAGCCGGTGATCGAGTTAACCATGTATGCGGAGTTGCGAAAAGATCTTTGTACTGTTGCGTAGACTTGTCTCACGGCGAGCCTGAGGCTATGATACCCGCTGTTTTTGCTTCGTTGTGTCCACGCGTAATGGTTGTGTATCCGGGAGTTTATCAATATATATCCTACTAATATTACTTTGTATATGGGAAAGATTGAAAGGTAAATGTAGGTAATGTGTACTTATAGGTACTTATAGGATTATGTTACGCTGTCACGCAAAAGCTACTGGATGAATTTTGACCAAAATGGCTTCAATGTAACTTAGGTATATACCTATCAGAATAACATACTAGGCCACTTTATATCCATCATCCTCCGAGCCTTTTTCCCAACTATGTTGGTGTCGGCTTCCAGTCTAACCGGATTCAGCTGAGTACCAGTGCTTTACAAGAAGCGGCTGCCTATCTGACCTCCTCAACCCAGTTACTTACCCGGGCAACCCGATACCCTTTGGTTAGATTGGTGTCAGACTTACTGGCTTCTGACTACCCGTAACGACTGCCAAGGATGTTCAATGACAGCCGGGACCTACAGTTTAACGTGCCATCCGAAACACAGTCAATGGTGTCTAAGATATACTTAGAAAGTACATACAAACTTAGAAAAGTTGCATTGGTACTTGCCTGACCTGGGATCGAACCCGCGCCTTTTATATTTTATATCCGGCCACTTTATATCCGGCACCGGGATATTCTAAATAATAATAGTTTGTCATTAAAGAAATCCTTCGTCACGTGTATCTTCGAAGATTAATATCAACTTTTCACGTGATTTCCACCAATAGATAGAGACATGCATAGTCATTCATTGTCGTGATTAAGTCATTTTGTAGAGTGCTTATATTGGGTAGCAAGTTCTATGTTCAGTGTTTATTGTCGAAATTGCTGACTCATTAATTATGCCGCACACGGATAATTATGTCAAATAGAAAAGAATTTAAGAAAGTCGTCCCTGAACGCCTACGAGCCTATTGTTCTAACGAGCTTTCATTAAAGGCTGCTGTCAACATCGGGCCAAAGTGTTATCTACAATTAGTTCATTAGTAAACCACTTACTGAACAAATGTTAATTTGAAATAAACTTCGTTTTGTATAAGACATTTGAGATTGAAATGCAAAAGTAACTCTGTCTGTCTCTCCTTCGAGCTTTCACGTCAAGACTTTTGAACAGATTCGAACGATGGTTCTAGCGCAGAAAAGAATGTGAATCGCTTTTTCCTTGTCTGAGGGGAGGACTTCCTTCGGTACACAGTCAGTCATGTGGGCAACAGCCAGAAGTCTCACAAAGGGTACTTTATTTATCATCCTCCGAGCCTTTTTCCCAACTGTGTTGGGGTCGGCTTCCAGTCTAACCGGATGTAGCTGAGTACCAGTGCTTTACAAGGAGCGACCCTATCTGACCCCCTCAACCCAGTTATCCGGGCAACCCCTTGGTTAGACTGGTGTCAGACTTACTGGCTTCTGACTACTAAAAGGTACTTTATTTATGTCACATTGAAAAATCCTTATGGCTTACCTTTACCTTTTAAAGGTAATCATATTTTTCCTTCCATAAAGTAAGTATTAAAATAATAATCACTTACCAATAAGCCGTCAACACTAAAACATAAATTATCTTAATTCAAGCGAATATAAAATCGATGCATCGGTTCGACTGGATGCAGGCTAATCGATTCGATGCATCCATAGATCAGAATTAAACGAACGTTGAATATTTGACAGAGAGCGTCTGATCTAAATAAAGGTCAGACTAAGATTCTTGCCAATCTACAATTTAATAAATTGCTGCTATAAGTATACAGTGTATTTAATAGTAGGTGCGAAATCTTCGTAAATAATAACTTTAAAATATGCTGTTTGCACATCTCAAAGCAAATAAAATTTACTTATGTACGTATTGGTACTCGACGTAATATTACGGAAATGCTTTTTTTGTAATGGTTAATTTAATAGTTCCTACTCGATGTTTCAGCGTTAGAATGATATTAAAGTATGGACACAAAGTAGTTACCGCCGAATACCAATGAAACCGCGGGTAACTAGCCAGTAGGTATACTATACAGAAATCATCATCTTCCGAGCCTTTTCCCAACTATGTTGGGGTCGGCTTCCAGTCTAACCAGATGTAGCTGAGTACCAGTGTTTTTAACTTTAAAGAAATACTATTTAATAAAGAGTGTTTACTGTAAAAATACTAGTTTTTAACTTCACATGCCCTTTAAATCCATTAAAATTAAGCGCATCCTTATCTCCAACTTATGCACATTTTAACAAAAATACCCAGTTTATCAGGTTTGTGACAGTGAATCTTCATTCTGTATCTATAGCTGCTCAATTAAACCCATTGATCAATGATTAAACCAATTATTTTAAGTTTCAGCTTGCATTGACCTTTATTATTTTTTGAAGATATCCAATATGAGATAAGGGTAGAGTGTTTATAGTAAATTGGTTGATATAATTTGCATAAAAAGTGCGATAAGAATTGTGCATCGAGTAAGCTATCTGCTGTCTCTTAAAAGGTTTTATAATTAACTTTAAAGAATAAACTTTGCATGTACAATACATGTACGTCAAAGTAGTTCCTAGAAGATAATCTATACTAATATTATAAAGCTGAAGAGTTTGTTTGTTTGTTTGTTTGTTTGTTTGAACGCGCTAATCTCAGGAACTACTGGTCCGATTTGAAAATTTCTTTCAGTGTTAGATAGCCCATTTATCGAGGAAGGCTATAGGCTACTTTTTATCCCGATACGGGATGTAGTTCCCACGGGATGCGGGTGAAACCGCTGGCAGAAGCTAGTTGTGAATAAAGGAATATGTAGTTTTATTTATTTACAACAAAAATATACAAGCACGCTTGTGTACGGTAGACTACACATCAGTGGTAACTGTCATGCACCTTAACTCAATAGTAATAAGTACGATTTTCCTATAAAACTGTTACCACTGACCTGAAGTTGATTGTACAAGATTAAAAACTAAACACTTAACTACTAAATAGCGTCAGACAACGTATCAGAAGTATTTTTTTTTTGCTTTCCTTATATTTATGTCGACGTTTATCGATTTGAAGCTTTTACCCGACTGCCACAAAATAAGGCTTTCCATTCGGACGTCGTCTTTTACTCCTATTTTTACCTACCTACCTACTAAACTTGTAATAGTTAGTATATAAATATGTAACAGCCGGTTAATAAATGCCGAACACAAGCACTCTATATTTACCATTTTCCTATATCAATAATAATACGTATTACCTTGATAATTCTATTCAATTTATTCTAAGTGCTACTAGTATCGAGTTCCTAGCGTGTCAAGTTATTCGATTACAATTCCGTATAGCAACAGTATGATATAGTGTCTGTTGTTATAATATTTCCTTTAAATTTTAACGTTTTGTTTGCCTTAAATATTCCTAAGTAGTTGGGACAACACCTTACGTTGGCAATTTGAAGAACAAATCCTACTAATATTATAAATGTGAAAGTTTGTGAGAATGTATGGATGTATGTTTGTTATTCTTTCACGCAAAAACGGCTGGACCGATTTGGTTGAAATTTGGTATGTAGATAGGTGATACCCTGGATTAACACATAGACTACTTTTTATCAACACACAATGCGGGCGCAGCCGCGAGCGGAAGCTAGTTAGATAATGAAGGAAAGATAGCTTAGATACATGTCAAAGTACCTTACTCTATCTGTCAGTTCGTCTTCAACGCCAAAACTAGCCGATTTAAATGAACTTTGGGGCACAGATATTCTAAAGTCTGAGAAAGGGCACAGACTATGTATACAACTACATGAAGCAGTTCCCTCAGGACGCGAGTGGAACTGCGGTCAACAATTACTTCTCAATGTAAACCCTCAATGGAGATAATTATATCGTCCCAATATGAAACCATTTTTGGAGACAATAAACCCTAATTAAAAGACATGTCGTCTAATAAAAACGTTACTAACAAAACCATAAACTTAATTAAAGTAATATTACACACATTATTACATGCTACTCTACTATTACTTCATATCTGTCTCCTAAACCTTTGAAGGGAATAGAACATTCGAGAAACGGTCACTACCCAACGACCGTGTGAAGAAAGACGTGGCCCAGAACGATATCACAGCCCAGTTACGTACATTAAGCCATCTCTCTTATGAAATATAATTATAAATCTGTCATTGACACATATTATTACACAGTAGATAAACCTGTTGCCGCCATTTCCAGTTTCCCGCGTCTTTTAACGTCATGAACGTCAAAGTTCGATGACATCAATACGGTGTTTGAGTTGTCAAATTCAATACTTTTATTGAACTGTCAAAAGAGATTCGATTTGTATGAAAATACAAGCTGCGATGGCACAGATTTTTCACATCAAGCTTTTTACTTATTTTCCTTGTACTTATCAGCAATAAAAAAATGAAAACAGTTTTCCAATCAAAACGATAAATGTAAGTGACATTATTTTAAGAATCTTTACTAAATGAAAAAGATTTTATTTTGACCTAGTCAATTACAAAATTGGATTGGAATAGCTCCAATGTTGCTGACAGCACAGGCACACATTTAAGTTTAGATATTATACGTACCGATTCGCACGTCTCTTGAATCAGTATTCGATATGCAACGAAACGAATAAACATCGATTTGTTTTTGTTTTTTCGTACTAACAGCAAGATTATGACATCAGCCCTTTTCTCGTTCACTTTTCTTCTTTAGTTAAACGCCCGTAGAAACAACTACATTACAAAGGCATTCGGTGTACAGTCCGGTATAGTACTTATTGTACCACCTAATGATAACGACCGAAGTAAGACCTTGTCGCTTTGATAGACTGCGTGTACCACTCGCCGACCTTAGCTAGATATCCGCTCAACTCCACCCAACACTCAGGATAGCTAATATTACGTAGGAATGTCTGCCTGTTTGTTACGTCGACGGTTGTAAGATTTTGATTGGATATGATATGATTTGAAAGCTGAAAAAAACTATTTTAGCTATACTCATTTGAGAGTTTTTTTAACTTATCATTATATCGTGTTCGCATACAACAGCAATATTCACAGTTAGAACAGTAAACAACAGCATCTTGTTGCAACTCACTCTACTAACTCTTTGATACAGTTAATTAACACACGCTGCTTACTAACGGGATGTGACAATATCGTGTGAGTTTTCTTACTTTTCAATAAACGTCTAACGGCTTTAACTGGATATGATACTGATAAATACACACTTAATACTGTATATCTAACGGCAAGGTTACCTAGGACAAAACATATTAAACTGAAAAGCTTAGGCTGCCATAATGACGCAATATTATTAAATCGTAGCGTGATTAGATTAATTTCCCCGGGCAACCCGGTACCCCTTGGTTAGACTGGTGTCAGACTTACTGGCTTCTTACGTAACAAACGTAAATAAACAACAAAAAAACATAACCTATTTTCATATATCAAGTATTTAGCCTAACTACCGGATTTTCTTTCTTCTCATGGTGATCTGGCCCACATTTGGCCGAGTTTTCCCAACTGTTAAAATATCGTGTAATCTGGGTAGCGGCCCAGGGGCTGAAACTGTTAAAGCCTTTTTATCGTCCCACTGCTGGGCACAGGCCTCCTCTCACACGGAGAAGGATTAAGCGTTAATCACCACGCTTGCTCAATGCGGATTGATGATTTCAGACTTTGTAGTCCAGGTTTCCTCAAGATGTTTTCCTTCACCTTTTTATCAGCCATTGGAGTCTAAGATTTACCTAGAAAGTACATACAAACTTAGAAAAGTTGCATTGGTACTTGCCTTTTTTTTTTTTTTTTTTTTAGCGACGTAAAATCATCAAATGACCCCTCCCGCTGTGGGTTAGCAGCGGTGAGGGAGTGTCAGACTCTTACTGACTAAAATCGTCGTGTTCCGTCGTAGGCCTTTTATGTACCAGGGCCGCGGTATCTCTTTCGAACAACCCGCAGCCCCGGCAGGCCTTGGCCCTGCTGGGCCCCGCTGGGGTTGCTGACATCTCTTTGAGGAGCGCGTGGAACAACGCGCGCCGTCGACACGGGTCTGTCGTCTAGAAAGACAGAGGGACGATGAGCCACCCGAACTCACCGCCCACAGACCCACGCCTACGGTGGCCGGGAGTCATCTCGCGACACCCGGCGCCCATGGTGTCTACCTGGTCCAGCGCGGCGGCCGGGATGAGAGGTGCGAACTCTCTGGCGTTCCGCCTCCTCCTTCTCGAGCATGACCGCTTCGCAGAAGGAGGCGACGGCATCCCATTCCCTCTCGCCCCGGACCATGGCCTGAACCAAGGCCGGACGCGAGAGGTCGCCGCCGCCCAAAGCCTCGACGAGGACCCGGCGGTGCCCCTCCCATGCGGGGCACACCTGGACTGTGTGGTCCACCGTGTCCTCGGGGCTGTCCGCACAATGGTGACACCCGGGCGCCTCCTCACGACCGATGCGGTGCAGGTACCTCCCGAAACAACCGTGTCCGGTGAGGACCTGCGTCATGCGGTACGTGAGGGCGCCGTGACTCCTCCCGAGCCACTCCTCAAAGAGGGGACTTACCGCCACGATGGTGGCGTGCCCTATTGGTACTTGCCTGACCTGGAATCGAACCCACACCCTCATACTCGAGAGGTTGGTTCTTTACCCACTAGGTCACCACGACTTTTTGACCGAATGAAAGCTTTGATTGAATTCTTTTCCAACATTTTTCCTCATCATCGGGGCAACTGTCGGCCGACAGTTTAGTCGCCAGTGTGCTAATCTAGTTTGACAAGATGTAGCGTATATAAAGACATACACGTTGGTTATACAAGAGCATGCACTAATGCGTCGATAGTTATCATATCACATGAATCGAATCGCGGTTAGTTGCACGTGGTGGGTTATTTCACCAGCACTATGGCTGTAGTTAATCTATTTCGTTTAATCAACTTTAATTTTACCTAGGTACAGTTTTCATTAATTTTGACGAAAACTTTAACAACCGACCTAAGTGCGAGTAAGAGAGAGGACTGAGGCACGAAGGCTTCCGTACAATTTATAAAAAATCACGTTTGTTGTATGGGAACCCCCTAAAATATTAATTTTATAGGTACTAGTTTTCAGTATTTGTTGTTTTAGCGGCAACAATAATACATCATCTGTGAAAATTTCATCTGTCTATGTATGTACACCCTAAACTGCCCGTTTTTTCATTGTGTTCTACAGATAAACTCCATCCAAAGGTTGTCTGGAAGAAATCGCTATTTAGCGATAAGACCGCCATTTGTACTGTACTTTGTGTGTTGTGATGTTCTGTGTTGTTAATTCTTTTTTTGGTGTACAATAAAGAATAATCTAATCTAATCTAATCTATCACGATTCTTGAGATAGAGCCTAGATTAGTAACAGGGTCTCATTTCATCATTTGGGTACCTAACCTACTCAACCCTAAAATTCCGTAGTGATCAAATTGTATCAAATAAAATCTTCATTCTTATTATGCGAATTTTAAAGATTTATATACGCTAGCTCTGCGAGTGAAAGAATAAATGGAACGTTGATGTTGTCTATGCGTTATGAAATGATTATACTTAATGCTTGAAAAATTATTCAGATAACAGACAATCACAAAGACTTATCTAGTATTTGAGAAGGCACTAACAGTATTACATTGTGATTACGTCTGAATGTAGAAAACTGCAGTAATTAATATGTAATAGTTAAGTATTAGTATGAAGTCGTGGTAGCCTAGTGGGTAAAGAACCAACCTCTCAAGTATGAGGGCGCAGGTTCGATTCCAAGTCAGGCAAGTACCAATGCAACTTTTCTAAGTTTGTATGTACTTTCTAAGTATATCTTGGACACCAATGGCTTATAAAAAGATGAAGGAAAACATCTTGAGGAAACCTGAACTATGTAGTCTGAAATCACTAACCCGCATTGAGCAAGCGTGGTGATTAATGCTCAATCCTTCTCCGTGTGAGAGGAGGCCTGGCCCAGCAGTAGGACGATAAAAAGGCTGTAACAGTATTAGAAACGGTTGCTTAAACGACAATAGTAGGTATAGTACACTCGGTGACTTGTTAATAAATTGCCTAGTTATCCTGCATGTTGTCATCTAGCCTTAGACGGTATGTGCCAATGCACCAACTGTATCGTGCATACAGAATGCACATTCGTCACTTAACACCAACAGTTAAGTCAGCACCCATTAAATACAGTTTCACTTTTAATCTGTAGTTTAATTAAGCAGTTTCCGATGTTTCTGATTAACATACTTGATTATAAGTGTCAACTTTACCGTGTATGTAAAAGAAAATTAACACGTCATAGAATTACAAGTATAATCAACTAGCCGTCTTTCCGCGGTTTCACTCGTGTCCCGTGGGAACTACTGCGTACCGGGATAAAGTATAGCCTATGTTACTCGGGAAGAGTGTAGCTTTCTAATAGTGAATTTTTTTTTCTAATCGGTTCAGTACTTTTGGAGTATTTAGCAAAGAAACAGAAAAATGTATCCTCTTTATTATATTTACTAGCTTCCGCCCGCGGCTTCGCCCGCGTGGAGTTCGGTTGTATCGCGTTTCCAAGAGAACTCTTCAAAAGTCCGTTCTTTCTCAAGGTCAACTCTATCTCTGTACCAAATTGTATTAAAATCAGTTTAGTGGTTTAGACGTGAAAGCGTAACAGACAGACAGACAGACAGAGTTACTTTCGCATTTATAATATTAGTACGGATTTATAAATAAACGATTAATAGCTTCCCGTATTATGGTGAAATAATCGAGAATGAGGAAAACCTATTATTTACGTAATATAATGTTATGTGTGTTAAGATAGAAGGTGTACAATTAAGTAAGTTTTTTCCGTACTAGTCTAATAGGCCACTCTAATGCCTAACCAATGCGATAGTATCGCACTTTCATAACTAGACCTGTACCACTCTTGTATCTCTAAATCTTAAAATTCCGACAGCTAATAGCTTTAGGAGAACTGACATCTAAATTATGAGTGTTTGTTTGTTTATCTTGACATATGTTAAACGTAAAACTATTTTTTTCATCTGCATAGACACTATCTTTGGGCTGACATAAATAAGAATAGCCTAGATCAATAGTTTTAATTAGATTACCTTATAAAACAATTGAACAAAAATAACTAAAAAGTATTTATTCATAGACTTATGTAGCTATGACCGAGCTACATAAATAATACTGGCCTAGACCTACAGCCGCAATTAGATTACCTAAAAAAAAAACAATTGAAAAGAACCTTATTGGTTCACCGGCTAAAAAAATCTTTATTGTTAGATTATGTAGCTATGACCCAGCCTCTTTAAACAATAAAATCTATGGTCTAAATGGAATTGAAACCCATACTTCACATAGCAAGCAATACAGAAATAAAAAATAAGTGATTTCTAGAATTCTTTATGATCGTTAAACTTATGTCTTGTGGACATGTTTGTTTAATTCAATTAATTGCGAGTAATCGAGAGATCGTTAAACTTTTGAAGGAAACAATGTAACCTCTGTGACTAGCTGTCACGTAATGAACTCACGCGCATAGTGACGACATCTTATGTCACAATAGTTCAGTTTTAAAGTAGCTGCAATTTTTATGGTAGCATGAAATATATTTCATGAAACAGTTTTTGAAAGAAAAAAAAGTAGTTTTTATTCTTGCGTGATTTTAATGTAATATACTTTTCTCAATAAGTATAAATTTAAAGTATCTAGTAGGACAAAACATACAAAAACTAAACTACTTAAGTTCCGCGGAAAACACAGTGTTTTTATAATGTAAATTAGTTTATGAGAATGAAAAATAAAATTAAAAGAAATAGATTACTTTTTTATCTGTCAAAAAAATTGTGTATTGTATTATCATAATGTTAGAATTTAGTAATTTTATAGACCTTGATGTTAGTTCTAACTAGTAATGTGCAAGTTAAGATACGATCGTAAAATCGCTTGTAATGTTACTAAACGAAATTACTGTTACGAAGTTTTTTATTGTAGTAATAAAATAAATCAGTTTATTAGACATTATTAATTTAATAGATTGGCAAACAAAATAAGTGATATTGCCGTTTAGTGTACCGACACACTGCAAACTTTTAGTCGGTCGGTAGTTTGTTTGGGCTCAGAAATCAGTATGAAGATGAATGGTAGTACGAACATTGCAAAGACCAAGTATTAAGCTGTATCAGACCGACTGAAAACATTGATTGGAAAAAATATTTTCTTTAAAAAAAGAATTGCCGAGCATCAGGTCAACTGTCGGCCAACTATTTAGTCGGCACTGAGCAGGGTACTCTTAGCGGTTGTGGGTACTTATAGATTGGTGTTAGCGATAATTTTATTGATTTGAAATATATATTATTTAAAAGTATTGGATTTGTGCCTCTGCACTATCATTAAATAAATCTATAGCTATATTTTAGTAATCTGTGTCTACAGATACAGTGAAAGAATATGTTCTGTGCTGTGCTGAGCAGTCATATTAAAAAAAAACAGGGCTGTCTGATTGGAGACTTATTTATCGTTAAGTAATACGTTAATAAATCAATTTTCGTGCATAACAGTAATGCACTATAGTTATAATAATGTACCTGTCAACTCTGAACGAGTTGATAAAAACGTGTTACACCTGAAATACTATTTTCAGAGACATAACAAACGGTATTTGTCTGTCACTGAAATTGACTGTAAACTCGATACATAACATATGAACACGCGAATTATATAACTGTTTCGTTGTCAGAATTATATTAGTGTGTATAAGTTTTGTGGTTCGAGCCATTAAAACCAATTTTCTATGTTTTGTAAATTGGTCCAGGTCGTTTATTTTTTCCAATGTTTCGGCGTAGAGCTACTTCGTCATATATCTTTACCTTTTTTGTGTCCGGGGCAATAACTCACCCAATTTTTTTTGTCTTACAGTTTATTTACATACATTTATTTCGACAATAACTTACGATTATGTTTAATTTGTTTCAGGTAAATAACAACACTGAAATGCAGAGTGGATAAAAGGAAGGTAGACCCAGATGACATTCGTTACATTTAATTTTAAAGGGTATCGTAAAAAGCTTATGGTAAATATGCGCCATTTTCCGGCTTTTCACAAACAACTAATAACATGGCTTCTAAATCACTTATTTACTAATATTCAAAGCAATTAGGCATAAAGAAGTTGATTATGGAAGGTAAAATTCCCAGCCAGCAATAAATTTATAAAATAAAATTGCCAATAATTTCGTCATTTTTAGACCTAAAATGCAGATGGATTCAGTAGGTTGTTAATAACTATCAATTAAGCAAATAGGGTACGCAATTTTAGAAGCACCGGTTAAATCTATTTTTTCATCACTAAACGATTTTAGGTATACCAGTACTACCGTTAGTGGGCTCTTCAGAAACAAGCATAATAAAACCAAACTCGCGTAAATTGGACTAATCGTCTGACGTTAGATTTTTTCCCAAATGCGTTGTAGGTTTAATAATTTGGTCCTTTCTATGATTTTCTATTTGTAGTCTATAGAAGCTATGTTATATAACCTATAATATAACAAAGAGGAAATAGGTTTTGTTTGTGCTTCAAAGGCTCCGAAACTACTGAACTGATTTACAAAAATCTTTCACTGTTAGAGAGTTACACTTGTCCCGTGTAACATAAGCAAAATTTTAGCTCTGTACGAGCAGTAATTCTGCGAAAAAAATAGTCAAATAAGTAACTTAATTAAGTCATGTTTCATGCATTAATGAAACACGCAAAACGATAATGCTACTCAATTCTTACACATTTTGGGCTACAAGTAAAAATATGTAGTAAGTGATTTTAGAAATGTCTCACCAAGGCTCAGCTGTCATTATGAAACTGTCAGCTTTGATGTAAAAATAATAGAGCACGTAGAAACCGTAATACTCACGGACGTGGCTTTTGTTATTACACAATATCTATTAAATGCCGTTAAGTTTTGTAAGCTGGTGATATTAATAAATAATAAGTAATGTTAATACATCGTTAATTGGGTTAAAAGCTGGTAATTTCAGCAGTATTTGTACAATGAAATTGTTGGTAGTTCATTTCACTATATCAAACTCAAACATGGCTGCGAAACAGCACTTTTTGAACGTCAAAATTAGCAAAAAGTAGCCCACAAAACACCCACCCTTAACCACACATTTAGACAAGATGTGTATCTCGATAATTTTATCAGTTGTAGAAATATATGACCAGGTTTCAAACACGAATAGAAAAAGCAACAATAACAAAGTATTCAGACCAAGTTCCACTTTTACAGGCGACTTTACCCACTTTCAGGTGCAGTTATTCTGCACATTTTTATAACAATACGTAACTAACGTGCTCATGTACGACTATTAAGATTTATTTCACTTTCCGTCGGTGCCGACGTGTCTGCATCGAAGAGAGTGAACTAAGTATACGCGTGTCGATGGCCGTGCATTACATATTTACCTCACGTAGCAATAATGTGACATTACACATATTATATAAGCTCCTTTCTTTTGGGCGCGAGCGGTCAAACCACTACAAAAGTCCAAAGTATCGGGACACCTTTTCACACACGGTCGGTTAGCCCAATTTTAAGTTATTAATTAACTCGTGTTATGGGTGCTAGCAGAACTGTTAAACTGCATATAGCCACATATATATTTACATATTAAAACACCCAGCCCTGGTACTCAGCTGAATTTGGTTACACTGGGCGCCGACCCCAACATAGTTGGGAGAAGGCTCGGGAGATGGATATTACAACACCCAGCCCACACCCAACAAGCATGCTCATCACACAAATGTCGACTGAACCGGGAATCGAACCCGGGACCTCAGGCTCGACAGTCATGTTACAATCTTCATCCTATTTCAAAATGAGCTCAGTATCATTTGCCAACAGCTGTGGCAACTTCGTGCTAATACAATTGTTACGCTTCGTAAAGCTAGCGGCTATCTGAAAGGTATCATAATTATCTCCCTTTGTTCGACGTAGTTCAAGCTCAAACAATCACTCGACTACTTATGACTGAAAGAGTAGGTACGTTATCGCGTATCGATTGGGAGTTAGATCGTGTATGATATGTTGTTAGAAAATCAGGGCGAGTTGGACATACTCGTAAACTACTACCCAGGCATTAATTGTACCATGTGTTTACTGCACCGCGGGCAGCGCGCGCGCATACATACATCTATGTCGTGTGACCGTATTAGTCAACTCACGGGCCGAATTCTTAAACAGAATCAGATATAATTATTCAGTCGTTATGCGATAGAATTATGGCGCGGTACGAATACTTATGCGACACACGTCACTCATGTCAGACCGTTTACTTGTCCACCAATAGTTATCGAACTAGTACCACATGTTACTAACCACTGGCCAATTTATCACTTTGTACCTATTCTACAAGTACAATGAAAGGGTTAACAATCACTCACTATTATCTACTAAACGGTGCCCAATTAATATGTTGTGATTACGCAATGTTTACATGCTTTCTATTAATTCAAAACGTTATCAAATTACAGGAAAGTTGTCCCTTTCTCAAGTTAATATTCTGAATAGATAAATAGGTGTGATATAATAGAGACATATGAGAATAATTATGATCAGTTTGAATACCAAATGGACCGCCTGTGGTGTGAACAACACGGTACTAGTACTTACTGATTGGTCGTCGTAACAGGCTGTATAATGCCGTGTTGTCACGCACGTTACCGTTTCATACAACCTGGTTTTGAAAACAGAACTGAAAACTGTAGCTAATGCTTCTGTTCCTAGAAATAATTGAGCTTAATGTTCTGTTTAACGATTGTAAAAGTGAATAAAATTAAAATAATCGCATTGAAATTACGTCTAATATAAAATTAATTTTTGAAGTCCGAATAGACTCTCTCAGTTGCTATGCTACAATTCTTTGCAAAATAATAGTGGCGTAGCACCAAGGTCCGGATCGGCGCGTTCGTATCCAAAATAGGCCGCTACGGCGTTGCTACGACAGCGTAGGCCTGTACCTTTGGCCTACAGTAGTCATTTTAATCCTTCTATGAATAATCTTAATTACTGGATTAACGATGTCCTTGTGAAAAGCGAATGTTCAGCTATTAACAAAATAAGTTTCCTTTGAAATATAAACCGTTCTCTTAAAATGTAAATCGTACTTCAGTCACAAACCAAGTTAAGCCCAAATTCCATAATCTGAATTCATATTGCGGCAATTTTCCTCCGCCTTTCGTGTAACGTAATATATCAAAACATTGGCTAATCGGCGACATATTTTACCAAGCGCCTTAAATACAAGTTCCATAGACGAGTTGTCATTTCATAAAGTTGTATATACCAACTAGTTTGTAGCCGATCCATCATGGCTGCCTTATCTACAAATATAGAGTAATAATCATATATCGATAAAATCGTGGAATTACTTGTAAGCCTTGCTCAGGCAGCGCTTTAAACAAATAACGATCATTTATCATTGCGATTACACATTTACAAGTGACAGTTTCTATCTTATGTCAAATTAATACGACGGATTTGTTTTGACGTATGTATGTGTGACTCGCGTGTCTATGGTTCGAATTCTGTATCAAAACTTATTTGTTTGACCTTCAAGCAAGAACTACTTACACATACAGGTACTGTAGAGTAATGATTTAATGATCTTATATCTAAATAAAATATTAGAATCGATTGTTTGTTGCAGGCCTGTTGAAAGTAAGTGAAAAGTTGTACAAAAGATTTTCAGAGTCCCCTACCGAAAGGGTAAATCAGGGGCCCGATTCTCCTAATTTTACTTAAGCGATGTACGATTCACATTCGACTGCGATCCAATCACGACTCAATTACGATTGAAGCATGTGTGGCATGCGTATGTAATAGCAGACCAATCGCAAGCCAATCGAATGTCGTTGGAATACGATTGGTCTTATATTAGTAGCAGAATGCCCGATATGGTTAAAACTGCTATTGCGATCATATTAAGATTCGATTTCTATTCAATTTTGACATTATTAACTTAGGAGAATCGGGCCCTAGGACTCTATAACTAAGGCTTCGCTGTTAGTGTGTCTGTCACTAGGCTGTATTTCAAGAACCGAGATAGCTAGACATTTTGTTTTATTTCTAACTACTAGCTTTTTCCTTGACATCGTCCACGGGTGCTTTAAAGAAACAAAAATGCTGAACTTGAATTACTAAAGGAACGACACATAGGGTGTGAGCTAGGTTTGTCTCCCGGCACTCCTCGCCCTACACTTATCTTTACCATCGATCAAATTGAACTTCGGTCACATAAAAATATCTTTCCTCTCGTTTCCAATGTCAACTGATAGAAAGTTGAAGTATCATGTTCCACACCAATAACATTATTTATAAAGTTATGAAGCTTAATATTTATGTAAGAAATTGTTTTGTTTTCCGGTCGAAGAAACCCAAATAGTTATCGGATTTTTCCACACTCTGATCAAAAAGAATCGCCTTTATTGTTGATTTAAGAACGCTGATTAAAATACTACTAAACTAAACATACGATAGGCATGGGCGTAGCCACACTGGGGCAAGCTGGGGCACTTGCCCCACCCTGGGCCCTGGCTCTGACCTATAAGGTGTCTGATTAAACAATGTTTTTTTTTACTAACTCTAACTAACAACATCAACAACATATGTAATATCCGTAAGTTATTGCACAAAAAAATTGTCGACTTTGAAAAGAGCGCGATCAAAACAAAATGCACGCTCGAGTTCCGGAACGTGCGCGGTTCGCGCGTCATTTGAAAGCGAGCCGTATTCCCTAAAAGAATAGTTGCTATGTGGCGTAGCGAGCCGAGCCGTCCATCTAATCCAAAAAATAATGCATTGAAGGAGATAGGAACTAGTAGATGTGATCAAAATTTCGGAAATGCAATTTTATCCTAGTGTAAAAACCGCGCTCGCTATTTTGCTTGCCCAGCCATGTACGACCTGTACAATAGAACGATCGTTTAGCACAGTGGTTATAACCGGTGGTCCGCGGACCACTGGTGGTCCCTGGAGGCATTCCGAGTGGTCCGCGAAGCTTAGCTGCGCGACGTTGCTATACGTTATCTAACTTTATTTTTATCGACTTATCTATGCGAGCCAGGGGGTTTTCGTATAGACGTAAATCGGGTGTGTCATACCTAGTCCCCCCATTCATGAAAATGTATATTTGGGCGACATTTAACGTAGTTTTTTTGTTTTGAGTCTTAAAAAATAATTAAAATTTCGCGCTCGCTTCGCTCGCGTATTCAGAAACTATATTATGTTTGTGTTGGTCAGGAAACAAAAGGTTAAGTACGTTTGGGCTAAATTTTACGTAATATTTAGTTTAAGTCCGTAAAAAATTTTACGCTCGCTTCGCTCGCGTATTCAGAAACTATATGTCCTTATTTTTGCATTTGTCAACAAACAAAAATTTAAGTACGTTTGGGCTAAATTTTACGTAATATTTTGTGTAAGTCCGATAAAAATTTCGCGCTCGCTACGCTCGCGTATTCAGAAACTATATGCCCTTACTTTTGGCTTTTGTCCTGTGTGTGATTGTTTATTTTCTGTACCTGAAAATATAAACCTCTCAAATTAAGAGATTAACAATTTTGAAATTAACGGCTTAAGATACAAAAAATAGGAGGGCCCCCGCCCTCCCCCGGAGGATAGGTTGACTGCTGCCCCACCCTGAGCCCAAAGCTGGCTACGCCCATGACGATAGGATACTAAACACAGATTACTAAACTAATTTAATCTATACTAATAATATTATAAAGAGGAAAACTTTGTTTGTTTGTTTGGTTGTAATGGATAAACTCAAAAACTACTGGACCGATTTTAAATATTCTTTCACCATTGGAAAGCTATATTATCTGCGAGTAACATAGGCTATATTTTATCCCGGTGCGGGCAGTAGCTCCCACGGGACGCGGGTGAAACCGCGGGAAAACGGCTAGTATAATACATAGGGGGAAAAATGATTATTTGTTTGTTCCCCAAAGGTTCCTAAAGTACTGAACCGATTTAAAAAATTCTTTCACTGTTGGAAAATTACACTCTTCCTGAGGCCATATTTTATCCCGTTACGTTTACGTTCTCAGGGGGTGCGTGTGAAACCACGGAAAATCGACCAATGTAATATTTCCTATGTAATATTTATATAAAAATAATTATAATGTAATATTGCAAGGAAAAAAGCTATATACAAAAGTCTCCACATATCGGCTCTTGAACTTTTTATTACGTCAGATTAAACAATCAATGTAAACCGGTAATTATCAAGCTTTGCATGTATTATGGCATATTAATTTCGCAAATAAAGATGCGTGTGTAATTGATAATATGCGCGTGAGCATGCCAACGAGATTTTCGACTGCAATTGGTTCCATAGCTCGTAGGTTCGATTTGAAATGAACATACGTTTTGTAAGAACTAATTGTAGAATTTTGAGTTCTATAATAACCGGTTTCTTATTGAATAAAGTAACTGCTCTGAGATGTAAACGAAACTTTTTTTTTGTTTTTACTTTTAGTAAAGAGTTTAACTTTGTCAAGTTCCGCTATAACAATAAATACTGATAACAATAATAAAATATATATATTTTTAATCTGCGGCACTCACACATTGAACAACATTTTTTGGCCGATTCATAAGTAAAGCTACTGTTTTTCACGTATATTTTCACATCAAACGGAAGGATACACGTATGTAATACTTAAAACATTTAAGTATGTAAGTGACTGCGCTAGTTTTTTAAATCTTTCACTAGTCTGAAATCACTGTATCATTTTTGATATTCTGAGATAGCTGAACAATGTACTCTTATACTTTTTATAAGATAAATCACTCATCATCTCCCGAGCCTTTTCCCAACTATGTTGGGGTCGGCTTCCAGTCTAACCGGATTCAGCTGAGTACCAGTGTTTTACATGGGGCTACTGCCCTAACTGACCTCCTCAACCCCGGACAACCCAATACCCCTTGGTTAGACTGGCGTCAGACTTACTGGCTTCTGACTACCCTATAAGATAATTGACTAAGAAATATATATTTGATTGGTATTTTGTGTGCAAATAAAAAGTGTGCGAATATTTGTTATGTATTACATCTACATAATATAATGTAGGTGTTATTTACAGAAATGAAGCAAGCGCTAAGCGAAGCTCTTTCTCTTTTAAAGGTTGCGGTTATTTTGAGAACAAAACCACAGTATATTATATTTTAATCGATTAATAATATTTATATTTACTTCCTACTATCTCTTTGAGCATATAACACAAACAAACTTCTTATCAACTGAATTCATGATGATAATGATCATAGAAGATACACACAATATAAACACAAAGAGATGAAAAGAGAAGTCGTGGTGGCCTAGTGGGCAAAGAACCAACCTCTCGAGTATGAGGGCGCGAGTTCGATTCCAGGTCAGGCAAGTACCAATGCAACTTTTCTAAGTTTGTATGTACTTTCTAAGTAATTCTTAGACATCAATGACTGTGTTTCGGATGGCACGTTAAACTGTAGGTCCCGGCTGTTATCGAACATCCTTGGCAGTCGTTACGGGTAGTCAGAAGCCAGTAAGTCTGACACCAGTATAACCAAGGGGTATCGGGTTGCCCGGGTAACTGGGTTGAGGAGGTCAGATAGGCAGTCGCTTCTTGTAAAGCACTGGTACTCAGCTGAATCCGGTTAGACTGGAAGCCGACCCCAACATAGTTGGGAAAAGGCTCGGAGGATGAGATGAAAAGAGAAGCTACTCCGTTTTGGGAAGTCGGTAAAATTACGGATTTTTGTTTTTTTCTTATAAATGATTTTATTACAAACAGATCTACTCTCTGTTTACAAGAACAAAAACAAAAGTGATAAAACAAGTGACGTAATAAATTAGATCTCAAAGAAAAAAACACTAATTTCTAAAAATGTATGTTATATCATCGGTAAAATAAAAAATTCTTTGTAACTATGTGAACACGCTTTCTACTTTGTCAAAACGTTTGTTCATTTGACTTGAATTCTAGCACTATTGTACTTACCTACTATTCGCACTATATTTTAATTTAATTAAGAAGATAGTTGTGAACTGTCCTGTGTTTTGTTCTTTTATTTAAATCATTCCGCTTTTCTGAAATGGCTGAAACAATTTGAACATTACGAGATAACAGGACATTTTACCTAAGTACTGTTATATGCCAAAGTTAGTTTGTTGAGATAAATTTCAAAACGCACTAGAGTCGAGTTTTATGGTTATGGTCAAATTTTATCCAGACGCGGGAAATGGTTCCCCAACCCCCATTATTTCGCGCGCAAAATCAAGTTCTACACAAAAAAGTTAACATGACTTTGCTATACATATTACTATTATAAAACAAGCAGTTGAACGTTAATTTGTAGAACTACTAAAAACTGACGATTTAATTACTGAACAATCACTGCAGCTGACAATTACATGTTGTATGAAATACCTCGACGTTAGCGTTGCGGGACAAAAGTCGTAAAAACAATATAAAAGTATCTCTTACCTGATACAATGCATGCTGTCTACTTTTTAGTAGTCTTCGAAAAAATATGAGTAAACCAGTTTGAAACCCACGATTCGGGAAAAAAACAATAGAAGCGTGAAATATATAAGCAATCAAATTAATTTAAATTCATCTGGCTAGCCTAACTCTAAGCTAAATATTGATAACACGAAAGTTTGTAAAGATTTTGTAAGTTAACCGCTGGATGAATTTCAATGAATATTGGTTGTTATAGCTTACATATTAGAATACACAGAATAAAAAAGTAGTTTTAATAATCAGAACAAATGGAAGCCTGTATGGGTAATTTTTATCCACATGCTTGAAGAATTTGTCTCGGAAAGCGGGGGAAAGTAATGGCAGACAAATTAAAAACAAAACAATGGGTTATTTGCAATATGACGTTCATTTTACTATTATAATTGGTACCTGAATATTACATATATGCAACCAGCCATCTTCGCGAAACAACTCTTGCCGATACTCTGTTGCAACTATAATTAACTCAAGCAATCGTTTTAAATATCAAAATTTTACACCAAAAAGTAATCCAAACTCCACATGCCGTTATGTAAACTTATTTCGTAATCATGATCTAATTTCAGTTAACTTTTAAACGTATGTTCACATGCTCTTGAATAAAAATGTAGGTAAAGGTGGATGCAGTTTAATAGTACCCGTACACTGGAGACTTTTAGTCGGACAATAGTTTGTTTGGGGCTCGTAAATGAGTATGAAGATGTATAGTCGTGGGCCATGTATTTCACCGGTATCAAACCAACTGAAAACTTTGATTGGAATCAAGATTTTCTTATAGGTAAATATTGCCAACCATCGCATCGGGTCAATTCATCATCATCTCCCGAGCCTTTTCCGAACTATGTTGGGGTCGGCTTCCAGTCTAACCGGATTCAGCTGAGTACCAGTGCTTTGCATTGGGTCAACTGTTGGCCGACTGTTTAGTCTGCAGTGTACGGGTGCTAAAGAAACAGGTGCGGCCTTTCAACGCGTGCGCATAAAACCTACGCACCCGCTATTATAGCTACATAAAACTTGAATGCAACATAAAAACATTATCGTGGACATATTGAGTGTTCTTGTGACTTTTAATGTCTGTAAAATTACGTTGTCAATATTTTTATGGCAACACTGACGCAGTTTATGTATCACTATTGTTTTATATCCTGGCTTGCTTGGCTAGCAGTTTCACCCGCTTTCCGAGGCAACTACCCTTTTTTACCATTTTTTACCATTTCCTATTGCTGCAAGGTATTGAGTAACTGACAAGTTTATCCAAATCCATTCGGTAGGTTTTGGCTTGAAAGAGGATTTATACATAGAATAAAAGATTATACATAGAATACATCCATCCGTCCATCCGTTTATCCATTCTTGAAAGTTCTGGGGCCCGATTCTCCTAAGTTAATAATGTCAAAGTCGAATAGAAATTGAATCGCAATATGATCGCAATAGCAGTTTTAATCATATCATATCTACTAGTATAAGACCAATCGTATTCCAACGACATTCGATTGGTCTGCTATTTTGGTGATATTGGTCTATACGGTAGTTTGCTCTACAATCATATTGCAATCTTAAATTATTTGCAGATAAAATGATTCATTATTGAATGACAGAAGAGGATAAAAACGTTTATTTCAAAGAAAGGATAGCGGAATGCTGCATACGCTTCAATCGTAATTGAGTCGGGATTGGATCTCAGTCGAATGTGAATCGTATTTCGCTTAAGTAAAATTAGGAGAATCGGGCCCCTGTACATACATACAAACTTTTATAATATTTAAGTTAAGTTTTATGTTTTCAAAACTGTAAACAGAAATCTATACTAATATTATAAAGCTGAAGAGTTTGTTTGTTTGAACGCGCTAATCTCAGGAACTACTGGTCCGATTTGAAAATTTATTTCAGTGTTAGATAGCCCATTTATCGAGGAAGGCTATAGGCTACTTTTTATCCCGGTACGGGAAGTAGTTCCCACGGGATGCGGGTGAAACCGCTGGCAGAAGCTAGTATAAGTAGTAATAAATTTCATTATGTAACATAATAAAGTATAAACGGTAGAGTACCTAATCATAGCTATTTCATATGAGTGTATACATGCGACTGTTGTCACAAACTACCGAGCTACATGGTCAAGCGAGGGTCACTCGACTTGATATCAAAATACACCAAGTGTACTTACTCAGCTCTAGTCAAACAAACGACAAGGTCCTAACACTCGTTCCCATGAAAATATTTGCTGTTTTTACTATAACTAACATACTTGCCGACATATATGTGGTCTATTGTCGATTATATCTAAGTCCCAACTAATTATATTTACCTAGATTCTTTTTAAGTCCTTGTGACGGCCGTAACATAGTTCAGTGGTATGTCAGTCGATTACTATCGAGTTTGCTATCATATACTGATCATACAGAACAATGAATTATTACAAACAAATGCTTAATTCTATTTTATTTCAAAATCTGGGTATTAATTTTTGAGGTGTTACACACACTTGATACCTATCAAATTATGTGGAACTGGCTAGAAAGTTGCATATAGCTTTCATCAATAAACGGGCTGTCTAACACTGAGCGAATTTTTCGATTCGCTTTGGTTCATAAGATTTTTTCAATCAAAGCTTACAATATTAAGTTACAATATTAGTGTGGATTTAAATACTAACATGATAACGAGTACCCACTACACCAGTTTGGTACAACCAGTTTTTTTTTTCTGTTAACCATAACAAGGAGAACAGTTATGTTAAACGAAATAGTTCAGACGTGATGCATTTAATAAATACATCTGGGATAGATAAGTCAAATCGTGGTCACGTCATGACTTCACGAGCCTCCTAGAGGAAGATTTTACAAGTCACGTTTCAACTGATACTACCTAAGAGGAACGTGAACATTTGTGCTATTTTTTAAGTAAGAATATTTGACCAGGGTTAGATGTCCAGGTGTGATTCAAGATTTTGTATATTAAGTACTAGCCGTTTTCCCGCGGTTTCACCCTCGTCCCGTGGGAGCTACCGCCCGCACCGGGATAAAATATAGTCTATGTTACTCGCAGATAATATAGCTTTCTAATGGTGGAAGAATATTTAAAATCGGTCCAGTAGTTTTTGAGTTTATCCATCACAACCAAACAAACCAACAAACAAAGTTTTCCTCTTTATAATATTACTAGCTTCTGCCCGCGACTTCGTTCGCGTGGCAAAGTGGCATCCGGCAGATTTTTGGTTTGACCAATAGATGGCGCTATATGTCCGGAATAAATTTTATTTTTATATTTCTTTGTAATAAAAACTATCCTATGTCCTTTCTCAAGTTCTAAACTATGTCTGTACCAAATTTCACACAAATCGGTTCAGTAGTTTAGGCGTGAAGAAAAGACAGACAGACAGACAGAAAGACAGACAGACAGACAGACAGAGTTACTTTCACATTTATAATATTAGTTAGGATTATAGTATAGACTAGTTTCCACCAGCGGCTTCAGCCGCATCCCGGCAATATTCCACTGAAATCAGGTTTCAAATTTGGTGTCCTAGAATTCGGATGAAAGCAATAATTATCAATTATGAGAAACATCACTGAAACTTGTCATCATATCACACACAACATTATATCCACCGTTGAACACAGACTTCCAAAGATTTCAAAATTACTTTTTATTAAAAAAAAAAAACTTTTGAAAAACGAACTCCTCACGAGCCTCGTCGTGCGCAGACAAAGCACGTTCCGTTACACGATCGGAACAAATGCAACAAAATATCTTTCTAACAATAGCTAGTCCGTATAAAGAATTGCACACAATACCATAGACCCTGAACTACTTTTGAGTCTAAAAATGTTCTGCCCTCGGATTAGTCCTGCGTGTTAGGGACTGAAGAAAATGGTCAAGCATTTTGTACGTGCATGTGAATTGTTGGCTGACAAAAAGTACTTGAACAAGCAATGAGGGTGCCACGCAGAATTCGCATATGCGGACCTAATCTTGTAAGTTTTCGATAGATGCTGCTATTATTGACTTCCCTAAAGGAGGAGGTTCTCAATTCGTCGGGATCTTTTTTATTATTAATAGATGTTTAGTACTCAAAATTAAGCTTGGTCACTAGCTGTTAAGTGCGGCCCCACCCGCGTCCCAGGGAACTACTTCTTTGAGTTTTCCATTCAGTAGTTTTTGGTTTGAGAGCGCGACAAACAGACAAAGTTACTTTCGCCAATTATATTAGTAATGATTAGTTAGGATAAATACAATGCTAACTCTCTTCTTAAAAACTTATAAATAGGATGTAAACAAGATATCGATGAAAAGTATCTAAAAGCCAGTAAATGAGCATCAATCCATTCAATTCAATTCTTGTATAATATTGGAGGCGCATGTTAATTGGCGTCTATAGTAATCAACAGTAAGCAAGGCAATTAACAAAGGTTTACATAATTTATAAAACATTTAACCATTAACACTTAACATTAATTGTGTAGTCAAACTCAAATTAACGAAGGATGTTATACCTACAGCTCTTAGGTAATTGGATGAAAATTATAAAGCCATCTATACATTTTTATTTATCTACTAGCTTCTGCCAGCGGTTTCACCCGCATCCCGTGGGAACTACTTCCCGTACCGGGATAAAAAGTAGCCTATAGCCTTCCTCGTTAAATGGGCTATCTAACATTGAAAGCTAATTTTCAAATCGGACCAGTAGTTCCTGAGATTAGCGCGTTCAAACAAACAAACAAACTCTTCAGCTCTATAATATGAGTATAGATTAAAAATAATCTCGATTGATGGAGTCTAACTACAAACAAAGTCAGGTTTACTTATGAAACAGATAATCACCCACACCCACAGTGATTAATCAATTAGCGTGAACATACCTACATACTACAACGGGCAATCATACCACGAATCATTAAATCAATGACCAATTGGTTAACCAACTGTTATCCCAGGAGCTGTGTCAAAAGATCCAAAAGATCACGCGAGCCCAGCCTAACAACGGTTAACAGTCAACATTCTAAATACGTGTACTCTTACAAAATATCCTCAAGACTAAAATTCCCGCTCACAAAACAGTTGCACTGAATGCTTCATTAATCAACAGCTCGATTAAATTTCTAGAACCGTACCCTGGAATAGCGACCATAATATGTTCGAAAGGAGCCAGCCATTTCGAAATCCTCAATGCCGTTACTGCAGTTTAGTAGGTATTGCCACGATTTCAGGAAGTCTCGCATATCGGATAGGACAGGTTGTAAGATTTACCAAAGCAAACATTTAAGTGGGCCGGTTGACCAAAATGCGATTTTACTGTACATTTGCATAATACTGGGCAGTCTCGCGTCTTTAGGCCGATCTGGTACGGCCGACACTCTATATAATAACAGGTTCGTTTGTGATTACGAAATGGAATTTATGTTGCCGAACACCTTGCTTGCACTAGCAGAGCTTACTTATCTTCGCGAGTCATAATATCGGTGATATTGTTGCTCAAATATATTTAATTAGTTCAGAAATCGTTCGCTGTAACGTTAACTGAATTGTGTCGTCACTGCTTCTATTACGATATTAGTTTACAAAATAGGAACACGATATTATTGTCAAAGGTAGTCAAAATATTTAAAGTTCTAAAAATATCTAATATACAACACAAATGAGTAAGTAGTCACAGCAAATATATATAGATAGGTACACCTTACAGTAAAAAAATATAAATACTGAGATTAAGTCAAAGACTCTATTTTTCAGTAAAACCAAAATAATAAGTATCAAGAAGAAAGTTATCGTATTCATTTAACTCGTTTACCATTCATTGACAACGTTATCATAAATAATTCCCACATTTAATTTAATATATTACATAAATTGTATCGGTTGGTCCAACACCTATCGCTACACTGTTCGAGCTTATTAACATACTAATGACACACATTAAAGTGCAATATTAAATAACCGTATTAAAGAAGATCTCGCTAAACGTTTTCTATACCAGTTTGGCTAGTATTTTATTGGCTTTATGATTATAATCGTAAGGTAATAATGTCATGTTTATACTTTCAAGTATAACGGAGCGTATGACGTAAGATTTGACATTACGTTGTCAGTAAACGCGCGTATTGTTTTTATTGCACGTCACTGTCATACCGTTACTGTCAATGATGCTAAGAGTCTATCAGACAGGACATATAAAAATGAAATATTAAATAGGAAATGCGAACACCGCAGTCCATTTGAATTAAAATGAAACAAAAATATTTGCTCAGTATTTACCACTGACTCGTAAAATGGTTTGACATGACATTTAATTTAGTATATTGCTGTAAGAAATTGCTAGATATTTTGTAGGCTTTATAGCTTCATACATTTTCAGAGGCTGCGCAATTTAATATAAAGTTTTCATAACAAGATTAAACGTACTTTTGAAGTGGCTTGTCTATACGAGTGGCAAGTCTATGGCACCATTACACATTTTATGGCACGCTTGTATATATCACGTATTAAGGTTTCTATTTCTTTCCTTGCATAATAACTGATGACAGGTATGTCAATTTCACTAGGCGTAGTTAATACCGAATTAACATTAGCCTCCAAAACTATACATTCATATGTTTGTAACCAGTACTAATTGCAGTTTTTTTCCTTGTTTCAGAGAGCAGTACATATTCAACGTGTTTGAAGTAATAGTGAGTACGCTAGAAACGAAACTACAAAGGATAGAGAACTTGGACAAGGCCGTGGAACACTTAATGAGGAGAGTTGAAGCGCTCGACTCGAGAGTAAACGACAACATACACAAAACTGATGCTATCATATCAAAACTGGGGAACCTCGACCTAAAACTGTTCAGTCACATCGGACAGAACGACGAGCAAACTGTTACCGAAGCCAGCGCTAAGAGACAAGAAAATAAAAATAAAATCAGTGACGCACAGTTGCTTGACCGAAAACTCGAGTCACTAGATCAAAAAGTGTCAAACATCGACACCAAACTGGTAGGCCTTAAGAATCAGATCGACAGTAACTTTTTGCCCGTCGATGACATCAATGCCGAGGCCAGTGAAAAGAAACCTATCAATTTGAACGTTATAGAAATTGCAAAAGGTTTGAACACCGAGGTTGTCAATGAAATCACTAAAGAAGTGGATCAACTGAGGAGTTCCGTGTCTACAGTCGATCGTAAACTACAATTCCATATAAACCTTGTTTCGGAGAATTTAGGCAAAGTACTTTACATGATGGCCGACGTACACGCCGCTATTGTTGAGCCTGAAGATGCTTCTATTAACGTCAACAGTTTGTTCAAGAACCGCACGGCGACTAGCACAGCGGCTCCTGTCACGAAAAATAGTAAAATCGATACCCTCGTCAACAAAATCATACCTATGATGAGTGTATCTGAAAAGATGGACGAAGTATGGGATGTTGTGGTCGGTACTAAGAGTTCAGTAGATGATTTGGTTCCTAAGTCTGATGAGCTGCTCACACAAACTCAAAGGCAAGAACGCGCTATCGGTCAGATCCACAATGACTTGCGTCTCAAGACCAATCTGATCATCGAGAATTTAGATATGGTGGAGAAGAGGTTGAAGAAGCAGGAAGACGACGTGGCGACGCTGGCGCAGCGGCCCGTGCCCGCGGAGCTGCTGCTGGATCCCACCATCGACCGGCTGGTGGAGTACGCGCCCAACCGGTACCGCGTGGACGAGCCCGACGCCGACCCCACCACCAGCACCGTGGCCGCCACCACGCCGCCCACCTCCACGCTAAACAACAGGTGACATCATTCTATTTCCAATTGTGCCCTTGCGATTGTTGCGATTTTGTTTTCTAAGCGATTTGGCTTGCGCGCCCTGGCGACTGTAGTTGACCCGTACAAGCTACATGCGAGCGGCCGGCGCGGGTGTAGGTGTACGGGACTAACGTTGTTGTCGGTCGCAGCCCGAGCACGAGCACGAGCGCGACGCTGAGCGCGAGCGGCGCCACGGTGACCGTGACCCCGGCGGCCGGCAGCACCTCGCCGCGCCCCGCCAGCCGCAAGGGCGGCATCATCTTCCCCAGCGTCAAGAACAAGCCCATCATCGGCAATAACACTTTCGCTTCGGAAATCGTCGCCAACTATAAAGACGTGAAAGTGAGTCAAAGTTACATAAAGAATATTATTACTCATTATAACACAACACACCTATCGTTGTCGCTGAACAGATCTTAAAGGCGCAATTAATAAAATGTGCTAACGGAGCGAATGATATAACTTTATTGAGGTATGTATGTGGAGTCTGGTTTCATCGTCCCATGGCTATTAATCATAATTGATATGTTGATGGTAAAAATACTATTTGACGTTTTTCTTTACCTCGTGATTGATGATGGGAGATAAGCTTAGTATCTTATAAAACATTGCGCGGTATTAAACAGTCGATAGAAAAAATAAGTATTACCACGTTGGCCCACGTTCTCCGCTGTCTCTGATGTAAAACAAAAAAGGCGTTCACTAATAGCTACAGCAATATTTTATTATGTTAGTTAAATTGATTCTTGTCTAGATGTAAGTAGGTTAGGTGAAGTAAGGCGATTGCATCGGCCGCGGATAGGGGATTGGTACAAATCAGTCAGTCTAGGCGGTGGCTCGGGTATGTTCGCTAGTATTTAAGCTCTGTTGTCGGAATGTTAATCAGCGCCTGTCGGTCTGGTTCGCGGCTCGCTGCAGACACAGTCTCCGCCATACACTGCCATTTACGTCTCCCGGTTAAGCAATAAGGAATACAAAATACTGCGCAATACATGCTCTGGTATGCAGTCGCCGGAATACATTCGACTACACTGCCAGTTCCAGTCTCGACTCATGTCATAAAATTGATCAAATATTTAATGACATCCGTCGTCCACCTGTAATAAAAATGCTATTAGTTTTATCTTATGATTCATTAACTGTTGCATAAGTTAAACTTTTAAAAGAACTTTGACCTCATTGCTTCAATCGACTCCGCAATTGGTACGAAGACGTCTAGGTTGTAATATGTTCTGAAATGCATGTTTTTTACCATCCAGTGCAGGTGCTTACTTAATGTGATTCTACTACCTACTAAATGCAAGCATTGCGCAAAAGCAATGAAGACGCTTAACATTGTTAGCCCACATGTACGTAAACGTAAAGTTCGCAACAGCGAAGCCGCGGGTCTGCGCTTAAAAAGCTGCGAGTTCGCGACATTTCCGTGCAAGGAAAATTGCGTGAGTGTCATTACGTAAATCTGGTTCGGCGTCGCAGCCGTACACACGGGCCGCGCTTTCCGCGCCATTGTGAGTGCGAGCGCAAAAACCGCCCGTTCCCACCACGCGCCACGCGACAATTACCAATGATTACCAGTGTTTATTGTTCTCCGCGTACGAGAACCCGCGGTTATGTGGAGCTCCGTGATGCAACGTTTTATAACATGTTTACCCACCACGACTCGCACCTGTGTAAAAAATGTCGCTCCAAATACTTACGTTATGTTACGAAGGCAATCCAATACATACATTGTACCGTTGGGCCGCAACAATTCCGAAATATTTCACATTTCTTACTGTTGCTATTCAGTTATGCCATGTTATATTGTTATTTTTAGGCTTGGTCACATTAAGCGAACGTATTTGAAGGATACATTAAATTGACCGGAACAGGCGTGTATAACAATGTTTATAAAAAACTTCTGTAACGAATACGTATAACGTAACGCAATTCCCAGTAATTAATAAGTATCCGATAGCTAAATAATAATCTACATGAAACGGCACTTATTATAAATGTAGCAGGCTGTCGTTTCGCAACTTACCTAACTTAGGGTAAGTAATTAATTTTGCGAATTAACTTCCGCAGGTTATTGAACACCCACGTACGAGTGTGTTGCAATTTCAATAAAACTAATGGGTACCTACGTACTTCAGAACTGGTCTAGAGGTGACTGAATAAACACTATTTTACAACCTCTCAGACAATTTATTTCTTGCTGAGGTCCTTTTAATGTGCAAGTTTATATTGAACCATTTCCGCCTGCCAACGACTATAACACGCTTTGATATGCGTCTATTCTAAATTGCTATTAGTTAAGCAAGTTAACAAATCGGAATATTTAACAACGCTTAAGTTTAAGCACCAAGATGAAACTCACGTAGCGCCCTCTTAACCACGTTCACTACCGATACAACTATTGTACCGATACACAAACATTAAATCAAGATAAAACAGTTATGAGTATGTTAAACTCTCTAATGAGCATAATTAATATTTTGGACAAGTCTATTTAGTATGGAACTGTTACATAAAAGACAAATTACGTGGTCCTGCTGTAACAATCGTATAGAACAATGACATCTGAGAATGTAGTCACAAGACTGACAGGTCGTGACCGTCCTGTCAGTTCAAATGATGAAAACTAAACTCCCACTTTCGTTTTCCCCGAGGGCCGCAGCTGTCGGCCGACGCTTTGTATTAGGCACGCTTATGCAAATCAAAATAATATCGATAAATCACTGCACTGTCTATAGTGCATTACCTCTGTGAAAATATCAACTGTTAACGTTTTGTAACCGCAAATTTCACCAAGGAAGTAGTTTCCTTATAGAAAACGGTTTCCCGATAGTATGCCAGTAAGACTAATCGAAACCAATCAAAGGTCACGTAACTTTGTCGAGATATGATAGACACAATGTGTTACGACTTGAAATAGGCGTATGATCTACGTACAGACAAATGGTACTTGGAAATACTAGATAGGTAATCTACTTTCGTAATGATCTTTCGATATGAATCTCGCTGAAGATCAGCGCTGGGACTCTTTCTCGTACTACATATATACGATCACAGCATCAGGCTGAGCGAGGACCCTTTTGAGTTTTTGGCGCATATTTTTCCTTATTTCTTCTGTTATGTCCAATTATTGTCTTTGTGTTAAGTACCTACATGTTTTTATTTTCTCGCGTAAATGTATTTCCTCTCTTTCTCTAGAAGTCGGCAGACTTTTGCCAAAAGCGACACCTTTCAACCTTTTGATGATTTAATATTGACGAAATGTATGCAACAATATTTTCAGGAAGTCATGAATTCACTTTTAATCTTTGACCTCTATCACTGTAGATCTGACTTCACAGATAGTCAAATACAAAGTTGACTTCCAATGGGGAAGTCACATGTTAATATTTTATGATATATTTGATCTTTAAAATCTAATTTAATATTAGAGCCGATTAATTTTAATTTGATTACGGTCAATATTACTTTTGTCAGGTCATTCTCCGAATTATATGTAAGTGTGTATTTTGTTCACACTTTCGGCAAAATAACTATGTATTTACAAGTTTTTTTATTACTGTCGTGGGTTAACAAAGATGTTATTGTTAGGACCTACTTAGGTAACATATAGAGACGTACCTAATTGACTAGGAATAGAGTATAAAACTTGAGCACTTATAGATCTTCAATGCAGTAATTTTTGAGTCAGGTAGGTAAGTACTTTAATATAATGTGCTCTTGTTACCTATATGTTTTGTCGTCCTGATCATGAGCGTCTCTAACAGAGGTACCTATAACAACCTAAGTATGTACCTACAACGTTTGTTTGCGAAACCTGTCCTCTGTACCTAAAAGCAACTGACAACTTTTGCAAAATAATGTACCTATACGTAACATTAGATATGCTTAGTTTTGCCCAAAAGATCCGCAACTAAGATAAACGACTCTTATTTGGGAAAATGCGTAAGTAGGTACCTACCAATAGTACCACATCCCACTTGCGGTTGGTTGTTCTTGTTAGCCCAACGTGACACCTCTTTTGGCAGTGATTGTACATAATAACATCCAAAAAAGGCATCAGCAGGTTGACCCCTCTCTCTATAATTTATTTATGTAGGTGTTCTTCTACTTTCTCGAGCGTAAGCAAACTTAGGCCTGCCGCACCTACTGCACAAACTTTTGTCTAGACAGTTTAATTTATTATTTTGTTACGAAAATATCATGTATGTTGCGCAGTGTAGTATAAAAAAGTGTCTCGCTATCATCTGGTTATGTACTCCGGTACTCATTACCGCAGTTAGCAAATGGCGTTCTGTTTGGTAACACAATACCATTTGACTACCATGAAGATATTAATGAACCGACGCTTGAGTGGCGCTTCAATGGCGATGTAGGTAATTACCATACTAAATGACTAACTCATTCAAGAATGGACGTTTTGTTTTAATTCTAAAAGATTACGTTTACTTGCAATTTTCTCTTTAATCTTGCATAATTGTAGACTTGTTTACTAATGATCAAAGTCATAGTTTATCATTCGTTTCTGTAACCAGAGACGTTTTTCTTCATCTTTGCGACAGAAATATAAGGCGATTTTTTCAATTGTCTCGTAAACTGTGTAAATAACCGTATTCTGTTGAAACGTTGTTTACGGAATGTAAATAAAAAGGCTTGGTTACACAGAAATACGTGACGTACGTATACTCTACTGGTGGATATGCCGTGAAAGCTGACTGTTTTGGAACAGAACTCGAAATTCTATTTACCTACTATTGTTGGATATAAGTAGACAGGCTCTAAGTACAATTACGTACCTACGTATAAATGATGCACGTGCCTGAATAATTAAAAAATAAACTTAAAAAAAGAAAACGAAACTTCTAAAGGTATTTTGAGTACGGCATTTAGACAATTGTCAATTATCTCGAGAAAGTTTCGAAGTAATCAATCTACCTGCAGTTTAAAAAGGTAAAGAAAGTTATTAATATTACGTCACCACATAACGCGGCATTAAAATTGATAGCATTGTTTCAGTAAGGTTTTAAAGGCGGCACGCGCCCATTCAAATGCTTATTCTCTTTATTATGCATATCAAACTGTGTGAATTATCATTCTGGACGCATCGCGAATATAATATGAGCCTATGCGAAGTGATGAAAGATGTTGCGCATTCATTCACGGTGGGCTGTACCGAAGATCATTTCCGTAATTCGAAAGATAGCTGAATGAATGTCTGTATATATTTAATTTTATAATAACAGCTCGTTAGAAATGTGACGTAATTCTACAATGTTTTGTGGTATCTTTGCAGGGGTATTCGTGTGTGGACCTGATGAACGGTGGTATGCGAGAGTCTGGCGTATACTACCTGCAGATCAGAGGGACCACGTATTGGTTCCTGAAGGTGTTCTGCGAGCAAAATGTCGCCGATGGTGGCTGGACTGTGAGTTACACTTTATATTTGTAAATATGCTTATGCACTATAATATGTCCTGCACAGTTGGCTAATCTCCCTAAATGTGAGAAAAGCCACCGTAGCCGATAATAGGAGGACATCATCATAATATTTGACTGTCTCGTAGCAAGTACCTACTTCGTGCGCCTGGATAAAAATTAGCTTTTAAAAAGTGACGCGTATAACATTGAAATACTTTTCAAATTATTTTTTAATATTTAGAATTAGGTAAAAGTTTCTGTAATAGTATTGCTTTCAAACAAGCTTTTAAAATATTAATTACTAGCTTCTGCCAGCGGTTTCACCCGCATCCCGTGGGAACTACTTCCCATACCGGGATAAAAAGCCTATAGCCTTCCTCGATAAATGGGCTATCTAACACTGAAAGAATTTTTCAAATCGGACCAGTAGTTCCTGAGATTAGCGCGTTCAAATAAACAAACAAACAAACAAACTCTTCAGCTTTATAATATTAGTATAGATATAGATTAACAATAGTGGGGTCCTTGAACTTTAGCTAGTTGCTATTTTTTCCAAAAAAAAGTATTGTCTATAAAATGTGAATGAAAATGTTTTCTATGGATTTTTCAAATTTTAAATGATATCGGTTACTTATGGGTAAAAATGAAAGCCTATTCTAGGGTCCAAAAGTAGTTTATTTTGAAAGCTGTAACATTATCCGAAAATGAGACATGAGAGCAAAAATTGAGTTCTAAAAAGCTAAATGAGTGTTGAAGCATCAACTATGTACTTATGCTAAGATTAAACCATTATTGCGAAAATCTATTTAATACCAAAAAAACGAAAGCCAGTATTTATAATAGTTATGTTCAAAATAACTGGATTTGTCAGTAACTAAGGTTATTTTTTTTTCGAAATAAAATACTGAAGTGATATCGGGATACAAGTGACTACTCAAAGTTAACCTAGTTATCAAGATATATTTAATGACCACACACAATGATACGAGTCCAGTTATTTTGAAAGCATACCTACTTCTTTAACAACCTGACTTGGTCGTTAAACTGGGTCGTATCAAGAAAACTTAGTTATACAGAACCTAGGTAATGCATATTAAGATTCCTTAGGTCCAAGTGCACCGACGTCAATTTTCTTCAAACCAACCATGAAGTTTCATGTCATAGTGTTGTCATGTCAGTTTCAAAGTCAAAACGTTGTTTTAAGAAGAACTAACTTTTGTTTTGTCGGTGAAACAAACAAAAAAATTATAAACATTAGGGTTAAACATAGTTAAAACAATCATCATTATGTTACATATTGATAAATACGTATAGTGACGATATAAATAATATATTAAACATTAATCCGTGACCTGAACATGGCTTTTAATTTATATAAATAGGCCGATTTTCGCTGGTTACTGATAGTGTCACTTAGTTACCCGCCAAATAAAGGCCGCTTCTAATTTCTGCCAGATATTAATATCACGAAGACACCTGTGAAAATAAAGTTGCACTTTATCTATCAGACAGGCTATCGGAGACTTTATCAGTAACTTGTCAAACTGGCCAGAAGGGTAAGTTGCACCATTTAGCTATAACGATAAAGATCTCTGCACACAGCGGGCGCGGCGCGGCGGGACGGGACGGCGACGCGACACTGAGCAGTTGTAATGTACTAGATATTACGGACGCGACGCGACGCTCTGTGTGGCGTCGTCCGTAATATCTAGTAGGTACATTACAACTGCTCAGTGTCGCGTCGCCGTCCCGTCCCGCCGGGCCGCGCCCGCTTTGTGCAGAGACCTTTACTAAACCATAACGGAAAATTGCCGATTTGACAACTGATGACCGTCGGTTATCGTTATACTTAAATGCTACAACTCACCGTTAGACAAAATACATAAGCCGCATTTGTCCACAAATGTTGAACTGTTGATTAAAATTAGGTATATTACCTCTATATCTACCCACATTATCAATACTAACAACACTTAATCAATAGGTAGCAAAAATAACTCCATGAATATCTAAATCCTGAGAGCGAACTTTCAAATTGTGTGTCAAATATTAAATTCTTATCTCTATTAATCGAATCAAAATATAGATAGCTTATTGAACTATGCTACTAGAAAGCCTCACCAACCAATACAAAAAAAAACCTATCCCAAACAATTGAAAGTCACCTGTCACCAACGCCTCCCAAGATTTTAAGGCTATTCCTCGGAGCGCCAGTTAGTGAGGAATACCTTAACCCCTCCCTAACATTTTCAAAAAAATAACCACCACTATTTTCCAAAAACACAGGTGATTCACCGTCGAGATGACTACGGAATTCCCGCTGAAAACTTCAACCGCGACTGGAACGATTACAAGAACGGTTTTGGCGACCCCAGCAAGGAATTCTGGTTGGGCAACGAAAATATATACATGCTAACCAATAATGACGACTATATGCTCCGGGTTGAACTTGAAGATTTCGATGGGAACAAGAGGTAAGGAAAAATTATCAACTGCCTAGCCTTTTCCTTACCAAGTTGGATTTGCTTTCCTGTATATATATATAGATGCAGCTGTACTATTTCTGTATGAAGCGACTGCTCATCTGACCTATTCCTATTAAGACTGGATCTCCGACTTTCGGTCCTCTGACTACCAAAACTTCTGACTGACAAAACATTCAAATGACAACAAAAACTCGTCATGACAAGATGATTATTCCTCTTTTTATTTAACACCCAAAAGACCATATTTCTGGTCATAAAAAAGGCGAAATCCGCTTTTTTGAGAACATTAGTCTGGCTGTATACCCGCTTGATCTTATTTACCGCACATTAATAGGGAATACTGCTAAGATCTGAAAGGGCCACATAAAACTTTCAAAATTTCACTAAGCAACCCGGTTTTTATAGGTTTTGGTTGTGCGACTGAAGTCCTAAACTATTATATGTAACTGTGAAAGTTTATAGAGTAAAAGAGAGCAAGAACAAAAACTATGATCTAATTATACTAAAATGGTCTAGAAATACAAGGGTTTCCTATGTCCTAAGCTAAACTGTAGCAAAAAGCAAGCAAATATGATTTAATTAATGAAGCTAGTTCACATAAATCTTAGGGTGCGTCCACATCTGGCGAATGTGACGCGAATGCTGCGCTCGTTCGCGTTTGCTCACTGCGCGTGCAGTCACGGCAATGGTTTGGTGCCTCTTTAGCGCAAACTCATGCAAGGCGAGAACAAAAATGCACGCGCGCAGTTCGCGGGCAGCTCACACGCAGTGAGCAAACGGCTCACGAGCTGCGCATTCGCCAAATGTGGACGCGCCCTTAATTAAGTTGTATTCACAAGTCCAATGAAAATTTTCACTACCCACCGACTACAAAGGGCGTAGGCTGGTTGTATTGTAGCGGAACACTTACCAGATTATCACATGCTTTGTTACACGATTAATTGACAGATTTATCGCAAGTATTTTATTTAACATCTCCCGTAGGCGTCCAGCCATTTTATTAACGAGTAAGACTCAACCATTGTTGTCCCATGAGATTACAGCGCCACAAAACGGGGCCATATAGCAATACCCTACACTCTACAGTATTTTACAACGTACATTTTGAGTTAATTTACAAAAATACCCACCAATAATAATATTATCTTTCCCAATTTTGAGTTTGTAAGCCTAGAAAATACATTAAAATTCTGTAAGTAAAAAATATTATACATTTTTTTTTACTTCTGTCCCATAGACAAATCGTAACCTAATCGGAAGTATATTGTCAATTTTAATACCAGGTTAGTTAGCCTACCTACGGTTCTAACAACATTAATTAAATACACGAGCATATCTAATAATTCAAGGAATTTATTATTATCATTATTTTCTAAAATTTCGACATCTAATAAATTAGTTTACAAAGAAATTACATTACTCCACAAAAACGGGGAAATCCCGCGTTGACAGGTCATAAAAAGTTCCAATATCAAACTAGTGTTGCCAACAGCAATTTTTTTAAATATTATTTTTCCAAAAACCAGGTACGCCCAGTATTCGCACTTCAAGATATATTCTGAAGCGGAATACTACAAGCTGGAGATAGATGGTTACGAGGGTAACGCAGGAGACTCCCTCAACGACCCCTGGTACGGCTCAAACAACAGCCCCTTTTCTACTTATAACAGGTATGTAAACCTTTATGGCCTTAATACAAAAACTTAAACGTCTGCTTTACACTTGTCTAAAAAAATTGTGGCTGCAAAATGAACCATATGTCAACGTCATAATATGACATTTTTTTGGACAAGTTTTAAACTGACGTTTAAAAGTTTTTGTGGTAAGACGGTTAATCTTTATGTTTTAATTATATGTCATGCTAATTGTTTTGCTGAGCTTTCACCCGTGGGAACTATCTGCCCGTACTGGCATAAAATACAGCCTGTTACTCGGAAAGAGCGAAGCGTTCCAGCAGTGAAATATTTTTTTAATCGACCCAGCAGTTTAACCATAACAAACGAACGAACAAAACTACAAATTTTTCCTTTCTACAATATTAGTGTATGTAGACTTAGGACAACTGTTTATTTTGAAATTTGAACGTAAAAATGTAAACACTTTGTTTTATAAAAAACTTTCGTTTTTGTTATTGAAGCTTTGGCTTTAGCAATAATCTATACTAAAACCGCCTTCTCCAAACTCTATTTCGGCTACAAATAGTTATCTTTTACATTCTGCCTCGTTGGTCTAGTAGTCACAGCGCGACTGCCGTATACGGGATCTCGGTTCGACTCCCGGCTTCAAAAATATAACTCTAGCTCGCTAGCTAGACTATCAAACAGTCATTGTTTGATAGTCTATCTACTTAGATATATAGGTAGGTAATTATAATTTATAATATATTTTATATCAGTAATAATGCATTGCTGATGTTACAACTTACTGATGTATTCATTAATTAGGAAAGTCTGATCCGTCTGCGTTTAGATCTATTTACACACTTATATGTACTACTTATGATAAATATAATACCTACAATAAACTAGATTTAGACCTATGTATTGTTAAGAGGCATGAATACTCGTACATACACCGGTATCGAATTAAATACTTCGCCTCACCCGCAGATACCTAAAGGCACGCTTTAGAAGTGAACTGCTGAATGCAGTCGCCCTCAGATATCGTCCGATTTTATGCAGTGGCAGCACGTGCGGTCGGCAATTGCAGTCGGCAGCTAGCTCTTAAAACGAACCTTAAAATGGTTTCTGCGCAGCGATTCACGTAGTGTTTCGACGCGCCATTATTTATGATCGATCACGCTTTCTGGGAGATACATAATTAAATGAAGCTGCATGTATGCCCGTCATATTACACAGGATTCTGTTGTAGATGTCACGATATAGGAATAATAAATCAATAGTCAATGGCAGTGCGTGACGAAATAATATATTTGCTATTAAATAACAACAGGGTTTTTATAACGACCTATCTGTCTGGCCTTTCGACAACTGTATTAAATTCAGCTTCGAGAGTAACCAGATGCAGCTGTTTTCTGATACCAACGTTTGTAGAACGACTGCCTAAATGACCTCAATTTGACTGGTTATCAGACTTCCTAACTTTAGATTGCACGGCAAAACTGATTACGTTAAAGATTGTCTTTCATACACCGTAGCGTTGGTTAGCGTTTGATCGATCAGCACCTGTGGCTGCTCCTTAGCCACGTAGCCACGAGCTCCAATGTTTCTGGGTGTATGACCCTTGCAGCTGTTACTTAGCCACGAGCCCAGGATGTTGCAGGATCTTTGGTTCTTCTAACCCAATAGACAGACAGGTGTTGATGGGGAGTTTTTTTGCCCCACTTCTTCCCACCAAAACGACGTAGGAAGTGGTGACACGTTTCACCACTTTTTTGGGGGCTGTATTTTGTTTTGGACGTGCGAAAAGTTTTGCTGATTTTTCAGCCTAGTTTGAATAACTTATTGAGTTTCAGTTGAGCTTGGCCCTTATAGTATTTACTAAGATTTGAATTGTTATCTACAGGGACAACGACAGATCTTCGCTGAACTGTGCGTCCATGCTGAAGGGTGGATGGTGGTGGAAGTCCTGCGGCCGTGGCCTGAATGGACTCTACCTGCATGATCCTCAAGACCTCACTGCCAGACAAGGTATACATTATCATACATTACTTAATACTTCTTTAGTGCACAACCACCACAGCGTCTCGTTCTTCAGTCATTTCAGAACAGAATTTCTCCAAGATCTACAGACTAGCGGATTATTGTCTTGATTTAGTAATTGCGTATACGTGCGATAGCTTCGTGCATAAACAAATGACATTGGAGTCGAATGTGCAATAAGCGAGCAATATGTTAGTTCGTCAAATTCAAGGGAAAAAATCAGTATCCATATCATATCACTACCCATGTGACATTTAGGAGTTCCTACCTAGCTTTCTATGACCTCAAGCTTCCAACGACCAGCTATCATCTAAAAATACCAAAACTAACAGTTTGGTGCCACAGACAGACAAAAACTCAAATCTAAGTATAACACTAATTTAGTGGGTAAAAATAATGTGAAAACTTAATCATCATCTCCCGAGCCCTTTCCCAACTATGTTGATGTCGGCTACCGGTCTAACTGGATGCAACGGAGTACCAGTATTTTACAAGGAGCGACTGCCTATCTGATCTAAACCCAGTTACCGGGGCAACCCCATATCTCTTGGTAAGACTGGGGAAGTGAAATATAATGCAGGTAACTATAATGATTTTGAATATGTTCTAGGCATCGTGTGGTTCCGCTGGCGAGGCTGGGACTACACGCTGAAGCGAGCGTCTATGATGATAAAGCCCAAAGGCCTGCTGCCCAACACGTGAATGGGCGGCTTCCTCGCGACAACAATACTTAACCAGCCTCTGTTCACTCATTATCCGGATTCGACCTACAAACTATAGCGGCCTTCACACCTCAGGGCCCAAAGGCTCCGACAACAGAAACGTCTATTTTTCTTAAAACAACTTTTTTACTTTAAAAATTGAACGAAAAAAATTAAGAAACCAACGTTTGTGTTGTCGGTGAACTTGGGTATGGGCTATGCAAATCTTCGATACTCAACTATGGTCTCAAAGACTACCGCACTACTATTCATAGAGTATAGAATCCAGACTCATCGTAGAATAGATTTGCTTATCCAAAGTTGGCTACTACTGACCGTAAAACAGACAAAATGTACGTATAAAAGAGACTTCACAAAAGTAATTTCAAGAGACCAGCAGTGTAGTGAAATCACTAGTAACTATCTTCAGAGTAGCAAAAGCATTTAACAAAAAAAAAACAGGGACACTCATTTTTTTACAGTGAAAGACCAACATCGTAGCATATCGAAGATTTGCGTAACTAAGTACGAACGGCCTAAAATGACCAAGAAAGCGTTATAAATTAAACTGAAGCAACTAATCTGTGATACTGTTCAACCGTACTCTAGCAGTCGTACAAAATGGATCAGGTCGGAAACATTGCTCAGCGAATCCATGTAATGACATCGAACATAGCAGGCAGCTAAGCTCAATATATGTACCTATCTCTGTAAATAATTACTCGTAATTCATCATCATAACATGTTCACCGCATCTTCTCCATTCAAGTCAACTGTGCCCGATGTAAATACCAGATGCTACTTCGTTTGTGCCACATCACACCCCAAATTCATTAATTTATTACTCATGTAAACTTGATACATAAAAAATCTTTCGTTAATTAGGTTTATAATTTAGATGTAAGTAAATTTTTGTAATAAGATGTAAATAATTACTATTATACAGCGATCGATGAGACGCAAACAAAATGACAATACTTATTATGTAACGTAACATGACAGCCGAATGTCTGGGAAACAATTTAATTTTACATTAATATATAAATGCACTAACTTTGGAAATATTTTATAATATTATTATATTATACTGCTTGAATGTATGAATTGAATTATAACTATGTATAGTTGCACATTGCTCTATATACATTAACCACTATGTTACCACTATATTCACATCAATGTACCTGATATATACCTGTGTAGCAGCCAGTTCGTAACACATTATTTATAACTATGTACAGTACAGACACATTACATACGAATATATGATTAAACTACAAACAATTTGCACAACTATAACAAATTTACTTAAAGTCACTCGAAACTCCGTGACGCCTTTACTAACAACCTAAGTGAGTAAAGATGGTGTCAAGCGATTTTCTAGAACAATCCAAACTGTACTAAATTCTTATATTTTTTAGATTGTCCATGAACTATTGCTTGACATGTAACTGTGCTCGGTTATAAGTTACATACACGAATATTGTTAGTAAATAAATGTACGTATTTTTATACTGCAGTTTTATTGAAAAACTTTTAATACTTATTTAGATACACAAGTCAATGGTAAGTAAATGAATTTTTTCATATTTTTACATTTTATGTCAAAAAACCACACTTCTTACTTTTAAATATAGATAGCATAATACAAGCTATACCCCAACACTAAAACTTTTATACAATGTAATTTGAAATGAATGAAATAAATTGAGTTCTTATTTGCTAACACCACATAATGTCCATTTGATTTACACTGATCTAATTAGTCTGAGTGTTTAGTCTGTATCGAAATCAGGTTCAGGAGGTTTCACATCTAACAGCGGGTCAATTTGTTGCATAATGTCTGTGTCAAGTTCCATGTCTTGAGGGTCTATGTTATCTGATATTAAGCCAGCCTGAGGCGGAGGTTCACCTAAAAAGTCTTTACTATCATCAGAGTCTAATATATTATTATTTCTAGAAAGTCTATGTGCGGATTCGAAAATGGAACGATCTAACACTTCATGGGACTCCACCATGGCTTGTTCTAGAATCTGCTGGGGTTCTATATTTAAATAATAATCTTGGGGATCTCTATATATGGCGTCTAGGTCGGCTAGGGAGTAATGTTCGGCGGCGGGCAACACGCGCGAGGGGCTGGACTGGGAGTCGCGCCGCGAACTTCGCGCGCGTTCTACCCGCTGTCCAGCCCCACACAAATGTTATACTTTTTGTTTCTTCGGGCCCTTTTTACTAGCACGCTCCTTGGCCTTCTCGAGCAGGGGCATCAACTTTTTCTCCTCTGCTAATATTCTTAGCAGCGTTATTATGAACGGCAGATAGTTGTGCCGTCTACGCGCCATCTCCTGTTTATATTTCATCATCTTGACATCTTCGTAATCGATCAGCATACTGAGCCGGGGCATTTCGTTGTCTATCTCATCTGTTTCCATGCCAAGCACTTCTGATTCCACCAAGAGATCCTTCAGTTGCCTTTCGTAGATCATCCTCCTGTCAGACACCAGGGCCATGAGGTTGAAGTGGATTTCTCCTTCGGTATATCTGAAGAAACAAAAAATATACTAAAACAGCGGAAACGGAAACCTTTCAAACTTCGTATATAACATTATAGAAGGGAAAAATTTGTTTAATTGTTCGCTCCCTAAAGGCTAGGAAAAGTCCTGAAACAATTTGAAAAAAATTTCACTGCCAGGAAGCTACACTATTTCCGGGTGACATACACTGATAAGCTTAACTTTATCCAAGTGCGGTGCAAGATGCGGATGAAAGGGCGAGAAACAGCTGATATTGAAGAAAGAAAGCCTCTTACACATTGATCCTCTTCATAATGATCGGACGGACCACATCCAGCCAGTCCTGTTCTGGAGCAATGGGTCCATGGTCGATGGGACCTTCTTGGAGGCCGTCCAACTCGTAAAGGCGCCCGTCTATAGGCATGTATCCAACGAAGTGATATGCTTCGTCATCCTGAAACAAACAATGTCATTTATGATATGCAAACTGCAAGTCACTATCTGTAGATTCCTATAAACTATCTATTTGCTGTTTTGTGGGTTTGAAATTCACACAATTTGTATGGAGCTAACATCAAAATTTTAACCAATACCAAATTGATGGATAGATAGAATATATATATGTTACAGCCAAAGTAATAAGTCCGCATATTATACATATTATCTAGCTATTATTTATAATATCTACTCAATTTGGATAAAGTGATAATTGACACAGAATTAATCACATTAACTAGCAATTTTATATAATATCTCCATAGACTTAGATAATGTAATAAAACAAGTAGGTAAAGATTATTATTTCATGTTAACTAACTAAATTGCCTGGTAGCTGACCTTAATATAATTCGAAAAAGGCTACTTAGCACAGTGCACCCCATAATAGTAGCGAAAAGTCCCCTCTTTGAAGTGTGGCTCGGGCCACTGTACCGACGGCCCGGAGTGTGGCCTGCCCGGGAAGGGCACCGCCGTGTCCTCGTCGAGGCAGTCGGCAACGGCGACCTCTCGCACCCGGCCCTGGTTCAAGCCAAGGTCCGGGGCGAGAGGTACTGGGATGCCATCGTCTCCTTCTGTGTGGTCAAGAGACGACTCCCAGCCACCGTAGACCTGAGCCTGTGCGATGAGTTCGGGTGCCTTATCGGCCTTCCGTCTCCTGGGAGACACGGACCCGTCTCGGCGGTGCGCGTTGTTCAACGCGTGGGTTTAAGCCACTGACAGTCTGACCTTACGCTGCACGCTCACGCTCACGCTCTCTAAGTCCCTCACGCTGCTCTCCCACAGTGGGAGGAATCATTTGATGATTTATCTTAAAAAGAGCCGATAATAACTTGAGCCGTTTCTAAGAATTAGTAAGTAGTCAGACGATTATACCATATTTATTACTTTGGCTAACTTTGACCAGCTATTATGAATTAGATCCAGATAAAGTGATTAATCTATCACACTGTCTAGTCAATTTGGGTATTATATACAATGACCAGTCATTATGTATAATATATATTTAATCACTTTGGCTGTAACATATACATGTAGAAATCCACCATTAGTTGAGAACACCATCATATAAAATTTCAATCCTACCCAATTAACAAATCCACGACTCCATGCACAGCAGTTGCTTACGACTAATGGGTTGGATGGATGTTATTATCAGTCTATTATTTAGTAGTAACGTTAACAATTAACATACCTTCGAAGCAGCCTTAGGATCAAACTCAAACAAAGGTTGCTGAGCCATCGAGTTGTGGGCACTACGTATGGTCTGCGAGTTGCTGAGTGTAAGCCCACGCATCTTGGCATCGAAAGACATACTGAATTCTTTCAGGCTCCTCAACTCGGGACCGAGATCCACATCTGGATGGTCACAATTTAGTAGCAGACTGATAACAGCTTGTGTCGCACAGGCATTATTAATAACCTGAAACAAAAACAAATATTTAATTATTACAAGGAAAATTCACATGTATGAATAAATAGGGTGTTACAAAGCCAAAAAGAACCCTTGAAAAGAGTCAATGAAACATATTTTTATTGTTGCATTACTTAAAAATAAAAAAATATCATTACATTTTCATCAAATCGTAGAGTAGATAAAATACACATACTCTGTTACAATAATTTATCTAACATTTTGCAAGGTTTGGCGATGTTTTTAGCTAAGATAAAATTATGTTTAATACTTTTGTAACACCATCTATCATTATAACAGTATAATTGTTAATAACCTGTTTAGCAAAGTAGATTTTATCAAGACGACTATCCGTGACGATTGGGCCTGAGGGCTCTTCATGTTGCAGGAATTTGAACAAGAATATAAGTCCATGTACTGGTCTGAAATCATACATTCGACAAGATCATTTATTGACCTGGAGTTTTGAAAAATCATTAGATCCGGTAGAGAGAAGACACTGCACACATCAATAACTATAATATAAAATAAAATGTACACAATAACCATCAGTCATCTTCATACTAAATATAGTTTATAACATTCAATCCATTTATAAAAAAAAAACAGTAATGGTGGGTCAAGAACCAACCTCTCAAGTGTGGATTTGATTCCCGATCAGGGAAGTGCTACCAATGCTACTTTTCAGTATGTATGTTCTTTCTAAGTATATCTTGGAAACCAATGACTGATTAAAGGTAAAGGAAAACATGCACACACAATACACTGCAGGGGCAGCCAGGTTATTGTATGTTTAGATAATAGCATACCTCAATGTTTCAAAGATGCCATCGTCAATTGTCCACAATTCTTCAACTTGAACACCGCTAGCTCCTAAAAGACATAACAAAAATATTGGGTTTAGGAAAATAAAATACATGTATTAATAAGAACTACTAGCTTCCGCCCGCGGCTTCGCCTGCATAGTGTGTTGATAAGAAGCAGCCTGTATGTTAATCCTACATAAAAAATTTCAAACAAATCGGCCGAGCCGCTTTTGAGTGAAAGAATAACAAACATACATCCAAACATGCTCACAAAATTTCACATTTATAATATTAGTAGGATATTTTGCAAGTTGAGTAGCAAGAACACAACTATTTGAGACAGTTAAGAAATTCTGCTAGAAACATTAATTATATGTGTTCTCACATCAGCTATCTATAACCCATTTCAATAAGTAATTCATTAAACTTAGTCGATCGCTCAATACACTTGCATTACAATGATTATTGAACCTTATAACAACCAGCTGATCTCGGGTGATCTCGGGGACAAGGGTGAAATCGCGAGCGCTAGTCACCAATATGAACGCAGCTCTTATGACTGTACAGCACACATAATATACAAGTAAGGCATGACTGCATAAGGTAAGAGAAATAATCACATTAATATACTCAATCACCTTAAGACATTTCTCATATAACTCAGCAAAACTGACTATACTTACCAAACTTTTTTATGAGCTGTGTGAACACCCCCGGATCACTTTCTATCAAGCACCAATCACCAGCAGACTCCATATTAGTACGTCACCTGTAGGAGTACCATGTCATTGATTTAGCACAGCATAAACAATGCAGGGATATGTTAATCTATACTAATATTATAAAGAGGATGAAAATATATATTTTTTAGTAATGAGGTGAATGAGATTGAGTCACGCCCGAAATGCTATCCGAAAACGTACTACTTGTATTTTTACTTTACCTAGGTATATATAAAATGTTAAGTGCATACAGCGCAGTTTGAGTATTTTGCTGACATGTCTATTATTGTTTGGTGAATACCCGAACAGTTTGAAACTGAAAATCTACTGAATTATTTGACCGGCAGAAAGCTACATTATCTGCGAGTAACATATGCTATATTTAATGCAGGTTCAGGCATTAGTTCTTATGGGGCACAGGTGAAACCACAGGAAAATGCCTAGTATAGTACATAGTGTAAACATATACACCCAAATGTGAAGCATATACCATTAACACCATTTTCACATTAAGTCAACATATTCAGTTAATGATTTAGTTGTATCCAGGTTAAAGAAATAACTGTATTTCTTCTCGATAAAAGAGCTTTCTAGTTTGCACACAAAGATTTACCTATTATTGTTTCCTGAACTAAGATTTCCACTAAACAAACTAATTCCTTAGCTTTATAATATTAATATATTATAGAGAAAGACCACGAGAACGAGTTACTTCAGCTCATTAGGCTATCGCGTTATGCTATGGCACGATACGGTAAACCTAACAAGACGATGACTTGTACATTCTCGAAGCACATTTAAGGTTATTTATTTACAAAGCCATAAACATTAGGGTCTCGGAATATCTTATATCTATATCTTATACAATACAAGTAAACGAAACCGCGCTTAAGCCTTTTTAGTAAGGAAATCTAATTACCTTTGTTGCATAGGCCGGCAAAAAATATGGGATTTGTGCTTGATGCAAAACAGGTGCAACACTATGCTTTAACGTCAAATATGCAGTCTCAATGCTGTATTGGATGTATTTTCCCAGTTTTATCAATATTTAATCACCACTTTTTTTTCTCGGGGCGAATAAATATGAAAACTGATAAAATACCTATGATATTACTTGACACTAGCGAAATAAAATAAATCAATATGAGGTTGGGGGGGGGGGAGTATAGCCATAGATTATGTATGGGGTGTTGTACCTACTACTGCTTTTCCGGGTGTAAATAAAACATTGCGCCGAGCCCTTTACAGTGTGACATGCTACATGGTTCAATCCAGGTTCAAAATTCACCGATTTTTCTGGATTTCTCCACAAATTGAATTCAAAATTTCTCGGGACATTCATATAATCTTTTGACTTCTAATCTCCTTTTATTCCAATTTTGTTGCCTATTTTCAATTTTTAATGTCGTTGATGACTTGTAGGTTTTGTTATAGAATGATAAGACCTCAAAATGATATGACATTCTAGGCTAAGATATGCTCAACCGTGTGAGAGGAAAAATAACTTTTCCCGAGAAAATGTTACTTTTTGAGCTGTCTCATTTAATCATGTTATATTTGACTACATTTGACTAACCGCCACTGGCAACACCTGACCAGCCCTGCTTGTCATTTCGCTGAAGAGAGTACTCGGTGCCGTGTCCAAGTGGAAATAGATAATATCAGGAAAAAGTAAGTATTCTTTTGAAGTTATTTTTTAGTTTTTCTGAAAGATTAGCGTTTTATAAATCATGGCTTTCATAATATTAATTTGATATGTTTCGAGAATGTGAAAACACAAAGAGGGAGTTGCGTGACCGCGATTTGTTACATTGTTTCGTATTTTTCGTATGGCCTTAGATTGCGATCGTGTCAAACTTAGAAAATTTTATATAATGCTCGTTATTAGTTCTTAAAATACATATAATTAATGACTTTTGATCAGAAACGAATTGAAATCTAGCGTGGTCATGTTTCATATTTTCTCGATACTACCTACAATTTAAAAAAAACTTATTGTTCCCAATTTAAAAACCTGAGCGTTACTATTATGGCAAGTGAACAATAATTATAACGAATAAGTAGTTCTTCTTATTAGACAGTAAGTAATAACATAATCAGTTGAATGACTAGGCAGTGTGAATATTGTATTTAAATCTCAGTAAGATAAAGGTACCTAGGCATTCACATCTTGTGTTTTTTGTTTTCTGTGCATTGCTGTGCCTATGTAGAAAAAAATATGCCTGTGTGCCCTTCTCAGACTCCTGAAATTGTAGTATACTCATTAGTTTCTTAAAAGACAATAACAACTTTGTAAAACTTTACATACTTGCAGAATAAAATTACTACCCTCCACTTTTTTTTAACACTACATTTTTACTTATCCTCTTTCGTTAATAAACTATTTGTATTGTTGTTATTTCATCATCATTAGTAGGTGAAAGTGGAGCGGCAAAAATTCGATGACTTTGTACTTTCTAAGAATAATTTTGTCATGTTTGTTTTTTACTTAAGCAAAAAAATATTTAATGGTTAAAACTTGCATGTACCATAATCCGAATTTGCAAACAATCTGTAGTACCTATGAGGGCTTTTGCCTCAATTCACAATTATGAGATAGTAATGCTATGCGGATGCTAGTATTTAAAAAAAAATATTTTTAGTTGTTTGGCCTAATCTCAGTTGATTATGATCGGAACAATGCTTTTTTGTTTGAAAGGGTATACTTTCCAAATGGTTCCATTGTCGTCAAGTCTAGAATTAGTCTAGGATCTGATGATGGGATCCCTGAGAAATCAAGGACTCAAGGACATCTCACAAAGATTGTAGGTATAGGGTACAAGCTTGTAATTCAGATGTGTCTCATAACCATAACACTATAAAACAGTGAAGGCTTAGATCTGACCTGATGATGGAGAAGAGAGAAAGTAGAAAGAATTCCGAAAAAGTTTCAAAAAAAATGTTGTTCCGCTACAAATAAACATAGATGCATCTTCTAGACATAAAACATTTTTTTATATAGGACTAGCCGTTTTCCCGCGGTTTCACCCGCGTCCCGTGGGAGCTACTTCCCGCACCGGGATAAAATATAGCCTATGTTACTCGCAGAAAATGGCGAAAGAATATTTAAAATCGGTCCAGTAGTTTTTGAGTTTATCCATTACAACCAAACAAACAAAGTTTTCCTCTTTATAATATTAGTATAGATGAAAAGCTTTATTTTTGATTTTCTTTAATTACACAAAATTGTTGTCTTGTAAAGTAAAATTGTAAACGTTAACAGATTATACAGATATTCTGTGTCACACTAAATAGTTTTAGACATCTATTCTGTAGGACTTCATACAACAATTTTAAAATAATAATTAATACATACATCCTTCTCCGTGTGAGAGGAGGCCTGTGCCCAGCAGTGGGACGATAAAAAGGCTGTAACAGTAACAATTAATACATACATATTACCATGTTCCGTACATACAACATTGTATTTAGCCATCACTTGCCGTTGTCCTGCAGTGTCACCCACTCCCCGTGTTAACTACTGCCCATACATTGATAAAATATAGCCTATTATACTTGGGAAGAGTCGCTTTCCAAAGGTGAAGTAACTTTAGAAAAGTAGTTTTTGAGTTTATCCATTACAAACAAAATAATATTAGTATATAGATTCATGCTATGCATTTTGTTGCTTTGCCCTGCATCTGTACAAAATAAATAGGATGATAGTTTGCTCATGCAATCTTGACCTTGTGGATGCACTGCTATTAAATTAGACGTGTTACAAGGTGGCTTGCCGTAGGATATTGTCCATTTCAATGCACCATTATCCTGAATCTATATATATCTTCTACATTACGAGAAGATCGGTTTTGATAAGAAAGCTGTTAAAGTTACTGGACATAGTTCAACTTATTTTCATCCTTAGTAAAATTGAAAATGATGAAAGTAACTTTGTTTACTCTTAACTACTGAACTTTAATGGCCTTACTACAAAAACTTAAACATCTGTTTTACACTTGTCTAAAAAAATTGTGGCTGCAAAATGAACCATATGTCAACGTCATAATCTGACATTTTTTTAAAGTTTTTGTGGTAAGACGGCTTATGTTTGTAGTAGTACTTGGACTGTGGCAGGAGTTATATTCTATCCAGATATAAGAAGTAGTTTCCTTAAGATTGGGTTGGACTGCGGTAACTGGGAAGTGGGAAAAAACTGAGGGTGTTTCAAATTAATAAAAAATACCTTAGAATATACTAGACAATATTGTTTTGTTTTAAAAGTGGTTATTCTATCTCATTTATTTTATCTCCTTTTAAATAACTTGAATGAATCAGGCTGCTTATGAGGCTGCCTATAATGACATTGAACTTTCTACCTTGTATATTATTTATTATTCTTTGAAATTACAGGCATAATAGGATGAAAAAAATGCCATAATAATAATTAAGTTTTTTATAACACTTTTTTACATTTTCACCAACATTAGTTGTAAGTTTTTAACCCGTTGTATGTCGGTGCGCAGATATACGCGAGACACAATTGATTTCCTATTGTTTTAAAATTAGCGAAATACAACCAGTTAATGGAATGGTATAGTTTGATCTTTTTAATCAGTTAATCTGGATGTAACACTAAGCTAGCATGATTGAGACACTTCTTCCATGCTGAGGACATAATACAGCTGATAGTGTCAAAATTCAACTTTTTGATAACGAAATGTAATAATCAATCAGCAAACATATTGTTCTACTTTTCAAACATGATAGTGAAGAACATTCGTGGCTCTTAAATATGTAGTAGGTAAACTAGTCTTAACTTGTAGGAGGCTTGTTACTAATTTCCAATGTTTTTGGCCCACCTTTGGTGCCTTCTGATGCACTGTTTCTGAGACGCCTTAAGGTTTGGCGGTTACTGAACCAACTAAACATAAAACACACAAGGCGCTCCCTAGACGTTTATTTAAGGTACGTTTTGAATTCATGCAGCCGACTGCAACTGCCGAAAGCACAAGCCAATGATTTTCAGCGAACAACATTTTAAGAGGACGAATTGGAAATTTTGGCGCCAAGGATCTCAATTTTTCTCAGTAAATACAAAACGGATCAAAATACAACTTGGTTACCTGAAAGTTCATGATAAATTTTGTTAGACTTCAAAACATGTTTAGGTAACTTTTATAACAGAGAAAAAAATATCAAACATCATCATCCTCCGAGCCTTTTTCCCAACTATGTTGGGGTCGGCTTCCAGTCTAACCGGATGTAGCTGAGTACCAGTGCTTTACAAGAAGCGACTGCTCTGCCTGACCTCCTCAACCCAGTTACCCGGGCAACCCAATACCCCTTGGTTAGACTGGTGTCAGACTTACTGGCTTCTGACTACCCGTAACGACTGCCAAGGATGTTCAATGACAGCCGGGACCTACAGTTTAACGTGCCATCCGAAACACAGTCATTAGTGTCTAAGATAGACTTAGAAAGTACATACAAACTTTAGAAAAGTTGCATTGGTACTTGCCTGATCTGGAATCGAACCCGCGCCCTCATACTCGAGACGGTTCTTTGCCCACTAGGCCACCACGACTTTTCAAACATACCTCTTTTTAAAAAGAGATAGGGCATAGGGCATAGGGCAAACGGGACCGATTTAAGCCTCTTAACTTTTTTAGTAGTTGAGTATATACATAATCTTTAAAATTGTAGAAGGAATTTTTATCAAATTATCATTTCTAAATAATAAAATTACAAAACCATTTTATCGCTTACGACTTTTAGTTATAAGCTAGCGCGCGTATTGTTATCCTCGCCCCGCTCAGACGCTCCGACCCCTTTTGGCGCCTTAGGTGCGCGTGCCGGTTATTTAATTATTGTTTACCAATTAGTCGCCTTAATTACACAATATTTTTATTGCAATATTGCCCGGTTTACTGGAAGAACTGGCGGGTAACAGATCAGATAGGCAGTCGCTCCTTGTAAAGTACTGATGCTCATGCTCATGCAGTTGAGCATCACACTGGGAGGCGACCCCAACATAGTTGGGAAAAAGCTAGGCAGATGATTTATGCTATGCAATGCTTGCGTTCGACTTTTTTGTACCGTTTTCTTTAACCAATTGTTAATTTAATTTAGACCAGCCGTTTCCACACTATCTTATTTTGCCAAAGCTGATGATTTTACACCCGCTATGTTTTTGAATGCGGTTTCTGTTTGTTAAAAGTTTCAGCAGGTCTTGAGACATGACCTCAGCTCATGCCATTTCTGACTACCTAATTATGAAGTAAGAAATTTTTGGATGTATTTTTTGTATGCATTGGCAATTCTCAAATTGAAATCTTTTCAGGTTAAACTCGAGTGCAAAGGTACCGGAGCGAGGCAGGTCATCGAAGCTCTTATGCGGAAGGTGCTCTTCATCAGGTACTCACCGGTAAGTACCGGTTTTTGAACAGTTTACGAGTTCATCATGAACGTACAGACGCTGGTACTTTGTTATCTTACTAATATTATAAATGTGAAAGTTTGTGAAATTTGGTATGTAGATAGGAGATACCCTGGATTAACACATAGGCTTTTTATCAACACAGCACGTGGGCGAAGTTGTGATAGCGTGTCTAGTGAAAGGGCCTTAATTATTAAATTATGTGGGAACTACTTCCCGTACCGGGATAAAAAGTAGCCTATAGCCTTCCTCGATAAATGGGCTATCTAACAGTCTAACACTGAAAGAAATTTTTAAATCGGACCAGTAGTTCCTGAGATTAGCGCGTTCAAACAAACAAACAAACTCTTCAGCTTTATAATATTAGTATAGACTAGCTTCTGCCAGCGGTTTCACCCGCATCCCGTGGGAACTACTTCCCGTACCAGGATAAAAAGTAGCCTATAGCCTTCCTCGATAAATGGGCTATCTAACACTGAAAGAAATTTTCAAATCGGACCAGTAGTTCCTGAGATTAGCGCGTTCAAACAAACAAACAAACTCTTTAGCTTTATAATATTAGTATAGATAAGCACTAAACAATAAGGACTAGAAAAAATATACTATAGATAGTTCAACTCAGATTTGCGCGCGGCCCTATGTGTGCGTCGGCTTGTAAATATACAACTTTCATTCGTGTGACAGTGACGTCGTCCGAGCATGACGTGTTCTTTCTTATCGCTTTTTGTTATGGGTACAGTCGTTTACGAAAATACTAGTTATTCACGGAGAAATTATTAAGGAGTCAGGTAAAGCGTTTCAAAAAATGAAACAACATTCAAAGTTTTTTATTATTGAATATAGTTTTTCATTATTTTCTCATACGTCTTTTTAAATTGACATCGACAGTATCTAAGAAATAAATAAGGTGAAATATCTAAGATGAATTAAATACTCCTTACATATTTTCTAGCTCGGGGTACGCGGACAATAAATAAAAGTGTGGACTAAGAATGTAAAAAGAGGTATAATCTAGTATAATAATGTAAACAAAATGTGTGGGGAATTAAAAAAAAAATTATTGCTTCGCATAATGTCGACCAAAATAAGACGGAAATAATGATATTCATAAATTAACGTTTAAGTCAAATTGATGAAGGGATGTGGGGTAATACTAAACTTGTCGACATGTACAAAAGAAAAAAAAAAAGAATACTATAGACATTTTGACATAGATTCAGAATTTATAATTCACCTTGGAGAGTAGCGAATCCGAAAATTCATAATTTGATTTTTCAAGTAGCGATTCAGAATCATTATAAATAAATAAACATTAAATTACGTAATAACTGTTTTTCTTTAAACACCCGTATACAACCCCTAAATAACTGTATTGTACCCGACTGTACCTCTTGTCACGCACACAAAGTCACTGTATATGTACAAGGGTTACCCACATATAAGGCCGCGCGCACGACTGAGTTGAACTTACTATACCTACATGCTTTCCTACCGTATCGATGAAGAGAGTTCATTTGTAATTCGAAAGCTAGCACTAATGTTTGTGAATCTAATATATTACGTAGGTATTTAGAATTATTACGAATAATAAACAGCGACGAACTTTGTACCGCGTTTGGACTTCGTACTCGCGACATAGATTTGTAACTATCGCAAGACTCTGCAGATCAACGAATGGCAAAATATATTGTTTATATTGGTAAAAAAGTATTTTAAACCTACTTTAACAATGGAGGTTCTCATCTGGTACGGCGGCTGCCTGTGCACCTTTGATTCAAATTCGATTCAGTAATTTTGGCGCGAAAGCCTGACGGACAGATTTACTTTCGCATTTATAATATTAGTAGTAATTAAACATTAAGTAATCGCAGTCGTTGTCGAGAGCTAACATTTATTAATATCATCAACAGTTATAATATTTTTGTTTACAGACAAAATGTTTGGGGTCGCGCTCTGCCTCCTGGACATAATCGGCCTCAATCCGATACCGTCCATAGCAGTTACAATAGGCGCTACGGTACCGGCAGTGAAGCTCCTGATATCCATACTCCTAGGATACCCGCTGGCCATCATATATCACAAATATGTCAGGAAAACCGTCGAACTCAGGAACTTGTACTTCATCGTAACAGGAATGGACTTGGCGTACTTTAACTTTGGCACGTCGATGTACCACAATGCCATTCCGGCCATCGTCATCTACTTGTCTACTAAATACCTGGGTCCCGGCAAGATGAACGCGATCTTCACTTTCGCATTCAATATGGTTTACTTGCTGGCGGGCTACGTGATGACCGAATCTGAGGATTACGACATTACCTGGACCATGCCTCACTGCGTTCTCACCCTGAAGCTGATCGCTCTCTCCTTCGACATCTGGGACGGCGAGAAGTTTCTTAAAGGCGAGGAGCTGTCCGAAAACAACTTGAAAACCGCGCTCCCAACCCAACCTACGTTTTTGGAACTGATTGGGTTTGTTTACTTCCCCGCGTGCTTCCTCGTCGGACCCATCTTCTCATTCAGGAGATACCGGGACTACATCAGTGATACATTCCCCCTGGACGCTTCGGCGGATGTCTACGAGCAGCTAGCCTTGAAGCGGCTCATCCAGGGAGTCTGCTACCTAGCCGCCTACCAGATTGGAGGTAATTGTTATTATTTAAATGAAAGAGCTTCATACATCGACGTATTTTAACATGACATTCAAAATAACAGCGCTACAGAATGTCACTGAAATCGATACTTATTTATTATTTCATTCGGCCTTCTAGGCTAGAAATAGGTATTTCCGTTGGTAAATTAGTCAATAAAATACTAATGCGTTTTCATTTATTTCAGTTTCTGTGTTCAGCATGAAAAGTATGCTATCGGACGAATTCTGGGACACTTCGATATTCTACCGTCACTTTTATTGTGGTCTTTGGGCACATTTCGCTCTATATAAGTACATTTCCTGTTGGCTGCTCACAGAAGGTAAATATACTATAATTATTCTTATCTCTGAACATTATCTCCTTAATATGGTTTTATTGTTTACAAAATATTTCAACATACAACCTAGATAGAATCGGTAAACATTAATGATGTAATGATACGTCATTATTATATTGTTATCAATGGCCTGATGTGTCTGATAACGACTATTCAGTGACTGGAAATGCATATGTAGAAATTTATAATGATATACAAATCGTTTCAATTGGGTAATAAATGCAGTCGCGTCAAGTGACATTTAAAGACAATTGTTCGATTGTGCGGACAATGCTTGATAATACAATCGGCTTGAGGTCATTTCACTCTGTTTAAATTGGCCAAGTTATACAAATTGTTGAATTGAAACCTTTGCGTTAGAATATGTAGAACGGATTACGCAGTTCGTTCCTTATCATTGGAATTAGGTTATTGACTAGCAAGAAATGGTTACAAGACTTTAATCATTTCTAGTTCATTGAAAACTATCTAGTTAATACAAAGAGTTGTTGTTTTGTTTGTACCCTTTAGCTTTGTAGCCACTGAACCAATCTGAAAAATCTTCCAGTATTGGAAAGCTATACTAGCTATTCATTTATTACTAGCATATTTATTATTTTGTAAATATTGTGATACAATTATCTAGTTAATTTGTTGCACCCTAACAGGGTAATGTATACCTAGGCTAAGGATGCATCTGTATACATATTTTGCAATAAATAAAAAAATATTTTATTACACTGCGAGTGTTAACAATGTGCGTGTATTGTTACAGCTGCATGCATCAGATTCGGACTGTCGTTCAACGGGTTCGTGGACTCGACCCAGACCATGACAAAGTGGGACGGTTGTAACAACATCAAGCTGATGAGGTTCGAGAGCGCCACTCGCTTCCAGCACTACATCGACAGCTTCAACTGCAATACGAACCACTTCGCCGCGGAGTACGTGTACAAGCGTCTCCGCTTCCTCGGCAACAGGAACCTCAGCCAGCTCATCACCCTCGTGTTCCTCGCGCTGTGGCACGGCACCCAGTCCGGCTACTATATGACCTTCCTAAACGAATTCCTCATCATGGTCATGGAGAAGGACGTCGAAGCCTTACTCACCAAGACAGAGTTCTATCACAAAATGTGGAACATCCCCTACGTTAAGTACCCGCTGTATGTGATACTCAAGACCTACACTATAGTGTTTATGGGCTGGAGCTTAGCGCCGTTTGACGTTAAAAGCTTTGGCAAGTGGTGGTCCATCTACACGAGTCTATACTTTTCAGGATTCATATTGTTCTTGCCATGGTCATTTGTTTACAAGCCAATTATTGTAAAACTGTTAAAAAGGAATGCCGCCAGCCACAGCAAAACCTCGTAGATAAATTATTAATTGTACCTTTGATTATAGAACTGGCGCATTAAATGAATTGTATTAGCATAATATAGATAATAATGTTTAGTAGTTGCATGTTTTACATATGTCGCAGTCATGTGGTTGATGAGATGAATGCGACATATTCATGAATTATAATTTAATTTACAAAGAAACGCCTAAGTACAAGTTGAGCTATCGCACACTCTCTCGCAGGTAAGTTAAGACGACTAAATAATTCCTAATATTTATGTTTAAAGCGTGGCAAGGAGCTGGTCAGGAGCGTATGTCCGTTCCCTTTAACTGGCTGGAAGCTGTGTAGCTTGAATGTTGTTTTCGTCATTTTTGTATTCTTAACTTTAAATCATGGGCGTAGCTATTTATATTATTAGTTTTGAACAATTTGATTAGAATAGAAATAATTCTGATCCTATTACTGTTCCAAAGAAAGTTCATCGTTTTCACAATAGCGGCATTAATCTTGCGTTTGCGAACTCGAGACATATCCCGCGCCAAATATAGCACCGATAGTTTCCGTAGCAACGTTATAACATTTATAGAAGCAATGGTGCCATCGCGTCTAGTGATGAGGTGTATAATGCCATTGTTTGGGCCGGGTTTGTTCTGGAACTGAGCGTCGTCACGCGCCGAACTCGCGAGTGTGAAAGCACGTGAGCATGAATTCTGTCCCGTGTCAGTCGCAGGCGGCCCTGCGGTCCGGAATTCATCCTTCAGACTAAAAACGTCGTTTTAATGTGATTGATAAGAGGTGCCTCAACATTAAGAGCTCTTACACACGAGCGGCATGTTCCCAACGGCAGATGTAAGAGCTCTAACTTAAATGATTTTAGTCTTTAAGAGCTACAGTAGGTGTGCACCGGACTTTATTGACTAGATTAATTAACAGCGACTACTTAAACCTTCAATTCCAATACCTTATCGACACAGAGACCGGCCTAAAGCCTGGCAAGCTCGTTAAGCACTCAGCAAAGGTAGCAATAAGTGAATAAGTAACATATTATGAATAAGTACCTTCTACAATTACATTATATTACCTACCTGCTACCTGTTTACTTAGACTGAGTTAAGTTTGCAGGCAGAGTTTTTCCACTTTCATTTTCATGTTAAAGGCTAGGCCTTATACTTTCGCCCATTAGGTTAAGTTTAGCCATGTAGACCATGGGTATTCAAGGATCCGTGTATTGGGAAAGCGCGCAAATATCGCCGATCATTCGTTAAAATTAACCATTAACTGCTGACTGATGCAAGATAATAATTTATTGAGTATTGTGCATAAGTAGACGTTGCTATAAGTTTATGGCGGAGCTTTTAAATAATATGAACTTAATGGTCTCTGCACACAGCGGGCGCGGCGCGACGGGACGGGACGGCGACGTGAAACAATGTACTAGGTCGTCGCGTCACGTCGCGCCGAGCGGAACGGCTCTGTGTGATGTCGTCCGTAATATCTAGTACATTACAACTGCTCAGCGTCGCGTCGCCGTCCCGTCCCGTCGCGCCGCGCCCGCTGTGTGCAGAGACCATTAAAGGTTTTGCACTAATACCCATACATAGTTGACTATACATGTTTGACTATCACTAATAATCTTTCTGCGCATCTAAACCTTTCTTACCATTTCTTCTTGACTTCTTCTATACATTTCAATAGTCATAGGCTCCATATACCCGGGTCAAAATAGACATAAAAGTAGTGGTCAAATGACAAAAATTCCCGGAAAGCTGAATTTTGGTGGAGAGCTTGGGTTTATCATTACAAATAAAACCTCTTTGACTTTTGACCTCGAATAACTTCTGACGCACACATGGGATGGATGGGGACTTGTAACATTTTATTTGTAATGATAAACCCAAGCTCTCCACCAAAATTCAGCTTTGCGGGAATTTTTGTTATTTCAAATGTCTATTTTGACCGGCCAATATTTATGGTAGACTTTTTTTTATAAACTACTTACTACTAAGTACTTTGACAAGTATTGCAGACTCATTTAAAAGACTTTCATCTTTGACTCCTCTTTGAAATCTCTGCTAGCAGTGCATATCTAAACTGATTGCTTGATTCCAAAAATATCCTGCATAATAGATTAGCCTGTTTCTTACAGTTTAACCCTCCGAAACACAGTCATTGATGTCTAAGACATACTTACAAAGTACATACAAACTAAGAAATGTTGCACTTGCCTGACCTGGAATCGAACCCACACAGTAATACTTGAGAGGTTGGTTGTTTACCCATTAGGCCACCACCACTTTTACGTAAATGTGAACAAGTGTCGTGAAAGTATATTTCTGACATCCCGTTAAGCTAGCTCAGTCTTTCCCAAAGTGAGCGATAATGCCCCCTTGTGGGCGCTGCAGGTCTCAAGGGGGGCGGTAAGAGACCCAGAAAGAAAATGGGGGCGTTGTGTAGAGGCCTGGGGGGTGATTTGTAATTTTATTTAGCTAGGAGGCCTCTTAGACAACGACTGCATGAGCTCTCGACTCTCAACAACAACTTGTGAACATCAACTAATATGAATTAAAAGATTGCTCAAACTCGGTTCTATATTTCTCTCCGCGTAGTTCATATATCTGTCCTATTTTATTGAATATAGAAAAAATTAAAATCAATGTCAATCGGTTGCTGCGTTCCGTAATTAAAGTAGACACAAACAAACAAATAAAAAGGCAACAGACACACTTTCGCATTTTAATAGTTATTAGTACTCGTAGTTATCTATCATGTTTTAACAAGTTTTTGTTAAATCACCCGAATTGTGCATTGTTTTGTTTTAATACTATAAAGTTGCGTTTCAATAATCATTCTTATTGGCAGGTAGAGCCCGTAAGAGTTAACTTGAGACCTAAGCGCCATTGTATGTTACTGCGCTCAGGTTTCAAGATGCGGGTTGTAGTAAAAGTTTCGTTTAGAATTCTCCGTTAATATACATATATAGGTCACAATAATTAATTAATATAATTGAAGTTATAGTGGTTTTTAAATAGGTGAAAAAATGGGGGCGCTAAAAAATATTTATTCTCAAAGTGGGCAGTAGACAAAATAAGTTTGGGAACCACTGAGCTAGCTAGCAGGTAAGTTTCGTTAGTCTAGCAGAAATTGCTAATTGCGGCAGATTGCCATAAAAAAGTAAGTTTCATCTAATATTGCCCTGAATTCTATTAAAATAACTCGTGCTCTTAACTGTTGATGTAGATTAGGTTAGATACTAGTCTGATAATATTATAACTTGCATATAAGGTCCAGACTGATTAGACTCCACAAAAGCGTAAACAAGCTGTATTTGAAAAAAAAAAAAAACATTACAATGTCGGAAAGCTGAACGTTCTTGTCTCCGATTTGGTGGAATCTGGCCTTAATTCTCTTGTACTTTATTAAATCAAACGAACTTCCACGTTAGTGACGTTCGGTTGACTATTCAACTTCAGTGATTCGCCCGAATAGATTACACTCCCTCCCTGTCCCTGATCGAAATACTTCTAGATCCTTCCCAAATGTTCACGAAATAGTGGCTAACGATGACCAAAGGGGCAAACGTGTAAGAGATACCCATATTAGAGCGGACATAATAATTTTGTAAATGTTTGCTGTAAAGATATAAAAGATTACAGCATATAACCGTGCTTCTAAGTGTAATATCGAAGGTTGAATCACTGAAGTTTTATAGCGGAAAAGGGCTGTAATAGTTGTAGCCTTATTTTTACGATTGTTGCTTAGTTAGTAGTTATTTATATATATTATAACCATACACATTACAACACTAATTTCGCCTCAGAACTTATAATTATCTATAGGAATCCATAGCTAGTCTATATACAGGGTGATTTGTAATCATTGCATAATCTGGTGAGGGGTAATAATAAAAATTATTTGCAATACTTGCATGTTGTAATTATAGATCACTCGATTATATATGTATATATTTACTATATGTTCAGTTAATATGGTCCAGTGTTTGTAATGTTACTATACCAGTTTGACTGATGCCAGCATTGACCTAAGTACATATAAAAATACGCGTCTCGGTTAATAATGAAAGGAAATACGGTAATATTGTTTAAGTACGTGAATTTGAAAAACTTATTTTGTTAAAAATTCTAAAAGAGCTGCAATGTCCTAGCTATTTAATATGAAATAATAATTTATCACTTTTATTGTTTTTTTCTTTGTTGTAATTTATATATTTTTATTTTTGTTGGATTTAAGAAATAAATGTGTTATTTAATTAATGATTTGCAATTTTTCTAAAATAACTGAAAAAAAGGTACATTTCAAAAACACTGTAAAGCTGAAAAAAAGTTAGAAATTTTTGTCACCGGAATATTTTTTTACTATAATTTTGATATCTTTTTTGGTGTTCAGCGTTTTTGAAGCTGATTGATGGCAGGCTCGGTTTCAGTCCAACTTGTTCAAACGGAAAGGTGAAAATATGGTTATGAAAAACTTGAAACTCAATTAACCGCTAGTTTATTGATATAAGCAAATGTTAATTTTCTAATTTAATCACATTGATAGTTTATTCATCCAAACAAAGCTGAATCAATAAACCATTATAAGTATGTAATAATAAAAACCTTTGTAAAATACGAACATTAAACTGATTATTTAACTGCAACTAATTCTTTTATTTAATTAAATACTTCTTCCCTGTGCGTGTTCCTGATACAGTCAAGATAGTTTTTCTTTTTTACACGCAGTAGGTAATTCGACCTGTAATGAATTATGCAATGGAATCTTAAGTTTACTCATTTAACGTCTGCGTCAGGACCGCCTTCACAAATCACCGATCCTCTCGAAATACATATAGAGCAGCTGTTCCCAAATGGGGTTCCGCGGAACCCTGAGGTTCCGTGACAGGCCCGCAGGGGTTCCGTGGAAAGTTCAAGATATCCATATGGTAAATCGTTTCACTTTTGACAATATTAAATTATTATTAACTAGCTTTTGCCCGCGACTTCGTTCGCGTGGAATAGTGTCATCCGGCAGATTTTTGGTTTGAACAATAGATGGCGCTGTACGTCCGGAATAAATTGTATTTTTTATTTTTATTTTTTGTAATAAAAACTATCCTATGTCCTTCTCCTGGCTCTAAACTACCTCCCTGCCTGTTTTCAGCTAAATCGGTTCAGCCGTTCTTGAGTTATAAGTGGAGTAACTAACACGACTTTCTTTTATCTAGACACACGGCAGTGTGTCCGCCAAGTTCGAGCAAAAAAAGCGACACACCGGCCGTGGGTTATATTACACGAACCATTTCGGGCCAAATTCGACCCCCCTGTAACTCAAAATCTATTTTATTTACGCATATCAAATTTCTAGTATCTGTTGAGACCCCCTCACTTATCTAAAATACAAAATTTCATTAAAATACCTATTGTAGGTCTTGAGATATTGACGTCAGAAAATCGCTATTTTTACTATACACTGATTCACTGATTCACTTATTCACTTATTCACTGACTCACTCATCAAAAACCTAGACCACTTCCAATGGTCGTATTGACTTGAAATTTGGCATGGAGGTAGGTCTTTATGTCAAGGTAAAGGAAAAAATCTGAAAATGGCCAAGTGTGAGTCGGTTTCAAAATAATGAAGGTGTTTTATACCAGGTGTAAATTTATACCCCTAAGGAACTAAAGCGACCTAAATTTATATAATATATCTTCGAATGGTACAAAGGTTTGTATTTAGTCAAAGTAAAGTAAAAATCTGAAAACGGCCAAGTGTGTCACTTTCGAAAATAACGAATGTGTAACTTTGATCCACGAACATAATATATGATAACATGTCATGTCAGTCAGTTGGTAAATCTAGTCCATTTAGTTAATCTAGTAAAAAAAAAAAGTCATGGTGGCCTACTGGGTAAAGGACCAACCTCTCAAGTACAAGGGCGCGGGTTCGATCCCAGGTCAGGCAAGTACTAATGCAACTTTTCTAAGTTTGTATGTACTTTCTAAGTATATCTTAGACACCATTGACTGTATTTCGGATGGCACGTTAAACTGTAGGTCCCGGCTGTCATTGAACATCCTTGGCAGTCGTTACGGGTAGTTAGAAGCCAGTAAGTCTGACACCAGTCTAACCAAGGGGTATCGGGTTGCCCGGGTAACTGGGTTGAGGAGGTCAGATAGGCAGTCGCTTCTTGTAAAGCACTGGTACTCAGCTGAATCCGGTTAAACTGGAAGCCGACCCCAACATTGTTGGGAAAAAGGCTCGGAGGATGATTAGTTAATCTAGTTCATTTCTTTGTAAGAAACATAGTGCATATTAAAAAATCTAAAAGATAGTATAAATGAGACATTTCTTTAACTAACTTCATCATAAGAAAAAAAAAAATAAACAACCTTACAAAAATAAATGAAATCCCACCCAAAACAAAAATGTGAAAGACTGCCAAGTTCGATAATATGGGAATGCTTCGCCTATAAAAGAAGTGAGATCTGAATAAGTACCAAGTTCCATACACATACTTCAGTTAAAAATAGTTACTTTTTAATGATGTTACTTGGCAAGTTTTAATAGAAAATTAAATACTTGATTCATTGCGTTTAGTAGGTTTATAACAAGGTGTATGAAAACTTGCCAAGTGACATCATTAAAAAGTAACTATTTTTAACTGAAGTATGTGTATGGAACTTGGTACTTATTCAGATCTCACTTCTTTTATAGGCGAAGCATTCCCATATTATCGAACTTGGCAGTCTTTCACATTTTTGTTTTGGGTGGGATATATGTTACAGCCAAAGTGATTAAATATATATTATACATAATGACTGGTCATTGTATATAATACCCAAATTGACTAGACAGTGTGATAGATTAATCACTTTATCTGGATCTAATTCATAATAGCTGGTCAAAGTTAGCCAAAGTAATAAATATGGTATAATCGTCTGACTACTCACTAATTCTTAGAAACGGCTCAAGTTATTATCGACTCTTTTTATGATAAATCATCAAATGATTCCTCCCACTGTGGGAGAGCAGCGTGAGGGATTCAGAGAGCGTGAGCGTGCAGCGTGAGGTCAGACTGTTAGTGGCTTAAACCCACGCGTTGAACAACGCGCACCGCCGAGACGGGTCCGTGTCTCCCAGGAGACGGAAGGCCGATAAGGCACCCGAACTCATCGCACAGGCTCACGTCTACGGTAGCTGGGAGTCGTCTCTCGACCACACAGAAGGAGACGATGGCATCCCAGTACCTCTCGCCCCGGACCTTGGCTTGAACCAGGGCCGGGTGCGAGAGGTCGCCGCTGCCGACTGCCTCGACGAGGACACGGCGGTGTCCTTCCCGGGCAGGGCACACTCCGGGAAGTCGGTACAGTGGCCCGAGCCACACTTCAAAGAGGGGACTTTTCGCTACTATTGTGGGGTGCACTGTGCTAACTAGCCTTTTTCGAATTATATTAAGGTCAGCTACCAGGCACTTTAGTTAGTTAACATGAAATAATAATCTTTACCTACTTGTTTTATTACATTATCTAAGTCTATGGAGATATTATATAAAATTGCTAGTTAATGTGATTAATTCTGTGTCAATTATCACTTTATCCAAATTGAGTAGATATTATAAATAATAGCTAGATAATATGTATAATATGCGGACTTATTACTTTGGCTGTAACATATATATAGATTTTCAATTAAATTGTTTTAAATATTGCATTCCAAAATTCCATTTAGGCACCATGTAGGTGGATACCACTCGGGAGTGTAAGTACAAGTTCGCGACAAGTGGCGGGGAAAGGCCACGGCAGCAGATAATTTAATTCCGTTTTTTACAAATTGTATAGATTACCTTAATACCTCCATGTCTTCGGCAATCGGCAAAAGTAGGTAGCGAGTCGGCCAAAAATCACCGCATTTTTTGAGCTTATTTCATCGCCAGGATTATACGTTTTCATACATTTGACAGGACGTGAAATGACTCGGCATACGAGTATTTCCAGTGGCTATTTTTACCATGAATCAAAGTCTGACATTATTTCAAATTTTTGCACCTCCGCGAATCCAAAAATTTCGCGCTCGCTTCGCTCGCGACTCCATGTTACGTGTGATGCTATTATGTTCGTTTAATTGCTCAAGTATCCAACACCGAAAAAATTTCGCGCTCTTCCGTCGAGGTTTCCTTTGATGTTTATTTTTTATTCCTCTGTTTCAGAAAAAGCAATAGCGCTTTCTTCGCTAGCTACTCATTCATTTGCATTTCCTTTTTTGTGTGAATATTGTACTTTTTGAGACCTTATTAATTTACAGTGGTTTTGTTTATTTTGTGTAGGTACTTAAACTAAAAAAAAAACGCGCTCGCTTCGCTCGCGATACCGGCTACCACAGGGTGCTTGGAACTTCTTCTTTTAGTTAAAAAAAATCGCGCTCGCACCTGTACAAACCCAATCTATTTCTTTTTGCGTTTACTTTGTCAGTCTTCAAACTGAAAACTATTCACATAATACACAAAGTCAAGGGCGGCTAAATTGTTTTCTGGCCCGTGTGGCCATGCTACGGCCGAGTATAATGAATATGTCTCTAACCATATAACCATTTGGTGCGCTACCACGCGCCACGAGCCGTACCTAAGTGTATATACGTCTTTAGTTTACTTCTTAAACTAAGGTTCCGCCGAAAAATGGTGAGACGAAAAGGGTTCCGAAGCCAAAAGAATTCGGGAACCGCTGATATAGAGAGTTCCTACCTAATTGCTACCAGCTACCATTAGTTGCTACCAATTGCTACCCTCGTGGTTTTGAAGATATTCAGCATCCAAAGGTGACAGCCATTCTCATATCAGGATGGCTGTCACTTTTCCCAGTGTGAAGAAACGGCGCAAAAGTATTGAGTTTTTTTTTCACCCAGAGTTGCTACCCAGTTGGCATACATAAGTTAATATGACAGGTAGACTATGGGTAGACTATAGATAGCGCCTAACTCAAAAGTACTGTTTTGTATTGAACTGTCAACTTGCTAATTAATTTTTGTTAGGCGCAAAAACTCATTTTTTTAATATCTTTTTATTCACGAAATCGATGTGGTCCAAAATTATATTCTGGAGGGTAGCAATTAGGTAGCAACTCTGGGTGAAAAAAAAACTCAATACTTTTGCGCCGTTTCTTCACACTGGGAAAAGTGACAGCCATCCTGATATCAGAATGGCTGTCACCTTTGGATGCTGAATATCTTTAAAACCAATTGCTACCCTCGGGGGGTAGCAATATTATATTATGTATTATATTTTGACATTATTAACTTAACAGAATCGGGCCCCTGCTACTACAATTCAATTTATATTCAATTTTGACATTATTAATCAGAATCGGGCCCCTGCAATACCTACCTACCATAACGTGAGTACCTATATAGTCCAGAGTCCTGGTGGTTTCATGTGCTTTGCCTACCGAAGACATCATCTCCCGAGCCCTTTCTCAACTTCCAGCTGGTTGTCGGCGTCAGCTTCCAGTCTAACCGGATGCAGCTGAGTACAAGTGTTTTACAAGGAGTGACTGCATACTATCTGACCTCAACCAGTTACGCGGGCAACCCAGTACCGAGTACCCCTTGGTAAGACTTGTGTCAGACTTACTGGCTTCTGATAAACCGTAACGACTAGCAAAGATGTTCAATGCTTACCACAGACACACAGTTGCAATTGCACACAGCACCTTACTGTACTTATCCGACTGCCAAGAAGTGTTATTTCGCCTTCAATTAAAATTTGTTAAACTTCGATTTCCATAATTTTCAGTGTCAGCCTTAGTTCAATAGTCAATGCCGAAACACGTGAATATTTGATAACCAGCAACGTTGGACGGGTTTTGTCACGGCCTAGGTGAATGTTTACATAATCACGCCATACTTTGAGACAATACGTAGATATAAGTACCAAGACTATTATAATGGAATGTTGAAAAAAAAAATAAGTTCCTATATCACAGACTAACTATTTACAGCCTATTTATTTATGATTTTGCTTGGTTCTGTGGTCGTAATTTAATCAGTGTTTGCTAAACTCACCTCGTGGTTATACTTTCCAAGTTCTATGTTGACTAGTCTGCAGGATAGGTGGTGTGGGAAGGCCGTGAGAACGAACATTTGCAGCCAATCCGCGTCCTCGTTGTATATTGATCGAGTGCCGCCCAAAGCCTTGCATTCCACACTCAGAGATAACCGTGATACGAGAATCTTTCCTTTTTCAGTACAATGTAGTTTTTATGCTTTGCTTAGGTCACTGACATGGTGGAATCATCTGTATTTAGAATTAACCTGGGCAAGTGCGTTTAATCTAGTACCATAGCTTAGTGTTCTTCTACTCCTTATTTTTATAAAACAAACCCTACTTTTACCTACTAAGTTTAGGTATTATGTCCAGTTTCCACACAACCTTAATTATTGTTCTGTAAAGCCTCTCATGCCCAGGTTAATTATTTCTAGCTCCTATATTAAAATTGAAACACTTGCTTAAACTAACTTTTTACCTAGTCTGGATAGGAGATTTTTTGTATCATTTCTGGTCTTCATATAGGTATCTATCTATCTCCTCATTCCCGTCTCATCTTATCCCGTCACATAGCTAAGTAGGTAACAGCAACATGGGTCGGCTAGGCATGCTAGGTCCGTGGAGGGCTGATTATATTAGGTAAGTATTTTAGAGTAATTTCTGCCTCTTTAGCAACCGTTATGGGTATGGGGATTAGAAGCCAAAAAGACTAAATAATATTAGATATTTTTATTTAGGTAGGCACCTACCGATAAATAACGACAAAGTTATTTTTTGCGATAGTAGATAAATAATCGACCTGCAGTATTCATAATAGATAGCTAGAATACTAGAATAGGAAATAATGACTAGTTATCCATAGTAGAAAGTGTTCAAACAGTCGGATGTATTTAATGAATGGTTACAGAGGCGAGCTGCCTCGCGCCCCTTGGGAAACCACGCACCTGCGAGTTTCCAGCCAGCCTGCAATTTGCAACTGAGCATGATAGACTTCGATCGAAAGCTTTAATAAATAAACCATTTAACTACTTATTCAGGGAATAAAATATTCATCTTTACTGCACTTTTTCGCCTGCATTATGATGATGCATTTTTGAGTTTTGGACACCTTTTCGAGATAACAAAAAATGCCATGTCATAGGTACCTACGTACGTTTCATGAAATGTGTAACGGACAGGCTTTCAAAAAACACGTGAATGTATCAAATATTAATTAAATAAACAAAATCGTTTCCCTGACTGCTGACGGTCAATAGTAACAGTATTTTTTTGGAAAAACTCGAAGTGATAATTTCCAGTAGGTACCTTAACTTTTTTCCTCCAAACCAAAAATCGATATAAGGATCGTAAGCAGTAATACTTATACATTATTTTCTTAAAATATTATGTATGTTTAATAGGTACCTATGCTAACATTTAATATCTAGCTACATATAAATAGGCAACATTATTTATTTTAAGTTATTAAGTATAATATACACTGACTTAGAAAATTAAGTACCTACTTATTACTACATATAATAAGTTACGTAGGTAATTGCGAAAATTTTAATAACTTTGGTCTTGGTGTTCGTCTAATTGACAACAATAATTGATAATTGTTAAGGTATATAGGGAATATACCTACTATCAAAGCCAAGGTTTTATTCACTTCTTGCTACGACTGCGCTTCCATCGTTTTAGGGTTCCGTAGGACTAGGAACTCTTGTAGTGTCGCCATGTCTGTCTTTCCGTCCGTCCGTCCGTCCACGGTTAATCTCGGTGACCATTAGCACTAGAAAGCTGAACTTTGGTATCAATATGGTAAAATAAAAAGTATACGTAAAGTGGGTGAGTGTGTTTTTCATTCCAACCCTAATGTGTGATATGTGCTTAGTTGGATAACTATTGTTAAATGACCAAGGGATTTCTAACATAAATTTTGATTATGTAATGCGGAAATAACCGCTCCAAGTGATAAAAAAAGATTTTGAACCATAACTTAAGACTAAGCAAGACTAGAACCTTAGCAAGTAGGTACACTACCTACTTATAATAATGAGATCAAACATTTACAACTGTTAAATACTTAAAAATTTTAAGATTATTTGTGATTTATCTGAGTTCCTCCTTCTCTATGACTGTTGGGTTGGTGTTGGGGAAGATCCTTGGGTCTTCAGGCATCCAGATCTTGGCGTGTAAAGTGGACCCTGGCTGCCTCTCGCCTCGTCTCGACCACGAGAGTGAATGCGCTTGAAGGTTGCTACCTGAAACCAAAAACGGTCTACATCAAATGTATTTATTTGTTTATGTATTATAAGTTAATTTTCTTGTTAGGGTAAACATAAATGAAGCAGATTACTTCTTTCGTATTCCTTCATGTTTTTAATATTATTCAGACGACGTGTTATTTATAATTTGAATGTAAAGAGATATTTTTTACTAAGTATATATTGCAAAATGCCTAGTATTCACGATTATATTTGAATTTTAAAAATTTTCGGAGTTCAACAGAGACTTAGAAAATTATTATGAGGTTATACCTAATATGACCGCGATCGTTAAGATCACGTCTTCTAGGTACCTAATGTTGACTTCGGTAAAAAAATACAATAAATAAAACCCGCTAACAGTCGAAGCATTCTGCTTAAGTTTGACTTTTTCATGATACACTCATATTGAACTTTCAACTTACATATTAGAAAATAAAAAGTTTTCCTTAACGTTTTCAGCACTTCACAGTCTAACATCACCCCGCCCAGCACCCAAAAAAGAAAGAAAGAAAAAAAGAAAGAGCTAATCGCTAAACTTTTAATTATCCGCGGACAATCGGTTCGGCAGCTAAGCGCTTTCAACTTGAGGTTTATTTATCTACAATTATTTTTGTGAGACATAAAGAGCGCCAACTAACTGTTCGCAAATGGACGGGGGGACATACGAGGGGTGCACACGTGCGCGCTGTTACGGCCCTTTAGACCCCACGGCACACGCGATAGGGTTGACCTGTCTCGGTATATTTTTTCATTGTACTGCGCTTATGATAACAAATTCATTGATATAATATTTGCTGATAATGGGCGCAAAGGGAGCTGTTTTTTATAGAACTGAAAATTTGTTGTTTGTTTACACATTGCATTTTACTATGAATCCTGTGATCGCCAATTCATTTAGATGGGTACCTTTGTTGTATTGCACAATTTGAGCAAAGTTATAGAGCAAGGATTTTAGTATTTACCGAGTTCCATATGGGCAACGAACTAGACAGTTGGAGGCTTTGTCGGTAGAATTTGTGGTAGGTGCCGTGTTTAAACAGCTAAAGATGAGCGTGATGGCCGTATTTATTTTTCATACCTACCTTGAACCCCTCTAGTGCAACCTGTTAATAGAGGGGTTCGCCAAATCACTTGTGACATAATAACAGACATTGAGCGTTTCCGGCAATTTGTGTATTCCTGTCCGCCTAATATCTCATTTGTCTCATTATTATATACATGAAACATACTCATTTAAAGTCACACAACTTTTGTTTACGTACATTGAAAAGAAAACGCTCATTGACATCACAATTTTGTATTGTATTCAATAAATACAGGCTAATTAGCCACTTGTCCGCGATAGTTTTTGCCAGCGTATTTAGACAGTGCTCCTAATTCCTCTTCTATCCTCAGGATCTGGTTGTACTTGTCGATGCGCTCGCCACGCACGGGCGCGCCACACTTGATCTGGCCTGCGGACAGTCCGACCACCAAGTCAGCGAGGAACAGATCAGAAGTGTCTCCCCATCTATCACAGACACACACGCCAAAATTAGCCGATTTCAAAATCTTGAAGCATTCAATGATTTCACTGAGAGTCCCCGCTTGATTTATTCTCAAGCCAATCGTGTTACCGGCTTTCTTCTCGACGGCAAGCCCAACTCGCCTGAGGTTCGTCTGCGTCAAGTCGTTGCCGAACAGCTGTGCATTGGTGCGAGTGGTCAGCAGCGACCACGCCGCCCAGTCGTCGTAGTCGAAAGCATCCTCGAGGGAGCACACAGGGAACTCCTTCACATTGTCCAGGTACACTTCCGCGAGCTTGTCGGATGACATATATTCTTGTGGATTGGAATTAGGGTTTTTGAATTCTAAATCATAAGCACCGTCTTTATATAAATCAGAAGCCGCCGCGTTGATGCCTATTTCAGCCTTTCCGAAGTGTCCGCATTGTTTAATAGCATCGGTAAGGAAGAGAAGCGCATCTCTGTGACTTTGTAGCGGAATTGAGAAGCCACCGTTATCGCTCACGTACGCCGTATCCACGTTATATTTGGCTTGTATGAGTTGTTTAACGTACGTGTATATCTCTGTACCAATACGCATCGCTTCCGCAAATGATGACGCTCCGGTCGGCAGGATCATGTATTCTTGAAATGGCAATCCATTGGAGGACAGGATCCCGCCTGTCAGGATAGTGAAGTGAGGAACTGGCAGTATGATGGTGGTGACTCCAGCCATGTCCGAGATATGTCTGTACAGTGGCATGCCCTTCTTAGCGGCTCCAGCTTTGGCCACCACCAGCGACACCGCCATGATTGCGTTGGCGCCGAGACGTGATCGGGTGTCGGTTCCGTCGAGTGCGATCATAAATTGATCGATCTCTTTTTGCATGGTGACCTCTAGGTTTTGCTTTATAAGTTCTGGCGCAATAATTGTGTTTATATTTTTAACAGCTCCATGTACACCCATGCCGTGGTATTCTGATCCATTGTTGTCACGTAACTGTACGGCTTCAGCAATTTTCTTGATGTCCGTTGACGGAACGGCAATTCGAAATAGCCCAAGTTCGGTCACCATATCCACTTCGACGGTGGGCACGCCTGTGGCATCAAATATTTGTCGAGCAAGCAAGAGTTTGATTGGCATTGTTGTAAATATGTACTTCAACAATTTAATTAAAAAGAATATTGAGTAAATCAAAATAAATTCACATCAAAAATTATTTTCTCACTTATTTCCGTAAAATCCAAAGCTGTAATACCTAATGTCAAAAGTTGAAAGAACCGAATTGTAATAGAATTTTGTTTCTTTTTTGTTGCTTTTATGCCAGTAACAATTTACTGTCATCATTTTTTAATACACACTCTTTGGTGGCCCGCGTGAAAAAACAATCCAAAATAACTACTCGAGGCGACGCGGGCGCGGGTGTGAAAAGGCGCACGTGCGCAATAATCTGTATGTAAATCCTACATTACACTTCGATAAGGTGCTTTTTATTAATTGAAAAAGAGATTATATGGCGACCTATTGAGTTGAACTGTAGTCATTTATCTTTAACACATCGAAATAAAGTTTTTTATCAACCCTCATCCATGTTTTGGTTACCAATTTGATGTTTTTCTTTTATGAAAATTCTATTATTAGGTATAAAATCTAAAGTCCTAACTTATTTTTAAGTAAATTTTGAACGGACTTTTATGTGAATGAATTGTGATTTATGCTTAAATATCTACCTATAAAAACATGCTTTCATGAATAACTACTAAATAGCAAACCAAAAAAATATAAGAACTAAAAGCATTCATCATCATCATCAGCCTATCGCAGTCCACTGCTGGACATAGGCCTCTCCAAGTGCACGCCACTGAGATAGATTTTCGGCTAAAAGCATTATTATTAAAAAGAGGTATTTTTCTTGAAAAATTAAAAGCTTTATACACATCGCACGCTTAATCATATACTGACCGATTAGTGTTTCGGTCAAAGTTCAAATAAGTGTACCAAGAAGTTTATTTTAACACCCTCTTTCGGCCGATCTCGGATTTTTTTCGATATCTTTTTTCTAGGCGGAGTTACACCCATATCTGTCCCTTCCACACTCAATCGTTTCGGCAAACTTTTTTACGAGACAGAGACTGATATCAGTTTATGACTCATTATCATAATAATAAGAACATACATTGAACAAAACACGGACTCATTTCAAAATATGTCACCAGCATCAAAATCATACTTCATAGTATAAGAACCCATACCTTAATAATGAATATTCTTTAGTTATGTATTAAATAAAACACGGACTCATTTCAAAATGTGTCACCAGTATTAAATCAATGTAACTATATATTTTCTATTAAACTGACGCATCTTGAGGAACAATTTTATTAACCGATTAATTTATAGTAAAAAAATCTATATTTCTTTAAAATTATATTCAATTACAATAACTCACTTTATCAACTATCCCTACAATACATTATTTCATTATATAAAGTTATTTTCTTTGAGTAATAAGCCATTTTGTAAGGTAAGTCAGGTTTGCTAAATCGTTTTTAGCGATTTCCTGAAAAACGTCTTTTTTTAGTTATGTCAGTATATGATTAAGCGTGCGACATAAGTACGCTGGGCAGGGGGCGCGTTGAATTGGTGTGGACGACTTAATTGTATTCTAATACACTTCGACCCTTATTTAAGGGCGATCTTTCAATTTGCTACGGTGTGATTCGCAAATATGTTGCTTACCCCTGTTTACACTTTTAGAACCGTCGATTTTCGGCACAAGTGTACTTACAATGCTTTTTGTTTGTTCTATTAGGGGTGTATTTTTTGTCAATATTTTATGTAAATTACTTTTTCGCAGACTGTTGTTAATAGAGGATATTAAAAATATAGTAGAGGAAATAATTAGAGAACTTCGATTTTTCCTTGGAGGCCTACGTTCAGCAGTGGACGGCAATTAGCTGATATTTATGATGATGATGATAATGAAGAGAGAATATTCTAGGGACGGGGTAAGTATGGCAGAGTGCAAGGGAAGCAAAACCATATGAGAGCGCGAAGTATGCACGATACGGACAGTTACTTCGCTTTGGTCCGAGTGAAGTGCGTGGGCGCGAAATGACTCCCGGCCACCGTAGGCGTGGGTCTGTGGGCCATGAGTTCGGGTGGCTCATCGCTTCTTCGTCTATTTAAGACAACGGACCAGTGTCGGCGCGCGTTGTTCCACGCGCTCCTCAAGGAGATGTCAGCAACCCCAGCGGGGCCCAGCAGCGCCAAGGCCTGCCGGGGCTGCGGTATTGTTCGAAAGAGTACCTGATAGAGTACCGCGGCCCTGGTACATAAAAGACCTACGACGAAACACGACGGTTTTTAGTCAGTAAGAGTCTGACACTCCCTGACCGCTGCGAACCCACAGCGGGAGGGGTCATTTGATGATTTTTGGGGTGGTGAATAAAAAAAAAGTGCGTGGGTTTGCGCGAAATATATCCGGTTATCCGAAACGCCTTTTCACTTAACCCCTTAACCATCAACCAGAAGAGACAGAACTCAATTAGGGAATCATTTAACACCAATGTACCTACTTGCTTCGTTTTTTGTGTTTTATTAGGATGTGTCTACCGAGCAACCGCCCCGTATAATTATTGATTAAATAAAACATAAAATTTTCGGAAGCAATACATTCGATTTATCAATAAAAAAAGCCTGCCGTGACGAACACATTGTGGGAGACCTTATCGCTACAAATTAAAATGACACGTTTCACGGGATCCCACGGGATCCCATCATCACGCGATCACGAACGTGAGAATCGATTCTGTGGACCAATCGAGAAAAAACAATTATATTCGTTTATCACACGCGATGTGTGACGTATCTAATTGTTGGATATCATGCTGCAGGGGGAAACAATGGGTCCAACTTCGTTCCATAAATAAATTAATGTGTACGGCTGTAAGTTCGTTAATGTTGGGGTGTTTTGCTTTGTAGGGAAATTCGCTGCGATTTTAAGTGCCGTGTTTTACAATGATGATGGGTTACCAATAGCCATATGTAGATGTAGACAGGTAACTAGGATTAAAAAGATAATCTATCTAGTATCAAGATTTTTTTTTAATTTTGATTTAATTTTTTTGTATTTAGATAGGTAGGTACTTTGTTAGTGTCACATTACATTGATAAGTTTCTGAAAGGCAACGAAATCAAGCCTAAATTAACTGTCGACAGCATATATAAACGTATTTGAATATTGATGTATCTCCATATACTAATATAATAAAGAGGGAACTTTTTTTGCCCGTAGGTACCCTGAAGGCTCCGAAACTACTGAACCGATTTGAAAAATTCATTTGTTCAAACGGGACGCGAGAATAAAAAAAAACACAAAGGACTTAAATGGAACCCGATTTTTTTACATAAGTAGGTAAAGCTAAGCCATCTTCCAACACTTAAGAGACATAACTTCGTCAAATGCGAACTACAATGCTTGCCATTAATTGAGTGCACGTAATGAAACCGCATTAATGGTGTATCGACCATTAAAAGGTGCACAAACAGTGCAGGGGTCGCGCCCTGGCACGACGATACCCGGGGGCTTCGTGGTCTGCATGCTCCATTAAGCATTGTACATCTGTATTAGGTATTTTATTCGTAAAATCGAAATATGTAAAAATTATTGCCACTTTTCTTTGTAATTTTATAACTGTAGCACGGGCTCGTCTATCCAAATCAAATAGGCGTTGTTCGGATCATTTAGTAAATGGTTTAAGTGAAGTTTGCACAAAATCGGTCCAGCAGTTCTTCATTTATACGTAGCGAAGCACGTAATGGCCGCTAGTTGAGCACATGTTACCAATGTTTCAAGACCGACTCCAACTTAGTTGGGAAAAGGCTCAGGCGATCATGACGATGATGTTACTGATGTTTCAATAAGTGGCGGAGTAAGAGTCTAAGTGGCGGAGGTAAATGCTTGTCCATTACTTGAGATTGTATGGGCGTTGTAACTACGAGGTTCACGTTTTAAGTTAAATAAAAATCTCTAAGTACGACTTAACTTCTTATAAACTTGCCTTAAAGATTGTTTTTGCCAGATTCCGTTTTATAATGGTTTAAGAGCAGTTCTGAAGGAATCACGGGCTTGCTGGCTGATTACAATCAGGGCGATTTTCAAGGAACATTATTTTAAACAAAAATGTCTGTAATTTTCAAAACATTATACTTATACGTTTTGAAATCTGCATTACGTTTAAAAATCTTCAGTATATAACGCTCACTTGCTTTACTATTCGTATTATTATTGCTTTACTATTTGATTGGTAGTTCATTTATTTATGTCACAACATACGATTTACATTTTTAAATATTAAATCTTAAAAATAAAAAAAAAACATTAAAAAATATAAAAAATAGATGGCCACCGATATCGGGCACAAGGTCCAAGGTACCGGTGGTTAGGGTCCCAGAGACAGAAACCTCCTCACAATACGCGCCGTATCAAAGAGTACTGCCTTTTGAATCAGTCCCTTGATCCAGCCGCCCAACGAGAGCCTCATGAAGTGTTGGTCGAAGTTCTTGGCTATTAGACCATTGACCGTTACGACAATCGGAACTATAACAGCCGTGTCGACATTCCACATGGTGACAACCTCGTGCGCTGAGTCAAGATACTTTATTTGTTTCTCTTTCTCAGCTTTCACGAGGTTCTCGTCATGCGGAACGGCGACATCGATTATCATCGCGCGGCGCGCTAATCGATCTATCACCACTATATCAGGCTTATTGGCTACAATAGTCCTGTCAGTGATGATAGATTGATCCCAGTACAACGTGATATGGTCCTTTTCGAGAACTGGGTCGGGCGCATACTTGTAGTACGGTACCTCAAAATCTACAAGTTTGTATTGAAGAGCAAGCTGCTGGTGGATGATCTTGGCCACTTGGTTATGCCTGTGCAAATATTCACCGTTAGCCAAACGAGAACAACCAGATATAATATGTCTGATAGACTCACCCGGATGGTGACATGCCCGACATATGTCAACCGTCCCGTCCTTCATAATATACCTCCAGTAGTTATTCGTCAGGATAACTTCGTCCATAATTGCACATACAAACCCTTCGGTTTCTCCAAATAGGTCACCGAAGCGTAGCCAAGATACGGACGCATTGAAGTCTACATCGGGGCCATGAAGAGCCCCGAAGAAGCGTCCGTGTAGCTGTTTGCTCTGCCATACCTCCCTGCGATCATGGGTAGTTAGTACCACAGGTCTGCGCCAGTTCTCATTTGCCAACGATAGCGGGGTGAGTCCTCTGTCCACTGCTACCATATCACGGTGCATACCCACGTCGCTTTTGAGAAGATATTCCCTGAGACTGCACACCTCGCGGTTGTGGAGCGTCTTTGCACTTAAAAAGCCTCGGCCTCCACATTTCCGTGGGATGTACAGTCTCATCACCGACGATCGTGGGTCATGCATTTGTTCTGCGGTCAGCAGTGTGCGGACTCTTCTATCCAAGGCATCCAATTCAGTTTGAGTCCATTTGAGTATGCCGAAGGAGTACATCAGGTATTATAGGTGCGAACCTTGTTGCCACCTGATAAGGAACTTTTTAGAACTATAGGTGCGAACCTTGTTGCCACCTGATAAGGAACTTTTTAGAACTATTTGATTTATTATTATTAATACCCCCAGGTAAGACTGGTTTTCAGACTAACTGGCATCTAAGACTGGTTGCTGACTAACACACTACCCGTAACGATTTCCAAAGATGTTCAAATGACAGGGTATAAATGCTATTATTTAAGTACAAAGGTAAAATATAAGTAAATGTGTGCTTACCTCTAATAATGACTTTCTTCTGTTCCTCCTTGTTGTGTGTATTGGCCACTCCTGATAGCATGGTCTCCGAAGTGCAACGGTCCACTCGAACCTGAGCAAAGCGAAAACTGAACTTATAAACGTGACTTGTATGTTAGTATGTTCTTCTTCACCGCAAAAACTACTGACAGGATTTCGATAATGCTTGACAGTAGTTTTGGCATCAGATTTAACATATGGGGTGAGGGAAACAGTCCCTCAAGAAGCGGGTGAAACCTATGCCAGGAGCTAGTTTGAATATAATCACCGAACCCACTAGGTACTCAGCTTGTCTATGAACGCATTTCACATGGATTTTGTTTTTCAAATCTATAAAAACCTGAACCTGGAATAGGTTCAGGTTTTTATAGATATTTATATGTGATGTTGGGCTTACCAACCTTCCGACAGGCAGGGTCCTCATGAGGGGTAGACGTATCAAATAAAATACAGAAATACGTATCTAGGAATAGTTGAGGTAACTAATACCCAGTAAGAAGTGATCCCTTGATTTAATACACAACACTATTTATACATATGAAAAGCTACGTGCTTATCTTAACTAATTAATATCTTATTAAATATCTTATCTGAACGTTGAATTCTTATTGTCTACTTATCTAAATGAATGCAATACGTGATCACAGATCACACCACACCTAAACCATACTCAATTGCCGCCTCCGCAGCTCAATTTAGGAAACGTAGACTTGCAGTTTTTACCAAATGAAATTACCAAAATCCGATCTCTATTTACTTGTAATTCCAGAGAAAATCGCATAAATACCTATCGGGGTAAGTAAGTATTGTTACGTATTTATGGTAAAATGGCTAAATCGTTTGCTATACTGTATCGTGAAGAAGAACTTACAGTTTGCGGGTACTCTAAGTGATACCAAACTTAAACCATTTAGTTGCGTATGAGGCTACAATATTACTCACCAGTTCACCAAGAAAACTGATATAGCCAATAGCTAACTTCAGAGTGTCAACTTTAGACAGCCTCTTTTCATACGGCAGGGTGGGGATATGAGCTCTCAAGCCTTCGAACGCGTCGTTAATAGATTGCATTCGTCTGCGCTCGCGCAAATTCGCGGCTTGCCGCTGCTGGATCTGTTGCTGGGGGCACCGCAGCGATGATCTACGTCTGTGGAGACGTCTGAACTCTGACCTGTAAGGATATGGAACTTCACTAACAAAGGACTTTTGATATGAAAGGTCAGATCAGTCCAGATTTGAGCCATCTAAGAGTTTAGGGTTTGTTAGGCGATTAAACTTGCAGCCTAGACTGTAAGAATGAGAAAGAAAGCTACGAACAATAATGGTCTAAGAATGTGTCCTTTTCTACAAGATTTTGACGAATTATCGCCTGCCATTTCAAAAAAAGTTTCAACCACACTGTGAACTGCCCCAACTTGTACAATTAACATTTATTCGCTGGTGAAAATAGGTACCTACCTTATTATATCTAGATATTGTTATATCTCAAGATATCTATATTTTTTAATACGTAGGTGGAAATAAATATGTATGTATAATTAACAGTAAAGCAGCAAAGTAAGTATTTACCTATGCATAATTAAAAGACCCCACCGATTTTTTTAAAACCATCCGTCACAATATTTCCAAATAACTAATTAAAAAAACCCTTACTTACAAAATACCTACGTACAAACCACAAAAATAATGAACATTCGCTAAAGTCGCCGAAGCTCATAATATTTTTATCGTTTTGCACTGAACGAAACAATTAGTGACACACAACAATATGGAGGGAAAATAGATTTTAGCAGAGCATGATCAGAAACAGGTCAGGAAGAAGTTCAGAAATGACCTAAAAACTAATGTCCGTACCTCCTTCTCGGCGTAGACAGATTTTCCTGGTCACTCGCGTACAGACTTCCGTCAGACATTGAAGAATCGTCGTACATATACATGTCAGAACTGTTCGCCGAGGTCGGGGACCCTCCCACGGGCAAGGGCACCACACTACCATTGTCCAAAGACGAACATCTAACACCATTAGACCCTTCCATGGTTTCAAAAACTACTTAATCGAGCACTTCAAATTGTGACCACAACACATAACTAGAGTACCACTGTATGCGAAATAGGAGACTAGGAGATGTGTTCTCTATGACAGTTGACGAATTTGTGACGAACTGAGGGTCAGAGGGATGGCTTCGCGCCCAGAGACTCCGCCCTAATAGAAACTCTCCGCCCACGTGCTGAACGACCGAAGTAATATGGCCTTCCACAAAGCGCAAATGAAACCCTCTTTTTTAAAAACCGCGTACAATAGCAAAGGGGAGTGTAGGTCTATTTTAACTGGTTTGTACTCAGCAATGGTATACAATGTTATCCTTTACAAATCGTTGAGGCAAGAGTAATCTGATCATTAATAGTCTGCAATAACAAAAATGTAATGACTATTAAACTATTTTTTTAACTAACTGAATAAATAAAATGCTTATGTGTACTTGTGAGTGTAAAAGGTGTATTCTTTTTTATTGATGCTTCAGAGAAGGAGTGGTCAATATTTCAATTTTTTGTCTCTCAGACATTCTTACCACTGTTGACAAAATGGTTTATAATTTTAAAAAGGCTGAGCAGATCTTGACGAACTATGTTTAAGAATCACCACTTGGAAAAAGTCTGTCAGTTTATCTGTTTAAGAGCTACGACAGACATCGCAGACACACATAAGTACATCCTATACATCCTACTTTATCTAATCTTAGCACGACATTCTATGCTTATTTATGTCATAATCGGTGCAAGTAGCTTGCGCATGTTGAGGCACAGGCGCAGGTTAACATGCATTTTAAAAACGTGCATGTCCAGCGACTCGCGCATGTACCAAAGCAAAATACCCACCCGCGTGCTCTCTAGTTACATGCACCTTAAATGCGATCCTAAACATAGATTTTTTTTTTAATAATTAAGGTAATTTTCGAACAATCAAAATCAAAAAGAGTGTTGAGGTCATCGTTGAGGTAGATTGTAGGTATCCTTCATTCAGCACGGGGCCGCGGGGAGTGAAACCCATCTTGTACTCTCGTAAATCATGGTCGGCGGCCGGCGAGATTAGAAGTTCCAGGACAAAAATCACGTTACTATCGGTAAAGCTATCTAAAAGATATGAGAGGTTCTCCTATGGCGGGAACAGTTAGTAGGTAAGCCTAATAATAAATTCGCTACAGAGACCAAGCGACTCCGTGGCCAAAGAACATTGATATACAAAAAACCAGGGGCGTATTTAAAGATTGCGCGCCCTGGGCTCCTGTAGTTTTCCGCCCCATCAAGGAATGAAAGAAAACAAAAAAATATATATTTTACATTTTTTTTCTGTGTACAAAATTCGTAACAAACTTGTTTATTACATCATCGTAATCAATTTTATTACTTAAATCAGCACTGAATGTTCAAAAATGCCAAATTATTCAGCCTTTCTTCGATAAGACTCGATCTTAAATAGTTTTTTATTCTTTTTAAAACTGAAAATGAGCGTTCTGCACTACAGTTTGTCACTGCAGTACTAAGAAATATACGCATCGCAATTTGGATACTTATAAGGAAATGCCACTTTTAAATCATTTTTAGGGTTCCGTACCTCATAAGGAAAAAACGGAACCCTTATAGGTTCACTTTGTTGTCCGTCTGTCTGTCTGTCAAGACCCTTTATCTCAAGAACGCGTGGACGTATCAAGCTGAAATTGACACATGAAATACTCAGGTCTATTGTCCCTTTAAGCAGTGAAAAAATGAAACTTCTAAGTTAAGGCGATCAAAAGATACAGCAGTTTATACCGACACCTAGACGAATTTCCGTCACACGCTAGGGAATCAAAACCTACAAGGTACTTCCCGTGAACACAGAATCTTGAAATTCGGCACGAAGCAACGTTATATAGTACATATAAAGGAAAAATTGCGAAAATGATAAATTTGAAGTTACATAAAATATTAAAATATTATTTTTGCTTACATGACATAAAATAGTTTTTTAATAAATATAAACTTACTACCTACCCTTTTTCACATGAACGCGTAGAGATATTAAAGTTGAAATTCATATCAAACACTTCTTAAATATAATTGCCTTTAAACTGTGAAAAATTCTAAATCATTCAAAGGTCATTGGGCACCTTATATGGAAACCATACCTACCCACGGCGGACACGAACGAAATATAGCCCAGTATAATGATATAAGGCTCTGATTTACTATGGCATTAGTCGCATCAATGTGAACCATTAGAGAAAATCAGGTTTAAACATCAAATATTTTCCTAGTTTCAATGGGGAATTTAAACGACCAAGTTTGACGGATTTGAGAAATCATTTCTTTGTAGTGAAAGAGTATACTCGCCGTTTATTTCCATTGTCATCAGGTCAGGATCTGATGAAGGAAATCCTGAGAAATCGAGGGCAACTATCAGAAATTGTAGGCATGCATAGGGTTAAAACTTGATTCTCAGATGTATGTCTGATGATACTATCAAACAATGAAGATTTAGAGCTTACCCGATGATGGACGTGAGAAAGTCGAGAGAACTCTTCAACGGTATGTTTTAGTTACGTCGTTTTACGACTTCTAAACCGATCTTCTTCCTTCACCTAACATCTTCTTCCTTTCTTTCTTGTTTTTGTTTTCTTGTTACTTTTTTATATGTTTGAAGTTGGATTTGTTTGTAAAATGCTTTTTAAATTCATTTTGATAAAGACCATTATGACCATTACGACCCACCATTACAAGTTACGACTGGGAATGTGGGTATTGAGATATATAAACTAAATGAGAACTATTTACAAAATAAAATAAAGCCGACTTTATAAGACAAAGGAAGGGACAGAATTACACTTTTGTCAAGGCTCTAGAAACGTAAAGCCAGCAGCCCCGAATCCTACTCTCTAGCAGTCGTTGTTACAATTCGACAGTTACAAGTCGTCAGGCGGTTTCGAAAAAAACCTGATACTGGGGCTCCTTAGGTGATTAATCCCTCAAAAATAAAAGATCCCATTCCTGCAATGGCTGCTTTAACTCAAGTTAGTAGTGAATTCTCATCACCTAAAATAAAATAAGCTTGTGTTGGACACAAGGTTACTGCTATAAATTGTAAAGGAGTTCCCATAACTATATCTGATCTTTGCTATCGATCCCGCAATGGCAGTCAAACTTATCTATGTAGAAAGTCTTCGCCAATACGAATTAAATAAGCCCAAACACGTGGTAGTTGCAACATACCGTTCAGGAGTTCCCTCGACTCTATGTGGTCTCCATAATCAAATCAGCTATGGCAGTACAGTGAAGGTTTGCTTCACTGTTTACCAGTACCCTCAAAAATACACTCACATGTCTGGTTTTGTCTTGATGCGTGCCTACAATATTCAAGAGTTGCCCTCTTTATCAGGGTTTCCAGATCCTCATCAGATCCTGGTCATCCGAATTGGCATCTTCCTTCTTTATGAAAAGTATTTAACAATAAAAACTAGCATTGCAACCTGTACATTGTACAATCCTCTGAAACTGCTTGTCTTTTATATTTTTTTAACTATCCTGGACATTCGTCTCCATGGAATTTTAATTAAATATTTATATTCAAAGAAACGTCATACTATTTTAAAACTACTTGTTTTACTACTCCACAATTTATAGCTACTTTGATTCATGTCCGCCACTTTTTGCAAAGCGGGTCAGATATGCCCATCTTTAAGACATAATTAGTTATTTTCAATCAGATTTCTGAATGATGACTATAAAATGTTGTAAATAAATAACTTTAATAAAAAAACTTTTACAAGGTACTGGCCTACTATTCTGGTTACATTGTTACTGTTACAGCCTTTTTATCGTCCCACTGCTGGGCACAGGCCTCCTCTCACACGGAGAAGGATTGAGCATTAATCACCACGCTTGCTCAATGCGGGTTGGTGATTTCAGACTATATAGTCCAGGTTTCCTCAAGATGTTTTCCTTCACCTTTTTTTTTATCAGCCATTGGTGTCCAAGATATACTTAGAAAGACCATACAAACTTAGAAAAGTTGCATTGGTACTTGCCTGAACTGGAATCGAACCCACACCCTCCTACTCGAGAGGTTGGTTCTTTACCCACTAGGCCACCACGACTTTTCTGGCTGGTTACATTATAAAATAAAAAATATTAACTATTTTGACTCTCACGAAATTACCATAATTATGATTGTTCTAAACTGAACGGTTTGCGCGAAAGTCACTTTTTATTTATACAGGATTTGTACGGGGATCACGAACCGACTTGCGCGAAGACTCGACGAATTCCAACCACCGGAGCAGGCTGGGTTTCGGAGCGGATACGGCACCATAGACCACATCCACACAGTGCGGCAGATTATACAGAAGACCGAAGAGTATAATCAGCCCCTGTGTCTAGCATTTGTGGACTATGAGAAGGCCTTTGACTCGGTTGAAATCTGGTCTGTTCTGGAGTCCCTGCAGCGTTGTCAAGTAGATTGGCGATACATCCAAGTGATGAGATGTCTCTACGAAGCCGCTACAATGTCCGTCCAAGTACAGAATCAGCAAACAAGGCCCATACCGTTGCATCGAGGAGTGAGACAAGGGGATGTTATTTCCCCGAAACTATTCACTAATGCAATGGAGGATATGTTCAAGACGCTGAACTGGAAAGGACGCGGCATCAACATCAATGGCGAACACATCTCTCACTTGCGATTTGCTGACGATATCGTCATCATGGCGGAAACGCTGCAGGACCTACAACAGATGCTGAACGACCTGGCTGAATCTTCTCTACGCATCGGCCTACGGATGAACTTGGACAAAACCAAGGTCATGTTTAATGAACATGTTCTACCGGAACCGATTGCGATACACGGCGCCGTTCTCGAAGTTGTTCGGAAATATGTATACCTCGGGCAGACATTGCAGTTAGGTAGAAACAACTTTGAGGACGAGGTGAATAGGAGAATTCAGTTGGGTTGGGCTGCATTTGGGAAGCTACGTCGAGTCCTAACATCGTCGATCCCACAGTGCCTAAAGACAAAAGTCTTCAATCAGTGCGTCCTACCTGTCATGACTTACGGAGCCGAAACGTGGACACTGTCGGTACGGCTGGTTCACAAGTTTAAAGTCGCTCAGCGGGCTATGGAAAGGGCTATGCTCGGCATTTCTCTGAGGGATCGCATCAGAAATGAGGTAATCCGTCAGAGAACCAAGGTCATCGACATAGCCCACCGAATCAGCAAGCTGAAGTGGCAGTGGGCTGGCCATATTAGCCGAAGAACCGATAACCGTTGGGGTAAACGAGTTCTAGAGTGGAGACCACGCCTCGGTAAACGTAGTGTAGGACGTCCTCGGGCACGGTGGAGTGATGACTTGCGCAAGACGGCTGGCAGGAGCTGGATGCGAGAAGCCGAAAATCGATCTCAGTGGCGTGCACTTGGAGAGGCCTATGTCCAGCAGTGGACTGCGATAGGCTGATGATGATGATGATGATGATGATGTACGGAACCCTCGGTGCGCGAGCCCGACTCGCACTTGGCCGGTTTTTTTTTCTTTAGATTTCCTTAAAAAAAATACCGAGGCGGAAAAAAATTAGACTATTCCACCGGTTCAGAAAAAAACAAAGGCCGGCTTTCATACTTTAAATCCTTAAGACATGAAATCAACATGTGGAAAGATGGCTCAGGGCCGTTCTAGGCTTACGTCCTAAAATATTGTTCTGTAATTTTTTAATCCTCCAACCTAAAGCCCAAGGGCGGCCTGCCGGCCGCCCCTGGGCCGCCCTTCGCCGCCTGCCGCCCCGGGCTGTAGCCCCTTTAGCCCTAGGGTAAATACGCCCCTGCAAAAAACCCAAGATGTACACTCAACGGCTATTCAAAATTGTGCGCTCATTTGCTTTGTCCTAGCCGACCACTTCGGTTGTAAAATTTTATTGTAACTTGCAATAACGTATGCTTGCTTATAGAAAGAGACAGAATTAGTGTTTGAGGACACTTTCGAGCGTTACTTTTAATCGAGTCGGGTTTTTGTATATCAATGCCAAAAATGGTTTTTGGTCCAGCGAGGTAACACTGCCAGTCTATTTGGATTTGGAACGTTTCCATTGATTTTTGCGATACGATGGGGAGATTTTTTATCTTTTTTGAGTTGAATATTTATTATCAATGTTTTCCTAAAAAAACCGGCCAAGTGCGAGTCGGACTCGTGCACGAAGGGTTCCGTAAATTACAGTTAAATCAACCTATCTCAAAAACTATAAGAGATACTTTGATCAAACCAAAAATCGTTGAAAGAGTTAATTAGCATGCATCACCTCTATTTTTTTTAGAATTTTATACCCCGTAGTTATAAAAATAGAGGGGGGGGGACATACTTTTTACGACTTTGAGAGCTGATATCTCAAAAACCGTTCACTTTAAGAAAAATGTTTTTTAGAAAACTTTATATCATTTTAAAAGACCTTTCCATTGATACCCCACACGGGTATGTACATCGAAAAAAAAAATTTCATCCCTCAGTTACATGTATGGGGGGCCCCACCCCCAATTCTTTTTTTTACTATTTAGTGTCATATTTTTGTAGCGGTTCATACAACACATATTCCCATCAAATTTCATCACTGTAGTACTTATAGTTTCCGAGTAAATCGGCTGTGACAGACGGACAGACGGACAGACGGACAGACGGACATGACGAAACTATAAGGGTTCCGTTTTTGCCATTTTGGCTACGGAACCCTAAAAAAAAACATGATACCTATTTCTACTTTTTGGGAGTATAGAAATTTGGTCTTGCCGCACTAGAATGACATTGACGTTTTATTAAATTCTACCAAACTGTCAAAGTTCAAAGTTGCCAAAACGCAGCCACACAAACTTGCATTAGCATTTTTAATTAATTAATATTAATCTGTTAATGTCCTGAAAGCATGGCATGCAACTGCAGTGTTTTAGCATCAAATTATTGAGCTATCTAACACGTGATACCCATTATATTGACGAGTCAGCGACAATAACGCTTTAATTGGTTGGAACTTTAGTACTAAATAATTTGAATCATTATGTTCATAGTGGGCTTAACCGGTGGATTGGCGACTGGAAAAAGTACAGTACTTTCAATATTTCGAGGAAATGGCATAGCAGTTATTGATGCAGATGAAGTAGCTAGAAAAGGTATCAGTTGTTCTTATTTACTTCCATTATATTTTCAAAGATATTAAGGCATTACTTGGTTTGCGAATGTTATTGCTAAAAGCATTGCCAAGCTGCATAGCAAAGCGATTTTTTGGTCAGTGGGTCGTCTTAGGGGCGGAGTTTTGTACACATCACGCATGGTTACGGATTTAATTATTAACCTAAAATGGATATTACACCATCATGTTATCAGATATAAAACTGATTGGAAGTGTGTTTGTTTATTTTATTTATAATCATTTTAAAACTGGCATGCATCACAATAATTCCTAAATCTGAAAATGACAGTCAATGTCTAACTCCTTGATTTAACCCGGCAACTGTGTTATTCATATTGGACAAGATTATTACGGACTTTTCTAATTTTACAGCAAATATCGGCAGTAGCATCATGGCAGGGTGAGTTGCACCATAAAACTGTAACAATAACAATACCATAACTAGCCATGAAAATGCAGACCATTGGTCAAATCAGCAATTTTATAGTTAATTGGTGCAACTACCTGCAAAGATACATTTTGAATTCTCACTGCATGTGCAGTTGCTGTCATAAACGAGACATCAATATCTGGCTGTATGTGTGACTGCCGCTTCGATCCAACACAAACCACATGTAAATATATACAAACCAGTAGTTGGCAGCAAGAATAAATGTTGAGGCTTACTCACCAAGGTTACTGTTACAGCCTTTTTATAGTCCCACTCTCACACGGAGAAGGATTGAGCATTAATCACCACCCTTGCTCAATGCCGGTTGGTGATTTCGGACTACATAGTCCAGGTTTCCTCAAGATGTTTTCCTTCATCTTTTTATAAGCCATTGGTGTCCAAGATATACTTAGAAAGTACTTACAAACTTAGAAAAGTTGCATTGGTGCTTGCCTGACCTGGAATCGAACCCACAGCTACATACTTGAGAGGTTGGTTCTTTACCCACTAGGCCACCACGACTTTTTTGACTAGCACCAAGCACCAAGGTTGCTAGCATTCAAACACTGCAGTATACTTGCAACAGCTGCAAAAATTCTTAAGTAGTTCTTTATCTTGAAATCAGACACATTTCCAGGACAGGTTATCTGTTTAGTGCAAAATTCAATCTTTTCTTTATGTGCACTATTCTTGTATGAGCTCTCAGTATATCGATAAAATCAAAATACTTAAACAAGTCAACATCAATAACAGAAATTTCTATAGCACAATACTGGAATACTTGAGGTTAGTTATTTGTAAAGGGATTTTTAAATATAATGTATAATTAAAAGTTGCTTGGTATTCTTAAAAAAAAAGAATCACCATTCTTCTGAACAATTCTGAGAATAATAAAAATTTAGTAGTGGTTTCGCATGTTTTCACCAGTGAGGGAAAAACGTCTTCCCACACCTATATAAAATATAGCCTACCCCGGGATGTTAGCTTCCCAACAGTGATACAACTTTTCAAATCTGTATGGTGGATTTTAAGTCAAGGTCACAACCAAACAAACAAAAATTTTTTGTGAGTGGTGCTCTCCAATTCCATTTCAATTGATTCATTTTCCTGGTTAACATATATAACCCTCAGTAAGACTGCTGGTCAAACTATCTGGATTCTTACTGCCTGTGACAGAAAATAAATGCCATTTGCCAAAGATGAAATGACAGCCAAGACTCATGCTTTTAGAGGTACAACCATTGTAGCTGTACTTTACATTAACTAAAAAACACATTTTTTTAATTTTAATATTTAAATGTTTCAACCTTTTGTATAATAAGCATCCATGTTCACCCTAAGAGACGAGGGCTAAACAAAATATACACGTTATAACTTATGTCTTATTTCATGTAGATCATCATCATCCTTCGAGCCTTTTCCCAACTATGTTGGGGTCGGCTTCCAGTCTAACCGGATTCAGCTGAGTACCAGTGCTTTACAAGGAGCGACTGCCTATCTGACTAAGCAATAAATAATGTCTGTTATTCGAGCTAGGCGTCTCGCGAGTCCACATTCTAAAAGCTCACGCGGTCAAGGCATTCACTCCGCCAGCCTTGATTCTGTTTAATGTACTTATGTTATTATATGTTTGACATTTCAATTAAAATTCCACACAGCATGTAATTTTCATATTTTTACCACAACCGTTATGTTGTGGCACGTATAGTCATCGGCACGGATAATGAGCTCTCGGCGGAAGAGTGGGGATCGCTTTGCGCACTGTACACTTAAGGCAATAAACCAATAAATCACTTCTGCGCAGGTGAAGGTCAGGGCTCAATATCCTTGCCGATGATTATACGGTTATAATTGTTTTTTTTTTAAGAGGAGTGTCTTGTCGGTTCTTCTCCATGAGACCAACTCAACCGAAACGAAGGCCTTTCAAAGGTCTATTTTAAATTACAAAAAAGACTTTGACTTGTCGTATATTTCTACTTAATGATAAGAAGAGCACTGTTTGTTTCAGTTTTAGAACCTGGAACGAAAGCTTGGAAGGAGCTTAGAGATTACTTCGGAGATGAAGTGCTATTGCCCGATGGTAAAGTAAATAGGGCGCGGCTAGGCGAAATAGTTTTCGACGACATTGAGAAGAGGCGGAAACTGAACGCGATCACACATCCGAGGATACAAACAGCGATGATGAAGATGGCGGTATCATACTTCTTCTCTGGTCACAGCTATATAGTCATGGAAGTGCCACTGTTGTTCGAGACCGGCAAAATGTTGACCTTCATGCATAAAATTATCACAGTTGTTTGGTGAGAGTTAATCTTTATAATGTTTTATTTTGTTCGTCGGATGACGTCAATTGAGGGAAAGGTTTCTTAAGCAAAAGGCCGAGATTTTAGTATACTTACATAGTTCTCTCCAATTTTTTGTCGTCACGGAAAATTGCGGGAATCGCTTCGCAGAAACCATTTTTGAGTATCTGCAGGAGATTTATACTCAACATGAGCGTCTTGTCTTATCTATATCTAATTTCCATCACCAAACCTTATTACCACCAAAACACCTACCCATAATGATTTTAATTCTTAGCTGCACATTCGCCAGGTGTGGACGCACCCGTATAGCTTATTTATCTAAATGTGTTTCCATTCCAGTGAAGATCATCAGCAGCTAGAGAGGTTGTGTAAACGCAACGATTTCTCTGAGACAGTTGCTAAAAAGCGCATTACTTGTCAAATGCCACTTGAGGACAAAGTGGCGAAGTCCCATTTCGTTGTGGACAACTCGGGGAGCTTGAGCAGTACCAGGCAGCAGACGGATGGCATCATCAGAGTCCTCAGACGATCCAAGTTTACTTGGTAAGGTGTTCCAACTGTACATTACTATACAACAGTGGTTTAGGTAGTTAAAAAAGGATCATCATTGACGTCACAATTTATTTTTAAGTTGAGTTTTGTATAAAAAGTTCTGTCAAGATTGTTTATTATCTTTTTTAACTACCTAACTATACCAATGCTTGGAGTATAGCTGTTCTATGCGGTTCCACCCGCGGTCTCTTGGGAACTACTGCCAACACTCGTTAAAAAGTAGCTCATGTCCTTTCTCAGGCTCATTTAGCAAATGACATTTAAATCGGTTCACTAGGTTTGCGTAAAAGCGATTTCGAATTTGTAATCTATACTAATATTATAAAGAGGAAAACTTTGTTTGTTTGTTTGTTTGGTTGTAATGGATAAACTCAAAAACTACTGGACCGATTTTAAATTTTCTTTCACCATTAGAAAGCTATGTTATCTGCGAGTAACATAGGCTATATTTTATCCCGATGCGGTCAGTAGCTCCCACGGGACGCGGGTGAAACCGCGGGAAAACGGCTAGTATTAAATATTAGTAAATACTAGCTGTTCCCCTCGGAAATTCGGTTCAACCCTATCATAGTGACATGTCACCTTCATTATTCATTATTTTGAATTTTGAATTTCAATATTCAAACATCTCATCTCTACCCACTCAATAGTATCCCTTAGGCCTAAGTTCAACGAGAATTTTACGTTCATCTTCAAAGTGAACAGTTTTAAGACAAACTGGCTGTTTTCATGTCAGTGAAATAGGCTTTTCTATTGGTTGTTTAATAATTTCTCGGCTTTGGTGAAATGTTGGCCTAAAACTTGCATTTATCTGTTCCAGGTACTTCCGAGCAATAATTGGCATTGCGTTCCTTTCCTTAGTATTTGGCATCGGACATATAGTCAGTAATTTAATCTATAACAAATGAAACAAAGCTGTATTTAACGTTTATTTGAAACCAAGGACGCTTGCCCTGTAACCGTAATTTACTGGTGTAGTCAGGTACAGTCAGCTAAGGGAAGGTTCGTATCTGACGGAACAGGCGTCGTGTATTATATTAATATAGGAGAAAACATTTACACCTAACTGATGATGCGTCAGAGCGTCGATCATACATTTAAGATACGCTCGACGCATTTTCCGTCAGATAAGAACCTTCGCTCAGGCCCAAGTTCGACAATATAAACGTCGGTTTTCTTGAAACAACAGCTTACTATGAATTTGTCATTTTTAATGTTCAGAGTGAACAGTTGTTCAAACAAAACGGACGTTTATGCTGTCGGCCTAAGTAACATTAGATAAACTACGGGTTTTAGATAAATTACGAAGTGATTATAATATTATGTACAAACACTTGTGTGAGTGGCGTTACTAATTATCAACACAGTCATGTTAGTTAGCAAACTGCCTTATTTGTATTGGTTAAGGGACGTTTCATGTAAATATAGACAAACCAGTAGTGCAGCGTTTTTCATGGGAAATCATAAAATGACTCCTCCCGCTGTGGGTTAGCAGCGTGAGGGAGTGTCAGACTCTTACTGACTAAAACCCATCATGTTCCTTCGTGGGCCTTTAGTGTGCCTTCACATTACGTCGCAAGCAGTGCGGCAGCAGCGCGGCAGCCGCGCGACAGCAGCGCGACAGCAGCGCGGCAGCCGCGCGACAGCAGCGCGACAGCAGCGGATCTCATTACAATACAGTCGCGCGACTTAGGGTGGCCAGTTTATTTCTACAATGGATTCCAAAAGGGAACATCACTGTTGCCGCGAGCTTTCACCTGTAATATAACGTTACAGATTCGAACATTCGAAGACAATAGAGCGTCAAATTGCGCACTTTTATATTACATTACAGGTGAATGCTCGTAGTGAGCTAATGCGATGTTTTTCATCCATTCGTATAAACAATGTTGTATGTAGGTACCTGCTGCACTTTTCTCTTGCCCACATAATTCATTCCAGTTTTATGTTTTTTATGGTCTTGTTGCTGTAATCATCCGTCCTCGAATCCCACAAAGCTGGACGTGTTGGAATTAGAATGATAAATTGTTCCGTGTCAAATTCGCTAATTGTGAAAACGTACGATTGCAACACTGGCTCGAAGTCGGCTGCCGCGCTGCCGTCTAGTATGGACCATCACGTGTCGCGCGGCTGTCGCGCTGCTCTTTTTAGTATGGAATTTAGCCGCCTGTGAACCGCGTGTCTGTCGCGCTGCTATAGCCGCGCTGCTGCCGCACTACTTGCGACCTGTACGTTGCGTACCTGGGCCGCGGTAGCTCTTTCGAACAATCCCGCAGCCTCGGCGGGGCCGGCCCGGGGCCTAACCTAAACCTGCAGGGCCCCGCTGGGGACCAGTGTCTTGCTGCGGCCGACTTCATGCAGACGCGGCATGCGCGGCAGTTTGCATTCAAAACGTACCTTTACTTGTGTTGTTTTTATAATTTCTTAAAAAGATATTTATTTTTTCAATGTTGAAGTAGGTATACATTAATAGAATCCTGCTACTTCTCATCCTATTTTATGGCATAAACAATAGAATTATTAAAGCAACTACTGCTGTATATGATTATGGTAAAATGCGTGCTTTGTGTATGTATTTTAGTTTAGTGTATTCTAGTTTTACGGCATAAGCAATATAAATGTGAATACCTTGTGATCAAATAAACAATATTATCAGTGTGATAGTTCTATTCAATTATAAGTGTGTGTAGATTCTTAAGTATAAGTCAGTTTAGCTTGACTTTATTTAATGCTAGAGGCCGGAATGGGTGCACTTAATAACAAAGCTTTTCCGGCCTTATTAAATGAATGTTTCCGTCGGAACAATTTCACGCACCCGGATAAGAAGTAGCTAATAATATATAATAAAAAAAAATGAAATCAGACCCGTAGTTCTTGAAAGTAGCGTGTTAAAAAAAACTATTTAACTAAGAAACAAACAAAACACATTTTTTTCTTTTTGTAATCATCTTTCTGATAGTAAATTAGTATAGATTAGTTCCGTCAATTTCATAGTTCGTTGTAATGATGTGAACTATTTACAAAATTGAAACATGAATGCTGCATACTACACGGTCTCTATTCATCACAATGTAGATTTTAAATAAATAGCCAAAGCAATATTAAAATGTTATGTAATTTATATTATTTTACATTTTATACCTATAACATAAGCTTTTCATCAAACGGTAATAATAATAGGAAAGGGTGGAAGGGAATATACAAATGTGGCTAATTTTAGATGGAAATATTTTTGATTTGTATTCCGAAATATGACTCAGTCAAGTCATTAAAAGTATATCTTATTGGTGTACAGACAGACTTTTCTTTAATAGATTTTCAACCTTATCACAATTGTGGAGGGTTAATGTTCGATTACATTCGGGTACATTGACCTGCTGGAATCTATCTCATATTAGTCATATTGTACTGATCAGAAAAGTTTAGCTTATTTTATGTCAAATGTGAGAGATATTCGAGCACGAACACTATTCGATTCAATATGGCGTCGATTAATGACGTCATGAGCACTGGCCGTATTTCGGAACACATGTTTAAATGGTATTTATTTAATTCAGGTTATGGTAAGCAATGTGGATTATAAGTAATGTGTGTTAAGTGTTAGCAAACCAATGTCAAATAATATATTTTGTTATATAGAATTCACCAACTTACTAATGTCTTAAATTAGCAATAAATCAAAGAGAAATAGTCTGTAGTAGTTCGCCAAGTTTTAATGGGTATGTTTGAGAGTCACCCTATTTCGAAACTTGTGTTCAGCAATAAAACTTAGCCAGCTATAGTGAAATGTGTTGTTTAGTAAATAATAGAAATATTTTACAGTACATATTGTTAAAATATGATTAAACACGCACATTATTTTAAAACACCAAATTGGTTTAATTTATGAAAAAAAGTAATATTTACCAATAGTTTAATGTATCTGGAGGTCGTGGCTAACCAACTGCCGCACGGGTTGATCGATCGCATCCCACGGTCGGTATGTGAATAAGTTATCGGGTTGCCCGGTTGATTGAGTTGAGGAGGTCAGATAGGCAGTCGCTCCACTAGCAACCGACCCCAACACAGTCGGGCAAAAGCTATTGCTGTAGTAAAATATATCACTACATGGTACAAAACAAAGTTCCTTTTTCCGTCCCTGTATCCCTATTTCCCGTGTCCCGTTGTACGCTTAAATCTTCAAAACTACGGAACCGATTTTCATGCGGTTTTTTTAATAGATCACAGGCCGTCCTAATTAAAACTTGATCAAAAATCAAGTCAAGTACCTAAGTACTTCAAATTAATATTTGCTTCACAATAAAAACTGTAAGGTTACTGAATTTGAAATTAAACCCCTATTGACGACGATACGATAGACGATAGTTTTTGACAACTTGTTTTATATAAAGCACTGTACAAAATGTAAGCAATAATGTTGAGGCAACCCTAAATGTAGGGATGAAAGGGACTGCGTGGCTATCATCAATAAACCTCCCCTAGCTTGCTAGTTCCTGAAAACTGCTAGGCTATCGATCTACTCTTACTTAGGCTCCGTGGCTACCGAATTCTGATCCTCTAGCTAGTGGTATGAACGGTTTTCTCTTTTTTGCACTTCAGCCTAGGATGCTGTTGACTGCTAAACCGAAACCGACAAGTTGCCTAGAATTTAATGCCTTCAACCGGGGGCCGGTCTTTCTGCTTTTATGAAAAGGCAGACCGTTTACATGTGCGCTCACGCCGATAGATGGCGTCACTTCCCGGTTCCCAAATTCTTTTAGTTTCGGAACCCTTTTCGTTTCACCATTTTTAGGTGGAACCCTAGCTTAAGTAAGAATTAAAGTAAAGACGTAAATACACTTAGAGACGGCTCGTGGCGTGTGGAAGCGCACCAAAAGCATACTGCTTTCATACATTCAATACGGTTGGAGACATACCAGTAGCGTAGCGTGCCGCCCTGGGCAGAAGACGATTTAGCCGCCCTTGACTTTACGTACCTATTATGTAAATAGTTTTCAGTTAGAAGACTGACAAAGTAAACGCAAAAAGAAAGAATTCGGGTATTGTAAAGATGCGAGCGGAGCGATCGTGATTTTTTTAAAGTTTAATTACTGGAAAAGTAAACTAAAAATAAGGTATTAAATAACTAAAAATATGAGTATTGTAAGATCGTCAGCAGTAGACGGTAGCGCGAGCGAAGCCATCACGAAACTTTTTTAGTTTAAGTACCTACCTACACAAAATAAATAGAAACCATAGTAAATTAATAAGGTCTCAAAAAATACAATATCTACAGAAAAAAAGCAAATGCAAATGAATAAGAAGAAGCGCTATTCCTTTTTCTCAATCAGAGGAATAAAAAATAAACTTATCAAAGGAAAAATGAATAAGCGTGCTATCCCACTGGCGTTTTACGAGCGTTGGTGCTTCTCTAACGTCTGCGCAGCGCCAACGTCGCGCAGACGCGACGCTAACGTCGCGAGTTTCTAGTGGTAAAGCGCCTACGTTGCGCAGACGCGATGTTAAACGTCGCAAGTTTCTTGCATTGCACAGCATGTGTGCGTCGATAACGTTGCGTTCAGCAGATGTAACGCTTGCCAATAGAATCACGCTACGTTAGCGTCGCGTCTGCGCGACGTTGGTGCTTTTGGTCAAAATTCTACCTTGTTTTGGCAATTTTCCGACGAACCGTAGAGGTATTGAGTTAATTTACGATTTGCAATTACAAAAAACAAAAAAATAAAACCGACTCCCAAAAACACTGAAAAGCAAAAAAAAACTATTCTTAGGTGCATCGGCCTAGAAGTCAGTGTCAGTGGATGTAACTAAGTTTATTTCGCCACCGACTTCTAGGCCGATGCACCTAAGAATAGTTTTGTTTCGCTTTTCAGTGTTTTTGGGAATCGGTTTTATTTTTTTGTAAAAAGTTTTTTATTTTTAGCTTTTCAGTGACAAGCATAGTTGTCACTATCCGCATAAGTGGAAAGTTCTCATCAATACGAACAATATAAGCCCAAACACGAAGTAGTTTACATATTCAATTGTCGAGTTCCCTCGACCTTCGCTGGTCTCCACCATCAGGTCAGCTTCAAACCTTTACTGTTGCAAAGGTCTCGTCAATACGAACAAAATAAGCCCAAACACGAGGTAGTTTACACATTCATTGTTCAAGTTCCCTCGACCTTCTCTGGTCTTCATCATCAGGTCAGCTCCAAACCTTCACCATTGCATAGTGTTATCAGACATACGCCTTAGTGTCAAGTTTTTACCCTACGTATGCCTACAATTTTCGAAAGTTGCCCTCGATTTCTCAGGGTTTCCATCATCAGATCCTGACCTGGTGACTATGGGACCACCTGGGAGGTAAACCCTATCAAACAAAAAAAAACATTTTGCAAATCGGTCCAGGCGTCTCCGAATAATCGGTGAACATACATAAAAAAAAAAAAAAAAGATCCCGATGAATTGAGAACCTCCTCCTTTTTGGGAAGTCGGTTAAAAATGGATAATAAATTACGTCAATTTAATATTGTCAAAAGTGAAACGATTTACCAAATGGAAATCCTGAATTTTCGCGGAACCCCTCAGGGTCGGTCACGGAGCCACAGGGTTCGGAACACTATTTGGGAACCGCCGTTCTAGTTTATGTCTGTCGCTCATGGTATTACACTAGATGGTGCTGTATGTTTGTTACAAAACTCATTTAATAGAAAAACTAATACTGGCATGAAATCATGCCATGGAACTGCTAAATTTAAAAAATGAATAGATAACTCTCCATTGACATTCAGTTTAAAATAAGAACTCTTCATGCTCTTCACCGAGTACATGGGTCAATTTTGAAATAATGTGTAATTGCAAAATATTTTACCATAAAAGCGTTTTCATGGAATACCTACCTATAAGTTGTTAATTTTATTTGGATAAGGTTTTCAATCTCAGTTAATTTAAGTGATAAAGTAAAAAATAGGGAAAGAATATTGGATTTTTTAAATTCCTAAGCCCTAATTGTGTTTCTATGGTGCACCCGCAACATCTTCTGTATAATAAAACAAATACACAATTTAGTTCGTGGTCGTTCGTTAATGGATAATGGCGGCAACCAATACTCTTCTACCCGCTTCTAATTTAAAATTAATGTGCCGACTTACGAGGATACATAGCGTGCTATTGTTACAACGAGTAGACATATTTTTAGGATTTCTTAAGAAATGTCTGACTACAAAGGTGTTAGTTCCTACTTAGATGAGGAATGGCTTGCAGATTTGATTAAGGAATACGAAGAGGAAGGTAATTGATACCAATTTTAATATATATTAGTATCTAAGTGTGTTTAAAATGTTTGACTTCTTTGAATAACAGAGGTCTGGTATCGTATTACTTTTCATCATCATCTTCCGAGCTTTTTTTCTCAACTACGTTGGGGTCGGCTTCCAGTTATTTATACTTTTCAGAAATGTGAAATTCATAAAATAATTACCTATTGCATGTGTATATAAGTTAACCTAATAGATGACAATCTTCGAACCAAGTTTCTCAAAATGGTGTACATAACTAGCCTTATTTTATTCATTTATAACTTGCCTATACTTATCTATACTAATATTATAAAGCTGAAGAGTTTGTTTGTTTGAACGCGCTAATCTCAGGAACTACTGGTTCGATTTGAAAAAATCTTTCAGTGTTAGATTTATCGAGGAAGGCTATAGGCTACTTTTTATCCCGGTACGGGAAGTAGTTCCCACGGGATGCGGGTGAAACCGCTGGCAGAAGCTAGTCTTTATAATATAAATACCTATGGATTCAGTTTTACATTTTATAAGTTCCTCGCTCGCTCACGCCGTAATATTTTTTTGCAGTTAAAGAAGAAGCTTCTTGGCCGAACGTACATCTGCAGACAAAAACGCGCCAAACAGTATGGGAAATGTGCTCAATTCTTGACGTCGCCAGTAAGGGTGTTCCCGCTCAGGCCTGCAATCTGATGGAGCGCTACCTAGCACGACATGTGCGAAAGTTTTTTCAACAATCACGTGGTCAGTTGTCTTACATCGTTTAAAACCAACTTACTATGAGAAACCAACTGTTTACTATGAGTTTTCACATTCGATTTTCAAAAAAAATAAACTGGTCCTGCGGACAATTTTTTTAATTCACATTTTTTATCTCATTGAGTCGTGATCGGAGCTCAGTTCTTTAGATATCAATCGCTTAAGTGGAATTATCAGAATCAGATCAGGTCTTTTGTTAATTGACAGATATCGAGGAGTGGCGGAGATACAAGACTTTGGTACGTTCACGGTTGGACCACATAATGCTGGGCTGCGTGATTCTTGCTGGCAAGATGAGCAGTAACAACTCTTCATTGGCCGCGAACAGCGTCCATTACAATTTATTCAGAAAGGGCATAATATGCTACACCACGAAAGACATTGTGGAGTTTGAGTTCCATGTATTTAAAACTTTAGGTAAGTATGTGATTTATCGATTCATTTGGCTAGGTTATTTTTGACTTCTTTTCCAGGTTTTTCACGAGATGTTTTCCTTCAACCTTAATCAGTCATTGGTGTCCAAGATACAAGAGTGGTCTCATTGGTACTTGCCTGGCTAGTGGCTAGCTAGGCTGGTGCTTTGACCTCTAACCACGCTAACTTATAAGACAATGTTTAGTTTTGACAGTAAACAGTAAAACTGCCCACTGTTTCCAGATTTCCGCATTCCTTTGTGGACGACTCTGGACACCACCGAGTACCTCATGAAGCGTCTAGGAATCGAAGTCGGCAATGTGGTACTGGCAGCAAGCATGATGAATGACTTGGCTGAATACTATCGCTATGACATAGATTATCGAATTAGACTCTGGTCTTTGAGAAATACGCCGAGTTCTTCTACATCCCCGTCTCATATGCGTGAGTCAACTGTGTTTTTGTATTAGGTACCTACTAGCTTCCGCCCGCGGCTTCGCTCGCGTGATGTGTTGATAAAAGGTAGCCTATGTGTTAATCCAGGGCATTACCTATCTGCATGCCAAACAACAAAATCGGTCCAGCCCTTTTTACATGAAAGAACAACAAACATACATTCTCACAAACTCGCATTTATAATATCAGTAATATTAGTAGGATTACGTATTTAAAAAACGTGTTACAATTTTAAACATTGTTACGTGTACAGTTTCACGTGTCATTAGCCGTTTGACACGGTTTCACCCGTGTGCCGTGGAAACATGAAGATAGCCTGTTACTTTGAGACAGTGTAGCTTTCCAACAGTAAAGTATTTTTAAATCGGGGTATTACAAACAAACAAAAAATGATTCCTTTTTATTATATGTATTAAGTAGTGTAGAGTATAGTAGGTTAAAATCATCACGCATAATACTTATATGTTTTATTTTGCAGCCTATCCTAGACGTTTGCATAATATACATTTCTGCGCGGGCGTAGTGGCAGCTTCCATCAAGTTCATGGATTACCCGATGGATTCCCCTTCGGTCAGGCTGGCCCAACTCGTTCGCGCCAGCCCTAGCTACATCAGTGCTATTTCAAACGATATGTACTGGTTGGCGATGGCTCCCAACAAAAAAACCAAATCCCCGGATCCAATAGAACCATCATCCAAGAGAAGATGCCATTAAAATGATTATTTGGTAAATAATTTATTCGGTTTGCTTATTTACTCTCTACCTACACGAGAGAAGATCTCTAATCAGTAATTGCAAGCATGACTTTGTTCAATACGATATATTTTTTTAATCAACTAAATATGGAAGTTTTTTCTTTGTAAAGTAAAAAGATTTTATATTCCTGTAGTTCAACCCACGGCCCAAGAGATCAACTTTCCGCACCCGGCTCTACACTATCTGTGTACCAGATTTCCTTTTAACCGGTTAAATGTTTTTGCTGTGAAAGCGCTACAGATATAATTACTTTTGCAATTTTAATATACTTTTTTTTCAGGTACTAAGGGGTGGTTCAAGATAAGGTGATGCTGACTGAGGGTTTCACAATTTTACTATAAAAATAATAGCCAAGCCATAACCAGCTGTACCTGTCAGACAGGGAGCGGTCACGCGGTCAGTTTTGCGTTCTTTGTATCATATTACATGTAGGTGCCTATTTTGTGTGTTTTTTATGTCTGATAGACGTTTGCTTATCGTTATAGGTAAATGGCGAAACCCACCTTAATATACCTACTTAACTACCGGTATTGTATATTTGTATTAATATTTCCGTAAGTTTATTAATTTACGAAAATATGTGCGTAAAGTAATACAACTTATCTCTTGTTTAGAATCCTTCGAGAGTTACAATTTTCCTAGGGAATGTATAAACTCGTGGTTCTTATTATTTTCCGGTGAGATTTCCATTTTTTTATTTTTGTTAGTACCTATTATGTTATTTAGCTCGTGACTAAGAAACGCCTTAAAGAGTTGGCCGATCAAAGATACGACTTATCCAATGAATGGATATATACCTGGGGCCCGATTCTCCTAAGTTAATAATGTCAAAATTGAATAGAAATCGAATCGCAATATGATCACAATAGCAGTTTTAACCATATCGGCCATTCTGCTATTAATATAAGACCAATCGTATTCCAACGACATTCGATTGGTTTGCGATTGGTCTGCTATTTTGGTGATTTTGGTCTAACGGTAGTTTGCTCTAAAATCATATTGCAATAGTAAATCATTTGTAGACAAAATGATTCATTATTGAATGACAGAAAAGGATAGAAATGTTTATTTCAAAGAAAAAATAGCGGAATGCCACATACGCTTCAATCGTAATTGAGTCATGATTGGATCGCAGTCGAATGTGAATCGTTTGTCGCTGAAGTAAAATTAGGAGAATCGGGCCCCCGTATACTATTAACATTTAAGTTTATAAACTTGTTACAAACTCGTGTTACTGTAAACGTCTGAACTGAGGGACTGAGGGCCCAATGTTTTCTTCCTTTTTGCATATGTACCTATTGAACCTAGCATTATTTGTAAATAATGCGCAGACATTTTCTGTTTGCGAAAAAATATGTGCAAACAATTTTGGTAGAATCACGTCAATAGTACACGGTTAGATTGCTTTGTTATTAGTTGTTATTAAGGCTTATTAAAAGTTTATACATCCATTTAAAATGCTTTTCTTTTTTAAGTTTTCCTTTAAGTACTTATTAACATTTTCGCCTGATGAAAAATAAAATCATTGAGGCGTAGCGGAGAGGGGCTGAGCTGTGAAGAAAAGTAGGAGTGGTAGGAGTAGGTTCTTCCACTGAAGCGGAGCAGAGCAAGGTTACTGGATTTGAATTCTGCAACGGCCTCGCGACCGCCTCATGCTTGATAAGCGCCTGGTCTTTAAGTGTGTAGTTAAAGTTTAAAATTATTTAACAGAAAAAGTGCTCGCCGCTCGTGGCTGCCGCTGTATTAATATTTACTTCGTACTACGACTGTTACGAAGAACGAACTATGATTTAGTTTGTAGCATCGATAAAAGGAATCACTTCTAGCATCCAATCAGCAGTTTTTGACATTAATTGTGGTTTGCGCACTTGCCACGCACAGCATTGTCGATTTGTCAACTGCAAATACTTGGTAGGTATTTACTGGTAAAAATAGAAAACTAGGATCCGTTTTCACATATAGGGTATGTCCGTGTTCACACAATAAGGCCCGGTTGTTCGTACGTTACGATAAAGTTAAAGTTAAAATTTAACCGATGTCAATTTTGACCACGGTTAATTTGACGTTTTTACTAGGAAAATTTTTTAACGTTTGTAAAACTAACTGGTACTTCAAACAACGTTTTTTGAATTTAAACCCTGTTAATTTTACTGTAACTAGAATTTAATCCTAACCTTAACGTAACTGAGCTTCGAACAACCGGGCCTAAGAATTTAATTTTCACCAAAGGTTAGGTGTCCCTTATAATCTTAAAATTTTACTTAAACTTGGGGGCCCGATTGATACCTGCCTAAACAACCCCTATCATTATAATGACAGAATACAAACATATTTCGAATCGTTTCTAGAGATGTATAGTGAAATAAACGAATTTTTTGAAAGTTCAGAAGCTGTGGAAGTTGTGGTTATTAAATAATAATCATTAGAAGACCACGTATCTAACGTGAAAGAGCAAAAGAGTGAGAAATACGACGATCATGACTTTTTATATGATATAGGGTTATCACTTGCTATCAATGCATTTGCTAGGTCGTGATGTCGCTGAATTATTCAAAAATAGGAAGTCCTGCATGTCCATAAATACACAGACCGGAAGTCGGTTTAATTTTTTTGTGAAAAGTTTTTTTCTTCTGTAAGAAGTTTTGTCCTCGTTTTCTCTTCTCTGCCAAAATAAGGCCCGGTATCCACCAAAGCGGAGAGGAGAGGAGACGAGAGGAGATGTGTTTGAATAAACCAATCCGATTTCGTTATTTTCACATCTCTTCTCCGCTTAGCTTTGGTGGAAATGGGTCAAGCGGAGAGGAGAGGAGATGTCTCATTTTTCTATAGAATTTTGTGCAGCGAGCGAGCAAGCGGCGTGGCAGAGCGGAGAAGTGTCTAGTCGGGCGGCCGGACTGCGCTGACCCCGCTGCCTTCTCCGCGCGCCTCGCACGTCCCGAAACGTCCTTCGATTGACTGGCTGCTTTCGTAGACAGAGCTACACACAGCTCACATCTCCTCTCCGCAACGCATCTCTTCTCCGCTTTGGTGGAAATAACCTGCCAGCTTTGCGGCACATCTCCTCTCGTCTCCTCTCCTCTCCGCTTTGGTGGATACCGGGCCTAAACCTATATTTCCAACAATAAAAAACCCAAAATTAACCTTTTTTTTGGCCTTAGGTCTTTCGACCGTACTGCCTCAAAATTAACCTCACTCAATGTACCTACACATACACATCAGATGACCTCTTACTGTTTTATTGCATAAAACAAAGCGTAAAGTACTTAGTTAAAATAACATTACAAGATAATGTATTCACAGGTTTTAGTAATCTATAGGTACTAATATTATAAAGCTGAAGAGTTGGTTTGTTTCTTTGATTGAACGAGCTAATCTCAGGAACTACTGGTCCGATTTGAAAAATTATTTCACTGTTAGATAGCCCATTTATCGAGGAAGACTATATGCTACTGTTTATCCCGGTACGGGAAATAGTTCCCACGGGTTGCGGGTGAAACCGTTGGCCGAAGCTAGTAAATACTAAATTGACGTTTATTTCTTAAGAAATACTGAAAAATCATTTATCGATATAATGTCGACTTTGCATTATCGTTTGTAGAACTAGTAATCTGTGACAAACTTACTCCATGTAGGTATAAGTGTGGTGAAGATGAATTTAGGTAGTAGTCAAATTGGGGGAGCCCTTATTGTAAGTAGCATTTAGATAGGGAAACGGTAAGAGATTGTTGGTGAAAACGGGCTTTAAACTTTGGTTCTTCTTCTTTCGTGTCGATGACATGTCTTAACGTGAGACTACACTTTGTCAGCCCAATATGCCGCCATACCGAGAGCACGCCCGTATGCACTCATTAGGCCCTCCCGCGAGCAAGTTTCATGGCACAGTGGACATGCGATGAGGTGGGACATGGTCTGCACAGCAGCTCCACACTCGCACCCAAGGTCCGCTTCGCCCGTGAAACCCCACCTGGGCCGATTGTCTTTGCTCCGGCCCACCTGTGTTCGGAGTTTGTTTAAGGACCGCCAAACTCTTCACGGAAGATCGTGTCCAGGAGGTGGACAAACGGAGAGGGCAGTGAACTTCTCGACCGCTAAAGATCCCATCTGGCTAGAGCGACCTCACCATCGACAGGAGCAACGATTTTGTAAAAAACCCCTCCCCAGGTCGTGCTCGTCAGCCTTCGCAACATTTATTACCAGGAGAATGCCTTAAAACCAAACCCCTTAAAAACTCGGTCCTGCGTATTCCACCTGCGCAACACAGAAGCGAGTCGAACCCTTAACATCCAGTGGCGAGGTGTACCTATCAGACATTGCAAGCTTCCAAAATATCTGGGTGTAACTCTTGACAGGGGCACGATTCTCCTAATTTTACTTAAGCGACATACGATTCACATTCACTGCGATCCAATCACGACTCAATTACGATTGAAGCGTATGTGGCATTCCGCTATTTTTTCTTTGAAATGGACGTTTTTATCCTTTTCTGTCATTCAATAATCATTTTGTCTGCAAATGATTTACGATTGCAAAATGATTGTACAGCAAACTACCGTATAGACCTAAATCACCAAAATAGCAGACCAATCGCAAACTAATCGAATGCCGTTGGAATACGATTGGTCTTATATTAGTAGCAGAATGCCCGATATGGTTAAAACTTTGACATTGTTAACTTAGGAGAATCGGGCCCCAGGTGGCTCAATTTGGTGAAAACGAAATTCGTAATATGTGTTCCCTAAATGCTCTTAGGGGATCCTTTTTAGGCATTTGTTGGTGAAAATGGGCATTAATTGTTAATGAGGTTGTAGCGGTACTACAACTGTCAACACCGCCATCTACACAGGCGCCGTCGCAACTCTCAAACAACTATCCTGCATCGCACATGCAGTGTTCGCGCGCACGTTAATACGCATAGATCACCCCGACAACAACTGTCGGGGCAGTAGCCCACCGGACAAAAACACCTGTCCGGTCGGAGGATCCTCCCTTTAGTGCGAGGTATGATGAGCTTTACTCTCTGCTCTCATACCTCCACAGTGGTGACCCCGACGTGATGTGAACACGCAACCTTCGAGCTACGTGACGTCATCAGCAAGACCTTCCTCAAGCTTTCGAGCGACGAGTTCTTCAGCCAGCCAGCTTCAAATGGGTATCCCTGACCACCAGCATGTTGCGGACGCACATACCTGGTCAGCACCCTCAGCCACATCCAGCGACCTAGGCTCCAGCTCACTGCACTTCGGCCGGTCGAGTATCTCCCTCGCCGAAGCAGTCGCTAGCCACTAGCGCGGCGCTGTGCAACTCTCGCAGCGCCGGTCCCGACTCACTGGGATTCGCAGCACCGCCGTAGCAGCCAGTTCCGACTCACCGAGAACCTCGCGGCAACGCCTTGGCAACAAGACTAGCTAGCACTTCAAGAACTTGTACCATCGACCTCCGGTCTCCGGAGGGGAGTGATGTAGCGGTACTACAACTGTCAACACCGCCATCTACACAGGCGCCGTCGCAACTCTCAAACAACTATCCTGCATCGCACATGCAGTGTTCGCGCGCACATTAATACGCATAGATCACCCCGACAACAACTGTCGGGCAGTAGCCCACCGGACAAAAACACCTGTCCGGTCGGAGGATCCTCCCTTTAGTGCGAGGTATGATGAGCTTTACTCTCTGCTCTCATACCTCCACAAGGTACTTAAATTATTGATTCTAATAAAAGTTAAAAAAAATAAAGCTATGCAATAAAATAAAATCAGCGAGGATCGTGCCCAAAAGGCTGGCTGCATTGCCACGCTAGATGGCAATGGCAATGCATATTCTTTGGCAGAAGAATAGGCCAGCCTTTTGTTCACGAGTCGACTCCACTAATCGTTTGCTAATTTCATTAAATAGTCTGTGGGCACTTGGGCCCCAAGGTCCCAAGGTGTCAACCCCAAACGGTTCAAACATGTAAAAAATTGCCAGTACTATTAATTAAGGGTCTACACGGTGCATGTAGCTGGAGCAAGTTAAAATGCGCAATGTGATGTCGAGGGACCCGCACGTTCTTAAAATGCATTTAACCTGCGCATGTGCCTCAACATGTTCAAGCTACTTGCACTGTGTAGATACAATACATCCTTAGTTTTCTACCGTAGTTTTTTAGTTTAATTTGTCGTAGTACTCGTAGGGTCCGTTCAGACAGACCGGCTCGAAGAGAAGAGCAAATTCTTAACACGTGGAAAATCGAGTACTTAGGGTCCGTTCAAACAGACCGGCTCGGAGAGCAGAGCAAATTCTTAACACGTTGAAAATTGAGTACTTAGTATTTGAAGTAAGGTTTATTTTTGCATGCGCACTGCTTTTGTCATTGAGAATGCTCGAATGCGCTCGGTGTGAAATAATAAGAGGAGCCGACCGGCTCCGATCGTGTATTTTTTCTTGACGTTTGGCTCCGTTTTCATGCTCTTTAATGCTCGCGCAGCGGATCAGCTCCGGTCTGTGTGAAAAGAAAAATGCGCGCCGATGCTCTCCGACCCGGTCTATCTGAACGGACCCTTAGTGTTTGTATTAAGGTTTATTTTTGAATGTGCACTGCTTTTGTCATTAAGAATGCTCGAAAGCGCTCGGTGTGAAATAATAAGAGGTGCCGACCGACTCCGATTGTGTATTTTTTCTTGACGTTTGGCTCCGTTTTCATGCTCTTTAATGCTCGCGCAACCGATCGGCTCCGGTCTGTGTGAAAAGTAAAATGCGCGCCGATGCTCTTCGACCTGGTCTGTTTGAACGGACCCTAGAATTTCAGCAGAGTATTTTTAGATACCAAATCTGTTGCTTAGGATCTTTTTAAAGTACGTACCTATGTCACTTGTTGCTACCAAACGTTATTGAAAAGTAAATATCGAATAATGAATCGATTCTAAATATAACTAGCTTTATTCTTTTCAGTTAAATCATAGACAATAGCGAACAAACGATCTATTAGATGGGTTATGTTATTAAATTATCTTTATCGTTTGACCTGTGTGATTTCGAAGTTTTATTTTCCGGACCTGACCTCCAATGGTGAGCCATTGGTGTATTTCTAAAGATGGGTGAAGTTGGATCTCCGGGATGAGCCTCGTGGCCTGGGCTAGGATGAGCGTCGTGGCCTGCGCCGTGGGGAGTCACATGTGGAGGGCCGCCAGGATGGGCCTGTTCGGGATCTAAGTCTCCGATAGCCGTTGAGATGTATGAGTCGTTAACGAATTGAGGCGGAAATTGACTAGTGTCTGTGGGAGTGTACCCCTCGCCTCCTTCTTGTTGCGGTGGTACGAATACTTGCTTCACTGGATCGTAACTGTACGAACCGAAGATTGCACTAAAAACAATAAAAATTAAAAATATATACTGAAGCAACGATGGTGCTTATTCTTATTTACCACCAAACTCATCTGTTTGGATATGAAGCTCATTTCATTCAGTCTCATTTTAGCTAAACGATTTAACCAACTGAAGAGACGGAACAAGACCATCGCTCATTCTCGTCTGCGCCCTCTGCTTGAGGGCCAAAAATATATAGGTACTAGGTACATACTGGTTCTACTAGTAAGCATTATAACAATACTCTTAAAAATACGTACGGTTTAGAGCCTTCTTCTACTACAAAGCGTTTGAGAGATTCTCTTCTGCCATTTACACCGTTATATCTACAACAAAGTTTGTAAATAAGTACATCAATTATCCATAAATACTCTCTCAGCTTTATAAAATATATTTATACGTACTGCACTAGAGGCTGTAGAACACAGGTAATAAAAAATACAAATAAAAACATTTTATAAATTTTATTAATAACTTCGCAATAACTTTCTGAACATTTTGCAAAACTATAAATATTTTCAATGTATTTTTTTACAGTATGCCATCAAAGTTTTATAAGTATTAAATTCAAATGGTTTTTTGCGAGTAATAAATAGGTATATTTTTACGTTCTTAACAGTTTTTGCAATGTTAACCAATTAGCACTGAAAACGCGGTCCCATTTAACCCTTGCAGTGAGGAAATGTCGCTGGAATACGATTGGTCTTATATTAGTAGCAGAATTAAAATTTCTATTGAGATTCAGTTGTTATTCAACTGACACATTTTTAACTTAGCAGAATCAAGCTCCTGTTGATTGATACACCCGTGCAACGGAGAGCACCTGAATGTCGTGCGCCTGGTCTACCTCTGGTGGGGTCGATCCGACCTCATCTGAATCCGATCGAAATCGAATCCGGGTACTTTCTTCCCGTAGTACTGCCAACCTGTCTACTAGTACCATGGGAGAGAAAAAACTACTCGTGGTACTACTATCAAGATTATCCATCTTATTATAAAACGTGGTTTTAAAAAAGTACCAGGTTTAAACTACCGTCCCGAACAAAGTTAGTGGTCTAAGGCCCGGTTGTTCGAAGCTCGGTTACGTCAAGGTTAGGGTTAAATTCTAGTTACAGTAAAATTAACAGGGTTTAAATTCAGAAAGCGTTGTTGAACGTTAAAACTTCATAATAAAAATGTCGAATTAACCGTGGTCAAAAGTGACGACGGTAAAATTTTAACTTTAACTTTACCGTAACGTACGAACAACCGGGCCTAAACCTATTACCTACTAAAGTGGGTACTTCTTAAAACCACGATTTATAATAAGGTGGTTTAGGTTTTTTTTCAACCCTTTTGTTGCAAAAGTTGATTTCGTCATCCTAGAAAGAGTATGAGGGATTTTCTTTTTCATTCTTCTTTTCCTAGCTAGATCCATGCTAGATCGCATTGACCTTAGAACGGGACTGCAAGGAACGGAACGTCACAGTATACTCGTATTTGATCTGTCATCAACAATTTAAAAAATAAAAAATAGGGAACAAAAGGAGGAAAGAAGTCAGTCAGATTATTATCCGAATGTCCCGAGAGGATTGGAAAACAATTTGTCCAGAAATCTGAATTTCTATGGAATTTTTTGGGTCTCGGCTCAAAGGACTCGGTGCAATAATTTTTTTTTTACTTGGCAAAGGCTCACTAACGTCAGGTACAACGCCATCTGTCACTTTTTTGGGAGTAATTTTTTGAAAAGAAAACCTCCCTTCGATTGATTTTCTTTTTCATATTTTCCTGGCTGATGCCTAGATGGTGCTGATTTTGGTACGTTATTGGAAGTATCGGAACGTCATAGCCGATTAAAATAATTGAAAATAGGGAATAAAAGGAGACAAGAAGTCAGTCAGATCTTAATGTCCCAAGATTTGTGTCATTTCTTTTTGTAGGATTTATTTATTTGTCTAAACACATAAACATGGATTATTGCGATTATTGTTATATTTGGTATCATTATCACGTCATTCGAAGATGACACTGTTAGTTCCAATGGTTCCACTTTCCACCACTAATTTTAAGTATCTTGTCAAGTGTCAGATTGTACTATGCTGACAGTTACAATACAATCATGGTACCTACATTGTCACATTTATTTCCTGCGTGAAATGGAACCACTATTTTGTTTGAGAAAATTTACCTATGGCTGGCTGTCATTCATGGTTTATTTTCGTCATTTGTGAAGTGTATTCATTTCTTTATTGTTGGGGACTTACAAAATTCCTTGTATCCTTGAACTTATTATATAAAAATAGCGAAAAGAAGCGATTTCAACGAATAATTTATTACAACTGATAAAAAAGTCCAATCTTTAAAATCCTTTGTACGAATTCAAAGTTGATTGTGTTGTTATTTTTCACTATATTATTCTGGGACAAAGTCAAGAATGTCTAGATAGTAAATGGCTGCGTATTGTGATTAGGCGTAGAAACGTGTTGTTTTTTTATATTGCTGAATGAATATGGCACATTTCGGCAAACGCGATGTTACGTACAGCGCTCTGGACAACGAATTAACTCCGCCACTGGCGGGACTGGGTGACACCACGAATGCTCCTCCTACGTTCATCACCCTGGACCACGAGCACGAGGATGCCAACAACGTAATCATCCACAAAGTGCCCAAGAACAAAGGTACGCAACAATAGCACCATGGCACTAGTCTCTTTTCTTTGTTCACCTCCACATGAGTTACTTATCATACGAACAATATTTTGGCGTGTTGTTTTCGCATGCAAGGCCATCTGAAATTTATTGCTGTATCATCAGCTGGGGTGACTGTATTCTGTTTATAAATAACTTTTGTTTGATGATATCGTATTTTGAGTTATTATTGAACATAATTGTCTTGTTGCAGGAGGATGGACTCATATAGAGGATTTAGACTCCTTTTTTACAAGAATGTACAGATATTATGTCCGCGGGGGATTTTACCCGATGATTATGTCTGATTTATTTTATTTGCTGCAATTTATTTTCATTGTGTGGTTTTCCACATTTTTGGTCTACTGTGTAGATTATGCAAAATTGTTTAGAAATGATCCAAATGCCAACAGGAGTGAGAAACTTAGTTTAAATGATGTAATATATCCTCCATCAGTGTGTGTGAACAGCGTAGCCTGGAAGTGGTAAGTATCTATTGTATACACATGCAATGCGAACTATATTTAAAACAACCCAAATCTTTTAAAAATTATTGCTCAATATCCATTAATATTTTGCAACAATATCCTACTGTATTCCACAACACTTCCAATCAATATTTTGCAAGAAAATTTTGAATGCCTTGCAACTTTAACTAAATTATATTAAAGTAATGTTCTAATAGACACATTTGCTAATTAAATAATTAAATCTGTAAAATACTGTGCCATTACTAGGTTCAAATTGTCCCAAAACACACAACAAATTTTATTGTATTAGCTATTTTCCTGATTTCTAACTTGCGCTTATTGGGAACTACTGCCCATACCTAGATGAAATATGGCCTATGTTACTTATTATATTTTTCCAATAGTGAAAGAATTTTTCAAATTGTTTTTGTAGTTTTCTACCTTTACAAACTTATTTTTTTTCTCTCTATTACATTAGTATAGATTTCTTCAAGCCTTTAAAGTTTTAATTTATTGCTATGTAGAATATGTGCAAGAAATAACCCTTGTACGTAATATTGTGTGATGCATTAAAGAGTGCATCAATTGCCATTCAACATCAATTTATGCTGTCAATCTTAATGGAATGCCAACCTTTCTGCACACATAGCGAGCGGTTATGCGCATCAATTCTGGCATAAGCAGTAGCATGTTTGATGTCCTTTGTAGCTAGTTGAATGGATTGGGATGATCTCCCTTATCTCCTTTATGGAAACGTGGTTTATTTGAAACTTTTTACATAATTGGGACAATTGATTGTATTAATAGTGTTGTTCAATTGAAAGTCTTATTGCATCAGAAATTTAGCTTTTCCACAAATTTGCAGCATAATGTTTGTCTTATTTTATTTATTTAAAATAAAATAAGACACGTTTGTCTTAACGACTGTTAAAATAATCATTTAAAAGTGTCTTTGTCATCTTTTGGTTACTAACTATGGATTTCTATAAGTTATCTATCCACTCTTTCGTAATTAGAGATTGAAATAAGACATAATATTTTCTATGAAGCTAAGTCAGATTTCGGTATCTAATCGCAAACGAGTGGATAGAGAGGTTATAGAAATCCATCTTAAGCCAAACATCTCTAGTGCAGGGTAATTTTATGATAATTTATTAAAAGTGTGCATGCATTGCGAATGTTATGTGTATCTAAGCTCAGCCAATGTTTACAAGAGATTCAATTTATTTTAGGTGGTGTCTCATTACCCTGTGTGCTGTCATTTGGCTGATGAGGCTGTTTATATCAATATACCATTTATATTATGCCTACGACACCAAATTATTTTATAATAATGCGTTAAAAATTAAAGAGGTGAGTTGACAAAGTAAAAATAAACTAGATTATACTTATTAATATAAAAAATGGCTGGATGCAGCATAAAAGCTACCAGAGTTGATCAGATGTTATGGTAAAGGTTGTGGTTAGGTAGCTGATGTAGGTCTTTTAACCTAAATCAGTCCTTAACCACCAACCTGCATTAAGCAAGCGTGGTGATTAACGCACAATCCTTCTTCGTGTGAGAGGAGGCCTGTGCCCAGCAGTGGGACGATAAAAAGGCTGTAACTGTAACAGTCTTGTTGTGTCGTTATGTGTTGATTGTGGTCAGCATTAGGTTTATATCTGGAGTGGATGATTTGCCTCCACCAGATTCTGTTTATCATGTATCTTATGAAAATCCACGGAACAGGTTTATATTCATTCGTAGATACCTATTGCTGAGATGATGATTAATACATATAATAGTAAGTCTTAAAAATATCTTTACAGTTTGTCGATTATTGTATTTCAGAGTGATTTAGTTTGGATTAACTGGTCCACAATACAAGACAGAGTGCGAGAGGCACAGCCGGAACATCATATGTGCGTCCATAAGCAAGAGATCAACGAATTAGATATATATCATCGTATACTCAGGTAAGTTATTGCCTTATTTATTTATTGGCACAACTTCTTCCTCCTGCCCTGTTCCCAATTTTATTTGAGGTCGGCGCAATATGTATTTCGCTTTCATTCTTCCCTGTCACTCGTCATACTGACATTCACCCCCTTCTAATTCATGTCATCTTTCAGGCAATCCATCCATCTTTTCTTAGGTCTTCCTCTTCCACTCCATCCATTTACATTCATACTTAGCATTCACTTTGTTGCATGCGTATCATCCCTCCTCATTATCCCGTATCATCATTTATATGCACAACAACAGCTTTAAATACAGCATGGATACAGAAAAAGTCATCTCCCAAGCCTTGCCTCAAAAGTATATACAATGACTGTAACTCAGGCATGCCCCGCATCATGTGTTTACTGCCCAGCAATCAGTTCATTATACATTCCCTACTTATACTTCAGATATAACAATAATGTATAGGTAGTTTATACACAATATGTATGGGACACAAACTTGGGGCTCGCATTTATTTACTGTTTACCACTGTAAGATATTATTTACTCTTCTGCAATAACTTTTGTATGTCAGTTTATTTGTATTCATTAAGCTTTGATGCTTGAAAAGTTTCTTCGCCAGATGTAAATTGTCCTAGGTTAAACAACATATGCATTTGCTTAGTACAGTAAGCTATTGAAGTTTCATACATAGTTTTACAGTATTAAAAGTATAACAGTTACTTTACAACTGAAACTAAATAATATATTCTTAACTTATTTAATGTTGAAAAATATTCAATTCACGATACTACTATTTATTTAGGGTACGTTTTGGTGGCCGACCGGACATGCCGCGACTGAATTAAATAGGTCGCGGATGCATAACTGGTTTGTATGTATTTATATGAAACTCTTTTGAGTCGAAGCGGCAGCAGGACGTGCAGTTGCCCTCAGATATCGACTGTTTTCATGCAGTCGTGGCGTGTGGGGTGGTATTGCAGTCGGCAGCTAGCATTCACAACGTACATATAATATTATTTTTATAGTGTTGTGTAATACAGGACTAACCTACTTCAGACACCGGTCTCTATATTTAAAGCAACTTGTATCCAATAAATTCATGTTTTTTTAATGATGAGAAATAAATAAAATTGATTGATTGATACTTATTGTACAAAAGTCAACAGAGTGATGAGAAACTATCTCTTTACATTACAGATTTACAAATTATATGGTGGCCATGGTGAATAAAAACTTGCTTCCCCTGCAAATACACGTGCCTTGCATAGGTGACTTTCAGTACTTATCCAGAGGCTTGCAATGGAACATAGAATTTTTGCTATTTTGTAAGTATGACAATTTTTTGTTAATCACGTACGCCTAAAGTATTATTGAACGGTTTATTCATAATATAAAAACATGCGAATGTAACTTTACCGTATTTACGATTAAACAACCACAGCAGAGTTAACCTATTTTTATACATCTATTTATTTATTAGCAAATCAACTGAATATAAAACATAACTATATAAAAAACATAAAGTGTAGTAAAATAATCGTTTAGTTACAGCTACCAAAATTAAAAAAATATATTTTTACACAAGTCAAAGCCAGATCATTTTATTTCATTTAGGCCTTTTCATGCAATTATGAACGTTGCCTTCACGTTGCTGACTCCAAAAGAACTTCCTGTGGGGAAGAATGGGCAAGAAACTCAATGTTCTCACTTTTGAAACCTAAAACCTTATTTAAACAAAACTACTTTTACGGATTTTATCGCGGTTATATTAATATTATTTAATCCCGACGTTTCGGATCCTTAACAGCATCCATGGTCACGGGCAGACTAAAGACGAGAGATGACGCGATAAAATCCGTAAAAAGTAGTTTTATTTAAATCTATACTAATACTAGCCGTTCCCCGCGGTTTCACCCGCGTCCCGGTGTATTTTTTGCCGCCCTGGTACATGGTGAGCAGTAGCGTCTACACTCGGTATTGGTATACTCATATAAGTTATGCTACCCTGGTACATGGTGAGCAGTTGCATCGAAATTTCGTTATTGGTATACTTATACTCCGGTAAATTCTGCTGTCCTAGTACTTTACTTTTGTGGTTCTGCGGCATTCCGTAAGTTGGTTTTTGTCTAATCACTCCCGTCCCGGGAATCAGGGGTGGACTACCCCTAACATTTAGGGGGATGAAAAATAGATGTTGGCCGATTCTCAGACCTATTCAATACGCTCACAAAATTTCATGAGAATCGGTCAAGCCGTTTCGGAGGAGTATGGGAACGAAAACTGTGACACGAGAATTTTATATATCTATACTAATATTATAAAGCGGAAGAGTTTGTTTGTTTGTTTGTTTGTTTGTTTGTTTGTTTGAACGCGATAATCTCCGAAACTACTGGTTCGAATTGAATAATTCTTTTTGTGTTGGATAGTCCAGTTATCGAGGAAGGCTATAGGCTATATAACATCACGCTACGACCAATAGGAGCAAAGATATAGTGGTAAATGTGTAAAAAACGGGAGAAATTATTTCATCTTTGAAGCCTTCCGTTGCGTGCGCCGTGAAAACGGTTCAAGATACACAAAAAATATGTATTAAGGAATAATAGCTCTTTTAATGATCTAAAAAACAGTCCGCGACAGTGTATGTCTATCTTTTAAGATTAACTCACAAAAACCGTTTTTATGGTACCTAATTTGGTCGAAATAATTTGTTTAAGTTGTATCAACATAATAATATTAATCTTTATTCAAATAAATATGTTGTTGGTTAAGAGTACTAAATTGTGAATAAAATTGTCTTTGACATAACTTAATTTCAACAAAAAACTTTAAAGATTACAATGATAAATAACTCCGAAACAAAACCAACTCGCTCTCTGCGCTGGCCGGCGCGGCGGGAGAGAGGCGGTGCTTACGGGCAAGCCGGGAGGGGGGTGTAGCTCAACGAGATACCATGCCGCGCGGCTCACTCGCGCGGTCGGCTCCCTACTGAACGGTTGAATGCAGCGCTGATTTGTTTATGCGATATAATTATCATCGTAATATTACTTTTTAAACACAGTTTCATTTTGTAGTTGTTTTCTATATAGTAGGTACTTTGTTTGTTTTAGGATAGTATTTAGTTACACAATAATAACACTTTTTTGTTTTCATGTACCTACATTATCTATATATATAAAAGAAAGTCGTGTTAGTTACTCCACTTATAACTCAAGAACGGCTGAACCGATTTAGCTGAAAACTGGCAGGGAGGTAGTTTAGAGCCAGGAAAAGGACATAGGATAGTTTTTATTACAAAAAATAAAAAATACAATTTATTCCGGACATACAGCGCCATCTATTGTTTAAACCAAAAATCTGCCGGATGCCACTATTCCACGCGAACGAAGTCGCGGGCAAAAGCTAGTTAGATTATAAAGCTGAAGAGTTGGTTTGTTTGTTTGATTGAACGCGCTAATCTCAGGAACTACTGGTCCGATTTGAAAATTTCTTTCAGTGTTAGATAGCCCATTTATCGAGGAAGGCTATAGGCTTTTTATCCCGGTACGGGAAGTAGTTCCCACGGGATGCGGGTGAAACCGCTGGCAGAAGCTAGTGTCTAATATTCGAGTAAGTGTCAGGTCAAACTGTAGGTCCCGGCTGTCATTGAACATCCGGCAGTCATTGGCAGTCGTTGCGGGTAGTCAGAAGCCAGTAAGTCTGACACCAGTCTAACCAAGGGGCATTGGGTTGCCCGGGTAACTGGGTTGAGGAGATCAGATAGGGTAGTCGCTCCTTGTAAAGCACTGGTACTCAGTTGCATCCGGTTAGACTGGAAGCCGACCCCAGCATAGTTGGGAAAAGGCTCGGAGGAGGATCAAAATTTACAACCTTGTTCCTTTTCACAGATAGTCCTTGGAGTCCTTGGGAGAACTGTTGGCAGCTGCGAGCATGTTACAAGGATCATTCGAAGCGGATGCTCTTAGCTCGCCAGCTTGAGAGGCAGATCCTATGGCTGGCGGTAGTCAACTTGCTGCTTGCGCCTCTTATACAAGCCTGGCAGATACTATACTTCTTCTTCAACTATGCTGAGGTTCGTTACGTTATATTTTTACTAGCGACGGGATGACAATATTTCCTCACTGTTTGTAGAATGTTATTAATATAATATACATAAAAATCTTCTTGAAACACTATCTGATAAAAAAACCGCATGAAAATCGGTTGCGTAGTTTTGAAACATTTAAGCGTACAAAGGGACAGGGATATATGGGCAGAAAAAGCGACTTTGTTTTATACTATGTAATAATTATATGGGGAGACAGGTATTCAGTGACTTTTGACCAAAGAAATTTTCTTTTTATACTCATTAGTTTAATCACAATAGCAAAACAGCTGTCTGAAAATTAGGGCGAAGTTCAAAACAGCTGTTAAGTTATTGTGATTAAACTAATCGGTATAAAAAGTTTAAAGTTGTTTGTAATCATTTCATAAGAATCACATGTTCAAGTATCGTTTCCTAACTACCGGTCACTCTATATACTTGTTTCGCTAATCTACAGTTATAAGTGCGAATTTGCGTTTATTTTTGTGGCGGTTCCACCCTAAAACATCTGGCTTGAATTTGATACATTTCTCATAACAGTGGGAAGTAAAGAGTATTTGAACATTGTTAAAATGCACGTGAAAATTCATATTAAACATGAACATGTTTAATATGAATTTTCACGTTTCATTTTCGAAGTACTTAAATCGTTTTTTAGTAAAACGGCTAGCGAACTGGCGCCAAATATATGATGGCATACAGTAATAATTGTTTTTATGTCATGCAAGCCTACGCGATGACTACCCGTCAGAAGTTAGTAGGTCTGACAACCAGTCCTACTTGGGGTATTGGGTTGCCAAGGTAACTGGGTTGAGGAGGTTGGATAGGCAGTCGCTCCTTGTAAAACACTGGTACTCAGTTGCATTCGGTTAGACTGGAAGCCGACCCCAACATAGTTGGGAAAAGTCTCGGGAGATGATAATGCAAGCCTGTGCGAAGCATATTTTTATTTACCTATTCAATCTTGCGACGTTTTACTCATTGCGACATGTTCTACTGTAAATTGCTTTATTTGATGTCTTATGTGTCTATCAATATTATAAACCTTAGTGAGGAACTAGTTTATTCCGGTTCAATTGTAACCTTGACCACTAAATGTTGACCTTGCGTGATTTAATATTAATCAATAGTTTTCTTTTTAAGTTTTTATTGAACTTGCAATGTATGTTATAGTAAACTGTGCGTTTGTGTGAGTTTGCTCAATTTAGGAGCAGATATCTTTAATCGATTCAGCTGAAATCATACAGTACCACTATACCTAAGTAATGTTTTTTTATAAATAATATTAAGCTTGTGAATTCGTTAACTATGCTAGCGTCTAAAGCGACCTCACATCAATATTGCTATGCGTGAGAATAGAATGACCGTTAACCATTGGGCTATTGCCGGTATAAAATAAAACCTTAAGGGTTAGTTGTATCATTTACCTAACTATAACCGAACTATTTTCAGTTGTCAAATCGCCTATTTAACAAATAGGCGGCAAGTACTTATACAGCTTGTTATTATTATCGTTTCACTCAAATGGTGCAACTCACTCTTCAAATTACATTTTCTTCTATATTTCATCTGTGTTTATATTTTCTACTGCTGAGCGTAGGCCTCCCTTAAGGAATGCCAACCAACCCGGTCATGAACCCGGCAACTCCCACCTTCTTCAAATCTGCCTACATTCAGTAGTGGACAGCAATTGCCTGATATGATGATATTTTTATGCCTAATTGAAATAAAAAGAATGACTTTGACTTTGAATTTTAGCACGCTTATATATTAGCTTCACTTTAACAGCTGTATGTATGTATGTAGCTGTATGTATGCAGCAGTATGTAAGAAAATCTTGGAATCTTAATTTGACTCACTTCCCGGTCTTCGATTAGGATGAAATTTTGCACACGCTCTGAGTTCTGATGACAATACATGGCTAGCTAAGAAACGTCATTACAAATCCAATATTTCGGCATCCCCAAGATGGCGGACTGGCTTTTTGAAATTATAAGAAAATGAAAGATTATAAGAAGCGTGTTTTTTTTTTATACAATTTGTTACATATTATTTCAGTTAATAAAACGGTCGCCCGCGTCCCTCGGTCTGCGTACATGGTCTTTGTACGCGAGGATCACGTTGCGTCACTTCAACGAGCTAGAGCACGAACTCCGGGACCGACTGAACAGAGCTCACAAGCCGGCTACCAAGTACCTCGGAAGTTTCTCCTCGCCCATCACTACTGTCATTGCTAAGTAAGTCACGTTTTATTCATTTACTAGCGACCCGAACCTTTCTATTTAATCAGTCTTTCTGTTAAAAAAATCCTCATGAAAATCAGTTGCGTAGTTTTGAAGATTTAAGCGTACAAAAGGACATAGGGCACAGATTATATAATAGTTACTACGTAACAGATAAATCACTCCATACAAAAAAGTCCATACCTACTGTTATAAGCACCTACAAGTTCCCCAACTACCTACAAATTCCTAGCTGCGTTATAAAATGAACCTTAAAAGCTCGAGCGCTTGATTGTTATTCCAATGCGATAGCGCACAGTTCAGTGACCGCAACCGTGCCGTGGCCGTGCTTAGGGTTGCTTCTTACAATTTATTAATATTTAAGTAGGAAAACAAAGTTACGCTTATTTTAAGATAGCCTTTTTTAAAACTGAGTTTTTTAATAAAAAGTAATATCAAGAATATTTTTCTTTAGTTAACTATTGTATTGCCTACTAAAATGGAGTATGGGTACATATTACTAAATATTACCTAATACGTAAGCATAGGTAAGTACTTAAGTAAAGCTTTGGTCAAAATCAAAGGCGGTATACCCCATATGGTACAACTCCGTCGAGTGTTGATACATACCTACCTAAAATTGGTTTCTGCGTAGCGACACGCGTAATGTTCCGAGTCGTCATTAAGTTGGACCAGAACTATACCTACTTACACTCGAGATGTGTTTTGAGCTACAAAACTCACAATACAGTTCATGTAACTAAGTAGGTATCTACCTAAAGTAAAATAAGTACCTAATGATCTCTGTTGTTAAAATCATAAAGTAGATAAGTATTAATTTATTAAAAAAAATAGAATTACTAGATAAGATCATAAATATAAAATGTTTCTAAATCTTACAATAGTCGCATATAAACCAACACAACTCAAAATAATACATCAGTTTGTTAGGTAGCTTAAAAAACTAATAAAAACCAACAGCATAACATGTCACGAAATATAAATAATAATATTGGAACGCGCGCGGCGCGTGAAAGCCCTGAGCCGCGTGGGGTTACCGGTAACCCAGCGAGCGGTAGGCATTTATCGCGCGCAAGTACGTCGAGTGACAGAGGCCTGCATAGGGAAAGAAAAAGCGACTTTGTTTTATACTATGTAGTGACTAGTGACCCGCCCCGGCTTCGCACGGGTGCAATACTGGTACTAAATACATTTAAACCTTCCTCTTTAATGTTGCTATTAAAAACAAACCGACTAGGGACCGATATAGGGACAGAGAAAGCTACTTTGATATTGATACCTGCCCTATTCTACCTATTAAACCTATCTATTCGTGTAGGTCCTACGGTTAAAGATTATTTGATATAAGTAACTTATGAAGCTAATATCACAATCAAATCCGTCTCTAATCGGCGTGGTCGTACTTTATAGAAACCTACCGATAGAGAATCACACGAATATACCAAAAATGAACGATTGCGATTCTGCTGTGCTGCTGTGGCTGTGTTTCGGATGGCACGTTAAACTGTAGGTCCCGGCTGTCATTGAACATCCTTGGCAGTCGTTACGGGTAGTCAGTAGAAGCCAGTAAGTCTGACACCAGTCTAACCAAGGGGTATTGGGTTGCCCGGGTAACTGGGTTGAGGAGGTCAGATAGGCAGTCGCTTCTTGTAAAGCACTGGTACTCAGCTGAATCCGGTTAGACTGGAAGCCGACCCCAACATAGTTGGGAAAAAGGCTCGGAGGATGATGAACGATTGCGATAATGGCTGAAAATGTGAGCTACTTTTTATTCGGATGAGGATGCGGGTGAGACCGCGGTTGGAAGCTTGTATGTAGCTATGTAAATACGCTAGCTCTTGGGACATTGTTTGTTCTTTTCAAACTCAAAGTGTGTGTTTATTTTGGTATTCTTTGACCGCGATGTCCGTTATCGCTGACACCCGCGAAACTACTCATTTATGATGCGTAAATAATATTGCGCAATCGAGTAAGTATATTTTTAGTATTTTCTTTTACAACTGGCTTCCGTCAGCGTTTTCACCCTCGTCCCATGGTCGCTGCACTGCATACTCGGATGAAAAGTAGCCTACAGACTTCCTCGATACGCGGGCTATCTAATATTGAATCAATTTTTCAAATCAGTGCAGTAGTTCCTGAGATTAGGCACATTTCAACAAGAAAAAAAATCTTTAGCTTTATCTATACTAATATTATAAAGAGGAAAACTTTGTTGGTTGTTTGTTTGGATGTAATGGATAAACTCAAAAACTACTGGACCGATTTTAAATATTCTTTCACCATTAGAAAGCTATATTATCTGCGAGTAACGTAGGCTATATTTTATCCCGGTGCGGGCAGTAGCTCCCACGGGACGCGGGTGAAACCGCGGGAAAACGGCTAGTACGTAATATTAGTCTAATATGTAACATGCCAGACTAGCTAATTCCTGTAGTTTCACTCGCTTTCCCTCCGTATCCGGACAAAATATATAGCCTATGTTTCTTGGGAAATGTGTAGCTTTCCAGTGGTCAAATATTTTTATCGGCTCAGTAGTTTCGGAACCTTTAGAATACAAACAATGATTCCTCTGTATTATATGACTAGCCGTTTTCCCGCGGTTTCACCCGCGTCCCGTGGGAGCTACTGCCCGCACCGGGATAAAATATAGCCTATGTTACTCGCAGATAATATAGCTTTCTAATGGGGAAAGAATATTTAAAATCGGTCCAATAGTTTTTGAGTTTATCCATTACAACCAAACAAAGTTTTCCTCTTTATAATATTAGTATAGACTAGCTTCTGCCAGCGGTTTCACCCGCATCCCGTGGGAACTACTTCCCGTACCGGGATAAAAAGTAGCCTATAGCCTTCATCGATAAATGGGCTATCTAACACTGAAAGAAATTTTCAAATCGGACCAGTAGTTCCTGAGATTAGCACGTTCAAACAAACAAACAAACTCCTCAGCTTTATAATATTAGTATAGATTAGAAGTAGATTACCTACTGGCAGTATGCTATTTCTAAAATAGGTTATCTAACTGTTCGTAAGTAGTAAATAGGTAATAGATAAGTGCGCACAAAGGCAAGATAAACAAAGATAGAGTTATTGATGGAAACTACGACTTCGTATCTTTGTTATCACGCGTAGATTTTGTGATTCGTAATTTATAGACAAATGTACATGTGTTGATTAATATAATTATTAGTAAACATTCAGTAGCGATCTGTTTAAAATAATATGTACATTAGGGTGCGTCTACTCGGTGCATGTAGCTGGAGCAAGTTAACATGCGCAAGTGACAAGAGCATGCGAGTAGGTATTTTGCTTTGATACATGCGCGAGTCGCTGCACCCGCACGTTTTTAAAATGCATGTAACCTGCGCATGTTGGTACCGTGTAAATGCACTCTTAGGTTTACTTGTTGTTCTACCGTGTTTCAGAAAGCACGTTAAACTATAGATCCCGACTGTCATTTGAACATCATTGGCAGTCGTTAGAAGCCTGTAAGTCCTGGCCTGTGTAGGAGTACGGTTTACCCGGGTAACTGGGTTGAGGAGGTCAGACAGGCAGTTGTTCCTTGTAAAGCACTGGTACTCAGCTGCATCCGGTTAGAGTAGAAGCCGACTCCAATATAGTTGGGTAAAAGTTAGGCAGATGATTTTTGTGAGCTTGTAATCAAAACAAATGTGTATTACAGCCAGTTTCTTCATCAAAAGTAAAAGCCAAAGTAATGTCATAAAGCAAAAGTAATGGTCAAATTAGTTTTTCACGATTTCATCTATTAGCTTTTCTGTTACTTACTTTAGCCTTGAGAAAACTAATTTGACCGTTACTTTTACTTTATGACATTACTTTGGCTTTTACTTTTGATGAAGAAACTGGCTGTTAATGATATTATGTCTTTGCCATGACATCAAAATTAACCACACATTGTTTAGTAAAATATATCGCGAGAATATTGCCGATCTATTTTTATGTGTCTTTGTTGACATTTCACGTGTAACAAAGTATTGCTATTTGGCACTTGTTCATGTACTCATTTGTACTGATGACGATGGACTTTCTCTAGGAATGCATATGTGTGGGTGCAGCGTGTATGATAGTTATAAGACGTCTGTGTGCGTTGCGTTTGTTTAATGGCATCCTACTGCTGCAGCCTCTGAATCTCTACTAATATAATAAACGAGAAAGATATTTTGGTTTGTTTGTTTAGTTAAAAGTTCTTTCAATTTTGGGAAGCTAGACAATCGCCAAATAACATAGGCATGTTGTATATATTTAGTGCGGTTACGGGAAGAAGTTGCCCCGGACGCGGTGAAACAGCTAGTAATTTATATGGAGCTAATGTCAACATTTAATCTCTAATCGAAAATCATTGGATAGATAGGTTATAGAAATTCACTGATAATGCGCAGGGTCATCCTCCTATTACTTCTTGCATCGTCTTCGTTCAAAAGTGAACATTATAGCGACTTTAACAGCCTTACTACAACTTCAACATCTGTTGAACACTGGTCTAAAAGTGTGGCTGCAAAACGGACTTTATTTCAACGTCATAATCTGTCATTTTTTTAGACAAGTGTTTAACAGATGGTTAAATGTTTTTGTGATACGACGGTAAACATCTTGTAATAGCATAGCAGGCCACACCAATTTAAGGCAGCCCAAAGCTAACTCTAAAGATCTTGGTTTCTATTAGCGACTACTAAACTTGGTTATTCGGACTTCAGAACCATTCCCAAAATATAAATTGCATATAATGTACACACTTTGTTAACATTGGTTCATCAGATATTGGCAACTTTATAACCCGTATCAACTGTGGATGTACCTGTGAACAAATGCAATCAATGTAAAATATATCGGGTGTGTCGTACCTCATCACATTAAATTAAATACGTTAATATACTGGTTAATATATCGCACGCTGAGAACGAAAGTGACCGATTTCAAAATTTTGCTAAAATGAGTTAAGTATACAGAATGACTCAAAAAAGTATCCTCTATCATACATTAATTAGGAAACTGACCAATAAAGGTAAGAAAAGGATAGAGGTATATCTCGGTCTCTTTGTCCCTCAACCGTATTTTATATGGGAAAATCATTTTTTTTTTGCAAAAACTGTATAATGTATCTAAAGCTATTAAGTCAAACAATATATTTCAAAAGAAATTCATAACTTTTGTTACCATGTTTTAGCGTTATTGTAAAATGAACAGAAAATGCTTAATACGACGGACACATTTTGGCCTATTCCCAAAAATTGACAATTTTGAGTTGAGTCACTTTCATTCTCAGCGTGCGATATGTCGATTAGCACAAATAAAAATTTTTTTTTTTTTTCAAACAAAGTAAATAGAATAAATATGTGCGAAAATTAAAACACCATATAAGAGTCAGTCATTACAAACAACGGAAATTCTCCCTTGAAAACTGACAGCTGTCAACTGATCAAAACATGCGATACTCCTAACTTTATCTCTGCTTTACACATGCTGTAGTAAATTCTGACAACGAAAAATGACTCCTGGCTAAACCACTGAATGGATTTATTTTTTTTACTATTCACCATAGAATATCATAAAGTATATGTGATTAGGTACGACACACCCGATTTACTAATATTAAAAAGCGCGCGCGCATATCAGGAACAACTTGACCGATTAGAGAAATTCTTTCAATGTTAGATAGTTCAGTTATCGAGGAATACTATAGAATTTTTTTCGTAGTTTTTTCTGGGAACGGCTCGATGTAGTTTCTAGTTGCCAGTGAAAACTAGCTATTATATAAATGTATGAATAATGAAACAATTTTTTATTTTATATATTGCTATATTCTTTCAGGAACGTGGTATTTCTATCAGCGAGCGTGCTTGGCGTGTTGGTCGTGTTATCCGTGTACGACGAAGATGTATTAACTGTGGAGCATGTACTCAGCATCATCACTATACTGGGCTGTATTCTAGCTGGTGCCAGGTATGTGTTGTTTTATTTTTGGAAAAATAAAAGGCATATCTTTTTGTAAATGTATGTAACTAAGACCTCTAAAAGCGTATCTTCTGAGGACTGCTTAGGTATCCCGATTGGAAACAACCTATGCATATTCTGAACTCCATTAAATTAAACATTCAAACTCAAACTCAAACTCAAAATTTTTTATTTCAAATAGGCCTATGAAAGCTCTTTCGAAACGTCAAAGTTAGGTGCACGGTTCCAAAGAGTTGGTCTCATGGAGAAGAACCGGCAAGAAACTCCATGGACACTCTTTAAAAAAAAAAAAAATAATAATTACAAACATACAGTTTTCTATCTAGTCCTGAGAATGTTATACAATCCAAATTGAGCTAAAATGTATTAATAAATTATACAAAATAATTTTAGTGCAATCGTTACTGGAAAAATAATGTATACAATTCAAAGAAAAAATATATTGGGTAACCAAGTTCCTATATAATGCAATTTGGGGTCTTGCTGGCTTGGGCTTGGCTGGTCTGGGCGGAGGCACTCCCGTGCCAGTGGTCGCCGGGGAAGCCACATGTGCAGAGAAAAAGAATAAACAAATTAATTTAACGCCAGGCATCACTGTCATTAATGTAATCCTGAATTTTATAATACGCCTTTTTAATCAAAATGTTTTTTACTACATTCTTAAACTTTTTATCAGTGATATCAAGGATACATTTAGGTAGCTTGTTATAAAAACGTACACAATTCCCTAAGAACGACTTATTTGTTTTTGTTAGCCTAAACTTGGGAACCACTAATTTATGTTTGTTGCGTGTATTTAACTGGTGAATGTCACTTTTAACTGTGAATTTATGGATGTTTTTGCGAACAAACATAATATTTTCAAAAATATACAAGGAAGGTAATGTAAGTATATTTATTTCCTTAAAGAATTCTCTAAGAGATTCGCGAGAGCCCATGCCATAGATCGCTCGGATCGCCCTTTTTTGCAAAACAAAAATTGATTGGACATCAGCCGCTGCTGAAATAGGCGAAGTATACAAGCCTGGCCGTAGCTACATCGGTCAGTTGTCTGATTTTTCTGACTGCAAAAGCAGCAGAACCAAGTCGCCCTGATAGGGAGGATATATGGGGACCCCATTGCAATTTACTGTCAATGGTAATGCCCAGAAATACTGTACTGTTAATTAACTCTAATTTGCTTTTATCGAGCATTATATTTGTTTCAACCGCAGTGACGTTAGGCAAACAGAACTTAAGACATTTAGTCTTGGAAGCGTTTAATAATAAATTGTTGGCTGCGAACCATTTGGAGATAATTTCTAGGCTTTCATTAATGTGACTAACATTGGGGTTCTTACGCTTAACTTTAAAAACAAGGGAAGTGTCATCCGCAAACAAAATAACATCCGAAATATCAGACAACACAAATGGAAGGTCATTTATATAAGCTAGGAACAGAAATGGACCCAGTATAGAGCCTTGAGGCACGCCCATTTTTACAACTGTCCCCGAAGATGTTGAGCCGCAGACATCCACTTTTTGCTGTCTGTTGGATAAATTTACCGTCTTACCACAAAAACTTTTAAACGTCAGTTTTACACCTGTCAAAAAAATTTACAAATTATGACGTTGAAATAAGGTCCATTTTGCAGCCACACTTTTTTTAGACAAGTGATTGACACATGTTTAAGTTTTTGTAGTAAGACCATTACAATATTGTACGAAGTAACTACTCTCAATGATTTTCGGAAATATGAAGTCGATGAAAGTCTTTGATATAATCTATTTTGTTTTGTTAGAATATACCTCTAGATCTTTCAACATAGAGTGTCACTATTATAAAGTAGGTACCAAGTTAACAATGATGGACTATTTCTTACGTTTTTTTTACTCCTCAAAGGTAAGAATGAATGTTTTCAAGGATCTGCACTTCAGGAACTAAAGTGGGTCGTAAATAAAATTGAAAATGCCGTTTGATTGTATATAACTGACTTTTTAATCAAAAATTCCAGGGCCCTAATAGGTGACGAGGAGCGCTTAGGGGGCGGGTGTACGGGTCCCGCTCGCGGCGAGGAGTTGTTCGTCCAAGTGTTGGGCCACGTGCACTACCTGCCTGCGGCCTGGAGGGGCCGGGCCCATACCAAGGATGTGGCGGCCCATTTCCAACAGCTGTTCCAGTTTAGAGCCGTATGTATTGTTTTATTCATGATTTGCTAGTTTTCCTCTCAGGTATATATCCGCCTTTAAAATGCCTCGAGTTAGCCGAAAAAGCTTTTTGTAATTTTGACCAAATATTTTTTATGATTGATTAACGCTCAAGCCTTCTGCGTGTGAGAGGAGGCCTGAGCCCAGCAGTGGGACGATAAAAAGGCTGTAACTTGTTTTTTTACCAAATATTTCAAAGTAAATTAATATGTATTTGTACCCACATAAGAAGAGTATATTTATGAAACTTCTTATGAAATTTGCTTAACACTAAACTTATTACCTACTCATTCCTTTATTTGGTTACAATAACAAATACTGGCTGCCGATTTCAACCGCATTGCCTTGAAAATACTCCGGATAAGAAGTACTACCTACCCATAGCCTTTCTCGACGAATAGTCTCTAACACTGAAATAATTTTTCAAATCGCTGTAGTGATTAGCGCATTCAAACAAAAAACAAAGCCAGCTTTATAAAATGACTTATATGGTGGGTTCACACGATACCAACTTGACACTGACTTTCATAGAATTTTGACAGCGCAATAACTTGGGCATACAAAAGTCTGTATCAAGTATTAGCCAATGATAAATCTGCACAAACATCTAGTCATCATATATCCACATAGATTTTAGATATTTAACACGCTTATATGAGTTTCACTTTTAACTATGTATGTAAGGAAATCTTGGAAATCTTAATTTGACCAATTTCCCGGTCTTCGATCAGGTTGAAATTTGCACACGCTCTGGGTTCTGATGACAATACATGCCTAGCTAAGAAACGTCATTACAAATCCAATATGGCGGCCTCCCTAAGATGGCGGACTGGGTGTTACAAATCCACGTTTGCTGTCAGGGATACGAAAAAATTGTCACGTGACTTAAATCCAAAAAAAGTATTTAATATCTATATAAATAAAAATGAATTGTTGTTCGTTAGTCTGATTAAAACTCGAGAACGGCTGGGCCGATTGAGATGATTTTGGTTGTATGTAATGTTTGTCGTAGTCTAGGGTAGGTCTAAATGGTGAGCAAATAAGGAAAAATTGCGAGTAAGATTCCCGGGACGGGAGTGATTAGACAAAAACCAACGTACGGAATGCCGCAGAACCACAAAAGTAAAGTACTAGGACAGCATAATTCACCGGAGTATAAGTATACCAATAACGAAATTTCGATGCAACTGCTCACCATGTACCAGGGTAGCATAACTTATATGAGTATACCAATACCAAGTGTAGACGCTACTGCTCACCATGTACCAGGGCGGCAAAATATACACTGGGACGCGGGTAAAACCGCGGGGAACGGCTAGTTAATAATAAAGAAAGCGTGGAGCGTATTGTACAAAAAGAGTAAAGATTACATAAACGCTTCGCGCTTTCTTTCATCAAATGAAATGTCTTCATTATTTTGTAATTTTTAAAAACGTTTTTTTTTTATTTTTATTTAATATTTTTTACCCAGGTGTACATCTTGTTCGAGCTGCTGAGTCCGCTCCTGTGTCCGCTCATACTGTTCTCGCTGCGATCCCGAGCCCTGGACATCGTGGACTTCTACAGGAACTTCACCGTCAGCGTGCTAGGGATCGGCGATGTTTGCTCCTTTGCTCAGGTGAATAATTGTTTATTCATTACTAGCTTCTGCCATCGGTTTCACCCGCATCCCGTGTGAACCTTCCTCGATAAATGGACTATTTAACATTGAAAGAATTTTTCAAATCGGATAATTGTTCCTGTGATTAGCGCGTTCAAACAAACAAACAAACTCGTCAACTTCATAATATTAGTATAGATTTTCTTTATTTCAGACAAGTTATGCTAAATTGGTCATAGAAACGAACATCCTCGGCAGTCGTACACAACTAGTCTTAGCAAGGGGTATTGGGTTGCCGGGTAACTGGGTTGAGGAGGTCAGATAGGCAGTCGCTCCTTGTAAAACACTGGTACTCAGCTGCTTGCAGTAAGCCTGGAAGCCGATTCTGAAATAGTTAGAAAAAGGCTAGACAGGCTCACAATTTTTCCACAGTTTTATTTTCGACTTTTATTCTTTGGGTATTTTCTCATTTGATGATAAAAGCTGATCTGTACTCACTGTAAATCTTTACTGCATGTATTTAAAATGGTGAACTCTTGATTCCAGCTTGACATTCGTAGACACGGTCACCCGGATTGGCATACACCCGGCAAGTTGAAAGGTGAGCTAATATTAATTATTTTAGTAATATATATATCTTATACTAGCTTCCGCCAGCGGCTTCGCCCGCGTGGAGTGTTGATAAAAAGTAGCCTATGTGTTAATCCAGGTTATCACCTATCTAGATACCAAATGTGTGTGTGTCATGGTGGCCTAGTGGGTAAAGAGCCAACCTCTCAAGTATGAGGGCGCGGGTTCGATTCCACGTCAGGCAAGTACCAATGCAACTTTTCTAAGTTGGTATGTACTTTCTAAGTATATCTTAGACACCAATGACTGTGTTTCGGATGGCACGTTAAACTGTAGGTCCCGGCTGTTATTGAACATCCTTGACAGTCGTTATGGGTAGTCAGAAGACAGCAGGTCTGACGCCAGTCTAACTAAGGGGTATCGGGTTGCCCGGGTAACTGGGTTGAGGGGGTCAGATAGGGCAGTCGCTTCTTGTAAAACACTGGTACTCAGCTGAATCCGGTTAGACTGGAAGCCGACCCCAACATAGTTGGGAAAAAGGGCTCGGAGGATGATGATGTCATTGTAAAGAAACAATAAGTATTTATTAATTTCCAGCAAAGGCCTATTTGAAATAAAAACATTTGACTTTGACTAATAAGATCCTCAAATTGAAAATATTTACACATATTTGTCTATTTTTCAGGTGGCAATGGCAACACTCAATATGACCAAGGCGAGGGTGGCAAGACCGAGTTGTCTCTGGTCGCGTTCTCGTGTCGCCACCCGGGATGGCAACCCACTGAGCCTTCGCAGCGCCAGTTCCTACGGTCACTGCGCCAAAGCATGCATCATGCTATACCGGCTAACAACCATCTTGTGAGTAGTTTTTTTTACATTCTTATTATTAAAATCAATAATTAAAATTAGTTTTTGTTCATGGTTTCACTAGGGGCTCGAATCTCCTAATTTTACTTTTACATACGATTGATATTCAATTGAGATCCAATTACGACTAGATTACGATTGAAGCGTATATGGCATTTTGCATTTTTTTTAAATAAACGTTTCTATTCTTTTTTTGTGATTCAATAATGAATGATATTGTCAGCAAATGATTGTATACCAGACTACTCTATAGACTAAATGGCAGACCAACGAAATGTCATTGGAATACGATTGGTCTTATATTAGTAACAGAATGTCCGCTAAGGTTGGCACTGCTATTGTGATTCAATTGTTATTCAATTGCCACGTTATTATATTATTGGAATTCAGTCCGTGGAGCTCAGGGAGTATAATTGCTGGCTGACACGATTAGTGAGTTATCGTGTTTCTGGGTATATTCGAAGAATCTTATGGCGGCACGCTTCATATACTGGCGGATGGTAGGGATTTTTAGGTCGAGATGAAGAATCTCATTTCGAACATAATAGGGAGCTCCTGTGATTTTCCGTAAAATACGGTTTTGAAAGGCCTGCATTCTGTGAAGGCGGCGATGTCTTGCCTGTGCGAACACTGGGCAAGCATACATCATGACGGGGCGTATGCACGATACGTAGAGGCGTAACTTGCATTTTAGAGATAATTTGCTCTTTGAATTGAGCAAGAAGTGCAATCTGCCGTACACAAAGGCTGCTCTAGAGCGCACCTTACTTATGTGCTCGGCGAATGAGAGGCGCTGGTCTAAGATTACACCTAGATATTTGGCATGCTCCTTCCAAGGAATCGGCCTACCAAACATGGTGACTGACGGGGGCGCCGAGTCGTGCGCGCGCGCTGCCTTATATAGATCCATCGCTGGTTGCCTTCCACACATCGACGGTGGCGCCGTCATATATATAAGAATAAGAAGAATAATTTATTGTTTATAAATTACATGCAATTGTTTTGATTCCTGAAACTCATACTGTATCGTAAGTTCCAGGCTCATTCGTTATCAGTTTTACAATTCATGTACAGATTTTGAGGTAATAAAGAGGAGACAGGATTTCAAACGATACATTAATACACAAATCATATGCTCATCCGTTACAATAAATCAATATACAGTCGACTCTCGTTAATTCGAAACTGGAGGGACTCCTAAAATATTACGAATTATCGAGTTTTTGAAATATTAAATGGTTCGAAATTTGTGAGAGAAAATAAATAAAACTTCGAATTATTAAGTGTTGATCAATTATTATTTAATAATGTTATGTTTATTATTGTTATATTCTATAACAATGTCAAAAGTTTCAAGACACATTAGTGTAGGTTGATACATAACTACATGTATTCATAATGTGAATTAATTAATCTTTCGAAACAACTCTATCATACTGATTTGCGTCAAAGCAGATTGCTGCTACTCCTGATTTAGAATCTTTCCGCCTCTTTCTCTCTGCAACTTTGAATTGTCGAGTGTTGGACGCCTAGGAATTCGAAATAACGCGTCATTTTGTTATATAGCAATGATCTTTTTGTTTGAATTACCAAGAGCATAAAAATGTATTGATTTACTTCGAAATATTAAGAGATTTTGTAGGGAACTCGTGATAACTTTGAATTAAAGAGAGGTTCGAATTATCGCAGGTTTGAATTAACGAGAGTCGACTGTATAATCAACTAGCTTCTGCCAGCGGTTTCACCCGCATCCCGTGGGAACTACTTCCCGTACCGTAAAAGTAGCCTATAGCCTTCCTCGATAAATGAGCTATCTAACACTGAAATAAATTTTCAAATCGGACCAGTAGTTCCTGAGATTAGCGCGTTCAAACAAACAATCAAACAAACAAACAAACAAACTCTTTAGCTTTATAATATTAGTATAGTATCAATAAATAATTAAGTCCTATGTCTAAATTAACCAACTTTCAGCTAACCGCCAGTTGCACAAAGCTCCATTACAGTTGATGCTTCTTTAAATCTATTGCTGACTCTTTCTTTGTCAACCAGATTTTCATCTATAATTATCCTAATTTTAACAATAGATTTAATAAAGCTTTAATTTTAATGGAGCTTTGTGCAACTGACGGTAAATCTTTTCAACTGTTCTTGAATTAAATTGATACTATGAATATTAAATTGATAAAAAATGTACAGTTTTTTATAAACAACTTTGAAAAGCCGGCCAAGTGCGAGTCGGACTGGCGCACGAACGGTTCCGTACCCTGATATTTATAAAAAACACGTTTGTTGTGTAGGAGCCCCCCAAAATATTTATTTAATTCTAGTTTTCAGTATTTGTTGTTATAGCGGAAACAAAATACATCATCTGTGAAAATTTCAACTCTCTAACTATCACGGTTCATGGGATACAGCCTGGTGACAAACGGACGGACAGAGGAGCGAAAACAATAGGGTCTCGTTTTACCCTTTGGGTACGGAATCCTAAAAATGACTCCACAATTTTTTAAATACTGGGGCCCGATTCTCCTAATTTTACTTAAGCGCCATTCGATTCACGTTCGACTGCGATCCAATCCCGACTCGATTACGATTGAAGCGTATGTGGCATTCCGCTATTTTTTCTTTGAAATAAACGTTTTTATCCTTTTCTGTCATTCAATAATGAATCATTTTGTCTGCAAATGATTTACGATTGCAATATGATTGTAGAGCAAACTACCGTATAGACCAAAATCACCAAAATAGCAGACCAATCGCAAACCAATCGAATGTCGTTGGAATACGATTGGTCTTATATTAGTAGCAGACTGCCCGATATGGTTAAAACTGCTATTGCGATCATATTGCGATTCGATTTCTATTCGATTTTGACATTATTAACTTAGGAGAATCGGGCCCCTGAATGAGAATCATTTTTTCAAATTCAAAGTACACCTATTCAAATTAGGCTGATTAACCAGCATTTTTCGAACGTTTAAAACAAAAAACAGCAACACATGTCTGTTTATTAGATTTGAAGAACCAGATTTATACAAGGTCATATTTTAATATTTACTAGATACACCATCAGTTGCAAAAAGATTCTTAAATTAAAGCTACATTAAATCTATTACTAACACTTTTTATCTTGTTGACAAAGATAAAGTCAGCAATAAATTTGAAGACGCTTTAACTTTAATGGATCTTTCTACAACCGACGGATAGTTTATAAAAATATTGAAATCCTTCTCTATACGACCAATCTTATTCAGTGCGATTTAAGCAAAGCACTGTTTCCCAGCATTTATTGGTTTTATAAGACCTCTACGGGCATGAGGCCTTTTCAAAAATTTTATTATTCCAAGTACGTCGAACACTTTAATACTGAGTCACTCGTCGTTCGGAGTATATAGTACTGCTGAGTGAACGTAACCATACCGCGATTCAGGAAACGAGAACTTTGAACAGCGCCATCTAGTGAACATTTCACTTCATAGTATAAAACCAAGTCGCTTTCTCTGCCCCTATATCCCTGTGTATGCTTAAATCTTTAAAACTATGCAACGGATTTTGATGCGGTTTTTTTATTAGATAGAGTGATTGAAGAGGAAGGTTTATATGTATAATAACATACATTAAATAGTGGGGAAATACTGTCATCCCGTGCGAAGCCGGAGCGGGTCGCTAGTACTAAATAAATAATTCGTGGATGTTAGTACGTGAATAATATTAAATTGCCAAATTAGCTATTGTTTCAGTGTTATTAAATAAATAAATTGTTTATTGTCCCAAAATAGTTACATAGATACTTCTGTTGGGGCTGGCTTGCTTCTTCCCCTATTTACGTTTACATTTGGTTATTGTCTTGTAAGATGACTGATAACATTTTTCAGAAATGTTCTTTCTTATATTATTTGCAACTATACAGACGAAATTCTTAACATTGGAGTCAAGCCTAGTTTTTGTGATAAGTAATTTTATCTCCATCTCTCTTGGCAACTTTAATAGGTAACACATACTTTAACAGTTTTATACCTAAAATTTTTTTTTGTTTCCATTCACAAAGTTGTATACTCGACACACATTTATCATATTTAAGTAATTACAATACTGGCTTTTGAAAACATTCCTATATTCATTGTCTATCAATGTGCTGCCCTTTGACACCAATTAGATACATTAACGTACCATTTTTTCTGAATTCATATCTATTATTATAATATTATAATATGACAAGAATGAGTACTAATTTTCCGACGCCCTTTATTAGTTTTAAGTTCTCTTTAATGTGAAAATAGATTAAGTTTACGTTGAAATAATGAACAGTTTAATGTTGATTGTTATAATTATTTCAGAACAAGACGATGTTGGGCTCATACATACAGCAGAGCCTGTTTGGTGCTATAACGCCTTTACCAGCCGTTCTCTCGTACTACCCGCAGCAGAAACAGCAGTATAGATTACCAGTGAGTATATTAGAAATTTATAATATAATAAACTTAATTGATCCACAGTTACATTTACAATCTTACTTAAGGCTAAAGCAATTCCAAGTAGTCATCTTACGGGAGCTTTTTTTTTTAAGTTCTGTGGTCCCCAAACTAGGCACTGCCTGTGTCTTGGGTACCTTGGTTGTAATAACATGAAGGTCTTTATGTGTTAAGTTTGTTGATAGGTCAGATATTTGTATTATTTTGTTATGTATACACTGGAAAATTAGGAATATATAAATAAATGTAAGTATTTAGGTCTCTGACACGGAGGAAAGATAGATGAACAGAGATAGTAGGTCAGATGCCTCCTTGTAGGTCAATCAACGTATGGTAGGCTAGATCGTGGCTTTTCGCAACCACATGACTCAGGTTTGTAAAAAGCAATGCGTTAGTTAAGGCACTTCATGAAGCCAAATCTAAATTAATGCTGTAAAGTGTAAAGGATCCAGAACAAACGAGATTTTTCAAAATGCATCGAGCCTCGGCCCACTCTTTGAACACCATTTTACAAAATGGGGAAAAATAATTATAACAATTATCAATGATTCCATTAATTTTATTTGTCTCTGTTTTTCTGTAAAACACAAAAATATACACTTGAAATAGCAACACACAATAAGAACCCGAAAACCAAGAGTATGGAATGCTCAAAGGAAATTAGCTGCAGCATGTTCACAAATAAATATAACTTTTTAAGACGCTTATATTAGCTTCACTTCTAACTATGAATGTAAGAAAATCTTGGAATCTTAATTTGACCCACTTCCCGGTCTTCGATCAGGTTGAAATTTTGCACACGCTCTTAATTCTGATGACAATACATGACCAGCTAAGAAACGTCATTACAAATTGTTTTTAGTGAGAGCTTAAAGCGTGTTTTTTAGTTTTTGAAACTATTTTTTTTTCAGCATGTCCACAAAAAAAAATATATTTTTTTTTTATTATAGGATATGGACGAAACGAGCGACGAAGACGAAGACCCCGCAGCGGGTCCCGCGCACCCTCCCGGGGTTACGAGCCCCACGGGGTCGTTGGGGCTAGCGGGGGTCAGTTCCGTATTGGGGGCCAGTGCCATGAGTATGGAGGCGCCCAGACAGCCCGGGGACGACACGCAAGATATGTCTGTTAGCACTCTTCATTTGTATGATCTGCATTTGACACAGGTATGTTATAACAATAATAATTGGGTATTTGACTAGTTTCAAAATAAAATGCGTTATTATATTCATTTGGCAAAGCATCTTAAAATAATGCCACTTTCATTTATCGTTTTAATGGAAAAAATATATTCATTTCTTCATCGCTGTGTTAAGGAATATAAGTTCACAGCTTGATAACACAGTCACTGGCGTGCCAGATACACTTAGGAAATACATACAAACTTAAATTAGTTGCAATGGTACTTGTCTGACATGGAATTGAGTCTACTAGGCCACCGCGACTTTTTTAACACGCATATATTAGCTTCACTTGTATGTATGTAAGACTATGCATGTAAGAAAATCTTGGAATCTTAATTTGACCCACTTCCCGGTCTTCGATTTGGATAAAATTTTGCACACGCTCTGAGTTCTGATGACAATACATTCCTAGCTAAGAAACGTCATTACAAATCCAATATGGCGGCCACCCCAAGATGGCGGACTGGCTGTTTGAAATCCACCTCCATGATATGACGACCTCGATGGCGCAATGGTCACCATGCCGGACTGCCGGACCTGAGGTCCCGGGTTCGATTCCCGGTTCGGTCGACATTTGTGTGATGAGCATGCATGTTGGCCGTGGTCTGGGTGTTACAATATTTATAAATATGTATATATGTAGCTATATGTAGTTTATCAGTTGTGTTAGCACCCATAACACAAGTTAATTAATAACTTACCATGGGGCTAACCGACCGTGTGTGAAAAGGTGTCCCGACATTATGTCCCGACATTATTATATGGGTATCAAAGGAAAGGGTTTGCCGTCAGGATTTTATTAATTGTACGTATAATAAATTAATAATGAACATTCCAGGCAGGTCAAAACGTATCCTGCTGCACGAACAAATGTAGTGAGCGCCGCCCCACCCGGTGGGGCAGCACTGAAGGTGAAGAGACCCCACTTCTCCATCGACCATAACACCGGCCGCCAGCCCCGATTGGAACCCATCCCGTCTGGGTATGACATCAAACTAAATACTGTTTTATATGCACTTACGACCTTTATCTTATGAAAATTAAGCGCTTTCTTACCAACCCCGTATGGGTATGAAAAACAATGTACTGTTTTATATGCACTTTTTCTTATGAAATTTAAGCGCTTTTTTTAAGCTATGTAATACCTTTTTATGAAGTGGTATATCGTATATGCGCTTGCGACTCTTTTTTGTGCAATCTGGACGTATCTTCATGTGGACTGGCTGAAATAAGTCTTCTTTTTGGTTGGTCTTATGCGCAGTTATAACCTTTTTCATATGAAATCTGAATATTATATGGGTGTGTATTTACGTCTTATGGTCGATATAGGTCCATTTATAAAATGCTGTTTACAAACCGTTTACGCTGTTTTTTGTTGAGATATGTCTTGAGTAACATCTTGTGGCATGTCTAAATGTACTGTTACGTAAGTTCAGAAATGAAATTTGTATTTTTGCTTTGTTTTGATATGTGGCATTGTCTACAATTCTACATTCTCGTAAGTCCTTTTTGATAATCCGTTTGCTATCTGAATTCTATGAAGTGTATTCTGTAATGAGCTACGTACACTGCACTTTTTCTGAAGACACAAGGAAGATACCTTTTTGTTCTATTGTTAGAATGACTTATGTATGGCTGTATTCCAAGTGAAGATACGTCCTTAGACTTTGATAGGGTCATTGCTTTTACAATATTGTAAGTGTATATAAAGCGGTATATAATATAGAAACGAGGGAGAGGTTCCAGCCAAGTTTATATACAAAGGAATTAACGACCATTAGACATACTATTTGCTACTTTTCACCATCATCAACAAAGATTAAGTTTCTTACTGAACTTGTCTAGACAATCTCCCACGTTTTTAAATTCATTCACAATATAATAATTTCGAACTTTCTGAACGCAATTCGTATTCAGACTGTGCTCAATTCACTGACGATTTTGTATTTTTTTTTATTAATTTTAAGTAAAGTGGCCCGAAATCGTTCTTTAGCTAATTAACACGAATTCTAAAAGCAATAAAACCCGTGAGAGATGTTAATGTTACCAGTTAGAAGTAAGTATGTTGTAAGTACCCCAATTGTAAAGTATTGTACACTCTGGCTAAGGCACGAATCATCGTTGGATTCTGAACTTTATTTCCATTATATAAAGCTCAAAATTACTTAAAAAATTATACAAAAAAAATCTCGTTCCAAAGTTGCAAATTAGTGTGCACCTTAAACAGTGGCAATAAAGTTCAGTATGCAATGATTGACTTGAGTAGCCTTTTGCCTAAAGTTGCAAATGAAACCACAATTTTGGCGCACCATACTCAAAATCTTATGTCAGTGTCAAGGGTTGCCACGGAAAGGGGCTATTGTAATATGACGTTTGATTATTGTATTTCACACTTTATAAATAATTCTAGAATCTTAAAACGCACATTGATAGGTCTTTACGAGACAAGTTTTTAATGTAAATTTAAGGGTAGGACGTAACTTACTCAGGTGGAATAGTAAGGCCCTTGCAATGACTCGAGTGTTCAATTTTCAATATTTTTTATTCCGAGCAATTTTGTATGAAAACATAGCGAACCAGTATCCCTAGGCCTCAAGTTTCCTTTCATTTACTCTTAGATTTTTATACATAATATTTAATTTATGATTTCCACGTCCAAATTTTATGATAGTGACTTGAATAACTGCCGACGAATTACTATGTAATGAAAACGTGATGTGAGAACGATTTTTAACTATTACCCAAGTGTGCATAAGAGTGTAGGCACGTACACTACGCGTGCCTCATTAAACTTCGCAAAATGCTTTATAAAACACTTAAATTAAGAATGTATTCATAAAAACTAAACAAAAAAGCAATACTACATTATTATATTAAGAAATTCTTAGGATAGCAAGACGATTTTCCATTTTTCATATAGCATGCCAAATAGAAATACAACATGACAGTACAATATAAAAACAACTTCATAACATATAAAGAAATATTGCCTTTTAATCAATTGACATAATAATAGTAATCAGGAAGGTTCCTTTCGCCTATACAAATATATTTCATGTGCCTGAAAAAGAAAGAAAAAAAAACAAATATAGTCAGACTTTCGAAGCTTCAGTAATTTCAAAGTTTTTAAATTGATAGTTCGTACAAAAAATAGCTTATTTTCAAAGTTCTGCGTTAGAACCTGACAAATACATTTACACCAATAAAAAACTAGACCCGAGTCATAGAAATACGTCGACAATGAATAAATCTTATGGTTAAGGTGATTGCTTCGACTGGTAGCTTTTAAAGCGGAATAGAACGGATTACTTTTGAAGTATAAGAACTTTCGGAGCTAAACAAGGACACCAAAAATTACTTCGAAGTATATTATAACCGCGAATGTTAACTTAAGCAAAACATTGAAAAACCATTTCATATTTGAACTGGCTTCTGCCAGCGGTTTCACCCGCATTCTGTGGGAACTTCTACTCGAACCCGGATAAAAAGTAGCGTATCCTCCCCACTCAGAGACATTTAATGGTTACTTAAGTCATTCCTTAGTGAAGGATTTGTATGACATTCCGTCACTAAGGAGTGACTTAAGTAATCATTAAATGTCTCTGAGTGGGGAGGTAAATATTTCCGCGATAAATGGACCATCTAACACTGAAAGATTGATATTTCAAATCGGACCAGTAACTCCTGAAATTAGTGCTTTCAAGCAAACAAAGTCTTCTGCTATATCGGATGTGTCGTTCCCAATCACATTAAATGAAATGAAATGCGTTAATATACTGGTTAATATATGTCGATTAACACAAAGAAAAAGATAAATACGTAAAAATAAAAAAATGCATTTTTCAAACAAAGTAAATAGAATAAAAATGTGCGAAAATTAGAACACCATATAAAAGTCAGTCATTACAAACAACGGAAATTCTCCCTTAAAAACTGACAGCTGTCAACTGATCAAAACATTCGATACCTAACTTTATCTCTGCTTTACACATGATGTTGTAAATTATAAAAACGGAAAATGACTCCTGTGGTTAAACCACTGAATGGATTAGATTATTTTTTTTTACAATTCGCCATAGAATATCATAAAGTATATGCGATAGGATTGAATGTGATTGTGAACGACACACCCTGTATAATATTAATACAGATTTCCCGCTACCATTTGAAGCATTGACCTTAATTAATAATTGAATCTATAATGAAAGTTGTAACAATTGGGTAGGTGACAACAAAATTTATATTGTGACAAATTATTCATATTTCTAAGGAACATTTTATTTTAAACATTTTGGCGTACCTAATTGGTTAAACTATTGACATATACCTCTACATATATCGTGACATATACATTTTTATATGAATTTAGACATCAAAATATAACAACAGTACCTTTACATTTTGATAATACATACAGCATGCAAATTCCTTTATTTATATACTATGTAGTTAAATTTCGCTAGATAGATATAACATTTTATACATACATTTTCACGTGAAATTCGACATTATATACATGAATATAACATTAATTAGTCATACATAGTATCAGCTAAACTGTTACCTACAAATCGGAGGATTCAACGTAATTTTGCGATTTTATATTCGACATATTCAAGAACAAATAATATAATAAACGATAAATATTGCAATGTTCATACAAAATCAAAACAGAATTTCTGGTTCTGTACAATTCTTCATTACACTTACAAATAATCTGATCTACGACTCATTAATGTGCCTGTTCCACGATTCAGTAAAATACCTCTAGAAAGAGATACACACGTGCACTTAGTACGTAAGTCATTATTATATTATAGCCTTTAAATTAAAATACAATAGAAATTATATCAGGATAGTGAGCAAGTTTTAAACAATACTACCCATTTACATAGGAGTTTTATGATTAAGTAGTTTTCATGCCTTAATATTAATATTTACTACATATACTTAATAGTTTCTCAAGGGAAGTCCCTCCAGTAATCAGTGAAAACATATAAACCCGAGCCCGTATATACGATATTGCACCTTGTTCTAAAGGTATTAAGGCTTAATATGCAACGGCAAGAAAATACACCAATTCACATGGTTATAATATAGTTACATGCCTCATAACATATGTAGTTTCTAAGATGCGCCAACATAAATAAAAATCCTATCCTAACTAATATTATAAATGTGAAAGTAACTCTGTCTGTCTGTCTGTCTGTCTGTCTTTCTGTCTGTCTGTCTGTCTTTTCTTCACGCCTATACTACTGAACCGATTTGTGTGAAATTTGGTACAGACATAGTTTGGAACTTGAGAAAGGACATAGGATAGTTTTTATTACAAAAAAATATAAAAATAAAATTTATTTCGGACATGATGATGTCCTCCCAGACGTGTCCGTCGACGGCGACACCCTGTCAATTCCCGGCAATCTGTCTTCGCTCATGGGCCCGGTAGTGACTTGCGAACCCGAATTTGTTTTTAAAAACTCGGTCACATGATGCACAGTAGAGCTCTCCGTTTGCATTAAAGGTATAATTATACGTCGGTTTAGGACGAGTTTTACGGGCCAGGCGTTTACCATCAAGATCTTCAAGACGATGGGACTCGAAGTTTTCTAGTCCTTGATGAATTTCCTTTCGCCACTCAGATCTTTGGGTGGCTAGGTCCTCCCATGAGTTCGGGGATAAGCCGATCGATTTTAAGTGGCGCTTTAATACATCCCTGTAACGTAGATATTGTCCTCCAGCTTGTCGTTTACCCAAACTGATTTCCGAATAGAAAATAGTTTTCGGCAACCTGGAGGACTCCATGCGTACCAGGTGACCGCACCAGCGCAGCTGACCTTTCATCAGAAGGCACTCCATGCCCGCCAAGCCCGTCCGTCGAAGAACATCCGTATTGGGAACCCGATCTTGCCAACGTATACGGAGTATTGCTCGAAGACACTTCATGTGGAAAGTGTCAAGGCGTTTAGTATCACCTTTGTAAAGACACCATGTCTCCGAGGCGTAAAGAAGCAGTGGTAGAATTAAAGCTTTGTATACGGCAATCTTAGTCTGTAACTTAAGATCGTGTGAGTTCCAAACACGGTGTTTGAGTGCACCAAATGCTGCAGCCGCCTTTGCAATTCGTGCTGATATCTCAGACTCCAGACGATTGTCGCTACGTATAAGACTGCCTAGGTACCGAAAGGTTCCTACCTCCTCCAAAGTTTTGCCGCTAAGGTAAACAGGCACGTTATCCGCAGATTTTCCTCTTGCGGGCTGTTTTAGAATTTGGGTCTTTGATGCACTGATTACTAAGCCAAATTTGCGGCAGGACTCGTCTAGGTGGTCGAGACAGTCCTGGAGATCAGCAATGCTGTCAGCCATAAGGCAGACGTCGTCGGCATACTGAATTTCGGCAACGGAGACAGTCGTTACTTTGCGTTTTGCCCTAAAGCGCGAGAGGTTGAATACGCTTTTGTCCATGCGAACGTTAAGAGTAATCTTGTTCGTACATTTTTGCATGGCATCGTTCATTACTGCGGAGAAGTAGATTGCAAACAGTGTGGGCGCCATAACACACCCCTGTTTGACCCCACTTGTTACGGGGAATTGTTCTGTAAAACTGTCTTCGTGACGTACGCGGGCAAACATGCCTTCATGGAACTGGCGAATCAGGTTTACAAATTTCGCTGGGCATCCATATTTTTCCAGTACCACCCAGAGAGCAGATCTTGGGACGCGGTCAAAAGCCTTCTCCAGGTCTACGAAACACAAATAGAGGTCACGATGCTGTTCTAGACTTTTTTCTTGAAGCTGTTTTAAGGAAAATATGGCGTCAACTGTACCTCTATTTGGACGGAAACCACATTGGCTTTCAGGAAGAAAACGCTCGGCTAGTGTAACTAGGCGATTATTTATGATGTGTGCCATAATTTTGCCAGCCGTGGAGAGTAATGAGATGCCTCTATATGAGCTACAATCTGAGAGGTCACCTTTTCCCTTATAAAGTTTTATTATTGTAGCGTCCTTCCAATCCTGTGGGATCGTTTCAGCATCCCATGCTTGCATTACCAAGTCGAAGAGTCTGGTCTTTATTCTACGTCCTCCGTATTTAAAAACTTCTGAGGGGAGACTATCAGCGCCTGGGGATTTGCCGTTTTTCAGTCGGTTGACGGCCTTTATAAATTCCTCAAAGGAAGGTGGATTTTCCAGGTCACATGCGCTTGGTAATGCCTCAAGACTGTTGATGTATTGCAAATCTACACTTTGAGTTCCAGGATTGAGTACCTCATTGAAATGTTCAGCCCAGCGAAGAAGAACGTCAGAGGGGTCCGTAATTTTTTCAGTTTTGTCTCTCGAGTATACAGGTGCAGTTTTCCTACAGCGCGGGCCATACACAGTCTTTAAAGCTTCGAAGAATTTTGCAGTTTGGCTGGTATCTGCTAGGAGTTGTAATTCTTGAGCTTTCAGAAGCCACCAGCGATCCTTTAAATCGCGTACACGTTTTTTGAGAGCTTGATGAAGATCTTTCCGCTGCTGATTGCTATGAACACGCCGAAGAGAACACCTATACTCCTCTACAAGCTTTAAGATTTCCGCATCAGACTCATCAAACCAGTCTTGGTTTTTCTTTTGCAGATTTCCTACAACCTGTTGAGAGATCCTATGTACCCTAGTTGAGAAGGTGTGCCATTTGGCATCAATAGGTTGATCTTCTTCAGTACCAGGATCTGCGGTACCGAATTCTGTGTCTAGTTTTTGTCTAGCACCCTCACTGACAACAAGTTTTGAGAACGCTAGTTTTTTTGGCACTTTGTGTTGTGCTCTACGCGGCGGCTTGATGTTAAGTCTCAGTTTGCATCTTATGAGACGGTGGTCTGTCCACCCCTGTGCACCACGCATGGCTCGGGTAATAAGAACGTCTTTTAAGTCCCGCCTTCGTACCATAATATAGTCAAGAAGGTGCCAGTGCTTTGAACGAGGGTGCATCCAGGTCGTTTTATATTTATCTGGCAAACGGAAAAAGGTATTAGTGATGCTGAGGTCAAATTCTGCGCACAAAGCAAGTAGAGTATAGCCGTTGGAGTTTCGGACATATGGCGCCATCTATTGGTCAAACCAAAAATCACTATTCCACGCGAACGAAGTCGCGGGCAAAAGCTATATTTTTATAAAGCCTAAAAAGAAAATAAAGAAATGATTTTAAAGACAGTTTTTGACTATTGTTTGTGATACATAGAGCGCATCTTATTAACATCCAGTGGTCTTTGCCTAAATAACACACACTTGGGTTTATATATTTATCTTTACAAGTTATAGCTTGAATAGAAAACGTGCTAGAAGTAGTTTTGCGTAAAATAGACATACATACATTTATTATATATTTACAGACATCATTACTATCTACTCGCGACATTTCGAGTGTTCACGATTTTTGAACTTTTATATTGTCTATCAACCTGTATACAGGAATGAATTTTAAGCAGTGCACAAAAAAAAACTGGAGGGCCAGAATCATTAACAGAACATATCTGCATCATCAGTAAACAAAATTTTTTCATTCTTTTGTCCGCCCTAAAATCAGCAAAATATGGATACCAACTATTCTTACGCGCTTGGAGCAGCGCTCGCGTCAGTAAACCGGTTTCGCGTTGCCGCCGTGCCTACTATGACGACTGTGACCGTACAATCGGTTACAAAATAAACATCTTTCGCTATCAATAACTTTTGTTTTTTGTACTAAAACTCGACAAAATAAAAATATACGTATCTATAAAACTTATTTAACTACAAGTTGACAAAGTTTGCGCACTGGATAAAATTCATTCCTGTATATTATTACATTACCTACTCAATATGTAATAATATTTATAAGACAAACACACATAGTTAAATTATATGTATTTTACAAGTTATAGTGTAGTTAGTTACATTATAATATTGATATATTAACTCATACACCAATTAAATGCCTTCACAGGAATTTTTTATCTGTTGTAATTGACACGTCTAAAAAAATAGTACAATATTTGTCTATGCTAAAAAAAATACTAAAATAAATAATTATAAAATACTGTGAATCTAATGGTTACTGTTTCATATGTATTTAATATGTAAGTTTATTTATATTCTTGCGGTAAACTTTACATTACAAAATATAATAATTGGTCATTTCGCGCCTATTTGAATTTCACGGTAGTGGTCACATTAATTGATAAATTTTACATTATACATTAACACCCTAATTATTTCATGTTGTTTGTTAATCATACATTAGTATCTAATTATCTTATATGTATTTATATATACCACGAAATATATAGTGTAGAAGTACAAAGTAAGAAATTGTTTAAATTTGACGCCTGTATGTCGAACGGACGCCACTTTTCCTAGCATTTATTTATTTATTTATTTATTTATTTCATTTAATCTTACAGCTAACAGATGATACATCCAAAACGCTTATAAGACTAGACATTCAATAGTATACTGTTGTATATTCAATTTGTCACAGTGAACAACACAAAATATTAAAACTAGTGCGATTTAAAATTAAAAGTGAACAATTTCGACACAAATTCGATTTTATTCGCACTATTTATAACAATAAATGTTTTATACATTTAATATGCTTCCAACACATGTAACACATACATGCCTTAGATCTGTAGTGAGATTCACTTATACCAGTGTTTAAATAGTATCCATATTATAATATATTAAATACATATTCATCTATATTATAACGCGTATATACATCGAGCACCGTTACTATTTAAAGTTATGCATTTACTACACACTTATATGCACTTTACATGTTAATCACTAGTACTATTCTGTGATAGGTATGTTAAGATTCATTGTTGTATAGCGGCAACCCGTTAGAGATAAAGTTTTTTGTTACTAAGAGTCCGTTGCTGAGGCCTGAGTAAATCCCATGCATTTCAAAATAAATGTTATAACGAGCCTTCCGGCAGTGGTTTTACCCGCTCTCTGAGGGCTACCTCCTGCACTGGGATAAGTTATAATAGTATATTTGTTGCATGTTCACGTTAAACGTAATTTTAACGTGAACATGCAACAAATATACACAATCCCACACTTTCGCCTGTATAATATTAGTGTGGTACTTCGTCACGAGTCGTTTATTGTATGACCTTCTAGCGGGTTGTCAATACACTACCAATAACTGAGTACACTTACATAATATGCATATTGTTATCAGTAACGATTAACACGGCACATAGGTGGCTTAAATCTCCAAAACTTTCCATTCTGCCATCTCGCCAAGCCTTAGGATACTAAACAAAGGTCAAAGTTAAACCTTCCATTTTTAACTTTTTACGCGTCACATTAATCTCCCCCATAGCTGTAATTTATAAAGTTATTGAACTTTTATACTGAGCTAAAGATTGTTTAAAAATATGTTTGTATGGCAATTTTACTCGTTAAATTGTAGCAGTCTATCTTTGGGCTGCAATAGCCTGTCATCATTTGTTTTTCGATTGGAAATTGAATTTTGTCATTAGTTTTAAATAAATTATGTTAGGGTGAGTATAAACTACAACATTTTCTCGAGCATTTCTGTGTAATGTAACATTCTAGTGAATGGTACAATACAGGCAAAAGTTCAGTCTCCAAAGCATTTCCATGTAATGTAACGTTCGTGCCATTGCTCGGCGTTATGTTACGGGTAAATGCTCACAGCGAGCGAGTGTTTCGTCCCTCTCCTTCCGCGTCACCCCGCAACCGCGCATCGCCCGCACTTGGCTCGACTAAATGTTACACCAATACGCTCGAAGAAATGTTACACCAATATGCTCGTTGGTTTGTAACAAACTGGCGAGCGTGCTCGATGTTTTGTTCGTAAAAGGATGATACACTAGAACATCTCATAGAGCGGCTCGTTGTTCTGTTACAAGTAAATGTTGTAGTCTATACTCGCCCTTAGATTTCAATCTCTACTCGAAAAACAACATATGGATCGGTTATTGAAACCCGCAAGTATTAAATAAGTCTTCAGCTTATATTCGATCGTGATAACATTGTAAATATTAAGTTAAGTGTATGTTTTCCGACGATGGCAATGTCACATTCGAATTTGCGAAAAGGTACTTTATCATACCTCAATAAGGTTTAAAAAGTAGTGTTTTAAACCTAACTAGTGTTATTACAAAAAACTTTAACAGACAAATGTTTACGAAAATTTTCTGTTCGAACTTAACTTTTACTTGAACTTTTTTGTAATAACACTTAGGTCCAAGACCACCGCTAACATGAACGTCAATTTTCATAAAACTACGGTTTATTATGAAGTTGTTTTAAGAAAACTGATGCTCATGTTATAGGTAAACTTAGGCCTAAAAGATTCTTCTAAAGTTCGAAAGTGATACTGTTAATGACATCATGATCACGGCCAACAAATGTATAATCACATTGAATTTGACAGAAGACCGATTTAACTAAATTGCGGATTTCCGAAGATACCACAGTAGCCTTCGAATGTAACTTCGAAAATTACATTACACATGTTTAGTTGGAATTCATTATTAATGACTATATCACTGTCTTGTGATATATTGTGAATATAACTCACATTTAGTTCCCAACAATATGAGATGATTCTTGATTGAAAATAAAATATTCTCCAATGAAAGGTTTACATTTTTGAGGCCTTGCTCTACATATTTTTTTAATTGGACTGTATAATTTTTATAAGAATCTTAGTTTATTTTCTGATATTGTAAAAGCTGTATAAAATAGAATTGCTGTCTAAAAAATTGTATAATATTTTCATACAAATTGCTTATTTTCCTAAAAACGATTACTTTTAATTAATAACATTTTGTGACTACGGGACAGAATAATTTAGGTACTTTTTTATTGTAAATAATTATCGACATTGTATCATATTACAAAGTAAAGCTAAAAAAAAATATGTATAAATAAATGATTTTAACTCGCCGATGTAATATGCATGCAAGTCATACTTTTTGGCGGTTAAATTTATAAGGAAACTCGATAAAAAAAAAAAAACATATTTTGTATTTTTTCTGGGAATTGTACTAAGATTATTGTAAATTACATAATGGGTTGCACAATGTTCCTAACCATTGGTTGGTTTAACCAATTGGCGGCAATTTGGCGGCTGGTTATCGTTAAAACTACATGGTGCAACTCACCCTTAGTTCATTGCATAAGTTGGGTGCACTTCACAAATTATTTATATGTGTTTAGGGGCGAACCAGTGGTACTGTCTCATAGAGTGGCTGCGTAAAGCTTGTACTTGATACTGATGAAGGTACATAAATAAAGGAAATATATTCCCGGGTTCATGGAAGCAGCACTCATATGATATGGTCAGGCTGCACACTGTGATACATTTAAGTTGATAGATTTACGCAAAACGACGCTATTTTTTATTTGACTTCACATAAAAAAATCATGACTATCAGTTAATACTCATACGCTCAATTTAGACAAATTGTTGCACGTCTACACGTATTTTGTGTATATAGGCAAGGCACGGCTTTTTGAAAAATAAGACTAAGATTTACATAAATTACGGATTTTGATCTACTGCTTATTATTTGTGAATAAATACAACGACGATATTTTAGTGACGTATGTGAAATTGTAATATTTTTTATCCTGTTATTCGTTAAGGTACGTTTTGAATTTTTGCTGCCGGCCGCACATGCCGCGACTGCATGAAGTCGGCCGCAGCTGCACTACTGGGTTGTATGTATTTACATCACTGACCTCTATATTTACCACTGGACCGGCTGTTCCGTACGTTTGACAGCAATGTTTTGTGCCCATTTGAAGCGCCAATATCGTCTAAGCGAGTGTCCACAGAACTAATTTTGACGTATAATTTCAAATGGCTGTGAGAGAAGGGTTTGTTCATTGGTTCACTGTAAAATAATTTTAGTACCACGGACACTCGCTACGTCTAACAGCGCCAAAATGGCGATTATCAAACGGGCACAAAAGCACGTTGACAGCAGCCTGTCCAGAGGTAAATATAGAGGTCAGTGATTTACATGAAACCGTTTGGATCGAAGCGGCAACACAGCCGCAGCCGGCTGTAAGAATAAAACGTACCTTTAATGTGACTCAAAATTGTGTAATATGAGTTGCAATTCAGTGAACTTAGCTTAAAATAGTACTTGGACAAATAATTGTTGTTTGTAATCTATTCCTTAGTTTTTGTATTTTAGGGATTTTGGCTTCCAATATTGGTAAACTTAATGTATGTTTGTAAATTTTTTGGGCAAAAGTCGTCTCATTTTCTTTATATTGTGCAAAATCTTAGCAGTTGATTGCTTCAAAAACTTTAATACCATGTGTTCGTAAAACGTATTGCTTGTCTTATCTACGTGTATTTTGCTTTCAGTTTTACGAATAATATTTCTACGTTTTTTATTCAAATAGCTGTTGTATCCTTCCATTTTAAATAAACTGTATCACTATTGTATAGTATAACTCGTCCCTGCCTTGCGAGTCTTTTGAATCTTCTTGTGTACAAGTATAAATTTCTTAGTCGTTAGTCTTGTAATGTGTTCAATCTAGAGTATTGTGCTAAGATATCAGATGCATAAATATCGCCGAAGTATAATAATCATGACCTTATGTAAGTAAAGGTCCGGCAACATGATATAGGCACGTTGAATATAACCTATAGTCTTTCCAAGTTAGATGGCGTACCTATTCATATCTGTATTTTGTATTCAAAGCGTCAAAGTTAGCCGCATACGAGATGGCTAAACAATCCAATGTTAGTTATACTATTAACCAAATTTGTAAATATTTAGTTCAATTTATTAACCATAAGAATATTGTGATAAATAATTATATATTTTCGTCAAGTCTCGTAACATGTCTAGATAGTTATAAATAATCTGTACGTTAATATTAATTATTTGTAACATGAATGAATGATAGAGCATGAATATTTCAGTACCAATGTTCGCTATTTTCATTATGCGCATTGTAAATAAAAATATACAATTATATTTCTTGTTTTATTCATCATAACCTCGAACATATTAATAAATTAACCTTTTTAGATAGGTACTCCAGCTTAGCTAGTAATGAATTAGCTAAACACCCATAATTATTTAAAGAATTTTAAATAGAAGACTTTCTCGCTGGGAATGTAATTTGCGATCGTATTACGTAATGATCAAATCAAAAAATCCCATGTATCTATTGTCATGACGGAATTCTCGACATAAGTTTCAAGAAATTCGTGAACGTGAATTCAAAGCAATTTCAGATATGTTTTCCAAAAAGAGATGAAATTTCGTTTGCTGAAAAACAACGTAGACATCAATTCTAGAAATGAAGTAAACTTGTTAAATTGAAAATAAAAATATAACAAAATTCTATTGACAGACAGATGCATTATTTTGAAATGTTGCACATTATAAAGCAGTGCAATTTTCAAAGGTCATACATATTTCACATTCGATTTGTAAAACTTGGAAATGTAATGATAAAAGTTCAGAAGGGGCTGCCAATTCGCATACATAACACAATGCGGACAGCCAAAAAATAGCCGATAGGTTTGATATCCTGAAATATAAGCTGTACTGATTACTGCCAAGTTTCATTAAAAACTATTTAGTAGATTTTGCGTGAAAGAGTACCAAACTACATTCATACGTCCTTATCACTTTTAAATCAAAATGATCAGCAATATTATACGTCGGTCCGAAAAAAAAATCGGGTGTCCCCGACCCAAGATTCGGATAATCGACATTCTAAGAATCACCTCGCGAGAAATACCAACAAATAGACAATGAAGCAGTTAAAGTGTCTATAAAATTATCGATCAGGAGATGTATATTTGCTGCCAATAAAAAAGCTATTTAATGTCGATATGCAAATCAAAGCGAGGATGATCACAAACTGGTTCGGACCGCTAAATCACGCGTCCTTGACTTTTGATGCATTCACAGGTCGATACGTGGACGTTCTTTCAACACCTATATACTTTTATTCTAATATTTTGTTTGTTTGTCCCCTAAAGATGATGGATGGTCAGCTTGAAAACGTCCACTGTTGGACAAAGGCCTCATTTGCCCATACTCACTCACCGCGCTGGGCATGCGTGTCGGAGAGCGCAGTGTGAAGTATTTTTCTAATTAAAAACATGTGTAGCTACACTATCGGTGACATTGGCTATATTTTACCTGAGTACAGGAAGGAGTTTCCACGAGTCGCGAGTGAAACCGCGGGTGAAAGTTAGTAACAAACATACTTAACATTCGGACACTAGCGATTTTGATTTTGCTATGTGGCCTTGGGTCTTTGAAGATGGATCTTCTACTTTCCAATCGTGGCACAAAGGTGGTACCTACGTCAAATAAATAATGGTTACCTACCATCTGATAACAGTATCATTTTAACAGTGAATGAAACCGCCAGAAACAGCCAGAATGAAACCGACTAATGAACCAAGGTAATTTGCTGAGGGCAAAACCTATATCCGATAAAAAATCTGAGGGGTCCATCTACCTATGTCCATAATGTTCTTCCAAGTATTGTACCTACGTATGTGTTTTATTGATCCACTCAAAAATACTGGATAATTTTCGATAATTCTTTCACCCGAGTGACATGGGTGAGTTTCATCAAAATTAGGGATGTGATTCCTTCGGGAAGCTGATGAAACTGTGAGAAAAAGATAGCATCAAAGACACTCACTTTTGCATTTACAGCAAGGACTGTTTTTGTAACGACGTCAAAAATCATCATATGACCCCTCCCGACTCTTACTGACTAAAAACCGTCGTGTTCCGAACTCTTTCGAACAATCCCGCAGCCCCGGCAGACCTTGGCCCTGTTGGGCCCCGCTGGGGTTGCTGACATCTCTTTGAGGAGCGCGTGGAACAACGCGCGCCGCTGACATGGGTCTGTTGTCTAAAAATAGAACTCACCGCCCGCAGACCCACACGCCTACGGTGGCCGGGAGTCGTCTCGCGACACTCGGCGCCCGTGGTGTCTACCTGGTCCAGCGCGGCGGCCGGGATGAGAGGTGCGAACTCTCTGACGTTCCGCCGCCGCCTTCTCGAGCATGACTGCTTCGCAGAAGGAGGTGACGGCATCCCATTCCCTCTCGCCCCGGACCATGGCCTGAACCAGGGCCGAACGCGAGCGGTGCCCTTCCCACGCAGGGCACTCCTGGACTGTGTGGTCCACCGTGTCCTCGGGGCTGTCCACACAGTGTTTACAGCAGTTTTCAGCAAGGACTAAAAGAACATTTCCGTACTCTCCATTTATTAACTTCTATATGTTACAGCCATAGTGATTAAATAGATATTATACATACTTAATGACTGGCCATTATATATAATACCCAAATTGACTAGACAATGTGATAAATTAATCACGTTATCCGGATATTATTCCTAATAGCTGGTCAAAGTTAGCCAAAGTAATAAATATGGTATAACCAACTTACTACTGACTAATTCATAAAACGGCTCAAGTTATTACCGACTTTTTTAAAATCAAATGACTCCTCCCGTCGTAGGTTAGCAGCGTGAGGGAGTGTCAGATTGTTATTGACTTAAACTCACAGGGGTTTGCTGAATTTCTTCAAGGAGCGCGTGAAACAACTCGCGTCTCCGAGACGGTTTGTTCCTTTGTCTCTTAGGAGACGGAAGGACGATGAGCCACACGAAACTCACCGCCCATACACCCATGCCTACGGTGGCCGGGAGTCGTCTCTCGACTCCCCGCGCCTGTGGTGTCTTCCACGTCCGTGGATGCAGCTGAGAGGTGTGAACTTCTCTAGTATGTCCGCTTATAATCCTTACCTACTTGTTTTGTTACATTATCCAAGTCTTTGAAGATATTACCTCTACATACAATGGCTAGTTAATGTGATTAATTCTGTGTCAATAATCACTTTATCTAGATTGAGTAGACATTATAAATAATGGCTAGATAATATATATAATATCCAGATTTATTACTTTGGATGTAGCATATACACACCTCCATAAAAAAATAAAATGGATTTGTATCTATTTAGATACTGGTTGACACATATAAAATGTAGGTAAGCAGGTTTCCTTATAAAACTTGCTCTATAAATATATATGGATTCACATAATGTCACCTATCTAAAGATCTTTCATTATTATTTGATGTTCGAAAAAAATATATAGCTTTTAACCTATCGGTACGGTAGTCTTATTGTCATCTGTCGAGCCTTTTCCCAACTGTATTTTAGGGTCGGCTTCCAGTCTTACTGCTGCGTACCACTATTTGGTATTCGTTTTTGAATTCTTATAGAGTGGTTCAGTGAGCACCCCTGAGGCGATGTAGGGGTAACTCGCTACAACACTATCCAGTGGCAGTCTCTAAGGACTGCGGAAACCTGGGCCCAGCACTTCGATCTCCCGAGCCCTTTACCAACTATGTTGGGGCCGGCTTCCAATCTAACCGGGTCAGCTGAGTACCTGTGTTTTCCAAAGAGCGACTGCCTGTCTGACCTCCTCAACCCAGTTACCTGGGCAACCCTTTGGTAAAACTGGTTGTCAGAATTACTGGCTTCTGACTACCCGTAACACGCTAACGACAAATTCATTGGTGTCCAAGATATACCTACTTAGAAAGTGCATACAAACTTAGAAAAGTTGCATTGGTACTTGCCTGACTTGGAATCGAACTCACACCCTCCTACTCGAGAGGTTGTTCTTCAGCCACACTTCATCATCATCATCATCATCATGATGAGGATGTGAGTGTGAATAAGAAGTTAAAAGTATTTATAACTGGGATACCTTTAATAGCAAAACAAGTCCTACGTCTCTTATTTATATATAGGTACCTACCTATATGACAAATGTGAAAGTTTTTATATTTCATATGTTTGGGTGTTTATTACTCAATCATGCAAAAATGTAAACCTGTAAGAATGCTGATCACAAAGAATAGCCTAAAATTACCTGGATATGCACATTTATTTATTTATTTCACCAAACATACAAACTACTTTTTACATGTTTAATTCTGTTGTAGCCATATCCCAGATTTGATCATTTCTTGAAATGATCGGGCATTTCACATGGACCGAATGTTTCAGGCACTTTTATCTGGGTAGTACATAAAAAAAACTTCTTAATCTAACCCTCAGAAATCCAAGTGGTCATGAAATACAAACGTTCTCTGAAATGATCAAGCATTTCTTGAAGTGACCAAATCCACGACAAAGCTACGACATACCCAAAGCAGTATTTATTGACAAAGCAATGAAAAATTAAATTATAAATTTAAAAAAACCCCCGACCCAAAAAATGTACGCAATAATTATGACAAAAGGTTAAAAACGCTAAACCCTATAAAAAGCAAAAAATAACTTTTAACACTACGTAAACTAAATTTTGTCGTGTCGGGGGACCGCTCTAATTCATTACTTTAGATACGTGTTTTTTTTTTAAACGAATGTTGAAATTAGGCAGGTATCATTTGATTTATGTAAGTATTTATGAAGGTAAAAAGCGGTCCCCCGACACGTCAAAATTTAGTTTACGTAGTGTTAAAAGTTATTTTTTGCTTTTTATAGGGTTTAGCGTTTTTAACCTTTTGTCATAATTATTGCGTACATTTTTTGGGTCGGGGGTTTTTTTAAATTTATAATTTAATTTTATTTCATGCTTTTTAAAGGAGCTCCTTAATTTTTCCTTCTTTCATTTAATTTATTTTATCTTAAAATGGGGTCGCTATATGCGATCTCGGCCAAAGGAAGCTGTTTAACAATCCTCATGACAAACTGGCTCTGGGAGAATTGCACAGATTGAGAAACAATAAAGATTAACCTTTGGACATTCTAGATTTTCAGCAAAAATATAAATCGGTTTATCCATTTCATTCCGGCATTCCAGGGTTTCATCCGCCACATCCCATTTCCAGCATCAGGTTCTCGTCAATCAGAAACATGAAGAGAACTCGTCAAGACAAATTCAACGAGCCCAAACTCGATGGGTTTACTAAAAGGCAGTTCAGGGTTACGTCTCCTACCTTCGTGCCCTAACAGCAGACCAGCTCAGTGGTTCCAAAAGACATTAGTGTTTCAAATTTCAGATCCCACATATACTTGCAAGTAAACTGAGCGTGTAACATTCCTATCACATCTAGCAAACGAGCTGATGACCTTGAAGACCTGAACCGATTTCCACCAAACATAGCTAAGAACACTCCCGACTGACATACCTTTTAAACAAAAAAAACCGCATTACAATCGGATCATCCGTTTGGGAGCTACGATGCCACATACACACACACACACACATACACACACACACACAGACACGTCAAACTTATAACACCCCGTCGTTTTTGCGTCGGGGGTTAAAAATGAAACAATTTCGGTTATTGGTGGGCACACGCATATCCACTACCGGTTTTCAATATTTGCCGCGAAATCGGGATGACGTCATCTTTTGTTGCACAGCCGTTTGAAACGGAACTCAGTGCTTATAACTGTTGTATTTTGACACCAGAACAAATGAGTATTAATATTTTATTATAAAAATAATTGCAGAAAAATGTATGCGGACAAAACTACGAAAATACTGCATTATATTGAACTAGCTTCTGCCAGCGGTTTCACCCGCATCCCGTGGGAACTACTTCCCGTACCGGGATAAAAAGTAGCCTATAGCCTTCCTCGATAAATGGGCTATCTAACACTGAAAGAAATTTTCAAATCGGACCAGTAGTTCCTGAGATTAGCGCGTTCAAACAAACAAACAAACAAACTCTTCAGCTTTATAATATTAGTATAGATAGCTACTTATGTATTCAGTGTTTGTACGTGAGTATGCCTAAAACTTCTGAAAGATTCCGTCCTATTCAATAAATACTTGTGGTTTCGTCAACTGCTTTAGCATAATGTTTACATGATAGAAAATTACTGAAAAAAAAACAAAACAAAAATGCTTTCGTGCATAGCTGATAATTACCACTTGAAATAATAACTTAAAAGTAAACTTATATACTTAAAATTCAGTTGATATCTTAACCAAGGCAGTTAACACGACAATAACATAAAATTTTACTGTAAACAAAAAACAGTAGTCGATGTACAAAGCAATTCAGCCGTCTCGTGGCGCCACGACAAGGAATAATTTAACCTCATAAGGGAAAACAGGCATAAAAATAACTTGTATATAAATAAAGTAAAACTTTAAACACATACTTACATACATACTTTACATAGCAGACATAACGCACACCAATATCCAAAGGGGACTAACTCAAAAATCGTTTTTTTTGAGAAACGCATACCATCACGTTCCATAAACAAACCAAAGTCAAAGACAAATGTTTTTATTTCAAATAGACCTTTGCAAGATCTTATGAAACGTCACACTAGTTGCACGTGTCCAAAAAGTTGGTCCATCCTCCGAGCCTTTTTCCCAACTATGTTGGGTTCGGCTTCTAGTCTAACCGGATGTAGCTGAGTACCAGTGCTACAAGGAGCGACTGCCCTATCTGACCCCCTCAACCCAGTTACCCGGGCAACCCAATACCCCTTGGTTAGACTGGTGTCAGACTTACTGGCTTCTGACTACCCGTAACGACTGCCAAAGATGTTCAATGACAGCCGGGACCTACAGTTTAACGTGCCGAAACACAGTCATTGGTGCCTAAGATATACTTAGAAAGTACATACAAACTTAGAAAAGTTTCCAATAAGATGGTCTCATGGAGAAAAGCCAGAAAGAAAGCAAGAAACTCCATAATACCCCATCGTCCAACAAAACAGATTAAAAAAATACATTCTAGCTGTGTACAAAAAAAAAATATACAGAACACTTCTACCATGCACAGAAAAGGAGGAATCAATTTGCCGTATTTTCTGAAAAAGGTATTTTTTTGGGTTAACCCTCTTTATACCTAGGTGTGCGATATATAAGCAAGTTTCCTTATTGCCAAATCACTTGGAACTTTGTCGACGAATATATATTAAAGCTTACAGTGTGCATCTTCTCGTCTCATGACTAATCCGATTTCCATTGCTGTGTAAATGTTAAAAATTTTATTTATTATTCCAATCATGTACTGTCATATGCTAGCTTTGTAAACAACTGTTAAACTGCATTCTTGTTTCACAATATTATAATACCTATATTGCTCGATTATTGGAGAAAATAAGGACAAAATTATCGCGATGTTGCCTTCAGTGTCATCATTATGTATTTATAAATATGTATGTGTATATGTAGCTATATATAGTTTATCAGTTGTGTTAGCACCCATAACACAAGTTAATTAACAACTTAGCATGGGGCTAACCAACCGTGTGTGAAAAGATGTCCCGACATTATTAAATTCCTCCTCTGTTCCAATCCTTACCTAAAAAATATTATGCCTAAAAGCGAAAGAAGCTATATGTCTGAGTGTTAACTTTCATGTCAAAACTACTGAACCGATTTAAATAAAATACACTTTTAGTTTAGAACCAGAAAATGGACATATGCTACTTTTCATCCGGGTCTAGGAAGACAATCCTTCGGGACACGGATGAAACCATGCTTCTACAAATAAACTCTTTTTCATAAACAGTGGTTTAAGATAGTTTCAAATTATATATCATTATGCTGTCTCACAGCTGGGCAAAGGTTTTCCTTGGAATCCAGAAGTGATCAGTAAACTCACTGACTAATAAAAGAGTGTCATATTACAACTTATTCCAGCTTTATTACATACGCATAATTACGTTAGATAATTAGGAAATGCACAATAAATTAATTGGTGATTAACGTTTTTATTGTTTGAAAGTTTAGTGAGGTAATAAATAATTAAGGTTCCATTCTTAGAATTCTAATTGCACTTTGTTACTTCGTACGGCTTTTGTTAAGAGGGCAAAGCTTATTTGCAAAATTTATACTGATTTTGATGAAACTTAGCATGTAGATAGATAGACTGAGCCCCGAAAAAGAGTGTTTTGATGTAATTTTGAGCTCTGCAGGGCGTTAAAAAGTACCTAAGTATTAAATAATTGTGACAATGCAGATTGGAACCTCATACTGTTAACTTCATATTTAATTGAATTATGCTTTATTGTTTAAGAAAAGAAATGGTTTCTTTCAGGAATATCGATTTGAAATACTAGCACGATTTTTCTGGGCATCGAATTTCCCACATCTGGGTGAGGTTGATAATTACTTTGCAAATATCTGTAGATTTATTCATAATCTTCCGTTGGAAGCTCAAAGCATACAGCGACGAATCTATCTAGATTGTATCTATACTTAACATTAGAAACCTTAAGAGTTTGTTTGTTTGTAAGATCGCAATCAACATCAGAAACAACTTGTTCGATTTGAAAAAGTCTTTTAGTTTTAGCTACTTGATGTACGAAGGAGTTCCCACCAGACGCGGGTGAAATCACAGGTTTAAACTACTATAAAATATTGCAGTTTTTAAATCCTAAATGATTCAAATTAAGTCATAACTGACACCTACGAAGTGCTAACAGTTATGAACCTAGATAGCTAAAAGGTTATGGATTTGTAAGGACTTATGTAAGAAGGCAATATTTTTGTTTATTTCTGCGCTCATCACAAGCAAAACCTCTTTATAAATATTACGCACTTGGCTACGCAATACTATAGACAGATAACTATACTATATTTTGTCTTTTAGTTGTGTAGTTTAAATATAGCTACAAGTATGTTCTTATGCATTTAAAAAGTACAATAGCATAGAACGTTCGTCGCATTTCCGAGCCATTATATAACCGACAATGTCATCTTTCTTGATAGATGGTTATCAAGAATTCCTTAAACAAATAATTGTATGATTTATAGAACAGGTTTCTTTTATTTTTTAATTCACAGATATGAAGAGAAAAATTCAGCTTTTCTTTGCTGAGCGCGTTGAAGTCTTTCGTAGCGCTGCGTAGCGGCTACAACATACCGACGGATTCATACATATTTTAATATTAATATTAGCACACGTGTGTTTTACTTGCTGTTATGTAAGCTATAACTATTATCTATCAAAATGTCAAACTGGCTGCGAACCGAGAGCTAGCAGCAAGAGGCTGTATGTGGAATGATTGATGATGTCCTCGCGTATGGAGTGTGTATGCTGCAGGAGTGGTTGCGGCAGGGTGCCAGGGCGCAAGGGTGCCAGGGCGCAGGGTGCCGGGGTGTAGGGTGCCGGGGCGCAGGAGCGGCGCCGAGGGTGGCGCGGGCCGCTTGGTGGGCGCGCGGCTATAAGTAAGAGGTGCGCGCGCGCCGGCGAGGTTAGTCGCCGAACGGCAGCGCGTCGCCAGCGGTGTCACCCGCCCCCCCCTCCGGTGCGTTCCTCCCTACCTGATCCCACACGCACTCGCCTTTCTCACACGATCACCGGCGATTCCCACTTGCGCAACTCGAGTCGAAACTGAAAGGTCGCCGCTATTGGCATTTAAGCGCTCTCTGACATTAGCGTTGCATTTAAATGTGCGATGCAGCTTCCTCGTTGAGCTTCACTGTCGCAACTGTGTGTCGTTGGGAAAGGCGCGTGTGTTGACGTGAGCCCTCTGTTGCAGCCGCCGCCCGAGCCCCGGGCCCCGTCGCCATGACCCCCAGGATAGCGCTGTGAGTACCCCACTATCATGTATACACCACCTTATTCTTAGCATAACTGTTGTTATAAGGCTGTTTCCACACTACCATTTTCTTACATCAACGCCGATAATTGTTAAAGTAAATTGTTTACAAAACTATATTTAAACGGTCGCGGGCGGAGAGTCTCCGTCAGCAGTTGACTTTCATCTCGTGTGCAGGATGACTTACAATTATTGCTGTAGATGTGAAGTTATGATAACGCTAACTCATCGATCGATACGACAATAAGTCGATCTGATTTCTCGTGTGGAAATCAGGTTTTCATTGCTCAACGGCAGCAAACTGACATCACGAATGAGGGCGCGTATTTCTCAATGAAGGCTGCGAAACATTGCTTTTAAAATATGCACGACTTTGTGCGCATATTGTCTCCCTGAGAGACGCGGGCGCGGGCCGCGGCCGCTGCTCGCGCGCGGTCGCACCTCGGGTTGTAGTCTCGTTAGCATATCGGCGTATTTCATAATCCGCGTATAAATAACTTAATGAACGAGCTATTTCAAGTTGCGATAGCAGCCATGTTACAAATAACCGCAAATGCTAAATGTCCATTGTATTCTGTCGTTACTGCGTAAACAATATTATCAGCAAGTTGCGCGGGCGCCGAAGCCTCAACACGATCCGCGACGTTTTCCCCGTTTCATGATTTTCTCTAACTATACCTCTACTTGTTCACGCATGAAGCGTACCCGTTCAAGACAGATTCATTACAGAATAGAGTATTAACTGACAGACTTATTGAGTTTAGAAATTAACTCTACATCGTTCGGGTGATTTCGCAATACCTTATTACATTCACTCTCACACCCGGCGTCATTAAGGCTTGCTTATAGAAAATTCATCGATAAAATATCATCGAATTAGAGGTAACTGGTTATAGTGATGTAAAGAGCGCTAAGTGACGTTCTGTAATAGTTAGACAAGCTAGTGTGTGTGTGTGATGAGTGTGATCTAACACGGGCCATTGTCAAAGCTCTCTCTTTGCAACGTGTTAACCAGTGGTGCGGATGCGTTACCGGTGTGACGGGTCGCGCGTCGCTGTCGTGTGCGGTGGCCACACTTGAGCGTCGCAGATGAAAGCGTTGCTAACTAAACTAACATCATCGTTCTGTAAATTGCGTGCCTTTTTATTGGCGTTTCAATTAAAATTACAATCAATTCCTAAACTGGGACCCAACATGTTTTGTCGATTCTTTTGTATTGTAGGGCCGTATCACACATTCGTTTTGCAAAAAGTTTGTAAGAGCAAGTCTCAAAAAGATAGATGAAAACATTAACATTATCTTAAGGATGACTGTTTTCGGGTTTTCCCAAATAATAAGGGCGAGTTTCTCGAGAAATATAGGTATCAAGGTTTCTGTGGTTTGGTTGTCAATTTCGAGGAATTTTGTTTGCGTCGCGATTTGACCTCAGTGGCCTTACGTATAACCTGTCTCTTGATATATAAGCTGTTTCTTGGAATGTAGATACCTATAGTAACAATTGCCAAAATATGGTAACGTGGCTTTGCTTAAGTTAGTTTGAATAACTTTTCTGTATAAAGATGCTTCTTTTGAACACAACATACCTGAACACAAAAAAGAAAATATTAATGTACCTAATGAATTCAAATATGAAGACATTTAATTTCAAAAGGCTCTTCAAATGTCGAAAAATAAGAGCAAAAAAGATAATATCAAATCAAGAGTAAAATCATCTCATATTTTCAGCGGCCTTGTGTCAAAAGAGATTGAGAGGACTTATTTTTAGATACATTTTTCCTCGCAAAGGGTCGAACATTGACCCTATTGCCGTACATTAGGTACCTGCTTTTAAGTGAACTTTATTTCATAAACGTACATTATTTATGAACGTTAAAGTTTCCAATTCATAGTCCAATAATGAAGTAATCATTCTACTATAAAATTTATGTATAAATGTTTATGGTTTTAACATAATTTCTCCCGTTTCGAGCAAGGTCGTAGCAAGTCGTAAAGCTTAAGATTGCGTTTACGCGATCACGAAATATTTTTATTGCATTCATAACGAAAGTGAAACAAAACATTTTAAGGTATGTGTTAATGGGTGTGTAACGTATAATAAATAATGTGGCAAAATACACTATTCAAGTAAGTCAAAGCCGTAAATGTTAGACCAAAAAGTTAATTTAATGAAATAATGACGGATTATCAAAAAGCCAAAAGTTCTCACACATTTACCAAAATTAAAATTTCTTTTTGACTTTGAGCAAAAACAATCGTCATTATATTTTACGCAACTAAAATGTATAACTAGCGGGCATTAAATGATTTACATAATAGTGTCTAACATTCAATTGTGGGCACATAAGTCATTGTTATGAGGAAAACCTTTCGAAAGAAACGTCCTCACTTACGTGTCGAGACAAACAATCGGTTTATTCACCTCACTTCCTAATTAGGTAATATAAAACATTTCTAGATTGCTTTCTCCATAAAACTAACGTAACAACGTACAATGCTAAATTCGTTGGCGGTTCCTACTGAATACAAATGGGAATTTCTCCTTGGTAAGAGATTTTCGATGCGTGGACGATGTGTGAAAAGAAAGTTCATATATCATGGCGGTGGTTACGAGAAGTTATATATGTTACATTTCAATAGGTAATCGATGGTCGAGGGAAGATGCGTCGCGGATTGTTTGAGTGCTTAGCACCTTTAGAAATGGTTGATGTAGCTTTTCGTTTTTAATAATTCAGTCATTATTTTGTAGTTTAAATAGTATTTTTATGCAGTATAAATTGGTTATTAAATATGTATAGTATTGTTTGGATTAAATGACATGTTGATAATTTAGTATATTTATGGAAAAATCTCGGATAACTAGGAATGATTAAGAAATTGAGGAGCTTTTTCTACACCACTTGAAAAGGACATCCGTCTAGTGACTTAAAAATGCATCTGTCTTGCAGTTTCACTAAAAACGTCCGTTTAGTGAGAGTAAACAGATTGCATGATGACTCATTAATATTTATATATTTGGCCTTCACATTAGTAAGCGTTTAGTGAAGATAGCTCCAAGAACCTTTTGTTTAGGATTGAGTCATCGACGCCCAACCACCCACTGGTAACCTAGATCTAATTAGGAAATTAATTAGATATTATACCTATAGATATAGCTACGTTCTAATATAGATTTATTATAGACTAGCTTCTGCCAGCGGTTTCACCCGCATCCCGTGGGAACTACTTCCCGTACCGGGATAAAAAGTAGCCTATAGCCTTCCTCGATAAATGGGCTATCTAACACTTTAAGAAATTTTCAAATCGGACCAGTAGTTCCTGAGATTAGCGCGTTCAAACAAACAAACTCTTCAGCTTTATAATATTAGTATAGATAAGCTGCATATACGGATAGGTCATTGACAAAGATTAGAAAGTGTTAAGCAGTAATTTTCAGTTGAAGGTTTTGAAAACTAATTTGAAACTGAAGGCAAATAAGTGTTTGGTATTATGTTTAATGGTTAGTTTTAGAATAGGAGAATAGGTCACTTATTATTTGGCGTTAATGTCGAAGGTCGAATACCGTTCATTACGTGGACTGGCAACACACTTCATAAATATATTCAGTGCGGTTTATTTACGTACACTTTAAAAGAGCTTTTAGCATAATTTTCATAACGAAGTTATTAAATTATTGCGTTAAATTGTTCGTTATTAATATTATTTAATTCTATATTTATTCAAAAGTGTTTTCAATGTTTCTTATAAATCATTCTTAAACATTAAAGACTAAATTATTTTTACATAACGTTACAATATTCTTTACTTTTGAAAGAACTGGAACATTAAATATCTTCAGTATAATATTTGGTCTGTGATATTAAATAATTAAAATACTTTATTAATCACTATGACCCTTGCAATATAGTGCTGTCAAAAAGTGCATGATAACATTGCTTATTTCAACTGGTCTATTGTCTCTGCTCGTGCTCCCATTGTCCAGTGCGTGTCGCAACACTTAATTCGTCTGTTGTCTATGACTGTGCCTAGCCAGTTCTATTATAGAGTTGTGTCTAGTAGATTTGTTCTTACTACAATTGTAGATTAAAGGGACTAGATTAGATTACTTTTTGTTAAAACAAAAGATTGCATTGTTGTATATACTATCCCTGAAAATACTTTCAATTGATGATAAGTATCTTGGAACCAAATTTTGCTCTTGAAAAGATCTACCTCATCTGGTTATTCCCAAATGTTTTCAAAATGTTCTTTATAACACATCTGAAATTTTAAATGGTTTTATCGTCGCTTATAGAACCAAGAAAATTAATCAGAAATCTATGTAGTTTTTAATTCCCGGCCTTCTTGAAAAATACTTTGGTACTATATCACACTGTCGTAACATGATTAGGTATTACTAGCCGTTTTCCCGCGGTTTCACCCGCGTCCCGTGAGAGCTACTGCCCGCACCGGGATAAAATATAGCCTATGTTACTCGCAGATAATATAGCTTTCTAACGGTGAAAGAATATTTAAAATCGGTCCAGTAGTTTTTGAGTTTATCCATTACAACCAAACAAACAAACAAAGTTTTCATCTTTATAATATTAGTAGGTATAGATGACAAAGGAGTTTCGCTTCGTCTGTCACAAAATAATAAAAAAAAATAGTAAATGTATTTTCACTAATAAATATTGCAAGTCATAAGGAAGTTTAAGACACACAGCAGTGCCAATTCGAAGTAGGTGGTTAATACTATTTTATTGGTTCGTGGTGGCTAATAAATAATAACCTATAATCAGTGCAAGCATTACTTACTTCCAATAAATGTAACCAGTGGTTTATTATGCTAATAAATACACATTTAATTGTCACTTACAGTCAGTGAGTATAAACCGCGTATTTATTGTGCCTGCGTTCATAAACTTGTCGTTTTTAATTTAGCAATAAGTAGTACTTCCACGTTTCGCCAAGTGAGTACAATTTACGAAAAAAATATTTAATAGTCTTTGCTTATATATATAATAAAGAAGAAACATTTACCGTCTTACCACAAAAACTTTTAAACGTCAGTTTAAGACTTGTCTAAAAAAATGTCAAATTATGACGTTGACATATGGTTCATTTTGCAGCCACAATTTTTTTAGACAAATGTAAAACAGGTGGTTAAGTTTTTGTAGTAAGGCCATTAATTGTTTATTTGTACACAAAAGGATCCAAAACTATTGAGCCGATTTGAAAAATTCTTTCACTGTTGGAAAGCTACACTCTCCCGAGTAAAATAAGTTATATTTTATTTTGGTAACGGGCAGTAGCTCCCACTTATGTTATCAACAAATAAGAGCATGTTATTTTTTTTTATACTGTGTCTGGTTAGTCATGCACCTCATTAGCAGACACTTTAGCAAAAAATTCACACCAAACAGTTCATTTTGACGCTATTTACAATTCCACCTGGTGGCCTATTTCGCCACGTACCTTATTTGCTTACATATATGTATGTATGCACTGTCTGGGTGTCTGTTTATGCATCCGGATGTCCGGCAGTGTCTGGGTGAGTTTCCCCGGACGGGAGCAAACGTAACGTCCGCCGCAGCCAGTGCCAGTCACACGGCAAAAATGCCTGAACCAGTTTTAATTTTACATGTGGGTTTTGTGTATCTATTGTTTTGTACATCAGAGATAGGAATTTGAAGTTACTCCTATGGGGTTAATGTCAAAATTCGATCTTCAGTAACCAAAAAAGCAGATGGATTTGATTTTGGGAGCGGTTGTTAGTCAATTGTTTTGCGAGCTATGCACTTCATCTGAGTTATACCTCTAGTGTCTCGTCCCTTTTGTGAGCTATGGTAATGTATATAAGATCCAAATTAGACTGATAAGGTAAACAGGAAAATTCAATAGTTTCTTACGTTTTCTTTCGATAGTAATTGAGTGTTCTAAAGTCATTATTGACAGATTTGTATGTTTTTTTCTTTCAATCAAAAATTATGCAAAGTGACTTGTAGAATAATTAATGTATTTCCAAATGTTGGTGACACAGCTAGTCGGGCGAGGTGGCGGGCGCCGCTGTCCGTCTGTTGGCCTTCACTTTCGCTTTTTATGTGTGAATCTCGCTAAAGCCCATCGCACACACCCGACTTACGTAAGTTGCGACAATCGCGATTGTTTCACACGTTGTCCTTTGTGAAGACGGGATAAAAACATAGTTACATTCACATATACTATTACTTAACTATTAACAGCAGAAAAACAATGATCAGTTTCTAAACAATGTTACTGAAATTCAGCCATTTATCATTTCATACACAGTAGATTTTGTTCTCAATTAAAAGATGGATGGATTGCCTGAATGTTGACATGAATAAGAAGGGAGTGAGTGTCAGTATGACAGACGAGTGACAGGGAAGAATGGAACAGGAAGACATATTGCGCCGACCCCAAATAAAATTAGTAACAGGGCACGAATAAGAGAGAGATTTTGTTCTTACATTTTGACAATCGTGAAGTCAGTAACAACCAACTTCAGTAAACGCAAAGTTATGTGATGAAAACGATATTATAAAATGTTGCAACACAGTTGGCTATGGTTGATTGCCTCGAGCTATGTAGCCGTAACCGGTTAGAAATTAGTAAATTAAATTAGTCGGTAATAATTCTAAACAATTAGGCCTAAAGTGCACGTGTTACAAAAATTATTTATCGATGTCATAAGTAAACGTTTTGATTTACAAGTTGTTTTTATTTAACACGACGTAATTTTATAGGTAACTAAATGAAAAATTACAAACATCCGAATGGAGAACTTATTTTTCCTCCTTTTTAAGAAGTCGGTTAAACGTGTATTTCATCTTCAAAGGTCTGAACAAGAACTGGTAAAAATATCGTTTTTTTTTAAATCGAAACACCAAAATAGGTTTAGTCTCTCAAAAACTCAATTTTTCTTTCTTTTTGGGAAGTCGGTTAAAGATGTAAGTAGGTATTTTATCTTCAAAGTCCTGTACAAAAATGGATACATAGAAAAAATTTTTTTTTTTTTTATAGTTTCACACAAAATTATTTCTGTCTCTCCAAAAAGACATCAAAGAACTGGTTATCAAAACCTGACTGGTAGTTCCGTCTTCTGATCCTCGATATGTGGTTGTCAACAGTTGTAGTCTGTAGTTATGACGTAGCTGCGCTCGCGCCTTACATCCGACAACTTTCGCTGTCGCCGACAAATGAAAACAAAATCTCCTATCATCACATGCATTCTTATAGATCGATCGCAAGCGCAGAGAAGGTTTTTATCGATAAATTTAAAAATAACTTACCTATAACATCATTGTTTTTTTTTGTAAAAATACCTACCATATTGTTTATTTGTAACGTTTTTCAACACATGAAGGTTTTCAGAAGGGATTGGATAAATAATGCTTTAGTTTTTCCTCGTAACTACTCGTATTATTTTAAATACGAAAGTAACTATTTACTGGTTTAATTTGAATAGTTTGGTACACAGATAGGGACATAGTTTAAAGCCTGAGCAAGAAAATAAGCAACCTTAAGCCATACTTGCTTGGTATATGCCATACTTGCATATATGTATTGTATATGCAAGTATGGCATATACAATACATATTACCTTCGTGATGCGGAATGGAACCACGAAGAATACCTATTTATTTTATTAAACAGTACAGATACTTACATACAAACTTTAAAAGTCAAATAAAATTACAGTTCCACACGCTATCGGCATTTAATATATTATCGTCATTTATTGACTTTCTCTATGTGAAAACAAATAACTAAGTTACATAACATACCATGTGATGTACGAAATGAGATGGGAGGTCGTCAACATGTGAACTTTTATTTTAATACCTCATTTTTTATGTAGACTCTCTTCATATTATAATAGAATGCTAATTTTGATAATCTTCACCATTTTCTAGCTGTGGTTTACTGATCACCATACAGCGAGATTTGTAATCCATTTGGATTAAAGCTCTCTCAAATCATATTGAGCTAAACTTAGGCGTAAACTGGATGTTCTCCAGAAGACGTTTGATAGTGATTATAATGAGGAAAATACTTCACTCACCCGGATAAAACGTAGCATATGTTCTTTCTTAGGCTTTAGGCTGTCTTCGTACAAAATTTCATTTAAATCAGTTTAAAAGTTTTGGTGTTAAGGCCAGACAGATAAAGTCACTTTCCCATAGTCAATTGAAGTAAAGAATTTACTTACACATTGGTTTATTAATGGCCCATTTGAACTTTACCTTTTTACTTTTATACATTTTCTCCACACTTAAGTTATTTCATTGTGGCTTGATCACAAAGCATCTAAGCAATGCTAATGTCCCTTCTCAGTAAGGAGATAAACCTGCCCTAATGAATACCACATAGTGATGTAAACTGCGTGGGGAGTGACATTGACAAACGTAATAAATTTTAATGTATTCTTGTTAGTAGAGTACCACAGATAATGCCTGTATGGTTTGCCATCAAATTGTGCACGGATTTGTTGCCTCGTCTTGCAAGGAAATATGTTTTACATGGAAAAGCCTTAATGTACAAAATGAGGCCTATATCCAGCAGTGGACTGCGATAGGCTGATGATGATGATGATGATAGGATAATTATTTGATAGAGAAAGGTTGTGTTGTGTGGTTGAGTATGTAGGAAGAAGATAGATATGCTGTGCCACTAAATGATAGATTGGGAGAAGCACAGAGCAAGTAATGGTCACAGGGAAAGCTTGTAAAATCTTGCATTAAAATGTTATGAGGAACAATGGAAGACCATTTTTCAGCGGAAAGAAATTTATTAACAGTAAAAAATAAAGTTGCAAATAAATAATAAATTTACTTTCTAACACAACATATTGACTAACACGCCTGTCATTACATTTCTACACAATGTTAGCACACAATATCTTGATACGAACAATCGCGTTAGATGCTTACACTCATAAGTTGATATGTCAATGTCAGCTGGTTCTGACTGGTCACGACCTAGCAACGTTGCTGGACCAGTGAGGGGGGGTAAAGATCCACTCGCCGGACAATGGTCATCTACTTTCAAACGACTCTTTAAGTGTAAGCGGATATTTTTGGTATCCAATGTCATGTAGACGTCAATTAATTGAATTTAACCGCTAAAATTATAAAAATAGGTAAAAGAACATGTTATTTTAGTATGAAACAATAGTTTTTATATTCCCAAAGCTAATCGTTTAGCTAATTTTATTAGTTACACGTAAGCTTCAGCCTTTTAAAGCGGTGACGACATTTAAACAAACGCGGAGCCCTGTCGCAACACAAATACTTCTTTATTTCAGTAACCAATTTATTAGTTACGGCCCGAGATTGATTTCAATCGGAATGTGCATAAAGTTGCCAATAAATGTATGTGGCAATGCACTTGTTTACTTGTATGCAGACGTGGTGAATTATTGTCTGATTGCTTCGCATGGAATGCACAATGATAGCTCGGTACTATTTTTCCTTATTCTGAAACTTTACAATCTATTTTTATACATTAATTTATGCATGCTCAATTGTTTTATTGTAACTCATTGAATGTACTTGCACGCACGAGCTTAGCACGTGCTTTCAACACAAGACTTACTTTAACCTACTGCGGGAACCGGCTTGGCAACAACATTAGCTTACGAGTCCATTTGACGCAACATTTAATTTTAATAGTTTCAGCGCGGTGAGGCTTGTAGCGATAAATTGCAGGGGCATTTTTCTCGGCACGTGCACCTTCTTAACAATGGTTGGCTGTAAAATGATAGAATCGATGGTGTGTGGCAACACGCAGGCATCAATGCGCCAAAAATGCGGTCAGCTCTGATGCCGTGTCGCGAGTGTACTTATTATAACAAGCTCTGCCTGAAGCTCTGCGTGTATAATCGTCAAACTACATCGTTACATAAATATGAGACTTTTGTTTGAGTGTTCACGATACACATAAGTACATCGATCTTACATACGACGTGGTCGATCATTCAAACAGTGCAGCATTTTCACCGCACCATCAACAACTCTCGATTCATTATTTGTTATTCGTGACTGGCAACTATTAGAAAATGTATGATAATGTAATATCGACGGCATATTGGACTTCTGTGCCGGATACAGCGAAAGGGAAGCGGCTAATTACTGACGAACATAATAATTGTCTGTTCGTGTTTCATAATGCTTTTAGGGACTGATACGAATCTACTTTTGAGTCATGAAGTTTCCATTTTAGTGTAACGAGACGTTCGCTTCCGCCAAACTACCGTCACGACGCAGTTTTTCCTAAATAAGCTCTTGTAGAATTCGTCAGTTCGTGTGTTCCCTTGAAACAAGGCTCTATTCAAATACTAACGACATTCATTTCGTGACATTTGGAAGCCGAGCAGTTTCTTATTCGGCAGGTTTTACAAGTTACTTAATATTTTAATAACACATTTCATGTGCCAAAATGATTTTGAATGCGGTAAAAATGTAAAACTCTGTGATATTTTGAACTATAAAATACATTATGCATATGAGTGTAGACGGTCCGGGGAGCGTACATTCTAACTCAATATTTTGCATACGTGTGCTGTTCAGACGTCGCTGGTAATAATAGCTAACAGTATTTGCGCAAATACACACATATTATATCATTGGTTTCGTCAGATCAGTTTGCGCATCATGCGGAGAAAACGCTAAAAGCGTGTCATAATAAAGTGACATTGGATTAACATGATTGCATCAGTGACATTAAGTGCGGGGTCCGGGTTCGAGCCCCGGCCGGAGAACGCGTCAACGCGAACATAATCGGATATTTATGTGCGTCTTCGAATTTTGTAAGCATCACTTTCGGCTTCAACCAGTTTCACTTTCCTGCCGATGACCTTTTGTGGAATGCGAAGTGAGATAACGGATGAATAAAACATCGCCGATTAGTTATATAGCTGGTTATCGGCGTACGGTAATATTTGCCATGAGTAGAGTCGACGAGCGAGCTCTTATGAGTGCATGCACTGGTGTTGCTGCAGGCGGATGCAACATCTCCACTTTCTAGGCAAACCGCTGTAGCAACGCGGGGGATTTAACCTTTATCTATTGCATAGTGAGGTGTCGCAACATCTCAAGTCGGCGGGAGATTCCCAGTAATGACTGGCGATGTGGTCGGCGGCAGTGACGCGGTCGCCGGCCGCTGGATCGCAGTTTTTTGACCTTGGCTCTTTCTATGCCCATGATCCGCGGCGACTATTACGAAACAAGCACGGCGCTCGATGAAGTGCCCGCAACGTGTGAGATATGACCGCCACACTTGAACCACTCGCTGGAGTTCACCAGTATAATATATTCTGGCCACGTTTGGAACAAACCTATGATTGCGGTCAGTTGTTGACCCGGCGCGGCGCCGAGCGGTAACCATTGATTGACAGCTACTATTAGCAGCTTGAAAGTAATCAGGAGTAGGAAGCGAATTGAACCGTGGAATCTGGCTTCGAGGCGACCACTCTTTGTGCTATTTGAAGATGATTTACATTTAAAATATTCGATACTTTTTGTGAGGTTTTAAAAGGGTGCGCCGTCAGTCACGGTACCTACGCATGAGCGGTTCCTGTTTACGAAACATGTTTTATGCGCGGCATTGTGGTAAAAGTTGATTTTCTGCTTGGGAAGCGTAGGTATTTAGCAAGAAATACTTGGACCTTGATGCGGTTTTCGAGCCCCCAAAGACTGCAGCGATCAAGTAGCCTATAGGTACTTATAAAAGTTGCTGAAAATCGGTTTTGTTTGCAGAGCTTTTCTATTTTATTTGTTTGGATTCCGAGAGAGCGGCGCGTGATTCAGAGGCGCAGGATTATACATTCTGTCGCGGTGTGACGGCAATATGTTGGTGTCAGCCGCGGACGCCGCGGGCTCCGCAATTGAGATTCCACGCATGCGCACGCCGTGATCCGCGACCCAAGTACACCCGCTCACTTCACCACTAAACTTCATAAATTATATTTATAAACCTCCAGGCGTACTTCATTTTTATGCAAAATTCCACTTGACAATCTACATTGTTGACTTAATGCCCCGACTAGTTTTCAATGAAGGCGCTTGGAAATTAATCGAATGGTTCTTTAAAATCAGAAATGCTGTAAAATTGAAATCTCCTCTTAAAGGTTAAGGCTTTAGATGAGCTGGGCATAACTAGAGACTCTAATGACCTACTAACATTTCAATTGCCAAAAGTCTTACATTATGTGACATTTACTTATGTTAAATAATTATGATCCTTATATACCTACTTGGTTAGAGTTTCATAAACGGGATTTTGCTCAGCGACTAGTACCTATAACAGTGCTTGCGAAGTTTATGAGTCGAAACAAAAACGCTGTTTGCAGTAATTAACACAGTGACCCAAAGCTGATAGTATTACGCACATTAGCACATGTAATGTTATGCTGTGCTGTTAGATAATAACTTTAATTAAATCTTCTGTTTAGACATGTTACAATAAACACGGTGGTCTAAAATACTGGCCAAGTTATTATAGCTATTTTTTTATTCTAGTGTAACTTTTTGTTCATGGAAACAATCCAACTTTCTTTCCTATTTCATTCAAATTAATTGTTCAGTTCCTCTATCATTACAGCGGAATATATATAGACGGACAGATAGACATACATTAGCATTTACAACAATAGCAAGGATATCATTGTTTCGCTACATGTTACGTTCACTATAAAACGTTTTTATTAATAGTTTAGCCGCATATCTTGGATCTACATCGAGATCCGTACTTCCCTGATTAGGCTATCAGTTCAAAAATTACTTTAAAATTGCCTTTTGTTTGAACCATTGTGTATGACAATCGTAGTCACGTATCTGCGTTCATTGTCTCGATCGATTGTATGCGTGGATAATCTACTAACTTACGACGCCCCGTGGCACCACTCGCGAGTTTAACGTTCCAACCACGGATTTCGTGATTCTACGTGATCGCAATCCTACATTCCTAGGGTTGACGAACTATAGTACCGTTTGATATGAGCTACGTGACAACGCAATGTGATGACAGTCAAGCTATGACTATCACGGAATAATATTAATTAACTACCGAGCTATTGTTGAAACGTTGTCCAAAATATTACTCATAGGTTGACCTTTACATAATATTCTTAGTGGATACAAATCTAGTTGATGACTCAATGGCAATTAAGGGATTAAATACCATATCGATATATGTAGGTATATATGTGAGTAAGTGAGTTAGTTCTAGTCAGCGTATTCTGGAATTCAATTCTCTCAGTAATGGAGTATTACGGTAATTCGCACGTCACACTTGGCCGATGCCTGTTATTTTCTCTTCTCGATGTTTATCATTATTACGTTGTCACTCGGCGCTTATTCATTGGCATATAAATACAGCAACTATTTCGCGATTGTCCGATTTGAAAGTGCGCTGAGTAAACTCGCGTTACCCTTTCGATTTCGTTTCGTATTCACGTACCTATGATCCGTTACGTCTAAGTGGTGCACGTTGCTAATTTTAATGGTTTTAATTTTGAGAGAGTTCGTGGTTGAGATGTCGAATCGTGATTCATGGAATGGACCGATATTGTCGATATTTTGTTTGTGTGTGTTGTTGTTGGTAGGAGTGAAAGAGCGAGCCTGAGTGGGTAAATAGGCGATTGATTACGCGCACATATTTGGGCCGCGGCGACGTTCACTGCGGTGACCTCGGGGGCGGACCTTGCGCCGGGACGCGGGTGCGCTCGCGTCGCCTTCACGAGCCCACTTTAAACTACCAATATCGAACATGCTCTTGAAATATGAATGCACTCGATAAATCACCAATTTTCGTTACGGTCACTTTCCGTGTTCCGATAATTACCTACCTAGGTATGTGACATTTTAAATAGGTTTCCTTGAAACTGAACTGAATTTAGTCGCGATGATACAACTGACAACTCAAGCATAAAATATTATTTAGAAAAAAAAAATGTTTACATAGGTAATCTATATATATATAAAAGAAAGTCGTGTTAGTTACTTCGCTTATAACTCAAGAACGGCTGAACCGATTTAGCTGAAAATTGGCAGGGAGATAGTTTAGAGCCAGGAAAAGGACATAGGATAGTTTTTATTACAAAAAAAAATATTCCGGACATACAGCGCCATCTATTGTTCAAACCAAAAATCTGCCGGGTGCCACTATTCCACGCGAACGAAGTCGCGGGCAGAAGCTAGTTAATGACTAAAACAAATATTTTATCACTCGAGCGAGCTCTATTTCAATGTAATATTTACGAAATGGCAACAATTACTCCAAAATTTGAGTTGTATTGCGAACAACGCTCAACACGTAACCGGGCTAGTATAATGTCGACCAGGATTGCGAAATCCACTAAATATTTTGGGCAAGCCTTTCTCAATAATATTTGCGTTTATTGTAACCCTGAACACTGATATCAACAGATTAACTGGACATGAAATACTTTCTAATAATAGGCGCAGAATATCGTGATTTAGAATTTATACGCATAGGATTTATGTATACCTATAGCAACTGACGATTTATTCATAAGAACATCTTTGGCAGTCGTCACGGGTAGCCACAAGCCAGAAAGCCTGACAACCAATATTACCAAAGGGTATTGGGTTGCCCGGGTAACTGGGTTGAGGAGGTCAGATAGGCAGTCGCTTCTTGTAAAGCACTGGTAGGTACTCAGTTGCATCCGGTTAAATGGAAGCCGACCCCAAAATAGTTAGAAAGCGGCTCGGGACATGATGATGATGTATGAGAGTTATATATATACTTGTATGTAAGTTAACACTAGTGTTAATTAGCAATAGATTCCGTGACACTTAGTAATAACCGTTTAACAACACAAGGATCTATTTAGAATACAATGTAATACAAAGTGGTAATTGCGTGTGAGGTGACAGATTTACTTGAGACTAGACCAATTATTCTTGATTTATATCTTTACAATCCTTATGACCAGAAAACACCTGTATTTAATTACAATAGGTAATAGGTGGAAGTCGTGGTGGCCTAGTGGGTAAAGGACCAGCCTCTCTAGTATGAGGGCGCGGGTTCGATCCCAGGTCAGGCAAGTACCAATGCAACTTTTCTAAGCTTGTATGTACTTTCTAAGTATATCTTAGACACCATTGACTGTGTTTCGGATGGCACGTTAAACTGTAGGTCCCGGCTGTCATTGAACATCCTTGGCAGTCGTTACGGGTAGTCAGAAGCCAGTAAGTCTGACACTAGTCTAACCAAGGGGTATTGAGGAGGTCAGATAGGCAGTCGCTTCTTGTAAAGCACTGGTACCTACTCAGCTGAATCTGGTTAGACTGGAAGCCGACCCCAACATAGTTGGGAAAAAGGCTCGGAGGATGATGAGGTAATTCTTGCATTTACAGTAGTAACTTCTCCCTGTACCCGAATAAAATGTAGTCCATGTCACAAGGGGTCTATTCCCTTGTGAAGCTTCCCAATAATAAAATCATTTTTAAAATCAGTTCAGTAGTTTGGAGTCTTTATTGTACAAACACATTGTCATAAAGTTAAATTACTCTCTCACGAGCCCTTGGTCTCGTAAAAAGCGATAAAATTATACGATATTCTTCTTCTGTGTTATTGATTTGGTATTTGGAGAAATTCCTAATATTATGTACTTTCAATAATCAAAATTCATAACAGCGGTCATGTTTAGTTAAAGCCTGATAGTTATATAAACTTTTATACATAGAAAAACATGTATTATTAAGATCCGGGTCTGTCTGACTCACTCTTAATTTCATGTCTTACGTATAAATATGACATTAATTGTCTATTAATACCTACAAAGTTTTTCTATATGTCAAGTTTTGATTAAATTATTTTATTTTATTTTAACATTCGATGCGCATCGTGAATTCATCCACTCGTTAAATCGGAACGTGTTTTAAATTACATAAAATCTTGTTATCTGATGTTCCATCCACTGTTATTTATATTCAAATAGTTAGAATTAAAGTACTATCCGTTACTAGCTTTCGCCCGCGGTTTCCCGCGTCCCGTAGCTGGATGGTGACAAAAACTATCCTAAAACCTTCTCCCGGGTCTAAGTTACGTCCCCTCTAATTTTCAGCCAAATCGGTCAAGCCGTTTTCATGTTATGTCGTGACAACGGAAAGCGGTACCTACTAGTATGAGCTGTTCCCAGTAGTTTCATCCGCGTCCCGAGAGGACAATTTCCCGCACTAGGATAAAAAGTAGCCTACCTATGTCCTTTTTCAGGCTTTAAACTATCAGTTGTGTAGTTTTGTTGCCACAAACAGACAGAGTTGCTGTCAAGATAATAAGGATTTTATAGTTTACGTGAACATACCCTAATGTGTTGACAGTTCTCTTCTAATCATTCACTCAACAACACCATTAAGCTTAAATACCATTACTAAACGTGACATTATAAGTCCATTTTGCCACAATCGCTGCAGCACTCATTCAGTCCCATTCCGGCAACAGTAGTATCCGTTTGCACAAGGTATCAGTTTCATCGGCCCGTATTTATTACTTGCAGTTCAACTGCGACTGACGAAATGCGCTCATTTACTCGCTCAGCTAATAACTTTGTTATAAACGTACATTACTGAAAGAGAAAACTGTTGAAAACGTGCTGTTTGTAATTTTTTTGCGAATATACTTTGTGAGTTTAGTTTTTGTAACGTACCTGCTAGGATTTTGTAAGTATAAGAATCTTCATGTTGTATTATAATACAAATCTATACTAATATTATAAAGCTGTAGAGTTTGTTTGTTTGAACGCACTAATCTCAGGAACTACTGGTCCGATTCGAAAATTTCTTTCAGTGTTAGATAGCCCATTTATCGAAGAAGGCTATAGGCTTTTTATCCCGGTACGGGAAGTAGTTCCCACGGGATGCGGGTGAAACCGCTGGCAGAAGCTAGCTTCCAACGGTTCCATATGGGTCCCAGGAGATCTCATGATGCCTACGTCACCTAGCTATTAGGTACCACCACCACCAGTGAAATATTTTTTCAAATCGATTCAGTAGTTTCAGAGCCCTTACAAACAAATAACCAAAACATGGTTTCGAGTAAAAATAATAGATTTTAAATTACGATTCTTTGTAAGGATTAAGCGAAGCTCATACTATATTTAATTGATTTAAATCGGTTCAGAACCTTTTGGCGTGTGAGACTCATCATCAAATCATCTTCTGAGCCTTTTCCCAACTATGTTGGGGTCGGCTTCCAGTCTAACCGAATGCAGCTGAGTACCAGTGCTTTTGTTATTATAGCTAATAATTTTATCAATTACAGCCACTATATCCTCTGCGTATCTATCCGTTTCCTCCCAACATGCTGTCTATGGTAAACGCTTGTTATTCCCAGCGCCCTTACCTGCGCTTACGACGACAGTTGGACTAACGTGACGCCGCTATTTGTCAACGTTCACAGCCAAGCACATGAGCTGAATTAAACATTTTTTAAATACAGTTTGTTGTGGAAAGCCGCAGAACTCCTTTCTGAAATATAATAGTCCTGAAACCAATTTTATAATGAGAATCTCGACTAAAATTCCGTCAGGGGATTTGAAGCTTCGGGACTTTTATTATGGAATTCCGCCAGCGGTATCATCCGTGTCCCCGTAGAAACTACTAGTCTACTTCATGTTCTCGGTTAAAGAATAGCCTATAGCCTTCTTTGATAAATCGATTAACACTGAAATAGTGGTCCAGTAGTTGTTAAGATTAACGCGTCCATAGAAACTGTTCAGCTTCATAATTAGTAAGTATTATCATGTTCTTTTTAAACTATCCAGTGGATCCTTATTTTTGACATTATTAAGTTATATTTTTGTGTTTCTTCCAATCTCTGATTTCACATTCAAAACAACTTTTGCCTTCAAGGTGAATTAGAAGAATTAGAATTTATTTATTTGCTTGAAATATGGTTACAATTAGGTCTTAAAATACAATGACGTTTCTTCATATCTCGCCTCATATTCAGCATGCCAATTTAATCATTAATACCATACAAAAATTTTAACAAATGAAATTTTACAATGTCAATAAATTAAAAATTATTTCAAAAATTTAAGAAAAAACTAAAACATTTAAAATATCAAACTAAAACAAATAAAATGTCAAGAACTAAAAAGAATACAAAAATAAAAATTAAATAATACTAAACGTTTACAAAATGTTAACAATTAAAACTAAACTACATGTCGAAAACTAAAACAAAATGAAATGTTACGGTTAATTGAAGTTTAAGTATAGCAATTTTTAAATGTGTTGTTTTTTTTATTTATGTTATAATTTAGAAAATCATTTATCGTATACAAACATTTATCCATTAGCCACTTTTTTAGTTCTTTATGGAAAAGATTCGTTGGCAATTCTCTCATTTGCTTAGGTATCCCCTTAAATATTTTAATAGCCATAAAGCCATTATTTTTTTTTGGAAAAATGTTGTCCTATTACCTAGGCGTGAGTCAAATGAGTGACAACGAAAACTCATGTGATAGGTACAACAGACCTATTATAATACAATTTGTCACGACCTGCCGCCACAAATGCTCTTACCTAACTAGGTGCAATCCAAATTGCACCTATCAGATGTTCCACACGCCTGCGCTTAGACACCTTTGCAAATATCTCGTAATATGTGAACTGTGAGTTTTGCACGCTAATGTCAAAGTGACGTATTTTATAATAGTAGGTGCATGAAAACAACATAATTGATGTTGAAATGGTACCAAAATAAAAAGAAAAATTATTTTTTTCGCTTGATAATGATGACAATTTTTATGACAAGCTACATAGAAATTGCAAAGCATAATGAACGGCTTTTTGTTAGCCAAGCATTAATTCTTATCCTAAAACCAACCTTACTTACCAATGTATTGGGTTGCCCGGGAACTGAGTTAAAGAGGTCAGATAGGCAGTCGCTCCATGTAAAAGACTGGTACTCAGCTGCATCCGCATAAGACTGGACCTCCAACTTATTTGGGAAGAGGCTAGGCAGAGGGTTAATTTTTATCATACAAACCACTTAATTTTTTCCTGTGAATATTTCAAAGTTTTTAAGTCGACATTTGTATCATCATCGACCTATAGTCCTTGAGCTGATTGCGAGATCCGTAAACCACAACCTAGATAGTCTTGTATACCGCATTCAAATCTATACTAATATTATAAAGCTTAACAGTTTGTTTGTTTGAACGCTCTGATCATGAGAATTACTGAACCGATCTGAAAATTATTTCAATTATTTCAATTCTCTATGCCACTTTTTTCCAGGTGCGCAGAGTAGTTCATTAATTTGAAAAATATTTAAGTAAACTGAACCCTGGACGCGGTTGTCTATACTAATTAGAAAACAACTGAACTGGCTCTGAAACTACTCAACCGATTTGAGTAATTCACTATTGGAAAGCTCCACTCTTCCTGAGTAAAGCAGTATATTTTATCGCGGTACAGAACCGCGTGAAAACGGCTTGTAGACTAACCTGTGTAAGCATTTTATCCGAGTGTGGTAAGTGGTACTCTAGGGACGCGTGTAACCAGACTGCAAGTCATAAATTTTAAATACCTAGTCTGTTATAAGGTAAACGTCCCAGTAGCCGTTAAGTTTTGAACTTCACCAACTTTGCTGGTATGCTATGCTAACACTAGAAGTCTTACAAAAAAAATAGTTACATGACTAGAGAGACAATTTAAACTAGTTTTATTGTAATATGCTTTTTGAATTTTATTTTGAATTTTCTTTAACAAAGATATAAAAATAATAAAAAAAGGGCTAGTTGTACCAGTACCCGGTAAATTTGTACTAGTAATCGTTAAATTGTCCCAGAATCCGGTAATTTTCAACGCAAATTTGAACTCTACTGGCTTACGATAAGGTTCATAGATATACGACTTTTGCGTTTCTGTGTAAAATATATAAAGAAGTGCAAAGAAAAAAACTTATAAATAAAATACTTTTTTTATGTAATTAGATAAATAAAATTATGAGTACCTAATAGTTGACATCACGAATTTGTTTCTATTTGAAGAAAAAAATAATTTTGGTTTCACCTTTAGATGTCACCGTTACAATGGAGCAGTCTATAGAATAGCGGCCGCGTAATTTATCATCTAACGACGACCGTGGGATACCGTACTGCCTGATTGTCGCTGAAATGGACGCACTGCCTCCGTGGTAAAGGCCACGAAGATATGGTCTTCTGCCTATCAGTTATGACTGTCTGAAAAAAAAAACTTCTAAATTCATATCAATAGGAAATCCCACTGTGGATTAGCAGCGGCGAAGGAGTGTTAGTGTGACTTTTACTGACCAAAATACCATCGTGTTCCTTCGCAGGCCTTTTATGTACCAGGGCCGCGGTAACTCTTCCGAACAATCAGCCCCGGCAGGCCTTGGCCCTGCTGGGCCCCGCTGGGGTTTGCTGACGTCAGGTACTTCATCACTCGCTGAACACCGATGGGAACCCCTTCCACCGTGACGAAAGTGAAGAGGAAGGTGGCCCACCCCGAAACCCATGAAAGCATATGGCCTCGGACGCAAGGCCACCTCCAGTCCCAGCAGCTGGATCCTTTCGGTGGCTGTCGCAAGCCCGCGCGACATTTTGTCGACCGCCTCTTGGTGCGACCTCTTTTGTGCCAGTACCAACGTGTCGTCAGCATACTACACTGACGCTGCTTGGGAGGTCGGCGCGCAGCACCCAGTCGTAGCCGATGTTCCACAAGAGCGGCCCCAGAACCGATCCCTGGATCCCGCCAAGACGACCATCCCCCCCTCCCGGGAAACAGCGTCCCCCGTCGTAAGAGCGCTCACGTGCATGATGGCGTCCATCGTTGAGAGCCCCCTGCGGAAACCATGTTGGTGGTCCGCAAGTTTCGGCCCTGTCCCCCCAAGAAGTTTTACGAGGCGGATTGCAACGACTCTGTCAAATAACTTGCCCATCTCGTCGAGCAGCACAATGGGCCGGTATGCGGACGGAGAGTCCGCAGGGCGCCCCGGTTTCCGAATGAAGACCAATTTCCCTGTCTTCCAACTAAGTGGGAACTGGCCCCTCTCTAAACATGCGCTGACCAAGCAAGCCATTAGGCCCCGGGGCGATATTTTTGGTTTTCAGCCTGGCTACCGCCACTCTCCGGTCCACCCCAGTCACCTCGGGGATATCGTCGTCTTCGGGTGTGTGGTCCAGTGTTCCCCGCGCGATGGGAACAGAGCGCTAAACTTCTTCTCCACCATCTAAGGCCGAAGACTCTAAGTCAGCGGGGGACCCATGGGTGGAGCTTGCCCCGCACCATTTTGTATGGGCGCCCCCTCAGATCTCTGTCCAGAATACCCAGCAACTCCGCATTGGCCAACTCCTTAGCCCTGGATGATGGCCAGTTGGAGGGCGGTGTTCGCAGCTCTACATCCCTCGTACAGCTCTATATCCCTCGTACAGCTCTGCTTCCCTGGCCTCCGCATCCGGAGGGCGAATGCGAACGACGCACGCCTCTCAAAGAGACGCCAGCTCGCTAGACCACCAGTACATCTGGCGTCGGGCGCTTCCTGGCAGGACTCGGGGCATGGCCATGTCGCAGATCTTGGACATGGTCTCCCGGGAGAAGCGTCATATAAATCATCATCATCTCAGCCACAGGACGTCCACTGCTGAACATAGGTCTCCCCCTTAGATCTCCACAGATACCTGTTGGAGGCGACCTGCATCCAGCGTCTTCCGGCGACCTTTATAAGGTCTGTCCACCTTGTTGGTGGACGTCCTACGCTGCGCTTGCTAGTCCATGGTCTCCACTCAAGCACTTTTCGACCCCATCGGCCATCCGCTCTGCGAGCAATATGGCCCGCCCATTGCCACTTCAACTTGCTAATCCGGTGGGCTATATCGGTGACTTTAGTTCGTCTACTGATCTCCTCGTTTCGGATTCAATCACGTAGAGAAACCCCGAGCATAGCCCTCTCCATAGCTCGTTGAGCGACTTTGAGCTTTGAGATGAGGCCGATAGTGAGAGACCACGTTTCGGTGCCGTAAGTCATCACTGGTAACACACGCTGATTGAAGACTTTCCTCTTAAGGCACTGAGGTATGTCGGACGAAAAGATATTGCGTAGTTTCCGAACGCTGCCCAGCCGAGTTGGATTCGGCGGTTGACCTCTTTCTCGAAGTTGGACCTACCTAATTGGACTACTTGTCCTAGGTAGATATATGAGTCAACAACTTCGAGTACCGAGCTTCCAACAGAGACTGGGGTGGGCTCAACATGGACATTTGACATAATTTTCGTCTTGTCCATGTTCATATTCAGGCCCACCCGTTGTGAAACTCGGTCGAGGCCATCGAGCATCATACTGAGTTCCTCTATCTACTTTGCTATGACTACGATGTCATCGGCAAACCGAAGGCTTTCCATTCCAGGAGCTTGAAGGCGTCTTCCATTGCGGCGGTAAACAGTTTCGGGGAGATAACGTCCCCCTGTCTTACGCCTCTTCTCAATGGAATCGGCTTCGTGCTATGCTCCTGTACTCGGACTGACGTGGTGGCGTTATTATACAAACACTTCAACACCTCGATGTACCGATAGTCAATATGGCATCGTTGGAGTGACTCAAGTACCGCCCATGTTTCCACCGAATCGAAGGCTTTCTCATAGTCCACAAACGCTAAGCATAATGGTAAGTTATACTCCTCGGTCTTCTGTATAACTTGCCGCAGCGTATGGATGTGGTCTATTCTATGGTACTATAGTCTCTTCGGAAACCGCCTTGTTCGGGAGGCTGGAAGTCATCCAGCTTGTGTTCGAGACGGTTCGTGATAACCCTTGAAAAAGCTTATAAACATGGCTTAGAAGTGTGATGGGTCTGTAGTTCTTCAATAGGCTGTCATATAAATACTTACTTTAAAAATATTTCTTGTGACTGCAACTGGTGAAATAGGTAATTAATAAATAAAATATAATACTGAACTTTGTATACATATATGTATAATATTTACACAATACACAAGATACTCACTATAGAATTACAAGTGTGAAAGAAACTGACAACTTTCGATTTCAATGTTTTGTCGCCTGAAACTTGAAGAAACGTGAGGTATGGCATGGATTTCTGGCTCTGAGGGTCCGTTAGGGCAGTATAATTAAAAATAATGCCTCAAATGTCGGAAAAACGGTGATAAATTACTAAATCAAGAGTTTATATGACAGAAATTACACATACAAACAAAATTGTAGTGAATCGAAGGAAAAGAGAACTTAACAAAAGGCAATAAGGACGATGTCGGGTTTTGCGTGCAACTTATAATGCAAGGCCCAATATCCGGCATTATATTCGACGGTTCCAAAGGAAAATGAGACTTATTTCAAGGTATTAAGTACACAATAACGGGTTTCGGTACAACGTCTGCTACCGGGTTCATCGTGTACCAATAACCGGTAAAAAAACTACAATTTTAACGGGTACTGGGTCAAGTAGGGGTTTGTTGGTACCAATAGATGTGAACGGCAAAAAAAAATATTTCTCAGTTAGATTCAGCACAATTTATAGGTTACATCGAAAAATAATATATTCAAATATTTGCAAAAATTAACACTCTTACGTTAAAGTTATCCGTCTCAGAATGGCTAGCTCATCAATGCGACGTGGTAGTTTCGGAGTTCACTGTCTGAACTTTAATTTTTCACATAACAAACTTTTGTCACCGTATATTTTCGAAGATATTAAACTTATTGGACAATATTGCGTTTATAATAGTACAAAATATTACTGAAAAGGTAGTGCCATACGCAAACTTTACTTAATTGTTGCTAGAAAAATGCAATAAGCAAAAAACTGACTTTTAACGGGTACTGGTACCTTAACGGAAATAGGTGCTTTTCCCTTAGTTATCGGCACGGATATTGAGCTCTCGGCGGAAGAGTGGGGATCGCTTTGCGCACTGTTCACATAAGGCAATAAACCAATAAATCGCTTCTGTGCAGGTGAATGTCAGGGCTCAATATCCGTGCCGATAACTATACAGCCTTTTTATCGTACCACTGCTGGGCTGCTAATCACCACGCTTGCTCGATGCGGGTTGGTGATTTCAGACTTTATAGTCCAGGTTTCCTCAAGATGTTTTCTTTCTTTAAGATAAACTTAGAAAGCACATACAAACCTAGAAATAAATTGGTACTTGCTTGACCTGGAATCAAACCCACACCCTCATACTCGAGAGGCTGGTTCTTTGCCCACTAGGCCACCAGATTGTAAGTCATAAAGTATAAATACCTAGTCTCTACAAGTCAACTAACCTTAAGTTAGTTAATCTACGTGGCTTAACTTTATAGGCACCAACAGCGGTAATTAAAAGTACCACTCAATTAATGTTACTAAACATTCGTATGAAGATGTAGGTACTCGTTTTGAAAATGCTAATCAAACGGTACCTATTCTTGCGGTTTTTGTAGCCACGATGCCTTCGACATTTTGGCTTCGTTTTTATGTTTGAAATATCTATTTGACCTGGATGTTGGGTTACAGGAGTACTGATACTTTAATAATGGCTGATATATTATGTTACCACAGATTATTGGAACCCTAAACTGGAACAAAATTAGCTTTTCTTTCATCTTTACTAATATAATATATCAGCCATTATTAAACACATGTGAAAAGAACTGTCTGTTGCGCTCTTACACCAAAACTACTGATCTGATTTAAATGAAAGGTACACAAAGAGTATTAAACCTTAGAAAAGGGATATAGACTCCGTTTTTTGCACCAAGAAATTCTCGCAGGAAGTGAGTGAAAATATGACAAACAGCAAATATTTTAAATCGATTCAAAGCTGCACAAATCAATGACGAAAAACATACAATTTTGACAAGCATCGATGTCATTTGATATATCTAAGTATATACTAACAAATGGCGAAGGTAACTTCATATTATGAATGTGTGGGAAATACAGTCCGTCCTTGACCTCCTCGCTATAGTCCCACGGATAACAATCACTAACTTGGAACACCACGCAGGTTTTCCTCTGTACCAGTTTTCCACCGGTTTTCTGTCACCTCATTAAATAAACGGCTTGTTCCAATCTGCTCTACAAATTCCTTCCCAATGGGTCCAAAGCGAAAAAAAAAACAATTCTTCAAAAATAGTAAACTCCTTCCTCCGAGCTCCAAAAACGTTTAAGTAAAGTGCTTAATTTTGATATTTTTATAACGATACACACAATTATTTGTAGCCACGTGGAAGGAATTTGAAGGCTTATTTTAATTTATTTATTTTATTCTTCAATTTTTTTTTACCCAAGTGGAAGAAATGTATGAAAACTTTGCTAACGGAAAATAATGGGCTTGGAGTGGAAGGGAACAGGCTGAATAAAGGCTGAATAAACAGCTGGACCTATTAATGTGACCACTTTTATTTAAAAAATGTGAAACGATTGCCCGTTTATGTTATGATGTTGTTTGTTGTATAAGAACATATATTTGCGGTGTTGGAACTCTACTCCGGATGTATAACATTGTAAATCTTTGCGGAGAGCTCGTCGCTTCTTTAATTATATTTTATTCTGATTCAGCATATTATATTACTTGCTCTGCCCCGTGGTTACGGGAACCGCATGCCGGATAAAATTTTGCCTCCCTCTGTCCTTTCTCAGACTTTGATTTTAGGTTATGTACCATATTTCACTTAAATCGGTTCTGAAGTATTAGTGTGAAAGAATGACAAACGGGCAGACAGTGTTTATTTTGCATTAATAATATTAGTGATTAGTGAATCAAAATAGAGAAGTAGCTAAAAATGTTATGATCACGAAGCGTTCATATTGGGTCAGCTAAAATTACACCTTAAAAAATATGGTTAGCAAACATACCGTTGAAATTAATAGGCGTAATAAAAGCTTAAATGGTTTATTGAAATCATTAATATGCACATAGTCACGATAACAATACAATAAAAAAACATTCAATTTTGTTGGTGTAAAACGTTTTTCGTTGTTTCCACGGCCGTATCAACAATAGACCGTCGCCATTCCGAGGCACTTTACTGTATTCTACACAAAACAGGTAATATAATTAAAATTATATGACTTAACCTTGCACCTTCCATCCAGCGGTTACCCAACACTATGTGGTGTAAGTTTGTATACAATAACTTAAAGTTATGTTAAATATTCTTTACTTCAACGATGAACGTTCACACGTTCATTAAAGACCTTCTGGTATAGCTGTTTGTAATTATAAACTGTCATTGTGTAATAATTATACTACTTATTAGATTTTTCGTAACTAGCGGTATATTTGGTCAACTGATCTTGAAATTCTGCACGAAATATCTGAGCATTTCAAAACAAGTTCCCAGAACGTGGACACATTGTAATAGTATAGCATCCTTTATGATCTCTCATCCTATGTGGAAAGTGAAACAATGTAGACGAACAAGTTGCAAAGCTTAGACATAACGAAACTTGTTTTTACCTCGGAGAGAGTTTAACCTCTAGCACTGCGGTGGTATTTAATCAAAAGGTAATATTGCGATGAGCAGAGAAAGAACTTCATACTTTCTTGTCACGTAGAAATTAAACTTCCCGGGAGATTGCCTGCTTCCTCCGCGATGCGACTCGGGTTGCCGAACCCAGATGCAATCGAGCCACGAGCAATGCTCACGACAATTATAAATGCAACGACGCACGCTGTTAAAACAATTTAAACAACAGTGTAATTGTTAGGTACACTCTTGTTCTTAGATCTTAAATCTGTTGCAACTTATCAACCGTCAATTAAAATTCTTACAGATTAGAAAAGTGTTTGTTAGCGGATTTTGAAAGTCCTATTTATGTTTAACCTAAATGATAAACTTGAAAAGGTGCACGCGACGAAAATAAATATTGTGCCGAGTTTTTTGATGTAGATCACGATTTGTCAAGCCAGTTAGCGAATGGCCGATTGATCTATTTTTAAAAAGGCTTTAACTTTTACGGATAAGTTTATTTATAATTTTGACACTTTTTTATTGAGTTTAGTAAGAAAAATTTAAACCTATAAAGTATTATAGTGTAATTTAACACTCTTATTAAATTTTATAGGTACCTAATGGTATTCTTCATTATATCGAGTGCGCATAACAAGCCCTAGGCTTTTCTTTAATCCACTTGACAGTTTCTGACGTGGAACCGTGAAAGTAGTCTTTTTAAATGCAATGTCATAAGTATAATGTACTCAATTTAAACAGTATTTCGCTTGCATTCTGTAAGTTGTACGTTTATTCACGTGAATCCAAATGGTAGAAGTTAACGCCATGATAGGTAAGTATGCCTTGAACCTTGTGAACTGTATTACCTACATGTGGCAATACCATGTAAAGTTTAAAGATCAATCGACTGCTCGTGGAAGATTCATTTTAAAACTTTTTAAACTTTTAAAAATCGTAAAACAAGTTAATGGATTTTTAATAAGACCTTGGGAAATAAGTCTCGTGTTAACTTTGTAACAGCCATTTAACACTGATAATTAATAGTTTAAGGCATCCATACGGTTTTAATAAACCTTCTCAATATGATTTCTTTAATTTAAAATTAGTATGATTACCGATACAAAACAGCATTTCATAGGAAACTCAGAACGAATGTAATGCATTATTATCAATCTGTAACAATATTGTCGCGTTGAGCTAGCACTAGCCATGTCTTTGTGTATCGGTCCCGCGTTACGCTCACCTAGCCTTGCGCTCACGACCTTACTTCTAGTGAAATTGAACCGGTACGAACAGCAAACTTGCTCACAGCCTGCATTCATTATCTCAAGCATTTACCATCATATTTATGTAAGATTAATTTAGCGCAAACACGTCAAATGTACAGGAAATTACGTATTGTTATTATGGAAAGCGGATATTAAGTACAAGTTTTGTTTAAAGCAGCTAAACCTATCTACTTTACGTTTTTATCACCTTATAAGTGTGGTTTATAGCCGATTATATCCTGTTATGTTCGAAAGCAACAATAAAAATATTAATTGTTTTGTGACGAAAACTGTTCGAGTCGTTCCCTGTTCTGGCTCAGAAATTGCTTAAAATTATAGAGAACTGTTCGTTAAAGAACAATATAGGTATATGAATGGTTTTATTGTCCAGTCGGTTGCGGTAACCTTCAGTAAGGCGGCTGCATCGGGACCAGTCACGGCCGGCGCCGGCGCATTCACTGGCGTGCGTTGTCACACACTTCCTCGCACGCAGTGAAATGAAGGTGGCCTAATGCGGTCGGATGGACTTTATTCCAATATAGCACCATTCGCTTGTTATCCCTCAATCAGTTTCCGTATACCGAGGCTCACAAGAAATTGCACGGAAGCTCAAACACTTCCGACACCGATAATTGGATTTGCGACTCGATATAGTCGCCGCGATATGATTCATTGCACTTTTTATAACTAAGTATTGTTGCAGCGACTGGCTCCAAAATACTAATGTCATTCCATAAATACCATTGTTATTTTAAATACCTACAAAGTATCGCCTCCGAGTTCGATCTTTACAGCGCATGTTATTAATGTCCGTAACCCGTCGGTTAAGCAACTGCAAAATCCTCTTCGATCGTGAAAAGTTGCAAAATTCTCGTCTCGTCAAACTAGCATAAAATGCTCTTTAGGATGCTGCAGTCGTAACCGCTCTTACGTATTGATAATTTTAATGGGAGGCTGGTCAATTATAAAGTCCAATAAATTCAGTAATATATTGTTGTGGATGCGCGCGAGGCACGCGGACGGCGCGGGCGCCGCGGGCGTGAAGCTCGCTCTGCAGGCGAAAGTGATCGTTAACGTCAAGCTGGGTTGCCTCATCGATCGACTTGCACTTGCGCGGAATCGACATGCGTAATACACCCACGCTCCGATTTTCGCCGCCATTTCTCACGACCACATCACTTTTGCAACATTGCAATGTTCGACAATGCTTGTTTTGTAGTCATCTAGATGCATTCTCACACAACTTCTTTGCTCCCCATCGTGCAACTGTGCCAGTAATATCGATCGCTATGCAAATCGATATCTGTTATGAAACCGATCATGTACAAGAAGTGTGCTAATATATGAGCCGTACCTACGCGTGAGATGTGCCTCGCTCTGCGTACGTATTAGAAACGCTCATGTAATAGGCCAGTTGTGTTGGTAGTCAGACAATACCAAGCTCGGGAATGCGGTGATGAAACCAATGTGACTCATAGTTCCTTGTGCAGGGTCGCAAGCTTTTGGCTCGTAGGCGCAGCTGCCAGATGTCATCTTGCTGAGTCACGGAGCACTGACTCCTATTCTGTAATGTAACAAACTTTCGTAACTTACCATGTTGATGGAGATCTTACGAATTCCGTTTCCTTTGTTGCAGATGCTTGTTACTGTGCACGATCTACTCGGCGCACGCCGACGTAGACATCATCACGGAGCCTCGACCAGGCGAGGAGTACGTATTGGTCAGCTCTGGACAACAGACGCCATTAAGAAACTTCGAAACATCACATAAAATACCCGATAAACACCCCAATCACCGAAACTTTAAACAAGATGACAGCGAAAAGATTGTCAAAAAATTACATAGCGGTAAGGCTAAACACTCCACCGAAGGTATCGTTGCTATTGAAGAAGACAAGAAAGCTTTGTTCAGAAAGGGATTGAAAAGCAAAGCTTCGGAATCAATTGAAGTCGATATTCCCGTATCGAAAATAGAAGACATTAAAATACGCGAGAATGTTAAAGATGTCGAAACGAATCCCAAGATGGCCGTCGCATTGGAAGCGATGTCCGAATCTGGAAAATTAAGTAAAACTTCAGGAACCACTACCCAAAAGCCGATCCTGACGACGGCCTCATCAGCCACTACACAGGGATACGATTACATCCCTATTAACTTCGATACCATTGATGACATCAACAGTGGTTTATTATCATCTAGTGTCAACTTAGAAACAGCTGGATCAGAACAAAAGCCTCAATCAAGAATCCAGATCAAGAAAGGCCCCAATGGTCAAGACTACGAGTATGAGTACATTTACTATTACTACGACGAAGACGAAGAAGGCAAGAAAGATGGAAAGGGAAAAGACAAAGCTTCATCAACCACCGCTGCTCCTGTTCACAATTCTCACGACGGCCCAGAGAAAACTGACAGTGAGAACCACATAGCTAACGAAAGTAAAACTAAGAACAAGTACAGTTCCATTGACAGAACTGGAACCACGACCGCAGCTACTCCTGAGATTCAGAACGAAGTTGTTCCAGCTACGACTAGAGGTAGAGGCCGCAGCCGCAATGTCGCTCCCGCACCCGTCTCCGAAGAGGAAGAGGATGATATCAGGTACTTATTCTACTGTCGTATTTCGAAACATAATACGTTTACACATTAATGACACATTATCAAAAATTTACTCAATATCCATTTATGCATTGCCATTATGTAATTTCATTAAATACTAATTGCGCCTCCTAACATTTAAAGCGTCAGACTGCCATCGAGCACACGGTTCCCGCCTCGGGGTCGTAACTTGGCTTCAGCCACCTCCACGACTTACGTACCCGAAGTATCTTCGGAATCAGTTAGACAACGCGGACGGTCACAAAGCGACAATGTAGCCGATGAGTCTATCGGTCAGACCAGAAGCAGGACCCGTGCGCATATCAGGTAACAAATCCATAATTCACCTTCATTCACAAATCAGCACTGCATAGAAATGTTGTTACTGATATTAATATTTTTTTTTATTTTTAGACGCCCAAGCTCAGAGCTAGTGGACCTGGATAGCTTTAAGACTCATTCCGGAGATATCCCATCCCCATCTCAATACAAAGAGCCACCAAGCAGATACTCCTCAGAAAGCAGGACCACCACAGAAGAAGTGCCGGAAACGTCACCCATTGCCAAAGAACCTACCAAAGAGTCTGCAAGGGAGGGTCACAGCCTATCATCAGGCATCAGGTTCCAAGAGATCGTCGACGACTCGAAGCTCCCCGCGGACTACAAACAGACCACTCCTTACGACCAGGAGACGACTGAGTACACGACCATGACTGCCATGGAGAAGGTGGCTTTGGACTTATACGCGTACTTGGCTGGAGAGAACTTGAACAATGACATCAACCCGACGAATGAGATTAATTTCGATGGAACCACGACCATGGAGGACGATATGTGGACAACGACGGAGGTGATGAGCACGACGGAGGAGCTGACGACCATCCCTACCACGACTACTACTACTACAACTACTACGACGACCACTACGACAACAACACCAGCTCCTACGACTACGACACAGGCTGCCTCCACCCGCCCCTCAAGGTTCAAGGGCCGCGCAGGCGCCCGCACTCGCGCCCCCGTCTCATCAGCCGCCACAGAGGCTCCACAAGAAACCTCCACCAGAACGCGAGGTAATCACCGCTTTCGACAGTTTAACCATGAACTACATAACCATTTAACTAATCCAGTTCGAGATTCTCGGCCACTTAGCGAAAGTCCACTACTTGGTAATAAGACTGCTAATTGATTCTATCCCACGTGTGTTTCTACACGGCGGTATTTTCCATTGGAATCTGTATGTCTCTTTATAGCTGAGATATTTCTATTGAAAATGGTCAGACAGTTTTCCAAAGAAGACGGGTTAATTTATATTGAAGCGACATACATATTCTAAAGTTAATTATCAATCGTAGTGGACTGTAGACACAGCGGCTATAAGTCGTCTCCTGCATGCTTCTCACATTCTAAGATCTCAATGTATGCAGTAGCTGTTAGCATTACACCTGCGAAAGTTATGTTTTAATTATTCATTTGTTGCTCTGCGATTGTTTTTGTAGCGAATATGCATTTTAAGCGAATGTCACGCCATGGAGAATTTCCGTTGGGCCTTAAACGCACGCTGCAAACATTACGTGAATGGTTTTTCTCACGAATGTTTAGTGCGTGTTGTGTTTTATGCCTGATGGATGTATTCAAACGTCTGCCTCAGACAATGAAGTGGGAATGAGTTTGGAGACAAATGGCGTGTCCCAATGTAGGTGACACTTCTTTAGTTTGTTACATCACGGTTATTTGAGCACGGAGCTGTTTGTCGGTCGATATCAGATACGCTAGTTGTTGCGATGATAATTTTAGATATTGTTGCTGTTATTTTTATTTTTACGTGTTTATCTAGATGCGTGTACTGTTCGTTATGTTTTTTGTCATTTCATCATTTTCATCAGAATAATTCTCGACAAATACATCCTCCGAGCCATTTCCCAACTATGTTGGGGTCGGCTTCCAGTCTAACCGGATTCAGCTGAGTACCAGTGCTTTACAAGAAGCGACTGCCTGTCTAACCTCCTCAACCCAGTTACCCGGGCAACCCGATACCCCTTGGTTAGACTGGTGTCAGACTTACTGGCTTCTGACTACCCGTAACGACTGCCAAGGATGTTCAATGACAGCCGGGACCTACAGTTTAACGTGCCATCCGAAACACAGTCGTTGGTGTCTAAGATATACTTAGAAAGTACATACAAACTTAGAAAAGTTGCATTGGTACTTGCCTGACCTGGAATCGAACCCGCGCCCTCATACTCGAGAGGTTGGTTCTTTGCCCACTAGGCCACCACGACTAATAACTCTCGACAAATATTATCATGAAAGAAAATTAAAATAAAGTAACCTTTCTGTCCTTGTTAGATGTCACCTTGAACCTGAATTTTTATTTGTCCTTCTGAATTCTTATCATATCCACTATCTACTTTGATATCTGCGGAGTTTTTATCATTAACAAATTTACCTTTTGTTTTGTTGCTACGTTAAAATAACAAGAGTAGGTTTAAATCATATTATAATTGCTCATTTTTATCATGAGATATGAATGCGTAAAAATATTTGTTATCGAATACTATATTTAATTGTCCGAAGAGTTTCTATGTTAGACTGTACGATCGACTACTTAAGAAAACTCAAATTTTGGTTTGTGAACCAAATCGAGTCATTCATATCTTGATAAAGCTGTTAGTCTCTAAATATACAAACTTTCAGATTCTAGTACAATGACATTTTTTTTCTTACAGTAGTATTGACATCATAATCTTATTTTGGAAGATGAGATTAGTCACTGATATTATCTACGCTAAGGTTGACTAAACTTAAAGTAATCAATTTATCAAATAAAAGCAATGTACAAGATAATACATAATCCAAGATCCTCCATCAAACAGATGCATGAAATCAATGTTGAATCGCAGACCACATTGCGATCGCGCACATGAACGTAATCTTAACATTAGAACCTTAATTTAAAACACGTTGACGTAATTTAGTTTGGAATTCTAACAACTAGAGCTAGTTGGCCATGACGATACAGCCTCTAGTAATATTGTCAACTATATAGATATAACCCGGTTGGCCGATATTCCGACATCTAGACGACAGATATAAATGCGGACTTTTATCCAAATCGACGTTCTTGACATGCAAAACATTTTAATCGAAACAGCATTAATGGCAGTCATTTATCTTAATTCCAATTTAAAGTAGGTATTTTTAATGAGCGTAATGAATATCGACCGACAACTTCCTGAATGAGACGTTTATTAGATTTTATTGAACCTTGTCTCGTTCACTTTCTACAACAACCTAGTATATCGTAGCTGGGTACAGATTGCGTATAATCTATGTCGTAGGTGTGTCATTCAATATGTGTTTCTTCACCAGGCCGCTTCGGAAAGCCAGGAGTAGGAGGTCGCAAGACGACTGCAGCCAGCTCAGCAACTTCTGCAGACTCTGCAACCCCAGCAGCGCCAGCAGAGAAACCAGTCTCCCAACCCAAGGTCTGCATACATATTCATTGACCCTTTACTGCGTTCTAAGCTATTAAAGAGCGACTGCAACGTTTTGCATTGCGAATTTTGTCTTAGATAAACTGTGAATTTTATGCCATGAGAATGTTATTTAAGATGTTAATTTTTAAGTGATTCTGTGACTTAGATTTAGTGGTATGTTGTTATGATTTTGTAATGTTAGGTTTTGTTAGGTAGATTAATGGATTGCACTGATCACAGAGTATTACTGGTTAAAGAGATAAAATGCAGAGAAATATCGAACGTAAATAAAATACCCGACATAACACAGGTATAGAAAGACCAAGAAAAGAAAATGCAGACAATCATTAGGTGAATAATGATCACCACTGTAGAGACCCACTTCCAGATCTCATCAAGGACTTTTGTTTGGATGAGAATTTGATCAGTGAGCATGAAAACAAGAAGAAATGATCAAATTTTATGAAAAATTGACACCAAGTCACTTACTTGTGCAGTTAGAATAAGAGATTATAAAACTGAGTTTTTGGACTGTCTTCAGTGGTTTAGTAAATGTCATACGTTTCACGAGGGTCTCCATTGTTGCAGGCATTCGGTCGTCGTGGCCTGTTCGCTGGTCGCACCCGACCTGCGTCCACTACTGCAGCCCCAGCTGTGGAAGAAGGTGCTTCAAGCGCAGCAGCGTCCAGTGAGACCCCCGCACCCAGGTGAACAGTTTTACTATATGCCTTAGGAAACTTTCTGTAACTCTTCAAGACGTTGTTATTCTTCTTGTTTAAAAATCTATCTCATGTTTGTCCCCATTACATTAAGATTGGATACTAATAGATATCTTTACAAAAACATCACATCTAATATTTTCATCTAACTTACCCATACTATATCGACCAGAATGTGCAATAAAAATCATTGCTTTCTTTAAAATTCTCTTTTCATTACTTTCCCTTTGATTCTCATTACTTCCAAGCCGTGTTTATCACTTACGAACTCACTGTTTAACATGTTACTCTATACTTTCAGACCTAGGCTTCGTCCAGGCCTAAGGAGAGGACCTTCAACCACCAGTACCACCGCTGCAGCTGCCAGTTCCTCGGCTGAAGACAGCACAGCACCCAGTGCCGGCTCCGGTGAGGTCGCTGAGACCACACCCATCCCTTCAAGGACCCTCGGGTTAGTAGCAGAGATTCATTAGAACGTAGGAATGAAGACCTTCAGTACAGCCCTTTTCTTTAGACTTTAAAGACGTACCTTAAAAAATTGCGCCGCCAAAATATTCTTGTTTGACCAAGCGGCTGTGAGCATAACCACCTTTAAAGCGTGATTTGCAGATATTTGATTTAGTACTTTAACATTGTTCTGTGCTTTAAATAAGACTGACTCCTTGCTCTGAAATGAAAGACCGTAAAATGTTAAGTCTCAATTCTCAATTCTTTATTACGTACCATAATGAATGCCGGTTGTTGGGATACAGATAATTTAGTTACAATTATGGTCCCTGTCGGGCACAGCATGTGACAATAGAGTGCAGGTCAAAGAGCTCTAATAGATCGATCGGTATGTATAAAATGGTAAAGTTCTATCATTGTAAATATTGACACTTCAGTAAAAGTTATGTTTGTTGCACCTAGCCGCGGCAGACCCGGACTTCGGCCAGCGTCACTCCGTCCCGGGCCCAGGTTGAACCTGCGCCCCAGTCCTCGCCTGAGAGGCGTGAGCACGGCACCTGAAGCCGTCTCCGAAGCCCCAGCTGAGACTTCGGCACCTGAGTCGCCGTCCACTGATGCCGATGCTGAGGTATAGAACATATTACATATACTAGTATTACATATATAAGTTGGTTTGGAATTTACTTGGGAATCTATAAAGATAATACTGTTACTGTTACTGTTATTGCATGCTTTGATGTACAACATTGTTGGTAGACCTAATATATAAATAAATAAATAAATAATAAAGACATACGGGTAGCCCTTGACTAGGATTGTAGCCTATGGACTATTTTAGATGCGTTGATCATGGTAGGTACAATCCAATTCGACGAAAAGAACCCATGGTTTTTACGCCATTTTTATGAATAAATTAGAGACATTACTATAACACAGCCATAACATCAAACTGGCAATGAATTTGTCAAGAAAATCATTGCATATTCTTCGTAGTTTCATGCCTTAAACTGAACGTGTTCTTCTTCACCAGGCTTCATCCCCCACGCCCGCGCCTGAGGCACCCCGCAGTGGCCTGAGGGTACGCAACAGGCTTCAGCTCGCCCCCTCCCCCAAGCCCCGCGCCCCTGTCACTCCCCCCGCGAGACGTGTCAACCCTCTTCTCAAGAGGAAACTGGCCTCTTCCACAGAGGTAATTATTTGAACTATTGCGCTTGTTTTTTCGTTATATACTTTTTGTACGATTGATTTTAATTAAGATTAACTATCAATGGCAAGACATTTTTACTCGTAGAATCTTCTGCTTTAGTAACTAGAGATCAGAGAAAAAATTACCTCTTCAGCAGTTTTACTCTGTACCTGCAAGTATGGTGCAGCGATTGCTAACTTGTATTATTTCACACATAGGCAACAACAGAAGCTCCTAAGAAGTCAACAGAAACGACAGAGGAGAGCACCAGTGCCGAGCAGAAGAGTGAGACGGAGACGGAACCTGCACCAGTGGAGACCACTCCTGCGCCGCCCCTACGAGGCCTCGACGCGCTTATCGCCAAGCGACGCGCCGCCGGCGGCATCGGCGGCCGACCCGCCAGACCCGCGCGCGGCATCTACCATCCCAAATAACCACACACAAACCTTCTCAACTCTGGTTACATACACAATGACATAATGCTGACACTTATGCCTTTCCCCAGAAAATATTTGACAAAATTTAATTATAAATAGGTACATTAATTCCACTTTTATTTAAAAGTTCGTTTTAAGTTTTCTTTAAGTAAGACATTTTTAGCTAAGTTCAGCATTTATGATGTCATTAATCTTAGTCAATTCACTCCAGAAACTACTTAGGTATTAGTCTTTCGTTTACGTACTATCTGCCTAATATCAATGTTTTTCTACTATAGTTGTAATGTGTCTATAAATAGTAATAAGTTTCTAATATTTTGTCTTGTCTAGAAACGTGCCCGTGGGTGCCTCTTCTTAGTACTATCCCTTTTATTTTACAAGTGTTATGTACATATTAGTAGTAGATATTGTTACGAGTAAGTCCGGGATTCCACGTATAAGGAAATCGTCCGTTAAATTCAGTATAAACCAAATCAATATCACTTTACCATCTATGTTAATAGTGTTTTCGATATCAAAAAGTTTTACTTGTAAGCCCTTTCTTAGAAATGATTTCTTCTGAAATAATTATGACGGTCACGTTGAACCAAAATGAGATAACCGTCAGGTGAAACACGACATGATTGTGCACACCAAACAATTTTAGATAAGTTTAACAATTCGTCTATCTGAATATTGTATTATTATCATGTTTTTGTCTTGGATCCACACGAAATTATTTTTATTGTAAATTCACCGAGCATGTTTATTTTGTGTATTTATTGAATGATGGTCGGTGACGCCAGTTGTCGGAATAATGTCATGCGTTGTCGTCACCATCATCGGAACTGTACATGTCTTCTGAAGCACTGACTGCTAGTGCCATCGTGATATGTTTTTGTATCTTTCGTAAGTGTGATAATAAAATTAATAATTAAGATTATAACGTTTGGATGTTTGAGTTTAATTTTACTGCCCTTGAATAAAGCTGATGATCAGCAGTGAACAAGTGTGATCGGCAGTGAAGTGAAGCAATTATGAGAACCCATTTGCCTGATGATCATTTTGCTCTGCATATTTTTTCCTCTATACCTATATTGTCTCTTGGTTTCAAATCCTTCCTTTCCTAATATATGTAGTTTGGGAAAAGGCTAGGCTAGTGCCCATTCCCATTTACACCGTTAACATAATCTAAATTGGCAAGCAACCTACATCATATAGAATCCATGTTTAGACAAATTGTTCTTTACGATTAAAAACATATTACCTACATAGAGATAAGACTGGCAGTGGCACGGAATTTTATGAACGTCAAAGGTAAGTACTTACATCTAGTAGGTTAGAACCAGTCGTAATATCACTGGTTGGCTCAAGGTCGGTAACACCTTCTCTTAGCGAGATCAGATAGCAAAAATTTGCATGACCGTATATTGTCCTTTGGTAGGTACCTACCTATTATTTATCTATACAAATGTGTTTGTTTGTGTGCTAATGGGTTCTTGTACCTATACACATTTCGGTAATCCTTCCACGTAAAAAAAATATGTTAAAAAACCGGGAGATGGAAACCCATATTTCAACTTTTTTGGGAAATAATTTTGAATTTAGTCATCATCATCATTCTTTTTTTTTATCTTCTTTATAGTCCAAGTGATGTCAAGATGTATTCCTTCATCTTTCATCAACCATTTCAATTACCTAGCTAAGTAATTTTTCTAAACTAACCTAAAATTCGTAACAAACCGGGTGTTTTAATTATTTATCTTCTACTATAGTTTTATCTATTGTATTCTACATTGATATCAGATATCTAATGTACCTTTGCTTGCGTCAACGACATTTCAATATTTTCTAGTATGTATAGGAGTTTCTTGTGCCACGTGGTTTTTCAACAAGAAATCTTAATGGTATCCAAAACTTTATCTTATTCTAGGTTCACTACAGTTTCACTTTTATCCCGCAGGAACTGCAACCCGTACCTGGATGAAAATTAAATATAGTGCACAACAGTGGAAGATTTTTTCAAATCGGTTCCGTAGTTTCGAAACACACAACTTGTTATATGAGTAACTCCGGTTTAAACTAGCTGTTGCCCACAGTTCCAGCTGCTTCTAGCACCAATAGGAGCTTAGCTTATAGCTCTATATATAGCTATTCAGATGTGGATGTAATCTATATTATTTTCAAGTTTCAACAAAATCCCTTGTAGTTTTTGCGTGAAAGCGTAAAACGTCAGAATACTCAAGCATTAACCTAAGATGTTCAAATCATCTTTAAGTTAGGTAATACAATACCTATATGTTTTGCTAGATTTATTTGCACGAAGGAATTCGTTAATTCTTTTATTGAATGTTCCCATTATCGTATTACTTATCGGAGAGCAACAAGTTTATCTTTTATTGTCAAGCAACACTTACATAGCATACTAGGGGGTAATCAGGGGCGCGATTCTACTTATTTTACGACATACAATTCACATCCGACTGAGATCCAATCGCGACTCAATTACGATTGAAGCGTATGTGGCATTCCGCTGTTTTTTCTTTTAAATAAACGTTTTTATCCGTTTCTATGATTCAATAATGATATTATCTGCAAATATATATCATATTGTCTGCAAATTATTTACGATTGCAATATGATTGTAGAGCAAACTACCGTATAGACCAAATGGCAGACGAATCGCAAACCAATCGAATGTCATTGGAATACGATTGGTCTTATATTAGTAGCAGAATACAAGCTAAGGTTAAAACTGGTATTGCGATTCAATTGTTATTCAATTTTGACATTATTAACTTAGCAGAATCAGGCCAGTGCTCATAAAAAAATTCTGACCTTTCAATGTCAAATGAATCTATTGAACGATGTTTAACATTCAGGAGCTGTGTTGCTACTTATTGTAGTTGATTGAAATAAATATATACCTAAATTCTTAGGTCTCGTAAGTGATAACAACACTCGATACCTACAGAATATTACTGAACTCAGTACTTACTTATCCCTTAATTTGGCAAGCATAATGTTTATAAAATTTTATTAAAAAAATACTGTAGTCTAATTATTTGAGGTATAAGGAAATAGAGAAAAATATTATAAAAATGTTTTTTTCAGTAATTGCGCTGAAATAATATGTATCTTATTTTACACATTGCCAAATACGGAGGAATGTATAGTTTTTCGATAATGTATCCAAAAGGATACATTACCAAATTGGGGTTATAAAATAAAATAGTTAATTGGTAAGAAAATTTATTTTTTTACATGAAAATCGTAAAAACAGTTCCGTTGTTTAGCTAGACATAATCTCACATTACATTTTATCCTAATCCAGTGAAGATGTTAAGGAACTATTATAAGAATCATGTTGTATCCCATAAACTGGCAAAGATGTGTTATCTTCCTCATTGTCTGTTGTGTCACTGTCGTCCGATCGTGCATTTCCTGCAGGAATCAACGCTAGAATGCGCTTTGATCTTGCTCGTTGAAATACCTACGAACAAAAAAATTGCACATGCAACCAAACCAAACCCAAGCAAACTGAACACTGAACTTTTTATATGAAATTATGTCAAAAAATATGCAAAAAAAATCGAAATAAAAATTAATTTTATCCTACGGAACCTTACATGTTGTAGGGTCTCACATGCGTGTAGTTAATATTTTTTTTATGTAAACATTACGAGAAATTAAACGTGCGATAATAGGTTAACTTTTGGCAATGTGTCTTTAAAGATACAATGTCGTATAGTCGACATTTGAGCAAAGTATCTTTAAAGATACATTGAGGTTTGACAACGTGTCATGGCTCGATAAATACATTTCTATGCCATAATTTCAGCTAAATCGTTAGTATATTACGTTACACACATAAAATAGTGAGAACCTGACATCATCACATATAAAAAATAATAAAAATCAATAAAACTTACAGCTTTGTTGCTCTTCGTGTCCGTCATTTTTTCAGGTCGACGTAAATAGGGATGTCCAGTTGTTGAAAATGCAATAGACTTACTTTTCCTAGTGATGTCATGAGTCAAACTTTATAATTAAATCGATCGATTCAAAAAAATACAATTACTTAATGTTACAGATTTTTTTAAAGTTGTTGTATCTTTAAAGATACATTTTCAAATTAAGGGTTATTTATTTCATTTCATATCATTTATTTGCGTTCCACAAGTTTTTGATAAGGTGTTAAAGCAGAATTATTTATAGCTAAGGACAATTGTGGACCCTGTTAGGGCACAGAAACATTGGGCATTTAATGCCAGTAGGTACATGATAAAAATACTTGCATCTATCTTAATCTAAATTATTTACGTGTTCTTACATACCTAACTAGAAAAAGATAAAAAATATTCTAAATTAGCTACTAAAATATACCTAATTTAGCTACTACTATAAGTATATATGTATATGTATAACTCAATACTCCTTTCGATTTCAGCCAAGCTACGTTATCGTATTATGAAATACTAAATGATCAATCGAAAGCGAACTTGAATGTGATAAACATGTTTACGCAAACAAAGGCGCGCGAGACGCAACACCGACCTCTTTTGACATCACAACGCACTACTACAGTCTCACAGACAAACAACATTATAGTAAGTTCAACTCAGTCGTGCGCGCGGCCTTATGTGTGGGTAACCCTTGTACATATACAGTGACTTTGTGTGCGTGACAAGAGGTACAGTCGGGTACAATACAGTTATTTAGGGGTTGTATACGGATGTTTAAAGAAAAACAGTTATTACGTAATTTAATGTTTATTTAATTATAATGATTATGAATCGCTACTTGAAAAATCAAATGATGAATTTTCGTAATAAATTCTGACTCCATGTCAAAATGTCTATAGTATTCTTCTTTTTTCTTTTGTACATGTCGACAAGTATTACCCCACATCCCTTCATCAATTTGACTTAAACGTTCATTTATGAGTTTCATTATTTCCGTCTTATTTTGGTCGAAATTATGCGAAGCAATATTTTTTTAAATTCCCCACACATTTTGTTTACATTATTGTAAGAAGATTATACCTCTTTTTACATTCTTAGTCCACACTTTTATTTATTGTCCGCGTAAAATAGGAGTATTTCATTCATCTTAGATATTACACCTTATTTATTTCTTAGATGCTGTCAATGTCAATTTGAAAAGACGTATGAGAAAATAATGAAAAACTATATTTAATAATAAAAAGCTTTGAATGTTGTTTCATGTTTTAAGACGCTTTACCTAACTCCTTAATAATTTCTCCGTGAATAACAAGTATTTTCGTAAACGACTGTACCCATAACAAAAAGCGTTAAGAACACGTCATGCTCGGACGACGTCACTGTCACACGAATGAAAGTTGTATATTTACAAGCCGACGCACACATAGGGCCGCGCGCAAATCTGAGTTGAACTATCTATACCGATTGTTCAAACATAAAACCATAATAAAATATAATGATGTTGATACGCTAATCATACCTATACTTTCTTAAAAATTGACCCATAGTGACAAATCTTATCAGGTTCCTATTTTAGACTTCCCTTATGAAATCTGTAAACATGAGATTGTATCATGTACACACGGGCCTAAAATTGGGGCTGTAGCATCTTGGAGTGCACACCGAGATTTGCTTGGTGTCACTCCGTATCGTGGTGGCAGATTCGAGTGCAAACACAGACTACATAATGCCGGGGCCGGAGGGGACATTGTCGTTCGTTCATTGGACGTTAACGAAGATAAGTGGCGACCGAGCGCCACGCAGCTCCATGCGCTCGGAACATATTCACTCATTCCTCAGTACTTTTCCAGACTCCAGACGCGCAACATCGAACACCCTCAGCCCTCAACCGTCACTCGTGAGTACTAATAACTTTTTAAAAGTTTTAACATTAGCAAATCTACTAATAGAATTCCCTCAAATCATTAATTATGAATATGATACGGCATTCAAGGCAAGTGAATTATTTTACTAGGCCGTAACTAATTTTTATTAAGTAGGTACTCCGATAAAAAAAATTGCAGCTCAATTTTTCAAGTTTTTTGCACTTTTCGTTTTATGTTAGCTTAGTTATCCACTTGCAAACTTGTATGGTGCCTAACCACCTTAAATCGAAAGATATCATTGTAAAGAAACCGGTTGAACACCCTTGTTCGTAACTCTTCTTCATGCTTCATGCGCCTACATCATGGTGCAGTGGCCACGTGCTTTAGTGCTAATATCTTCCCCTGATTCTACGTAGATTTTACATATAAAATATGTATAATCTTAATATTCGTTTTTCTCAGCAACAAAATGGTTCTACAAATTAAATCAGTGCTGGTCGTCGATGGCGTCGGTTCCAACTGCACGGACATACTCAACTCACATGACATCAGTGTGATCAACAAGCCGAAGATCAGCAAAGAAGAACTGCTCCAAGAGATACCGGTAAGTGCTACAAACGCATCAATAACATTACACGTTGCTTATCGTTCTTCTTTTTTCCGGGCGGTCGTTGCACTTTGCGAATCATTGGAAAAAAAATTATCTTTCGAGTTTAATATCGTTTGGTGTCGAGTTTAATATCGTCTGATTGTATTTTTTTTGTTTTGGAATGCATTTAATTCTATGAATTCATCAATGTCGTGATATTCTTATAAAAAAAAAATTTTTCTATACGTTGACCTGACCCTTGTTATTACAGTTTTAATAGGTCGTTCATGAGAATATATATTAAGCTACAAATTAACCATTAATTATATTGTCCTCTTCATGGCTAATTTAACGATTTTAACTGTTAGGTCACAGTTGTACTTACCACATTTCACGCTACCCTCTCTACCAAAAAAAAATCATCCTATCAAAGTACATAATCTAGGCAAAGTAATGAAGCATTTGGACATTTTAACAGAAATATGACGCGTTGGTGGTGAGATCGGCGTCTCAAGTCACCAAGGAAGTGCTGGAAGCTGGCGCGAACCTGAAGGTGGTGGGCAGGGCTGGTGCTGGAGTCGACAACATCGATGTCACCACGGCGCAGGAGAGAGGCGTGGGGGTCATCAAGTAAGTAGTCCCACAAAGCTAATAATGAGGAGTTTCAATTTTCTTTCTTTTTCTAGAACTTTTTTATATAAGCGGGTGGTTAGATTTTTGTCTTGTGTTGTGTCCATTTAGGTTTTTAAACGACTTCCCAACAAGAAGGAGGAGATATTTTTTTTCTTTCTTATTATCCGTTATTGTACACAATATTTATAAATATACAAGCTTCTGCCCGCGGTTTCACTCCCGTCCCGGATGGTGACAAAAACTAACTATCCTATGTCCTCCTCCCGGCTCTAAGCTACCTCCCTGCCAATTTTCAGTTAATTCTGTTAAGCCGTTCTTGAGTTATAAGTGGAGTAACTAACACGACTTTCTTTTATATATATATAGATATATAGATATAGATAAGCATTTTAGAGAAGAAGATACACTTCTTCTTTTTCTTTCTCTTGAGTATGAATATGAATGCATCGAGACGGTTAAAAGCGATCAATGGAAGAAACATTTTAGAAGCAAGGCAGGAGAAGTAAAAGTGAGACATTTGTCATGTGTCACATTTCGTTTACGTTTGTTACAGTGCCCCTGGAGCAAATGCCCTCAGTGCCTGCGAGCTGACCTGCAGCCTGATCCTCAATCTGTCGAGGCATGTGGTGCCTGCCGCCGCAGCCCTGCGCGCCGGCCGGTGGGACCGCGCCCTCTACACCGGCACGGAACTCAACGGCAAGACTCTCGCCATCCTCGGCCTCGGCAGGGTCGGCAGAGAAGTCGCCGTCCGCATGCACTCCTTCGGCATGAAGGTAAACTTTCTTTACTCTAGGTCTGTGCGATATCAGCGAATAACGTCAACCAACACATTTCTATGGCGTGTTTAGCCGTCAAAGCGACATTTTTATTGTGAATAATGTCACTTTGACAGCAAACCACAACATAGGAAACGAGCATCGTTTTCAACAGCATTTTCGTATGTTTTCAAAAATGGAAATAAAATGGATTGTATAGAAATATTACCTATAGCAATTGGAGTCGAATAAACTAGCAAAGTATTTAATAAACGTGTGTATTGAGCTATTGACGAACTTGACTATCAAATGTATAGATCTAACAATGAGTGATGATAACACAAATGAATGTAAAGTTAAATCTACTGGCACATTACTCGTGAATGACCGATAAGATAAGGGGGCAATAGTACTTTGCCTAATGGAAATATTTCTGCGATTTTTCTGATGAAATAGCGTCTGATGCAAATTTTAACTTTTAACCTGCTGATAACATTTTTTCTGTTTTTGTTTAGACTAGTTGTGCACAACTTGCTTTGGCGTTAATTAGCGCTTGCTGCCAACAATGAGCGAATTTCATCAAGTTTATTACACTGTCTGCTGATGCAAATTGAGTTTTTAACTGGAGTCTTATAAAAGACATGTGTTACACAGATCATCGGCTACGACCCGTTCGTGACGGCGGAGCAGTGCGCCAGCTTCCACGCCACCAAGATGGAGCTCGAACAGATCTGGCCTCTGGCTGATTACATTACACTGCACACTCCTCTCATTGCCTCTACTAAAAGTAAGTACACATTTATAAGCAATTACCGACGTTTTTGCGCAATAAAATATTTTTGTGACTAGGTTTAATTTGGTGTAGTTAATAATGGATGTATTTAATTGATTTTAATTAAGGATATTACACTGCATTTGCAAGTAAACATCTACGTTCAAATTTACAAAATGTGCTAGCGTGTTCACGTATTTTTCTTTATGGAACAAGTTGCGATCTTCTACTGAGTCAACGATTGCATAGAAAGTTTCGTGTGTTAATTTATTTTACGAATTATTAGGTCATGATGAAAATTATCAAGATAGTTTACGAGCGAGTTAATTATTGGTCAGTTACAAGTAGTTTTAAAACAATCGGTCTTACCTAACACATTGTGTGGTTTGTTAATATTCATGCGCTTCAATGTTTAGTTAAAGTGGTGTACACGTCAGTCGATTGCTCAAAATACGTATGTTGATTATATATTTTTCATGAGATACCCTATGTATATTTTCCGACACATTCGGACACATTTTATGGGGATCCAAGATTTGATTTTTTTGTAATAGTAGGAGATTGGAACTCATAGGCGTGTCAGATGTTAATGACCCCACCTCTGCTCTGTGACAGTTTGGTACAATCCCACAGTCCAGGTACTAACCTATATACAAATTGTTAACAGATTTCATCAACGCCAAAGTCCTGGGCCAATGTAAGAAGGGCATCAAGATTGTTAACGTAGGACGTGGCGGTCTTATCCAGGAACGTGACCTTCTCGATGGACTGAACTCTGGACAGGTGAGTTTGTCATTTCAGCTTATCTTTGTACATCACCAAGTTACAGCCTTTTATTGTCCCACTGCTGGGCATAGGCGTCCTCTCACACAGAGAAGGATAGATGCGGGTTGGCGATTCCAGACTGCATAGTCCAGGTTTCCTCGAGATGCTTTCCTTCACCTTTTAATCAGCCATCGGTGTCTAAGATACACTTAGAAAAGTTGCGTTGGAACTTGCCTGACCTGGAATCGAACCCACGCATTCACACTTGAGAGTTTGGTGCTTTACCCACTAGGTCACCACGACATGTGAATGTGGAATGTATTTTCCATGGATCGCGGGTGAAACCGCGGAAATCATCTAGTCTGCTGCTGAAGCTTTTGTAATAGGTTCCGAAATTGTTCTCCGCACAATCCAGGGGCCCGATTCTCGTAAGTTAATAATGTCAAAATTGAATAGAAATCGAATCGCAATATGATCGCAATAGCAGTTTTAACCATATTGGCCATTCTGCTACTAATATTAGACCAATCGTATTCCAACGACTTTCGATTGGTTTGCGATTGGTCTGCTATTTTGGTAATTTTGGTCTATACGGTAGTTTGCTCTACAATCATTCATTATTTAATGACAGAAAAGGATAAAAACGTTTATTTCAAAGAAAAAATAGCGGAATGCCACATACCTACGCTTCAATCGAAATTGAGTCGTGATTGGACCGCAGTCGAATGTGAATCGTATGTCGCTTAAGTAAAATTAGCAGAATCGTTCCCCTGATGTTTTTGTTCATTAAAATATTGACGTGCTTAGCGTCGAGTCAAGTAATGCAGCATTCTTGAAACACAAACGGGTATACCTATGTATTTTAGACCTACATATTTTGTAAGGTGTATATCAACGTAATATGATGGTTTTGAATTATAATTACCAGGTTGGCGGAGCAGCTCTTGACGTCTTCGAGCAGGAACCGCCTACAGATCCTTTGACCTTGGAGATCATCCAGCACAAAGCTGTCATTGCCACTCCTCATTTAGGTAAGCATATTCTCTCGGATTCTTGCGCTATTATTTATTTATTTATTATACTTTTTCACATGTCAAAGGCGGACTTAACGCCTTAGGCGTTCGCTAACAGTCTACTTTATTATCCAGAACACACAAGCATTGTCCTGTAAGTACTTATAGAAATCTACTGGGTTACATAGGTGCATAACTATGATGGTTATAAGGTATACCTACGTGTCTCACTGTATTCAGCTGATTTTGCATTACAATCACGATTTGCATGAATTGTTCGAGCAATATAATACAATGATATAATACGAGCCACAAAGAAATGGTCACTTTGTCCTACGTCCTTACTTCTAAACTTCACAAATCTATACTAATATTATAAAGAGGAAAACTTTGTTTGTTTGGTTGTAATGGATAAACTCAAAAACTACTGGACCGATTTTAAATATTCTTTCACCATTAGAAAGCTATATTATCTGCGAGTAACATAGGCTATATTTTATCCCGGTGCGGGCAGTAGCTCCCACGGGACGCGGGTGAAACCGCGGGAAAACGGCTAGTATTATATAAAGCTGAAGAGTTTGTTTGAACGCGATTTGAAAAAATTCTTTCAGTGTTAGATAGTACATTTATCGAGGAAGGCTATAGGCTACTGTTTATCCGGGTTCGTGCAGAGGCTCCCACGGGATACGTATGAAACTGGCAGAAGCTAGTATTAAATACTTAGAAACTATAGCTATGTTTTATATCGTAGGTGCTTCGACGAAGGAAGCCCAAGTGCGAGTGGGTCAGGAGATAGCGGAACAGCTGGTGAACCTTGTGAAGCCTGGTAGCTACACCACTCCCCTCGCCGAGGTCACCCGTGTCCTGAACAAGCAGGCTTGAACATGGAGTTCCAATATATCTCTCTGTTACAACTATATTTAAGTATAGTTTAATTTATTCTGGTAAATAATAACACTGGTCTGCAGCATTTTTGAAAATTGTCCCAAAGGTGAAATAAATACAATTTCTTGTAGAATATTTGATATCAAATCGAAGTCCAAAACATAAAGTTGCACTAGCACGTCGGCATTTGAAAATATACCACTCCTAAAATAATAAAATAGCGATTTTTTAACAATATTTGTCAATTTTTTTTTAATGACAGCAAAATTGTTTGTTAATTTCTATGTAAGGCGTTTTATAGTACTACTGTCGCCTTTTTATAGTAGTACTGTATAATGCTTTAGTTAGACAAAAAAATAATAATTTGCAGACCAGTGTAATTAATAAGTTTAATAATAATTAATATAATTTATCGTCTATTTTTAAGTTTTTGGTATAAGCTAATTGATACACAGTCAAATAAATCTTTACATTTAACTATGTTTAATGGGTAGTATTAAGTATATATTGTAACTGGTAATAAGTTAAGTCTTAGTTTGTTAAGTCTATGTTAAGTCTAACTACTATGTTTAAGTTTAGTGTTAAGGTTATGTAGAAATATTAACAGAATGCATGAAGTTATTTAATTTTTGAAAATAAAATAAGTTTGAGAAAAAGATAAAAAACAGTAAAAAAGTTTATAAGAAAAAAAAACGAATAAAATAAGTTTAGAGGAAAAAAAAAGATTATTTTGACCAGACTTTTAGCAGGGTTGGAACAATGACCACTTTTTTTTACAACTATTTTTAAGTTTGACGTTAAATTCATTTGAAATGTTTTCAGCATGGCATATTTAAATAAATAAATAAATAAATAATAAATAATCCTTTATTTGTACCAACATATTTTACATTTTATAAACCCACCAAACTGCGTATTAACAGTTTGTCGGCGGGATTAGCGCTTGTTTATAACAATTGGTTCAATGTATAATAAAATAAAAATAATACAAAAACAAAAGTAAATTATAAGTTAGTGGGTATCTGCACATTTTGCGACCACTGTCTTAAGGAGAACCTTCTTTAATTTATTTTTCAATGTTCTTTTACACATTGTGTTATTCTTTCTCAATAAGTCAATCTTATTAAAAAGTGTCGGTACTAAATACCTGTTGGTTCTTTTACCATAATAATTTTTTACTGATGGTTGGACGAGTTTACGTTCTCTAACGCTTCTAGTGTTATATTTATTTTGCACACGTATTTTAAATTGTTCATTGTAGTACTGTTCTAGAACCAATAGGTACTCGACCTTTTCATGTACTGGAAGCACTTTACATGCATCAAACAGTTTCTCATACTTATCTTTACAAGCCAGTTTTGTGTGTGGGTTGACAAGATATTTCATAAATCTAATTTGCAGTGTTTTTATACTATTGAGATAGGTTTTAAATGTACGGCCATACGTGTTTAATCCATAGGAAAGCAGTGATTCGGCAAGAGCAAAATAAATGACTCGCAGTGTTTTCCTGCTCAACGGTGCCTTTAGGATATAAAACTTGCTTAAGACTGCTCTAAGCTTTGTACACACTGTATCCACCTGTGTTTTCCAGTTCATATTGCGGTCTACCCACAGACCTAGATACTTAAATTTAGTCACATATTGCAGCTTTTCACAGCCACAATTGACATTCTCAACGTGCATGCATTCATACGTGTGACCTACGATACCTATGTCCTCACTTCTAACATTTTTTGCCACCAAGTTGTGTGGTGAATGAATATGCATTACTTTCGTCTTATTTAGGTTAAGTATGATACCATTGTCGTGCGCCCACCTGGTGATATTATCGAAGTCTGCCTGCAGCACAGCCCTAGCCTCCTGTATATTTTTCGAGGAGTACATAAGGCACATATCGTCTGCATACATGTATACCCGACATTTTTCTACCACATTGCTGACACTATTGACATGCATGACATAGCCAACCGGCCCATAGACTGAACCAGTCGGAACACCTAGCTGCACCGCTGCTTCTTTGCCCTCAACACCGGATACGACTGTCTGTAAGGTTCTACCACTTAGGTAACTACGGAACCATCTATTTGTGGGACCCCTGACCCCGCATTCCGCCATTGCCTGCAACAGCAGCTCATGATCCAGGGTATCGAAGGCTTTTTTATAGTCAATGAACATTGCCAGGACTTGGTGACCGCTGTCGAGACTACTATTCATGTCTTCATTGAACTGTGATAGCGCTGTCATAGTACTTCGACCCTGTCTGAACCCATGCTGTACATCTGCTAAAATACTATTTTTCTCCAAGAATTCGCTCACCTGACCGACTACAATCTTTTCAACTATTTTGTTAATAACCGATAAGATAGCAATGGGCCTATAGTTAGCGTAAACTGAGTGATCTCCCTGCTTATAAATGGGTCTTATTAGTGCTTTTTTAAGTTGACTAGGATATTCCCCTCTTGATAAACACAGGTTAATAAAGTGTGCCAATACTGGCGATATCTTATCTTTAATTGTTTTTAAGTCTATAGCTCGAATTCCGTCACTACCTGGGGCCTTATCACTGCTCAGCTGATCGATAACTTTACACACTGCATAACCGGTTACCGGCTTAAGGCGGAGCGTTACATTACTCACCTTAACATACTTAGATCTGTCTAATAATTTAACACTACAATAATGCTTAATAGAAATAATTTCATTAGTGAATGTATCTGCAAAGTGACTACATATATTGTACATGGAATCTGTATCTCCAAAATATCTTATAATAATATCGTCTATGTTTGCTTTTTTCCTACCTGTCCAACTGTTAATTTTTTCCCATATTTTTTTGGGGTCTCCTTTACATTTTTTAATTTCTTCCTGCCGAAACCTATTTCTTGCTTTAAATATTAATTTGTTTACCTTATTTCTAAATCGCGTGTAGTGTAGTCTTTTTGTGTTATTTTTAGGTTCTCCTTTCCAATCTCTGTATAACCAATCCCTACGCAACAACATTTCATTTAAGGTGCTGTCTATCCACGGCTGTGTAACCCGTTTTTTATTCTTTGGTACTATTATCTTACTGTTTTTATAAATATTATCAAACACATTATGCAACTTACAATACACAGCTGTTGGGCAATCAATTAACAATAGTTGAGACCAATCGTAATCAGTAATCTGCTTAACCACTAACTTATTATTAATCACATACCTAGTGTCCGAGTTCTCACTATCATTACAGGGTTGTATCACGTCCGACGGTACCGAAACGCCAACAACGTGATGATCCGACATAAAACACTCAATAACAAACGAATGGCAGTCTCGTAGCTGTTTTGCGCGCACCCAGATATGATCGATGCACGACACTTCTCTTACACCCGCGACGATAGCCTCTCGTGTCACCTCCGTATCGGGTATTACGCACTGTAGTCCTAGTCCACATAGGCAGTCCTTATACCTTGACACATGTTGACTCTCACTCACTCCTAACAGATTTATGTTGACGTCACCTAGCATAAGGATTTGCTCGCTCGCTGGGATCCTCTTGATTATTTGCTCGATTTCATCAACGAATAACAATTTATTTGTTTTTGGTGGTCTGTAGACCGCGATTATATTTATAGTTGAGTGGTCAACAGTAAGTTTACCATGAAGCCCTTCCAGTGAACTCGTCAAGGTTTTGCTCGCATTGAACATAAGGTACTCCTTCACATAAATAAGCACACCTCCTCCTCTCGTCTTTTCCCTCGTGTTTACAAATATGTTATACCCTTTTATGTGGTATAATGCCAACTCATTCTCCTTAATGTTGACCTCTGTCAATAGCAATATTCCTATCTCTTGAGTACAATTATTTACAAAGATTTGCAATTCATTAAAGTTTTTTCTTAACGATCGTATATTCAAATGTGCTATGTGTAGATATTTATTATGGTTTGTTATACTTTGTGTCCATGTCCTCACTGTTTTAAATCTGGTAAATTGACATTCTAACGTACTAATAGCATCGAAACGATCAACTTTTATTTGTAACCGTTTAGCTCGCCGCGTTTACTTCGCACTATTTGTGCGTGAGAGATGTGTAAGTGTCGGTACCAACAATATTTAGCTGCCTGCCTTATCTACGTCGCTTTTTAAGAATTGCTCAATATCACGTTCACTCCTAATTGACATTATTTTCTTTTGGTCGTCACTTTTTCTTATGAGAATTTTTCCATCCTGCACCCATATGTATTTGTAGGTCTTTTTGAGCTGGTTTTTAGTAACCCATAGCAAGTTTCTTTTATATTTGGTAAGATTCTCATTTATATAAATACGGTTCATATTATTTGTTCCATAGATATCACCATTGGTTAAGTGTTTTTTGCGACTTCCAATCCACTTCTCGCGAGCCTCTTTAGTTCTCAGGGTTACAATTACTGGTAGCGGTTTGTTGGCGTCTGGTTTTTCACGGCCTACCCTCTCTGCGGACTCAATCTGACTAACATCCATCTGAAGCTTATCAGCGATTTGAACTATTACTTTTGTCATGTCTTCTTTTTCTTTCTTCTCTAATCCCGCTATTTCTACCTTTTTTTCCTTTTCCTTTTCCTCTAGCTCGTTCACACGTTCTTCCAGTGACTTATTGCACCTTTCTAAGTATGAATTCATATTTTGTAAGGATTTCATTTTTGTTTCTATTGATTTTTGATACTCCATCAGATTATCATACTTTTCTGATATAAAATCAACCAGCTCGGCCAGCTCACTCAACTTTTTTTCCACCTTGTACACTACATCCATTTTTCTGTTCATAGCGGCCAAGGTCATTGCAATATCTGGTTCTTCAACACTAGGCGAACTTGGCTGCGACTCGGGCAGGGAAACGCAGTCCTCACATTTTTCATTCTTGAAGGTAGTTTTTGTGACACACTTTTTGTGGAAGATTGCTTCACAAGAACCTTTGCATTTACTGGTTTCATCTTTTGCTAACGATACAACCTTATTGCACTTCTTGCATTTCACCATTATTAATTTCTTACCGAAATTACACTTTGCAAAAAATACGTATTTCACTTAGGTAAGTCTACGACACATCCGTACGCCAAGCGCGCGCGCACGAGACTGCAAGGCAAGGCTATATGGCATGCATAATACAAGTATTATGCATGCCATGGCATGCATAATACAAGTATTATGCATGCCATATCGGATAGGACTATTATCATGTGCCATACATATCGTTTCATCTCGTGTCGGCAAAAGGTATTTTAATTGTTTAATGGTTCCTGGAGAGCTTTTTCAGACTTGTATCTTTCCCAATTTAGATTCATGTATGTTTTTTAGTTTATTGGAAGCTGATTGTGAATGCATTATAAAGTATACAATTATAATTTAATATACTCAACTAAAATCTTATCATTTCCTGGTACATCATCATCATCTCTCGAGCCCTTTTCCCAAATATGTTGGGCTCGGCTTCCAGTCCTACCGGGTGCAGCTGAGTATCAGTTCTTTACAAGAAGCGACTGCCTTTCTGACCTCCTCAACCCACTTACCCGGGCAACCTGATACCCCTTGATAAGACAGCCGGGGCCTACAGTTTAACGTGCCTTCATAAACACAGTCACATACAGCCTTAGAAAAGTTGCATTATAACTTGCATCACTCACACTCACACTTGTCTGACACACACTCATACTTGCCTGACACACACTCATACTTGCCTGACACACACTCATACTTGCCTGACACACACTCATACTTGCCTGACACACACTCATACTTGCCTGACACACACTCATACTTGCCTGACACACACTCATACTTGCCTGACACACACTCATACTTGCCTGACACACACCCTTACTTGCCTGACACACACCCTTACTTGCCTGACACACACTCATACTTGCCTGACACACACCCTTACACACACTCATACTTGAGAGGTTGGTGCTTTACCCACTAGGCCACCACGACTTCAACATCATTACCTAATACATATTCGAATAAAACATCAATGTTAAATTTAAAATTATTTTATTTAAAAATTACTTACACTTATAATTTACACAAGTATAAAAAATGTATTCTAATCCATCTTACGTGATGAATTGAAACGAAAATGGTTTTTTGTAGCATAAGGCCTCAGCCCATAACCTAGACAATAGTCTACCAGCGATGAAATGGCCGAGCGACTGTGACAAGTCACTGTCAACTTAGTGCTAAGTCTTTAAGGTCCAATTTACTTCACAATATCACAGGGTGAGCTGCCGCATCGTATGCAAAAATATTTTCTAGGTTATGCCCTGGACGGAGTAACTGTGTATATATCCCGGGTGATATTTTATAGGAAGAGATGGGAGGGGATGGAGTGAGGGTGTTTCGAGGTTTAGTTGCCTCCTCGCCTGAATGTCCTACCGGAGCGCGCGGGGGGCGCGGCCGAGTCCACCTGAGGCTCGTCCTCCGACTCCTGGACTGACCTTGTCGCTGCTGTTCGCACAAACAAAAGAAACCACTTAACACATGTATGGATGTCGACATTATTTAAATGGAATCACGAAAACACAAGATTGTATTATGATGATACTCACTTACAAAGACCCTACGGAATCTATACTATAGTATTATAAAGCTGAACAGTTTGTTTGTTTGAACGAGCTAATTTCAGGAACTGGTCCGATTTGAAATATTCTTTCAGTGTTACGTGAAGGCTATATTACTACAGGCTACTTTTTATCCGGGTTCGTGCAGAGGTTCCCACGGGATGCGGGTGGAACCACTGGCAGAAGGTAGTATTATTATAAATAAAGATTAGCCCTGCCTCTCACGTAGCTGTGACGTCTAACCCTTTTGGATCGATTCGCAACCGATTACGTTTTGAACTCTAGGGTGTAGGTAGAGGTTTGTAACTTAAGGGAACTTCTAAGAGATTTTAATTTAACTATGGGCGTCATTGAGTTAACTGCGGAAATAAAAGAAACTTATAATTGAGTGCCGTTACATTCACCAGATCGCGGACGAAGGGAAGGCATAATAATAAATTCAAGGTCAGTTAACTGGTAATCTTTGCCTACTCACGCTTTGAGAAAATACCTTTATCCTCTGAGAAGATTATGATATTTTTAGGTACTTACGTCGGCCAAATCGTCCTCTGCTTGGTTTAGGTGCTGGCGCGGGCGCCTCTTCATTCGTAACCTCCCTGGTCACCGGGGCATTGTTGAAACGCTTTTTACTCTTGTTGTCTATAGAAAAAAAAAAATCGTATTTGATCCACAAACTGGTTAGTTTTATTCCACAATACAGTATGAAAATGACGTATTTAACATGATACGTGCACACCGAAACCCATGATGAGAGTGCCAATAGTGTAAACGAAGAAATGTTTTGTGTCGATGTTATTATATGACTACTAACTGTACGTAATTTTGGTGGGATCAAGAGAATCCTGTGCTGGCGACGATGTCGTTGTCGAGGGGGCGTTCAATTTCGCTGCAAATACAAAACGTTGTTAATTTCCGACTCAATCCTGGATCATCCTGATGTCGTTTAGGCTGCTAATGCAATGGCAGTCAAGCAGGTGATACTTTTGTTTCTATACCTACTTACCTTATTTATTGAATTATAGTTTTAAAACATCAAAAGATTGCATTACTATTATAATTTGGTATTTGACAACTAGTCAAATTCAATACTTTTACTGAACAGTCAAAAACGCTTACCTCCTATGCAATTTGCATGAAAATGTGAAATATGACGTCAGAGATTGTTCACATTAAGCTGTATATACTTATTAAAAAAATATATTTTTTTTTCCATCAAGACGATAAATAAATGAAAGTATGATTATTTTAAGATTCTTAGCCAAATGAATTTGATAAAGTACTTTATTTTGGACCTAGTCAAATACCCAATTGAAGTCCTTTCAAAATTTAGCTGAACTTGTATCTTCGTAACCCACCTTCGGCAGCTTGAGCCCTCTTTCTCTTGAGGATCTCGAGGAGTTCAGTGTTGCTTCGGAAGGGTCTGACGCCGCTGCCGACCAGCTTCTTGCCTTCCGTGGTGGATGATGGAGCCTCGGTGGAAGCCTCCTGTTGTTCCTCAGCCGGGTAGTCACCATCATCCTCGTATTCTGCTTCCTCCTGTAATATACGGAAAATGGATTCAGACTTGGAGAAACTAAGCAAATTGGTCGACCCCAAATAAAATTGGAAACAGGTCAGGAAGAAGAAGAAGACTTGGAGAAACTAAGCCTGCGCGCACACGGCAGTTTTAGTCGGTCTTTGATCTTTGTAATAAAAATATATGTATTGCCATTCATCTTCATACTGATTTATGAGCCCAAGCCAACAATCGGCCGACTAAAAGTTTCCAGTGTGCGAGTACTCTTAAACTTAATAAACTTAAATGTTTTTAGAATAATTACTGGAATGTGTAATTGGAAATCGACCTTCCTACAAACGGAAGCATTTAAATATTTAAGGGTGAACGATCGTTTAAGAATTTAATGAACGCTGATTTGTCAATAGCTTTGGTTAAACCGGTGCAGTATTATAAACTTTCTGTGAATAGTACAACCTTTTATGAGGTGGGTAGATAAAAGCACACGAATTGAATTGCAAGTCTATAAAGGGCATATTTTGAAACGTTTTATACTTAATTATATAAGTTTGATAAACAAAACCAAATAAAGTAGGTTATCTTGTTTGATATAACTAAATCCTAATAATGTCATGGATTTTTTGACTCACTTTTTAGGTTGCATAAAATTAAACTCGAAGTCTGCCACACGAATGAAGTTCACCTTTTTATTAACCTACTCTATTAAAATATATCACGCGTATTTCTGACCTTTGGTGCCCAAGTCCTGTTAGTAGCAGTTTACATTATTCATTAACAATTAGGCAGAGCCGGGCTCCATAAAAATATTAATTACCAAATTAAATAATCTTGTTTTTCTTTAAATTCACGTCGGTCGTACGTCACACATTTCCTTGGGCGAACCAGTTCGGGTTGTGCCAAAACTTGCAGGTAGAAATTCCTAAGAGGAAAGGGAGGTCTTCTAAAGGTCATACACGAAGGTGACCCGATCATCGGACGCTCGCCCCACTTGCCTTGAACTACATGGACCCGCGACATCCTTTACGAAACATTGCTGCATCGCTGATATTAATATACCTACAGCTTTAATTTTTGATTAGGGTCTTAGGCTTCCTATGACTTCTAGTGAATTTTTCAAAAGGGAGACTATCACAATCAGCATTTTGGAAAGCATATAGTTTTAAGCATTAAAAAGGGGTACTGCGTAAAGTTTGGGAAGATTTTTTGGCCTGACAAACGGACTAACGATTTTAAATTTTTACGTGTGTTTGCATTACAGAATAGACCATCTATTATGATGTAACATCTTGACGACTTATACGCCACATGCTAGAGCTTTTGAAGATTCATGTCGAACAGACAGCTAATCATGCAATCAGATAGACGTGTTCAAGGTTTTTGATTATTAACAATGCAGATTTTTACACAAGGATTCTGGTGTTTATATTTGTAATACTTGGACAACAAACTTTTTTAACTTTTACGTATAATACTCAATTCTATAAAACACATCATAATTTATTACAAATCTCATTTTTTTTGTATTCATCTTATAAATTGGACCTTTTTATTTGAACAGAAATACCTAATACCTGAGTAAATGTAATATTTTCCTCGTTTATTTCGATCGGCAAAAACCAACGTTTTATTATTGTGATCGAAGTTTTTGATGACTTAAAGACAGGTCAAGGCGATCGAGTTCAAACAAAGGCCACTCTGCAGCTTGCAGTCAAAGCTTTACTGCTGTTTATGTAGATTTACAATATTTGCCAAAATACATGGGTTTTGTTTCTGTATGAAATATCTAGTACCCTCGATCCAGTTGCTCTCGTCAGAAAAGAATATGGCCACGTTGCCATATTCTCTAAATGTATGTAGTCTTTTCTCTGGATCTACACTTCCATTGAAATCGACTTAGTAGTTTTGGCGTGAAAACTTTCGCATTTACTTATAATATTCCATTGAAATCGACTTAGTAGTTTTGGCGTGAAAACTTTCGCATTTACTTATAATATTTTTAAATAAATAAAGTTGAGACATCCAATAAATATCTATTCACGCATTTATCTTTAAGTAAGAGATACTTCACAACTCAAAAGGGAACGCTTTCCAATATATAATTTAGTAGGTATTGTTAGTTTCAATTTAGCGTGAAATCGCATGAACATCCACCTTTTGCGGCGAGAGGCGTGCCACGCCGTGACTCCTACGTACAACACAGATGCACACATATTTACACAATTAACGCTCACTCTTGGCCAAACAATCTGCATTGACTGAGATTCGTTGCGAAACGACACTAAGTGGACTTTCTAAGAGCTTAAATCGTCGCGGGATAATATGGCAATTTCTTTCAATACACAGTCATGTAGGTGGCATGTATGCATGTGTGCAATATTGTTACTTTATATCTGTGCATGTGTGAGTTGTGGCTCTTGTGTAACCGCAAGCCGGCGGACCATGCCAGGCAAGTAATCAAATAACATTTTAGCCAAAATAGAAAATTTTGTAATCGCTAATTTTGTGCATTTAGTCTGTTTTACAAACATCTACGGTTAGTTGTGCACAATTATTTTTATTTGTTGCTAAAGTAGGCAGGGCCGGCCCGCCCATATAGGCAAACTAGGCAACTGCCTAGGGCGCTCGTATTTGGGGGGCGGCATAGCAATGCGAGCGGCATCACCAGTCACCACTGAGCACGCGGATCGATCAAAAATGGTTCAATCAATCGTACGTACGCGCGACAGAAGTGCGGAGCGACGCGCATCGCACCTCGCGGAGCGCGCCGCCGCCGTCCCGTTCCCCGCCGCCCCCCACGCATGCCATCGCCGCCGCGCCGCCCGCGCACTCTTAACTATCTCATGTGTTCTCCGTCAACTCTATGCGCTAAGGCGATCTTCACACTGCCCCGCATCACGCTGCATGTTGCGTGTCGACGTACCTACGCGCGTTCCTGCGGGAATGCAGATCTGCATCATCGTGTGGGTTTTTTGCGCACTCACGCGCGTACGTGCGATTTGTAGATTCACGCGCGGCACTGCGGGATTCGGTGTGCCATACCTTGCGTCTCGCCCCGCACCTACGCGCGGGGGTGCATGTTTCTCCGTGTGTATGCGCGTGATCCGCATTAACGCGCGTGGATGCATTTTCAGTGTGTTGGACTGTGCGTGTTTTCCATACAAACGGAGATACTTACAAACAACGGAAGAACACGCATCCACGCGCTACGCTGCATTATGCGGGGCAGTGTGAGAATCACCTAAGTGAATTCCTCGGACTCTCATTGTCAGGGCTGCCATCCATCCGGGTTTCCCCGGATTTGTCCTCGTTTGGAGGCCGTCCGGGGGCCGTCCGGGCGGGGTTTCAAGAAGTGTCCGGAGAAAACCCGGACATTTTTCACAGGACCGTCTTAACCTATGGTGCAGAGTATGCGAATAACCCGGGCGCCGCGGGCTCAGAGGCACCGCAGAGCGCCCACGCCACCGCCATGCAGGCCTAGGGCCAGCAGATTTCAGAGAACGATCACTCGATTTGAGAGGATAAGAAGTCAAACAGGTTTTTCAATAAGAATCATTAAATCCACCAGCCAAGCCAATTCCTAGCCTGCCTCGCCTTCATCAACTACGAGTTGAAAACATAATATACATGAGATTGCTTGCCTTATATGGAAGTTTAACCTTTTAAAATTACAAATAGACAAGCATTTGCTGCCGACGTCGAAGTGTCCCAAAACTCAAAAATTTTCGCGCTCGCTTCGCTCGCGGCTTCTTCACTTTACGGATTTTCTTATTGTACAAATTTAGGTGCTTTAGTGACCCAAAACTCAAAAATTTTTGCGCTCGCTACGCTCGCGGCAACTTCACTTTTCAGTTTTTTGTATTTTTCAACATTTTTTTGTCTAACCTATCAAAAAGGTAGCGCCGTTTTAAAGTCCTATTACAAACAAGAAGATAACTCCTAGTTTCCATATGAGCTTTCTTATTTATGACATTTGAAATACATTAAGTCACAATCTTTCAATACTTCTACTACATGAGCTAGAGACGGCCCTGACTTTTCATGTAAGGAAGCACCTCATTGAATTTAAGTATATGGAATATTAAAAATTAGATCTTGTTTTGTTTTAAAAAAAAAATTGGACTCGTCCGGGGAAAAAATGCTATTTACTCCAAATGTCCGGGTTTTTTTAATGTTTGTCCGGGTTTGGCGAAATTCGAAATGGCAGCCCTACTCAGTGTGAACAATAATAATTGCAATCACCTACTGTACCTAGTATTTTTTTTGTTGTGTTTTTTATGGGCGTCGTTCCAATGTTTTGCCTAGGGCGCCAAGTTTCGTTGAGCCGGCGCTGAAAGTAGGGAAATGGCGCTTCCGCGTCAACTAGGTCACAGACACGTTATGACTAGAATATCTAACTACCCAACCAACAGTAGAAATATGCTTCTTAGAATTATGTCTGACAGACATATACATTTTTTTCTAACTGCATCCGGAGTATTTCAATGTCAATATTTAGACGAGGAATCTTCACAAGCATAGAATGAGGGTGTGCCCGACAGGGTCCATAATTGTGACTAATATCTATAACCTACCAACAACCTGTAATACATTATGGTATGCAATAAAGAATTGAGAATTGAGGAAGACTACCAAAATCATTGCTTAGTGTGTTAATTAATTTGATGGTCTTATTAATATCATCTCCCGAGCCTTTTCCCCACTTTGTTGGGGTCGGTTTCCGGTCTAACCGGATGCAGCTGAGTACTAGTGTTTTACACGGAGCGACTGCCTATCTGACCTCATCTGAAGCAGTCAGGGGCGACAGCTTCAAGCTGTCGACTGCACAGTGAACTGCAGAGTACTATGGTTGCACATACACGAACCACTCGAGCAGTTGCATCTGATTCGGGTGGTCGACAGGTTGAAGCTGTTGCCCCTGATTGCTTCAAGCGGTCAGTGTATTGCCGGCCTATGTACCAGGGCCGTGGTAGCTCCTTCGAACAATCCCGCAGCCCCGGCAGGAGGTGTGTAGGTACATACCTGAGGGGCAGGTGTGGTGGTGGTGGTGGTGGGCTTGCCCTTTGCCAGGGAGCCTCGTTTGAGCAGGCCCCGCGACGGCGCTGCCGGCCGCTCTTCGTCCTGACCGAAGGCTGTGCACACCACGCACGCTACCAATATAAACCTGAAACATAAACACCGATTATTTATGATTTATATTAATGTAATACTAGGTATTCTATTTTTCAAACATTGGTGATATTTTTTTACAAGATCTTAACAATTTAATCAATGTACAATTAATAATATCTAAATAGAACACAATTTGATAGAATACTTGGATTGTAATTTGTGCGGAAGGGTAACGTTATTTGACGATCACCCTTTGAGAAATAAGGTCTAAGTTAGGTAACGATCACGGGAGTAAAATAAAGCGTAGCACAATTTGTAATGTACCTAACATAATAAAAGACACACCTACGCACCTACTCGTTGTCAATACAGGTTATACCCTACCTAGATCTGCATCATATCATAATGTAAGCAATTGCCCTAACAGAACTTTCATCTAACTAAGATACTATTCTTAGGCAACAACCACAAAAATGTTTTACATTATAGAACCTAGATATTCTATCTAGCGCGTTTCTACTACAGTCGAGGCAAATTCTATGTCACTGTATTACTAATACCGCCCATACTTTAAATATTCATATTTCAACATTCACGTTGATAGACCACATTTTTTCTATAGGGTGTTATGGTATAACTAAGCAGGATCGTAACAGTAACACATTTGTGTAACAAACCCGTTTGTTACATATTAATATTACACATGTGTCTACACTTTATTCGCGTATCGTGTAGGCAAATATCTGAGGCGGTATCTATCAATAATGATCTCGTTTTAGTACGATTTTTTATATATGTTTAAAAGCCTATCAACATACATACCTCGTTAAATATAACGTATATAAAAACCATACCATTTTCACTAATCTTCTTTTTACGTTATAACAAACAAATAGATTTTCCAAGTTCCCTCAATTTTGAAAAAGTCAAAAATTATATTCTGATCGCGCTCGTAATGTAAATCGATATCGGTCCTAAGTATCGAATCGTGTCGAAACATCTGAGACATGCATCGATTGCATTCGTGGACGATTCGGTGCAATCGGTACAACAATATCGGGACCTTTGATGAATGCCTGTCTGCATATTAATATTGGTCTGAGTTGGAGGCTTCTAGCTTTTGATTTAAAGTACCAGACACACTATTGATGAGTTATGTCTTTGTCCTAAAATACGGCCCTCAGAAAGGACGATATATGTATTACTCGTACCAGGATGAAATAAAATCTACGACACTCCCAAGTAAAGTGGCTTCGTATGGTTAAGAGAATTTTCAAAATTGTTTCACTAGATCCAGAGATTTCCTACTGCAACGTCAGAAACCCACATTTCAAAACTGATAACTAGACACATTTTATTTTATTCTCCTCTCGCTACTAGTATTCCCTTCCAAGTGACAGCCTTGTCAGGCTAAATTAATACAACCCTGACTTTGTTGCTATCTAGTTCGCAAAGTGATCATTTACTAAAATTCTAGTCAGACCTATCGCTTCAAGTTTTGTGCTAGTAGGTGTGTGCTAACATTTATTGAACTGCTCAATATTCCGTCACTTATTCACGATACAATCACTGCAAATATGAAATACATAAATAACCAGTTTGTACGCTGCTGTTCTAATTGTAATTACCCATCGGTTGCTGCATTACCCTCATATGCATATGCTTGAGTACACTGCATGCTTAAGCTCTTAATTTAATATGTAAAAAAAACATAACAATTTTTGGCCATTATTTAAATCCATATTACTTAATCGAGTGTGAATTATAATCCAGTTAATAATATGAATAAAAAACAAAGCTAAGTAGTTCGACAGTGTCGAGACTTTTCTGCATAGTTATTTTACTAGACGTAAAATGTCAGGGATTTCTATTATAGACGCGTGTATATACCTACCTATTCAATGTACTTGTTTGATATTTGCAATTCATAATACTAATTTAAGAAAGACGAATGATTCCACGAATTCATAATGTCATTAGTGTCATGCACCGGGAATTTGTCCTTGCGCGATCAATTGAGACCAACGCGTTACGAGACGTCTAACATTATGTAAATAATAATCTTTATATCAGAAATATACTCGATCTATGTAACTAATCGGAGATATAATTGTCGTGAACATATTTTTACATAACTCCTAATAGGACATACCTGTCTATTGAGTTACGTATGCGAATCACGTAATAGAAAATGACATTTCAACAAGTAAAAAGTGGTCACGCTGAAAGGTCACGCCATTTTAAGTTCAAGGGGGCAACTGTAGCATCCTATTCAACTATTATCACTTAACAGTTACACGTATTGGCGGAGACAGAGTACCTAATTGCAAAAGACCGCATGTCATGTCGCTACGCACTAACTCAGGCTTGGCAACTCGACGAGCAACAGGTTAAAGAATTAGTTTTTGTGAGTATCTAACGGGTGCTTATGACATGCATAGTTCAATGGCGTTAAATGTCAAACACGATGTATGGCATGCCGAGGCTGGGTGAATGTCGCGGCGGCGCGGGAGCACCTCCGGGTGGCGTGCGCGCGCGCTGGCAGCGCTCGGCAGCCCCATGCGCCGCATCGCGCAGAGGTCAACGCGTCGCTCTAGCACATAGATTGTTGTACAACAGGTCCGCGCAGGGTCGCCTCACGTCCACCGCGCTTCAATTCCGTGTCCGCTTCCGACAACAGCTTCCCTTTGCTTTCTCTGGTTTATGTAATTGACGATCTACGGCAGCCATTGTCCGGCAGATGATATGCGCCGACACGATACCGCGAATACAGCCCATCAGCGATTCAGCAATCACCACTTTATAGTTATTTCACAAATATTTCATTCCGCGCATACAGACGTGCCGGCGCATTTTGTGAAAGGACGCCTCGGCTTTTATTGTCATTTGTCTTGTGAGTAGAAATCATATCATTGCAGTTCGAGTCACGTCGGAAAAAGTGCAGCTTTCTATACTAGGCAATGTAATTTACTATGTCGCACGTGTGTGGGCGCTCCGAATGTGTAAATTTAACCTCAAATCACGTCAAGGTCAGTCGGCCAGATACCAGAAGTGGTAAAAAGTAGGCTGACCTCGCGGTGCAATGCGGCAGCAGCACTCTGCCCCGCGGGCGCGCTCGCGCCACGCTCGCCACCCAGCCATGACGGCATTACGCACTTTTTACAAGAATTTCGTTTCTAACCTTCTCGTGACACAAAAACCGATTGCACCACTATCCCACGAATTTCGAAAACTAGAATAACAATAACACTCAAAAATTATAATTGGATTAAAACTAACGATTACAATAGATTTGATGCGGATCTAACATGGGCGCGGTAAATTGGGAAACAATGAGAGCTTTGGCACGAATCTTCTCCCAGTGCGACGCAGCTTCATAACTGTTGCAACACGCTCACGTTATGCCGAAAGCTACGAAAGCTTTCTGTTCGACTACTTTCTGAGATCACTGAATTAGGAACAACATTCAGTTTTTAATTATGCAAGACTGGATGCGGTCGGGGAAGATACTGTGAAACACTTAAAGCTTACAAGTCCTCGGTTTTATAGGCAAAATGTCAATCGTCTTGTTGAGCAACTTTGTTTTATTGGCAAATGTCTTATGTGCGCAGTAGGTAATGCCGGCATTGAGTAAGTGCTAGGTATTTTTGAGCGCATCTACATGCAGTCACTCCTTTGTTTTATACGTTATGACTTATGCCTATAGACATAGTCTATGACCACAGTTCGTGTGCCTATGGACGTGCCAAAGGTGGGATGTGTGCAACATCTCAGAATGATCGTGCATCACATCTGCCCACGCGCATCATTGTCTTAGCGAACATCGATTGCCAAACACTAAAAGCCTCCAAAATTATTCAAAAGGGTAGAAACTGCATCAAGCTGATACAGAATTTTAATACATTAAGTATAATCTATATTAATTGAGGCCAGCAAGTGGAAGTGGTTGCATTCATTATCAATAGTTACCTACCGACGTTGCAAAATGTAGAAACACTAATTCTTAAACCTTGTTTTAATTATCCGAACATAATATTTTCCGCTTTAAGTTTTTGGAGGATTTTCAATTTATAATCGGCCATGTTGCATGTAACTTTAAATGCAAACATGTGAAAGTCTGTGAAACAATGAATTCTAAAAAGGAAGGCACTTGTCGCCTTTTCGAAATCGCGATTTTCGAAATTTATATTTTGATGTTACGATAGTTTTGTAAATGGAAGGTTTATTCGCGGCTAAACTTACTCATCAAATTATTTTAAAATATACGGAATATGTTATAGAATATTCTCAAGTTAGGTAAGTGGGAACTTTTAGTTGATACGCTACTCACGTGCTGACAGACTGATTTGTTAACCTTTTTACATCGATTTAATGCAGAGCAGGATATTTTCTGAATATATTTCTATGTAAATTGCCATGTATTTTGAACTCTAAGCATTCCAAAGGCCGACAAAATACGATCAAGGACTTCAACACGAATATTATTAAATCGTTGGGTTATCCAATACTGATATTGTGCAAATGCCTCATAGGTATTGATCTTTTTTACCTTAAGAGCCTAACTATTATTATTTAAAGTTTGAATTTCATTAAACCTAATTCAACTTTTGGAAATCCGAACTACAAGTGAGTTGACCAAAATGGCTCATCCCATCACATCGAGCGCCGGCGCTATCTGCTTATGTTGGAAAACGCAAAGATGGGCCATGAGAAGTTGATGGAAAAGCCTCCAAGAATTCATGTTATATCGAAGCTTTACAAATGGCACTTTTGAGTGTTAAGACAACTGAGTAGCTGACACATGTGCATAGAAGACGATTGCGGAGATGTTTTACATAACAATGACAGCTACGGGCGGTAAATGCCACGGGTCCGTGCGAGGAGGCTGCATCTGCCGCATCCTACATAACTCGAGCCTAGCTGATCGTAGGTCGCGGGACCAACTTTCGACATGGGACCGACTCATTCATACAACCGGTTCTCGTTTCGCTCAATTAATTTGAAAATTAATTAGTTTGTTACGGCGGGTCAGTCCGCGCTCTTCTATGAATAAGGTTTATAAGCCAAATTATGAAATATTAGTTACGAACGCCCTGCTCTAATCTACAGATACAATTTAGATGTTAATCGTTATTAAAATATAATGTAGTAATGTTACAGAGTGAGCGAGTGGGCGGTATTCATTACAATGTCCGCAAACTGTCAGCTGCACTGGGTACAAGGGTGCGTTGCTATTACGTTTGACCATTGAGAATGATATTAGAAAGGCAACATACGCCGTAAACATTCCTAGGCTTATATTGTATTTATGATTACGTTTTTATGTTTCGTCATAGGTTATAGCAATACTCGACACTTGGACAATAACCATCTATCATTACACGGACTGGAAACACAATCGTTCACTTAGCCTACCTTTCAAATTATATCGCCGTGCGAAATCCCTATCCAATTTGTTAATTGATAAATACTAGATATTATTAGAAATGGTCTTCAAGAAACCTTACCATGTAAAACACTTGAAAGTTTAAGTTAGTAATCAAGTAAATGTTAAATAAATAAATAATGGGACATCGCAAAAGCAATCGCACAGCTGCAACTAGCTTAATTGATAAGCAAGAAACTTTAGGGGGACAACGAGGTGTCGGGGCAGGATTCAGTTATAATATAATATGTGTAAGGTTACTCACAGGGGTAGGATCTTCATGTTTGTGTGGTTGTGATGTCGCAAGAGGCACTAGTGTCGGTCCTTTCTCCGCGGCACGGCTTTGTGCAGGTCCACAATCGACGGAGGCCACGCTTGATCTGGCGCTCAAACACGAACACCTCCGGTACACTCCAAGTGTCAGCGGCGGCTGCGCCCGCGCCGCCCGCCGCCGCCCGCGCCACCACCAGCCTGATTTATATTCGAGTGGCGCGCGCGCAACTACATTGTCTAAATAACTACTGTCAGCTCTTAAACTCTGTAAATCCTGCTGTGACGTCTCGTGACATGCCTACTAAACAATTTTGGAAACTATCCTAACGGGGCTTCAGAAAGGCTATAACATTATGAACAACAAAATGTCGCTATTGACCTTTTTACCAGATTTCCTGCTAATAGTATCGTGAACTTTTACATTTAGATAGGTCACATGAATTTTATAATTAGTTTGGTGGCATCAAATTATGTAAGATGAAGTTTAAGGATCTGATTTCGCTGATTATGTAATGAAGGTAATAAAAGCTTAGAAGAGTATTGTAATTGAGGTGTTGCAATGTTCGGCGAGGGTGATAAGCCATAAGTAATAAATATGTAGGAGCGTGACGCCCGCGCCGCCACTTTCATTGAGGTCACAGGTGAGATGATTCTCCGGAATTTTATTAGATAACACATAGACGAGATCTGATTGGATGCCGACGCTGTAACTGACTATCTATCACTTTCTTAACTTTTGGGTGTCTACATAAAAATGATTTCGTAATAATATAACCGAGAGAATCTTCAACTATTCTTTCAAGCGGACATTTTGCTTTTTAGGAGACATTGCGAAATTATTACTGCGGTGTTAAAGACATAAACGCATATCACAACTGAAAAAAAAAAACATTTCAGAAACGTACATAACTGCAAGTTTTAGGAATTAGAAGTCCAGTGAAACAACCATTACTTTTTTATTTGGTAAGTACCTAACATATTTTAAATAGGTAGTTATTTTGATAGAAGAAGAGAATATAAAATCGAATCTTTTAATTAAATGACTTGTTAATCGTGTAACCTACATTAAATAAATATGACAGCCGTTGCCCTTCTTAACATACCTACTTTTGCCGGAAAATATTGAACGTATCGACTTTGCCTTCCGATGCCCATGAATGTCCAACAAAGTGCCTACTTTTAATCATTGAGAACATTCAAAAGGATTGATTGGACAATTACATATTTCGGTAACCAATTCTTCCGTATTATAATCGTTGGCTGTATATCTACATGTCGTTGCCCTTGTTTAAGAAAACGAGTACATTTATTCTGTCTATAACTCGTACGCACTATAGATCTTCTATACATTTGCAGATGAAGGAAAGATGAGTGGAGATTCCATAACGCAGGTAGGTCATGCACCTTCTTCTAGATCAAATACGTACGGTGGGTATGACATAAGTTAACGATGCGTTGAGGTTCTCTATGAGCTCTGTCAACAACTTTTGGTATTACAAAAAATTATCGGGTCCAATAAATGTGTATAAGGGCGAAGACTGTGACGTTCCTCGTACCCCGCACACCAGCATTTTGGCACACTAATTTCTTAGGAGATTTTCCGTTAGTGCACCTCCGCTAACTATTTTGTTCTCCATGTATAAATCTAAGTGTCTAGACTTTATTCATTTGTGTTGTAAAGTATACATGTAGGTATGCATTCAAGGCTATTGCTGCCATAAAAGCTTTGCCTCGGCTGGTTTTTGGGAATAAAAACACTTATATTGCAACAGTTGAATGCCTAATATAATGAACAGATGAATAAGTATATTTTGTATATTAATAAGTATAAAAAATGATTCTTAAGTAGGAGTAGACTAGTTAGTGGTTTCTAGCAGTTTCCCCATGTTTCGGATGAACAAATTGTCGTAAGCCTATATAAAGTCCCTACGTCCTTTCTCAGGCTCTAGATTATCTACAAATTGTCATTAAAATCTGTTTAGTAGTTCTGGAGTGAAAGTGCAACAGACAGACAGATTCCTACATTCGTATTTATAATATTGCTAAGGATGGACATAGAGAAATTTTTGACACGCTGAGGGCATAGCAGTTACCTACATAAAGTCAGAAGGTCTTTGCCCGACAATGAACCTATGTTTAAGATGACACCTTTCTTAATAAATAATTAAATTAAAATTGACAATTAAGAGAATAATATCGAAAAGGACCTTGGTAAATAAATATTGACATAATCTTCATCAACCCGAAATCATTTTTATATTATTTTTATATTTACTCAAAGTTGCAACACTGTATTGAATAGTTATGAGTCGAATCGTTAAGTTTATATAATAAATTATATTACTTATGCATTTGTTGGTTTTAAATGTGAGATGATTTGACCTTTCACACTGCTGTGCCGTTGCATTTACTTGAGTTTACCTACAGTGCTTTGCGTTAAGTTCTAATAGCTATGTAGTGGGTTTGGGTCAAACTCTAGACAAATGTGCCCATTCTCCTAAGCAGAATTTAATTTTATTAATGTTCATCCATCAATGCACACGCCATCTTGTGTGGTTGAATATACCTAACTAATACGCAATTTAATTTTGGCTCACCTTACCTCAAGATGACGCTACGTGCATTTGATATATTTTTTGCTCTTAGCTTTGTCTATTAGTATGCTCGCTTTATCAGTTAGTCTATACAGTTTGTTACATGATTTAACCAAGAATTTACGAGCGATGAAATTGAGTGAAATATAACCTTTATTTTAAAACTCCCGCCTCAAGTATTAAACTTTATATAACGTCTGGCAACAATTGTTCCTACTGTCAGCTTTAGCTTTGACACTTGACAGTTTTGACGTAACAGTAATCATTTTCATTTTGTTTGATTTGCTGCTAAGATTTGCTGGATCATTTTATTTTGTAATTCCATTCCAATGCGTGACTTACTAAGATCTGTTGCATTTAATTTCGAAAGCTAATTAAGCGATGGTATAATAAAAAAATAAACTATTCAAGTATTTGTAGCTACAGTTTGCACATGCGGTACATACTTCGCGGGTGGTTATATTTTTAGTATCGACATAATGATTTCTTCATTGTTAATTGTGATATTTACATTTACAACTGTCGGCTATGCAGAAGAAAGGGTAGTATATGCTGCTGTTATATATAGACATGGTGATAGAACTCCTGTGGATCCCTACCCTACAGATCCTTGGAAGAATGAATCTATTTGGCCCGTAAAATTTGGGCAGCTCACGAATACTGGTAAAAAGCAACATTATGCGTTAGGAAAATGGTTGCGAAAAAGGTATGCGGTAAGTTGACACCTTTCTATGCAATAATATTCGTAAACAATCCTTGATACATGTAATTGAAGAACTGTATACATTCCTTTATGGTATGTAATAGAACCAATATAGCTAGGAAAAGCCCCTTAATCGGTTAGGCAGTTATATTGTTAAATGAATTTCTGATAACGGTTGGAGTGTAGCAAAGGGTGTGCAAGGCTTTTGGGACTTAGAAAATTTTTCATAAAAAATGAAAATTTCTGAAAATGCCTAGTTTTTCATTTCCATCGAATAGAATACCTAAAAATAAGACGAAAACCATCTGGGCACCTTTTGTCTAGGACCAAGGAGCCCCGCGTAGCGGGGCTCCGTCGACTGGCAACCTCGACTTAGGGCAACCCCGACTCGGACAGGTTAGGTTCGAAGGGGATGGCGGGGTCTGCAAGACCCCGCCATCCCCTTCGTGGTTATTTTTTTTTAAACCACCCAGAAGTAGGAGCCCCGCGCAGCGGGGCTCCGTCGACATTGCCTTTGTTTACAATGATCTTCAGTGCTCATTTTCAGGCGAACCGTTGGTCCTAGGCAAAAGGTGCCCAGATGGTTTTCGTCTTATTTTTAAGTATTCTATACGATAGAAATGAAAAACTAGACATTTTTAGAAATTTTCATTTTTTATGAAAAATTTTCTAAGTCCCAAAAGCCTTGCACACCCTTTGCTACACACTAACCCTGATAACTTCAATTTGTAATTAAAAGGCTATTTTATAGAACTTAGTTATCCATTTATGTGGGTGAATGGTCAATTTAGGTTTTTTTTTAATGTGAGAGGGTGTGCAGACTTTATTTGTATTATAGCATCATTATTTTCACTTTCTATATTATAAATTGATGTGTCTCTTCCTTCTTGCTATAGTATGTCTACTAAATTATTTGCCACATCATTCACTAGGTCATTTTCTTTACAGAATACATATAAAAAAAAATTAAAAAATGAAATAAAAAAGATTTAGGTAAAAAGTTGATTTACTTCTGCACCATGCTACAATACTATACTTAACATGTAACTTGTATACTAACTGAAACTATAAGGAAAACCAGTAAATTAAATAATGTTAACTTCCTCTTAAACCATGTCACATGATCATGATTTTCAAACCTCTTTTAAGTGAAAATGTGAAAACGTTCCCAAGCCTTCTTAACTTCAAACTACTCGAAAGCAAGCTGAGACCCCAATTTAATTTGTGGGGTAATTTTAATAAAAAAGCGTACACATTGTCACTTAAAAGAGAGACCTTCTTTAACAAACTGCATACTTATAACGATTGCAATTTTCATTGGTGTATTTAATTTTCATATCATCATTCCAGCATTTACTGTCAGAGGACTTTGATCCTTCTGAAATTTATGTTCGGTCGACAGATGTGGACCGTACCCTTATGTCTGCTCAAGCGAATTTAGCTGGTGAGATTGCATCCTAAGGGAAGTCTCATATCTGACAGAAAGTGCGTTGAGCGCATTGTAAAAGTATATCGACGTACTTACGCATCATCAGTTGGGTGTGAACAATTGAATGTTTTATCGTATATTTGTCTGTTTATGTGAAGATATGATGTGATGTTCTGTCAGATATGAATGTACCCTAATACCCTAAACATATATGTACATATGTGGACATTCTTTTTGTAACTGTTTCTAAAATCTTTATTTACAGGTATGTACCCACCAAGCAGGAAAAGCAGGTGGGATATGGAGTTAAACTGGCAACCTATACCAGTACATACGGTGCCAGAGAAAGAGGACGAACTCCTTGCCATGAAGAAACCATGCCCTGCGTATGATAGAGAGTTAGACAGGCTGACCTCTTCCAAGCCATATAAAGACAAACTGAGTAAATATCAGTATTTAATGAAGTAAGTAAATAATTTGCACCATTGAAATATTTTATGCTCCTTTTTTGGAATTTATTAATGCAAGTTGATATCTCATTCTTATTAGCGTTACAATTCTATAAGATTTTGTCAGCATACTACTAAATAATTAATTGTATTGTAGCAAAGTCAGAAATGATTTAATTAACATAATTCTATTCACCGCTGCACGTCAGTAATATAATGCAAAACATTTACATAAACTATTATTCTATGACCTTAACGTTTCGCTTTTCAGCTACCTTTCAGCATATTCTGGTATGAAAGTGAAAGACTACTATGAGATTGATGACATTTACAGCACTTTATATATTGAGTCATTGTATAACTTTACGTTGCCAAACTGGACTCAGTCGGTGTACCCGGATAAAATGCGAGAACCAGCTTGTTACAGGTTTGTCTCTATTATTATGGATTTAATTACTCAGTTAATCCTTCATCATCATCTGCCGTTTGTTTTTATTGTCCTACTGCTGGTGCACAGGCTTACCTTTACACGAAGAAGGATTAACTATTAACCATCACGCCTGCTCAGCGCAGGTTGGTGAACTGTAGTCCAGGTTCAGTCCATACCTATATCTCTGTCCTTCTGTCCGTTTGAGTACAAACTACACAGACAGTCTAGAGCCTGAGAAAGGAGTCAAGTAACTACTTTTTACCCACTTGTGTGAAGCAGTTACCTTCGGATGGGAAACCTTTAATTTTATTTCCCATTTCCTCTTCATTACGTAGTTAAAAAACTTTGTTAGTAGTAATGTCTGTAATAGGCATTCTATTCAAACCTTTATCTGCTTGTTATTTATTATGCCTATTGGTGACGATATTCCCTTATCATAATTGTAATGTTATATGTATGTCACATATTGATTGTTTATCTTGTCTGGTTTAGAAGTTATAAGTTAATAAGCCACTTTATCGGTTCTTATTTTGTGCTGGTAATAATTAGAAAACGCATACAAAAATATTACTATGTTGCTGAGGAGTTTGTAGCGCCACTTCTTCTTCCCAATAAAATCACATAGGGAGTGGTGAAATGTGGGCGGTTTGGAGGCTGTTTTTTTTTTTCATTTTTTTGACGTTTGAATAGTGCTGTTTTGCAGCCAAGTTTGAATAAATGATTTTTTAGGATTTTGATTTGATTAAAATAAGCCTTGGACCTTACAATTTTATTCCTCATTTAAACATCCCACATTTCATTCTGATGAACGTATGTTATGTGGTGTTACGAAAATAATTGCTTTTTGCTTGAATGATTGTCTAACATCAACATCCACATGTTTATTTCACATTTATGATTATGATTGTGGAGTGTGATGTAATTTTGTATAACGAAATATACATAGTATACCCTAGAAGCCAGAATTAACCTCAGAAAATATAATAAAAATCCAGTACTCTAATAAATGCCATACATTATTGTCAGCTTCACAACACAGACGGGGTCACCGCTCCTAGCCCGGCTGAAAGTGGGTCCACTAATCAAACACATAGGGGCGCATATGTTGACCTCTATGTCAAGAAATAATAAGGGTCATAAAGTGCTAATATTTAGCGGCCACGACCTTACCGTGGGAAGTGTGCTCAACGCGTTGGACCTTTACGATGGAAACTGTCCCGTGTATACCTCAACGGTACTGATAGAATTAGTGACCAGTAAGTGTGATTTATTTATTATCAACTTCTAAAAACAATAAAAAGCAAAAAAAAACTGTTGTAGGTGCATTGGCCTAGAAGTCGGTGGAGAAATAAACATAGGTGCATCTACTAGATACTGACTTCTAAGCTGATGCAACCGAAAACAGTTCTTTTTTGCTTTTCAGTGTTTTTAGAAGTCGGTTTTTTTTGTAATAAGTTTTTTTTATTTATAGCTCCGTAATAATTTACATATTCCCGAAAATTTAAAAAACCTTTTTTGTTTATTTTATTAAAATTTAAAAATCACTTTTACTTAATAGGAGCTCCCCGAATTATTTATTTTGCGTCATTTTCTTGCCATATGTGTTTTGTATCTAATTAACACTCTTTCTGTATGTTCCAGAAAATGGCTCCGACGATCATTTTGTAAGAATCTCGTACAGAAACTCCGTCGATATTGTTGAGCCGAAAGTTCTTAAAATACCATACTGTGGAGAATATTGTCCTATTGAGAGATTCCTCAAGCTGTATGAGAATCTTCTTAATGTGAACTGGGATGAAGAATGTAGAAGCAAGGTAATTATATTGCTGCCTATGAGTTAGGGAAAAAGTATGTTTATTTGTTTGTACAACTTTTCTAAGCATGTATGTACTTTCTAAGTATATCTTAGACACCATTGACTGTGTTTCGGATGGCACGTTAAACTGTAGGTCCCGGCTGTCATTGAACATCCTTGGCAGTCGTTACGGATAGTCAGAAGCCAGTAAGTCTGACACCAGTCTAACCAAGGGGTATCGGGTTGCCCGGGTAACTGGGTTGAGGAGGTCAGATAGGCAGTCGCTTCTTGTAAAGCACTGGTACTCAGCTGAATCCGGTTAGACTGGAAGCCGACCCCAACATAGTTGGGAAAAAGGCTCGGAGGATGATGATTTGTTTGTACCCTAAAAGCTCCAAAAGTACTGAGCGGATTTGTTAAAAAATTCTCTGTTAGGAAGCTACACTATATTGGGTAGATACTATAGTAAGATCTGCTTGACAGAAATAGATGGAATGCAAACATGGGTATAGCCAGCTGTGGGCTCAGGGTGGGGCAACATTCTAAGTTGTGTATCTATAAAATCCGCGACCTTTTGGTATTATGGGGACTCAAAAGGGAAACGTTCGGCCAGCTGGAGAAATGCTATCTACAATCGATAAACATACAGCGAACTTAAAATTAACCATAACTTAATTAATCACGTAAAACTCATGTAATTCTCCGTGAGGTGTCGCGTGCCTAGTTAAATAATCAGTTTCGTATCAGGGAGATTTTTGGAATGTTAATGTATTATAATTCTCAATCCTTCTACCTGAACATCGTTAGGTGTTGTAATTCAAAACACCATTACCATACCCCACATTTGAGATTTCTCAACTGAATATAAATTATAGATATTTTGTTTTTAGGTTTGGTTCTGTAGTGCGTTGCGCGCTAAGGTACCACCAGGATCCATAAATGAAAATCTTCAATAACATTTAATCTTGTAAATATTGGGCTCATTCGCAGAATTAGGTATCAAAAGTCTGTCTCTATTATTTTTAAAAGATTATAATTTAAATGTTTGTCCGCCTTTTGCAATAGCATTAAATTAAACAGACATAAAACCTCTTCGGTACCTCTCAAGTCTGAGCTGAGGTGGGGCGAGTGCCCCACCCTGCCCCACCGTGTCTACGCCCATGAATGCAGGCAAACATACTCAAAAATACAAAAAAGTAAAGGGTCCAGGGCAGAGGTATCAAGTCTCAAAAATGCTTTGTAGCCACTTTTCAACGACAGGTTTTTAAATAAAGAGTACACTTTGATGGCCTTACGATCTCATTTTTTTTAATTGTCTATTATTTTCAAGGGATCCTGGGGACCGTTTATGATTGTGGACCCTTGATGGGTCCATAAAAATCTTACGTAAATGTGCGTATTATATTGAAGACTTATGAAGGTCAAGCATAGGTACCTCAAATGGTTCCATACGTCTTGTATTTATAAAGTACTACATATTTCTTTAGTACTGTAGATGTAGCAGTATTTCAGACAAAATTAGTGGAGTAGAATTGTCGTACAATATGTTTTGTCAAAATAAAGTATTTACTTATTATTCTTTATTGTACAGAAACATATTTTAAACAAACACAATATAGATAAGTAATGTACAAAGGCGAGCTTAACCCAAAGTTGGGTTCTCTAACAGTAAATGTTGGTACACGAAACCGAGTAAGTCGTTTGTGTGTGTGAATGTAGGCACGCACATTGTCTTTGTATGCGTACATTTACACTCACAAGTATGGCTTACCCGCTTTCGTGAGATAAAACATATTATATGTCACCGGAAAATAACAAGACTCGTAAGTTGATCAATTTTCTAGGTAGTTGATCAATTTTCGGAAAATAATAAACGACAGTTGAAATGTACTATTTAACGCATTGAATTTTAGCTAATTGGTCAACTTACGGTACCTAGTCGTAATTTAATAATTAACTATATTGCTACAAGTAAAATCATCCACAAATGGGTCAATCGTTGCCCAGTGTACTATTTGACGGTACACTATTATCCGTCACTTAATACACTTTTCTCTGATTGGTGTATCTTAGTGTTTACTCATAGAGCTTTTAACCAATCAACGTACACCTCGCCTTTGTTGGATGATTTCACGGCAAGACGCCGTAAATTAATCAACGTACTAAAATGCATACGTTAGATAGTACATTTCAACTGCCGTTTATTATTTTCCGAGAGTTATTCAACTTACGAGTCTTGTTATTTTCCGGTGACATATACAAGTGTTATTTTTGTTTTCAAATGATGTGTTTCCATTTCAGTTTCCTGCATTGCTCGCTGGTGCGTTCATCATCGGACTGTGTTTGTTCGTGATGATATACATTTCTCACAGAATACATTTTGCTCGAGTCTACAATCGGCATAGGTCAGTATCCGTTACATTACCAACTGTTTGAAGAAGCATTTTTGACCGACTTCAAAAAAGGAGGTCCTCAACATTGGAGTTTTACTGCTACACCTAGCTAGGGGAAAATATTTACTGTCCGTTAAGACTGGTGTGATATGGAATGATTCGTTACTCAATAGAATCTAATATTATACCTAAAGCTGAAGAGCTCGTTTGCTTGAAAGCGCTAATCTCAAAAATCTTAATGTTAGCCTTTGTTTGACCGGGGGAACTGCAGTCTGTCTAATAAGATTATTTTCTTTTTTTTTTCAGAAAGAACTTGCCCTACACGGGTATCGAGAACGCCGCGTTGACACCAATCAAATCATAGAATCATTATTGCTCAAATTTCTTTTAGATTTAATTTTTATTATTAATCGAGTATTTTTATATTGTATGTACCAAAAATTGTAATACGGTTTTTAGTGAATTGTTTGTACGTGGTTGATTGATATTAATTTGGTTTGTATAATAATGGTATTACGAATTTGCATCAGAATCATAAAAGACGCCATGAAGTTCTAAGGGAGTTATCACACTAGCGAGCGGACGTCTTGTAGCGTATTAGTTCGTCTACAACGAATTCACTGCGAATACGCGGCGTGGTCGTTGCGTATGCGATACTTATTCACGCTGCAGCTGACAAACCACCAGTGTGATAGGGTCCTGTCTAGGCTATCTAAGTACCTATGCAGGCCACGTTTGTTAAATGCGACGTCAATGGCGTGCTTTTATCCTAGAGGGCGGTTTGTTGTCATTTGTGAAGACACACGCGCGTTTAAAAAACGTGAACGCCATAGGCCCTATAGTAAATATTAGTTACAGTGCCAATAAACTGTGACTCTTTTTAGGTTTGCTAATCATTTATCTTTCAATTCTTATTCTTTTTTTTTAATTAGGGTGAGTCACACCATTTGGCAATTAGACAACTGAAAATAGTTCGGTTTTCGTTGTTGTTAAATGGTGTAACCAACCGTACCTTAGTATTTTTTACCTTAAATTAACTATAATCAAAACAAACCATAGGAGACCACATCTAGTCTTCATATTTTTGTATTTTTCTAATAAGCGTTAAGTACATGCAAAATCTATTTTTAATACCTAGATACTTATCAATATATAAAATCGAATCCGTATTCTTGTGAACAGAATTATTAAATGATTTAAGATTCAGGTGTTTTTTATTAAGTCACTACCTATCTAAACTTCTCTGCTAATAAAGAGAAAAATTTTTTTGATTAATTGTTCAAATCTTGTTGTTTCGGACTGTGTTTCGGATGGCACGTTAAACTGTAGGTCCCGGCTGTCATTGAACATCCTTGGCAGTCGTTACGGGTAGTCAGAAGCCAGTAAGTCTGAAACCAGTCTAACCAAGGGGTATCGGGTTGCCCGGGTAACTGGGTTGAGGAGGTCAGATAGGCAGTCGCTTCTTGTAAAGCACTGGTACTCAGCTGAATCCGGTTAGACTGGAAGCCGACCCCAACATAGCTGGGAAAAAGACTCGGAGGATGGTGTTCAAATCTTGTTGTTCCCACTGGTTCTGCCGGCAGTTCTGAGGTAGAACTGCTATTACATATTATAAGGTATGTATACCTTCGCGGCCTTTCTCAACCCTAGGGTTCTCTTCTCAGGAAGAATTATATTTAGTTTCATGCAGTACCCGTGACACCACGAGAAGTACCTCCGCAGGTACCACGGGTCCTATCATAAGCACCCTTGACTCCTCTGTTATTACGTAGGTAGGTGTACCCAGGGTATCTTATCATGGGCAAGAATTTTGGAGTGGGAATGGTTCCATTGGATTCCAGGCTCTGAACAATAAAAGCGAAGTCATTTTTACCCCCCAAATCTACGATAAATAGATGAAACCTTGATGACGTTACTACACTTGTATCATCCGAAACGCCCATTCTACATTGGAAATACTTTCAATTTAGTCAAATTATACTTTTTGACATTGTTGAGGATATTGTCCAGTAAGAGACTTTCAGTTTTAAGCTGAGGTTTAAGTATTTTCATGCCAAGGTTTAAACCGAGGCCGAGGGCTGCCTAGACCCGCGTTTTTTGAGTTATGATTTTTTGGTCTTCTTTCAAAAACTTTTGAGTATTTTCCAAAGTTTTTATACAATTTTGTAGATCTCACCGAAAAACATCTTCTGATACCTACTCTATTTTTTTTACGTAGCTTTAAAATTGGCGACATATGGCCAGTTTTACTATCGCTAAAAATCCTTACTACACGATCGAAAAAACAATTCCAATGTTAAAACCGGAGTGTGTATCCGACCAGTGATTACGTTACGTTCTGCGTGCTGAATATTTATTTTGTCTGTGGTTTTTAGTTGTCAAATGAGAATGAAGAGTTTTGGGCAGGCGATTATTACAAAACTCAATAATTAATCGTGAAAATTGTTTGTGAACTATCGTAGTAATATAAAGAGACTCTTTATATTTTTTGTGATGGGATAATTTATTATATAGACTAAGTGCAGTGCGTGTTATTGATGTGTTTACGGTTTGTTTTATAGTTATTAAGTCACGTCTACTTCGCTAAACCTAAGTCTTGGCTTGCTTAGTCTAGGATGAAAATAATTACTGTCCCAGTGAAATTAGTACCAAGTTACTTGATTTTGTTCTAATAATGGAATAGTCACTTTTTTGAAGTGCAGTGTATCGGTGCCCACATCTAGTAAAAGTCGAAAAAGTTTTACCCAATGCAGTGCGAACTACTTTCTTACTGAAGTACCTAATTACTGACCTAACAGTAATTTAACAAATTTTATGGAAAATTTCTCATGAATTTTAAATACTTATGAAAAAATTAAAGTACCCAACAATAATTTACAATTGTAAAGTGGGTAGGTACCTGTGATTCCCGTGAGAGGTAAGTTTTAATACCTTTTTCTAGTTTCCATTAGGTACTTTTGATTTAAGAGCGTAAAAAACGTTTTAAAAAGAAATTAACAGTATGACTGCCAAGTAAGTCAATTTAATACTAACTTAAGATGTAATACACAATGCTCATTCGGACATACAAACTGCTGAGCTTGGAAAACCATTCATAGTTATACTATTATGTAGACACCAGCTGTTTTCCCACAGTTTCACCCATGTCCCATGGGAACTGCCGGTACCGGGATAAAATATAGCCTTTGCTACAATTTATTTGTGTTTGTTAAGTATTTCCTTGAAGATGTCAAGTGAAATTAGAGGACCAGTTCCTTTTATAGCTAGAAGAACTTGCTACCATTTTCATAACTGGCTATTGCTTGCAGTCTGCCTCCAAGCAGAACAACCTATTACAAAATGAGATGAGTTTTCGAAATTGGTCCAGTAGATTCAGAGACAACCCCTTTAAACTGATAAACTCTAGTCTTACATTTTTATGTTCAATAATCTACCTTCACCAATATTTCTACCTTCCACTAATTAAAAAAAAAGGAAGTTCTCAGTATGTACACAGATATATTTTAGCGCAATTATCTCACCTTTGGCTGAACCCACTTTGGTGCAGTTCAGCATAGTATTTGTCAGTCTTAGATGGTATGAAGTGTTTCATGAATTTATCAAGAAGTTATAAAACAGGTGATTTGATTAAGCTACACAACCATTTGTCAAAATAATATATTCTGTGAACAACCACTTGAGGTGCCAAACTACATCTGCGGGATTGTTCAAAAGAGTTACCGCAGCCCTGGTACATAAAAGGCCTTTATGTACCAGGGCTGCGGTAACTGTGAAGGAACATGATGGATTTTTAGTTAGGGAAAGTCTACTCCCTCACCGCTGGTAACCCACATCGGGAGGGATCATTTGATGATCTTTGCGATTGTGTAAAAAAAAAGGTGGCAAACTACATTGTTTCCAGTTAATATAATTGTTATAAAAAAAAAACATAAACTTTATTCAGAATGACTCATAATATCATTTTGATGGTTAACTTGAATGTCTAGATCTATCTGTCCAAACCATTCTTCAATTTAAGCTTAAGATATATTTGAAGAATGGAAAGTGTCTTTATTTAAAGTTTGCTCAAAAGAGAGCCCAAGAATTGGAATTAGGGCTGTAGGTTTATGGTTACCCAAAACAGTTCCATATTGTGCGAGTACTAAGAGTATGGTACAGTAAGGTTTTATTCAGTAGATATTTATCACAATGTTGTGTAATTTATATATTACTCATTATTATATGAAATCAAGTGGTTATTTAAGTCACTTTGAAGTGTAAATGCACATTAACATGACTATTTTTGGACCTATGGCTTTTCACAGGCCTACTTATAAATGCTAACGTTGCTCTCTTATTAAAAAACTACTGAATATGAATTTTGAAAAAACTTGTCAGTATTTAATTTTCGAACAATAAGATATCTACCTATTTTTTATCCTCGTGTAGTAAAAAGTTCTCGAAGGGGTACAGGTGCAATCTTGGACGGAAGCTAGTTTATACATATTACCATAGACAATATTTCCTTAATGTTTTCACTATATTTATGCTACATCATGATGAGGTTGGCAATCTCATAAAATAGTTATCTTCACCAGTGATTAATTTTTCTGTCTTCTAAATCAATGAAAAACTACATGTAAGAGATGTTGGCAGGATACAGGTCCTTTATTTATTTAATATTAAGGCACATCAACATCATAAACACAAACATTTATAAGAGTCACGAAACAGAGACATATAGCAAGTGTTTACGACTATTACAGATGTGCACAACATTCAAAAGAAAGTGGATGAAAAATACAGTATTCACATTACAAAATAGATTAACAAAAATATATATATATATAAAGAAAAACAGAAACAACTACTTACAATTTACACACACTTAATTTCCTTAATTCTATTTATTATCTTAACTTATTTATTGGGATACATTGCAACATTCCCCCTTTCTCCAAGAATTTTATCTGCAGTACCATCTCTTCCTTGCTTTTCTATCTGATGCCAACTCCCTAGTAATATGAAAACTCTGCTGATACTTTGCTAAATATAACTCATCAACTAATATCATGTGAAAAAAAAAGTGAAATTTAAAAATACTTGTAGGAATATGCATACTTAAACAGCTGTTGGTCTGAACATAACATACTTGTTTTTAAGTTGTCGATCTGGGAAATAACTAGAATACTTGATGATTCAATTGTGAGCAAAAAAACTGTTACTTTGAATGATATTAATGTTAGGTACTTAAATAACAGGATAAAGTTAATACATACCTACTATTATTTCACATTAGTTATAAAACTCATTTCTTTAGGCAAAAATTACTAATGCTCGCAATTTTAAGTAAATATGACGACATATTCTTTTAATTTCACCCTTCTACATGTAAGAAGGGCTGTAGGCTTATCTGAGAAATCCACTGTAAGGAGAAAACCGGCCAAGTGCGAGTCGGACTCGCGCTCGAAGGGTACTATTATTTATAAAACGTTCCATAATTATAATACATTCCATATTCTGTGAATATTTAAAGCATCTACCTACGAGCAAAAAAATCACGTTTGTTGTATGGGAGCCCCCAAAATATTTATTTTCTAGTTTTCAGTATTTGTTGTTATAACGGCAACAGAAATACATCATCTGTGAAAATTTCAACTCTCTAACTAACACAGTTCATGAGATACACCCTGGTGACAGACGGACGGACAGACAGAGGAGCGAAAACAATAGGGTCCCGTTTTACCCTTTGGGTACGGAACCCTAAAAACTATGTTATTATTATTATTACAACAGGATAAAAGTTATTGCCTTGCTAACTCATCGTTCATATAAGTGCGTGTATTCGAGTTACTGCTTATTGCGCTAAAAACTATGCGTGTATCAATTGCTTTAACAGTTGCCTTAGATCATTCAACCAACTGGATCCGACACGCTCAGAAATCTCTATGAGGAAAAAAGATGAATTACGTGAGGGCAACGCAACGAATAGTTAGTCAAACATGAGTTTAGGATCACATCGTTATATAAGATAAAATTTATAAATTAGAGCATGAACCTACCCGTACCTATATAAACCGTTTTTTTCTTGTAACTGGCAACTGGCCGTTTTTGTAGATAATGCACTACCGTCGCGTGCCTCCATATAGGTACTCTATGTCATATACCTCTTGTTAAACACACCTGACACATGAATAAATAAATAAATAATATTTCACACAAAGTTTACAATGTTGTACTAAAAAACTATATTGTTTGTAAATATACTGAACAAGCTTTTGCCCACGACTTCGTTCGCGTGGAATAGTGACTTCCGGCAGATTTTTGGTTTGACCAATAGATGGCGCTATATGTCCGGAATACATTTTATTTTTTATTTTCAATTTTTTTGTAATAAAAACTATCCTATGTCCTTTCTCAAGCTCCAAACTATGTCTGTACCAAATTTCACACAAATCGGTTCAGTAGTTTAAGCGTGAAGAAAAGACAGACAGACAGACAGACAGACAGAGTTACTTTCGCATTTATAATATTAGTAGGGATAAAAATTATGTACCTCGTGTGTTCATAAGTTTTGAGACAAAATAAAAGTTGCATATCTTTTTAAATAATTAACTTATTTATAAAAACAATAGTAAACATTAAGTAAATAGTAAGTAAAAATTAAATATAATTATTATTCAAAATGACCACCCCTGTTTTTAATACATGCCCTTAGACGATTTGGCCAGTCATCAATGGCGGCACGAATCTTTTCCAGAGGAATTCGCTTCGCTTCTCGGACAAGAGCTCGCTTAGTGACTCCAAGTTTGGGTGGGACTTTCGGCAGGCTCTGAGCTCTAATTCGGTCCATAGAGAATAATCTAGCGGGTTGAGGTCGGGGCTGGAGGAGGGCCATTCATTCGCCGCAATGAAGGCCGGCACATTTTCCTTCAGCCAAGCTTGAGTGGTTTTAGCCTTATGGGATGGCGCCGAGTCTTGCTGGAAAACCCAATACTTGTTATGGAATAGGGTATTAGACAGGGGTTTCACAACAGTCTCTAGAATGTCACTTTGATAATTTTTGGCTTTCACCTTGACGCCTTGTTGGCAGAAATGAAGCTGAGTCACACCTTCGTACGAAACTCCCCACCATACCATGACACTAGCCGGATGATGAGTACGCGAGACATTCCGTGCTGAAGCTGGGACATCCTTGCTACTTTTGGCATACACTTTATTGTTTTGTCGGTTGAACTTTTCTTCGACAGTAAAGATTTTCTCGTCGGTGAAGAGTATCTTCCTCGCATCGTGTCTCCTAAGCAGTATTGGACAACGTTCGCGTCGCAATTGACGAAGGCGATCGTTTAAAAAGTGTACTTTCCTACGGCTATACGCCTTAACCTTGAGATCATATTTCAGTATTCTGTTGACTGAAACGCGCGAAATATTGGTCAGCAGAGCGAGTTTCTTCTGAGTGCGACATGGATTTCGGCGAAGTCGCTCTCGGATGATTTTAATGTTCGCAGGCGTCCTCACAGAGCGTGGACGACCACTTCTTTGCCGATCTTGTAAAGAACTTGTCTCCTTGTATCGTTTAATAGTGTAATACACGAAGTTACGGCTCACACCAAAACTTTTCAGTTCTCGGAAAATGTAAATAGGTTTTCTTCCCACCTTAAATAGTGAAATGACGGTCGCACGTAATTCTTTTCTTCCCTCCATTACGAGAAAATTTAAATAAAATAATCCGAAATCATAGATATTAAAAGTTAACATTCCAAATTCAAAATTAGAAAAAAGAAATATACAGCAGCCAGTAATTTTTATTTTATTTTTATAAGTAAAAAGTTTGTCTCAAAACTTATGAACACACGAGGTACTAAATTGAGCATTGAACCTCTACCTATAGTACTTTACCCACTAGGCCACCACGACTTACGGCGTCTCCGGTTGGTTTAGTTCTCTATGACAGCTAGAGATGTACGAACCTACAAGTAACGTAACGATGACGTCACATTGTGTGGGTATCACCGCCGATTAGCCGGACCTACACGGCGCGGCCTCGCAGACACTCTGTTATCGTTTGCGCGAACCACAGAGTTTTTAATTTGCCTCGCCTTGGCTTTGTTACGATAACTATGGGTTAGGAGGCTTGGAGGAGCGATAACTTGTGAAAAGACGGAGATAATTGTTGATATATAACTATCTGTTAAACGAGTCCCTTGGGGCACTTCTTTCTGTACCCGGATAAAATCCTGTGTTACCTGGAGATAGTTTTTTTTTCGATACGTTTCAGTAGTTTCGGTGCCTTTAACAAACAAACAAACAAAAAAGGTTTCCTTTGTTTTGCATACGTTAGTACTTCAGTAGGTACTTCTAGTTACGCTCTTCCAGTACAACATGTAGAAAATATCTCCTCGTGGCTGTCATCAAAATCGCGGCTAATAGTTGGGATTTAATGAGTTCCCAATTCAATTCAGTTGGGACTTAATGAGGTCTCAAGTAATATCTTACGGCCGTTCTCAATACTCTATCTGTTCTTTTGCTTACTAGAGATAGAACTTTGACATAAGCCCCATACATTAGTGTCACCTATCTTTAGTAACCAAAACGACAGATGGATAAGATATTGGGATCGGCAGTTACCAGCGCACAACGTTCTCGTTACTGGATCTAGGACATGTAATCAATGTCAAACGGTTTGAAACACCAACAGTAAGCAAACTTATGTACGAACGAGGCATTTAGAATATTTCCGTTGATAAGATAAAACTTTGTTTCGGTTAATTATTATTTTTCGCGAATACTGCATGAGATTATTTATAAATAGCAGGTTAAAGTGATCTAAAAACAACGACAACAGCTCTATAATTGCTTTGATTAGATAAACATTTATAATCTGATTTAGAAGAGGCTAGAATCATAGAACTAGTGTGCAATTACGCCTGATAACAAGTCTACATATTGGAAAACTTATAACGAGTACTAGGTACTTGATACAGAATTTAAATAATATCGGCTCTACTTGTCAAGTTGAATCATTTGCATAATCTCGGTACTGGTACTGGCACGTAATAACATAAATAATTATTCAATAATTTTGCATAACATATGAATACGAATCAATTTAGTGTTCGATTTAAGAAGATACTGAAATAAAAGAGGATTTAAACAATTATTTTCAAAGACTTACATATACCTACATACGTGGATTACGAAGACAGATATTGAAATCACTGAATTTTTGACCCTAAATTGGATCTTGTTTCTCAAAAGTTCTTCATCAAGCATCTCTCACTGATAAAATACTTTTTAGAAACCAACCTACTTATGATATCCGATCTATTTATCTCAGCTAATATTTGGCACAAGCCAAACGTTTAGGCGCCAGTCATTTCTCATTGTTTATTGTTGTTCTTTACAGTTGTACTGATAAATATATCAACGGGACGTGTTTATTATAAAATTAACGATATTAGTACCAAAACTATAATTTATAGATTTATGATATGAACGATGAAATGTAGGTCCAGGCTGTTATTGAACATCGTTAGACGTTACGGGTAGCCAGAAGCCAGTAAGTTTGACAACCTGTCTTACCTAGGGTTAGGTATTGGGTTGCCCGGGTGTTTGGGTTGAGGAGGTCAGATAGGCAGTCGCTCCTTGTAAAACACTGCTATACCTAGGGCTGCCATCTCGAATTTCGCCAAACCCGGACAAACATTAAAAAAACACGGACATTTGGCGTAAATCGCATTTTTTCCACGAACGAGTACGATTTTTTTTAAACAAAATAATACCTAATTTGTAATTTCAATGAGGTGCTTCCTTACATGAAAAGTGTCCGGGTTTTCCCCGGACACTTCTTGAAACCCCGCCCGGACGGCCCCCGGACGGCCTCCAAAAAAGGACAAATCCGGGAAAACCCGGACGGATGGCAGCCCTAGCTATACCCCAACATAGACCCCAACATAGTTTGACAAAGGCTAGAAAAGGTAAATGGGACGTTTATTGACAGTTTTAGCGATTACAACGGATGATGACGTCTGATAATAGGAAATTGCTAGTAATGACACACCGACTAGTCTTAAGTCCGCTGTCCACTGGTTCATCATTCTTTCCTTGTCACCAGCCAGTACACAGGCATCAAAGTCAAAGTCACCACGCTTGCTCAACGCGGACTGGCCATTTCGGACTATGAAGTCCAGGTTTCTCTAGGGTGTAATCTCTCTACTCAGTGATTGGTATTCAAGATAAACTTAAAAAAAAAGTACATTTAACCTTCTCAGTACATCTTGAAGTCGCGTACTTGAGCTGATGCTTTAATCATCACGACTTTTCAACTTAGCCATCTCTGAAGATAGCCATACCTTTAAGGCGCCTGTCCATCGTTTTTAAGGCACCTCAAAATGGATTCCATTAATTGTCTTTAACCATTGACTATCCGTAGATGGACTATGGGACAGCTCGTTTTGATGTCGATACCAGTGTATCAAATAAGGATGAATGTAATATCTCCGTCTCTTCTCAGGCTGAATATTCCCCTTGCGTGATGGATATAAGAATTCATTAATTCAAACATATCATGTTATGATGATGACTTTGAATATGAATTCATGGTCTGTGTTGCATTTCATTGATGTAATTAATAATGTAATTCCCGCAGTCATTTTTCCTTCCGACAATGTTTAGCACTGTATTCTAATGTATGTCAGATTGAAAAGAACTATTGTAGCTAGCCTGGCTGTTCTTAAAAATGCTACAAATGCCGTCAATTAATAATATATTTAGTCTGTGCAAAGGACAGTTAGATGAAAGAATCAAGTACTTATGCGAACTTGAGGTTAACACATGATATTACACAGAATAGCTCAGTTATACGCCCTTTGTTCGAGCCGGCAGTTAGCAACAACAAACCCTTTGGTTCACGGTTACCGAGCAACGGCTCCATTGTAATTTCTATTCAATGTTCTGCTTCCTGGATTCTGAAATAGTCCGATAAGTAGGTCTGTGGAGTACATGAACCTCGATGGTATGACATTTACCAACTAGATTCTGCTCAAGGTTTTAAGCGCGTCCCGAAAGAGATAATTTCCAGACCTTGATAATCAGTAGACTATAGACTATTCCGACATGTATAGGCAGTACCGTAAAGTGTAACAAATATAGGTACATACAATCATTCTAACAAACTTTCGCATAAAATTTGTAATAGTAAGATTGATATATTGAATGCATAAGTAGATCTATGCATTGTTTGATTGATGATCATTTGATGAATCTTTCCACTCGTTAAAATACATTAGTTTATGTTACAACATTCATTAGTGCAGAAATACGAGGTGATTAAAATACTGGAGATTTGCGTGTCAATAAATACATTCGTAAAGACACATAAAAAGAAAAACTAATTGAACAATCAACTTTATTTTTTTCCCGCAAAATCTAGCTTTAATTAGAATGATAATGTTACTGAATTTAATATTAGCAGATTTCCCGCGGTGCACCTGAGTCCCGTAGGAACTACTGTCCGTACCGGGATAAAATATAGCCTATGTTACTCGGAAAGAAAGAAGGCTACATAGCTTTCCAACGGTGAAATAATTTTCAAATCGCTTCAGTACTTTCGGAGACTTGTCACTAACAAACTCTCTTCATTAAATCATGTAAGATGGATTTCACTTTGTGTAATGAATCGGTTAAATGAGAAATCAAGTTGGCACCTACATATCTGTACGTCACGTTTTGTCTCTCTTATCGATTGCAAGATAAATAAATGTAAACATTTGTTATTGTGTATAATGGTGAACATAGTTGTTGCCGTAATGCTTGTCTATCGTGCCGGCTAATCCACTGTTTCCAAGCCGATTCATGGCATTATATTTAACTAGCTTCTGCCAGCGGTTTCACCCGCATCCCGTGGGAACTACTTCCCGTACCGGGATAAAAAGTAGCCTATAGCCTTCCTCGATAAATGGGCTATCTAACACTGAAAGAAATTTTAAAATCGGACCAGTAGTTCCTGAGATTAGCGCGTTCAAACAAACAAACAAACAAACTCTTCAGCTTTATAATATTAGTATAGATGATGGACTTCTGACAGTGGAGGATTCATCAACATCTTCTAATTTTTTAATAACAGTCTGACTAACTATGTTGTCGACTAGTCTAGTCTAATAGAATGCACCCCGATTACCACTGTTTAACCAAATTACTCCTCCCGCTGTGGGTGCGGCGTGAGGGAGTGTCAGACTGTTACTGACTTAAACCCACCATGTTCCATCTTAGGCCCTTTATGTAACGGGACTGCGGTAACTCTTTCGAACAATCCCGCATCCCCGGCAGGTTACCTGACCCCGCCAAGTCAGTTACTTGGACAACCTGTGAAAATTCGGGCATCTAGGTGTGTTAGTTGTCTTTAAAAAAACCTTTTTCAGAATCACTTATAATGACCGCGAAACAGCCGTATTTAGTATATAACTAATTTAGTAAAGCAATGATGGATGATAGCATAATGACGTAATTCCTATTCTAGGCGTGCACGTATGTTTGTTTGTTTAAAATCTATTGTCTGTATATTATTATGGTGGACTATAGTTGTATGAAATGTGTTACATAGACGAGTCGAGGTTACGGGCTTATTATTTTCAGAACTAATCTGTACATGATAGCTTTTCTCTTTGATTTTTGTAATTTCTCGTCTGGTTTTTGAGAGAAGCTAGTTAATTTGTTCAGTGATATTCATATATCAATTACCATAACTATGATTGTTCTAAACTGAACGGTTTGCGCGAGAGTCACTTTTTATCTATACAGGATTTGTACGGAACCCTCGGTGCGCGAGCCCGACTCGCACTTGGCCGGTTTTTCTTTAGATATTGTGACGTTTTCGTTTCGGTATTATATTATTATTTTGCTAATATTTTCCTTTCAAAAATAGTTTTATGATGGAGACAGTTTGTGCTGTAATTTCAAATATGAAGTATATTTAATTTTTCCTTTATTCTATACCCAACGTTTGCGGTGTATTGATCGATTACAATCAGTCAGCAAGTAAGTTTATTATTTTATAATACATAGATTCAGTTAACTCGAACAACATGGCCTCCTAAAACCAGTATAGATTTATATCAACAATTAATTTACTTATAGATACACAGCTGAGTACTTAGCTTGCTAGTTGTTATGCACCTTGTGATTGCGTCCTTGCGCCACCCGCATTAGCATTGATCGTTCATTAATCTCAACATGGCCTGACTAGTTCAATTTTACATAAATTCTCGAGAATAATCTCACGTAGGTAGCTACTTTACAGTTTTAAAATAAATGCTTGTCTTTGTATGTACTTACTACCAAGATTTTATTGGAGGTTATCCCTGATGCTCCTTTAACTCACTCATTGTGAATACAATGTTGCTGCATCCCATTACATAATGTATTAGTTTTCCGCAACGTAAAATATTACTCAGCTGCTTTGCACACATTGTTCCCTGCACAAGCGGTTCGTCTATTAATTAGCGGTACACAACCCATTTATAGCATGTCCAAGGTCGATAGGTTCTCAATGTTGAGCCATTAGTATCCGCTGCTTAACAGATGACAGCCATAGTCGATGATCCATCAACGGCGAACGAGTTGCGCGGTCCACCCATAAGCTATGAATCTATTATCGTAGAAAACACTTCAATAATGACAGACAATAGGATTGTTACAAAGTACGTAAGTACTCGTGGACCTATTTATTATTCGGTACATGTCCATTCATCGTGCGTCTATTAAGACTGGACGTTGGGATGTCATGTGATGACTTTACGATCTCTTGTAATTACTTTAAGGATGCTGTGTTCATTGATTGACATTATCACTGTGTAGTCAGCTGATGAAATGTAGAGCATGTATATTTAGAATTCGCGAAACTGCTTCCGTAAATATTAATTTATTTTTGGCTGGTGACTTTAGCAATGGTGAATGGGGGTCCTACTTCTATTATTATTGGTCTTATGTATCAACAAGATCACATGTTTATAAAATTACTATCACTGTTGCGCGACGGCTATGCACGGGATTCGTTTTCTGGATCAGGCCGAAATCGCTTTTGTCGGTTTTTTGAAATTTCACAAAGCAGTCCGGGCTCAGAAAATTGGTGGAGTTACAATCCCAAGCCTGCCTTCCTGGGCCAGGCGGCTTCACACCACCAATTTCGCAAAACCGCCGTCCCTGACTGTTACCTAGAACCCATAGACCATACAAAGGTAATTAAATAACTCTGGTACTAGGGCATGTTAGGAGAGCTACAAAGTAACTATCTCACTGTCATATGTTAAGTACCTTAGAAAAAGTAAGCAGCCATATTCCTAAGAAATGATCATGAGATCAACTATGATAAAAACCTGTCATGACAAAGTACAATTTCATTGTGAACACTTACCGTAGAGATTTCACAAATCATGCTCTTTGCTCATCGTTGTACGTGATTCCTTATAACAGTTCTTGATTAGATAATATCTAGAATGAAGTATCAGCGCGAATAAATTAACCCTGTGTAAATTATGTTTTGCTGTAATTCATCATTTTTGAGAATTTTGGGAATGCTGTCAGGAAAATATGTGACAACAGTCGCATCTGCTGTCTTTCTTTTGCCTGTGGGAACCACTTTAAATGTCTTATGGGTCATTTCTATCTTTCTTCTTATCACGACAAAGTTGTATAATTATTCTAGAATTTTAGTTCTTAAACCCCAGCGCAGTCTTAAGTCGTTAAGTCTTTTCTTTAAGATATTATTTGCTTGTTTGACTTTCAACAATACGGAAGATATTTTCAGCCTTATTCAAATACGTTCATTCTTATTCTTCATTTCAGACCTTGATTCTTTCTCAACATACTGAAACGAATTGCTTGCTTCAAAGATATTTATCATAACATGTTGTAATTATGTAAGATGGCTATTTGTCAGGGTTAACTCTTATCTTAGATCGTTATATAAGATAGTCTACATTTGCTGTTGCTAACTAAGAACTTGATCATTAATCATTACCTATGTTTTGTGTACTGTAAGTTTCCTATTCTAAGTTTCTGTGTAATTTGTAAGTTTCCTAGACCACGCAAGTACCAAGAAAAAATATAAAACTGTAACTACTGCGAAATAGAACGTGACACAATGTTAAATCCAATTGTAATTTCAGATTCGTAAAATGTTCCCTGGACACAGTTTGGAATCATACAACATCACCATGCCCTATGTTCGGTGACGGAAGCCACGAAAAGTGTTACGATATTACTTAATTTGGGACATTAAACTGTACTATCATGTGACTTTATGTGAATTAACTGTGTAAAGTTAGTAAGTGCCTTAAGTAATTAGCCGCTTTTATAAATATCTTAGATTAAGCCAACCATTAAAAGCACATGCTGCTCAATGGATAACGAAAAAAAAGCGACCTCAAATGTAAAAGTAAAGAAGAGCGGGCGTAAAAATGAGAAAAAGAAAAAAACTGAGGCACAAGACAGTGACGTCACGTTAGACGAAGTATGTCAGCAAATGAGCAAGCTGGCCGACGAAGACGCGGGCAGCGTCTCGGCTAGCTCCACTGACAGCGAAGACTTGGTAAATGCTATTAACTACAACACCATTACATCACTCGCCGCCCTCAAGGATATAATCCAGGGCGACAACAATGATACTCCAGAAACAGATAGTTTCTTCCAACACTACTTTATGAATCACTGCAACAATCTATCTAGTAGAAACTCTAATTCGCCGTTCCCATTCCCGGAGCGACGAAGATTATCACAATGTCGCGAGGAAGATGAAGACGATGAGAAGAAAGATTGTGATCTACTGTTCTCTCCTGTTCGGAGTGAAGCTAAGCCTCAAAATATAACAAGAAGCAATCGTAATAATATTGCTAATAAAAATATCACAACTGGAACAGAAGATCAGAACGCTAATGTAGTCAGCGAGTCGGCTTCTGCTGATAACCATGTCGTGGCTGATGACCAGGAGCCTCCTAAGAGAACTGTGATGGGAGCTCGCCACAAGTTCCTGGTGACTACAACTGAACCACCGACCGCGCCGCCTGCCGTCGAACGAGCTCTGCGAACACATGTGCATAACGCACACACGGTCCATTTTGGCACGAAAGGTGCTGAAGAACAACGGCCGAATGTGCGCTCCATTTTTGCAGGACAGAATCTCCACCTTGACAAACACTATTTTGATAGTAGTTTGATTGAAATTAGATCTACCGTTGACGATGATGTGCCCGCTAGTTCTGAGGACATTTGGGTCAAAAGGACCGAAGACAAAGTAAGTATTCTCCTAATTGTAAAAGTTTTAAAAATGTCTTGTTCCTTATTTTAAAATTAATCAGAAACATACTTATTAGTTATCTAGGCAGCACATGCCACCCAGAAATTAGTCATGCTGCAGTATAGGTAATTGGAGTGTCGTTTTAGAAGAATCATGATCAATAAGTTGACTTAATGATCCAATGAGTCCTCCCCAAAGACCAATTGTTGATCGCTCAACAAAAGGAGACATTACAGTTTCTCAAATACAGTGTGTATTCAACTATTTCAGGTGGCTCCTAAAGAAACACCCGTGTCTACAGCCGACATATTGAAGATTGACGAGGAAGTAGCCAAGTCGCCTAAGAAGAATATAGAACAAGGGAGAGCTCGTTCGGGCACATGGGGTGCTGCCACTGGGACCAAACAAAAAGAGCCAGTCAAGAAAACCGTGCGGAAAGAAAAAGATGTACGACGCAGTAGCGACGATAGACGGCAGAAAAGAGGTAAGAGAACTATGAGTATCAATATCAATTATGTAAGTTCTTAAAGATGGCTCTTAGGTGGGTTCTTAGGTAGCTATTGAAGTCAGGAGGATCGAATTCAGTGGCAATCCTTGGGAGAAACCTGTGTCTGACGGTGGAGTGCTGTGCGCTTGCAATGTTGTCTTGATGATGGGTGTTCCAAAAACTGCTTCATTTTGTAGTTGCATGCATCAGCGTATTTTCTTTCTTATCACAAATAAGAAAGAAGATACGCCTTACCTTCTCAGAACAGCTTTGCGATACCTTCTTCTAAGAGTTAATTATTAACAGTGTTGACAAATAAACCGAGAATTACGTAATTAACGTTTAGTAAATATAGATTTACCATCGACGGAAAGTGTAGAGCCCGCAATGTTTGCCAGAGTGCGCCTACATATTTGAGTCGCATGCCCGCTTTGGCCGCTGGCCAGCAGTCTAGCCATAAGGGGGTTTACACGAGACTCTGGGCGAGATAAACAGCATATTGTTTGTACCTATTGATTTATCTTCACCTATTCAATACTGAAAATTAGTGTCAAACAATCCTAATAACCACTGAGCTATCGATCGTAAATCATAGGTGATGCATGCACAGATGTTTCACAGAACACATTGTTATTAAAATGAATATTTGTTTCTTACCAGAGGTGTTTGTTAAATAAAACTCTTTGGGGAGATATACTCAGCTTACTAGTCTACCTTTGAGATAGAAGCATCATCATGTGTGCACGAAATCCGGTGCTGTAATTATTTTTATCCCACCTAAAGGTGCCCGGAGAGTGCAGACAAGTAAAGAATACCTATACATATACATTATACATGCTACCTGTTAAATATACTGCTGATTTAATAATAGTATTATCTGAGTTTAGAATAGTTATTTATAGATTTTACCTGACTCTGAAAGTACATATTATGTTTGTGAGTCTTGCTATTTTCTTCTATGTGATAATTTTCACTCTATGTCACGGCATGGCAACTCATATTAGCCGCGTTGATGAATGAAAGTTAAAATCAAACTGCAATACGCAGGTATCAACAATCTGAATCTGTTACACTAACATATAGCACGGCTGGCAATCGGCCTTGAAGTCCTGTGGTTATAGCATAACTAGCCAACATTATCATACCGGTGTTTGTCTAGCTGCGATAAAAACTATTTCTCAACGAGATGAAAGCTGCGCACATCTCAAACTGATGTAATTAACTGTTAAAACAGTTACAGGTGTTTAAACAGTGATAGTTTAATTAATCTGTTTTTCGATATTTATGTGTTATACTCACGGCATAATGCCACAGCGGCGCGCTATACATAATGCATAACGTTTCTATGCCCACCTTAATGCTTTGGCTTCATTACGCTACACATTTGAGGTTACGAAGAAACCAAAACAATTTAATCGTAAGGATCAATAGCTTTGACATAGATACACACACAAATTAAACTAAGACTGTAGGTAATCAAAAGGCAATTTATTGCAGTAATTTTGATTACGGTGTCTTTGCAGTTAAAGGTCGTTTGATAGCTACTAAGTTGTATTTGCATCTTCATTATGTCTCTAATATAATAGACGGATTATTTTCTAGCCGTTTCTTGTGGTTTACCCGACTATTCAGAGAATAAATTCCCGTAACGGGATAAAATATGGCACACAAGTAACGTGACTTTCCATTGGCAATCATTATCAAAAATAGTTAACACAATTTCTCAAAGTCATGTTGCACTTGCAATGATCACAGTTCCGAGGTGTGCGTAAATTCTATTACTGTAACAACGCAAGCCGATCGCTGGCGACCTTGAGAAGGCTTAACGGTACCATATTCAATTAGGCGTTAGTGGGTATAGTTAGCTTGATCTTGAACCGAGCGTGGAAAATCGATGTTCGGTATCGAATAGAAATGCTATCGATTTGGATCGAATGTTCCGAGTTCGCGGTTAGGAAACAGTTGGTTGTTGAAGTTGGCATATTGTTTACTCAGATTATTTTGCTTGAGAATTTTCAAATCTTGATTTCGCATTTTGGCGAAAGAGATTACCCCTAAAGAAAGCTGATACCACAGAAACACGTAGTTTGTCCCGAAAAGAACTGTTTCGTGAGAATTTTCAAATCTTTATTTCGCATTTTGGCGAAAGAGAATATCCTTATAAGAAAGCTGATGCCACAGGAACTCATAGTTAATCCTAAAGATCATCATTATAAAATTAAAGTAACTTACCTTGGCGATGGTAGCAAATGGTTTTGATGTTCAAATGACGTTCAGCAATGGATACTGTTTGGAAACATAGCCGTACTAGCGATATGTTAATTCTGACACAGATTAGCACACATCGCTGTTGTGGCGTATGGCCTACCCTTCTGGGCTGTTGTCATTAGTTAATATATATGATTGATTCTAATTAACCCTGTATTATAATATCCAGTATGTATGTATGTAAAAGTTATAATAGCTCCATATAATATGTATATTCCATAGTTGAGAAGATGTTTATACATTATTTCTTCGTTATCAATTTGAATCTTTGCAAGGACTGTTGGTGTGTTGTGTACTGCTATTTTTATCAAATCTTGGATCCCTATTCTTGGATCACATAGGGTAGGCAAATTTTTGATACTGTCGTTAATCTGGCATAAGCTGCGAACTCTGATTTGCTGTGGCCTGCTAAGCATGATCCTCCGAGCCTTTTTCCCAACTATGTTGGGGTCGGCTTCCAGTCTAACCGGATTCAGCTGAGTACCAGTGCTTTACAAGAAGCGACTGCCTATCTGACCTCCTCAACCCAGTTACCCGGGCAACCCGATACCCCTTGGTTAGACTGGTGTCAGACTTACCGGCTTCTGAATACACGTAACGACTGCCAAGGATGTTCACTGACAGCCGGGACCTACAGTTTAACGTGCTATCCGAAACACAGTCAAAGGTGTCTAAGAAAGTACATACAAACTTAGAAAAGTTGCATTGGTACTTGCCTGACCTGGACCAATGCATTGCAGTGGCCTGCTAAGCATTGAATATTATATTTCTTTATTACTAAAATAATATTGTTCATTACAGAACAACGTCTGGATGCAGCCATCACCCGCAGTACACAATCCGTGGGTGAACGCAAGAGACGCAGCTCCAGTGATGATGGACAGGCTCATCCTATGTACCAACAGACTATACACGGTAAGAATGAACCCTAGATCATCAGCTTGTTATTGGACAACGTAGGACACGTCTCCTTCTCATACAGGATGATTGCAGACTCCTATAGTCCAGGCTAAGATATTTTCCTTTATCGATCCACGTTTGTACTTGCTTTAACTGTAGTCGAACCCGCATATTCGTCTTTGAAAGATAGGTATTTTAACCACAGATCACCATGATTATTATGGTGATGATAATTGATACTTCTCCAAAGTAAAGACCAGTAAGTACCAGTACCTGAGTAAAGCTTTGAGAAGATCGCAGTAGTCGTAAGGTATTAGCTTCAGAGGAATTAATTTGTATCTTGGGCGTCGTATGCTACTTAAGATCTAATAGTATTCTCTTGCCGGTTATAGGATAAATGACGTTAGCCGTTGCACGTAATAACCTATCATTTTGTACAGTTCATTAATCTTTGCCGACGCAATTAAGATTAAATTAAAATATCAATTAGAGGCGTTCCCACAGATAGATCTCAAGACGTCAACATCAAATTACTGCTACATCTGGTTTTCTTATTAGACGTAGATAAAGCTGTCAAATTCCTTCACATGGTTTATAAAAAAAACTTAGCTGCTTTTCCGCGTTTTCACCCGCGTCCTGAGGGAACTTCTGCCCGTACCTAATGAAAATATAGCCTATGTTACTCGCTTTTCAAGAGTATAAGAATTTTACAAATCGGATCAGTAGTTTGACTTAATTGGTGACATTATAATATTGTACAGTTGTTTTTATTGTGTGTTATAGGCACCTCCGGGGTGAGTCGAAGGCCTGCGCTGTTCAATATCCTCAAGTCCAAGCCTCGTGGGGAAGTTAAGAAACAACCCTCACTCATGCAGCAGGTCATGGCTGCAGTACAGGTCAGTATCGAACCGTCTAGAACATTCGAGATCTTCTAGAACATACTAGACCTTTTAGAACAGGGGTCCGTAAACTTAGATAAAGAAACAACAACCAAAATTCCATTATGGTCATCATCTGTCTAGATCTTTCTCAACTACGTTGGGGTTTGCTTTCAGTCTAACCAGAAACAGTGTTTTACAAGGAGCGACTGCCTATCTGATCTCCCCAACCCAGTTACCCGGGCAACCCAATACCCCTAAGTAAGCCTGGTTGTCAGACTTACTGGCTTCTGACTACCCGTAGCGACTGCCAAACGTGTTCGTATTTATAACAGCTGGAAAATGAAAGCTATTATTGTATAGAACGTTAATTCAACACTGTTCTTCAGAATGTGTACATAGGTCACATAATAATGAAACATGATTTTGATGGAACCCTGATGACTTTCTAAAGAATCAAAATTGGAATTTGATTCTAGAAAATAATACAACAACTATGTAAAATCACGCTACTGTAGTTTTTTTTGAGTTTACCATGACAAAGTAATGACAAACATTTTTTTCCTATAGTGATGCAATAGTGAAGTCATCACTCAACAAGAATAGGTTCGAAGTACACAATAATCTCTTGTAAAATAAAGGACCAACCTCTCAAGTATGAGGGCGCGTGTTCGATCCCAGGTCAGGCAAGTACCAATGCAACTTTTCTAAGTTTGTATGTACTTTCTAAGTATATTTTAGAGACCATTGACTGTGTTTCGGATGGCACGTTAAACTGTAGGTCCCGGCTGTCATTGAACATCTATGGCAGTCGTTACGGGTAGTCAGAAGCCAGTAAGTCTGACACCAGTCTAACCAAGGGGTATCGGGTTGCCCGGGTAACTGGGTTGAGGTGAGATAGGCAGTTGCTTCTTATAAAGCACTGGTACTCAGCTGAATCCGGTTAGACTGGAAGCCGACTCCAACATGGTTGGGAAAAAGGCTGGGAGGATGATGATGACACAATAATCTATACTAATATTATAAAGAGGAAAACTTTGTTTGTTTGGTTGTAATGAATAGGCTCAAAAACTACTGGATCGTTTTTAAAAATTCTTTCACCATTCGAAAGCTACACTATCCACGAGTAACAAAGGCTATATTTTATCCCGGTACGAGCAGTAGTTACCACGGGACGCTGGTAAGACCGTGGGAAAACGGCTAGTCTCTTATAAAGTTACTTTTTCAATACAAAAGTCATATTAATGATGCAAGTCAGATTATTATGGCTATCATGGGAAATAACGCATAAACAAAAAAATAAAACCGACTCCCAAAAACAGTGAAAAGCAAAAAAAAAAACTATTCTTAGGTGCATCGGCCTAGAAGTCAGTGTCTATTGGATGTTCCAGAGTTTATACGCCACCGACTAGACTAAGTTCAGGTCAGCTCCAAACCTTCACTGTTGCATAGTGTTATCAGACATACACCTCATTGTCAAGTTTTTAACCTATGCACGAATACAATTTTCGAAAGTTGCCCTCGATTTCTCAGGGTTTCCACCATCAGATCCTGACCTGGTGGTTATGGGACCACCTGGAAGGTATACCCTATCCAACAAAAAAAAAATTTGCAAATCGGTCCAGGCGTCTTCGAGTAATCGGTGAACATACATAAAAAAAAAAGATCCCGACGAATTGAGAACCTCCTCCTTTTTGGGAAGTCGGTTAAAAATGCATTTGTAATCTATAAAGTGGATGCTATGTCTATATTTTTGAATAGACTATTATTCTGAATCTATTTTGGAATGTAAAATATGGGTATTGATTTTCCCATGTCGTGTAAAGCCAGTCAGGCGCATTTCATAACTCTTTGTTAGTATGCTTTGTCCAGAAAATCATGCATACTGTAAGTGCTACTTTTTTGCAACCTATTGGGGTATTGGGTTGCCTGGGTAACAGGGTTGAGGAGGTCAGATAGGCAGTTGCTTCTTGAAAAACTCTGGTACTTCGCTGCATCCTGTTAGACTGGAAGACGACCCCAACATAGTTGGGAAAACGCTGGGCAGATGATGTAAGATCAAAACAAGTCTGTTACCATAAATCAGTTTGTCAATGTCGTTATAGGAAATCTGGGGACCGTAGAAGAAATAAAACCTATCTATCTTTTTCACACCAATATTCATTAATTAGTCACCTTTCTGTTCACCAGATATTTTTGCTATAATTTAGTCCAAAAATATATTTTCTCTTTCAGAACATGACGAAATCCACTCCATCAAAAGAACCCGTGAAAGCGGAGGCGAAGGTAGAAGCACCAGCTACTCCAGAGTTGAAGGCCAGAGACGGCTCCGCACATCCACACCCTGGAAGTGATACCAGGGTATGTATCCAGTTCTTCATGGTCTTGCTGGTAGATGTACTACGGATTATAATAATTGATCCATATGTAGTTTTTCGATAAGAAATTGAAAGACATAATCTATATCTATCTAATATATAAAATTCTCGTGTCACAGTTTTCGTTCCCATACTCCTCCGAAACGGCTTGACCGATTCTCATGAAATTTTGTGAGCGTATTGAATAGGTCTGAGAATCGGCCAACATCTATTTTTTGTCACCATCCGACTACGGGACGCGGGTGAAACCGCGGGCGAAAGCTAGTAACACTATAAAGAGGATAAAAATGTATTTTTGTTCGTAATGGATAAACTCAAAAATTTCTGGACTTATTTAAAAAATCTTTCAGTGTCGGTAAGCTACACTCTTCCCGAGTGACAGGCAATGTAAACAAGACGCGGGTGAAACTGCGGGAAACGGCTAGTTTATAATAATAATGGTGTCCAAAGCCAATTTCGGCCACGGCAGCTGTTCCCATATAAGGAAATCAGTCAGCTGCGCGGGATATATAACAGTGCACAAGCATTTGCGCAGACACAGGTGCACTCACTATTCCTTCACTCTCATCGCCCGATGGGACGGCAATCCGACACAACCGGAGATAGATCAGGATATAATTTATATAAAGCTAATGTCAAAATTCAATATCAAATCGCAAAACAACGAAGAGATTCCTTATTGTAATCCGTACTTGAATTATACGGTCAGTGACAGACTTTCAGTTCGATAAATAAGGGTTGAAGTCTAACCATGGTAACTGGTTTGGGGGGGTCAGATAGGGCAGTCGCTCCTTGTAAAGCACTGGTACTCAGCTAAATCCGGTTAGACTGGAAGCTGACCCCAACATAGTTGGGAAAAAGGCTCGGAGGATGATGAAATAAGGGTTGAAGTTTCACCGATACCAGTTCCGTTGTGGACTTGAAAATTCCTTCATACTGCCGGCTGTCTTTTGCAGATTTATAACCTTGAGGCAAAAAGAGGAGAAGAAGTTTGTGTCACTTTAGTCCTTAAAGGGATGGATCGATTCCGATGCGATTTTATTTAAATGAAAGTTGGTTTGTCAGGAGTAGTTCTTATACATGTTGTGAAGTTATTGGTTAATTTAGTTAACAGCAACAACTTAGAACTTTTTCGATGACACAGGGGCCACGGTTGTTAGTAGATCAATTTCGAAACTTGTTTTGACCAACAAATTAACAGTAGGTCGACAGTATTATTAGTATGTGGGCCAAATACCGCTAGTAATAAGGATGAGTGAAATAGTGACATATCAATTGCTATTTGTTCCTCGGGACAATAACTATAATGGTGTCAATTGGAAGAAATAGGTTAACGCCGTAGATGTCAATCCGATAGTTTATAATATAACGTACGCTCAATGGGATTGCCGAATCAATTTCGATAAATTATTGGTACTCATAACCAATAATTTATCGAAATTGGTTCACCTTTTGTCATGTAAAAATAAAGTTTGGGAAAAGGCTCGGAGGATGATGATGACAGAGTAAAGATCTATACCGATATTACAAAGAGGAAAACATTTTATTTTTGTTTGTTTGTAATAGATAAACTTAATTACTGGACCGATTTTTCCTTCGTCATTAGAAAGCTTAATTATCTACCAGTAACATAGGCTATATTTTATCCGACGGGATACGGGTATAACCGCGAGAAAACGGCTATATTTGCATAAAAATGATTTCCATACTTATCTAACGTTCTTGTTGTGGCTTTATAGAAACTCTCTTAAATATCTTGTATAATCTCGATACAGGACCTAACAAACATTATTCAATGTTCCTATTTAATAAATATTTCATTTCAAATATTATTCCTTTCAACAGTACTACCACACGGTGACCGCAGCATCGTCGCGTCGTCCCAGCGCGATGTCCAAAGTGATGGAGATGTTCCGCGGCCGAGCTTCCATGCCCGGCCAGAGTCCGCCGATAGAGGGCGCCGAGAAACGCAAAGCGGTGAGTGGCAGCACTTGTTACTTGCTAGTTCAGGAGGCGCAACATAGATGGCGCTGTTCACAATAATGTGGTTAGAATAAGAATAAGATGTTTTTCCAAAATTTTACATTGTATATTATCATTGGGTTGTTTAAGTTCTGATAATTTTAGTGTTTTTAGGATGGTGATATTTTTGATGGATTTGGATTGGGTTTATACATTTACAGCCTTACTTATAAACGTGAATTAAATAATAAGTAATACTGTAATTTTTGTAATTTTATCGTTAAAAAGTGCTAATCTAATTAGCCTATTTTAATAAACGATTTTTGACTTTGACTTAGGCGTGTTTGAGAAAAAATCTTATAAACGTTGCTTAACTTTAATCACTTGCTTAATCTTATACCTAGTATGAGATTGGAAGTATAAGATTGGAAATATAAGAAGGAGCATATAAGATAGTGCAAGTATGAGCTATATTTTTTGAATGACTAAGTTTTATGTAGAGGCAGGTACTGTAGCGCGCTATCGACCGGGAACTCGGGAATATTTCAATGATTAAATCATCAAGAACTTTAAACTTGGTAGATTTGACTCAATGCCAGAAGTGACAACTTCAATATAAAACCTAATCTATTATTTTTTACAAAGAACATCACTTAAATATTTGTCCAGCCAGCCGTAACTATATTGAATAAAACTTATGTACTAAACAGAAGTATTAGAAACTGTACAGTACCTACTTAGAACACCCACTGGTTAAAATGTTTTTTATTGAATAAATTATCAATCACATCAAGGCATGGCATTGTAGGTTAGGAAAGTACTCGGCACACATGGCTCTTGAATGATATTACACTGCTAAATTCGAATGTACCAGAACATTATGTCAAATCAAAGTAAAACTCGCTACTCAATTCGGTCGGCTTACTACATTTTTGTTTACGTTTTGTCTCAAGGCCTTTCGAGCTTATTATTCACTTGGATTGAAGTACCCATGCATTGCAATACGAGTTCCTTCATTCAAGGTACTTTTTGTATGCCGACTTTCTTTATATTTCCTCAAGGGGCAGGATCAAGGCTATCTACAGAAATCAGCTTCACTTTTTTATTATTTTTAACCCCTGAATGATGGTTTCCTTAAACAATTTATGAGAATAAGAACTTGCCCTTGCAATTGAATGGGAATTAAATGTTCTGCTTTCTTTTGCATTTACCCTCCGTGCCGTCCAAGGTCTCTTATTCTACCGCCATCCTTTTAACAAAAGGTTAAAAACGCTAAACTAAATTTTGAATGTCAGACTAAACTAAATTTTGTCGTGTCGGGGGACCGCTCTAATTTATTAGCCTAACCTTAGAAGTAACTATATACTACTACATTATATTTACTACTTATAACTTTGTATATAATTTTGTTTAGATACCTGTTTTTTATACGAATGTTGTAGTTAGGTAGGTGTCATTTGATTTATGTAAGTATTTTTGAAGGTAAAAAGTGGTCCCCCGACACATCAAAATTTAGTTTAGTCTGACATGCTTCAGTTGGTACTTACGTAGTGTTAAAAGTTATTTTTTGCTTTTTATAGGGTTCAGCGTTTTTAACCTTTTGTCATAATAATAGCGTACTTTTTTTAGGTCGGGGGTTTTTAAAAATGTATAATTTAATTTTTTAAATATTATTTTCTTGTTTTTTTTTGTACTAACAGATTTAATATGATGTCTCCTTTAAATGTAACTTTTTTTTTGAAGTATTTACAATAGGACTGACCCTTGATCAATTGAGCTTGATGGCTACTTTGTTCCTCTTATTTTCGGAGTTTAGTTCCCTTTTGATCGTTGAAGACGAATCGCTATTTTGTGACCTTTTGGAAAGTTAACGTTCGTAGTGGTCCTTAATATGTAATAGTGATTAATTTAATAGATGTTATAGTTCTGCAATGGGCTCATGTCTATGTCGAGACAAAGAAGTAATTATGTCTTAGGAATTTTTTTTTTATTTTGACTGACTTTTTAATGATTGCCGTTTCTTTCCGTAAGTCGACTTAAAATGTGATAGTAGCTTTGCAAGTGCGAAATTATTGCTTAAAACGAAGTTAACATTTTTGTATAGTAACTATAAACTACACGTAAAATATTTCCTGTACTTAATCCGAAAATTACTGGGAGCGATTGCTTAGTAGAAAAAGTTTGATCAAGTTTTATAAAGCGGGCGATTCCACGGCTGAATCCTTACTTCCTGGCTCTATTACCTACCTATTGTAAATGTCTCTTTGTCCAGCTATCTTGACTAAACTACTGAACTAAATGAAATGTTAGGTACTCAGATAGTCTAGAATCAGAGGAAGGACAGGCTACTACTTATCCGGGTTCGGGATGTTGTTGCCTCGGGATAACTAGGAAGGATATAATTAATGTTTGTTTGTATGTATTTATTACAATTGTTGACACTGTCCATAACTTCTCTAAGTAGTAAACAGAATATTTTTAACGTTATAGAATTGGCAAATGATGTCGGCGCTATGCCAGATTTTACTAAGGTAACTAATATTGTTTATATTCTTATAGTAATTCATTGATTCAGAATGATATCTAAACACGGTGTTAATTTGTCGGCGCTTAACGTTATTTCATTCGCGCCAAATTTAATGGCGATCCGGGACGTTGAGCGTATTCGCTGCGCAGAAACCCAGACTGATTTGGCCAAGAAAAAAAAATGGGTATGATATATTATGAATAGATTTTTATAATTATATGCCCTTTCAATATGACAAAAATATGCATGCAAATAGACATAAAACAGCCCAAATTATTCACATCAAAATACTATTTAAGGTCACGTTTATTTTCTCAGTATATCGACAAAAAAATCCAGAAATGAGGCACCCGAAATATACACGATTGACAAATAATATATAATTTATGCAATAGCACTGCAATTATTTTGCGTTTGCATATGCAATATACACGTAATCCGATGTCTAGTTATGATTTCAGAAACATAAAAGCCGTACTGTTTGGATCCCAAATGATTAATATAAAATGGATTACTATGACTAATGACTACATTAATATATATCAGATAATCTTGAACATATAAAATAAACAGAAGCGTCATTCTGAAATCTAATTTCGTAAAAGATAAAACACTCAGTATGATACATATCATGAAAGCGTCATAAATTGTGATGTTTGTCTTCGAAATAGCATTTGTTTGATGTTATGTTGATACGTACAGTGGAAACTAAATTATATTTAATTTGCAATTTTATGGCCGGTTTCAACAACTTTGGACGAGTATCAAGATCTTTCCATATCACTGGAAGTTTTAATCATGAATTACTGTTAGTTAGTGTCCCACCATGAACTCTGTGCAGATGACAGTTGCTAGTTTTTCTATACTAGTTATTATTATAAAGAGGAAAACTGTTTGTTTGTTTGGTTGTAATGGATAAACTCAAAAACTACTGAACCGATTTTAAAAATTCTTTCACCATTAGAAAGCTATATTATCTGCGAGTAACATAGGCTATATTTTATCTCGGTGCGGTCAGTAGCTCCGACGGGACGCGGGTGAAACCGCGGGAAAACGGCTAGTATTAAATATAGACGTTTTTTATTCGCTTAGAAAAGTAGGAGTCAAAAATCCTAGGGGCTGCCTATTATAGTCGCCGTAGCTATAACATGACTGGCTATTACAGCCGTAAATTTTAGATAACCGCAATCTGTACCTACCTCTCATACGATAAGGGACAACTCAATAAACTTTCAATATTGTAGAACCGATTTTAATAAAAAAATTATATGACAATTTTTTTCTCTATTTATTTGTTCCTTGACTGTTACTGATATCTATGACTGTGTTTCGGCGGGCACAAACTTTAGGTCCCGGCTGTCATTTAACATCCTTGGCAGTCGTTACGGTTAGTCAAAAGCCAGTAAGTCTGACACACGTCTAACCAAGGGGTTATTGGGTTGCCCTGGTAAATGAGGAGGTCAGATAGGGCAGTCGCCTGCTTGTAAAACACTGGTACTCAGCTGCATTCGGTTAGACTGGAAGCCGACCCCAACATAGCTGGGAAAAGGCGCGGAAGATGATGATTATCTGTTCCTTGACTTCTATATTCGTGATCCATTTCATGTAGTAATAGGAACTAAAGTCCTACATATCGTGATCCGCCCACTACTACCAAACCGTCATTGGTAACCACGGAGGAAAGAAAGATGAGCAGAGATGCCGTAAGGCAAGTAGGTCAGGGCTGCTGGATTGTTCGGAAGAGTTACCGTGACTCTGGTACATAAAGGGCAGGGAAGGTACTTAAGAAGGAACGTGTTGGGCTTTAGTCAATAAGATTCTGATACTCCCTCACGCTGCACCCACGGTTAGTTCAACTACGGTGGGCGTGATCAAAACGATTATTTGCTACTTAGTGAACCAACGAGGCTTTCGGATTACTCGAGACATCGGTCAAAGATCGCTCCAGATTGATTGGTGATTTGGTTGAAAAAAAAAGGGCGTATGCATGAGGGCCAAGCTGGTAAGGTTCCTTGACCTCCGAACACCCACATTATGGTGACGCCACTAAAAATATTTTACATAATGACATCTCCGTTCGTCATTTTGTTCTCGATGTTGTCTTAACTATACCTCGTAAACGGAGTATACGCGATCTGCCGTCAACCAGCAATTTGATCGTGAACGTTTGATATTTTGATTGCGTCTGGAACAGGTAGTTTCATGACCTTTTCCATTAGACTGTGAGATGGAAATAGCACCGAAAAGTTCAACGATAATTTCGAGGTGATTTTGGTTTCGACTAAAGATAAAGGAGATCGTGGATAAGTAGTCGGTAGTACGGGACCCGAAGATGTTGATATCACGTCTGGGGAACTGAACTGGGCTTCCGAAACTTGGAGGGACTCTCTGTGTCCAAGATAGATGGTGACTCTTCCTCGGACCGACATCGCCAAGAGTTGCTTATCCTTATGATTGATCAGGTGCAGTTGTTACTTAACCACGGGCTCCTCGACTGTATCATACTGTAACACCCTGAAAGAGTTTTTTTTTCGTAGGTGCGTTGTAGTATTTCTTACGAATTAGGAGGACCTCAAGATAAAATATTTCCGCCTTATACACAATCGAGAAAAGTTATGATTTACCCATCATCACTAGACACTTTAATTTTAATTTATTATCTGGATAGCTCTATAAATAATTCATAAAATGGTTCGTTCATCTTAATGGGAGCCCCCAGGCAAATGATTGGTTTACATTACAATTTTATAAACGATTGTATTCATTTGCATCTGTAATTCGATATCGTCATGCAACGCATGCAATTATTCTGTTATTTCTAAACGTTTTTCCTTAAATTGATCTGATTACATCACCTACTCTTTTGTATGGACTCTTGCGGGCTTGTTTACTAGTAAACTACATTCGTGATTACCCTGTGTTACACGGACTAGCGCATCTAGATAAGTAACGTGCCCTCGTCCTGTCTAGTCGCGCACACCATCCTGCACTAATTAACGAACATTTACCCAAAACACCAGCGAACATGCCACACGTAATCACCCGCGATAATTGACGCTAAATTAATATCGAAGATATTTCACTTTCGATTGTACGATGTCGGCCGCTAAAAATATCTATATTCTAAATTGCGATATCACGATTCCATTGACCAATAATGTGGTTATGTGTAAGTGTTAAGTTGTGACAAATAATGTGAGTGTGGTCGCGAGCATTTGGGTGGCGGCTCCGTTCGCGGTCACCGGTCAGATCAGACAAGCTGTAACATCTAGTTCCTAGTTCCCAGTTCCGGAACCGCTTGCTACCATCGGATATCGGTCGCGTACACACTGGCGCATTGCATAACAATAACGTCTCGTGACGGCGACGTTATCTCTCAGTACCTACAGAGATGCCTCCGCGGTCTAATCTCCACGGTTCTACTAAAATATGTAAACTACAATAGCGCGTGCTGAACGTTTCATGTGAACAAAGTGTTAGTGTTTGTGACAGTGAATGGGCCGATATGGCTAACTATTTTAGGTGGAAGAAAGGGAAAAGGGACGAGGATGTGTTTTATTCGGAAAAGCCTCGTAGTCGGTCTTTGGATCCGAGATCCTTGGAGTTGAGTGGTATCAGACTTGTGGCACAGTATCATCAACAGCAACAATCTCATCAACAGGTATTTTTGATTATATTCTTGTTGTTATTACCATCATATAATGTTTGTAAAAAAACCCACAATATCTTATACATAGTTCAATAACCGCTTATTATTATAGTTGATTACATCCTTATTCTATGGGGTTAATTATTATTGACTAAGTATAGATACGATCATAAATTGTCTTTTTTGATTCGACATTGCCAACTATGCGAACAATTCAAAAATATATTTTTTTTATTTATATAGTCCGCCTGATATCGAGATTGAAACATAAATTATGAACTTTTAATCGCTGTAATACATGATAAAATAACCATTAGTTTGTATTTCTTGCTGTCTGCCTACACGCTGTTGAGAAAAGGTACTCAAACGTCGCAGTATTCTAGGCCAACTTTATCAAGTAGGTTTAAAGCCATATACAATTTTCTATAACCAATGAAAATCTTTGCCAAAACAGTCCTGTGCTAAAACCGATAATGCAACATATCCCTCGTAATTCGAGCCCAACACACAATCAGTTCATTTTAAATTGAATATGCCGATAACCGACGACAGGACGTTTCAATTTGAAGTGGATTTATTGCTCTTCAGTACTTATTATATAGCTTAATGCAATCAGCGCATTGATAATAGCGTTATTGATATATCACTGATAAGTATGTCTTATGTACTACATTACAAAAAATATGCCTACATGTTATTTCGGCAACACGTGGTATCTTTGTTCCCTATTGTCATATGTGGCCTCGATTTCGAAACAGCAGACTTAACCTGTCGATCCCGAAATCTGAACAATATGTTTAGCATAGTCACAGTATGTAGATACCTATGCTTCTAAACTTAATATTAAAAAGAGGAAAACTTTGTTTGTTCAAACTCAAAAACTACTGGACCGATTAAAAAAAATCTTTCACCATTACAAAGCTACATTATCTGCGAGTAACATAGGCTATATTTTATCCCGGTACGGGCAGTAGTTACCACGGGAGGCGGGTGGAAGCGCGGGAAAACGTCTAGTTGAAAATAAATTCAATTGTTAATCTGGATCGACCGTGAGCTCTGAATGGTGATTGATGATTACTTTGTTCTACGGTAGTCACACAGAATTTTGCATATAGAGACAATTTGTATGGAAAATCGTTTTGCATTTTTGATGTAACTATTGTATGAGTTTTGTGTGGGAGTTGTTTTTTGTTGAATAAAGAGTTTAACTTTGCTTGAAAGTCATGGTATCTGGTAGTTAAAGTGACATTATTAAAGACCCTGCACCATTTTCCAAAATTCAATCATCCGAATTGTAAACCTTCTCTTTTTTGAAAGACGGTTAACAAACAGAGTTGTGTGCCAACAAACATACCTAATATAAAGCACACAAACACCTGAATTGAGAACACACTTCTTTCTGAGAAGTCGGTTAAACAATGTTGAAAATTTTCCTATGTAATGTTACTCATGAAAAAACTATTTTCAGAAGTAAACAATTTACAAAGCTGTGTCACCTTTCTCACAATCATGACGATATAACATCTGGCGATAGGCCCCCATGAACCATGTCACTATTTTCATGTTACCACCTCAATAGGTAAACTTTACCATGTTACCAACGGGTAAACTTTGATTACGTTACCAATAGGTAAACATTATGATGTTACCAATAGGTAAACTTGTTGACGCCTATATTGTGTCCGAGTAGGGCTGCCATCTCGAATTTCGCCAAACCCGGACAAACATTGAAAAAACCCGGACATTTGGCGTAAATCGCATTTTTTCCCCGAACGAGTACGATTTTTTTTTAAACAAAATAATACCAAATTTGTAATCCATTTACTATTAACATATACTTAAATTCAATGAGGTACTTCCTTACATGAAAAGTGTCCGGGTTTTCCCCGGACACTTCTTGAAACCCCGCCCGGACGGCCCCCGGACGGCCTCCAAACGAGGACAAATCCGGGGAAACTCGGACGGATGGCAGCCCTATGTCCGAGTAACACACATTATTCGTACATGCAAATTGTGTTGATAGACTAGATAGCTACGATCCGCACGACAGGTTTATCGTGACGAAATTTGTTTACGCTGCTATACTTGTAGAGAAGCTATGATTGTAATGTTTTTAGGGTTCTCAAAGGGAAAATGGAACCCATATACCTCACCTCTAAAGAAGACTTTGCTGTTCGTTTATACGTCCGCCTGTCAACAGGCTGTAACTCATTACTCTTTTTACAGATGACGTATTACCTATTATTTCTGAATGAAAACTAGAATAAAATAAATATTTCAGTGGGCCCATACAAAAAACGTGATATTTTACACCGTTTTATGGATTATTGTTTTCCTGCGGTTTCATCCGTTTCTCGTGCGAACTACTGCCAGTACCGGGATAAAATAAAGCCTCTGTTACTTGAGAACAGTGTAGTGTTCCAAGAATGATTTTTGTTCAAATCGTGTAGTTGTTTCGGAGCCTTTATATCAGTGCAGATGGTACGGAACACTTCGTGCGCGAGTCCCACTCGTAGTTTTTTTTATACCAGAAGCCGTGATTGTAAAACGCACGAGATTCGATAAAGTCAGGTCGGAAAACACGGCGATGTTATCGCTTAGTTTTCGTGTTATCATGATTGACGATCAATTTGTTAATAATAAGCAGCCATCGTTTTACCCATTCAAGGTTTTCGTCACAAATAGCGCTCGTTTTGTATCATTACTAGGCAACGTCACTGGTTTCACCTGGCTCCTGAGTAGAGGATTCGACCCCGGGATCCCGAAGACCGGGATCCCGATCTTATTTTTAGTCCCAAAATGTTCGGGCTTAAATTCAGTTAATCCCGTGATTTTCGGGACTAATTTTTCCTCCACGAGATTCCTCCAACCTCCATCGAGCCTGAACGCGCATTTTTCGCTGCTTCATATTTGTGCAACAAATTAAGAGTTGGCTTTCAGATGAGACGTTGGATGCGTTGTTATTTCTTAGATTTTATTTTCGTGGCTTAAATAAGTAAACTAAAGTTTCTGGCCTATTTATTTCATTAAAATATGATGCCTAATAAGATTATTAACATTGATCTCTTTAGACGAACTTTAAGAAGTTGATTTTTTTTACTTTCTTTTTGCTACCACTTTTTATTCCCTATCCCGGGATCCCGGTATTAACTGTTGATAATCCCGAAATCCCGGGACTAGAAAAATCGACCGGGATCGAATCGTCTACTTCTGAGATAACAACTTTTTTATTCTGGATAAGAATTCCCTGTGTATTCTGATGCTATATTACTGCACAGTTTCGTCAAAATTCGTTCGGCCAAGATGCAACAAACATACCTCTAGATTAAGTCTAACATAATAAAGTTTCCATGGCTTCATGACATTTCTTTATTTTTCAGTTTTTCTCTAACATTTTATCATAAAGTAAATATATCTAAGTCTAAATAACGAAGGCGCAGTGTGTCGCAATACACATATGTACCTATATATAGTATGTTTCTAACTCTTATCATTTCCTATGTTATTGTCTATTTGTGTGACCTCGACTTGGTAATGTCTGCTAACCTTAGATTAACATTTGTGGTCGATATCAGCTGTACTTTGTAGGTAAAAATGTAATGTGATTCAAATGGACCACAAGCTAAAATCCCTTGAAAAAATCTCTTACTAAGTAACCTTGATTTCATGCTGCCGGCTGCGACTGCCGACCGTACATGCCGCGACTGCATGAAGTCGGCCGCAGCTGCACTACTAGTTTGTATGTATTTACATGAAACCGTTTTGGAACCAAGCGGCAGCAGCACGTGCAGTCGCCGTCAGATGCCCGCAGCAATAATTCAAAACGTACCCTTAATTTTACCTTTATTTTCACACTAGCTGATCCAATATCAGTGTCGGGCATCCACCCAGTATCGGAGGAAGTTAAATGAATGAAATATGTATCTCCGATATCCGATTTCGGGCCGGACGGTATGAAAGTCAGTAGGTTGCCCGAATATCTGGGTCAGATAGGCAGTCACTCTGTGTAAACACTGGTACTGAAAGCCAATCCCATAGTTGAAAAAGGCTCAAGATATCCTATGCGTATATTTTTATATGAAACATCATACATTTAACTATTGTATTATATTACATATATTGTAATATCATGACTGTTCAATTAAAAACAAGTAGCCTAAGGCAATTGTGTGCCCACTTTATTTATACTAACGATTCTTGTCTATATAAATAAGCGTGTTAATAAGAGACCTCTTCATGTTTTAATAATTAGCACTATACATGTAATATAAACAGGCCTATTTCTTTATCCTAATAGTTGAATCGAATTTTCACTCGTATTTTATTTACTTTCGCGTGACCTTTCCAATGCGGATATTGATAACAATCAACAAGGGATTAAGCAATTTATCGAAGAGATAAGCAACAATGCTTAGTAAAGTTATCGGCACGGATATTGAGCCCTGACCTTCACCTGCGCAGAAGCGATTTATTGGTTTATTGCCTTAAGTGTACAGTGCGCAAAGCGATCCCCACTCTTCCGCCGAGGGCTCAATATCCGTGCCGATAACTGGATGATTATTTTCTTTATAGCTTATCTCCGCACTTTCATTCACGGCCCGTGAGAGTCGTTCTGACATAAAATCCTGCAACCGAATAAAAACTAGCCTGCCTTTTAGGCTCAAGGCATCTTCTGTCTAATCGTTATTTCCTGAATAAATGCTAAAATCTGTGAGTTTGGCGTTCACGTCAAAACTGCTGAACCGATTTAAAATAAACTCGGTACCTAGGTAAGAAAATACATAGGCTAGGTACTTTTTTCCGGTGGGGAAATTAGTTCCTTGGAGACTCGAACCTCGGATTACAGCCATTACGGATTCGGATTACAGTTCCATTTAATTCTGTTCAGTATAGTTTTGGCGTGAAAGCATTTATATTGCAACATTAGGCACTGCGCATCATAATGCAATTTATTGGTCCTTTGTAGCAATGCATCAGTTCCATTTTCAAATAGCCAATTGTGTAAACCTCGATTCATGAATGAGATATGGGTCAACAAACTTCAAGCGACAAGTCAAACTGTCAGATTTTTGTAAACTTTTTATTGCTTATGTTTTTTTTCTTAATCAGAAGAAGACTTAATTTTGGTGTAGCTATCTGTCTGCCTAGGTTAATTGGATCATTGTTAGTCTCTAATTAAATAGGACTCTCGAGACTAAAACGTTTCAGAATTAACATAAAAAACGAATTCTCTTACGAATCGAATTTGTAAGCTACGTGAAGCTGTCAAGGTCTGTCACAAGGCAGCCTAAAACACGTTACCAGACTGCATTGTTTGTCGTGTTTGTTTGAAAAACCAACAATTGTAACTGGATAGGTGTTCACAATAGACTCAGCGATGCTTGCTATGAAACCGCAGTGCAAGCGAAGACCTGACAAGGCGTGGTTGCCTTTAAACATTGAATATACGCTTTGTGGGTTGGTTAAAACGGTGATGCTTTCAACATGTCATCTTCAGGTATATTTCCATGGTTTGTGGGAGACGTGAGTCCGAACTGTTTAAGTTTCAGAAGCATTGCTGTGATCACGCGTTTTTGTGAAATAGGTTGTGCCTGATTGTATTCTGGTGAAAGAACGTCTATCGGAATCGAAAACGACGGAAACGAAAGTTTTAGAAGTCTTTACGTCTTTTTAAAAATCCTATACACATTTGCGCGTCGAACGGTCAGAATCTGAAAGAACTCCATAAATGACAGACGACTTTGCATGACGTTATTAGATTTGACGCCGCTGACAGTGGTGGATGGAATATGTACAGGAAATATAAACTATTTCTTGGACGCGTGCGGCTCGGATAAAAATTGAAATTCGTTGCCTTCGACGCTTTAGGCTCCGATAGATGTAGGTTCACCAGTAGAGTCACCATTTGTAAGTACATAAGTTGTAAGTAATGGTAGTATAGTGGTGTATGGGAAGTGTCTCAAGTAGAAGATGTCAAATCTATGTGTGGCATGGTCCATTTTTGTCTTAGTCTACAATTTGGTATATTGAAGCACCTAAGCACCTTGAGCTTGGGATCATGTTTCGTTTGAGACGTTTTTGCGTGTTTTAAACCACATCATCGTTTCAAGCTACGAAGGACAAGAAACTGACGATATATCCGCTATTTTCTACAATTTTTATTGGCCCGGTTCTATCCATGACAACGGACTGGTTATGGAAATGTTGAGGTTAAAATAGAAGTATTTTTATCATTTTTGGTAAATAGGTATCTATTTGTAGTTTCAAATTGTTCATATTCTCGAGCACGTTCTCTCGATTTCTCGGAGATTTTTGGATGAAAATTCAATCTGCCTCTAATTTTATAACTGTGTCTTTAAGGTTGGGTTCTGAAGCTGAAGGGAACTTTACATTTAGTTAAATATGACATACATCTTTCGAGCAACATAACACGAGTTTCATTTTAGACGATGATTGCAGTTAAATGCGGAAACAGTCATTATTATGCATGCTAACTATGTCTCGTACATGCAGATCTTCTTTATTTAGCTACTCACATAGAGTTTACTTTTTATTCACATAGAGTAGGTAGTTCTTGGAGAAAATATAGTCAAAGCATTTTATAGTTGGTATAAATATAATGTTATGTCACAAATAATCTATACTTAATACATAAAAAGGAAAGATTTATTTCATTGATTGTTTGTTTGTATCGAATAGGTTCCGCAATTTCTGAACTGATTTGAATTATTATTTTACTGTCAGAAAGTTACACTATCTACGCTAAACATGGGCTTGGTTTTATCCGGGTACAGCAAGAAGTTTCCCCGGGTCGTGGATGAAATCGCGTGAAACAGCTAGTCTCATATAATGTAACATGCACTATCTTGAACCAACATCTTTGTGCGTTAAGGGAGATAGTAATCAAACAAGTTAATATAATTGTCGTTAAGATATGAACCGGATTTGAACATATTCAGTTTTTAACTTCATGGTGATTAAAGCTAAGCGTCCACTTGTCGGTATCGTACGCAACGGACGTATCGCACGCAACGGATCGTAGTATTATTTATATAGAATGCGATGCCTACGATGCGGACAGGTGGACGCACTTGTTTGAGTTTCTATATAAATAATACTACGATCCGTTGCGTGCGATACGTCCGTTGCGTACGATACCGACAAGTGGACGCTTAGCTTAAGCAATTATATGGCAGATGTTATTGTTTCATTAACTTGTGTCATACTTTAAAGTTTGAGTTGAAATAATCGTAGTAGTATTTTTAGCAACACATTTCATATTAAGATAGTGGATGTATAATGTAATAGATGATATTATGCCTGAAAATAATTTCTTATGTGATATGATGTGAAGTAGAAAAGTATATTAGACATGCTACATCGACAACAACCGTCTTACCACAAAAACTTTTAAACGTCAGTTTAACACTTGTCTAAAAAAATGTCAAATTATGACGTTGAGATAAGGTCCATTTTGCAGCCACACTTTTTTTAGACAAGTGTTTGACACATGGTTAAGTTTTTGTAGTAAGACCTTAACCGTCTTACCACAAAAACTTTTAAACGTCAGTTTAAGACTTGTCTAAAAAATGTCAAATTATGACGTTGACATATGGTTCATTTTGCAGCCACAATTTTTTTAGACAAGTGTAAAACAGGTGGTTAAGTTTTTGTAGTAAGACCTTAAATTTTATAATAATGAAATGGCACGAAGATACTTGTTTCTTAAAACCCGATTTATTGGAATAAAATTCTTGATGTTTTCAAACTATGTTAGAATCAGAAGACCCTTTGTGAGCGAATCTGACATCTACTCTCTTAACCGGTTATTCATAGTAGATTATCGAAACTAGTTTATGTAGATGCCACTACGTCACAACAAAACAAAACACGGCGGCAACAAATTGAATAATAAAATTATGATTGGTTGTTTATTTATCAATTGCAGGAAAGACATACAGGGGCCCGATTCTCCTAAGTTAATAATATCAAAATTGAATAGAAATCGAATCGCAATATGATAGCAATAGCAGTTTTAACCATATCGGCCATTCTGCTACTAATATAAGACCAATCGTATTCCAACGACATTCGATTGGTTTGCGATTGGTCTGCTATTTTGGTGATTTTGGTCTATACTAGTAGTAGTTTGCTCTACAATCATATTGCAATCGTAAATCATTTGCAGACAAAATGATTCATTATTGAATGACAGAAAAGGATAAAAACTTTTATTTCAAAGAAAAAATAATGGAATGCCACATACGTTTCAATCGTAATCGAGTCGTGATTGGATCGCAGTCGAATGTGAATCGTATGTCCCCAAGTGATTAAAAATACCTACAGGCGCGATTGCATTTGCTAGTCAATTGGTTAATTAAAGAAAATAATATAGTATTTGTATGCAGCGAACTTGAAAATGTAAATATTTTATTACTAGCTGTTTCCCGTGGTTTCCACCCACGTCCCGACGGTCCTTACTTAGCCTAGGTACGTCTTTTCTCTGATTTTAAACTGTGCCAGAATTTATATAAATCAGTTCAGTACTTATTATTAGCGTGATAATGCGATAGAAAGATACCCGTGTTTTTCGCTACCAAAATAAGTTTTTTTGGGAATGTCCATTTAGGTACTATTATTGCTAAAGTAACCAAAAACCCAAAATCCTTAATATATTATGTAAAACATTGGTTTTCAGCTGCGTCAGGTTAGACTGAAAGCCAAATCCACCATGGTTGGGAAGAAGCCACACTAACTAAAAAGTCTAAAAACCTATTAAAGAAAGTGGCACTCTATATTCAACATAGGATTCATTTTCATTTTAATAGAATTTTTAATCAAATACCTGCTACAAACAATGATAATACCTATACGTTATATGTTACCACAGCCAGGAAAACTTTATAATACGAATATTTTTGCACTAGCAACACCAAGCGTTCATTAGAGTAAATAGTTGAGCTTCAGTAACATCGATATTCTCCAGTATCGACACAAATTGTTTGCACTGAGAAAATATTAATTAGAAAACAGGTGTTCTAGATATTAAACAATGTTTTCTCATTTTGTTTTTTTTTTGTATTTGTTCTTATTATGCTAGATATTAAACAATGTTTTCTCAGTTTGTATTTGTATTGGTACTTATTATTCTATACCTCTATATAAAAATGAAACCCGCTTTCCGTTGTCACGACATAACATGAAAACGGCTAGACCGATTTGGCTGAAAATTAAAGGGGAGGTAACTTAGATCCGGGAGAAGGTTTTAGGATTGAGTTTTTGTCACCATCCGGCTACGGGACGCGGGTGAAACCGCGGGCGAAAGCTAGTTATTCTATATATTAAAAAATGTTTTCTATTTTAGTTTTTTGTATTGTTTATTGTTTACTGTAGTGTTTAGGAAGGTACGTTAAATAAAAGGGTCTGGTAATTTGATCATCTTTGGTAGCTAGAAATGCTAACAAGTCTTGCCTCGGGTATCGGGTTGCTCAGGTAACTGTGTAGGTGGTCAGATAGATAGTTCTTCTTGGTAAAATGGTAGTAGTCAGTTACATTAATTGTTTAATTTTTATTACATTAATTGTTTAAGTAACGAATTTGCGAAAGTAACTTATATATTTCGGAATAATAACTTGACATCTACACTTCTATATCAGGGGATATTCTCAGGCTTTATATAATTCGGAAACATGCAGTAGTTCCCTCGGATCGCGCATGAAACCCTTGGAAACAGCTACATTGTAAATAAAATAGGAGCGATAGAAAAAATCAATTCTGCAATGGTTCTGAAGATCTAATCTAATCTTGTTTAATTTCTATCACTTTTAATGTCGCAAGGAATGCGCGAGTTCACGTTTATTTAAGTATTTCAAAGTGACGTTCATAGACAACATTCAATCAGTAAGAAAGGCATACTGCGAATGAATCACGACTATTTACATCAATAATGACTTACATACATACATTATGATAATTGAATTCTAATATGTAAACGTGACGCTATAGATTTTACTTGTCAACTAAATAATACACATTCACGAAACCTGCATTGTAGGAGTTGTCAATACGAATACGAAACGATATATTTATTTTTAATTGCCGATTTTTCGCGGTTTCCGGGTTAGTACTCTTCCCAAGTCCCGACTAACATAGGCTATATGCCTATGTTAGTCGGGACTTGGGAAGAGTATAGCTTTCCCACAGCGAAAGAATCAGTTCAGAAGCTTCGGAGCCTTTCGCGTGCAAACAAATAAACAAAAAAAGGTTTCCTCTTTATTATATCTATACTAATATTATAAAGAGGAAAACTTTGTTTGTTTATTTGTTTGTTTGGTTATAATGGATAAACTCAAAACCTACTTGACCGATTTTAAATATTCCTTCACCATTAGCAAGCTATATTATCTGCGAGTAACATAGGCTATATTTTATCCCGGTGCAGGCAGTAGCTCCCACGGGACGCGGGTGAAACCGCGGGAAAACGGCTAGTTAAGTATATATAAAGTGTTATCTGTAAGCAACTATACAAATTGACTTATTAATGCAGCAAAATAAAGTAAAATTTCTTTAGGTAGAAACTGATAATAAACGCATGCTATCTTACCTAACGTTGAAGTGCCTCACAGAGGCTGCTATTTAGGTCGTCCGTAAGCCGTCCGTGAACAAAGACATCGCGATGCCAAGGTGGCTGGTAAATTGCGATGGGATAGCTCTGCTGCTAATGGAAATAATGCCTATGATATCTTTGTTGTTGTTGTTCGAATAATACGAATATTTTTCTACCGGTCTTGGAATTAATTCTGCGTGTACTAATGATCTTAGTAGGTTCTTTTACTGCCGATTACAATTGCAATGTCAATCCATATTTCTGGATTTGACTGGGATTTCTCACCTTTTGCTTTACGATTGTCTATTCAATCTAAAAACCGGGATTTAGATCCAATTTTGAAAACAATCTATGGGAGGACGTAATGGAAGTCTTGGATTGACTTTTGTATGCAATTGACAGTTCAGCTAGTATATGAACCAGATAAAATTGACACAATTCTTTATCAACAGATTCCCACTTTCTATTTTCGAATGCATTAAAGTTAGTTCGGAAACTAATCGATTTATCAACAAGTTCAATCTGCAAGCTCCTATATAAGTCTGTATAGTAGCATGTGTTCTGATTAATTCAGCCGGGAATAGCATGTGTGACAGTCTAAGCCCCTTTTATCTCATCCATTTGAAACTGCAAGATGGAATTTACCGAATGTGCCATCTGCATTATTGACTGTTCGAAAACATGACCTGCTGTTTTGTTTCATATGCACATTCCACGTTTTATTCCGCGAATAGATAGAGTGCGGAATGAGTATATCTATAAGAGGAAGTTTGAAAGTAGTACCAGTAGTCGAAAAGCTATGTAGAATCAGGCTGTCGTGGTATGGGTATTTAATGCGCAGGATTGAGGATCATGTTGTGCGGAAGGTGATGAGCACGAATGGAGATGGATACAGTGGAAGGGAAGGGTACATGGCTAGAGATAACGTTATATTTGAGGTGATGGCATACATAAGATTATGGAAGAAGATAACATGCGCAAATCCCAAATAAAAACAAATGGGATAAGGACACGAAGATGATGATGATATTCCACGTTCTATCAAGCAGAGTGTAAATGCAACGAGACTATTGTCGAGATGTTTGTCTAATAGTGAATATTTGTACGTACACGGTAACCTTTAAGCCAGGTGACTAAACAACGTGGCTTGGCAAATAAGCCGGTATTGACGCTCATCCATCTATTTGCGTTCGTTGGAGCAATTATTGGAGTAATAGTAACGGGTTGTATATCGTTTGTGTTCTTTATTCTGTTCACAAATATAGTAATAGGAGAGCTGGGAGTGGGCGTGTGTGGGTTTGTCAAAGTTACCCAATTATTTTTGGGAATTTATGTCACTAGCAAGAGATATAAACGTCCAAATATAAACCGCGGTCAATACCTAGACACCATTTTTCACGTATCAAATTCGAATACGAAGCGATGCACTCCAAAATCGATAGCGAAACGTGCCTCAGAATTCTGCTAACGACACTATTTCGCAAAAACTCTCGTCAGGCCCTCAAGCTTTCAAAAAAGAAACCCAGAGACCCGAATGTGCCTATTTGAATTGGGTCCAAATAAAATCTATTGGTATCGGTAGCTTTTTGTCATGAATCGAATAAATTGCTGACGAAGTCTTCTGTAGATTTATGAATGTAATGCTGACATATTGTCTTGCGAGGAGCTCATGGTTAAGTAACAGCCCCATGGGTCGCAAAGTCCGCGAATGGTTAACCATGTGTCGGAAGGACATCATGCTACGGCTTGGGAGCATCATAGCATAGCACGTCATAGCATCATAGCATCTATACGTCGGACAATCGGATATCGGGTTTTCCGGGTTATTGGATTAATGAAATCGGAAGGGCTGTCGCTCCGTATAAATCATTGGTACTGAGCTTTGTCCGATTAGACTAAAAGCCAACTCAACAGCTAGGAAAAGGCTAGGCTAATGAGAAGCTCGGGTCTTGTATCCTTTGCCATTAACATCCTGGCATGCTCCTGTAAGCGGATTGATGGCAATAACATATGTACATCAAAGGCTCAATTATTCGCCTTGCACTCCGCTTTGTCAGACGTTAGGCGTTGATTGTGCCGTGAGACAGCAACGTTCTGTGACATGTACTCTGAGGGTCCGTTCAGATAGACCGGGTCGGAGAGCAGAGCAAATTTTCAGCACGTTGAAAATTGAGTACTTAGTATTTGAAATAAGGTTTATTTTTGCATGCGCACTGCTTTTGTCATTGACAAAGGGACTTCCTTTTTTGAATTTTCAACGTGCTAAAAATTTGATCTGCTCTCTCTGATATGCAAATGTGAAGTTTGACTTATTAACTATTTACTCTATGTACTTACTACAAAATTTGCCTAATGGTGTTTTTAGGAAATATAAATAATGTTGATCTCAACTTATTATTTTACCGTTGAATAACATCGAACTTACTTAACATATTATTTTACCATTGTAGCCATACCATTTTTACCATTGTAGAAAAGGTATGCGACAGCTAGAGCCCGTAGTGCGGATACAGGTCTTATCTTTGTACCTTTCAAAGTTTATGAGAGCAAAACTGCAAGGGATATATGCAAATGTTATGTTTAATGTTTTTTTTTTCTTATTAACGGTCGCCTATTTTAAATTATAAAGCTTACTAGCGGCACCAGTTTTCAGCTTTATTCATTCGTATTTTTTGATAAGACGTTTTTCACTCATTTTCAAATTGAAAATTCATCTTCATATTTTGTCGCTCTCTTTTAGGTAGCATCGTCAAGAAAGAGTACTCCATTTATCATACTCGTAGATCATTTTATTACAATTTAGATCTATTTCTTTATATTATTTTAAAAGCTATTTAATTACCCACTTGCTTAGTAAAGACACTATTTTTGTTTTTATTTCAACTCTGCTTTGTTTTTAGTTTTTCTATAATTTGTTTAATTTCTTTCTTTTCAGAGGGTGATAGCTCAGCATCAACAATATGCAGCAGGTAAGTCGCTTTTTTTCTCATCACTATGCTTTTAATTTATTTTTTAAACTATTTTATATTTGTTCTAAAAGTAATATGTAGATATTTGTTTTTAATTACATGCAACAACGTTTTTCCCCCAAAGTTAAAATCATAATTTCTTACGGATTTTTCGCACTAAATCGAAATCCTAAACAGCGAATCATAATTGCACTAGGCTGTACACTAGGACGTATAGATTGTATTGGAAATATTACAATAAATTTAATATTACAAAATGCTAAAATATGTTGAAAAAGTTTTAGGTGTATATAGTTTGTAGGTATATTCACAAAAATAAGAAGTTATAATATAGTAGGTAAAGAGGTTATTCCAATATCACGTTTTCCGTGAAATATACCACATGAAAATAGGCCACATAAAATAGACTCATTGTTAGTTTCTCCTCTCGATTTACCCCTATTACAAAAATATGTTGTCATTTTTAACAAAGAGAAATGTCACCAGAACTTGAAAGGTTTGAGCGCGGTGATATCTGCAACCGATCTGCCAATATGCATTGTGTATTCACAACAATACATTTTCAACGAATTGAGCAACCTTTGGGAAATGAGCGCAAGAACATAATTCATGTCCCGAATACTGCATACGGCATTGTTATTAAATATTTTAGGAAATATTTTTATGGTTCTACTTAATCAATGTAATGTAAACGGCTACAACGAAAAAGGTCTTACATAAGACTGTAAGATTTCAGCAAAGGAGTTTTCGATGCTTCATAAGGCGACTGAGCATAGAAAATTGAAAATATAAATGTTATCAAAAGAAGGCTTCGACCAGCATCGCGGAAAATATTATTTTCTGAAAATATTTCTGCCGTGCAATTTTAAGGCTTTTCCATGCACCTTCATTCATTTTACTAAAAATCTTAAAGCTGAATGAAATTCTGCAACATAAAGACGTCCTTTTTAAGGTTTTTTAAAAAGAGTCTCTAAGCGTCTTACGGACTTCCAAGGCTTTGACTGGTAAAGAAAAATGAAAATGAAGAAAATACCTTTTACTTACTCTATTAATGCATTTTTATTGGTATAAATATTAATAAAGGAAACACCCTTATGCAACAAGACAAATAGCCATTTGCGTATTACTTTGACCGTTTCGACCATGTGTCAAACGTCATACTTAAAAGTATATCACCCCTGCCTACGTCTGACTGTTGTTTGTTCGCGATAAATTCATAAACAGATTTTCTTACGGTATTCATCGGCAGACTGAGGATGCATGATGAAGATTTAGTTCTAAGTATATCTTGGATACCAATGATTGTGTTTCGGAGAGCGCGTCAAACTTTAGGTAGGCACCGGCTGTCATTGAACGTCTTTGGCAGTCGTTACAAGTAGTCAGAAACTAGTAAGGCTGACAACCGGGCTGCCCGGGTAACAGGGTCGAGGAGATCAGACAGGCGCTCCTTGTAAAACACCGGTACTCAGCTGAATCTGGTTAGACTGGTAGCCGACCCCAACATAGTTGGGAAAGGGCTCGGGGGATGGTGATGGATATGTTTTAAATTTAATTTAGGTACCTAGGTAGGTGCAGCCGGGGCAAGTTACAGTACTTATAGTATTAATTACGTGTAGCTAGGTGCTCATTCGTGTACAAAATAGAAGTAAATAATACTATATCTTCCGCGTAGCAACCATCCGTCATGTGGTTCGTAACTTATTTGTTCATTGTTTTTACGGCGAGAACGGATACTGTTTATCATTAATACATATTATGTTGAATGTATGCCTACTTATCTATGTAAATAAGGTAAAGAAATATACAAACATAACTATTAAGTATTATACGTCCAAACTGTTAAACTTCAACGTTAATTCTTTGTTACATAGATTGTCTGAAAAAAAAAATTGCCATTAGCAATGAGACCGTCTAATCAATATTATAAAGCTGACGATTTTGTTTGTTGGCTTCAATGCAATAATATCAGGAATACAAGGTCCGATTAGAAAAAATATTTTGTATGGGTTCGTGCAGAAGTTCCCTCGGGATGCAGGTGTAACCGCTGGCACGAGCTAGTACAAAATATTTTGTTATATTCTTGATTTTGTCATTACCAATGCTATTCAACATTTTAAAGGCATTTTCTTTATGTACGATCTATGACGTTATATTCCAGCTTTGAATATCTCGTGTAATACGTGAATTTGTTTCAGTCTAAAGGAGATAGAATGAATGTACATACACGTACACTTGTAATCAGATACTCGCTATATACGACAAATCGAGCAACATATTTGTAAACACATGTTATAGGTCGTTGTCATACCAACAAACAAATATCGTTGTTTATACAATTTATCTTTGTCCATTAATATTTTTCCTGCTTTGTTAATTACTATTATATTATCATCAATCTTGTTGTCATCCCACTGCTAGACGCAGGCCTCCTCTCACATAGAGAAGGATTGAGCGTTAATCACCACGCTTACTCAATGCGTTTTGGAGATTTCAGACTTAATCGGACTGGTTTCCTTCACCTTTAATTAGTCAATAATTATGTCAATTATTCACACGCGTCCCTTGGGCGTACTGGTATAAAGTTTAGCCTAAGTACGTTACTCGGGAAGAGTGTAGTTTTCTAACAGTGATAGAATTTTTTAAATCGGTTCAGTAGTTTCGGAGCCCTTAGGGTAAATAAACAAACAAAAAAAGGTCTCCTGTTTGTTATATTAGTATAGATTAGTTGTAATAGTTACCTCGGGACGCGGGTGAAACCGTGGGCGGAAAGCTAGTTTTAAATAAAGCCAACTTATATTGGACTCGTGTGGTTTGTTGTATATTATGCAATGTTTTTGTGAAGACATTTTCCTGGATTGAAACCGTTCAAGTCAGTTCATTGGTTTATATTTCCTTGTTAATCTTTTTGTTTATAAAAAAGTATAAGTAAAGTTTATGTATGTCTACATTTATAAATTTGAGGCTTTTTATTAATTTAGTATAGGCAGTGTCAGATGACAACAACAACGTAACGTTTCCCAGTAATAAATGCATGAGTTGAGAAACAAACACACACAATTTTATTAAATCAATGTTTTATACTTAAGTTCTAGATGAACGATCATAATTTTTCACCACGAAGTAAAAGCCTATTTCAGAGGTTTTTTGTTACGCTATCTTTGCCAAAGTTTAGGGTATTATGCAAATATTCTATCCAATATAGACAGGCGAGAGGCAAAGTAGGCTTTACGTTAGAAATCAGGAAAAAAATTACTGATTCAATAACAGATTTCAAATAATTGATGAATTGAAAATGAGGCTTATGAGGACGAACCCGAAGAACCGTGCGTAAATTAAGGGATATTACAAAGGTAGAAATGACAATACTATTTGTTTCACGCGGTTTTACCGGCTGCCGGAGGAACTGTTTCCAGCACATGGATAAAAAGTAGCCTACGTGCTAGCCTGCTACGTTAGCTATATTTTTGCCAAGTATCATCAGAATTCATTGGGTGCTAATTAAACAGGCTTCTTTTTAATATCATTATTCGCCCCCAAAAATATATGTTGCCTTCTAAATTACTAAGTCAGCAACAATTAACGAGCTTCTAAATAATACTATCTTAGCCACTAGTTATCTTCTAAGTGAACCACTCTAAATACAACTCAGCATGATGGTTATTTTTTAGCATCTAAATTTGTAGCATGCATTCTATCAGTAAACTTCTAAAATACTATTAAATGACATCATAAAATATATTTATTTAGCTTCTAATTTTTTAACTCAGTAGGTTTAAAATGTAAGCAAGCAACATGCAGCAAGCATCGCTTCTGGCACGGCTCCGGCGCTGCGGGGCTCTGGCGGTCCCATGCAAGCTTATCGTCGCAGATGGTTTTCACGCTCACCACTGCAGCTTCGGCTTGCTGGCCGGCCCTGCCGGCCAGCCTCAGCCACGACGGCGAGCGCTTAAACTACCTGCGCCTCAGCTCGCAGGCCGCCTCGCCCCTCCGCGCCTACGCGGTTTTGAATTGCACTCTAGGGGTAGGGCAGACAAGACCACGTGGAGTCGGTTTTGCAGCGATTCGTTTTCGTCACTAACTTCAATTTTTAATACATTTTTTTTAAATTGAAAGTTATAAATGGCAATATGCTAAAAACGAGGCCGAGTTAGTAAATTAGATGACAATGTATAAATGAGAAGGACAAGTCACAATAATTGATGACCTTTACTTGAAGCTTCCTATAGAATATTTAGTTGGCGTTGTAAAAAAGACGAATTAGTTTATTAGAGGCTATGTCATTTCCCCGTTGCTTAGTTATAAAATTAGAAGTTTAATCATGTGTCCAATAAATAATTTTGTGGCTAGACTTATAATTTCCCGAATTCATTCAGTAAATTTTGCGTGACAGTAACAAACATACGAACCCATTTTTTTCGTTATAGGGTAACTAACATATTATGTTATATGTTTACATACAAATATCCTCAAAAAACTGCCGCATTTTATGGCATGTGGCAATCTGCATGAAAATATCCAGAATTTCATCAAAAATAACATGGTATCTTCTTGTTATTACATTTTTGCATTTTTCAACAGTTTGGTTAGTTTGAGATATATTTGAGCTCAAATGTCTAAGTTTTCCAACGTGTCTACAAAGCTGACGAGTGCACTATCTTGTGACTACTTGTTAACTAATGTAAGCTTACTGAGAACTGCTAGATTGTTAAAACGTTTTGCAAATGTTACAATTTCTACTGAACTGCAGTTTAGACATACGAGTACCTTTGTTATCTAATGAAGACGGTAGAGGTATAATAATTATGTTTGTAAGGAAGTTGCAATGTCACTTTCTTAGCAGAGGTGCAATTATTATAATCCTTACTAGCCATTAGAAGTCACTGTACTCGATTGAGTACAGTCATATTCCTAAGTGTAAATAACAGATCTCGTAAAGTTAATGTAGTTAACCTTGTTATTTTACTTGATTATAACACCCTTTTATTACATAAAAAATATTATGTGCGTAGCGTGATTTTTTTTTCACAAAAAAAACATTTTTTTTCCACAATTTTTTTTCATATTTTTCTTGTATTTTGTGTTTTTCTGTTCCCAATTCTATATGAAAACAAAGAAAATTCCAAAATAATATAAGTACTTTTTGTTTGAATGCGAAAGTAACCCTGTCTGTCTGTCTCGTTTTTACGCCAAAACTACTGAACCGATTGTCGATAACGACGACATCCAATTTTAACGTTTGGTACGTAGATAATCCGGAGTCGGAGAAAGAATGTAGGCTTATTTTTAGCCGGGTGCTTAAAGTAGTTCCCTAGGTACAGCCAAGTGATTAAACTCAGATCCAAATTGAACAAACAGTTTGTGTAGTATAAATCAATTTATTTCAATTGAAATAAGTTACAATACTTAGTGCCTACTATAAATAGTTATGCAATGAAACCTTACATAGAACGTTACACGCACTTAACCGTGTTTCTTTTTGCTAATCCGATAATCCATTGAATAAGCTAACTAATCCCGATTACGTAGATACATGACAAATCAAAATTATATATAACCTTCAAATTCAACTTTGATTATTTAAAAATGATAAATAATACTTATCTATTTGTATCGGAAATTGCTATTTGATACTTGAAAACTTTGCATTTTTTTGTGTGTCTTATGCAAAAACAACCGTGGTCACCATATTGAATGAGCTTTTTTTTTAACGACGTAAAAAATCATCAAATGACCCCTCCCGCTGTGGGTTAGCAGCGGTGAGGGAGTGTCAGACTCTTACTGACTAAAAGCCGTCGTGTTCCGTCGTAGGCCTTCTTATGTGCTAGGGCCGCGGTACCTCTTTCGAACAACCCGCAGCCCATATTGAATGAGCTGAGTTCTAGTAATCTATGTACACTTGTTCATACATACATGTGCTTACAGGGAAGAAATAAGGTAGCTTACAAACAGTGAAATATTTTTCAACTCTGTTCAGTAGTTCCGGAACCTTTGGGTATACAAACAAATAAAGTTTCTTCTTTACTACCTATATTAGTATAGTCTCTTTGCAGGCTCTCATAAAGCAAAGTAATCTCGTGTTTCATCCCTTCTCATCACAAGCCCATACTATGACAAACGCTGGCTTCTACTGATCTAATCAATCCTGAAAATAAGACCTATTTTTCATTCAAGACTTTATAGGTACAAGAGCTTCACTGTGCCTGAGTTTGGTATCGGCCTCGTTCCCGTGGGAATAAAATAGTAAGTAAATAACAATTTCCATGGAATGAAACATTGTGTAAAATGAGCCAATATGATATGAGCGCCTTAGAGTTACGCGAAGGCAAACAGAAGCGAAATTAATCTCTCCCTACTTGTGTATAGTTATCGGCACGGATATTGAGCCCTGACCTTCACCTGCGCAAAAGCGATTTATTGGTTTATTGCCTTGTGTGTACAGTGCGCAAAGCGATCCCCACTCTTCCGCCGAGAGCTCATTATCCGTGCCGATAACTATACTAATATTAAAAAGGAAGTATTGTTTTGTTTGTTTGTACCCTAATGGCTTTGAAACTACTGGACCGATGTCAAAAATTGTACTGTTGAGAAGCTAGGCTATCCCCGAGTGTAATCGTGCGTTAAATTTTTCAGTTTTTTTTAGCTGTTTTCCATAAATTAAAATTCAGATTTGCAATTATATACCTATTTCAAAATATAATAATGAATATTTTAACTCGTGTAATTACGATTTTGTCATCGTTATCATGTGTCAGAATTCAATAAAGGTCTCGGACAGTCCGGTTTGATTCCGTCTAATGTTTGTGATAATATTTAAAGGTCATTATTGCTCACAGGTGACACACACATGACTGCTATTTATACCTTTAAGTTATATTTTGAACTGGCCAGAAATATTATATTCGTCTCCGTTCCTTTGATTTTTTATCAGTTACAAATGAGCATGTAGGTATTTGCAATCAGGATAGTTTTTTTTTGTTATAAATATTTGATCGGTTCAGAAATGTCATTTTTATTCGAATTGAATTTAAGCAGTATCATTGCGCAATTTTATATTCGTCCCAGTTTATGCAAAGAGGTCAGACACCAAGACCTTAGTAACTAGATGATTCATTTCATTTCTTCCGACGATGTTGCTATCGCGAAGATTTTTTATTACTATGATGTCACACTTTTCTTTATGTGTATTGCCAGTGACCATATCAGAAAGATCAAGGTCGTTTTGCTCCACTGATATCGGAACTACTTGCTAAACTCGTAAAAAATTAAACAGTATAGGATATACCTAACTATCTATCAGAAGAATAATGCTCCAAAGGGATATTCTTACGACAATCGTTCAAAAAGTAGGTTTACCAAGACCATCATATAGCTGATATATAAACTTACCTAGATTTGGCATTCCTGCTTGTATACCAATATGTATTTTTATACATATAAAAGCAACATTATATTCACCTTAGGCAAAAATCATACCTAATTCATTTCCAATAAGTTTATTTAAGGTCAGTCCGGTTTTAAAGGGCAATGTAATCTATCTTCATCGGCGACCTTTACAAGTTGTTTATTTATATGATAGGGCGACATGGCATCAACACTCGTACGTAGGTATTTCCGCGACAGCTCGAGATTTACTTCTCACTTTTATTCCTATATACCCTGAGTCATACTGTACAGTCTACATTTTATTAGGTCAGTGGCAAACTCGTGTATGTCCAAGAACTACTGATTAAATACAAACCACGTAACTTTATATGTTAGCAGAAAAACGTTCTGCACAAACTACATTAAAGTTTTTCCATTCCGAGACTTCTATGTACTCAATTCAAATTGACAAACAAGAGCCTTAATCAAAGCCCAAGTTGTGGAGACGAGGTTAAACATACTCAAGTGTGCTGCAATTAAACATACTCTTCAACCGGAACTTAGCGTGAGAACCAAACATTTATGAGCAGTACAGTACAAGCAGAGTATTACTAAATATTGTATCGCGGTGGAGCATGGTCACGAAGTGGCCAGTTATAGTACCTACAGTTAAATTGATAATAAGACTATAAAGTGGTAGGCCCAAGTGACATCAGCGGCGGGCAGACCAAGGCCAGTGCATGATGCGCCGGCTAGGTGGAGCAGCGCGGAGTGGCCGGCGGTCGCGTGCTCACCACGCGGTGCGCCTCCGAGCCCAACACCGCGCGTCTTCTCTAACGCCCTCTCGTTCCCACTCTCTTTGGTAGCTTATTTTATTTCACTAAGTTAGTGTTCCCACGTCTGTCGCGAGCGAGTGACGTGTCGCGCGCGACCCAAACTCGATAATAATAACGATACAATGAACTGTGAATATTTATTTACGATGCACATGAGCGGCACTTTGTGTTAAATCGTCCATGAACGGTGCGGATGTGGTTACTAGGTTGTGTAGTGTTTATTTGATCAGATCTCGGCGCAGCCGGTGCACGGCGTAGTGTTTACGTTTTCTGTAGTGGCACATGGTCTCCGCTCGTACTACTGGTTGGCCGTGTGTGCCGCATTGCGACACCAAGTAAACAACATTGTTTAGCTGTGTAACAGGTCCGTAACAACCGCCAAAAGTTAACTTCCACTTCCCCAAAACTCCGTAAACACGATATCAGCACCCTCCGCCTATATCTTAAGGACGGCTTTGCTAGATAAACACATTTCCATATAACAGGTAACTGTGATGTTTGTAAAGTCATAATATCAGTAGCTAGATTACATAAATACTTTTAGACACACTTTGATAATTCGCTTCTCAAACAAGGCTTACATTATACGTACGTTTCAAAGTCACTTAAGATTTATGTTTTTTTTTTAATTGGTATCAAAGGTTTCTGACTGACTATTGAGCATTAACACTACAGAAAAACACATAAAATGGTCATAACAATATGCTATTTTTATAAAGTATAAAAAAAGGACTAGTGACAAAGTTTCTGCCCAGTTGGTCCTTTTCATGAACTTGGCCATTAATGAAGGAAAATAAGAAAAATAATGGGGGCACTGTTAGACATATGTGTAAACTTTAATTACAGTTAAAAACGAGGTATGTAAGAAATGCGTGTTTAGATTCGGAACGACCACTTATTTATACAAAACTGCATGTTATAAATAATTAAATATATAACATTGAACTCGTATAAAATCATGGCCATCAGCAATACGTAGTTAACAAACATTGTAGGTAACTAGTAGAATACCATTTGTAACACAATGAAGTTTTATTTATTTGATAACTCTTGTGAAACCATGACTAGATATCAAATAATTTTAGTCTGTAAGAAGTAGGAAGTTTAAGATTTCATACATACTGAAATACGCCTAAGATAAATCTTAAAAATAACCTATCGAAAAAGTAAATATTTATTGATGTTCTGAATACCCAAAAGTGTGTGTAATGCAGAGCGTCGAGAAGGCAATATTTTATTTCTGATTATACCTAGTTAGCTGCCACGGTTTCATCCCGACTCCTATCACCGGCTAGTTACTTGCTTCGTTTTCGCTTAACGTTCTTTCCAACTTTTATCCCATTTTTTTTTTCTGTACATAACAGTTGTAAAATGATGTTAAGTAGCCTATAACAGTCCTGAAGAACTAAGCCAATTCCTGAGACTAAGACATCCAAAAAATAAATAAACTTGGTACACATAAATGTACAAAGTAATGGTTAAAAATATATCGGTTTTTACATCGTTTGATCTCGCCTCTAAAACAGTAAAATAACCTCTCATAAACGAAAACAAATTATCCCGTAAGTACCGCAAAAAGAGATTTCCAAAGAGATTATTTATTTTTCTGTCAGCTGACGTGATGATTTATAATCAAATAACCAAGTTCTGAGGAAATTATTTCGGGTTTTCCTTTCTGCAATTTTATATGGGTCAAATGTGAGGGCGAATTCAGTACGAAATGAATAAACATTGATTTGTCACGCTGTACTTTTAATTAGGTATTTAGAACGGAAGCTACGTAATAAGTAAGTAATAGGGGTTAAAGTATGAAATTGCCGATTTGTACTGAAAATCTAAATTGTAATTTTTTTAAATTTTTAACAAACTTATTTAATCAAAATAGTTGCCATTATTATCTATACATTGCGGTCATCTAATAGGAAGGTCATTTATGTCTTTACGATAGAATTCTGAGGATCTAGACTGCACAAACTGTGTGAAAGAATTTTGTTCTGCCTCCTGGGAAGAAACTTCTTGTGACGCAGATAATTGTCCAAATCACAAAAAAAAATGGTCGTCCGTTAGAGCAAGGTCTGGCAAATATGGAGGAAGACGAATAGTTTCCAACTGCAGTTCCTGAAGAGTTAAAACGGTTTCTTTTGCTGTATGAGGCCTCGCGTTGTCATGGAGCAATAACGGTGAAGGTCGATTCATGAGTCGTGGCTGTTTTACTGCTAATTTTTTCAACATTATTCGTCTTCGGCTGGGTATCTGGGTAGTTTGACTAGGATCGGCGTTCACCGTCTCTCTTAATTTCTCGTTAATCACCTGTCAGGCGGTCTTTTTCATGGCTCGTTCTTCAAGTCGAAGTTTCCACCACGAAAGCGTTTAATCCAAAATCGCACGGTGCGTTCATTAGCAGACACCTCTTCAAATGCAGCATTGATATTGCGGGCTGTTTCTGCCGTTTACTTCCGCGTCGGAACTCATATTCAAAAATTACTCAAATTTTCGCAGTGTCCATCTTTCTTGTTTAAGTTGAATAACAAAAACAATTGAACATCGATAATCAAATGTTTCACATTTTTTAAAAGAAGAACATCACAGAAACCACGTGAAAAAAGTTTCATTCGAAAACCTCAAACCATGAAGACTCTATGGCAATTCAAAAACCTACTAGACTAAAACGGCAATTTCATACTTTAACCCCTAATATTAATATCTAGCTGTTTTCATGCGGTTTCACCCGCATCCTGTAGGAACTAATGCCCGGGATAAAATACAGCCTATGTTACTCGGGATGAGTGTAGCTTTCCAACAATGAAAGAACTTTACTAATCGGTCTTGTAGTTTCGAAGCCTTTACAGTACAAACGAACAAACAAAAAAATGTTTCCTCTTTATTATATTATAATATATAGTATGTATATGTGTAGCTATATGTAGTTTATCAGTTGTGTTAGCACCCATAACACAAGTTAAGTAATAACTTACCATGGGGCTAACCGACCGTGTGTGAAACGGTGTCCCGACATTATTTATTTATTTATATTTACTTATTTATTTATACTTATACTTTATTTAATATACATTTTTTATGTAAAGTCTGAGTTGCGTAATCGCTTATATACTTAGCAGGTGTCAGTTTTATATGTCAGCTAAAACTATAGCTTGCACAACTTATAAAAATGTTCTATTGAAATACACATAAGTACCGTTGTCTTGGTTTACTCGTCTTCCTTGACAGTTATTGCAATTCCTTTCCGTGGTATTTCTAGGAAACTAAAAAAATATTATTAACTTCATTACGACCCTGTTTTACTTTACTTCTTTTCGTAAAACAACGACTTTGAGTCAGCCCTATTGCTAAGAATGTGAAATGAGTTTTCAGTTTCAGCTTATTTAAAACGGTTCTGATTATTAATACTTTTCCTGTACTAATAATGCGAATGCTCAAATAACTCTGTTTGCCGCACTTTCACACGAAAACTACTGAACCACTTTCATTCTAACTAATCAAGTAATTGTCAAAAAAAAAGTCGTGGTGGCCTAGTGGGTAAAGAACCATCCTCTCGAGTATGAGGGCGCGGGTTCGATTCCAGGTCAAGCAAGTACCAATGCAACTTTTCTAAGTTTGTATGTACTTTCTAAGTATATCTTGGACACCAATGGCTGATAAAAAGGTGAAGGAAAACATCTTGAGGAAACCTGGACTATAAAGTCTGAAATCACCAACCCGCATTGAGCAAGCGTGGTGATTAATGCTCAATCCTTCTCCGTGTGAGAGGAGGCCTGTGCCCAGCAGTGGGACGATAAAAAGGCTGTATCAGTAACAAATTGTCAATAAATAAGTCAGCACATAAGGTACAATTTTTATCCGGGTGCAGGAGGTACTTCCCTTGAAACACGGGCGGGATAGTTAGTTTCATAATAAATGTATTAGGTATCTAGAGGTATTTTGTATAATCAAAGTCTTAATTATGCCCATTGTTGTTTCTTAAATCGTTACGAACAATCGCAGAAATTAACATTTTACAAAAGCAAGGCTGTTGCTAAACAAAACTAGCTGAATTTTCAAATAGATAGGTACAAGTTTTAACCGACTGCCTAAGGATGGTACAGATTTGTTATCTTTTATTTCGTAATACGCTTTGGATATTTTAAAACGATCCCGTGATAACCACTTATCATTGAGTTTCGTAAGCATAACGTATATTCTTGATTGTACCACGTGTAATGGCGAAACTATATTTTTGTGTCATTTTAATACAGATCTTCATCAATATTTAGAAAACTTTTTTACACTAATATTATAAAGAGGAAAAAAATCTATTTTGTGGTTTGTTTGTAATGGATTAGCTCCAAAACTACTTGACCGATTTTAAAAATTCTTTCTACATTAGGAAGCTACATTATCGGTGAGAAACATAGACTAAGTATACGAGCAGTAGTTCCCACGGGACGCGGGTGAAACAGCGGGAATATAGTTATTATTCAATAAAATACAGTTTTTGTTTTTTAGTCTCAATAATGACACATTTCTGACACACACACACACTTCTCATTCACAAACAAACACACATTTCTTTGTACTGCCAAAAGGGGTTCAAGATATTTTTAAGACTTGCCATATTCACACGTTGTCGGTTATTTTGTAAACTTTCACCTTGCAATGAAACTGGTTTGGTGAGTAACCAGATAAGAACAAATGAACAAAAAAACCGAGATGTTTTGTGCTCCTAAACAGTGACAGTGCGATGGGCCGCCATGCCAGATAAGCTTAATACCCTCTCTATCTAAATCTTCGTATTACGATGATAATTTGCTATCTTCTGGCCAGCTGTTTCACACGCTAGATGGTATTCTTTCCTGCGCCAGGAAAAACGCCATTATGTTATTTTGATGTATTGACTTTACTGTACCGATATAAATGCCAGTTAAAATAAAGCCAATGCCACCCCATATAAATCGGTCCTTGGAAGGTCAGATAGGCAGTCGCTCCTTGTAAAACACTGGTAGTCAGCTGCATCCAGTTAGACTGCAAGCCGCCCCCAACGTAGGCGGGAAAAGGCAGATGATGATGATATCATAATAACATTCATTATCTTCAGTCAATGTTTGTCCACCGCTATCCATAACGACCATAGCACCCTATCACGATGGACTGATTTAATTAAAGTTCTAAATCAATCTTCCAGTAACAGTAATCCCGCCGCGTCACGGTTTACTTAATCCCTGGATTTGAAAGATTAAAATCGGTTTCAAATATTCAAACTGCCTTTACTCGAATGTTCACCCACGCCTCGGAGAAACACTTCAAGAAAAAAAATATGCCTAGGACATAGGCTCAACACTATTTCTGTGCCAATTTCAATTCAATCGGAACAGTAATTCTGGTGTGAAAATGCGACATTCAGACAGACAGTTACTTTCGCATTTATAATATTAAAGTAAGGGTGGACCGGATTGTAAATATTTATCCACTCTTAAATAGTTTATTTTGATTTTATTGTCTACAATAGCCTTGGTTAGCTTCTAGTAATTCGTGTTCTAATGATAATGTCTAACCGCTGAGTACAGCCAGTTCTATTATAAAATACCTGCTCGTTTTGTTTATTATATTTTTCTGTTTGCAACTATAGTAGTTGACCTTTTATCTCCTTGTCCTTAGCGAGTCATTTGTCGTTACATAGTCATTGAAAATACAAATCCCCTCATGTCGAACTTACAAACAATATTATTACTTAGGAAGAGTTTCACAAAGAAACTCGGATCTTCTTAAGTTAGGATTTCGAAATTTCCGCGCAGACGAGAATAAGGATAGAATTGAATCAAAGGTTTCGAAGAATTTTATATAATTTCGCACGATGACACTTTCCTTTATGAAATTGACCGTTGTTAAGTGCGTATAGATAGTGTATAAGTATATTGTGAATTATAGTACAAAGTATACGAAGTATTATGAACAACTTACTAATATTATAAAGCTGAAGAGTTTGTTCACTTGACCGCGCTAATCTCAGGTATGACGGGTCATATACGGGTAATATCAGTTCCGAATTGAATAATTCTTTCATATACTGAGGAAGGCTAGAAGGCCTACTTTTAGCTAGGAAGAAAACCAAAATCTTGTATGAATAGTAAAAATATAAGCTATAGCCAACACATTGCGTTAAAAAACTACCATAAAGATCTTTATTTGTTTTCAAAGAAAAAATATAATAGAGTGGTTAAATACCGGACCTTGAATGTTGAAGTTCTGATAACTGATAATGTTGTAGGTGTTGGTTTCTGTTTCGTCACGGCTTCGTACCTGCACATTATACCTTCATAGAAGCAAATCAGCCATTCATCATTTTGTCTCCAACTAATTGTTACACGCAAAAAAAGCAAAATTGAAGTTTGAAATTTATGGCGAAATATTTTTTTCCCTTATATTGTTCCTACAATAGTTTTTATTTGAGAAGTCTAACAGTATAACTGTGTGACTGCGGTCACGTCCGCGCTGCAATAATTCTGCCATGGTGAATTTACTTGGCACGGTATTGAAGGTGACCCCCCATGTACCTACGCATGCGTCCTGCTGTCCCAAATGTTTTGCTCGCTACGTTTCAAGGTCTCCCGTTCCCGCCTTGCCTCATGATCAAAATTCCCCCTAAGCAAGGCGACGCTGGAAGCCGTACAACCTGTTTTTGTCTCCCTTTCACCAAATCGGTATCACAGCTGATGCGCTTAGTCGGTCATTCAAGCATTATAAAAATACTTCACCTCTACTAATTTTATTGTCAGTTTGTTATTAACATTTTAGTCTTATACAAGACAATGAACTCAATTCTAGGTATATACGAATATATTAAAATCAGACGGAGCCACGCCACTCGTTACCTATTTTAGCGACAAATATTTTATAATTTAATATCCTTTGTTGTTGTTGATGCTAGCCCGAGATCTGATCAATATTCAAGGAAAATGGTGTTACGAGACAGAGTTTAAATAGACATTGTTCAAAATGCACGGATTCTCGCATTTTTTTCATAAACATCATCGGGAGTCCACTCCACCGAAGGATAAAGACGACAGCAGTAGTGACAGCTGGCTGAGTGCGACTGATTCACATAATGTGTTAAATGACGACACTACGTCAACAGCATCATCAGGTGCTCGGCCTATTCCAATTCAGCCGAGAGGCTCCGGCTCGCGAGCTAGTTCGGGAAGTCCTTATGAATTCGCATACAGTCCCCGCGACCGCTACCCTAACTTTGCCAGTTATATTCGCGATGTTATGGAGAGAGGGTCCCCTTCGCAGCATTACTACACCCATCATCCAGACTACAGACGACAACGAAGCGACGGCGACCGATACCACAGCAGTGTCAACACATATCATACTCCGCGCAATGACTATAGAAATTTTGTATCACCACTTTTTAATGACGCTATGGACGATATACAAGAACACGAATACAGTAAATGTGAGCGATATGGAGAAATTTCCAGCTCAAAATTGAGCCATAGGAATCGTCATGATAATAAAAGTTTTGCTCAAAAGTTAGCCGAAACTATTACGGGGAGCAAAGATCACTGCAAAGAAAAAGATCAACATAAAGATGCGGTGAAGGATAGTAGATATGAAAGGCGAGGGTCAGAGTCAAACGGCAGCGGACATCGTCACAAGCATCATACGATACAAGACTTGATTCGAACGTTTGGGAAAAAAGTGGGGCACTGGCGGCACGAAAGTGGGGAAGGTCGCCGAGGCTCTTGCGCTGTACCGGCAACCAGTACCGACGAGGCTCCTGCTATGGACAGTGAGGAGTTCCGCTCTCGATCCAAGTCTCTCGATGGTGATCACACGCACAAAATTCTAAGGCGACAAGTGCTCGAGGACTGCGGGGCTACCTATCAAATTTTCGATGAAATATTAAGAGAAGGTATTGTATCTAATCATCGCTATAATTTCGCTTTACAGTTTAGATTTCAAATGCCGTTAGCTATAATGCTAACCATGTTTGTAACCATAATCGCATTTAGAAGTAAATTGCTCAGGCACAGTATGGAACGTACTATGAACAAAAGACCGCAGAGCGTATTATCATTACTAAAATCCTCTTATACGGTCGGAGCGCATGAGCGTGTTTAAAATAAATAAATCTTCAACTTCCATTACTATTGTAGTTTGAGGTCATCTTGTTCATCTTATGTCATTAAATTACTATTTATGGGGAAACAAATATTAGTTATCTGATTTAGGTTTGTTCATTTTTGTTTAATTGTACATGCTCGCTCTGATTCGCATTCGATAGGACTTTCACAGCACACTTTCTTGCGGTCGTGTGTATGATGCTGTTGAACGTAACATAACACTGATACGCATTCATTTGATATTCGTTTGAAATTATTATTGGCTGCGATGTCTCGGTAACATCGAGTAACTTCAACGTAAATAAGTTTTCTAGTGGTTATTTTTATAATACTTTCCTTAATAGGCCTTTTAATAATAAACAGGTTAAGTATAACTCAATAATTAATATTTCTACTGTCAGTTCCATCGAGGTCACACTGCAGCGTGCGTGTCGAAAGTTGGGAAAGCTGCATTTAATTCAGTATTAACTTTGTCTATAACTAACACTAATTTCTATATTTGAAGAGGAAATATCATTACCATACTGAACACTAATTAATGTGTGCTTCAATGACGTTTATTATACCAAATTATATTCAGTTGGCGCCGATGCAACGTTGCGTTTATTTTAAAATGGGAGCACGATGCGCTTTGCACGTCATCTGTGAATGACCGCACGAATTATTTTATAATCCATCGGAATGCTATTAACATACACCTGAAAAAGTGTGTCGAAACGATTATTTTTGACAGACAATCGGTACAATATCGATAAACTCTCGAACGATCGACGATGACTATGATTTAACTCCAAGATTCAACGTTACGATAGGCGTTAGAAATTAAAGAGATAATCATCATTTCGATTAATTATTACGGTAATTATAAATTCTTATCGACTGCGAAGCGTGATGTCATTTCAACTTATTCAAGAGATCATCATATGTTATTTTCGATTCGATACAATATCGATACTATTAATCGAAAATGGGAAAGAAAACCATGTTAGAGCTGAAATCCACTCAGTTCTTGACTAGATTATCAAAAGCTTCAGTATTATAAGGCTCGTTTCCACTACTTATACTGAATCACAGTGAGAATAGTAACTTTGTTACTCAGAATAACCTCTTATTAGAATCTGTAGCCTTCTCAAGCTTTGTCTTAATAATATGGCGGCATCCTGTCTTCAACATAAATTGACTGAACTATATTTCAAGTTACGTAAAGACTTGAGGATGGTTCTAGACGTATCTAATTGGTTCAATCTAAATTATGCAGTGCTTGATAGTTTAGAAATAAGCAAACCAATGTAAAATGAACCTATAGTAATATACCTTAAGTATATTCGCTTATATTTGTGAGATGACACACCTTCAAGCTACAAACACCGTGTTTGTTGCTTACCATAATATAATTAATGAATACGATATATATTCATCAGATGAGGTATTTAGAACAAAGAAGATAATTCATTGTTGTAGCGAATATTACCAAATCCCAGTATTAATCAGTCGTTCATTATAGTCCTAAGAATATGGCTTATAATAATAGAGCCGTTGTTCTTCATTATTCACGTGTTAGATAACCTTAACGTCATCTGAACTTGTAATGTCCTGTCTGGATTCCATCTGTCTCGCCCACTGAGGTTCTTGTAAATACTCTTATCTTGGCATCTGTCAACAAAGTGTACATAAGGACGCTGTTGTAGTAAGGTATGACCTTAACCCATTTACTTAGTTTTTATATTTAGTACACATAGTCGTGAATGCCCACATTATAACTCTGGTCCAACACCCCGCTTAACTGAGGATACTGCTCAAAATCTAAAGTATATAAAGAGCGATACCGAGTGAATAGTCATTTAAGTAAGACAAGCTTTTTCGATTTTTTTCCTACTCCAGTATTTTCAAATAGTGGTATGCTTTTTGGGCATATAAACCTACACTATGAATGAATATACGCCCCCTTTTCTCTCTCGAACCAACGCCTTTATAAAACTTCTAGTCGGCTGAATCATGCGCAAGAAAAATGCTCCCACAGTACCACAAAAGGGTATGGAATTGTGAATACCTTTGTAAATATCACACCTTTTCACTACCGACAGTACAGAGGGACGTGTTTTATACGTTGTTTTATAAAAACCAGTTTTTTAACGACTGTTTCTATCCTTAATTCCGAAAGTATTGAGAATAGTAAGTAGGAATTCAGCATTCGTATCGACAACGATAATGACGTCATACAATCGTTTTCCTTGATACTTGCGAAGGCCGCGATGACAATGACTGGAAATAGTCTGATGCTATCTCCAGTTTCTTAGAGCAAACATTTACGAAGTTATTTTTAATTAAGTCCGAACTGAGAAAGGTGAATAGATAGAGCGTCAGTTGGCGATAGAAAAGAAAAAATAGAACTACTTACCTCCTAAATCCAGTTGAATTAAGTGCGACTACCTAGGTTCCTTGGTTGCGAAAATTGTTTTCTATTACTAAATCTACTGGTTTTAATCGCATCGGATTGCCCTATATCCTGAGCTCAGTTTTATTTATTTTTTAATTAGTTTTTCTTGGCTAAGTGTCGACTAGTCGTAATGTTGAACGTTACAGTCAACAATTTTGATAAACGACTTGCAAACCTGTGATTCAATGGCGTTGTTCAGTTAAAGGGCTAGCTGTTTGATCGAACTACTGTTTTAACGAGATGACTGCAACACGTGCTGCATAATGTGTTGATGATAAAGTCAATATAAACTTCGCACTGAAGTCGTTAAATAAGTTTACGATGCCCCCTGTAAAGACAGCATAAAACTTACTCCAAGGCTTGTACTTTCTCAGGTAAAGTTTCTAGCTTAGACTATGTACTATGTAAACGCGTACTTACCACAGATTACTAAACAGTAACTTCGCCCATCAGTTCGAACTAGTCTTAGTTTCAGAAACTACGTTTACTCGTTACCTTGGTCTGGGCTGTCACTCATACATATGTAAATTAGTAGTTACTAAGTAATCTGTAGTTACAGGTAGTCGGAGCCTGAAAGTCTGACAGCCGTTCTTAGCAAAGTTACTCGTCTTATGCATGCTTAGCAACTCGGCGTTCTGATGTGCGGAATACTTGTTTACTGACATCAGAATACTTAGGCCCAAGTTCACTGATAACAAAAACGTGAGTTTTCTTTTCTCTCTTAACTCTTTACTACAAAATTTTAAAATTCAATTTTCAAACTAAACAGTTGTTTCGTTGAGTCTTAGGCGACTAGCCCACAAAGGCTATTGTAATTTTTTTCTTGTAAAGATGTGTTATTATTGTACCTTAATGATATTGTAAATTAAAGTAAATTGCTTTACTAGCTAACTAGTCCTTTGGAATGCATCTCCATCACTGTCGTACAACTGATAAATTAGGAAGACGAAGATGGAATCATTCTAATAAAGTACGTGCATGTAACTGCTATATATTATCTCAACCTTGGCGTCAGTTAAACAGGCATTTGCAGTCATTTTGTGCCCGCAACGAGTACACAGAGTAGTTTATATAAAAAGCCTCAAGATATTGCTTAAAGTAAATCTTACAACGTTACTGAATAATTCCTTGAATTTTGCAAACAGCATTTTCTTTTACTTTTCAAAATTTTCCCAAGAAGTTTGTAAGTAAATTTTCGAAAGAATTATAAATTGTATAATAGATGTAAATGGTATACCTTAATACGGTCATGTTTTCGCGTGAGATTTTCCGACTTTTCACCCGATTTTCACCCCCGATTTCAAACCTTTGATTGAATTTCCCAAAACTCTTGAAGAATGTATTTGAATTATTTATTCGAGTTAATTACTTTTGACAGTTTTCTGGGTTTCTGATGGCATTGGAGGTCACAAACGATTGGATTTGAATATGCAAAAAGTTCTTAATTGATACACGTCTCCGACATAGTACTTTTACGACAGTTTCAGTGTCATTTCAAGTTTTCCCTGAATTTTAAAACGGTTTCTGCTTATAATGAAATCTAAACACTACTTAGTACTTAATTAGAAGAAGCTAAGTATGTCCTCGCATACAATACAAGTTAATTTAAAGTGCATTAACTATAAAAGAAATACCTAATGAAGTAAATTTTCCTATTTTAATAAAACTTCGTTACGTTCATTAATATTGTTCAACTCTGTTTACTATAGCTTAATGAAGCCAATTTAATTGGGATGTGGTGTGAAGGTAATCTGAGGGCACGGCAGTGCCCCAGCCAAGACTCGAGCAAAGCGGGCACGGCCGTACCATCTTTTCTCGAAGCGTTTCGCGGCTATTTCACCCCCCTGTATCTTCCATGTGAACAAAGCTAGGAGTTTAGGTTTTCGATGACCAAGAGTAAGCATTAGAACAAGCTCAGTCTCAAAATTACAAGACATTTGAATAAATAGTTTACGAGTTATGAGCGATCAAAGTTACACCATTTTGTCACTGACTCACTCACTGACCGATCATCAAAAGTCTAAGGTACTTCTAGCAAACTTAGAACCTTCAAATTTGGCACCAAGGTAGGTTATTAGCTACATATAAAGGGAAAATTATAAAAACCTTAAAACTTAATAAAAAAATAGGAAACAAATTTATATTTGCGGTTTTTCAAGAACATTGTGTATGAATTTTGACTGCATTGATAACTTTGTTATTTATTTATGTACAAAATGTTACTATTTGTTTTATTGTGACGTAGTGTGGTATATTGTTATTATGTATTAAATATACATACACATGAATAAAAAAGCTAGGTTAAAATGAAATGAATAATGATAAAATCTTTCATATTAATGCAGTGCGATAAATACTGCATGCTCGCTCGATAGATGGCGTTGTCCTGGTCTAAATCGCGCTATGGTTTCGTTACATAGCTTGGTATAAGTAGTACTTAAAAAAAGTCTAATAATTTCATGTGATAGTGCCATCTATCTTTGAAATTAACCTCTTTAATTCTAAAAGATATTCGATTCGAAAATTCGACGATTTCGAAAAGTTTTTAGTTTATTTAAAAAAAAATGTTTTTTACGTGCTACTTTAGGTGTACATCAAAGACTACAATGTATACACTGTGTACATATTTAGTTACTTGCATGTAAGTTAATTTAATTTGTTAAATACTTAGAAAAAAAGACCTACAAAAAATAAATTAGATCCCACCAAAAACATTAAATGTAAAAAAAAGCCAAGCCTCTACGCAATTCTCCCACCGTAAAAAGTTTTGAGATCGCATAGAAGCCAAGTCCTGTTCAACTTTCTTTGTAATAATAAATCAATATTTTGTGACTATTTCAATAGTTTTGTTCACATTTCAATGATATTGTCTTGGCCATGAGCACAAGTTAAAAGTCGCTCCTTGTAATTATGTGTAAATACCGTTGAATTGATAAATTATACATGGACATGATTTTACGATTGGACTGATTATGGACTGATTGGAATTTGAGATCACCATGGACTAAACATGCGCCATGCTACATAAATGCAGTTCATTGATCTTGGATGATATTGACTGTCGGTCATTAAGTAACAATTGAATAAACTAAAAGTATTTAATTCTGTGATATTAAACTTTATGTTTGATATGCTGTAGTATATTTGTAGTTTATTGTGCTCATGGCCAAGTCAATATTATTGTAATTTGAACAAAACTATTGAAATAGTCACAAAATATTGATTTATTATTACAAAGAAAGTTGAACAGGACTTGGCTTCTATGCGATCTCAAAACTTTTTACGGTGGGAGAATTGCGTAGAGGCTTGGCTTTTTTTTACATTTAATGTTTTTGGTGGGATTTAATTTGTATTCAATAATTACTAGCATTTCTCAACGGAAAAAGCGTCTTTGTTACAGAGATAAATTACATCGCTTGACTGTTCTCGATGAACTGCGTTTTCTTGCGGTTTTACTTGCGAAATCAAGAACATATCATACACTACAAAGTTGGATATCCCTACCCATGTTTGGTGTGAAAGATCAAGTCTGATCTATAAAACTGCTATATTTTTGAGTTAAGAGCGATGAATACCATAAAAGTATTCTTTCAATATAAGCCGTATTCAAATTCCTGGTGCGACAAAAGCAGGCCACTATGACTATTAAGCGTATTTAGAATATCAATTAGGGAACGGTTAATTTAATGATTCAATTAAATGGGTTACTAGGTACACGGAATTTGGACGGGTATAGGTATAGGTACCTGTCACAGAATAAAATCGTTCTATTTTAGACTGTCCGTAAATTTTGATTGGATTTTTTCAGGTTGTCTGTATATTTACATTTCATTCGATTCGATTCCGGATTCGTTTTGCAATATTTTTTTTTACAGATGGTCATAGTTTTTTTAATGTCCAGTTGATAAAAAGAGCAAAAGATTTATTAATGTAGATTTTTGATAGTTTATTTTTTCTGTGTGATTGCTCGTTTCGGATGGTGGTACGAGACAATATTTATTAATGTGTGATTGATGTTGACGTTTATGTGTGCTATAAGTATTGTTTTCCACCTTTCTCTGCAATAAATCCATCAATTCAGTCTTTTATATAAGTTACACATAACGTACACAGGTATGTATTTGTTAGTTATAGGTACAGGCAAAGTTTTAATGCCTAATATTAATTAACTACAAAATCAACGATAAGGTGACTTTGTGTAGAAATGCAAATATTAAACTGGCAGAGCGACTAATCCCTATGGTAGGACTCAATACCGGACTAATTAAAATTTTGCTACATCTTTCATGTTATTTTCAAATAAATCCTTTGACTTTGAATCCATCCTTGGAGAGGGAGTGTGGTTTCGGTCTTTTAGTTTTACTCTAGTCTACCTATTTGAGTGCAAATTGATCAAGATATGTTTCTTGCCATTCAGCGTGGCAATGCAGCCAGCCTTTTGGACCGACTTCTGACAGCGATGCGGATGAATTTTTTGATACATGGTTCCCTTTTTTATTTCTGTAAATATGTAGATTTAATTTAATATATTGAACAGGTAAGCAAACAATTAGAATGCATTAAACAGATAAAGAAACACTGAAACAAAGAAGATAGTTTTATCTGCACCTAGTTCAAAATGCACGCTACCAAAATCGCAGATCGAATCTTGCCAATTTATGAACATAATTGAGATACAATATATCTATACTAATATTATAAAGCTGAAGAGTTTGTTTGTTTGTTTGAACGCGCTAATCTCAGGAACTACTGGTCCGATTTGAAAATTTCTTTCAGTGTTAGATAGCCCATTTATCGAGAAAGGCTATAGGCTACTTTTTATCCCGGTACGGGAAGTAGTTTCCACGGGATGCGGGTGAAACCGCTGGCAGAAGCTAGTCTTACTATAAAGTTACTAGATGCAGTAACGGCTGCCTAATTAATAAGGTTAAAATGTACATCAGTGTATTCTTGAACAAGTGGCTGGATAACTAACGACATTATACCATAGAGCTAGCCTTGATAGATACTGTTATTGTCTATGTTGTAAAGAAAACTACGATTAATTCTTTCGTGATGCTGTGAAAAGTATGTTTATCATCCTACTTACTTATATTATAAATGCGAAAGTAACTCTGTCTATCTGTCTGTCTGTTACGCTTTCACGTCTAAACCACTGAACTGATTTTAATGAAATTTGGTACAGAGATAGAGTTGACCTTGAGAAAGAACATAGGATAGTTTTTATCCCGGATTTTTGAAGAGTTCCCTTGGTAACACGATATAACCGAACTCCACGCGGGCGAGGCCGCGGGCGGAAGCTAGTAGGCTATATTTTAACTGTTTTTTAGGTCTAATTTTCTTTGCATATTTATTTTTATAGAGAAAGACTAAATAGGAGATTGCTTTTCTTCATTTATTTATCTAATAACGGCTTAATGGCGAAGGTTAGAGCCTCTATAGATTCCACGATCTTGTTGGAAGTTTTTTCAAATCTAGGCTGTACTGTGAAACTTCAGTCAGTTCTTCAAAATGTTTGTTGATATTTCTACTAGGTAAGACTAGTCGTGATCAGACCTTTAGTCTTATTTTGATCTTTATATAACATATTATTATATTACCTACTAAAAAAGTGTTTAACCTAGGTGAGATTACTACTAACGATATTCAGTTAGAATCTATCTTAATGAAGTTATGTGCGTAAAACGAAACGTAAACAAATTCTGATGACCAATTCCGTCAATGAACTGGCCTTAGATTTTTTAGGTTTTTACTCCTCAAAATCTCAACGAGCTCCCATTGATATTGCATGGGTAATTACAAAAAAAAACATTCAGACGGTTCCAGTAATTAACAAAACGACAGATGTAATGACGGTTTCCCGAAAACCGTAATGACGCTTGATATAGGTGGTACTGCGTTCTTGACAGTTTTATTTGGTCATTTCCAACGTACTTTTGCGTCGAAAACTGGAGTATAATAAGTTAGGCGTGTATATCTGTGTCTGGCATCGATTTCCTCCCTTTTGTGTCCTAGCCTAGGTTTCTTATAAAAGCAAATGGAGTAAAGTAAAATACAATTTCCGATGTCATCAACAAGCCAGTATTGTTTCCTGTACTTTAAATTAGAATATCGGAAATGTATTTCCCAGTTTCTGCCGGTGAACTTTGAGAAACAATCGTGCCTTTATAAAATAGACTAAGTCAGAGGAAACGAAGACCTATATTTTACCTGGATGAGCCATTTTCTTTTTTTCTGCAAAGGAAACTCTCTGCTTTATACATCAATAAATATTGGCAGGTAATATCCACGGGGGTTTGCTTTGCAGTTTCTTTTAAGGTCATAGATACAAACGGAAATATGTTATTGCTTTCAATTTTTGGAGTATCCATTTAACTTTGACATTTAACTTGGGTACGCTCCCAGTTGACAGCGATGGGGATGAATTTTTTGACGCTTTTTAGATATTATAGTGTTTTTTTTACTGTTTTATTAGGATAGTTTTTTTTTTGTTTTTGTTGTAAATATGTATGTAAATAACTATGTAAATAAAACTTAATAAAATATTTAGAGTCATGTTTTTTTAAAATGCGTCATGCGCTGCTGAAACTCGATATTGTTTGTCCAATCATGTATTGTGAGGAGGAATACTCTAGTAACTTTACTATCAGATGGTTGGATTTATATTCGCATTAGTTATAAATAACATTAGTATGGATTACACTATCTATGATCACGACGTTCGCGTACGGTCATGTTTACTAAAATATCATCTCCTCATAGCTATTTAGGTAAACAAACTTCAAGGAGCACTATGAAAACTAGCCGCCGACTGCAACTGCCGATCGCACTTGCAGCGACTGCATGAAATCGGTCTATATCTAATAGCGACTGCACGTGCTGCTGCCGCTTCGATCCAAAACGGTTTCATGTAGATACATACAAAACAGTGCAGCTGCGGACGATTTGTCGGCAGTTGCAGTCGGCAGCTCGCATTCAAAACGTTCCTTTACAATAACAAAAATGATCACGCCATCTTACTATCTATTATGTACTCAATTAATGAGAATACAAAAAAACGATTTATGAAAATCCAACAACTGGTAGGTAACAAATATTTTCTTCAACAAAATCCGACGTAAGGTCTTATCAGATAAATTATGAAAGGGTCGTCCTTTATAAATATGGACATACCTAATAAGCAAGGACACAATCCTTAAAGGGTTTAATATAGAATCCTATTTATAGCCTTTGTCAGTACAATAGACGTCGACAATAGGTCATAAAAGGCTGGCAGACGATTATAGCCTCAATTATGGGGACATAAAGCCCAATATCGCATTCACTATAATGCTTATTCGTTTATCAATAGAGTTCAGTGTTATTAGTACGGTCTAACCTCTACCGGTTTCGAGTCATGACTGCTCAGAACTTATTAGGTTAGGTTAGTACCTACCTGTATGTAGGTACGTCTTCTTTGTATCGAAAGGACGAATGTTTATGTTTTGTAAATTAATTAGCTAGCGTATTTAAGTATGTTTAACAAAAAATTCTATTAATGCAATAATTACATATTAAGTAGTTCTTTAGATTATACGAGCTGATCCGCGGATTCACCCACGTTCCGTGGGAACTACTGGCCTACTTACCGGGATATTATTTATATATTACATAATATTATGAAACCTTAATAGATTTTTAAAGTTCAGCTGATGCAAGAATTGACATTTAGATAGGTAGTTATTTATAGACTCGCGCAGGGTTTGACATTAGAAATTAGGGTTTCCTTCAACCAAAATAATGCTCCATAACTTACTTCCATGTTTCTTAACAGTTCTGATCAATGCAACAATGCGGTAATAAAAATTCTTCTTAATCATGTCAGCGATTGAGACACGCTTGGCTTGATAGTAAGACTGCGATAACTTGCTGATAACCCGACGAGTCATAACTGCACTTGAGGCACCCAAACCTCAATACTTTATATGTTGATGCACTGATAAAATGAATACAATGTTTTGAGTATTTTTTTCCACGTAGCCAAATTTAATTCCCAGAAGAAGCTTCATCATCATCAATTCTCTGTGGCCTAGTGGGTAAAGTACCAACCTCTTAAGTAGGAGTGTGTGGGTTTAGTCTCACCAAGGCGTATTGGGTTGCCCGGGTAACTGAGTTGAGGAGGACAGAAAGGCAGTCGCTCCTTGTAAAGCACTGGTACTCAGCAGCATTTGATTAGACAGGCAGCCGACCCCAACATAGTTGGGAAAAGGCACACACTAGTTGGGAGTTGGAGAACATCATCATATCAGGCAATTGCTGTCCACTGCTGAACGTAGGCAGATTTGAAGAAGGTGACAGGGATGGTGCGAGCTGCCCATCACTGGGATGGTTAGCGTTCCTTGAGGGTAGACTACGTTCATCAGTAGAAGCTTACAATTTACAAAATAACAGCTGGAACTCACATCAGTTAAAATATTCATAAAGTGATGGGATACTTAACTAACTTTATTTTTATTAACAAAAGCAATGAGCGATATTATAAGTTTGAATATACGATTTAGCGTTAACGTTAAAGTTAAAAAGAGTTTTACAACTTGAAAATAGTATTACTACCGTTTCTCTTTATAGTAATAATTTCCCGTGTGTACCAGATTTTACTGCAAAACCTATTAGCACTAAAACATATAATTAAATTGACCTAATTAAATGACTCGAGTGTGGGACCGTGAGTCAATGGCAGAATATTAACTAGTATAATCAGCATGCTAATTAGCTACTTCACTAAAATAAGCACATTTTTTTTCCATGGAATTTCTAGCCAACTCTTCGACATGAGACCAAGTCTTTGGAACCGTGCAACTAGTGTGACGTTTCATAAGAGTCTGCTAAAGGTCTATTTGAAATAAAAACTTTTGACTTTGACAACTAAGTATAACGATAGCCGAAGAACCATAACCAATCTTCAAATTACCGTGTGGTCGTGTAACGGTGGTTTGTGGCTTGATTAACTCTATAGAGGTATTTATAAATAGTGCAACCCACCTTTGGTCTCTTCGTACCTTTGGCTCCGCAAATCTTCTAAGCGACTCCTGTAGCACAAAACAAAACGCAACTCAATTAATAGGTCAACATACATTTCTCAAGAGTAAGATATGCAAAGTATTTCCCAGGAACAAATGAAAACTGTAATTTCAAAGTCCTTTTTGCACCACATTGAACTGCACATTGCAGCCACCTATTACCAAAATATTTCATAATAAACAAGTTGTTAAATGTCACTAAAACCAATAGACTGGAAGAAAAGTATAAAATATATCACGTTTAAGGCGATAAAGTACTCAGAAATTGTGTGTGACTACTTTTCTTAACTTTGAGCAGACAACAACGTAATCCCACTGACAACATCAGCTTTGTGTAAACAACATTTGTTGCGTTTTAAATTCCCTTTTGTCCATTGTTGAACTATACTTTAATGCCTACACATAAAATACAAGCAGATTTAAACGCGTTTTCTCTCGCCATGTGGGATCAATTCAAACACTATTATGTTGTATCAGGCCTAGATTGATCACTTGATCAGCTTCGAGATTGTTCGAAGAGTTACCGTGGCTCTGGTATAAAAGGGCTTAAGAAGGGACATGGTGGGTGTATGGCCGTTTTCACCAACATTCTCTTAACGTTTCCCTAAGTGTAACTTAGAATTAGGGCTCCCCCAATAACAAAGGTTATAAGGGACACTTATGGTCGCTGCACACAGCGGGCGGGGCGCGACGGGACGGGACGGCGACGCGACGCTGAGCAGTTGTAATGTACTAGATATTACGGACGACATCACACAGAGCCGTCCCGCTCGGCGCGACGCGACGCGACGATCTAGTACATTGCGTCGCGTCGCCGTCCCGTCCCGCCGCGCCGCGCCCGCTGTGTGCAGAGACCATTAAACTTTGGTGAAAACGAAATTCGTATTAAGTGTTCTTAGATGTTCTTGGGGGTCCCTAAATTTAGGTATTTGTTGGTGAAAATGTGCATTAATTAGTCAGTAAGGGTCTGATTCTCCGCAGCTCCGCTGGGGCAGTGTGATGATTAATATAATAAAATAAAGCTTCAGCTACAACATAAACATACATTTTCCTTAACGACTGTTATTTACGAATCTAACATTTGGATTCATAGTAAACAGTTGTTTTAAGAAAAACAGACACCATATTTGCAAAAAAAAATGATGACAAAAATGATGTTTTTTTATAGTGTCTCAATCAATTTCGTGTTACGGCGAAAGTGACGTAAGAATTACTTAAATGTTGTGGATGAACTTGGGCCTTTATCTTCGTTCAGTTTTTTTGTGCCTAGCAACAGAGGCGACTCTTTCTTATTTGTCAAATAGACAAGGTCACCTTGAAAGGGTTCATAGTAATTAAGAAGAATTGTTAATATTCTGAGTGTCTCGTTTTTGATGTAACGTGGCCATTAATGAAATGATATTATGTATTCTATGGGAGGCTCCGAAAATATTATGAATTTACAACGTTTGTAAGAAAACTAGTTGTTCCATATGGTTTTATCCGCGTTCTGAGGTAACTAGTTCCTGCAATCAGGTAAAAGTAGGCCTTCCTCGATAAATGAGCTATCTTACACAGAAAGATCTTTTGAAACAGAACCAGTGATTTCTGAGAAGCAAACTTCGGCTTTATGACATTAGTACACATGTAAATTAATTCAGGTGACAGGTTTAACTTCTAAGTAAGATCTATTGTCCAATTACTCGCGCAATCTACATCTCGACCCGCTTTTCCTCCACATGTTAGTTTCTGAGATAATCTAATGTATAAGTTATTTCATTTCGCTAATAGCGTCTTAAATAACTAGCTATAATCAATAACTAGCTACCGTAGCCGAGTTATTTTGTTATGCAATCGTTTCGATACGGTAGCGTAATTTAAAAACAATAACAATCCTACCGACCTAGACTTATCGACTGTTTATGGGTCCGAAGTCTTATGAATAATCAGTTAATGCGTTCAGTGTTAAAATTAGGTCACAAAATATTGTAATACAGACGGAAAATAAAGTTTGACAAATTCATTAGTGACACTCACATGGCCTGCGGGTGCCGGGGGTTTACACGTATGCGAGGAACAGGGTAAACTGACAGTACTGTCAATGGTGGATTATCACCATGCGCCTTAGTATATACCTACTAACCCATAATTTTCTTCAGTAGTATACACTGAATAGTAAATACGAGTACGTTACACGTATATACTACGTACACGTATATACCTAACATTTTTATATTTTTATTTACATTCATGTCCCTCGCACATACGTGTAGACCAAATGTGTGTCACTAACAAATTTGCCAGGCTATACCTATATTTCTCTGAAGTGTCATAAAAAGAGGGCAAAATAACTTTAAAACCTAAAACCACTCTTTTCTTGAAAGCAGTGGCGTTTACTTACTGTCGTTAAACTTCTATGACGTCAGCTTCAATGACGTTTTTGATTACCTACTCTTAACAGCTGGGTTTTATGCCAATCGTAGTTTTAATGGCACTTTTAGCATAGTGAAAGTATGCTTACGTATACCTAGTACCTCCCTGTCCTGTTATTGTCCTTGAAATCTTGGTTCCTGTACGTTCTTGATACGTACGTACGTGTACGTGTTCGTTCGTTCGTTGTTTGCTCTTATAATGGCTGCTAATTACTGCGGTCATGAGTGACTCAACTTCAGTTTGCTTGAGAATAGTAATCTCAAAGGATTTCTTTGTCAAAATCTCGTGGTAATTAAGACACATTTAAAGCGTTCAATTTTAAATCAAATAATGTTACAGGTAAAGGTCTTCTCAATTTCATGTTCCTTTGATACAGTCGAATATGCTGTAATAGTAAAAATATATGATCTATTCAAAGCATAATTTGGGAGAGTTATTGTGGCATAACCGCTGTCATCCCACGTATGTATGAGCCAATTTGTTCAATGGACGGCTATCGGCTCCGCTAGCAGTGAAATACAAGAATACACGTTACTAGGCAATATTCCTTCTGTGAAATATTTCCTACTATGTTTGCTTGTTGATTTAGGTCCCAGACTTACGTAGGGGTAAAATGGTGGAAATGGTAGAAAAAATGCTAATGAGAAATTATGAGACTTCGCACAATTTTATAAATCTTGGCTAGTCTACAAATGAGCAGAAGTTCCAACGTGAAAAGTGATCGTCATATTCTCCAATTGGAGAATATGACGATCACAGTCAGCTTTGCCAACAAATCCTTGACGACAGCAGAATTAATACTTTATTTTAATCTCTTTTAACCGTCTTACCAAAGCGGATTAGGTCCTCAATTCGGATGTTTGATTTTATTTTTAAATACTTTATTTATTTGTTTCATCGATTGTTTCTTTCTTTCCCAGGGGCTCAACTCCGTAGAGCGGCATCCCAGGATGCGGAGAAGCGTCGGTCATCACTAGGCCATGTGCCCACCGCACGTCACAGGGGGTCAGATGCTTTCCTGGACCCCCATCATGCTGCCATGCTGTTCCGAGACTCTCGGGGGGTAAGTACCATATATACGGAGCTATATCCTATTCATGGAGCCATGAGCCAAATGGTAAACAAATAAAAAGGGTTCTTTATAAGTCACGATTGTAGTAATGAACATATTTTATAAAAATAACTACGGAAGTAATACACTGACTACATTAGAAATGATATTTTAGAACGATATCTGTAGAACTTATGCAATCCTTTCAGACGTATTTGAAATCAAATATAATAAACTAGCTTCTGCCAGCGGTTTCACCCGCATCCCGTGGGAACTACTTCCCGTACCGGGATAAAAAGTAGACTATAGCCTTCCTCGATAAATGGGCTATCTAACACTGAAAGAAATTTTCAAATCGGACCAGTAGTTCCTGAGATTAGCGCGTTCAAACAAACAAACAAACAAACAAACTCTTCAGCTTTATAATATTAGTATAGATGCCGTAAATTATTTTATTATTTTTAATGAAATATGTATTAAACCGTTTACATGTAAAAGAACCTAGAAGACTTGACTGTCAAACATAACTATACCCTACTAAATTGTAGACCACAGATACTGCGAACATTTTACATAAAAATGTGACGTTTTGTCATCGGTCGGGTTATACCCGCCATCTTGAAAAAGTGTCATTCTTTGTTTACATTTTGGCTCACGGCTCGGTAAATAGAGTATAGTAACGTTCCTCTTCCCATGAACACCCACATTTGGCGCGCTACTTTTTAGGAGATTTTGCATTATGAAATCTCCGCTCGTCATTTTGTTCTCTATGGAAACACCCATATTCTTCATCATTCACAAATTCGTGAATCGAAACCCGGCGTGGTAGATTCACTAAAGCTCTATCAGCTCGTCAATATCGTGATATTTGAATCTAATTACGAAATGGATGGTTATCAAGGGATATCTTGTTGCCCAGACAATATAAATAGATAGGCAATCGTTCCGTGTGAAATACTGGAATTCTGCACCTGGCTAAACTCGAAACTGACCATAACGTGGTTGAATCTGCGAAGTGTTATGTAGGTAATCAGATTGTAGAACTAAATACACGTCTATCTAGAAAGAAAGAAAAAAATGGCACAACACAAGACAACACACAAATAGGTAGAAAAAGTACATGATAAAAAAAATGTGTGTGCCGAATAGTAATCTAACGTATACAGGATATATATTGCCACCTTTACCACATTTTATATGCCATAATTCATTCTCACGTAGGTAGGACACCTACATAGAAATCCTAAATGTCTGTTTCAGTGCTTGCCATTTCCACCCCCTTAACGCGGTCTACATAGGTCATGTTACTTAAGCCATATAGAGCCTATATCAATTGCATAATTAATGTACCTGCTTCCATGTATTAGTAATTTCTCAATTACTTACCAACCGTGGAATTGAATTACGAGTATGTAGTAAAATATGCATATGGTTATAAAAAGTACTAACATTTATTTTGTTATGAAAATCTAGGAATTCCGTTTTATCATTCACTTTATAAGCTACAGTTTGTAAATAAAAATTCCGATAACAAATGTGAATAAAAACGTTAATCGTCTAATAGTAGCATGTGTATTTTTTTGGTTTAGCACATTTTTTGCAGACGATCATGAATTATCGAGCACTATATAAGTGCGAAACGTTAAATGGGAACGCTAAAATTATTGCGTCTGAAGTTAGCAGACCATTAGTCAGGATTAAGCAGTTGTATGGAAATAGGTGTAGAAGTCGTGGTGGCCTAGTGGGTAAAGAACCAACCTCTCGAGTATGAGGGTGTGGGTTCGATTCCAGGTCAGGCAAGTACCAATGCAACTTTTCTAAGTTTGTATGTACTTTCTAAGTAATCTTAGACACCAATGGCTGATAAAAAGGTGAAGAAAAACATCTTGAGGAAACCTGGACTATATAGTCTGAAATCACCAACCCGCATTGAGCAAGCGTGGTGATTAATGCTCCATCCTTCTCCGTGTGAGAGGAGGCCTGTGCCCAGCAGTGGGACGATAAAAAAAAAAAAAAAAAAAAAAAAAAAAAAAAGGCTGTAACAGTAACAGTAACAATATGGAAATAGGAAAGATTAAACAAATATGAGTCATATCACCATGGTTATAAAGTCGAATATTAAAAGGCGTGGATTGCGATATAAGAACAATGTTAAAGACCAACACAAAAGGGTCGGAAAGTACATATCGATTGGATTCCCGCTATGATTACGCTCGAGTACATAACTGTTTAAAATGTATATGGAAAACGAGGATTTACTCTGAGATTGTGACATTGAAAAGCCCTTACATATTCACTATAAGTACTATTTCATAGTAGGCCACATAGAAGAACAATGTTTAAATCCAGTCTCTAATCTTTGCACGCTCCCCTACGAATATCAGTTCCCCTCCCCTCCATATATTTACAAGGCCATATAGCGTTTGCCGACCAGCCGTCTCCTAACCAGTCTGCCTAGCGTCCTTCATAACTCGCCATATACCTATGTCTAGCTATATGAGCTTCTTGATAGCGCGTGTTTATATCATCCGATCCGATGTTGGTGTTGGATGACTGTAACCGGGCTCCGATAACCGGCCCATGTGCTGTTTTCACATATTTTATTTCCGACAAAATCGCTCCTATTCAGCCGTTTGCTCGAAAACTTCGCTACAACAGTTTTTGGAATCTGTACATTATAAAGCTGATTAGTTTGTTTGTTTGTTTGAAAACGCTAATGTCAGGAACTACTGCTCCGATTTTAAAAATGCTTTCAGTGTTAGATAGTCCATTTATCGAGGAAGGCTACAGGCTACTTTTTATCCGGATTCGTGCAGAGGTTGACTCGGGATGCGGGTGAAACTGCACTTAAAGAAAATATCGTCTGTTAGCTGACGGGCTTCCGATGGTGCTTACCCATTGGTCTTGACTCCAATACCAGGCTGGACAGTATGAAATACTGACACATATTTCATTCACTTCTTTTGATATCGGATCGGATGTTCTAAAACCGCTTTCAAACTCAAACAAATAAACATTTCAAATATCATTGTTTATTAGTTACAGTGTCACGATCCACTTGACAAACGTGTCTAATCTAATATGTACCGGAGTATTGTTATTTCTAATGGCCGCCTAAGTACCTGTAATTACAACCGCAGTAATCAGTACTTACACTTGGCACAATTACTCGGTTACTTATTAGCAATGCACGTATTATTTTATAACTGCTATTTCGTTGATAGTGTCTTCAGTCGACCATTGACACGTTTTTTTACTTCAACTCCCGTACGAATATGCTGATGGTATGTTTACTTAACTGATTTGTGAAGGTTGTCTGTACCTGTTAGTAAATTTTCGCGTTATCTTGACAGGTCAATTATAACTTTCTAACTACCTTATCTGGTTTGTTCGTTTTGTTTTTCACCCTTATAAAATCGGCTGTCCGCCTGACTGTCTGTGCGTCAGTCTGTCACAATCTTTTATTTGGAAAATGCATTAAACTAGCGATTTGTTAAACATTACACTCTCGGGTATATGTTCCCATGAAGTTTGAAAGAATTAAACTACAAGTTTTTGTATAAAAAGACAATCTTTTATTCCAAAAAATAACATGTTTAGTATTCTTGACGATCCGGACAGTGTCCGGTTTTTCTTACAGCCCTCGCCTTTTTTAATTAGAAACACAGTTTCAAATAATATTGCTTATCCGATTTAGGATCGATTGTGCCAATGTGAATCAGTCAGTGGCGCTATCTATTTATTATTGGCTGATTTTCAGCTGGTTGTAACAGTTCTAAGATACCAGTCTAGGTGGCGCTGCTTAAAACAAAAGAAATACAGATATTGTGGAAAACTTTTTAACAATACACTTACTTTTCATGAAGTACCCATCCCTTTTTAATTTCCTTGCGAAGCGTACTCAAAAAAAATGACCACTTCACAAAAATAATGATACTAATTAAAATGTCTGAGTGAGCAAGCTTTTTGTGTTTCTATGGCTTCATTTAATTGGTTTTTGTTATCTCGCCATTGGGGTTGATAACTTTCAAACTAGGGCCACTTGTAACAAATTTTGTATAACTAGCCAACTTTTGGTTAGGCTGCCTGCAGTGTTGCGAACCACTCGAAACTGGAAGAGACGTAAAGTGGTTTGTGTTATAATGACATGCGCTCGTCATATTCCCAGCGCTGACTGTATTGAGGTCGCTTCCAGTCTAGCCGGGTGATGTAGGACATCAGTGTTTTGTATCTCATCTATACATCAGTATCGTCTTGTTACTGATTTTACTACTTCCCATAAAGTGTTTTGAACTAACTTGATGCACTTGTCCGACTTGAAGTCGAATGACGTCTTTCGTGTCCACATTTCCCCAAGGAACTACTCTCCGAACCAAGGAAAAATAGCCGATATGTTATTCTTAAATATGCTATATTACTAACAAGCTCTATCAAAATTCATTCAGCAGTTATTTGCCAGAAAAAGGAAGGAAACATCCTTTCAAACATTCAAACAAACTTTCGCGTTTTTAATATCAGAGCAGTAATAATAGTAAGAGATAGTGATTCTATTAAATTACATAGTAAGAGTCTATAGATAAAATGGTTGATCAATGAGAAGCCACTAGCGAAGCCACCGCAGATCGCATCTAGCATTGATCAATCTAATCTTCTGCTATTACGGGCCCAAGAGGCTCTTTTTATACTCGTGTTACTAGAGGTCACGAATACATTTACTACGGGTCATGGCTCAAGCTTTTATGCCCCAGATGTTCTGATTAAAACTGTCTGAAGACTGCGGAACTGCCCATGTAGTCCTTACTAGTATAAGCTCGTTTATTTCTTACGTTTTATCACTTAAAAGACTGAACTGATTGAGATGAAATGTCGTATGGAGATGGTGGTACCTTGGAGACGCAGACAGGCTACTATTTTCGTATCGTTTTTATTAACTTTTTTCTGTGTGAGGAACGTAGCTCCCTCGAGAAATCTACCTAGTGATAATATGAAACGGTAGTACCGATGTTCGGTTATAAATAAATGTCTCCCCCTTCGGCCTTCAAAAGTTTGTCCATTCATTTGATGCCCTCGTAACCCGTATGGGATTGTGATTTATGTATGAGCTCGATAAAAATACATGTATGAATGATACTCATATTTTAAGCGCTGTGTTTTCCAAAGAGATGATTGGAAATCCATCTAATCTATCGGTGATTAGTCTCATTTCAAAGAATGTGTAGCCATACAGACATACGTGCAATCATAACTGGAATATCTATACTAATATTATAAAGCTGAAAAGTTTGTTTGTTTGAACGCACTAATCTCAGGAACTACTGATCCGATTTGAAAATTTCTTTCAGTGTTAGATAGCCCATTTATCGAGGAAGGCTATAGGCTACCTTTTATCCCGGTACGGGAAGTAGTTCCCACGGGATGCGGGTGAAACCATATGAAATAAAGAAAATGACTTTGACTTTGATTTTGACTCGGATCTAATTTAATGTTTTCTTATTTCAGTTGCCGGTGGCGGATCCATTTTTGGACAAAGTCAACCTTTCCGACTTAGGTAAGTTCTACCCTACTTTTTATTTTATATGAAAATTAAATATCATGTTTTACTACTTCGTTTAAATACGTAATATAAACTGCAGAGCAAAATAAAAATAATGGGTTTTTCTCACAACTCAGACTTAGATTATATGAACTAATAAGCTGGTTAAAAGCTCGAACTAATCTTGGGTTTTGTGCATTTTTTTAATATTTTCCTACACTCTGATTTTCTATTCCAAGAAAATTATTGAAGATTAATTTTCATCCTATTCTTTAATAATAATTAAAGCTTCTGTGAACTGATTATTTTCTAATCATTCTTTGAAATATTCATTTTACCACTTCATCATCATCATCATCATCATCATCTCAGCCATAGGACGTCCACTGCTGAACATAGGCCTCCCCCTTAAATCTCCACTTGTATGTCACTAATTAAAGAACAATAGAAAATCAATTGTGTCTCGCGTATATCTGCGCTCCGACGTACAACGGAAATCAGAATATTAAAAATTACGGTTTAATACCTTCTTTTTCTATCCTTATGATTCACTTACACATTTTCAAAAATATTAATACTCAAATCTCAAACATATTAAATGTACCTGTTATGTACGGTATCTACGTTGAAATGACCTAATTAACTAGCCACATTTATAATAGTTAAACAAACAAACAGTAGTATGTCGCTGGCTAACATTAATGGTAACCGTTTTACTGCAATATAGAAATTAGTTTATTTTACCCACACTCGCTCTATTTGATCGCCGTTTCATAAGAGCAATTAAAATGTTAATATACGTTGACCAAGTGCAACATACAATTTTGAACTGAGTATTAGAAGTAATTAGGTGATATAACGTTGTAAATAAATGACAAGTTTTTTTACTTTACAAGTGCTCGCTATTTTACTACCGACATTAAGGGGCTGAATGCCGAAATTGGCTTGTCTCAAACAATTTTTTCGCTAAATCTATACAGATTTTAACGGCGAAAAAAAAAATATATAATTTTGAACATATTTCTGAGAACCCTGTTTATTTCAAAACACAAAAGTTTTCTCGATACAAAAAAAATTAAACTTACCTCTAAAATGATCTTCCAACAAAAATATCTGTATTACTTATCAACGTACATTGATAAAATTTGCAGCATTAAGGAGTCCATAATGTAATTACAAAACTTAGTTAATTTTTATTTTTGATTACTCAACTCATTTTAAAGCTATTAATTTATATGTATGTTACGAACGTTACGAACGTCCGTCGCGTCAACAGGCTTCTCTCTCTCTCTTTGTCTCTCAAACGTATTTTAAGTACGCGAGAGAAAGAGAGTTTTTTGGGTCCTTTCAGCCTCTTAATAGCGGCTTAAATTAGATGTAATAAGTAAGATTATAATTAGATAAACAATACATTATCGGTATTATGCTTGTGGAATAACGAATTCGACATTCATAACGAAACACAAAATGCATTTTTTTTTATGAATCATCATCATCAAATCGTCCAATTGCCGTCCACTACTGAACGTAGGCCTCCTCCAACGAACGCCAACCATCCCGATCATCTCAATCTTCAAATACACCAACTTCGATGTAATGCATTCATTACAAAATTTCGACATTACATAAAAAGAAGTCCCATAACATTATTTTATCTGATAGTCAACAATACTAGTCCGTTCTGGTCATATAAAATTTTACGATACTTTTGATATAGCGATTAATACTCTGTTTTATCGCAAACTCAACGGTTTTACTCAACATTTTGTAATAACATTTGGACAGCAACACTTCTTGTAAACTTAAAATTGTCTATTAAATTAAAATGTGTAAAGTGTTGGTGTAATGTGGATTTCTAATTGGCACAGTGATGACGTTAGATATGATTATTTGTCTATGTCGTAGGAAATGTTTGTGGCTTGAAGGTATTTAATATCATATTACATAAATTATGTAGGTATAGTTATACTGTTGCATTTTGCCGATTCAAGTTTTAGTTAAGTCATGTATTTAAAGTTCTTGTCTGGGGAAATAGTACCTATATTGATTCACATCGGATTACGAAAAAAAAATTACATCCGAAATCCCATTTTGGATTCTTTTGCAAGACATGATATCAACTGTCAAAAGACGTCTCTGAAAGAACGAGGCTTGACGGTAACGTATCTATATTTTTCTATTGTCTGAAATCAGCAATTCAGCAAGCTTGTAAGACGCTTCCTTCCAAAACGATTCAATATATTGGTCCTTTCGGGCCAATACCAAAGCGATTTTATGTCCAATATCTACTGTTCTTTTTAAAAAAACGCGATCTACGGCACCAACGAATGGCACAACCTCCAACATCACCGGGAACTCAATTTGTCTGCGGACGTTGCGACCGGCGATGTCGCTCCCGTATAGGCCTTGTTAGCCATCAGCGCAAGTGCCAAAGCCAAACCAATTGTAACGGATGCAGCTTTAATCATCTTTTTTAGATACTATCAGGCCATAGTAGTAGTAGTTTTTACTGAAAACAACGAAGTTCGTTCGAAAATTGATGAAGTTCTCATAAACTGTTCAGTAGCAGAAGTAAAGAGTATACAGAGTAGGTCATAAATAATGATTGCATCGTTAACTGTCCTAGCTAGGTTTACATCTAGTTTCCATTGTGCAATTAATAGCCCGCCATTATTTCTGAATGCGTAAACAAAGTGCAATATGTATGTACGTGCATACGTTGGGATATAGGTACTTTGCATGTAATTTTTAATTTATTTAATGCAATTGTTGTGTCAGATTGGTTACTTTCTAGTTTTATTTATGTTTTGAATTTGATACGCTTTCCTCCCAAATTGATTTTACTGAAATGGAATGGTGTTTAAATAACTACCAATACGTGAATAAAAATCCTGATATGTTATAATAAATATGTCAAGAGTTAAATATTATAATATAAATATTTATGAACTAAATAAAATTGAAGATCAACGGACGCGCGACTTCCGTATGTTGACTGGCATGCTCATTTTTAGTGTTCTAAACATAGAGCGGCGACTACTGAGACCCGACTAAACAGCGTCACGCCGTCTTTCAGTACTATAGCATGTAAAGATGTGTACTGTAGCAAATACGACGTAAATAACCATGAAAAAGGGCTCTGCAGGTGTGGTACATTTGTTATTTTCCTTATTTGGATAAAAACGCCATGTGAAAACCGTGCTTCTTCCGCGTTTTTGACGAATTGATTATCACATGAACGAGTGCGTTGGACATAACCAGATTGGACAACATGATCCTATTACTCCGGCACATGATAAACACAAAGTATTTCTCCGAAAAGATCAAAGCCAAATCAAATCGAGCAACTGTATTCATTCGTTCGAATTTCCCTGAAATTCACTCTACGAAAATGATAAAAGACAGCCTATTGAATCAAGAAGAGCGAAGCTGAAGTGTCGAATACACTGTTGAAACGTCGGAGACGCTCAGTTGTGTAAAGCGGTGATGCACTGTGGTCGCATCGGGCTGGCGGGGCAGACGGCCAAGGATCGACGTAGGGGCGGGCGCGGCGCTGGCGGTGTCAAGTTCGCGCGACTCCCGGCGTGGCGCGCTTATAATTAGCAGTGAGCCGTGGGAGGCGCGCCGGGCCGCACCGAGAGGCGGCGGGCGATGCGCCGCCCTGGCCCCGCGCATGCTGCGCTTACACTACTTCTCGGACAACCCCGCGCTCGCCGCCGAAGACCCCGACGAGTCCGTCTACTCCATCGAGCTCATCAAGGAGTTCGAAGCCGTCGGTCGCGCCTGGAAGGCGTTCCTAGCTGACTGGCTCCTCAAAGGTTGTTTATGTCCGGCTTGTTTATGTCACCCACGCCACTCTTGGGCAATTGCCTGTTGATGTTTGCGTTTGTTTGTGACAGTGACGACTCACATTCACTCTGTACTCTAGTGATATCTATCTAGGCAGTGCTACTTCGAATTATCCTCTTTCCAACAGATGCTTTATCTTAACCTCTGTTAATGATGTTTTGGTTGGCAGGTAAACTGTTTGAATTATTAGTCGCTTAGTGTTTATAGTGACAGGTCGAGTAAGAACTGAATTTCCTGCTTTCTCTTCAAGATATTATTCAAGTTATATGCGTTTGTTTAATGTAAATATTGACACGTTCTCGTGTCACTATCCAGTTCTGAGACGGTGAGTGTCAGTGATGAATGAAAAGTGGTTTATTGTTGGAAGCAGTTATAATTATCTCATTGAACAAATTAATTTATTTAGGTTTAGAGCTCATTATCTTTTTGAATAATAATTCCGAAGCCGTAGTTCAAGTCAAAGAATAGTTATACATTCAAGTCCAAATCACAGTCATTATTTCCGACCGATTTGCAAATTCAGCTGTTACCGTGACTTCACAAATACAGTCCACTTGAGGTTAACGATGACGTCACGTCCTCACCGGCGCGAGCGCAACGCAACAGCAATGAGCGTAAATAAACAAATAGGCATCAGTATCCAACATCTATTGAATACTATTTGCATAGTAACGGGTCTGGCTAAAATTCACACATTAGATTTTTTTTTTCATTCTCAGAGTTTTTTGAATAATAGACGATAATTGTGGCTGTTATTTCGCTTTCAAGTGTAAATTATAGCAAGTCTGTGCTCTTATTATCTCTTACAATTTTGAAATTGAATGTTCACAGTTTACTTTGCATATTTCGGTATTCATTTAACATAGTTTTCTTAAGATTTGGAAAAACTTAGATCTAATTAATTCTTAGAGAAAATTCATTTCGTATTTTTATTTTGATACCTAGAGGCAGAGCTACGTTTATGTTTAAGCTGAACGCTCAGCTATGTTTTTTGTTAAAAGTATTAGTACTTATCATCGTTTTCAAAAATTGGTCTTACCAACGCTCTCTTTCGAAGCCATATTGCATAGCCATATGCATACTAGCGTCTTTTTTTATTGCAGTCATTATCTACCATAAAGAACTCCGTATATTCCGTACAGAGTTTCTGAAAAGTCGTCATCACATTTTATTTTTATTAAATCGCAAACTAACGCAACATCATTAACGTTGTACAGACAATAACCTCAAGCTATCAGCTTTCTTCAATAGATTTTTAACCTTATCACGATAGTGGAAGGTTCATGTTCGACTGGTGAAATAGGCCTGATGACAGAGCTAAAAAATAGTGATTCTAATTAATCTGTCTTTTAGATTACCAAAAAATATTGGACACGTATTTTTTTATTTTAACAAAAAATAAATATATACTTACTAAGATATAACGCAACAAAGATTAAGAGTGGGTTATTGAGACGTCACGGCTATGTAAGTACTTAAAAGTGACGTTATACAAAATTCTAACGTGTTGTATCTTCGTTGTTAAATGTTTGTGAGAGAAAAGAAAAAATATGTATCCATTATTTTAGGGTTATCTAAAAGACGGACTTATTACTTTTTTCATTCACCATTCCTATTTGACATATCCGGTTAGGGTGACCTGCTGGCCGTCTGTACCTTATACATTTTAATTTGAAACTCATGTAACCCCTTGGTTTCACTCAACTATTAATTAAATATTCTTTAAATTAAAATTCATAAGGCATACGTACTTTATCATTATATATATGAAGCTGTGATGAAATATTTATTGCTTTTCATGCAGCGGTAGGCAATTACTACTAATTAAATGCAATTGCTTTACTGTTGGGAGCGAAACAATCTCTGTAGTAAAAATAAGTTGGTTTTTAGACAACCCTTTAAATAGTAGATGGCATTTTCGTTTTGCACTTTGTGTAATACAAAATATTTGCAAAAAACCTCTGTCGTCTTTGACTGAAAATCTCGAAAATTGAACTTTCGCAAAAAAAAATTGCACATAAAAAAAATCGCAGATCACATCGTAATTCTTCCTCCTGAAAAGTTCATGAGCAGTTTCGATAAACTAAGTTCCAGAGATTATTCAGGTTTCCTTTACAAAACATCGGAGAGTCAAATAAACTGCGCGATTAAGACTACAGTAGCAAACAGAATGAGAATACATGAATAATATTTTTGAAGAACTTTTCAAAAACACATGAAAATATACAGATCCAATATCAATATTGTGTACGATGCATGACTAAACAAATATTCGGAAAAACTGATTCGTCCAACTGAAATTCAATTGGCAAAAAGTTATTTACTATTTATTAACGCTTCAGTTATTAACAATTTATTCTTTTATTTGATTTCGAAAGAGTTTCATGGGAACATATTTTATTCAAAACGCTGAACAGTGGAAAATCCATTTGTGCAAAATGATTTAACTCGTTAATCTTTTTTAATCCCTTGTTATATACTTCCAATAAATTTTATTTAAAATTAAAATATCATATTTTATCTATAAAATGCTGAATAGTAGAAATTAATTCGTAAACAAAACAATTTTTCTCGTTAATCTTTTGTAATCCTTTTTATTAAGAGCTGAAATAACAGCTTATATTTTTTGCTAAATAATCCTTAAACAAAATAATTTCCATTTTATTCCAAGTAATAATAACATTTTAATCCGTCATTACGCCCACTTATTCTCGAAGCTCTAAACAAAGGAATTACCCCGATAAACCTTCTGATTTGGTCAGCGTTTCGTTCTTCTCAGTACTTGGAACACAATATGGAGTACCAAGGTATAGAGTGTCAGGTATTCTTCAAGCACCTACCACTTGAAACTTCCGCGCTGTAGTCTGCTTTGTCCACTCGCCTTTTAGACCCGAAATAAGTCATTAGGTATTGTAGAAAAGTGTCATTGAATCAATTATTACATAGGTAGATTTTGCGACTGTCATTGAACATCTTTGGCAGTCGTTACGGGTAGTCAGTAGCCTGTAAGTCTGACGCCAGTCTAACCAAGAGATATCGGGTTGCCCGGGTAACTGGGTTGAGGAGGTCAGATAGTCGCTAGTCGCTTCTTGTAAAGCACTGGTACTCAGCTGAATCCGGTTAGACTGGAAGCCTAGAAAAGGTTAGAAAAGGCTCGTTAGAAGGATGGAGTTTTATTTGCAATGCCAAAGTCAAAGGTTTTTCTTCCATATAGACCTATTACAGGTGCTTAAGTAACGTCAAGCTAGTTGCGCGGTTCCAAAGAGTGGGTCTTACAGAGAAGAACCGGCAAGAAATTCCATAGACACTCTTTAAAAAAAAATGTGTATACAATACTAGCTTCTACCAGCGGTTTCACCCGCATCCCGTGGGAACCTCGGCACGGACCCGGATAAAAAGTAGCATATAGCCTTCCTCGATAAATGGGCTATCTAACACTTAAAGAATTTTTCAAATCGGACCAGTAGTTCCTGAGATTAGCGCGTTCAAACAAACAAACAAACAATCAAACAAACAAACAAACTCTTTAGCTTTATAATATTAGTATAGATTTGTAATGTTACTCAAAAGTCCGATAAACCTTCTGATTTGGTGAGCGTTTTGTTGTTCTCAGTACTTGGAACACAATACGGAGTAGCAAGGTTGAGGGTGTCAGGTATTCGCCATAGGAGCTAGAATATACTTTGAGTACCACTTGAAACTTCCGTGGGGCATTCTGCTTTGCTCATTTGAATTTTAGAGCTAAAATAAGGCATTATGTACTCTAGGAAAGGTGTTATTGGGTTACGTATAAGTTTCTTTTTGCAATAATACTTACGTCTTGGTGGTTTTCTTTTGAGCAACGAGGCCACCTTCTGAAACTTCTAAAATAATGACTAGCGGTTTTCTCGGTTTTCTGCCGATTAAACCCGCGTCCCGTGGTAACTTTTTCTCGCGACCGGATAAAAAGCACCCTCTGTTTACAATAACTCTGTTTAGTTCTTTTAACGTGAAATCGCGACAGACACACGAGTTACTTTCGTATTTAAATTTTTTAATAATGATAGGTAAGATTTTATCAAAAAGTCAAATATGATTGTTTAAATATTAATTTTCCTTTGTTAAATAATACACAAAGCGTAGTGAAGATATCTCCCATTTTCACTAATGGAAAATTAAATTGAATTTTCCCCTATCTATTGATAAATTCAACAGACTGTGTCCAATTCACTGGTTCGTTGTGATCGACAATATCGGCCTGACACATACTCATTCGTAAAATATTTTATGTGAGGTAAAATGTACTTGAAATCTATTTGAAACTTTCCATCAATAACATAAGGTTGATAATTCTTATTTTCATTAACTTCATAGACTGTACTGGAAATGAGTAAAAGTATTGTGACCTGAAAACAACTACAGAACCTCGAAATACTAATGAATTAATATTTATGGCCATGCAATACCGTTTCAAAATGCCTTTTTACTTCCATTTGACTTTCAAAAAGTAATAGAACATCTGCTGTCAGTGAACATCCTTGACAGTCGTTACGGGCAGTCAGAAGCCAGTAAGTCTGACCCCAGTCTAACCTTGGGGTATTGGGTTGCCCGGGTAATTGGGTTGAGGTGGTCAGATAGGCAATCGCTCCTTGTAAAGCACTGGTACTCAGCTGAATCCGGTTAGACTGGAAGCCGACCCCAACATAGTTGGGAAAAAGGCTCGGAGGATGATGATAAACTTTCAAAATGTCCTGTCTTTTTAAACTTAAAAAAAAATTGCGATATTTTAACCCGACTACCAAGAAGGGTTATGTCTTTAACTTTGCTCTACCGGACGTGTGCTTAATGGTTCCTATTGACTCATGTTTCAGTTTAAAATGTTTGCACACTGCATTCCTCAGTCATTCGATACGCCCAATACACTTTAAAATGTCCATACGAACGTCTCGACCAAATAATATTAGCATCAGCCTATTTTTACCGTCCCACTGCTGGGTACAGGCTCCTCTCACTGAAAGAAGGATTGAGCGTTAATCACCACGATTGGTCGTTGCGGGTTGGTGATTTCAGACCATAGTCCAGGTTTCCTCAAGATATTTTCTTTCACCTCTTCACCTCGTCAGTCATGGGTGACGAAGATATACTTAAAAAGTACATAAAAGGTCAGTTTTTATTAATTTTTTAAACTAGAAAGTTTCTGGTATTATCTTTAGAATAAAATTACAAATACGTTACCAATAACTTAGACCGTATCTTTTTCTTCCTGGTCTGTTCCTAATTTATTTGTGGTCAACGCAAAATGTTCTCCGCTTCCATTCATCTCTGTCAGCTATCATACTAATATCCACTCCCTTTTTATTTATGTCCTCTTTCGGGCTATCCATCCATTTTTTCACCGCTCTGTCTCTCCCTCTATCCATATTAAGCACACTCGTTGTATCATGTGTTTCGTCCTTTCTCATTCCGCTAAAAACTGGCTTCTAATTAATACAACTTAGAACTTATTGACCTAATTAATTGCGAAGATGAGACCTATTTTTCATAAAAGACTACAAACAGGCTTCGCTGTGCCTGAGTTTGATATCTGCGCCGCTCCCGTAGGAATAAAAAGTAAATAAAATTTCTCATAAAATGAAATGAGCCAATATATGGGCGTCTTATAGTGAAGCGGATACAAAGAAAAGTTAAATTATTATTATAAACATGATTTATGTGGTATTTAAATTATGCGCTTTTGATAACTAGTTCGTTCTTCTTTATGTGTTTTTACATGGTTATATAAATTCAAATGTGATTTGATGTGCTGTTACATTTCGCATTAAAAACTTAATCTGATTTCATTTGAATTGTATTCTACTATTCTATTGTAATTGTAAGAAGTCTCGGAATTGCACAAGGACTACTTTGAGGTATATTACAACCGCAAACCGAAATGATCATGCCTCATATCGAATGTTAACTTAAGTAGACAAAAAATATTTTATTTTGAATTTCCCGCTACGAAACATTTACCTTAATTAAAGTTTGGTTCTGTCGATAACATAGTTACGTGATATTGTTACAGTTTTAGTGATAACCATTGTTTATCATAGCTTCCCGTTGGACGGTCCACAATATGCAAAATAGATTCCAAAATTGACCCGCTGTTTATCGATTGAAACTTGAAACAATATGCGCGTTGCTTTATTATGTTTACCATGTTTTTGAATCTGCCTTAACTACTTTAGGTGTTGTAGGTATTTTTCCAACTATTGGGCTGTTTAGTCAGGGTTCTTAAACACAACAATATTCTAATGCCTAATTTTGTGTTAACTTAATAATTTCATTAAATTTAATGATGTTATTTTTTTGTGTATCATCATAATATATATTTTTAACTTATTTACTGATTTCACACCAAAAAATCATAACCAAATACGTTTCAAACGTCATAGTTTTTGTCAACAAAGACTCGACCGCCTTCATATTCCTTTCACATACGAGGAAAAAACACACGCACACACGTGCGAAATCTAAAATAATACGATAAAACATTGTCAAAATTAACCAATCGCGTTCCGAACACCGTTGAGTGTACCGACATTAACAAACACTAGTGTACGAGCGAAGTTATAAATAGTCATCCAAAATGACTCATATCTTATTTTATGTCCGTGTTGCCGTACCACGAGCATGTTTCAATGTACGATAAATAAAAATTCTTTTAATTATGATCTTTACAGAGGAAGATGAGTCCCAGATATTCGTGAAGTTCTTCAAGTTTCACAAATGTTACGACTTGATACCGACGTCGGCGAAGTTGGTGGTATTTGACACACAGCTACTGGTGAAGAAGGCGTTCTTCGCTCTCGTCTATAACGGTCAGTGACCCCGTACTCCTGTATCTATGGCCATTTATGTTGAGTGCAAATATCAGGTTAGTTTGCTAACATAAAAGTTACTAGGAACAAATATTTTACTCATCATAATGCCGCTGATGTTTTTTCCTGCTTTTCAATGTCATTTTGATTTTGACGTGTACTGTTTTGTTAGGTTATATTTATTATAGTAACTGTTAGAGCGTCGTTAAGTAGTGCTTAGTTATAGTAGAGGCCAGGTCAAGTTGTTAACTTATATTATTATTATTTTTTTACACCTTGACCTGATCTCCCCTAGCGCTCATAGGTATACAATGTATTTTTTTCTGAGCGAATGCAGAAGCGTTGCGATTTTTATATACTCTAGCGAATTTAATTGCAAAGCGAGATTAAATACATACATGTGTAGATCAACATGTTCATATAACATTTCTGATTTATTTATACAGCTGTGGTGTTCAATGTACGGCCGAATCCCATAAGAAACAATACGGCCGCGTTGCCATGGAAACCAAGGTGTTTATCGTTCCTGAACTTTTATAAAAACAGGCTTATTTGCGAATTTTACACCACAGTTTTTATAATATTATTTTATAGTTATTAAATTGATACTATAAACAGGTTTAAAATACGCGATTTTATACGAATGTTAGGCAAGACTTCTTTATAGATTAAATTTAATCAGTATTTAGAAGATAAGGACGATAAAGTCATTGAACTTTATGACTTTAATATCAAGAGTATTAATTAAATTAGCTCGTTTTAGATTACAATCTCTGCCTCGCGGTTGTATTGTTTCTTAAGGCGGTTTTATCCGACAGAAGTCAGGGCAATTGCGAAATCACTCTCATTACTCTCCTGTGTGTTTATATGAAGATTAGTTATTATTAGCTTCCAAACGCGTCCTGAAGGTAATACTTCTTGCACATTGATAAAAAATAGTCCATATGATATTCTGATATATAAGCTATCATAATGACAAGTTTCATTAAAATCCATACAGAAGTTTCTGCGAGAAAGTGGAACAACCATACGAACATCCATAAATACAAACTTTCGCATTTATAATATTACTAGCTTCTGCCAGCGGTTTCACCCGCATCCCTTGGGAACTACTTCCCGTACCGGGATAAAAAGTAGCCTATAGCCTTCCTCGATAAATGGGCTATCTAACACTGAAAGAAATTTTCAAATCGGACCAGTAGTTCCTGAGATTAGCGCGTTCAAACAAACAAACAATCAAACAAACAAACAGACTCTTCAGCTTTATTATATTAGTATAGATTATATTGCTACATGCTGTGTGTAGCTATTTGTACCCAAATTGCTTCTAACTACTGAGACTGGTATTTCCACAGATATAGTGAACGGTTTTCCTTATACCTATAATAGGAATAGCTTTGCCTCGTTACACAATTGAGGAAATCTGATTCTATTCTCTTAAATATCAATGCATTCCTGTTATAAATAAATCTACTAGTTTTCATGATATAGGTACAGGAATGAATTTTAAGCAGTGCACAAAAAAACTGGTGGTCCAGGATCATTAACAGAACATATCTGCATCATCAGTAAAAAATTTTTTTTCATTCTTTTGTCCGCCCTAAAATCAGCAAAATATGGATACCAACTATTCTTACGCGCTTGGAGCAGCGTTCGCGTCAGTAAACCGGTTTCGCGTTGCCGCCGTGCCTACTATTACGACTGTGACCGTACAATCGGTTACAAAATAAACATCTTGCGATATCAATAACTTTTCTTTTTTGTACTAAAACACGACAAAATAAAAATATACGTATCTATAAAACTTATTTTGCTATAAGTTGACAAACTTTGCGCACTGGATAAAATTCATTCCTGTATAACAACAGCTAAGTAAGAGTAAATATATAATAGGATTGATGTAATATGAATTAGCGTTCCTGTCATGTATCTTAGGCGCTAAATTGTATGTAGCATTGCATTTCATTTCGAATAATAAATTGCCATTTTATGTAGGCAAAGAGAGTAAAATTATAATAATAATATTTTCTACTAGCTTCTGCCAGCGGTTTCACCCGCATCCCGTGGGAACTACTTCCCGTACCGGGATAAAAAGTAGCCTATAGCCTTCCTCGATAAATGGGCTATCTAACACTGAAATAAATTTTCAAATCGGACCAGTAGTTCCTGAGATTAGCGCGTTCAAACAAACAAACTCTTCAGCTTTATAATATTAGTATAGATGCGTTTTGCCCTGCCTTTTGCCTAACAAATGAATTACACTAAAATACTCAAACGTCACTTACCATATCAATCTTTCTTATTGGTGATTCACTAAATGATGTTTGAGCAGCACTAAAAAAATAAGTGACGTTTCAGTATTCGGTTGTTAGAGCCGTATATTATAGTCAAGTGTGACATACATATAGTTACCCGCAATTTATATCAGTTATACAGTATTAGCTGTCATATTCAGGCTTCAGAGGCATTTGTGAACACTTGATGGCAACACCCACTCGAACTGTTATCCAGTTTAATCTGAATTTAGATAGTGGTGCCAGGTGTATCTTTATTATAGACTATTTCATGCATTTTTTTTGATATGCAGAAAAATCTAGAATTTTTACGGCTCAGTGTTTGGGGTGCAAAGTTGTGTTCGATCACTATAATAGCGAAACCAATTTCAGTGTATTTTTTACAAAAATAAAATTCGTGGATTCCATTTCCATTCCATTCGGTGGAGATTGTAATATTACAGTTCAATCAATAGGCTCGTAGGTCGATTCTAGAATCTAGTATATTTGACATTACCGAATTATGCAACGATGATTTACGTTGGACACCAACAAACATTGGCCAGCCAATACCAATGCCAAGTTTGCCAACAGGCATGTATATCGCACCTATAGCATAATGTTGGCCACCAACATACATCGGCCAGCCAATACCAATTCCAAGTTTGCCAACAGGAGTCCGCGCAGCGCCTCTATGGGACTCGCAGCGCCACAAGTATGTGGGCATGCTGACCATAACGGACTTCATCAAGATACTGCAAATGTACTACACCAGTCCCAACGTCACCATGGAAGAACTTGAAGAGCACAAACTTGAGACTTGGCGCGGTGAGTTGAAAATCTGATCTTATGTATTAAAAAACTGGGTCTATGTACTGAGGCATTGCCCAACTAAGTTGGGGTCGGTTGCGGCTGAGTACCAGTTTTACAAGGAGCGCCTATCTAACCTCCTCAACCCAGTTGTCCGGGCAACCCAATACCCCTATATTAGACGTGTCAGACTTACTGGGCTTCTGACTACCCGTTACGACTGCCAAGCATGTTCAATGACAGCCGGGACCAACAGTTTAACGTGCCATCCGAAAATGTGATCTTATGTGTTAAACAAATGGTTTATGTACCAAGTTTCATCACAATTTTCTTTTTCCACCTCATCACCCAGAGTCTGAAAGCCAGTGTCCCCAATTGTTGCAATTCCACGTCAGAGGCCTTCGACGGTTTGATGATGTTAGGAATTTCACATATGTAACTTGTTGTATGTAGTAAGCAACTCAACAGATAACATATTGGGAACGGCCGCGAAACTTCAGCTTACTGTATAAATAGATGACCTTACGAAAACGAATTCATGTACTCAGAAAGGAAAATCCATCTTACAAACTCTTAAGAATCAATCTATCTTTAAACAAGCTTAACAAATCATGTTCACATCTCCTCCAAATGCATCACTACATAGTATAAAACAAAGTCGCTTTCTCTGTTCCTATGTATGCTTAAATCTTTAAAACTACGTATCGGATTTTGGTCCCGTGCGAACCTTTGGCGGGTCACTAATACAAAAACTACTTTTCTCCTAAACAAAAGTTGCCGACATTTCCAGAAGTACTGCAAGGGTCGGTGATGCCGCTGGTGTCCATCGGGCCCGACAGCTCGCTGTTCGAGGCCATCCGAATGCTGATCACCAACCGCATCCATCGATTGCCCGTCATCGAACCGGAGACAGGCAACGTGCTCTACATACTCACGCATAAAAGGATACTACGTTTTCTATTTTTATATGTGAGTATAGTTTTTGTGTCAAAAATATTGCTTATATGATAAAAAAAGTGAGAGATTCCTCATCTTCCGAGCCTTTTTTCTCACCTATATTGGGGTCGGCTTCCAGTCTAACCCGATGCAGCTGAGTACTAGTGTTTTACGAGGAGCGACTGCTCTATCTGACCTCCTCAACCCAGTTATCCGGGCAACCCAATACCCTTGGTTGGTTAGACTGGTGTCAGACTTACTGGCTTCTGACTACCCGTAACGACTGCCAATGATGTTCAATGATAGCCGGGAAGTACAGTTAAACGTGCCATCCGACAAAAATGAGAGATTGAGTTCAAAAAATTATTTTGCTGCACAATTTAGCTTATAAGAAAGATAGATTGCCTTTATAAGTATTGTGGTGGGTCATGAAAGAGAAAGGTGTGCCTACAAAGTACGTCGAGTGAGTTACCCGCAATCCTGTACGTATGTCCGATCGTCTGCCAGCAACACTGACCAGGTCAGTGTGGCTGTTGGCTTGCACCAAGGTTCCGCTTTAAGTCCATGTCTCTTCTTACTAATTATTGTAACCCCCGCATTCTTCTAAAACTTAAAACGAAGATCTTTAAGACGATGGTCAGACCTACTGTCCTGTATGGTGACAATGAATGACAACTGCATGCGGAGAAATGAGAATGTTAAGAGGAATGTGTGGTACTACGCGAATGGGTAGAGTGCGGAATGAGTACATAAGGGGAAGTCTGAAAGTGGCACCGGTAACCGAAAAGCTATGGCCAAACCGGATGTCATGGTATGGGCATGTGATGTGGAGGAATGAGGAATATGTTGTGAAAGTAACTATGGATTGTTAGGCAACATTCTTAGACATAAACTTTACACACACCTTACCTTTATTCTTTGCCGTTTTAAAACCTCCTCTCCTCTTCCAGTCATCGTTCCTCCGAATTAAGATTCTTTCACACTTCGAGTTCGCATCTTACGTCGCACCCGCCCGTTGTGGTGCGACAACCTTTGTCCATTTCCACAGGAGCTGGGTGCTGCTCCTGCGCGTCGCCTGTGGGGTACACCCTAGCGCTATCGCTCATCATGTATTCACTTAACTCCTGCATTGGTTTTCACTTAATTTTAACTATTTTAATTTTAACAGGCCGCCTGCCTGACGCTAACCCTCGTTGGGAATACTATTGAGATGGTTTGCGGGTCGCCTAAAGTGCTAGTGGTATGCATTAGGCCTTAGCTCCCTTAGTCGCCTCGTACGAAACCCACGGGAGAAAAATGGGGAAGCCCTGTTCTTATCCGATTTATTTTTTTAGAATATTTCCACAAATGCCCTTTCCACAAATTGGAAGAAAACGCATTTTACATAGCACACAGACATCGACACCTCGACCCATAATAGGCATAACTATTATTCAAGAACATAATTAATCAGAACTATTATTATCGATTTTGTTTCTTCTATCTGCTGTGTATATAACTATGTTATTGTCCACATAAATAAACTTGCATATAATTTAATTCCAGATAAACGACTTGCCAAAGCCCGCGTACCTGCAACGCAAGCTCCGTGACCTGCGCATAGGCACTCACAATGACATCGAGACGGCCACAGAAGACACTTCGATCATAGACGCGCTTCGGAAATTCGTCAACCGTCGCGTCTCTGCTTTGCCCATCATCGACAATGACGGACGTCTGAAGGACATTTACGCCAAATTCGACGTCATTGTACGTATTCATTTTGTTTATTTTGAACTAGCTTCCGCTCGCGTCGGGTTCGGTTATATCGCGTTTCCAAGAAATCTCCAAAAGTGCGGGATAAAAAAAATCTTTCTCAAGGTCAAGTCTATCTCTGTACCAAATTTTATTAAAATTAGTTCAGTGGTTTAGACGTGAAAGCGCAACAGAGAAAAAGACAGTTACTTTCTCATTTATAATATTAGCAGGGATCTTAATGGTTTAATTTTGACTCGAATGTTGTTGTTTCTCTTTATTGATTGTGCTGAAGATAGCTGGTGCCAAAAAATGAAGATTTTGTGGCTTTAAATGACTCGCGTAATGTTCCATGACGATAAAAAGTTGGTCTACTAGAAAGTAGAACTGTTATAAAAGAGTGTCGCCGTCGTCTTTTTCTTTATTTCCTTTTATTTTGGGAAATCAAGTGCGGGCCAAATAATGCTGCAGTCTTCTTTTTTCCCGGGACATGGGTCTAACGGGAAAAAGTTTGCATTACTATTTTCTAAACATTGACTTTGATTCTGTGTACCCGATGTGTACTGCTATTCGCGTCGTAAATTAAATTCGTGTCGAGGTCTGACGCCGCCTCATAAAGTGTGCTGCTTGAGTAGGTAATTCGATAAACTTGGGTGTGCGGGGTATAAATACATTAGGTTGCAATGCCGGTTTTCATAGACACTATTTACGTACTAATAAGTGTTTATGAAGTAAGTTGACGTTCTATAAACTGAAATTGCCCTCACTGTAAACAATTCGCAAGAGGATCTAACTTTAACATAACATTAATAGCAATAATATATTCTTCTTCCAAAATATTCGTGCGTGGTGAGCGATGTGAGTTCATGAGAGTCGTGGTTTGCTTGTTGGTGTTCCGCCATTTAACACTGCAGGGAGTCACTTGGCATTTCTGTTCAATGGTGTTCCCAATTCCCACCAAGACAGAGAGAGTAGAGTAGTATTTGGTTGACTTACTTCGACTTATAGTCCTAGTTAGGGTAGAGGGCATTCACAGTGCTCCGCCATCGCGTCCGGTCTTGAGCGTTGCGCTTGATCTCACCCCACGTCCTGCCTGTAGTCTCTGCCTATGAGGTCATCCTCCGCCGCCCAGGATTGTATAGATTCCAATCTAAGGCTTGTCTCGGAATGTGATCGGTTCCTTTGGAGCGAGTGGCCGATCCAGTTACCACGGGCAACCTGATCTGCCAATCGATCAGTGCCTTATCGCAGCGTTCCCGCGTTATTTTGCGAAGACATAGGTTTAGACATAGGCAGACACAAAAATGGCGAGAAGTAACTGGTGTGATATGTGACAGAAAAATGCCGGTCAAGCTCAAAGGTTTGATCTACAAAACCACCATACGTCCAGTCCTTACGTATGGTAGCGAAACATGGGCTGTAACCAGAAGGCACATACATACCATCCAAGTTGCCGAAATGAAGATGCTGAGGTGGATGTGCGGCGTCACTAGGCTCGATCGTATTCGTAATGAATACGTGCGAGGAAGTTTAGGGGTGCGTGATGTCGCAGATAAGTTGCAGGAGAACCGGCTACGTTGGTATGGCCACGTAAAGAGAAGACCATCTGATTACGTGGGAAATTTGGCTCTGCAACTTTCCATTCCCGGTCGAAGATCGAGAGGGCGCCCCAAGAACAGATGGCGGGACGTGGTGTCGAAAGACATGAAAGAGTGTCAGGTGTCCGAGAGCGACGTCATGGATAAAGCGAAGTGGAGAAGAAAAATAAGGAAAGCTGACCCCACCACCATGTGGGATGCATAGCAGGAAAGAGAGAGATAGGTTTACGAAGACCTGGAGTTTCAACAAGATGTCTGGTGACCTTTCACGTTTCGGACCCATGGAGCAAAACGCTTTTCACATTGGATTTTAAACTTGACTCTCAGTTTCCTTGATTGCCATTGGGTAAATATGATATCCTCTTCGATTCCTCCAGTCTCTGACACGCAGCTGCTGAGGTAGGTAAGGCGGTAGACGTGTTCCGCTGCCTCTGTGCCGATGACTAGTGGGAACGAAGTCGTTGCCCCTCACCTCATTTCTTGGGTTTTCCTGGCATTGATCTTCAGTCCCGTTTGCTCGTAGGTCATCCAGCTTAGTCTGCATATCTGCGCGAGTGTGACTTAAGAGGCATATGTCGTCGGCACAATCTTAATCCTCTCGGATGTGATTATATACCGCGGCGTTTGCATTCTACGATATTACGCATTATGCTATCCAGAACGACCAGAAATAAAAGTGGTGAAAGGAGGCAACCCTGACGCACACCTGCTTGGACCATTATATCCTTTCAGAGGAGTCCATCGTGGGTCCACTATGGACCATGGACTGTAGGTGGGACCAGATTCTCGGCCATCTCACCGTATCAAAGGCTTTTTTGAAGTCTACAGAAGAGCGGCACATCTCTCCCTTTGCCATTCTGATGCCTGTTCCAGTATGATACGTAGTGTTTAACTAGTCTCTACACGATCAGTTCCGACGGAATACAGCTTGATTAACGCGAAGAACAGGGTCATTAGTCCTCGAAAGCCTGTTTAAGATGATTTTGCAGAGCACTTTGCCCAGGATTGATAGCAATCAAAGTATCCGCGTGGCTGCATTGACTGAGGTCTGCTTTTTTGACACGGCGATAAGAAGGCCCTTGTTACAATCGTCACCAAGCTCTTAGACTTCTCTGCTATGCTGCAGCAGGGGTTAGGACGTTTGCAGCTGTAACCTCGTTAGCCTTTAGCATTTCCGCTGTTGTCAGTCGATAGACAGGCTTTTTGAGGGCAAACTGTCTTCCTGTGTGGTGTTTCAGGGGTTACCAGGAATGCGGAAGATTTCCTAGCAATGTTCCTGCCAGCGTTTAAGTTGCCCTTCCGATGTCACAATTAGCTGGCCATCCCTGCTGTTCAGAAGTTGACTTGATGTGATTCCACTCCTCATCGACAGTGTAGCAGTTTGTATCTCAGCATTTCTTTTTCTACCTGCCTGGGGTAGTCAACTGTCATCACGTAGCGTACGCACATTCCAATAAGCAATTCGTGACCTTGTTTTACAATGTAGACTAAAAGTCGTTGGTATAAGATCGTCCGTCCGGATTTACACTGTTTCGGTTTCAACGATCTTTTTAATTCAGACAGCCCGAAGGTGGGGGTGCCACCACGGAACCTATGGGCAGGCTCGGTTTTGTGGCTTCGGTTGTATCCTTTCTAGAGAGTAGTCTCCGTTTTGAAGCGCAGACGTGGCCTTTCGCCCTGCATTCGCAGCTCACCTGCATCTCTTGGATGGGGGCTGCGCTTAGCACGGATGCAGTAGTTTCCAGAGGAATTAGCCTGGACGTGAATGACTCGGGCTCCCTAGGACTCTGCTTGTTGGTGTTCCGCCATTTAACACCGCAGGGGGTTACTTTTGCTGCGGGTTGAAGGCGACCACGTTTCCGCTATCCATGGGGATTCCAATATAGGGCTTGCCTCGAAATGCGTTCGGGGTCCCTACGAAGCATGTGGCCGATCTTTCACTTGCTTGATTCCACTTGCGACCAATGATCTGTCGATAAATCAGTGTCTTATCGCAGCGCTCCCACAGTTCTGTGTGAGAGATTGTTTCGGGCCAGTAAATAACGAGAATACGACGAAGTCAGCCATTGACGAACACCTGGAGTTCACGTCAGATGTCTTTTGTGACTTTCCACGTTTCACATCCGTGCAGCAATATGGTTTTAACACTTCACCGCAACGTCTTAAGTTTAACTAGAGGTACTCTCGTGGTCAGTTTCCGCGATTAAAAACGTCACGGAATTGTACAAGATTGGTCTTCCCTCGACGATCCTTGAAGTCTTCGGTCCCTCCTGTTTCTGATACATCACTGCCGAGGCATGTGAATTTGTGGTCCGTTCCACCCTCACTGTCTCGATGAGCAACGGTCATAAGCTCGTCAGTCCGCACGTCATGTCCTGGGTCTTCTGGGTGTAAATTTTTAGTAGTCTCCATAGCCTCCCGCTGTGGGTCCTCTAATTTGGCTTGCATATCGGTGCGTGTGGCTCTATAGACATAGGTCGTCAGCAAAGTCCAAACCTCCAAGACGCCGCGCTTGTTTTGGATGGTATGAATCTTGATGCCTTCCAGGACAATAAGGAAGAGGAGAGGAGACAGGAGACACCCCTCGTGTTCATCCGCATGGAATGTCTTCCAAGATGAGGACGTCGTGAGTCACCTTACAAGAGAGTATTTCCTGTAGATGGCCTTAATTATGGTCGTGATCTTCTCAGGTACTCCAATTTCATGCAGCCGGATACAATTCCAGCGAGTCAAGAGCAAACTAATGCCTTTCCAATTACCACATTCAGAACTTGGCTGGCCAGATGTCCCACAAAAGTGGCAACAGCGTGTTTGCTGCGGTGGTATGTCTGCTCTAAGCTTTTCCGCTGTGATTAGGTCGACTCCTGGATCTTCCCAATTTTTAGTTTGGATACAAACTACAGCACCCTACAAATTATGTTTGCCTGTAGGAGCCGATACATCCGTGTCCAGGTTTTGTGTTTGCTAGCGGTTACGGGGTCGTTTGGAACTCGAAAGATTTTCTCAAAGTGCTCCCGCCATCGTTGAGGCTGTCTCTCTGATATCACGATCAGCTGTCCTCTTTTGTCTTTCAAAGGATTCTTCTTCCTCTGGTTCTGGTTCCCCGCTCAAGGACTTCGTCGCCTTGTACTTCTCCCTAAGTTGGCCGGAGTTAGCAGCGCGTTGGGTGCAATCCGCAATAGTGTCAGCCCATACTCGTATGTAATGACTACGAATCAGGTGGTATTGCAGCATCAAATCTTCACGCATTGCTACATCGCTGGTTGCTAGGAGTTGAGAAGGAGGAAGCTGGCGCCTCTTCTTATTTAGGTTCCAGATTCGTTGTGACATCCAGTCCTCACGATCATATGTTTTGTGTCCCTGAACAACGGAGGTGGTCACTGCAATGGACCATTTTTGTGTGGTTCCACACCTCGTTGACAGAAGATGTGGAGATTTCGCGGCTCTAGTCGAAAGTCTTCGAGTCCTGGCGCTTGTTGAGGTAAAATCGCTTAGACGACTCGGCTACGACTAGATGGTGATCGCTGTCAATTTCCACGCCACGACGGCTGCGGACGTCGAGCAGTGACGAACACCATTTGGAGCTGATGGTAAATTGGTCGATTTTATTCTTGGTGGTCTTATCGGGTGAGTTCTGTGTATACTTTTGCAGTAGTCTCCATGAATAAATTCAGTGGTCGAATCCTTATCCTGGCAGAATTCCAAAAATCTGTCCTCAATCCCGTTCCGTACTCCCATCATGAGTAAGCATGGCTATATGGGTATCATTGATAGCTGCCTTTGTCCATGGAAACCATTCAAGTCTCCCATGACGATTTCTATGTTTTATTAGGCAGCGGACGGAAGACTATGATGATAGTGAAAAAGCACAAAAAAGGCTGAATAGGATGAATGGAAGAAGAAAGCAAAGAAGATTGTGGCTGTTTCAAGGGCAAAAGCGCACGAGAAGATGTATGACTCCCTAGATAGCCCAGCAGGTCAAAATGACCTCTACCGATTGGTTAAATCTAGGTAGAAAATGACAAGAGATGTATGCCAGATAAAGTGTGTAACGAATGGAGAAGGAACGGTCCTCTCGAATGATGTGGAGATTAAAGGTAGGTGGAGGGAATATTTTGAAAGACTGATGAATGAAGAAAATGAGTGGAGCGGTGTGCTCCATCATAAAGCGGCGGTCAGAATAGCAATGAATGGAATGAAGGATGGATAAGTGATAGGGCCAGATGGAATACTAGTGGAAGTGTGGAAACTACTAAAGATGGATGGATAGAAATGGCTGGCTTTATTCTTCAATAAGTTGTTGCAAGAGGAAACAATACCGGACGAGTGGTGCAATAGTTTCCGGGTGCCCATTTTTTGAATTGCACACGAAAACTTGCATATGGTGTTCGTTGACCTCGAGAAGGCATATGACCGGCTGCCTCGTGAGGTTTTGTGGTGGGCCCTTGAGGAGAAAGGTATACCAAGGAAGTATATGCAGTTGATTGGCGGATGCAGTACACAAGTCCGGTCCGCAGCACACTACCGCCAGTTTCAGTGTAGGTGTTGACTTACATCAGGGGTCGGCTCTCAGCCCTTACCTATTCCTGCTGGTAATGGACGCGCTAACGGCAGACATACAGGAGGATGCTCCCTGGTGTATGCTTTTCGCCGATGACATTGTTCTGGTGGGGGAGAGTGGGCCAGAGGTCCAGAGTAGATTGGAGGCATGGCGGTTAAGACTGGAGACGATAGGTTTAAAGGTGAGCAGGAGCAATATCGAATACCTGCATTGTGACATGTAACAAAGTGTGTGCTAAGTATGAATGTAGATGGATGGAGAGGAAGAGGAAGATCTAAGAAAAGATGGATGGATTGCCTGAAAGATGACATGAATAGAAAGGGAGTGAGTGTGAGTGTGACCCCAAATAAAATAGGGAACAGGGCAGGAGGAAGAAGAAGATGGAGGGAGAGATTGTCGCAAGGACAGGGCAGAGTAATTGTGATAAGTCCCTTCTTTTAGGAGTGGGTTGGGTGGAGTCATGACGCCCTCACCTTCCGCGTGACTGAGGTCGTCACTGGACACGGTACCTGCATTGGATCGGGCGGAAGCTGGCGCTCGGGTGTCACCACTGTGCGGGCTGCCCGGAGGACACGGTGACACGGAGCATACTATCACCTACCATACCATACCATAGCACCTTTGTGTCCTCAATGACAATCTGGAGTGACGACCTCTCGCGACCGGCCCTGGTTCAAGCCATGGTCCGGGGCGAGAGGGAATGGGATGCCGTCGTCTCCTTCTGCGAAGTAGTCATGCTAGGGGAGGTGGCGGAGCGACTGAGAATTCTCACCTTTCATCCCAGGCGCTGCGGTGTAAGAAGAAGACACTACGGGCACCGGGTGTCAGTTCAGTTTTATTTATCTGTTAGGTTCAGGCGAGCGAGTGCCTTAATGTGATTGAGTGAGTGATTAGCCTACTGTACCCTAGCCCACTGGCGGAGCTGCCATTTTGGAGCCTGTGGGCATGCTTTGTTTTGTGTCAGATTTTCTTTCTAGTGACGGCGAGGTTGGTTCTATTTTGAGGCGCAGAAGGTGCGCCTTTTGCCTTGATTCTCAGGGTGGTGGCCACGCGGTTGCTCGGTGCAGCAGGTCCCAGGAAAGATGGTGAAAACGTTGGTGACTCAGATTGGCCAGGGTTCTGCTAAAATTCGGTGTTCCGTCACTAACAGCAGTTAGTTTCTTGGCATTTTATAGGTGATGTTGGGGTCCACATTCAGGGATACCTACCAAGGCCCTACCCCTAACTCCCTTCCCCAACTTGGCTATTGAATTTATTTTTTGAGGATAGCTTATGGCTGATACCTCTGAACCTAGAATTTTACCAAAGTACTATATTTTATTTTAATAAGAACAGTTACAGACTTAAACAATCAGTACACTTAACATATAGAGCATAAATCTGATGTCCAATTATTTATGTACACTACATTAAATAATTAAAAAGCTTTGCTAGAGAGAGACTAAAATGTAATCTCGACTCACTTTTAGTTCTCGATTTTAAAATCTCGATTTTTCACATCATTATTTATTTGGGACTAAAACCCTGCAACACTGGAAATGTCATTTTACTGACTCGAATTAAAAATCGTACTTTAAATGACCTAGTACTTACCCAACTTACTTATCTAGTATCTTACTCAAACGATTTTTTACTCACAAGATTACGTAAAAAAGATGTTTCTAACTTATTTCTTTTTCTTATTCCAGAACCTGGCAGCTGAGAAAACGTATAACAATTTGGACGTGTCCCTGAAGACGGCGAATGAACATCGCAACGAGTGGTTCGAGGGCGTCCAGAAATGCACCCTGGATGAAACTCTCTTCGATGTCATGGAGAGGATAGTTCGCGCTGAAGTAAGATAATCACCTATAGTCATAAAGTTAAAGAAGACGGATCACAATCCATACAAAATTGCCCCACGTCCTATAACAATGTGACGTATCTCAAAAAAAAAGATAAAAATGTTTAAAAAAAGATGGCATACTCTCTAATTTATTTTTTTTACACCTTCATACGAAAAAAATGTTTTAAAAATTGTTCAGGCGCTGTTATGAAAACATCGTTCATAGGGCTATTTATGGACTATTTTATTAAATTATTTTTTTGTTTGATAGGGTATACCTCACAGGTAGTCCCATAATCATCAGGTCAGGATCAGATGATGGAAACCCTGAGACATCCAGGGCAACTTTTGAAAGTTGTAGGCATGCGCAGGCTAAAAACTTGACTGTAAGGTGTATGTCTTATAACACTATACAACAGTGAAGATTTTGAGCTGACCTGATGATGGAGACGAAAGAAGGTCGTGGGAACTCGGCAACTGAATATGCAAACTACCTCGTGTTTGGGCTTATATTATTTGTATTAAATAGACCTTTGCAACAGTGAAGGTTTGAAGCTGACCCGATGATGGAGACCAGAGATGGTCGAGGGAACTCGACAACAAAATATGTAAACTACCTCAGAAGTCGGTGTCTAATGGATGTACCCAAGTTTATTTCCCCACCGACTTCTAGCCGATGCTCCTAAGAATAGTTTTTTTTTTTTGCTTTTCTGAGTTTTCGGGAGTCTGTTACTGTTACTGTTCCAGCCTTTTTATCGTCACACTGCTGGGCTGCGGCCTCCTCTCACATGCAGAAGGATTGAGTGTTAATCACCAATCCTTCTTGCTTGCTCAATGCGGGTTGGTGATTTGGGAGTCGGTATTATTTTATTGTAAAAAGTTTTTTTTTTTTTTTGGCTTTTCAGTGACAAGCTCAGTTGTCACTATCCGCATAAGTGGAAAGTTCTCATCAATACGAATAATATAAGCCCAAACACGAGGTAGTTGACATATTCAGTTCTCGAGTTCCCTCGCCCTTCTTTGGTCTCCATTATCAAGTCAGCTGCAAACCTTCACTGTTGTAAAGGTCTATTCAATACGAATAATATAAGCCCAAACATGAGGTAGTTTACATATTCGGTTGTCGAGTTCCCTCGACCTTCTTTCGTCTCCATCATCAAGTCTGCTCCAAACCTTCACTGTTGCATATTGTCATAAGACATACACCTGATAGTCAAGTTTTTATCCTGCACATGCCTACAACTTTCAAAAGTTGCCCTGGATTTCTCAGGGTTTCCATCATCAGATCCTGACCTGATGATTATGGCACTACCTGTGAGGTATACCCTATCAAAAAAAAAAATAATTTAATAAAATAGTCCATAAATAGTCCTATGAAGGATGTTTTCATAACAGTTCCTGAACAATTTTTAAAGCATTTTTTTCGTATGAAGGTGTAAAAAAAATAAATTAGAAAGTATGCCATATTTTTTCTTACATTTTTATCTTTTTTTTGAGATACGTCACATTGTTATAGGACGTGGGGCAATTTTGATCCATCTTCTTTGGTTAAAAATTCGGAATTTTGGACGTACTAACGAGTTTCATAAACACTAAAACAACACGCTTTTATAAACGCACGTTAAATGATGCTCAAGTATGAGTGTGGGTTTCATTCCAGGTCAGGCAAGTACTAATGCAACTTTTTAAGTTTTTATGTACTTTCTAAGTATATCTTGGACTACATTGACCATGTTTCAGAAGACACGATAAACTGTAGGTCCCGGCTATCATTGACCACGTCTGCCACCAGTCTTACCAGGGGGTATTGGGTTGAACGGATAACTGGGTTGGGGAGGTCAGGTACGCAGTCGCTCCTCATAAAACACTGGTACTCAGGTGCATCCGGTAAGTTTGGAAGCCGACCCCAAACATGGTTGAGAAAAGGCTAGACAAATGATGACGTTAAATGCCTATCTTCCGGCTTCATCATCAGAGCTTGACTTATGAAGGTCTAAGTTTGTTACAAGAAGCAAGTCCAAACAAAACACAGCTATGATACGATAATGTATCATGAAATTCCATTTCGCATTTTCTGGCATAAACGTTCAAATTAGTTACCTACCTTAGATGCCACACACATGTTAACTGGAGGAGGTGGTGGCTGCCGTCGTAAGGACGTATGGGTGCTTCGTCGAAGCGGTGAAAGCACCTTACGTCCGGACTGAAAGGGCTTGCTAACCATCACGGTGAGCTGGCCTGTGACGGCGGCCAAATCATCATGGATGGTGGACGACTTCCAGTTGGCTGGGTCTCGGCACAGGTCAAACTGCTCCACCCCAGACCTGTGATTTGCTTCCGATGCCACGTTGAGTATCACGTGAGACCTCGCTGTACTTCGGAGGCCGACCGCACTGACCTCTGCTTCGGCCGAGGCAGTGGCTTTCAGCGCCACGTCGCTCTGCATTGTATGTGTGGTGGTTTGTAAGCTAGCAGAACATCGGTCAGGGGCCAAGATCTTTCTTTTTTTGATGGGAAATCATCAAATGACCCTTGCACCCACAGCAAGTGCTGGACTTTTATTGATTTAAATCCGTCATGTCCCTCTTAAGCCCTTTATGTACAGTGCCCAGAACCGATCCCTGTGGAACACGGCACAACATCTCTCGCCGTTTCCACTCCCCATTGTGATTTGATTTACCCCGTAAATGACGGACCTATCCGACAGATAGGCCTCGACCACTCTACGAGGGTAGACCAGCATCCGGTGGTACCGGAGTGCGTACCAAATGCAACTCCAGGAAAGGGTGTTAAAGGACCACGAAGAACCCACCCCGGGACATAGCTTCCTCTGTCGTGGAAAGCTCTCCCGCGCATGGTGGCGTCCACCGTCGAACGCACACTATGGAAATCAAATTGGTGTTCCACAATGTCCGGCCCTATCCGTCCAAGGTGCTCGAAGTTCAAGGCTCAATAGGTTCGCAACTACACTTTCAAAGAGCTTGCCCACCTCGTCGAGCAGCACGATGGGCCAGTATGTGGACACAGAGGCCGCAGGGCGCCCCGGCTTCCGGATGAGGTCTAGTTTCACTGTTTTCCAACGTAACAGGAACTAGCCCGTCTCTTAGCACGTGCTCCCCCCATTTGGACCCCGAAAGCATCCAAGGCCAGAACCCAGGCCTTGCCATTCAAGCCATCAAGCCCTAAGGCGGTATTTTTGGCTTTAAGGGTGGCTATCGCCACTCTCAGGTCCATCCCAGTCACTTCTGGGACTTCATCGTCGGTCGTGTGGTAAACTTTTGACAGCGTGGGCTGCGGAGCCATGGGCGGAGACGAATGCGCTCCTCGTAAAGGGAATAGAGCGCTGATCTCCTTTTCTACCTGCTGAGGCCGGAGACTGTGTCAGTGGAGTGGCTCATAAGCTAAGTTTTCCCTTCACCATTTTATATACCATATACCCAACGGATCTCCATAGAGTCCCCAGCATCTCCGCATTGGCCACTTCCTTGTCCTGGATGATGGCCACTTGAAGGGCGGTCTTCGCCGGACTGTATCCCTCACACTGCTCCGCTTCCCTGGCTTCCGCATCTGGAGGCGGATACGAAGCCTGCGGTGTCTGGTATACAGGTGTCGGGCAGTCAAAGTCGCTCAGCGACCCAAATTCAAAGAATGGCTACCCTTCCGTGCCGTCTACCGTCACCGTCACCGTCGAGAACATCAATAGATTAAGATGAAACTTGAAAGGGAAGTCCATAGAAGCAGTCGAAGGGTTACTCAACAGCACCACGCACCCTTCAGAAGTGATGAAGAATTTGTAATCAAGATTCGGAAGACCAGATCCAATCGCGATGGTAGAAATTTATTTATTTTATTTATTTATTTGATTTACACGACTTCAAAAGTCACTTACATAAATCAGAGTACCTAGGTAAGTAAATTTCTTACAAAGGAAACTTAAAAATAAAGAAAATTGAAAAAGAAAGATAACAACAAAAAAAAAAAAAAAAATTAGAAACAACATAAAACGTTACAAAAATTAAGTAACAATTAGGTAAATATTATTTAAATCAGAGTAGGTAATTACATTCCTTGCAAAGAAAAACTTAAAATTAGAAATAAAACATGAAATAAAACTTTAGAGTAACAATTAAATGGTATAACTTTCGCAATATTTTAAACACAAAGACATTAAATGGGTATATTTGTCCTCAAAAAGATCACAGTCCGGGTTGGCTTCCACAAGCTTATTTATTGTGTTCAACACACGCGGTACGGGAGACGCAGCACGGGCTGCGGTCCGACATGAAGGTACGTCCAGCAGACGATGTTTTCTGCAGCGGAGGTAATTATCCGGTGTGTATAGTCGAACCAGCTCATTATGGATATCAGATGCATCGATCAGACCTTTGCAAATTTTAATCATAACACCTACCTGGTCACATGCCCGCCTCGCTGTCAACATATTATATCCTAAACATCCTAGGAGGAACTTGGTGGGATAAAGGTATGGATAATACCCGAAGGTTCGCCTGTAAAGAAAACGCAAGAATGCTTTTTGCACTTTTTCCAAAAGGAGTGCATACTTTGCTTCATGCGGATTCCATACAGAGGAACTAGCTTCGAGTTTGGTTCGCACAAGTGCGCTGTACAGGAGTTTTATAACATGCTTGCTATTGAAGTCACGAGCGGTGCGGAGTACAAAGCCTAGCCTTTTAAAAGATTCTTTGGCAACCGTAGAGATATGATCATGAAAGGTTAACTTCTGGTCAAATGTGACACCCAGATCCTTCATGCTGGTTGATCTTGTTATTTTATTGCCATTTATTGTGTATTCAAAGTAAATTGGGTGTCTCATTCGACCAAAAGTCATTACACAGCATTTAGATAAATTAAAATCCATTTTGTTCTGAAATGCCCATTCATTTATGGCATTTATGTCATTTTGCATAGCTTCACAGTCCGCCAGGGAGTCAATAGCGCAGTAAAGCTTGAGGTCATCTGCGTAGAGAAGACACTCCGCAAATTTGGTAACTGCTGGTAAGTCGTTGACCATAATCAGGAAAAGTAGAGGCCCGAGTATTGACCCTTGACTGACCCCAGAACGTGTATGGTATGGACGTGAATCATAAACACCTAACCTTACAAATTGTTGACGGTCACGGAGGTAGTCAGCTAGAAGTCGGAGTAAATTTGGACAGAACCCGATGGCGCTGAGTTTCTGTAGCAAGATATCATTATTGACCCTGTCGAAGGCTTTACAAAAATCAAAGTACAGCACATCTACCTGGCGTTTGTTATCAAGATGCTTTGATATGTACTCGGTTATCGTTAGTAGGTTGGTATTGACAGACCTCTTGCATCTAAAACCATGCTGGTTATTGCTTAAATATTTTTCTACTTGCGAGTAGATGAGCTTGTGAAGAACATTTTCAAATATCTTGGCCGGAGAAGACAATATGGCTATTGGTCGAAAACCTTCGACAGCAGATTTATTAGTAGTCTTAGGTATTGGTGTAACTCGTGAGATTTTCCAGTGATAGGGATATATTCCTTCTCTTAAAGATAAATTGAATATGTGACATAAGGGAACAGAAAATTGTTCTTTGAAATGCTTCAATAGAAAAGCCGGAATGCTGTCCGGTCCTGTTGAACTTTTAGGTTTTAATTTGTTTATACCGTATTCGACATCATCAAGAGTAAACTGAAAAATATTTATGTAATTGCTATTTAGATTAGTTTCGTGACTATGTACACATTCTGCATTTAATACTGGAATATCGGGCAGAAATACGCTTTCAAAAAATTTGGCAAACGCTTCAGCAGCTGCTGGTCCTGAAAAACATTCACCGTTGTAGGTAATACTAGGTTCAAAACCCCCTTTAGAACGTAAACTGTTAACATGTTGCCAGAACTCAAGAGGGTTGATTTTAATATTATTTTCTACGCGTTTCATGTATGAAGTATAAGCTTCTTCTGTACGATGCTTTAGTGAATTCCTAAGATCCGCAAAACTGTTATAATCATCGGTGCTATTGGAACGTTTCCATTTTGCATGTAGTTTTCGTTTTAGTTTAATGTCATCTATTATATCTGAAGTAAACCAAACAGGATATCTTCTGTTAGCGGATTTGGTACGATGTTTTTTGGGTATGCATTCATCAAAAATGCTATAAATGTAATTATAAAATGTACTTACAGCATTTCCAACGTCATTTGAATGTAGTACTGCTTCCCAGGAAACTTCAGAGAGGGATTCATAAAGTTGCATAAGGTCACATTTGTTAAAGTTCCAGTCTGTGGCTGGATTAATGTTACTGGGTTCAATAACATCTGATCCATGAGCTGATTCGATTTGCATTTCCACATTTAGTGGAGGATGGTACGCGTCAGGTGGCACAAGTCCATCTACACTGCTAACTACGGCATCTAGGGATCCATCCCGGACTAATATAACATCTAACATCCCACCATGACTATTAAATATTACATTTTTATCAATTAAGGCACAGAAAGATACAAAATAACAATAGTAATTTTTAACATAAGTTGAAGCACTGTTTAGATTAATGTCACCCATAATGATGACCGAACCCTTATAATTGTTTATAAAACTTTCGACTTTACAGAACCAACGCATGTAGTCTTCATCCTTAGCACTAGGTTTTATGTACACAACACAAGTAAGAAAGGGATGGCCTCGCCAGGTGAAAGATGCCCACAGATCCTCACCACAGTCGGTCTCATACTCTTGTTTTCTGTGTAGCACAATAGGTGGTCGCGCTGCGAGCAAGACACCTCCACACGGTGTACTTCTATCACGGCGCAAAATACTCCAGTCACCGCTTTCAAGTTCAGGGTTCAGAACAGAAGAGTCCAAGAATGTTTCGGTAACAGCGACGAGGTTGTAATTTGAGATGGCTAGGTTGTTGCGCCACATTGAGAGCTTGGTTTTAAGACCTCGAACATTCTGGTAAAAAGCGTTGATGCGACTAACTTTATTGTGCTGTACCTCGGGAGCCACGAAAGGACTGCAACTGGTTGGGCGCTATCGGCACTATCGCACCGTTATTGGATCCCGTGGGATGGACTATTTTCCTGTGGTTTGCCCAGGGTTTAATTCTAGCATTGACTGGCCAGACGTTGATAGAAAAACAGTCGTCGTAATGCTGAATTGGGACGCTGATTTTATAGGACTTGTAGTCTCCACGCGTTGCAATCTCTTGTATCGTGGCCGTCGGACAAAGTTGCTTAACCCTTACACGCATATAAGGTAAAGAAAAAACAAACAAATCTGTATATTAGTTTTAATAGTTTATTAGGGTCTCCTTAAACATAAAATAGTCAAATAATAAAATATTTATTATTTTTTCAGTGTTTTTCAGCACGGGACATATGTGTCCCAGTATGCGTCAAAGGTTGTCTTATTAAACTAGTTTGAAACAATTATCTGAGATCAATTTTACGTGCAATTTTGTAATAAAATTAAGTAAAATATTACATTTGCAATAAGAAATGAATAACTATATAAAATGGTTATTAAAAATTAAATGAAATCTTAGTGATATTCTGCAAAACAATTTCTATCTGACGTAAAACATAGGTGAACGTTACACGTTGAGCAGTTGTTGTTTGTTCGATTCTCGACACGAGATTTGGCACATTGTACACATCTTTTTCTTGTATTAGCCTTCATCATATTATGCGAAGGTGTCCCCCGATTTTGCGCATAACCAAGTCGCATTTTTGTCATTACTGCCGATGGAAGAGCTCTTTGACGAGAAGAGAAGTTTGCAATGAGCGAACGAGCTACAACTTGACGAAATTCAAGGCTAGAAAGTAAACTTCCTTCAATTTGCTTATTCTCATGCAATATGCTATAAATAGTATAGGCATTATTTATAGCAATATCAATTTATAATCTTCTTCGTCGCGAAACTGGTGAGGCACGTAAGAATTTCGTCTCCAGTTGAAGGTAGGTGGCGAATAATTAACGTTTGTTTGTGTACGTAAATTTTCGTCTAAGCTGGGTTCTACGCCTGGGACGCTTTGGCTAGTTGAAGTGGTAGGTTCAATTTCAGCGGTGGAGTAACCCGCATCGTTGTCTTGAGCCAGAAACTGCTGATCTTCTTCATCTAGTATCAGGGCATCTGCATCGTCACTGTTATCAGCCGCTAGAACTTCTATAATAACATCGTCCCCCAAAGAAAACTCTCTATGCCTTCTTGCAGACATGTTCTGAAACAAATAATTTAAAGTTTTTGTTTAATCACAAGTAAAATATGTACTAAAAACCTCATAACAATGTGAAACTCGTATATTTATAGAAGTAGTGAAATACATATTGGAAAAACTCCGTTAGTGCATACTGGGACAACCGCGTCCCTTTAAAACTTTTTGTAAAAACTATCTAATTAGTGCTTGAAGTGTTTGAAAAACAGATAAAACGTACAAAATACTTACCAAAGAATACAGTTTTATACACTCTATCACTTGAAACTGCAAGATTTTTATAAAATCGAAACTATAAAATACAACTTTCGTCAACAAAAAACTTATAATTTCGCGCCTTGTTTTTTTTTCTCTAATAAGTGACATTTAGTGATGCCATAGTAAGTATCAAAAATCATACTATTAAAAATTGAAAATACGAAAATAAAAATTATTTGATAAAATAACTTTAGCACAAAACCCAAAAAACTGACGGGGACAAATGTGTCCCATATGCGTGAAAGGGTTAAGATATTGGCGCACTTCCTCGAGACCTGAAGCCATGTTCCATAGATGAATGTATTTACGGGCTTCCACGGCTTTCAAACTGATTAAATTAGGATCAGCAGTTCCGCATAGCGGCGCCTTGCGTCGGTGGCTTCTCTTCTTAACCAAAGTCCACTCATCATCACCAGCTTCTAGAGGTATAGTGGTAGTCAATTCTATATTACTATTAACACCACTGCTCTGTTCGGCGGCAGGCATTGCTTGACATTGGTGGTGCGCTGTTTCAGATGTTTGTGATGTCTTTGTTCAGAAGTACTAGGCTGTGTGATTTTTAAGTTGGTTTGTTGAACGGAGTCTTCTTTCTTTTGGGTAGACATTCTCTGCACATGAATTATTTGTTTCTTAACAGGATTAGGAGGTGGGCACATTGATGTAGATTCGGGATGTATTTCCCTTACTGCTTCTACATACATTCCGGACTTTTCATATTTCTCAAGTCTAATGTTTAGTTGCTCTACCTGAACAGAATACCTTTCCAATTTTAATTCATGACTGCTAATCACGGATAACGCTCTGGTTAATAGATCTTTCAAAGTTGCCATCTCAGAACGCAGAGCAGACATAGTTACAGTCGGATCATTATTTTCAATATCAGACTCTATGAAGGAACTATTATTGAGTGCAATTTGCGTCGTTTTCCTTCTCAGGGTTACATTTGGGTCCATATGATTGGTACCAACAGGGGTGAAACTATTATCTCCGCCTCTTTTTTTGGCGCAGCGACAGTCGGGGCAGACCCATGAATGTTTTTCGTCGGTATCTATGTTTATTTTTCCAATGCATATCAGATGGAAAAGCTTACCACAATGGTCATACATGCAAGAGAGGTGGCCCTCATTATTGGCAATGCTGTTACAACATGCAGAACAATTCATTTTGAATTAAGCAAAAGCGTTGAGATAAATTGAAATATAATAATGTAATAAGGTTCGCGCGCAAATGTAAACAAAGCGTCAGTGTGTAAGCAGTGCACAGTGAGTGTGCGAGCAGTAAGACAGTAGCGTGCAAGCGTCGCGTCTCGCCGTCGTTGAATACTCCCGCGTTGTATTGTGCGAGCAGCGCGCAGTGACTGTGCGAGTAGCACAGCGCTAGCGGCGGCACAGGTGGCGCGGGCGGTGCGTGCGGCGCGGGCGGTGAGGGCGCGCTGCCCTGCGCGGCAGACACGGGCGGCACGGGTGATGCGGGCGCGGGGGCGGCGCGTGTGGTGATGGCGCGCAGGCGGCGCGGGTGGTGCGGGCGCGGGGGCGGTGCGAGCGGCGCGAGCAGCGCGGGCGATGTGTGCGGGGGCGCGGGGCGCGGTGAGCGTCCCGGTCGGTCGAAAGCGCTTGGTTTAAGCCGTTAAATACTTTTGTTTGAAAATGTTTTGCTTTTATTTCTATTCCACTGCACTTATATTGGTTGTAGGAACTTCACTAAGGTTCAATGAGAGATGAGTAATAGATATTAATAAGTTTATGGTAAAAAACTGACTTTTATCCACTTCACTTTAAAATAAATACGGGAGGTCAACAAACGAGATGTTGCCTAGACAAGCGCGGCGCGCGAACTCCAAACTCAACTCCAAACTCGAAATGGAAACGTTTCGAAGATTCCCTGAGTGGCCGAGGGACATCACCGTATTCGCCACGAAGATCTTCAAAGACGTACCAACACTGAAGACATTTGGTTGTTTCTACTTGCACAAACCCGAACTTGCGAAGACATTGGTGAAAAACCTAATGTCAATGCTCCGGTACCGTTACTACAACTTCTCATCGACGCAACCTAAAAAAAGTCCCTGCCTCATCAAGCTGGAGAAATTCCTCAAGAGGGAATCAGAACTAAACGGACCCGCGCTACTTGGTGACAAGTGGCAGCACCATCGACAAGCGCATCTCCAAAGAAGACCCAGCGGGTTTAGCCAACGTCTCTGAAAAGAGCAACACATCGAAGTACTACGTGTGCGACGAGACACTCCACACCAACGCAAGAGTGCATTTAAGAAGATGGAAACCAAATTAAAATGGGATGCTGCGAAATAAATTTTTTTCTGCTTGAGATGCCTACGAAATACGAGCAAGACTCATTGAATAGGGCCACGTGGTGATAACGGGTGCAAGTACATGCGTCACAAGCTGCTTCATCATGAAAAGAAGACAGAACAGGCTTAGAAGACAGAAAATGACTCAAAAACAGAATTCATCAAATTCGACGTGGACAGTGAAGAAGCAATCCTATCTCAAGGTTCTGCCGGTCCAAGCGAAGGGCCCAGTAACAGTCGACTCATTCGCATTGTTGAACGACGGATCAACCTGCGAAGACACAGACACAGAAAGAGAAGAACCTTCCGAAGAAGAGAAGATGCATCTTTAGCGACATTATCCAGTTAGGACCGCCTCCGATACGCGACAGCACGCGTCCTACAGTTATTTGACCTATGTAGAGCCATCAGCTAGAAGGTCAAATACCGACGAACAAAGATGAATAAAGAAGCGGATTCCATATTGAAGAAAAACAAACCTACGGCAGCGAAACCACAGGCAGCCACATTGTAAAAGAGATCGAAAGTTTACCTACTTCCACTCAAGGCCAAGCTCCTTAAGAAATCCGAAGAGCTTCCGATACTTGAGCCCTGACTCATAATCGCTTCCTACTGGGAAGTCCAGAGTGTGTGAATGCCACAACCTGCATATTCTTCCACAAAACACCATCTTACGGTCCAGCTGACAGGCTGCACAGAGGCTCGCTGACATCTTCTGGTCCGTTGGCTGAATACCGGCGGGAACCTCATGGAAGAGGTCAAGAGGTCAAGATCTCATGCTGATCGTCGACTCGATTTCACCCTGCACGAGTGGATACGAGGACGAGTCTTCGTGGTGTATCCTGACGGTGAACGGATAGATCAAGGGACCTACGGGCAGTGATTAAGCTGGTGATCCTGTCTCTGCCTACAGACGATGTATCCCCACCGGAACTTGATACGACGCAGTCGCACGGCGGGAGTATGTGCGCGGCAACCAATGCTGTAACCGTATACATATTGTGCGAGACTATTGACTAATAGAAAAATCGTATAATAATTGTGTAAGATGATCAACCAATAGGAAAATTGAAAATAATAGAATAGATAAGTTTATAGTATATACATTCTGATTGAAAAAAAAAATCGTGCGCTTTGATAGGTCGACCAATCAGCAGATCAGCATGCGGGCACTGACAAACCTTACGAAAATCCTCGTGGGGAGTCGCCGCCCTCACTCCAGATGCACTAGGTGGAAGTTTTCTGTCTCAGTACCGTATACCCCATATACCCCAGTAGGGGGTATGACCTATACTTAACCTGCCAGGGCCAAGTGCAAAGGTAGGCGTCCGCTTCCACCATCTCCACAGTGGCTGTCATTGCAGTTTCTGCAGTTGCCGCCGCCGCTGCGGCTCCAGCCACCGCGCCGCCAAAGCCCTCCCCAGGGGAGAGGGGGAAGTCGTGATGAAATACCAGTAATGGCTCCATTACGCTGCCTCCAGGCGAACTGTACCCATGCCCAAGACTTGTTAGTCCAAAGCATGACGCAGTGGTCGATCAACATCGCCGTGGTCACAGAGCTTTACTTTGCCATGCCCATAGCCCAGAACCCGAGAACCCTTAAGACCTCGAGTGGTCTACGTTGGGCGCTGAAGCAACTTGTCTGGGAGATTCTCTTGGAAGTCTTTATTTTGCCCGGCCCGACAGGCCCGCCGACGTCAACGAAGAGGCGGAGTGGTTCCGGGAGACCATGTCCGAGATCTGTGACATGGCCATGCCCCGAGTCCTGCCAGGACGCGCCCGACGCCAGCTGTACTGGTGGTCCAGCGAGATTGCGGCCCTTCGGGAGGCGTGCGTCGCTGCGAGGCACCTGTACACCAGACACCGCAGGCTTTGTATCCGCCCTCCGGATGCAGAGGCCAGGGTGTCGGAGCTGTACGAGGGATACAGAGCTGCGAAGAGGCAGTCATACAGGCTATAAAGGGGGCCAATGACGAGATGCTGGGCACTCTAGATAGAGAGCTGTGGGCCCTTATAAAATGGTGCGGGGCAAACTTCACTCCTGGGTCCCACTGACACAGTCTCCGGCCTTGTCTGGTAGAAGAAATCGTCTGCGTCCTGTTCCCTTTACGCGGCTCATTCGCCCCACCCCGCCCACAGCTCTGCAGCTCGCGGTGTCGAAGTGGACCACACCCCCGACGTCCTAAAAGTTACTGGTATGGACTTGAGAGTGGCGGCTGAGAGCGGCCTTAAAACCAAAAAACACTTGATGGATCACATGATGCCTGATGGATCACATGACAATCTAAGACCTGGGACCGGGCCATGGAGGATCTTGAGCCTCAACTGGAGGTATGTATCCTTGGAGAGAGGCCAATTACTGGTCCCTATTCGGAAGCCCTAGCGATTTGCGGACTCGTGTCGTAGGTCCGTTTTTTGGCTCGATTTTTCCAGGAAGGCAGCCACATTCCTGCATACCGCCGCTGGTGCGATTCCAGCGGGTGGGTATGGCATCTGGACTGGTGTTGCTTTGAGACAACCCCCTTTGAAAGAGTAGTTACAAACTACCTTGTGTTGCACCTCAGGGGGGATGTGACCGGACCTTGCGGAACATCAATTTGGTTTCACCTTTCCCTGGAGTTGCAGTAGGGAGGTACTCTGGTACCACCGGCTGCCGATTTATCTTCGTCGTGTGGTCTGTCGGATAGGTCCGTCATTTACTCAATAGCGAGTGGAATCGGCGAGAGATGTCGTGCGGTGTTCCGCAGGGACCAGCTCTGGAGCTGTTCCTGTAGAACATCGGGTATGACTGGGAGTTGCGCCGACCTCCCTAGCGGCGTCAGCGTGGTGTGCTACTCTGACTGCGCGCTGGTTCTAGCACAAGGGGGGGCTCGCACTAGAAGGCGGCCGACGTAATGACTCGCGGGGTTGCGATGGTCATTGAGAGGATCCAGCTGCTGAAACTGGAGGTGGCCGTGCATAATTCCGATGCTATGTGCTTTCATGAGCCTCGGAATGCGACATCTTCAGGGCTTCTTCACATTGTCGTCGAATCGGCGATAAAAACCTGGGACTTCTGACGTTTGAGCCCCAAACTAGAGAGGGTAGGCGCTACCTCCAAGCTGCTCTCGCCCAAATTGGGGCAGCCCAAACGCTTCCTGCTGGAGACTCCACGCCGGAGTCACGTGGTCCATGGCCCTTTACGGGGCCCTGGTATGGGCACAATCTCTGCGGCTGCAAGCCGTCCACTACCTGAACGTGCCCCTAAAGGGTGATAACCATCGCACGATCTCGCGATGCAGCCGGTCTTCTTGCCGGATTGCCACCTCTGGAGGCGAGTGCCCTCGAGAGGACACATGCCTGTCCGGCGCGATATCATCGTGGCATGGAGGGAGCGACTATTGCAGCCCCGTGCAGAGGGCACACTACAATACTGCCGATTTGTCCACTCTTAGGAGTGGGTCGGAAGGAGTCATGGCGCCCTCACCTTCCGCGTGTCGCAGGTCCTCAATGGAGGGAAGGTATCTGCATCGGATCGGGTGGGGGGGTTGGCGCCCGGGTGTCATCACTGTGCGGACGGCCCGGAGGACACAGTGGAGCATACAGTCCAGGTGTGTCCTGAGTGGGAAGAGCACCGCCGAGTCCTCGCGGAGCCAATTGAGTGGAGAAAATTAGGCGGTGGAGCGACTAGGCACCTTTTACCCCAGCCGCTGCGGTGGACGCAGAAGACGCGACGGGCGCCGGGTGTCGAGAGACGACTCCCGTCTACCGTAGACATGGGTCTGTGGGCGGTGAATTTCGGGTAGCTCATCGGATTTCCGTCTCCTAGGAGACAATAAGCCCGTGTCGGCAGCGCGCGTTGTTCTAAGCGGAGCGCTTCAAAGAGAGTCAGCAAACCCCATGAGGGATCAACCAGGGCCAAAGCTTGCTGGAGCTGCGGGATTGTTCGAAAGAGTTACGTTAATATTGTTAATCAAAAAAAGCGTGTTAAAACCGTTAGACCCCTAAAAGCTCTACCGAAAATGGCTCAACCTTTTTCCCAGCTGAGCTTTTCGATTATCTGCTTTAAAAATTATTGAATTAAGTATATGATTTAATAATTGAATGTCGGAAAATATTAAAGGCTTTATCACCTATCAATATCAATCAGACAAAAAAATTACATAATATAAATTATATAATAAATTATCTGTTTTTTAACGAATATCTTTTAATTACTTTCAGGTGCATCGTCTAGTGGTCGTCGACGAAAATGACAAAGTGATTGGTATTATATCGCTTTCTGACCTCCTAATGTACCTCGTTTTACGCCCCACCGGGGAATGCAACGCCGGGGGTACTAGCCTCAGAAACGAACATTCGTCCATTGAAGAAAAAGACGAAGGCACCACAGAGGCAACCAATGACACTACAGAAAAGGTCAAGGTCGAAATCACCGTCGAAGGTCAAACCGAAGGTCAAGGTGAAGGTCAACCCGAAAGTGCCAACACTGAGGAGGCTAAAGAGTGCCAAGATTCGTAAAGTGTTGAGTTTTTTAGTTTGTGATGTGTCGAAGGAGCGCGGTTTATTTTTGTTTGCATTTCCATTTTCGTTAAACTTTTAGCGGTAGTGAGTAACCAGTACAAGGTTTTGTTGATCTGGGTTTAAAATGCGATTGATTTTGCAAAATCATGCAATTTTGTTGACGATTTGTATACAAAGGTGATAATCATTTAGTTACGATATTATACGTTTACAACGGTCAATATGGAATATGGAATTATATGCTTTTAAATCATGCAAAAAATTTACGTTTGAAGTTATAATGACTATTTATATGTAGGTCATTTTATGAAATGTTACTTATGAATTATGAATATTGGATAGAAGAGTAGCTTCTATTATATATAGCTTTTGTAACCTGGACTGTATTAATCTACCATCAGACAATTTATCGTCAATTATGTCAAAGTAAATACTACCAAGCTTTTACTATAATAAGCAACCATTTAAAAGATCATATATTTTGGTTGTGATAAAAACACCAAACAAGTTTTGTTTCACTTTTAAGAGTTTTGATATTTCTTTTTCGATTCCAGTTTTGATACGATATTTATGTGTATATTCCATATTTGTTTGTATAATTTTGTGGTTTCACCTCACATTGTATTATTCCTCCATATTGTGACTAATTATGTTTTGTACCGATAGAATATTAAACCAATAGAATTAAAAATCTGATTGAAATGTTCTACAATCTGTATATTTTTCAGATTTATTTGTTTGGCAGCGGAATTGGCATTGTTCGTATTCTCGGACAAATCCATATATCAAATAGGTATTTATTATTTATGTTGTTATCAGAATACAAGCAGTGTTAATTCCTCTCTGCGGATTCTGCGGATTGCATTAAGTTTAAATACACCTGTATACGTTCTATCGGTACTTAGACAAATAAACAGTACCTAACGTAGAAAAAAACCTATACTCCGCTTGAGTAACCATTTACTGTAGGTAAACAATCTTGATATGACTTTTTATTAAAAAACTCAATTTATAAACGCTAAAGGCTCGAGCAGACCGGATGCCTATGCGTAGACGTAAGCGTAAACGTGCACGTACCACTGAGTTGTAATGTATGGTAATGTATGAGACAGGCCACACCGCTTGCGTAACAACGCGCACGTCTACGTTACGCAAGCGGTGTGGCCTGTCTCATACATTTTCATGCATTCTCATACATTCGAGCCTTAAATCATCGACAATTGTAAATTACTGAATATATTGAATCATGGTTGAAATCAGTAGTAGTACCTATATTTTGTTTAAAAGTTATTCGTAAAAAAAGTCCTACCAAGATTGAATATCTTTTGTGAAGTGCCTACTCAAATTGACTATAGACACGTACAATTGCAAGTTACGATAGTTTACATTTGTAAGGCGGTACGCTCAACCGTCGTAACTGAAAGTGGCGTAACTACATCTTTGAAAAAGGACACTTACGCCCTCATCAATTACGACGGCAATCCAGGAACGGAATATTTAATTATTGTTTGTAACACCACCATGTTTATCGAGTAGTAAAAATAAAAAAAAATATTAAAATACATCTTTATCTCATATTATCATATTCGATTCGATATAATCGTAAATGTTATTTAGCTGGTGTAATCATTCAAAGTTCACCTTAATGTAATAGTGTAGCGAGATGAAAGTGTCGAGTAAGAGTACCCGCTCACTGGAAACTAAACAGTCGGCCGACTGTTGCCCGACTGTGGGAAAATATTTTTTTTTTTTTATCGTGATTTCAATCAAATTTTTTTATCGGTCGTTGTATTGTGTTCTATTAATTTCCATACTTATTCATAAGCCGGAACTGACTGTCGGCCGACGAAAAGTTTGTAGTGTGCGGGAACTCTAAAGGTTCTCCTAGAAAAGAATATCCGCCGAACTAACACCTTTTTTTTTAATTTATACTCTTTTGTTTGATAGTAATGACTCGAAGAGTAAAGTCCAGACTGCATTAAGAAAGTTTTTAAAACAACCATGGACTTTTTTCACTCACGTGCGCAAGTTATGAATAAATAAATTCTACTGGTTGTTTAAAATCCTGGCTCTTCTTTTGTGGAGTCTGCGCCAAAAACGTTAATTTACACAAATATAGTTAATATTGCTCAATATATATCATGTTTTAAGTTACAAGTTGATTTCAAATATCATTGCTATCAAAATCTGTATACTTATTCTTGAGGTAGGTTCGATTTATTACTAACAAACAAACTCATTGTATACCGATGCTTCCCGTAAGTATTATAAAATTGTGTTATTAGAATAACTTTAAAGTAAAGATTACTGTTATATGTTGTATCATTAAATTCAAATAAATGGTTTTTGTAACAACACATGTATACTTGGATGAGTTTTCTTGATATTTGAAACCGTCGTTTATACGTAGTTGCAAATAAAGTGATACTTTATTATCTTCTTATTGTCTGTGTTTAAGTTTGATGATGTGTTGAGAAGCGCACAGGAGACGGCATTATGAGGACTTGAAATAAACATTTGATTCCGTCAATTTGTTTGTTTTATTTGTTTCTGAGGTATTACCTAATATCAGTTAATTTGTATGAGCATCTCAGTACACATTTGAATACTTAAGTACGTATCATAGGATTTAGAGGTAAAATTTATATCTCAAAATGACGTGTGAGGGTTGTTCTTATATAGCTATTTTTAATGCTTTTAAAGCCATATAATGCTGGGAAACGCCATTAGGAAATCATACTGAAAGTTAAAATCTGTAAAGTACACAATACACCAGCCGTTTTCCTGAGATCTCACCCGGGTCTCGTCAGACTTCTGCCCATACCTGGTTAAAATAATATATAGCTTATGTGGTTCGGGGGTAAATAAGCTTCCCAACAGTGAAAGAATTTTTCAAATCGGTCCAGTAGTTTCAGAGCCTCTAGGGTACAAACAAACCAAAATCTTCTTTATGATATTGGTATAGGAGTAGGGGGAGTCCGGGAGAGTTTACCCGACTTCGACTAAAATGCTCATAAATCTCTTTATATTCATAAAAAACTATTTTCAAAAAATTGTACCCTAAGCTGCATTATTAAGGTTTCTTTTTTCTTAAGAAAGTTTTGTGAATCATTAATACTTTTTGAGTAATTAACGATTTCTACCGAAGTGAGATTTGGCTATTATCTCCCGCCTGGGTGGGAGACTTGAGCACCCGACAAGGGAGACTTTACCCTAGGTAAAATAAAAATATCAAATTATAATTAAATAAAGAATTTAAAAAAAAACATGGCATATAATAATTGTATAACATCAGTCTGTCTACAGTAAAATATCTGGTACATTTAACAATATCTTAATGAAATTATTTTTGTTTTTTGTCGTGAATCAGAATCTACCGTTGTCCTATCTAGATCTTGAAACATAGAAGCTAACTCTCTAAAGGTCAGCAAGAGCCAAACCTACATTGCGGTTTTGGCGGTATATCAAGACTCAAGACCCATGACCATAACCCTAGCCGGCATGCCCCGACCAGTCTGCTCCGACTTCCGGTACCTTGGTTTACTCGTCCAAAGTGACGGTGAGGTGGACAGGGACGTTGCGCATCGGATCAATTCTGAATGGGTGAAGTGGCGACAGGTAACTAGCACTATTTGTGACCCACGGATGCCCCCCAAACTGAAGGGCAAAATTTACAAATCCGTAATAAGACCTGTCGTCCTGTATGGATCAGAGTGTTGGGCATTGAAAAATGTTGAGATGGATGTGTGGGGTTACCAGAACAAACAGGGACAAAGTGAGGAATGAGTAAGTATATCAGAGGAAGCCTGAAAGTAGCGCCAGTGACAGAAAAAATGAGAGGTCAGCGTCTGTCGTGGTATGGGCATGAGATGAGACGGGGTGAAACGCATTCTACAAAGAGTGTGCTAAGTATGAATGTGGAAGGATGGAGAGGCAGAGGTAGACCGAGGAAAAGGTGGATCGATTGCCTGAAAGAGGACATGAAGCAGAAGGGAGTGAATGTAAGTATGACGTCCTGACAGAGAAGAATGGAAGTAAAAGACATGTTGCGCCGACCCCAAATGACTTGGGAACAGGGCAGGAAGATGACGATGAGAAGCTAACTCTGCTGATTGCCTTATTATTGAAATTGCTGGCTCAGATTCCTCCATCAAAATTGATGGTGAACTCGCTCTAGACTCTGCAGTTTCATTTATTTTTCATTTAAAATTATTGCAACAGAAACAGAGGGAGTGATTACTCTGGGTAAAGTCTCCTCCCGTCGCCATGATAATGTCTCCCACCCCACGCCAAGCTATCCGTTATTCAATTTACAAAAGAAACTATAATATCCAAGTAAAATCTGTCTGTCGTAAAGGTTATAAGGATAATTACACTAAGGGTATGTATTCATCACATGCTGGAATCTATAAACAGTAAGCAACAATAGTCAAACGTCGAAAATTGAAAAAAAGTACTTGTCGGGCTCAAAAACGTGTATTTACTTGTAACTCTAAAACGAAACTGCCGAACGCAACAACGCCACGTGAGTAAGGTGGGAGGCACCTATGGGTTGTAAAAAGTGTGGCAACGTCGCAAAATCTAGGTAAACAGAGATTTTATGACCAGTGGCTATTGTCTCCTCCCTGCTAAACTATCCCGGACTCCCCCTACCTACCTAATCGAAGATATTATTTTAATGGAATGTTTAGGAGTTGTAGGTGGCAAGGAACTACAATTAAAAATGAAACGCCATTTATATAGATTTATTAACATTTTATTACGATCGATTATAGTAAAACTAAGTTTACATATCACATAAATAGTTTCCGGAGCGAAGCAGCGAGTAGGCCATATCCATTGGTCCAACCACCTTTGATTGCGTCTATCGCGCACACTTAAGTTAGTTTAAATTTCCCTAAATCTTACGATTATCTTCCATCCTGACGTTATTACCTAAAACAGTACACATTTCACGTTCTTTCCTATGTCATACATTCTTTCTTTTTCCATTATACACATGCACAAAAAGTTTCGAGTTTCAGTTGTTTTTTTCGAACTTACATTAACAATAGTAGTCATTTGTTTGGCTACTACGACAATCGCGTGTTTTACATATAAAGTCTTCTCAACATTTCTATCTTCCCTTCCTCAATGTTACAACAGTATTTGATCTTAATAATTTCGTCATCTCGCTCAAAAGACCTGTTTGCGCTGCTGCGGTCCGGAGCGGCGACAGCAGAAAGTGAAACGAATCTAAATCATTGAGTGTGCATAAATAATTACGACTATAGCTGAATAAACCGCATCTAGTTTGTATGGTTCATCGTCATCGTCTACGCTTGTAGCCCATTCCCAACTGTAAGTTGATACATACTGTTGGGGCGGCTTAAAGTCTAACCGGAGGCGACAGAGTACCAGTGTTTTACAAGGAGGGATTGCCTATCAGACCTCCTCAACCCAGTTACCCGGGAATACCGATACCCTTGGTAAGACTTTCAGAATTTCTGGCTTCAGATTACCTGTAACGACTGCCAAAGATGTTCGTATGGCAGCCGGGACCTACGGCTTAACGTGCCATCCGAAGCACGGGGTAACTCGGCATGACAAGATGGTCACCCATCCACGGACCGACCGCGCCAAGCGTTGCTTAACTTTATGATCGATCGATCTGGTCGGCTTTGTCTTAGCCACCTCTGTATCCTTATCCTATTATAGTTACTTATATCTAATATTTGAGATATGTTTTTGAGAACTGGTAATTTTTTTAATTTTAAATTTTTAGAGTCAATCCCTTTTGAATTTTGTGTGTTTCGAGTGTTGAGAAATCTACGAGAAAATATGCGTATAACCTCAAACATGCTGTATACCTAATATTAATGATCTCAAAAACATATCCCTGTAAAATCAGCTATAGCCGTAAGAAAGTACAACTTATATTACACAACTTAAAACAAGGGTACTTAAATTCTTAAAATTAACATAACTAACTAAACATGGAGATCCGTATATAGGCAAATTAACGAATACCCTTATTTCTTCTAAAATAGGAATGTCTTTAAGCGATGCGAAATATGGATACAAACGACAATCCCTAATTTTTATTTTTATTTTTAGCGCTTGTCACAGTTTGACCATGTTATAGTTAAAATTCAGATCTTGGCCCTTGCACAGCCCATAGCGGGTGCAGGAAGATGGTGTAATTCAGTTAGAAATTGCCAGTTTGTACTTGAACAACTACAGAGCAGGTATATTATCCTGAATGGGTCCTGAAGGGTGCAGTCTCGGGATTCGAAAGCCCTTTGACAAATTCGTATCGATGTAATTTTATCTGCTATAGCAAAAAAGTAGCTACTACTAATGGTAGGCTCGCGTTTGACCACTATCTCGTCTGATGGTAAGTGAAGATGTGGTCGAAGATGGATCACGTCTGCCCAGAAGCAACGATGTTTCGCGATACATGATAAAGGGTATCACGTAATATCCTCTAGTTGTAATGTGTACTACTTATGGTACACGTAAGTATAAAGGTACTTACTAGACTTCTAGATGGTATGGTCCCAAAACTCATTCAGCCAATATACCTACTTAATCCTGCGTCCGTACATACATACAACCGTCACGGACGACAGAATCCTTCGTGATTAATACAGCAGTGCGTGGGTAACTCGGTTATATATGGGGAGAACATCGATTCGGCACTTTAAAATACACCTGGACGATCTCCACTAAAGGCCAAGGGTAATCCGTAAATAACTAACAAAAAAATTCGCGACAAAACCGGTTTTAACCATCTCCACTGTCCCCGTGCCTTCAATGTAAACCTTTCAATGTATTTTAAAGCTTAGAGCACACTGTGTGTATTGCAGCTTTTGTTTCTGAAGATATAACTTCGTTTTTGGATAATGATTATATTGATATTGCCTAACGGGCAGCCAGTATTAATTTGTTGTTTCTAGTTTCAAAGCCAAAATAGTACCTAAAGTAATGCCTACTGGTATTTCGCTGGCTGCTCTCTCCATTTTATACTTGAGAAGCCTGGTGTTAAAATTTGGGCTCCTCATTGGATAATTTTATTGCGATCTAATATTTATCATGAACAGAATGGTTGTTTGATTCTATTACCGACTTTTAAATTTCGAATTTTGTTTAAAAATTTTTCGTGCTGCGGTTACACACAGTCTGCCCTACGCTTAACACTGTAATACTTATCTAAAGGTATAATATGCTTAACAACATCATTAATTATGACTTACATTAGTATCCTTCGTATCAACAATTTATAATTAAAATTCCAAGTAGGTACTATCTATGAAAATAATTAAAATCATATTTGAGCGTCATAATTTTGTTAGCGAATCCGAATTCTATGTTAAATAATAATGGTGCTTGCGCTGAAATGTACCAATATATTGATATGGGCTGTTGGTTGTAGTGTAGCACTAATTTTTACTAGATGTTTCTATAGTATGGATAGTGCTTGGTCATCAGCACGACTTTAGAATATATCGTTAGAAATATTCAAAGGAAAATATAGTATACAGATAGCAATTTCCTTCCAATACGATGTTCTACGGAACTGTTTACCCAAACCAACATCCTTATTTATGTTACAAAACAAAATATACCTAAATACTATTGTACATAGGTAGTAGGTATAGTTGGCTATAATTTCGAATTGAGACGTCTGTGATTTCGTCCCGTCCCATTAAGTTAAAATTTAACTAAATTTTACGTAGGTACCTAGCAGTTAGGTATCGCTTAAGATCATTGATTCTGCCATATAAAGTGCTTCTTCTAACGAGAAGAACAAATGACAGTTTAAAATTCATATCCTAACAATACAATTACAAATCAAGTCATTTCAAGTTTAGGTTTATACTTATGCTCTTGAAAAAGCCAACAATTACTAAATAGATCAACATCAACAAATTTTTATTATAAAGGTATAATGATTTTTGATAGCCAAAGGGAATTTTGCAATGAGTTTTTTTTTTACTTAACCTAGAACGTAAAACAATGTATCTACTCGCGTAAATAATCTTAACGCATGGAACGATGCTCCTGATATGAATTTTTGAAAATAATATTTAAAAGTAACCCCTGTTTTATTTTTGGTTGTAACGCGAATGTATAAAAAGCGACTAGAATAAAATAATTTACAAAATACATGAGACCTAAATTATGTTTTATCTACAGTCAAATATTTGCACCTTTCAGTCGAAATTTCGAAAACCACCTCAACAAATTTTGCTCACACAGGAATAGAAGGCGCAAATATTTTGATAATACAGTTATAATACAAGGAGCACTACCTAGCTAATAATATAAGTAACTAGCCTAAATGATAAATACTGCGAATCATATATAAATACATACATAATGAAGAGTTCTAAATATATTAACTTTACAGTAAAAACATTACTTAAAATATCACATTTTTAAGAATAATTTTAGATAGATTAAGAACGAAACTTTAAATAAACATGACTAGAATAAATCGTAGGAATTTTGTGGAATTAAACATACTTGTAGATAAAAACGATAATGAACCAAAAACGGTACTTATAAAACTAAATTGTGAAGGTGTGGTTCGTACAAAGGTGTGAAGTACGAGTACTAAACCCCAAATAAAACAGTTTTTTTGATAAATAAGTGTTCAAAGATTCTATTGATGTTAAAGATGTCATCGGAAGATCAAGGCATAGCGATTTCGAATTTATTAGAAGTGACCAAAGATTGGGATAACCACACCTTTTTTATTTGATACAAAAATGAAACATATCAAAAATATATAAACATAAATAAAAAACTATAATAAGTACTAAGTATACCATAAATATAAATATTCAACAACGTTTTGAGCTGAATAAAAATATTCTTACGTAACGAGAAACAGGTGAAAATGGATATAAAAATAATGAAGGTATTAAGTTCTTTAACTTAAGAGCAATATATGAGTTACAAAATAGGTACGACTATCTGTAGGTATATACAACTACGAAAAAGGTTGGTAACAAGAGAAAAACTTTTTGGTTAACAATAAATAAGTATTGTAGAAATTCGCGTGATATGTTTAGATATATTAGAATTTGGAATAAAAAATACTATGAGGGGTATATTTAGAGAACCCCGTGCGTTGTCAACTAACAATTTTGTATGTTTTAGTAGCTACCGAAGTGTAAAAAAGATGTATTCAAGATGTCATCAGATATGTCTACCAATCACTTATAATTTTTAATACTGAATGATATTGCCGAAATGTAAAAAACGCACGAGGTACAAACTTAAAATCATTAAAATCAGTTTATATACTACATACAATAATTATACATGTATAAAGACGATATATAGTAGATATATACTATAAATATATCACCGATAAAATACGTCTACAGTAAATGGCCAAGAAGTATAAATAACTTGATAAATATGTACATAAACTACGCTACAAGTTTACATAAATTGGTTACAATTAAAATTAATGCGTAAAACGTAACGACGCGGTATAGCAGTTGGATCGAAGTTCGACATTTGAAAATCTAAAGCCGAGTTCAGACATCGCGAGTCATTCATTCTCAGCTACAGTTCTCGTATCTGGTCTTATAAATTGAGAATAGCTTCGAACATTCTCTGTGCATGCTCGCTGTTCACACTAAAGTCTAGAATTCCTTGTATACTAGGACGTGTTGGCTCTTAATATTTGTTATGGCATAGTTGGTTTTAGCCAAAGAATGGCACGCGAGGCGACGTCTGTACACGACTTTAGTACACGTATTCTGGAACGACATTCAAAAATTCGAACGAACCAATCGAACGGATTCATTTTAAATGATGTTTAAAAAAAAATGCTTGAATACCGTTCCGTTATACATGATTTTACAAAACCGCGAAAACTGAAATTACAAAGTTAATTTAGAAACATATATTCATAAAAATATAACCTTAACTATAACGAGTTTTGCGTGCGAAAAAAAACGACTGGAAAAAATAGTAATAATTTAGGAACTTAATATAAAAAGCCCGTTGTCTGAGGAAGTTTATTCCCAGGTTGGGAAGGCGGCATCAGGGTAGGCCCAGGGTGGTCGGCTGAGCGAGCTCGTGGTGTGAGTCGTCGTGGTATTCGTGTTCACGTCGTAACTGAAATAAGATATTAGTATAATTTTAGAGGACATCAATAAATGCAGGGTTTTTTTAAATTACAAAGAGCGCACTTGTAGTTTCTTTTTTTGAATAACTGAAAATTATGATAATTTGAGGATTCAAAACGGAATACCTACCTCTTGATGTATGTAGGTACTGAGTTTTTTTAATTACGTTAAGGAAGTGCAATAATTTGTAAAAGTGCTTGTAAAGTTAATAGATAGACATACATTACATTTTTTTTTGCACAAATTGAACTAAGAATCTGATCGTGTGCATATGCCAATTTTAATAGATGAATACATATATGAAACTATAAATAGAATACGAAGGTTTCTCCTAAGTTCCCAAGATCGTATAACGAGCAGTTATTATTTCCTTTGCTGTAAATCTAAATAGCATTCCACGTGTGACATGCAAATTATCCAACAGGTGTACTAGTATATTTTAAATACCAGTCGATGACATGATTCATATGTTGGTTTTCGGGTTCACCTACCTATCTTTGGACTTTTTTTACTTTTTTTACCATGGGTCGTGGGTTCTTTCGAAAGAGTAACTGTGGCTATTGCCAAAAAGCCCCAAAAGGAATAAAGATGGGTTCTAGTCAGTAAAAGTCTGACATCCCAAGAGTAATTTAATCATGTTCCATCAAAAAAACCACGCAAAGGATGATGGGTAAAATTGGCCGGTATATCCAATAAAAACCATTCGCATAACAAATGATAGCTTAGACCCTAAGCTTCATTTTTTATGGTTATGGGAGGGATGTTTAAGTGCATTATTATTGTCAATAATTGTCAGAACGAGTCACAGAAGGTGTCTGTGCCCATATTTTCCAATTTTATTGAAAAAAAAAAGATTATTTAGCAGGTAGTATTTACAACGTATTGTGTACGTATTTCGCCGTTCTGGTGAGTCTAACCGGCATAACCAATGAAAACCGTTTGCATATCAAATGATAGCTTATACCATAAGCTTCATTTTTTATTATGGGCAAAACATTGTAAACCACCGGAGAACGAAGATATGACACTTGATAGCATAGGCCAGCCTATGGACTTGAACCACTACATATTTTGTATGGGAGAGATGTTTAAGTGCATTATTATTGTCAATAATTGTCAGAACGAGTCACAGAAGGTGTCTGTGCCCATATTTTCCAAGTTTATTGAAAAAAAAAAGATTATTTAGCAGGTAGTATTTACAACGTATTGTGTACGTATTTCGCCGTTCTGGTGAGTCTAACCGGCATAACCAATGAAAACCGTTTGCATATCAAATGATAGCTTATACCATAAGCTTCATTTTTTATTATGGGCAAAACATTGTAAACCACCGGAGAACGAAGATATGACACTTGATAGCATAGGACAGCCTATGGACTTAAACCACTACATATTTTGTATGGGAGAGATGTTTAAGTGTATATTATTGTCCTTATTAGTCAGGACGTATCACACAAGGTGTCAGTGCCCATATTTTCCGAGCTTATAAAAAAAAAAGATTATTTAGCAGGTAGTATTTACAACGTATGGTGTACGTATTCCGCCATTCCGGTGAGTCTAACCGGCATAACCAATGAAAACCGTTTGCATATCAAATGATAGCTTATACCATAAGCTTCATTTTTTATTATGGGCAAAACATTGTAAACCACCGGAGAACGAAGATATGACACTTGATAGCATAGGACAGCCTATGGACTTAAACCACTACATATTTTGTATGGGAGAGATGTTTAAGTGCATTATATTATTGTCCATATTAGTCAGGACGTATCACACAAGGTGTCAGTGCCCATATTTTCCGAGCTTATAAAAAAAAAAGATTATTTAGCAGGTAGTATTTACAACGTATGGTGTACGTATTCCGCCATTCCGGTGAGTCTAACCGGCATATCCAATAAAAACCATTTGCACATCAAATGATAGCTTATGTCATAAGCTTGATTTTTTATTATGGGCAAAACATTGTAAACCGCCGGAGAACGAAGATACGACACCTGATAGCATAGGATAGCCCATGGACTTGAACCACTTCATTGAGTATGGGAGGGATGTTTAAGTGCATTATTATTGTCAATAATTGTCAGAACGAGTCACAGAAGGTGTCTGTGCCCATATTTTCCAATTTTATTGAAAAAAAAAAGATTATTTAGCAGGTAGTATTTACAACGTATTGTGTACGTATTTCGCCGTTCTGGTGAGTCTAACCGGCATAACCAATGAAAACCGTTTGCATATCAAATGATAGCTTATACCATAAGCTTCATTTTTTATTATGGGCAAAACATTGTAAACCACCGGAGAACGAAGATATGACACTTGATAGCATAGGCCAGCCTATGGACTTGAACCACTACATATTTTGTATGGGAGAGATGTTGAAGTGCATTATTATTGTCAATAATTGTCAGAACGAGTCACAGAAGGTGTCTGTGCCCATATTTTCCAAGTTTATTGAAAAAAAAAAAGATTATTTAGCAGGTAGTATTTACAACGTATTGTGTACGTATTTCGCCGTTCTGGTGAGTCTAACCGGCATAACCAATGAAAACCGTTTGCATATCAAATGATAGCTTATACCATAAGCTTCATTTTTTATTATGGGCAAAACATTGTAAACCACCGGAGAACGAAGATATGACACTTGATAGCATAGGACAGCCTATGGACTTAAACCACTACATATTTTGTATGGGAGAGATGTTTAAGTGTATATTATTGTCCATATTAGTCAGGACGTATCACACAAGGTGTCAGTGCCCATATTTTCCGAGCTTATAAAAAAAAAGATTATTTAGCAGGTAGTATTTACAACGTATGGTGTACGTATTCCGCCATTCCGGTGAGTCTAACCGGCATAACCAATGAAAACCGTTTGCATATCAAATGATAGCTTATACCATAAGCTTCATTTTTTATTATGGGCAAAACATTGTAAACCACCGGAGAACGAAGATATGACACTTGATAGCATAGGACAGCCTATGGACTTAAACCACTACATATTTTGTATGGGAGAGATGTTTAAGTGCATTATATTATTGTCCATATTAGTCAGGACGTATCACACAAGGTGTCAGTGCCCATATTTTCCGAGCTTATAAAAAAAAAAGATTATTTAGCAGGTAGTATTTACAACGTATGGTGTACGTATTCCGCCATTCCGGTGAGTCTAACCGGCATATCCAATAAAAACCATTTGCACATCAAATGATAGCTTATGTCATAAGCTTGATTTTTTATTATGGGCAAAACATTGTAAACCACCGGAGAACGAAGATACGACACCTGATAGCATAGGATAGCCCATGGACTTGAACCACTTCATTGAGTATGGGAGGGATGTTTAAGTGCATTATTATTGTCAATAATTGTCAGAACGAGTCACAGAAGGTGTCTGTGCCCATATTTTCCAATTTTATTGAAAAAAAAAGATTATTTAGCAGGTAGTATTTACAACGTATTGTGTACGTATTTCGCCGTTCTGGTGAGTCTAACCGGCATAACCAATGAAAACCGTTTGCATATCAAATGATAGCTTATACCATAAGCTTCATTTTTTATTATGGGCAAAACATTGTAAACCACCGGAGAACGAAGATATGACACTTGATAGCATAGGCCAGCCTATGGACTTGAACCACTACATATTTTGTATGGGAGAGATGTTTAAGTGCATTATTATTGTCAATAATTGTCAGAACGAGTCACAGAAGGTGTCTGTGCCCATATTTTCCAAGTTTATTGAAAAAAAAAAAGATTATTTAGCAGGTAGTATTTACAACGTATTGTGTACGTATTTCGCCGTTCTGGTGAGTCTAACCGGCATAACCAATGAAAACCGTTTGCATATCAAATGATAGCTTATACCATAAGCTTCATTTTTTATTATGGGCAAAACATTGTAAACCACCGGAGAACGAAGATATGACACTTGATAGCATAGGACAGCCTATGGACTTAAACCACTACATATTTTGTATGGGAGAGATGTTTAAGTGTATATTATTGTCCATATTAGTCAGGACGTATCACACAAGGTGTCAGTGCCCATATTTTCCGAGCTTATAAAAAAAAAAGATTATTTAGCAGGTAGTATTTACAACGTATGGTGTACGTATTCCGCCATTCCGGTGAGTCTAACCGGCATAACCAATGAAAACCGTTTGCATATCAAATGATAGCTTATACCATAAGCTTCATTTTTTATTATGGGCAAAACATTGTAAACCACCGGAGAACGAAGATATGACACTTGATAGCATAGGACAGCCTATGGACTTAAACCACTACATATTTTGTATGGGAGAGATGTTTAAGTGCATTATATTATTGTCCATATTAGTCAGGACGTATCACACAAGGTGTCAGTGCCCATATTTTCCGAGCTTATAAAAAAAAAAGATTATTTAGCAGGTAGTATTTACAACGTATGGTGTACGTATTCCGCCATTCCGGTGAGTCTAACCGGCATATCCAATAAAAACCATTTGCACATCAAATGATAGCTTATGTCATAAGCTTGATTTTTTATTATGGGCAAAACATTGTAAACCACCGGAGAACGAAGATACGACACCTGATAGCATAGGATAGCCCATGGACTTGAACCACTTCATTGAGTATGGGAGGGATGTTTAAGTGCATTATTATTGTCAATAATTGTCAGAACGAGTCACAGAAGGTGTCTGTGCCCATATTTTCCAATTTTATTGAAATAAAAAAGATTATTTAGCAGGTAGTATTTACAACGTATTGTGTACGTATTTCGCCGTTCTGGTGAGTCTAACCGGCATAACCAATGAAAACCGTTTGCATATCAAATGATAGCTTATACCATAAGCTTCATTTTTTATTATGGGCAAAACATTGTAAACCACCGGAGAACGAAGATATGACACTTGATAGCATAGGCCAGCCTATGGACTTGAACCACTACATATTTTGTATGGGAGAGATGTTTAAGTGCATTATTATTGTCAATAATTGTCAGAACGAGTCACAGAAGGTGTCTGTGCCCATATTTTCCAAGTTTATTGAAAAAAAAAAAGATTATTTAGCAGGTAGTATTTACAACGTATTGTGTACGTATTTCGCCGTTCTGGTGAGTCTAACCGGCATAACCAATGAAAACCGTTTGCATATCAAATGATAGCTTATACCATAAGCTTCATTTTTTATTATGGGCAAAACATTGTAAACCACCGGAGAACGAAGATATGACACTTGATAGCATAGGACAGCCTATGGACTTAAACCACTACATATTTTGTATGGGAGAGATGTTTAAGTGCATTATTATTGTCAATAATTGTCAGAACGAGTCACAGAAGGTGTCTGTGCCCATATTTTCCAATTTTATTGAAAAAAAAAAGATTATTTAGCAGGTAGTATTTACAACGTATTGTGTACGTATTTCGCCGTTCTGGTGAGTCTAACCGGCATAACCAATGAAAACCGTTTGCATATCAAATGATAGCTTATACCATAAGCTTCATTTTTTATTATGGGCAAAACATTGTAAACCACCGGAGAACGAAGATATGACACTTGATAGCATAGGCCAGCCTATGGACTTGAACCACTACATATTTTGTATGGGAGAGATGTTTAAGTGCATTATTATTGTCAATAATTGTCAGAACGAGTCACAGAAGGTGTCTGTGCCCATATTTTCCAAGTTTATTGAAAAAAAAAAAGATTATTTAGCAGGTAGTATTTACAACGTATTGTGTACGTATTTCGCCGTTCTGGTGAGTCTAACCGGCATAACCAATGAAAACCGTTTGCATATCAAATGATAGCTTATACCATAAGCTTCATTTTTTATTATGGGCAAAACATTGTAAACCACCGGAGAACGAAGATATGACACTTGATAGCATAGGACAGCCTATGGACTTAAACCACTACATATTTTGTATGGGAGAGATGTTTAAGTGCATTATTATTGTCAATAATTGTCAGAACGAGTCACAGAAGGTGTCTGTGCCCATATTTTCCAATTTTATTGAAAAAAAAAAGATTATTTAGCAGGTAGTATTTACAACGTATTGTGTACGTATTTCGCCGTTCTGGTGAGTCTAACCGGCATAACCAATGAAAACCGTTTGCATATCAAATGATAGCTTATACCATAAGCTTCATTTTTTATTATGGGCAAAACATTGTAAACCACCGGAGAACGAAGATATGACACAAGAAAGTATAGGACAGCCTATGGATTTGAACCAATACATTTTGTATGGGAGGGATGTTTAAGTGCATTATATTATTGTCAATATCAGTCAGGACGTGTCACAGAAGGTGCATGTGTCCATATAAAAAAAAAATAACAGTATTCACAACGTAAGGTGTACGTATTCCGCCGTTCCAGTGAGTCTAACTGGCATAACCAATAATATCCATTTGCACATCAAATGATAGCTGATACCCTAAACTTCAATTTTTGTTATGGGTGGAACTTTGTTAACCACTGGGGAAAAAAGATATCAGTCCTGTAAGCCTACGACTACCTATGCAATTAAACCACTTTGGCACGTATGTTATATAAAGAAAACCTATCTTCTTATTATAAATAACGTAGCTTTTCCACCACTGAAAGATTTTTCGAATCAGTTCAGTCAAGCAAGTTCGTAGCCCATTTGCACAGACATCATCTAATGGCCAGGATAATACATCTTGCTTTGAAATATAATCCTGTGGAATTGGAGGTGTGCTGGCATCAATCCATCATCACCAATGACTGTCAACTGTCCTGGCTAACAAGCCTGATGTGCCATATGATGAGAACTCTGTGAAAGCTGACAAACAACTTTATTCTACTGATTAAACCTCCCATGTATCCTTGCGGACCTGATCACCCGTTTGGTTATCTACTATTTGTGTACCTATCACTAAACAGTATAAAACAAAGTCGCTTTTTCAGTGATTATATTCCTATGTCCCTTTGAAAGCTTAACTCTTCCAAACTACGTAACGGATTTTGATTCGGGCACGGCCGTACCATCCTTTTCTCGAAGCGTTTCGCGGCTATTTCACCCCCCCTGTATCATTTATGTGGACAAAGCTAGGAGTTTAGGTTAGGTTAGGTTTAATATATTATTGTATTCAAAGATAGAGTGACTGAAGAGGAAGGTTTGTATGTGTAATAACATCCGTTAAATAGTGAGGAAATGCTGTTTTCCTGCGCGAAGCTGGGGTGGGTCGCTACTTTTCTAATAATTCGACAACCCAGGGCCGACTAGCCTGATGCCGCAGAACGAGGAAATGCTATCTCCAATAATGGAAATAGTATACGGTGGTAGAAGTAAAAGTTTTAATGTTTTGTTTGCTATTAAAACAATTATGCCTAGTTAAGACCGAAATTAGAATTTTTATTGATAGTGTACCCTAGGCTTATTTGAATAAGTGATAAGTTGACGAAAATACATCATACAATGATTTTTTCTACTATAGATTTTATTTTAACTGAAAAAAAATGGGTGCAAAAAGTATAACTCTTTTGTGCCCGACTGTACTTATTTCCGGTCGATTCTTGACATGAACTGTTTTATTTTAGTAACTGTAGGGTATAAGCAATAATCTAATATACATTAGAACTTTATTGGTTATCAGGCCAGGGTTCATACAAAATTGCCCATCATCCTTTTGTAGTGCCTGGTAAATTAGATATCCATAGTTCATCTGATGAATTCCCATAAAAAAATCGACCACTTTATGGTCTAATTAATAAAAGTGAAGTCCAGTGACGCCCAAACGAAAACGCCAGTGAATTGAGAATACCAGCAAAACTTCCGCAAACTCACCGTGTCTCAGCCTGTCGGTATGTAGTCGGATTATACGTGCTGGACGAGGGGGTCGAACCGAGACTGGACACTGGTTGCAAGTTAGACTCATGCCACGTAAGTAAAGAATTGTTATACCTGGAAAATGGTGTTAGTTCGTAGAATGGGTGCGGAGAAGTTGAAAATCTAGGGGCCAGATGCATCAAACTTTTTAAGTGACTTATGTATTTTTAAATATTCTTTCATGTCATTAATGGCCAGTTTCACCAGTTACTGATGAGGCCCTTGATAGGAACTTAACTGCCACATAAAAGGCTCGCAGAAATTAAAAGCAGCCTTTACTTTGCAGACTTTGCAGACAGCATTAACTGTCAGATATCTTAGAACTGACACTATCATTAACCAGTGTAATCGGGTGTAATACTTGTGTGATTTTTTAAAAAGTTTTTCAACATTTTCGTTTTTAATTTTTTTTTTTTGATGCAACTGGCTACAAATATAGTTTCTATAGATTCTAACAGTAGATGATAATCTCGGAAGAGGAACTAGTAATGTGGTGCAGTATGGCTTTCGTGTGAACTTACTGCATTCCAGTACTCATTCACAAGGTATTTATTCTTTAACTATTTCCTAGATCAGTGTGTATATTTCCTCACATTGCTGGCAAGAGACCTACCGTCTTATCACAAAACCTTTTAAACGTCAGTCGACTTGTCTAAAAAAAATATCAAATTATGACGTTGACATATGGTTCATTTTGCAGCCACAATTTTTTTTTAGACAAGTGTAAAACAGGTGGTTAAGTTTTTGTAGTAAGGCCATTATTATTTTGCAAATGGTTATGGATATGAAGAAATCATTACACACTGATCTGTACCCGGTTAATATAAGAAACGATTCGTTTTGATTACGGATAAGTTTTTTTTACGTTTATTATTATGTAGAAAATCCTCCAACGAAAATCCACGTTGAACGGAAAAACCAGACGAAATCGCCCGGTTTATAGGGGTGGTGTCATTTTCACAAAAAAAAAATTCACATGACACCTCCCGTAAGAGCCCCGCAGTGTCACACGGATAAACCGAGCCCGTGAGCACGAGAAAAACCCGCCAGTGTGAAAATGCTTTAAGGCCAAAAACAACTGCCCGTTAGCAAAACGAATCGTTTCTTGTCCATACAGTATAGGGCACTAAACTATCATGATTATCTAACATTCCTATTTCATTACCAACTGAAAAACCTCTTTGTCAACGGTACTTACTCCATGTTTCCATACAGTCCTTCATTGCCGTCTCCTTCGAAGATGTTTCTATCACCAGTGTGACGAGAGTTGTGGGGTGACGGTGGCGGTATCGTGGTGCGGTCCAGTGGGTTCGGTGGTGGTGGTGTCTCCGGGGGCGGGCCAGGCGGGTTCGTCTCCAGGGTCGAGTTCTTGATGCCGTATTTGAAGTACATGAACATCCCTGGAATGGAGAGATTGGTATTTTAGGCAGGTTTGGTAATTGGTTGGCGATAATTTTTTGTCGATTTACATTTTAGATCATATTCTGCCATTTGTTTGAATGGAACTGAATTTTATGGTTACGAACAATCCATGTTTCTGAGACCACCCCCATTGGTCAAACATTTCAGTTATTGGCAGACGGGAACCCCTTGTATAAAGAAACTATAGTTAGTAACTGAATCTTCGCTTTTGGTAAATATTCACAACTTCCCCAAGCTTTCGTTTTCAAATTCAGAGGAGGGTCTTACCAAGTATCATCCAGATGGTGAAGCGAACCAGAGTCAAGATGGAGAGGTTAAGGATCAGATAGATGTTCACAATGATGGCGATCGTCGGCACGAAGGGCAGGCCTGGGGTCGTGTAGATCAGAGCAACGCTGAAAACATCAAAACGTGATTTAAGAAGAAGTTCACTTTGAACATGGTTGGAGAAAACATCAGCTGTTTCTTTTAATTTTGCTTGTATTTTGAGAATACTACGGATACTACTTCAAAAACCCAAACGCATTTATATTAGCACTGCTGCACTTCCCAGATAAACAGTAACCTATATATAGCCTCTCTTTTGATAAAAGGGCTGTTTAAGGAAAGATTTCTTAAATCGTACTTTTAAGTTCCTGAGAATAGCGCCTTCACAGAAACAAACCCCTAGGCTTCTGTTATGAATTTATCAAAATAAACAGGTTGTTTGTATCATGTTATGGGCCCAGTCAACCCCTTGTTTTATTACATAATGTCTCCTTCTCCATGGTCATTGGTCCTAGATCATAGATATACTAGAGCAATGATATATACCTACATACCCACTGCAATGATCTGACCCAGTTTAAACTTCACGGTCACATCTCACGCAAACTATCTACTTGCTCATCACTTCATCATTTACTCATCAATAATTTTATCATTGTCTTTCATCCATCAATTAGTCATGCTTGACCTAATTTACCTAAACTTGGCTTGAGGTCTAGCTTCTAACATTGACTATCCATTGCTACAAGTACCATCGACTCATCTTAACATAAATATTAACTTTACATTTAGAAATAATAAATTAGAAATAGTCGATACATTCACTCTACTAGGCCTAAACATTGACACACACATAAATTGGAAGTCACACGTCCAGAAAATAAGAGCAAAATTATCCAAATTTTCTTACGCCCTCCGCGAAATCAAAAAAACCACAGACCTTAAAACCGCACTAACAACATATTACGCATATGCTTACGCCTGGCTCAAATATGGTGTTATCCTATGGGGAAACAGTACAGACGCGCCCACGCTATTCACCCTACAAAAAAAACTAATTAGAATATTAGTAAATATTGAAGACACCGACAGTTGCAAACCCCACTTTCAGGAACTCAAAATCTTATCCCTACCCTGCCTCTATATATTTGAAATTTGTAAGTTCGTGCGTATGTACCCGGAATTCTTCACAAAAAGAGAGGACATACAAACAAAAATTTCTTTAAGGCATAAAAATAGGCTAAATTTACCAACGTCGCGTCTAAAAATGCACTCGGATAGTACTTTTGTCATGTCCATCCTAACTAATATTATAAATGTGAAAGTAACTCTGTCTGTCTGTCTGTCTGTCTTTCTGTCTGTCTTTCTGTCTGTCTGTCTGTCTTTTCTTCACGCCTATACTACTGAACCGATTTGTGTGAAATTTGGTACAGACATAGTTTGGAACTTGAGAAAGGACATAGGATAGTTTTTATTACAAAAAAAAAATAAAAATAAAATTTATTTCGGACATATAGCGCCATCTATTGGTCAAACCAAAAATCACTATTCCACGCGAACAAAGTCGCGGGCAAAAGCTAGTTAAAATATATAATAAACTACCGGAAAAAATAAGAAATTTAAATAAAAATACCATTTTTATCAATAAACTAAAAGATTTCCTTATACGCAAATGCTACTATAGTATAAACGAATATCTAAATGAGAAATAAAAAGCTATACACTATTACACATCTACATACATACTTATATAAACAAATAAAAAAAAAAAAAAAAAATACAAACCGTCCCATTAGAAAACCTAATATATAATAAAGAAAATTACGAAATAAACAAAATAATAATTATATATATATATAACTAATAATGATAATACATAGAATATAAACACACAGTGCTCTTCCTCCTCTCTCCTACTATTGTTTGCTGTGCCCGACAGGGTCCATAATTGTGACTAATATCTATAACCTACCAACAACCTGTAATACATTATGGTATGCAATAAAGAATTGAGAATTGAGAATTGAGAGAATCTTACTGTCATGCTAGGCGAAATTTCAAATTGACTTATCAAGGAGCAAAGTTCATTTCAGATAATGTAGATTTCTTTGATACTTTAATTTACTATCAATCAAATTCAAGCAGATGACTTGCAAACAGCACCTTGCCATACACATAAAACAAGTATTTCAAATAATTCTTACCGGTTCTGTGGCTTCCTAGAGATCATGAGCAGGATCGCGAAGATGGCCAGCATCAGCAGTATCATGGACACGTTGGTAAAGGTCGAGGTGCCAGGGCTCCCGTACGCGGCGAACAGGTCGAAAATGATGATCAGTAGATACATGATGCCGACTGACTTGATCACGTACATGCCTGGTAAGAACGGTTGTGAATTTAGTACGACTGGTTGTTAAATGTTCTGGCTTCTACCATATAAGTTAGGGACTCATTGTTTTTCCAAAATAGAGTCATGAAACCCATTCAAGGACCAGTCGGGCTAAGAGCATACACATAACCCTAAGGCGAGTTTCTATTGGGGTGCGGCACTGTGACGCACACAGACTTCTGGTCTACTCGGTTTTGCAAACAGTAACAAATTGCGTGTGAACATCCCTTGAATATCTGCGGTAAGTCCCCCAAGTATCCCAACTCTAAAGTCTTTTAAAGCATGAAGTGGTTTGGTTTGTTTGAAAAAAAAAGAAGAATAAAGGTCAAGTAGGTCCTTGTCCTTTTTTTTAGGTTCATTTATTTGTGAGGCTTTAACAATTTTAACAAAAAAGATGCAACAACAATTCAAATATAAGCCTCTATTGCCAACAATTGAAAGTACATAATATGATTTCTCCAAAACGGTGAGTTTTAAAGTTTCAACGTTCAAACTGTTCGTTCGTTGTTACAGGCAAAGTTATATCATTGTTTCACGAGCTAGAAAGTTCGACAGTGGCGCCAAACTATGCGACAGTTAAAAATGTATGAAGCCCGCGGTGTAGACGAAACGTTGACAAGTACACTATCATGTTAGTGTTTTTCTTTGCAATTTAATAACGTTGGCTAATATGACGAACGAAGTTTTGGTTTGATGTAGTTTTATGCTAATGTGGTTTAAGTTTTCAACACAGCTTCTTAATTACTTTACAAGCGTGTTTTTATCTCTTGTTTAACTATTATTTATTTATTTTTATTTGGAGTTGCATAGTTTATCATTTCCAATGTTGCAAACGATAAATATACTTGTGTTAAGGCAAAATAAACATTAACAAAATGTGATACGAAGACGTGATGGTGGTAGTTTCGGAGACAGTCCGTAAAGAAAGACATTCTGTCACTATGAACAGACCCTTTAATCTAAAAATAGCATTTGAGGAGAATCAGTTCTAATTGCGATATACTGGCAGCACTGTTCTATTAGGTACTGTCCTTCACAAGCTGAACCTAGATACTTACCTGTACTACTACCCGCTCATCAACACTCATGCCCGGTGCGGTGAGTATGCGGTGAGTGGCAAATCTCTCCGACTTGGGGGGAGGCCCTTGCCAAACATCTGACGACATTACGACAAACTGTATTAAATTAAAAATAACTACGATACTCACCGCTATGTTCCGTAGCAGGTCCACAATCTATCCAGGGGAACAGCCCAGGACACAGGTAGCTCATGGATTGCAGCTGCCGGGACAGTGCGCCGAAGAACCGGCTGCAAGCGGTGTTGCTGCCCGAGGAACCGCCTCCAACTGCCGCTATATGATGGAGACGAGAATTGAGCTTGGGTATTCATTTGAACAGCTATTTTTTAATTTTTGTAAGGTGTTTGCCTGTCTCTTGGAAGGTATTGATGGATAGATGTTTTTTGTTTAGTATGATGTCTGTGTTTTTAGCTTTTATTTTATTTGCCATTTACTTCCGAAATTAAGATTTCTTTTAATTAGAGCGTTGTATGATTTTCAGTTGAAATGTGCGTATGCACGAGAGTAGTCAGCAAGCCACGATCAAATGTCTCGCAGAATTAACGCTCCTTAATTTTCCGTAAGGTTTGTTGATTTTCGGTTTGCCGTTACCTTTAACCAATTTCCTGACTTAATGTTTTTTTACTTGGGGAAACTAAGCGAAGGTTGAAGGCTGAGGACGACTGTGCTCAGAAATCCAAAAGCCACTAAGGCAGAACTAAAACCTATAATAGATACCTAATCCTGTCATATCCAGGATTTCACGTAAAAAAGATCTTTGGAAGATTTCCAAACCGACAGATGGTGAGACTCGTATAAAATATCTATATCACTACTCAGTTCATCTAGTTAGACTGGAAGCCGACCTTGACCTTATTACGAACTTGCTGAGAAAGTCGAAATAATTGAGTTGGAAGTCGGCCCGTAATAGATTAGTTCAGAGCTACTAATTTTATTTAGTTTTGCTTATGAATTGACTCTGTTATAAATGGTTTAGTTAGAGTACGCGCACACTGTAAACTAAAAGTCGGCCCAGTTGGCCGTTAGTTGTAGAGTTTTTTTTTAATCTTTGTTGCTGTCCAAGTTTTCAGTCGTTATTATACCGACTAAATACCTGATCTTTGTAATGTGTGTACTACCATTTATCTTCATATAGTTATCGGCACAAATCTTGAGCTCTGACCTACATCTGCGCGGAAGTAATTTATTGAGTCCCTTTTGTGGTATAAAGTGAGGCGCGGGGCGGGCTAAAGCGGTGATTGGCCCGCAGTGCATCGCGTCATAGCCGTCACTCGGGATTGGTTCTTTGCTAATAAATCACTTCTGCGCAGATGTAGGTCAGAGCTCAAGATTCGTGCCGTATACTAATTTACGAGCCCAAACAAACTATCGGCCGACTAAAAGTTTGCAGTGTACGTAGGTAGGTACTCTTAATGTTATTATTTCATGAATAATTTTGATTTCAGGTTTTGAGTGTTGACCTAAACACTAGTAAAATTGTTATTTCATGTTTATTATCGCTTTATTGTTTCAAAGTGTTGATTGACTATTGTTGATAATTTTACATTGTGAAAACCGATTAAATTATGTACTTAAACGTTATAATGAAAACAGTTTTCTGTAGAACCTACCTGCTTTAATTTTAAATGATTATTTTTTAATCAAAATAATATTCGATCCGATTTAAATTATGAAATGCTTATCGAATTAATGAAAATTCTCAATAAAGTACAGAAATTAAATTATTCACATGAAATTTTAATTTATAATTTGAAATTGAAATTACTTCCAAATAGCAAAAATATTCATTAAAATTTTCGCCAGGTAAAGCGTATTAAAATATTATTAACGAAACATCCTTCATCGTAATTTTATTATTGGTACCTACCATTCCGATTATAAATATTCATATACAATACAAAACAACTGTTCTGTTCACATAATCATTTACCATACTAAATAAAAAATCGCAATGCAACCCAGAACTGTATTTGCAATATCTCAGCAAAAATATGCACTCTCTAAAAAAAACTTGAGAAGAATAAAAAAAAATACATACCATAGTAATTGTTCTCGTTATTAGAGTTGACCAGGAAGGTGTCATCACGATACTCCTCGCTTTCATCATGAAGTGTGTCATCAGAGTCAGGGGAGCTAGAAATATTGATACATTTAGGGTTCCGCAAGAAATAAACTAAAAACCTTTGCAAGAATACACTTGACAGAGACAAAAAAGAAACAATTTTTGAGATGATTTTAAGGTGCTCCCTCACTAATAGCATATTGCAATTTCGATTATATATATATTTTAAAATGTTACAGATACTTAATCACCAACAGTATGTTACATGGTGTAACTTATAACATAACATTGTCATACAAATTTGTGACGTATATCGTCACAAATTTGTACTTATGCAATTGACAGTGAAGAAGCACCATAATGCAAGCAATTTTTCCCTAACTCACCGCATAGCGTACATCTAAACATATTATATATCATAGAATATTTCTAAATCGGCCGGCCTTTCGCTTATCGCATTTTCGCAAGAAATTCGCATTGTGCATGTTACCTTCTGGTGACTCGGCGAACCATGACGCGTTGGCTTGGTGGCATAATGTGGGTCGAAGCATGAGCCTGAAAAGAATGAAAGTTTTAGCTTTGGATAAGAATTAAGTAGAAAATGGAGAAGTTGTTATAGGTTACTAAAAAAAAGAGTTTTTGAGGTACGGAACCTTGCGCAAAAAAACAAAACTTAAAGATCGCCCTGTTGAAAATAAATAAGATATTTTAGGTTTAAGAATTTAACCTTTTAGGTTAAATTAAGAAATTGTATTGTTTATTACGTTGAAAAAGTGTATATTTTTCAGTAAATATAGGTACACTTTCCTGTTGTTTATCGCTCTGAAACTAAACTATAAAATAGATTATTTTTTAATGTTTGTTTGTAGCTTATATAAGACATTTAAAATATAAGAAATACCCATCAATTTTATTGCTCGCAATATTTTACGTTCACGTTGAAAACATGACTTATCTCAAAGAAAACATGATTGAGTGCGGATCAAACAATTTACGTATCCCACATTATTGTGTTTACATTACCTACATATACGTTACGTTTACGAACCTGTTAAATATATTAAAATATATGATGTTCTATTGTTTATCATAATCGAGGGTTCAAGTAGGGAATAATAAAAAGAAGAAGGGTTTGACCCGACTGTGTCAGGAAGGGTTATGTTTTTGAGAGTATATTTATGGGTTATGTGGCATAGACTTACGTTAAAGTATTTATTTAAAATGTTTCTACTTGTTGTGCTTAAAAGTAGGTATAATTTACACATTAAAGTATGACATCTTAGTTAGTAATACATATTCAATTTTAACATCAGTTATACCTATTTCCAAGAGAACTGAAGATTAATTCTGATACTTTTTTTTCAAGCTCGTACCCACTTTATGTAACTGTTACATACCTACTATGATGTGTATAATTTCAATAAATATTAATAAATATTATAAAATAATAAGGACTATGATATTATCGCTGACTACTACCATTTACTACTACGTATTACATATTTACACTGCCCATGATGTAAACATGCTCTCAACCAAGCATAAATTCAGGCCGCACAAAAGCCATTTCACACGAAATATCCCAATTCCATTGTCACCAAGAAAAACCAATATCCTGCCCACTACTCGTACCTTCAAAGCGACCATATTTATTTAAAATGACAAACATTCACTGGACCTTATTACGTCCAAAATCAATGGACGAAACGAATTCAAATGGCTAGCTTCCATAAATTTGCCTTTATCCACGCTCGAAACAAAGGTATTTCAACATAGTGCACCTCTCTGTTTGTATTGCACTGGTATATATATTTGTTTAGTGCGTATATGACCCTGTTTACTGCAATGTACCTTTACGGGCACTTTCATTGTCCACAGGCTATTTAACCGAGGTATTTCGCAATAAGCCAGTGTTGTGCACTCAGCAATGGATGACAGAATCTCTTTGACGGTGTACAAATTCGTGGACACGAACCCCTTTTGAAAATATACTGGCAATTTTCGCGTGGAGTATTTTATTGAAAAAAATATAGCAAAGTTCAAAGGTACGCTACATTAAGTAAAGAAATCAATTTTGCCAACAACTTCTGGAATATTTAACATTGATAAATAATCGAACGAAACATATGAAATCTTTTATCTTCATTATTTAGAGAGAAGGTCAATGGAGTTCAATTTTCAACTTTATTTGGTCTTCCTAAAGGTCGTTTTTCCATTGACATTATTAAGGGCCGCTAACAGTTGTCGGTTTACGTAATCCGATTACAAGTAACAAAGGAAGGAAAATTATGAAATTCTAAAATAGAATTTGGCAAACGCAAAATTATCTCAATACAGGTAAATAAGGACCGAGCATAATTCTAACCACTTATACAGAATTTCCCGTTTCTCAAAATACAGGTATCTTAATACCAGGTCATAAGAAAATATTCGCTGAAAATAGACCGGAAGAAATTAAAATACCTACTAAAATATCTGCTTTGAGAAAATTCTTTGAAAAATAATCATCTACCTAGCCTTTCTGAACTATGTTGGGGCCGGCTTCCAGTCTAACCGTATGCAGCAGAGTACCAGTGTTTTACAAGGAGCGACTGCCTATCTTACCTTCTCAATTCCCAGGATTTTATGATTACAATATAGATAAAATGTGGAGTTTATAGAATTAATCACTTCTGCATAAGTAATACTTTTAACTAGAACTCAAACATAAGTAACGTTGCAGTATTTTGAGGTAATTTTTCTAAATGTCTTTATTATTGAAATCTATATACTTATATAAAAATGAAACCCGCTTTTCGTTGTCACGACATACCATGAAAACGGCTTGACTGATTTGGCTGAAAATTAGAGGGGAGGTAACTGAGACCTGGGAGAAGGTTTTAGGCACCATCCGGCTACGGGACGCGGGTGAAAGCTACTATTAATATATTTATTGTATCTTGTAATTTTATGTGCTGCGAATTGCTTGCTGTGAATTTCGTTATTTGCACAAACAAAAACATATTTACATAAAAAAGAATTAATATGAATACCACATATTATAACATAGTGAAACCCGCCCAGTTCCTAATACCTACATTACTATGTATATCATCAGTCTTTCGGCCAAATGGTTGGGTTAGCCATAATTTAGGCGACGACCAATTTCATTAATCACTCAAGCTGTGGTTCCCGGGTAATTAAGTCTTTATTAATACGGACTGCTTTGGAATGCTTGGTTTTAGTCTTCAGTGTAATAATAATTTTGGCACGTAATCGTTATTTATATAATTTAAAGATAGCTTGATAATTAATTCTACTTTTCGTTTTTTTTAACTCTTCATTTTTTTTTGTACAGCTTAAACTACTTTTTAGTCACGTTAAAAATAGCGCTTTCACGCTAAACCTACTGAAGCGATTGAAATTAAATTCGATACACAGAAAATCAGACACACAGAGCCGGAAAGAGGATGTAGGCTACTTTTGATCTGAGTGCGGAAATGACTTTGAATTTGACATTTCTCTTGGAACGCGCATAAAACCACGAGGAACAGTTACTGCATAATATGAACAAGAACTTTTGTAATGTAAAAGTTGAACTTTGAAAAAATGTTAAACTTTGTCGCAATCAGTACAGCTATTTTCTTACCACAATCTATTAATGTCCAATAAATGCAACTTAAACATATTTTTGTGTATAAATCAATTACATTACGAGACATAATTAGAAACGCAGCACAACTCTCGCATGTCAACTACTAATCAATGAGGATGCAAGTAACTTTTAGTTCCAAATACAATAACTAAGTATGTAAGTACCTATTTGCTTGTTTTATTTCAAAGGGAGGGGTAGAACAAGTTTCTAAAGGGGGGTGTGAAGCAATATTACTAAGAGGAAGAAGATAAATGACTGCGCAGCTATTGACTATTTCTCAATGGACTTCATATTCGCTCTGGTAATTAATGTTTTAGTATTATTTGAAGTATTCTCCTTCAATTTTGTAGTTATCTGTAGATTTTTCAATGGTTGTGAGCAATGTAAAATATAGCTTGCATAATATATGATAGATTATTAAGAGGTGTTTTTATAATTTGTAAAACATTGGTACTCAGTTTCGTCTGGTTAGACCAGAAGCCGACGGCAACATAGTTGGGAAAATGGAAGATGATGTATTTGTCGTAGCCGTATCCAAAAAATGCGACTGCATTTTCGCACATCACTGGCCAATTTCTTTTGATATCTACTGGGTTAAGAAAGTTGGAAAAGTAGCTGTGAGTTTTAATATTACCTATCACAAAATTCCCTTTTCTAACGAAGCGCAAGGGAAGCGCAAAATCAATCTAATTGTTCCATGACGTACAAATGGCGCACTTTCCGCTTTTGTAAACAGTTTGGTTATCCCAAAGGATCATGCATATGCATTATAGCATATAGTAGTACCTACAGCAAAGTATTGACAACCACCGATTCAAAGGATGACCCGTGAAACCACGCGACACCTTTTTTTGTCACTAGGAATGTGCCGCGTGAAAAATCCAGCAGGAATTTCTCTCGTATGAAAAGCCCTTTTGCTGTGGGACATCACATTTTTACCTGTGGACATTAATCAGGGTACCAATGCAACTTTTCTAAATTTGTATGTACCAGCAGAAATTTCTCTCGTATGAAAAGCCCTTTTGCTGTGGGACATCACATTTTTACCTGTAGATGATCAGGGTACCAATGCAACTTTTCTAAATTTGTATGTACTTTCTAAGTATATCTTGGACATCAATGACTGTGTTTCGGATGGCACGATAAGCTGTAGGTCCCGGCTATCATTGGAACATCTTTGGCGGTCATTACGGCCATTAGGCTAGTGTATGGACGGCCTAATATAGAAAATAGGTATATATATGTATATAGGCTAGTTCACTAATATACGCTTAATTAATGTAATATGATAGTAGGAACAATATTCGTAGTATACTAGAGTAGTATTGGATAGGAAATAAGCTGGCTTACTGCAAATGGAAACACTCAGCTACATACTCGTATATGTACCTCTATGTGTGTAATAGGAGTTTATAACTACACCAGGTCTGATTGCATGGTATATTCATAGGTAACCATGTTATTTACCTGTCGAAGGTACCTCAAAATAGGTAGGTCCCGGCTGTCATTGAACATCCTTGACAGTCGTTACGGGTAGTCAGAAACCAGTCTAACCAAGGGGTATCGGGTTGCCCGGGGAACTGGGTTGAGGAGGTCAGATAGGCACTGGTACTCAGCTGAATCCGGTTAGACTGGAAGCCGACCCGAACAGGATTGGGAAAAAGGCTCGGAGGATGATGATGAAGGTACCTCAAAATAACTAGGTTTTTTTTGTCCAATTCGTTGGAGGCCCGGCTGAAGAGGTCAGATAGGCAGTCGCTCCCTGTAAAACACTAGTACCTACTCAGCTACATCTGGTTAGACTGGGAGCCGACGCCAACATAGTCGGGAACATGCAAGGAAGATGACATTTAAACATTAAAATATAATTATCATTTTTTTTAAACGTAATAATAATGGCAAAAGCCAACACACAGACCCACAGATAACTTTATACATAGCCATATTATCTCAGTAAGCTTATCGAAATCTTTTAACGAAAGAATGTTCAGAACAACAAAGTTTTCTATCCTATCGTCTTAGAAGTATCTGCAATAAATTTTAAACTTATATACTCTTCCGGGAACGCTTTGAAAGTTATTTAAGTGATTTATAAGAAAAATGCAATTCTATTATAAAAGTTAATAAATGCATCGCATATGTAAGATTGAAATCGTTACTGATATGACAGAAAATAGTGAATTTGACTAATGTGAAAATAACTCTGGCTGTCTATTAGGGTAACACATCTGAACCGTTTAAAATGAAAGGTACCTACACCGAGAGTCTAAAACCTAGGAAGGAATAGGGGCTACTATTTTTCCCTGTAGGTATGGGAAGTAGTTTCCTCAGAAGGTGGACGAAACCGCAGTCAGTACGTCGATTCTATAAAATTCAGACAACAACTCGCATTTCACTTCGCTATTCACTCTCACTTCGCATTCGGTTCAAAACGTTCTAAAAGTCATCTCATACTTTATCTGTCAAAATCTCGAGTTTAATTTAGTTCAACTCGCAAACACGCTCGCAAGAGTAGCGCTAGTGTAGTAACTCACGGCGGATTCAGATGCGAAGTTTAGAGTGAAATCTTATAGAATCACACTGCAGGAGCTAGTCTCAATCTACAATTATGAACATCCACCCACATGCTAACATCGGCAAGTGCAGCTAAGCTCTATTAAACCACTCATGTATAACCGATGTATAACATATTAGAGGTTTTCCCGCGGTTCTATCCGCGTCCCGTAGGAGCTATTGTCCATACTGAGATAAAATATAGCCTATTTTACTAGAGAAGAGTGTCCCTTTCCAACCCTGAAAGATTTTTTTTAAAATCGGTTCAGTAGTTCAGTAGAATCGGTGCAGTTTAATTCTACAACTCCTCAGTGGGTAAATGAAAACTTACCATCTTACTTTCAAGACTCCAAGCGTATTTACGAAATAGTACTTTGTGCAAACGAGTTAAAGTTCAATTTGCTTTAAATTCTAAAAAAAGGAGCTTAGAATAAGTATGTTCTTACTTAAACAATAGTATAGCGATGTTTTCTGAGTCGTACTATCTTAATATTAAATTGTATTGAAGATTTTATCTGGGCTGTGAATAGCTGGTTGTAATTGCATTTTCAGACGATGCTTTGAAAACAAATGCATTTTGAAATCAGGAACCGAGATTGCTATTCACGTTGTAAATACCATATAATTTGGGGTAGGTGCTTTTTTTATAATAATCTTCCACGCCGATTTCGGCAACGGCGACCACTTCGACCCTAATGGCGTGCGTGTGCTCTCATGTGGCTGGAGTATCCAATTTTGTGCGTGAAAGTCCGCGCACACTGCGGACATGTCAGGGTACCAGCCACAAAATTATAGTTGATAGCTACAGGTGGTCGAGCTTTCAACTCATCTCGTTTGGCATCCAACTCAGAAAGCCGGCGTGCTTCAAAGTCAAAGACTTTGGCTTTAACGCGGCTTCTCCAGTCTCTGCGGTTGGATGCCAAATTCTCCCACTGAGACGGGTCAATGGAACAGCTTTTCATGTGGCGCTTCAGCACATCCTTGTATCGCAGCAGCTGTCCGCCACGTTTCCGCTTGCCCTCCTGCAACTCGGAGTAGAGGATGCGCTTGGCCACTCTAGTATCCGGCATGCGCAGTACATGCCCGCACCAACGAAGCTGTCTCCTCATGAGGTATGCTTCAATGCCACCTACATTGGCTTTCCTCAACACTTCTGTGTTACGCACACGATCAAACCAACGGATATTTAATATTTTGCGCAGACATTTGAGGTGGAAGCGGTCTAGTTGCTTGATGTGGCGTCGGTACGGTGTCCATGTTTCCACTGAGTAGAGTATACAAGGCAACACAACTGCCATATACACAGAGACCTTTGTGGATATCTTTAGGTCATGGGAGCTGAAGACCTTCTTGTCGAATTTGCCGAAAGCAACGGCTGCAGCACCAATTCTGCTATTGATTTCGGCGTCAAGGTCGCACTTTGCTGTTATAGTGCTCCCCAAATATCGAAATTTATCGACCTGCTTCAGGACATCTTCACCAAGCATAATGGCCAGTTCTTGACGTCCGTGATTGTCTAAAGACATTACTTCTGTCTTTTTGATGCTGATTTTTAGACCAAATGTACAGCACTGCTTGTGAAGGTTCGTGACTAGCTGTTGCAGGCCTTCAGGGGATTCAGCCACGAAACAGAGGTCATCTGCATACATAATGTCCTGTATATGTGCATAGGACACCTTTGTGGTCGCCTTGAGTCTATTCAGGTTGAAAAGTTTGCCGTCAGTCCGATAACGAATACGAACTCCTTCAGGAGAAGAAGTCAATACTTCACGGACTACAACTGCGAAATATAATGCAAACAATGTGGGAGCCAGGACACAACCTTGCTTCACTCCACAGGTGACGGAGAAGAAGCTCGATTGGTCATCTTCAACCGCTACACAACATTGCATGTCATCGTGCAGGAGTCGCAGGAGTCTTATGAACTTCTCTGTACACCCCAACTTTCTCAGTACCTTCCAGAGGGCCTCGCGAGGGACGCAGTCAAAGGCTTTTTCCAGATCAATAAAGCAGAGAGAGAGGTAGGTGCTTATAATTATTATAAACTAGCTTCCGCCAGCGGCTTCGCCCGCGTGGAATGTTGATAAAAAGTAGCCTATGTGTTAATCCAGGGTATCACCTATCTACATACCAAATTTCAATTAAATCGATCCAGCCGTTTTTGCGTAATTGAATAACAAACATACATCCATACATTCTCACAAACTTTCACATTTATAATATAAGTAGGATTAAATGCATTTGTGTCGCAATAAATGAGCTTCTATCTATTTATTATTATTTAATTGTTGTTAATTGTAAAATTGCCTGAGAATGAAACTAGTATATTTAAAAGTGACACTTATAGAAAATAAGGCGACCTTCTAACCTAATATTGTGAAGTTTCATAAACAAGTTTACATCTGCGACTTAAAATACTTTTCACGTAGCCTATGTCAAATTCTTTGTTGTGGTGGCTAGTGGGTAAAGAACCAACCTCTCGAGAATGAGAGTGTGGGTTCGATTCCAGGTCAGGCAAGTACCAATGCAACTTTTCTAAGTTTGTATGTCCTTTCTAAGTATATCTTGGACACCAATGGCTGATAAAAAGGTGAAGGAAAACATCTTGAGGAAACCTGGACTACAAAGTCTGAAATCACCAACCCGCATTGAGCAAGCGTGGTGATTAATGCTCAATCCTTCTCCGTGTGAGGTGAGGCCTGAGCCCAGCAGTGGGACGATCAAAAAGGCTGTAACAGTAACAGTATGTCAATTCTTAGGCATTGTGTAGGTACCTTTTACTTAAATCGATTCAGTGGTTTTGACCCAAGAGCCGGACAGACACGAAGAGTTATCTGCGTTTAATGTTAACCACGATAAGACTATCCTAACAAAATACTCGCCTTAAAAAGGTCGCCGGTAAAAGCTTATGAAGTTCAAAGGTGATGCGTGGGCGTCACTCTGTGTCCCACACATTCGACGAAAACACTTAACTATGCACCTCTATAGAAAGGGGTTAAAACCTATTTTCATGTAAGTACGTTTATTATAACATATAAGTATTGTTTATTCAATAAGTTTGTACATGATATTCTGGATATATATAATGGAACCAGTACATCACATATGAGATGGGTTATAGAATTCCCTTTCCTAACGAGGCAGAATATCTTTCTGTATCTGCGTAGATAGGAGAGTGTGTGTTATTATTTTGAACCAAATCCATAAAAAGGTGGAGGTTATCAATTCGAGTGACAGCATTTTTTTATAAAAAAAACCACTATAGCATGTCATAGTGCACAAGCATTTGAGCAGACACAGGTGCACTCGCTATTCCTTCACTCTCATAGCGGGATTGGACGGTAATCCGACACCAAGAAGAGAAATCAGACGCAGTACTGACATAGATATATGAAGGTGCATAATGGTGTTTAAAAAACCTTTCATTTAATTTGTTTAAGCTAAAGATAATATAGAAAAGAGAATACAAAAAAAAAAAAACAAAATCCACCGATTATTCTAGACATTCCGACAACAAGACGACTACAGCAATGTGTACGTTTAAGTGAAATAAAACCCGTTATCGGCGACATAAAGTGATATTACGTTTTGTAATGTAACAGCTTTAGATTCCATTTGTCTGTTATTTAATAGAAGCAGCTATGTGTTAGGTTGTCGCTTGTTCCAATATACGTACGGACGTGTTACAATTGGAATGCTGATTGCCGATAGATGTAAAAAGCTGATGAATGGTACGGTGCAAATAATGTGAGAGATTTGTCTGTTAGATAAATGTACTAATACAAAAAACATATGTAAGTATGAGCATGTTTGGTAGTTGGGTAAATAAAAATGCAATAATCATGTTTAATTAACCTTGTTTTAGTACAGAATTATTTTGTTCAAATATGAAAAAAAATAGCAGCATAGCAGATTTTTTTTGGTAGCACATAGAAGATCAACTTTATTATAAACGCTCTTTTTAACGGTATTAATGAAAGGGAGAAGTCCTCATTTCGTTTCGTAAGTTTTGTTTTTTTTTTATATGGTTGTTACGCAATTCTAGAGATACCGACTTATAGAGCTATACCAAAAGTTTTTTTCACATATTTTTCTTCAATAAATTCGCCAACTATAAAATATTCGATCGTAAAGTGAAATTGATGGGTAAATTGGCCAGCAACGCGGTGCAGATATAAATAATATTCATGTGCACTGAATAATAAAATTTTGCAAGCGCCATTTTATAACCCAAATTTTAACATCAAAAGGATATTGGAACAATTATTTTTTAAAGAAATTTTAAAAAATAATTGCTACTGTTACGGTGAAATTCTGATACGCATTTAAGCATTTTTGAAAAAAATACTATGATCGGTCCAGACGAGTGTAACACACAATACAAGACTGCTTTTAATTTATCGTACCCACACACTGCAGACTAAACAAATGCAAGTTTTTTTTTTTAGGAAAATCGATAATTCAATCAACTTTAAAAAAAAAATTGCTGTATCTAAAAGTGTACGGTACAAGAAGCACCAATCGTGACAAAAGGGCCGTTTCCAAAAGCTAGGACCCCTTTGTGTTAGCAATAAAACCGACTACCGATGGATTTCGGCCAACCAAGCGAGCGTTACCCGTAGCGCTTGTTACCTTACACGTGTAGTTTTCGAACACATAGAGAACAAAATTACTAGCAGATATGTCATAACGCAAAATGTCCTAAGAAAGTAGCGCGCCAAAAAGCGGGTGTTCGGGTGACATTTTATTATTTTCAAAACAATACACCATTAAATTAAGACCAATCTTTGACAGATCGGTTTTGATTCGACAAGGAATCCGAACTCCTCTTTAGTTCTAGTAACTGATCACACCTATCGTACGTTACTTGACCTACAAAAAGGTGCGTGACCTACCTTCTTTATGGCATCTCCGCTATCTTTCTCCGTGGTACATTACATTTCACTCGTTTTACCCGGCTTTAAATTCCGAACCTCATTGAAAGATTGGATCATGTTCGCACGTGCCATTAAACAAAAGAAAAACTAGATTTTTTCTCGAACATTTATCAGCTTCTTGAGCTATTTTCCGAGAAAATGAGAAAAATAGTTGAACAACGCGGTAATTCCGACTCCTAACGTCGTTGCGAACATTTCTTGTCTTGTAAACTCGCGATAGAAAGTCGTAAGAGTATTTATTGCTAAAGTGTACTAACATTTATTTTCTATCTCTTTATTCTTGGTATTTTCGATTCTTGAAGAAATTTTATTGGTGAACATTTTAGTTTTTGAAGTAGGCTTATATGAAATTCGTGGTTAAAATGCTAAACATAATTTTTCCTTTCAGATGAAAAATATAAAACTTTTATGTTCAGTAACTCCATTTTTTATATACTTAGAAACTGATACATATATTAGGAATAGTTTTACATGCAAACAAATATCGTCATAAATAATGTCAGTTACTCCATTTTCAACGTAAAAACATGAAAAATAATTCGCTATTTTCTTTCAAAAAGGCACAAAAAACTCGTCAAAGGCGTCAACAGTACCTGCACTTTATAGCTTGCCTTGCAAAATGTTAACAGTCGGTTTATTTAGTCATTTTGTCACGGTGTTCCATGGTCCGTCCGCTGTCTGTGACACAATTTGCATGAAAATAGGGCTCGCTGTTCGAACGATCTAAGTGCTATAGGTACCATAATGTCGTTAGTTTTACTGCTGGAAGTGTAGTAGGAAAAATGATTGGTTTAACATTCTTGACTGAAAAGATTTTGTTGTTGGATCACTACTTTCAATTGCAGTGATGTTGGTGTCTATTCTATTTAACTATAGTATAAAAAAAATACTGTTGGTATTTAGCTAACTACTTTTGACCACGGGACTATAGAGTGCTTGATTCTTGGGAGGCGAACTTAGGACCCAAGCCAACGCACAGAAGCCATTTTGAGACAAGTATAGTGAAATGGTGACACATGTGAAATGCATAATTATTAAGAAGCTATTGCTTTTTAACTGCATACATAAAATCATGCACAAGCCTTGTACTTTCCATTCTTCTAATATTTTATTTAATAAACTTAAGAAAATATTAATGAACTTGTTTTTGAAATGTTGCTAACTTTTCAGCGCAACAAACTACTGAAGCTTTCATTTATCTGCTGTCTGGTTAATTACTAGAAAATTTCTAGAATCTACACAACTTCAAGTGCAGCTGAGAAAAACTTTTCCCAGTATTAATATTGCAAGAACCACTACTTTGATTTTCACAGTAACTCCTTTTTCTATAAACAGTTTCAAGAAAAATACGTAGCCGTGTCGTTTCTGAAATATTAGTTTAGTTTTTAAAGCGAGCTATTTTTAACATGTAATAACTTAGTGTACTGTAAGTATATTCGCCTGCGATTATAAATCTGTAGTGATTGAATTTGTGAGAAATTGTGTAGGCACTAATAATTAAATCATATTTAAAATATGACAGTTAGTATTATATACCTAACTGTAATCATTATTGTACTGATTAAAACTCATCATGTTCCTTATAGAGCTATTTGAGTACCAGGGCCGCGGTAACTCTTTCGAACAATCCACACCCAGCTTGCTAATGTTTCAATTCTTTTTACATAACCTTCGTCATTTAAGTTGGTCAAAAAGAAATCATCCTCCGAGCCTTTTTCCTAACTATGTTGGGGTCGGCTTCCAGTCTAACCGGATGAAGTAGCTGAGTACCAGTGCTTTACAAGAAGCGACTGCCCTGCCTGACCTCCTCAACCCAGTTACCCGTTCGACCCAATACCCCTTGGTTAGACTGGTGTCAGACTTACTGGTTTCTGACTACCCGCAACGACTGCCAAGGATGTTCAATGACAGCCGGGACCTACAGTTTAACGTGCCATCCGAAACACAGTCAATGGTGTCTAAGATAGACTTAGAAAGTACATACAAACTTTAGAACAGTTGCATTGGTACTTGCCTGGCCTGGAATCGAACCGCGCCCTCATACTCGAGAGGCTAGTTCTTTGCCCACTAGGCCACCACGACTCAAAAAGAAAGTTTTCAATAAATAAAAATACGTTGTAAGTGCTTCGGCAAGACCTGACCATTATTGCTAAGTATTTTAAAAAGAAAGAAAAACTTAGCAAAAGTGCTTTTTTCTTTGCAGTGTTTTTATCTGGCGGAAACAGATCTGAATAAATAAGTAGACTTAGATGCTTTCAGGCGATTCTGGGCTAAGTATGTTTTTGCAAAGTTCTCAATAGTTTATTTACTTACCTATTTTCATTGCGATATAATACGAATTCAATAATGAAGAACGACACGTTTTGCACCTTAAAGTTACACACAATCCCTAAGTAACATAGGCAATATTTTGTCTACCTCTAGATTTGTGAAGAAGTTCTGGCGAAAGATCACACGGGTGAAACCGCTGGAAACGGCTAGTATAATCAAAGTTGCATCAAGAGTTGATAGCGAATAAAAAGGCATAGTACTTGTTTCCAAGTTAATAGGGGGCATAAGTATAATACTCACGGTGAAAGTAGTCTCCCTATTAGCACTAGCGGTGCCCTCAGGGTCGACGGGAGTTCGGAGACTTTGCGGCAGCAGCTCGATCAGGTTCGTAGAGTGAGGCTGATAACGCAGCACCAGGACGCAGGTGGAAACCAGGGTGTACGCCAGGAGAGTACCTGAGGAAGAACGGAATGAAATTTGAGTACATATCAAGTTATAAGGGAAGAGGTCTTACTAAGTCAAAACCGCGCGGGTCCGTCGATCATAAGGTTAAGCAACGTTTGGCGCGGTCGGTACGTGACGAATATTTCCGTCTTTCGGAAGACACGATAAACTTGTGGGTCCGGCTGTCATTTAAACATCTTGGGCAGTGGTTACTGGTAGTCAGAAGCCAGCAAGTCTGGCAACCAGCCTTACCAAAGGGTTTGGGTTGAGAAAGTCAAATAGGCAGTTGCTTCTTGTAAAACATTGGTACTCAGCTGTACCCAATTAGACTGAAATCTGATCCCAAAAGTTGGGGAAAGGCCAGGCTAATAATGTCTAATTGTAAAGTAATTATACCGTACTATACATATATATTGCTTGGATTCATTCAACTTACTCAGCCAATTAGTTAGTCTTTTAACATCACAAATATTATAAAGCATTAAAAAAACCTTTTGAGTAGAACAAAGCAAAATTACAAAGCAAGTAAGTTTAGTAATAACTAAAATATCAGAATACAATATTAACTTTAACTATTAAAGTCTCAAATTAAAATCATAAAAGGAGATCATAATAATTGTAGTATTTAGTTAACTACGTTTAATTACTTTAATGAGTTGAGAACGCTTTTATAATTATGAAAATCCTTTGTCACTGCAACGAATGAATACAAAAGCTTAGAGAACTGAAATGCAGGGTTATGTATTAAATTAATCCTTACTGAGATAACATTCTAGAAATATTATTCTCTTTGTAAATGTTATTCTTCTCTTTATGCAACTGATTTTATTAATTATTTGCTTTTGAGTGATAAATCTAGTATCTTTACTACGAACATTACTTAACTTTAAGTTATATTTAAAAGTATATGCTTCGCGATTTACGTAAATATTTCAAAGTTAGAACAGTGATTGAGCAGTCCTTAAAACTAAATGGCGTTCCAATATTCGGCTGATAACCTGTCTGTCGTGCTTTCACTCCAAAATTAATAAACCAATTTCGATGTTTTATAAATAAAAAAATGGTGTAGAGTCTGAGAAAGGACCCTGGCTTCTTTTATCCGAGACCGAGTAATTGTTCCCCGGGCCACGAGTGTTAGTAAAGGATATAATTTTTAAAATACCCACCGCATCCCATTTTACGAGCTTTTACGTACATGAAATGTATGTTAACGTATTTATCCATCAGCTTTACAGATTTTTTATCGTCCCACTGCTGGGCACAGGCCTCCTCTCACACGGAGAAGGATTGAGCATTAATCACCACGCTTGCTCAATGCCGGTTGTTGATTTCAGACTTTATAGTCCAGGTTTCCTCGAGATGTTTTCCTTCACCTTTTGATCAGCCATTGGTGTCTAAGATTATTTAGAAAGTACATATACTTATTGGCACGAATCTTGAGCTCTGACCTACATCTGCGCAGAAGTGATTTATTAGCAAAGAACCAATCCCGAGTGACGGCTATGACGCGATGCACTGCGGGCCAATCACCGCTTTAGCCCGCCCCGCGCCTCACTTCATACCACAAAAGGGACTCAATAAATTACTTCTGCGCAGATGTAGGTCAGAGCTCAAGATTCGTGCCGATACGATAACTATAAAAACTTAGAAAAGTTGAAGTGACCTGGAATCGAACCCATACCCTCATACTCACACCCACAGCTTTAGGTAAATCCGATTAAAACATGAAAGGGTAAAAAATATTTTTTCACGAAACTACCCTCACGTTCGTAATATTTTTAGCAAATGGATGTTTAAACAGAAAATGGATTTTATAACTATCTTTCTGTAGGTAGGTACCGTTGATTGGTTTCCATAAAAGTTATTAGCTTTAAGCCAATACCAGTTTTTACAGAGAATTCCGAATATTTGCACTATAAACAAAAAATCAAAAAAATCTAAAAGCTGGAAACTCGTTTGAAGCACTTAAAATAAATATAAAGTATCCAATAGAGTTTATCCTTAAAAAACATGGATTCATAGGTTAGTCTGGATAAAGCAAATGTAAGAATTAATTGACTTTTATTTGTTCAAATATTATATTTATTTTCAATTTCTGCTCAAAGAAGTAGTTTAAAAAATTTATGAATGTATGATTGGTTGCCTAAGGCAAATCGAGAAAGATTTGAATCCATAAATATTTAACTAGAATTGTCTTTTCTAACATGAATTGCGAAATATTTTACAAACTATACAGAAATTCTGTAATGCTCTCAAAAGACATCTTTAAAATATTAGGTACAAATGAGGCCCCATTTTGTGCCATAAACTGTTTATGCCGTTAATCATAAAACATTAGAACATTATCAAATCAATTGCCTTGCGTATATCTGCGCTCCGACGTAAAACGGGTTAATATGAGACGGTGATTTATATAATGAACTCAAAACCTGTTGATGTACGTAAAATAATAACATAAAAGAAAATCTGCTTCATTTACCAACAAAATGTTCGAGCAAAAATATTATAAAAGAGAAAATATCTTTCCTTAGCATCTTGAAATATTTTTAATGGGGAGGAGCTGGTTACGTCGTAAAATATTCTCTTTAAAGTAAATATTTTTCAAGCAAGTTCACTATTTCAGCATTTCATAGTTACTTATTAAATATCTCTAAAAGATTATGACTTTCACGATCCTGAGTAATCTTTTTTTTTCAGGCTCGAAAAACCAAAACATCGACTTTTTTTAATAACATTATGTGCTATATATATTAATGTAAGGTATAAATATTTATGTTAGTTAAGATGTGAACCGCCTCAAGCACTTGCGTACCTACACTTGTTTATGTGTGTTTTAGCGTAATTACTAGTTTATTATCAAGTATTTCGTAATATTAGCAGGGTTAATCCCTACTAATAATATTATAAATGTGAAAGTAACTCTGTCTGTCTGTCTGTCTGTCTTTCTGTCTGTCTGTCTGTCTGTCTGTCTGTCTTTTCTTCACGCCTAAACTACTGAACCGATTTGTTTGAAATTTGGTACAGACATAGTTTGGAACTTGAGAAAGGACATAGGATAGTTTATACTACAAAAAATATTAAAATAAAAAAAAAATATTCCGGACATTATAGCGCCATCTATTGGTCAAACTAAAAATCTGCCTGAAGTCACTATTCCACGCGAACGAAGTCGCGGGCAAAAGCTAGTTATTAATATATGCTACATACAAGGTGTTGATTTGCATTTGTGCCATATTTCAGGAGGAGGTCATAAAATACGTAAATAATCGAATGGAATTACAGTAGACGGGAAATAGCTAATATGCACTGGTTTTTTTGTCATTGTAATGTCGTAGTATTTCAGAAGTAATCCAATTTTATGAATAAAAATTATGAATGATCATTGCGTACGCTTTGTGTTTGCGTTTGTGTGAGGGCGCAGCACGGTTTTAAGGCCAGTAACAAGTTTAAATACGGCTAGATGACATTGACGGAATTCCGAAAAAAAAACAAATTACGCACCAATTTTTTTGTTGATTTGGGTCGAGAATCATTAGCATAATTACGTCCTTGAATATGGCACGGATGCAAATCAACAGCTTGTATAATGAAGGATCGTTACAGATAGGTTTTAGTAAAGTTTAGTTTATGTCTTGTGCTTATTATGACACTGGTAGTTTTGTCCGGGTGCGCGGATTAGTTCTCAGGGGACGCAGAAAGAAACGCTGATGTAAGCTAATACTTGAATACATTCAGTATTGCCTAACACCAATATCTGTACCTACTGTATTTTTTCATCACCTTTTTTTTTTTTTTTTTTTTTCCGACGTTAAAAATCATCAAATGACCCCTCCCGCTGTGGGTTAGCAGCGGTGAGGGAGTGTCAGACTCTTACTGACTAAAAACCGTCGTGTTCCGTCATAGGCCTTTTATGTACCAGGGCCGCGGTATCTCTTTCGAACAACCCGCAGCCCCGGCAGGCCTTGGCCCTGCTGGGCCCCGCTGGGGTTGCTGACATCTCTTTGAGGAGCGCGTGGAACAACGCGCGCCGTCGACACGGGTCTGTCGTCTAAGCAGACAGAGGGACGATGAGCCACCCGAACTCACCGCCCACAGACCCACGCCTACGGTGGCCGGGAGTCATCTCGCGACACCCGGCGCCCATGGTGTCTACCTGGTCCAGCGCGGCGGCCGGGATGAGAGGTGCGAACTCTCTGGCGTTCCGCCTCCTCCTTCTCGAGCATGACCGCTTCGCAGAAGGAGGCGACGGCATCCCATTCCCTCTCGCCCCGGACCATGGCCTGAACCAGGGCCGGACGCGAGAGGTCGCCGCCGCCCAAAGCCTCGACGAGGACCCGGCGGTGCCCCTCCCATGCGGGGCACACCTGGACTGTGTGGTCCACCGTGTCCTCGGGGCTGTCCGCACAATGGTGACACCCGGGCGCCTCCTCACGACCGATGCGGTGCAGGTACCTCCCGAAACAACCGTGTCCGGTGAGGACCTGCGTCATGCGGTACGTGAGGGCGCCGTGACTCCTCCCGAGCCACTCCTCAAAGAGGGGACTTACCGCCACGATGGTGGCGTGCCCTGCACTGGGTTGCGACAGTCGCTCCCTCCAGGCCACCATGAGGTCGCGCCGGAGCTCTGCCCGCTGCGCGACAACTTGCCGCGGCAACGGGGTTTCTCCCCGGCACTGAGCCTCCTCGCGCCAGTCGTACAGGCGCAAGAAGACCCTCGCCTCCAGATCCCACGGTGGCAGTCCAGCAAGTAGGCCAGCTGCTTCGCGGGAGATCGTGCGGTACCCCCGGATTAGCCTAATGGCTATCACCCTTTGGGGCACGTTCAGGTAGTGTACAGCCCGCGGCCGTACCGAACGTGCCCATACCGGGGCCCCGTAAAGGGCCATGGACCGCATGACCCCCGCGTAGAGTTTGCGGCAGGGGGCGTTTGGGCCGCCCAGGTTTTTTTTTCATCACCTATATCGGGTATGTCGTACCTAATGACATTAAATTAAATACGTTAATATATGTCGATTAACACAAAGAAAAAAAAAATAAGTAAAAAAAAAAAAATGTCAAACAAAGTCAAAACATTCAATACTCCTAACTTTATCTCTGCTTTGCACATGATGTTGTAAAATATGAAAACGAAAAATAACTCCCGTGGCTACACCACTGAATGGATTAGGTTATTTTTTTCACAATTCGCCATAGAATATCATAAAGTATATGTGATAGGATTTAATGTGATTAGGTACGACACACCCGATATAAATCTTTAAGGGCCCATTTTGCAATCATCAGCTTATTTTTATCTGAGGAATAAGTATGGTGGTTCGACATATTTTCTATACAAAAAGACGTCAAAAAGTCAAACACATTCTTCAGATAAACGTTATCTGGCGATTGGAAAATCTGCCCTTCGTATATTTTCTAAAGAAAACACTTAAAAAATCCCCAACCCATACATACGCAGTTTCCCTCCTATACTTATAACCGCTATGTAGGTATGTATGTATATCTGTAGACATTTCGCCTCGGTTTCGGCTCGAAGAAGGTACGGTACACGGAGGAAGGAAATATAGCGGAGATGCCATAAGGAAGGTAGGTTAGGCGCCTGCTTGTAGGTAAGAAGTGTAGCTTGTTCACTGAACAAGACGTTCTAGTTTCTTGTCAAATAAAATTGACAAAGATTGGTCGTGATTGAGTGGTGATTTTATTTTGAAAATAATTTGCGGGCTCCATAGAAGGCGAGTAAAAGCGGAACTAGTAACGTTTCTCGTTTCAAACGCCCGTATTTTGGCGCGCTACTCCCTTAGGGGATTTTGCGTTATGACATCTCCGGTAGTGATTTTGTTCTCCATGATACGTTACTTTCGACCCCCGACAAAATAGGTCAAGGGAAGCCCGTAGCTGTGCTTACGACAACATCCTGTATTTTACAGAACGTTGTTTGTGTGTATTGAGAATTCCGGGAATTCGGTGTAGGTATATTGCAAAATTTTTGGAAATGCATTTTGATAAAGAAATTGTTATGCTTAAAATATAGCACATTATTTAATAAAGGTGTTTGTGAGTGTGTATGTATATTTGTTAAATAATTCTTCATTTGCAAATGGGTGAACTGTACGCCCATTCTATAAAATTCAGTCAACAACTCGCATTTCACTTCGCTATTCACTCTCACTTCACATTCGATTCAAAACGTTCTAAAAGTCATCTCATACTTTATCTGTCAAAATCTCGAGTTTAATTTAGTTCAACTCGCAAACACGCTCGCAAGAGTAGCGCTAGTGTAGTAACTCACGGCGGATTCAGATGCGAAGTTTAGAGTGAAATCTTATAGAATCACACTGCTGATTTGGAATGAATCTAAGCAGTATTATAGCTGATACATACAGGCTTATTTTTATCCGAGCGTATGAATTAGATGACTCGAGATAATTTCGGAAGTATTGATCAATGACAATTGCAGTTGCTTCCATTTTTAAAACCTTATTTTCATGTCAATACTCCTATTTAAGTTACGTTAGTAACGAACCACGTAACAAAAATAAAACCAGTGACCTTAATATAGTTACCTATATCTTTAAAATGAAGTAAGTAATGATAACATTTATATTCTTCGACAAACTAAATATTTCCTTCCTTCGAAAAACGCATAAAAAAGTAAAAGTAATAAAAGCACTCTTTACTCGACTGTTGCAATATAAACCACTTTTAGAAATGTGCTGAAAAATTTAATTCTCAAAGTACCTTTCTCGCAGCATCTTTGCGTAAAACGAGATGTCTCTTCTGTAACATTGCTTTTGTCTTTACTATTTTATATGAGACTCGCTGATTCGTCTGGTTTCTCTTGGTTCAAGAATATATTTTTGTGCACTTTTTTATTTTAGTCTGTTTAGAAGGCAGAAGATTAATGACGGTTTTCAATAAGCTATCTGTCTTTGAGTAGGACCGGTCATCTATACTAATATTATAAAGGTGAAGAGTTTGTTTGTTTGTTTGAACGCGCTAATCTCAGGAACTACTGGTCCGATTTGAAAATTCCTTTCAGTGTTAGATAGCCCATTTATTGAGGAAGGCTATAGGCTATTTTTTATCCGGTACGGGAAGTAGTTCCCACGGGATGCGGGTGAAACCGCTGGCAGAAGCTAGTTGAAAATATATGGGGGTCGTTATGGTTAGTTAGAAGCCAGTAACTTCGACAACTACTCTTTATCAGGGGCATTGGGTTGCCTGGGTAACTGGGTTGAGGAGGTCAGATAGCAAACACTGGCACTCATCTGCAACCGCTGAGACTGGAAGCCGACCCCAACATCTTTTTCCGCCTGGCCTTTATCCCATTTACTTGGGGTCAGCCCTTCTGGTCAATCTTCGCCAGGACGGTCTGTCCTGGGTCATCTGGGATGATAATTGTGTCTTCTTTAGATCCTTTTCAATAACGGACATCCATGTAAGGCGGGGTCTACCGCGTCTTCTGGGCTGGGTACCAATATCGAGCACTTTTCTCGTCATGTGGTCCGATGGTCGCCTCATGACATGTCCGTACCATCTTAAGCGGCTCTCCATAAGGAAGCCGACCCCAACATAATCAGGAAAAAGACTAGGCAGGTGATATCGGTCTTTGAATTATAGAGAGAGGGATTTTAAATTGCTGTATGAGACCAATACCAAAATTATATCTCCACTAACCAAATCAATAGATAGATTATCGAAATCCACGACAAGAGGACAAGTGACTATGTATCGATTTAGTTGTACCCTATAATGTAGGTACGACGGTCTTGAATTACAATGTAAACCTATCTGAAAAATTCCGCCATTATACTCCTGAACCTTCTAAGAGTGTTTGTTTTCTGAAAAGTTACGCGACGACAAAGTACTTTTTCATGTTACTTACTTAATTTCTTTATCGTTTCAGGGTTTTGAACCAAAATTGTAGGAAAATTAAACCCTTATCGTGAATTTGTCTTTACGTCTGACACCTATGTACATATATGAGTTATTTCAAGAATCACAAACTTTTAGTCGGCCATTTATATTGTGCTTATAAATGAAAATTTGATGGCAGTGTGCTTTCAATGATTGGATGGTTCAAAACCATAAAAGTTTGATTGGTTTCACGGTTACCTTCAATGTAAGCTGTCAGTCAAACATAGGACTAACTATTGGTCGAGAGTTTAGTCTACAGTGTGCGCATAGAGCCTACGCGCTCAGTGCAGACTAGACAGCCGGCCGATGAGTTGCCTCGATCGATGGTTGGAAAATATATTTCTTCAAGAAAATCGACAATTCAATCAAAGTTTTTAGTTGGTGTGATACAATACCGGTCTCTTTAACGACGAATTTTTTGCGAACTACTATTCATCTTCAAACTGATTTATTTTATTTATGAGCCCAAATCAACTGTAGGCCGATTATAAGCTTGCAATACTAAAAAATTTTGCGCTCATTTATGAAAGTTGCAAAAAGCTTGTAAAATATTGTTGCTTTCATGTCAAAGAGGTATTGAAGGTGTGAAATTATTTAGCGAGGTTACTAGGTCATGTTGGTAGGAAAAAACCATACAAAGAAAACTGTTTTCTACTAAAAGTTTCACGACTGTGTTCTAATTTTCCTTCTAAGTAAGAAACTCTTAATGTGTTAACCATGGAGAACAAAATGACTAGCGGAGATGTCATAACGCAAAATCTCATAAGAAAGTAGCGTGCCAAAATGCTGGGTGTTCGGGGGACATGGAATATCTTAGGCCTTACTCGCCTTCTATGGAACCCGGTCATTAATTTCAAAATAAAATCACCAATCAATCAATACCAATCCTTGATAGATTGGTTTTAATTTGACAAGAAACCCAAACGTCTTTTTAGTTCTAGTGACCGTTCATGCCCACCGTACGTTACTTGACCTACAAGAAGGCGCCTGACCTACCTGCCTTATGGCATCTCCGCTATCTTTCCTTCCTCCGTGGTGTTACGAACTCTCACTTGACTATTCAAGACTTTACGACTAAAATGCTCGGTTTAGTGAGTCACTGAATAATGAAATACAGGCACGATTTATCGACACGCGTAAATGCTTAAGAGCTTCCACAACTTGCAACAAACTGTCGGCCGATAGTTGGCCAGGTTAGATTTTTTTTAAAGAAAATCTTGATTCCAATCAATGTTTTTAGTCGGTCTGATAAAGACTAAATACTTGATGTATGTAATGTGCGTATTCTTAGTTGGTTGACAGTTTATTTTGAAGGTGATTGTGAATCTATTGAAACTCCTTAGCCCGTCTGATGCCGGCGGGATACCTGATTATTGTAATGTTCCTCCATACTGATTTATGAGCATGATCTAAATAAATGTCACTTGACTATACACGCATTTTCGACAAAAATACCCTTCCTATTGAGTTACTGAATAATAAAATATTTGTACGTTCTATCTGCCGCGCAAATGCTTTAAAAAATGCTCGTACAATGCTTGTCACTTTAATCCTAAAACAATTTCCTCTTTCCTTTTCCGCTTGCGATAAACGTTCATGCTTATTCTTTTTGTATATCATGCTCGTGAATGTATTTGTTGATATATGGCATGTTTAAACCTCAAGTTCAGCCACAAAATAAACGTCACTTTTCTTAGAACAATTGTTTTCTTCGAATTTTCGCGTTCAATTGTCTAAACCGTTGTTTTTTGAAAAACTGGTGTTTATTGTGTTGGTGAACAAGGGCATTAGTTGTGGGTTCCGACCAGGGGCGTATTTAAAGATTGCGCGCCCTGGGCTCCTGTAGTTTTCCGCCCCATCAAGGAATGAAAGAAAACAAAAAAATATATATTTTTCATTTTTTTTTCTGTGTACAAAATTCGTAACAAACTTGTTTATTACATCATCGTAATCAATTTTATTACTTAAATCAGCTTCAATGTTCAAAATTGCCAAATTATTCAGCCTTTCTTCGATAAGACTCGATCTTAAATACTTTTTTATTCTTTTTAAAACTGAAAATGAGCGTTCTGCACTACAGTTTGTCACTGCAGTACTAAGAAATATACGCATCGCAATTTGGATACTTATAAGGAAATGCCACATTTAAATCATTTTTAGGGTTCCGTACCTCATAAGGAAAAAAAAGAACCCTTATAGGTTCACTTTGTTGTCCGTCTGTCTGTCTGTCTGTCTGTCTGTCAAGACCCTTTATCTCAAGAACGCGTGGACGTATCAAGCTGAAATTCACATGAAATATTCAGGTCTATTGTCCCTTTAACCAGTGAAAAAATGAAAAAAAAAATACAGCAGTTTATACCGACACCTTAGACGAATTTCCGTCACACGCTAGGGAATCAAAACCTACAAGGTACTTCCCGTGAACACAGAATCTTGAAATTCGGCACGAAGCACCGTTATATAGTACAGATAAAGGAAAAATTGCGAAAATGATAAATTTGAAGTTACATAAAATATTATTTTTGCTTACATGACATAAAATATTTTTTTAATAAATATAAACTTACTACCTACCCTTTTTCACATGAACGCGTAGAGATATTAAAGTTGAAATTCATATCAAACACTTCTTAAATATAATTGCCTTTAAACTGTGAAAAATTCTAAATCATTCAAAGGTCATTGGGCACCTTAGTATGGAAACCATACCCACGGCGGACACGAACGAAATATAGCCCAGTATAATGATATAAGGCTCTGATTTACTATGACATTAGTCGCATCAATGTGAACCATTAGAGAAAATCAGGTTTAAACATCAAATATTTTCCTAATTTCAATGGGGAATTTAAACGACCAAGTTTGACGGATTTGAGAAATCATGTCTTTGTAGTGAAAGAGTATACTCGCCGTTTATTTCCATTGTCATCAGGTCAGGATCTGATGATGGAAATCCTGAGAAATCGAGGGCAACTATCAGAAATTGTAGGCATGCATAGGGTTAAAACTTGATTCTCAGATGTATGTCTGATGATACTATCAAACAGTGAAGGTTTAGAGCTTACCTGATGATGGACGTGAGAAAGTCGAGAGAACTCTTCAACGGTATGTTTTAGTTACGTCGTGTTACGACTTCTAGACCGATGCACCTAACATCTTCTTCCTTTCTTTCTTGTTTTTGTTTTCTTGTTTCTTTTTTATATGTTTGAAGTTGGATTTGTTTGTAAAATGCTTTTTAAATTCATTTTGATAAAGACCATTATGACCATTACGACCCACCATTACAAGTAACAACTGGGAATGTGGGTATTGAGATATATAAACTAAATGAGAACTATTTACAAAATAAAATAAAGCCGACTTTATAAGACAAAGGAAGGGACAGAATTACACTTTTGTCAAGGCTCTAGAAACGTAAAGCCAGCAGCCCCGAATCCTACTCTCTAGCAGTCGTTGTTACAATTCGACAGTTACAAGTCGTCAGACGGTTTCGAAAAAAACCTGATACTGGGGCTCGTTAGGTGATTAATCCCTCAAAAATAAAAGATCCCATTCCTGCAATAGCTGCTTTAACCCAAGTTAGTAGTGAATTCTCATCACCTAAAATAAAATAAGCTTGTTTTGGACACAAGGTTACTGCTATAAATTGTAAAGGAGTTCCCATAACTATATCTGATCTTTGCTATCGATCACGCAATGGCAGTCAAACCTATCTATGTGGAAAGTCTTCGCCAATACGAATTAAATAAGCCCAAACACGTGGTAGTTGCAACATACCGTTCAGGAGTTCCCTCGACTCTATGTGGTCTCCATAATCAAATCAGCTCCAAACCTTCACTGTTTACCAGTACCCTCAAAAATACACTCACATGTCTGGTTTTGACTTGATGCGTGCCTACAATATTCAAGAGTTGCCCTCTTTATCAGGGTTTCCAGATCCTCATCAGATCCTGGTTTTTTGGCATCTTCCTTCTTTATGAAAAGTCTTTAACAATAGAAACTATCCTGGACATTCGTCTCCATGGAATTTTAATTAAATATTTATATTCAAAGAAACGTCATACTATTTTAAAACTACTTGTTTTACTACTCCACAATTTAAAACTACTTTGATTCATGTCCGCCACTTTTTGCAAAGCGGGTCGGATGTGCCCAATGACCTTTAAGGCATAATTAGTTATTTTTAATCAGATTTCTGAATGATGACTATAAAATGTTGTAAATAAATAACTTTAATAAAAAAACTTTTACAAGGTACTGGCCTACTATTCTGGTTACATTATAAAATAAAAAATATTAACTATTTTGACTCTCACGAAATTACCATAACTATGATTGTTCTAAACTGAACGGTTTGCGCGAAAGTCACTTTTTATTTATACAGGATTTGTACGGAACCCTCGGTGCGCGAGCCCGACTCGCACTTGGCCGGTTTTTTTTTTTCTTTAGATTTCCTTCAAAAAAATACTGAGGCGGAAAAAAATTAGACCATTCCACCGGTTCAGAAAAGAACAAAAGCCGGCTTTCATACTTTAAATCCTTAAGACATGAAATCAACATGTGGAAAGATGGCTCAGGGCCGTTCTAGGCTTACGTCCTAAAATATTGTTCTGTTCTTTTATAATCCTCCAACCTAAAGCCCAAGGGCGGCCTGCCGGCCGCCCCTGGGCCGCCCTTCGCCGCCTGCCGCCCCGGGCTGTAGCCCCTTTAGCCCTAGGGTAAATACGCCCCTGGTTCCGACAGTCATTTGAACATCTTTGGAAGCCAGAAAGTCCGACAAACTGTTTGACGAACAGCCTAACTAAGAGGTATGACTATAGGTCGCCTGGGAAACTGGGTTATGAAAGTCGGATAAACGGACGGTCCACGTGAAATATTGGTATACAGCTTCATGCGAAAAGACAAAGGCCGACGCCAACTTCCTGCAGTAGGGGAAAGGCTAGGCAGGTGATTAAAATATCGCAGATTGAAATGAGAGTTATCAGGGTGACATTTTAAAACTTGGTACAGTTAGGAACTGTTGGTTTGTTATCGTTACTAACTAATCTACCTTTATCAAACGTATTCATTAATGAGTCACACTCATATAGACAAGGCACTCTTAAGGCGGGTCTACGCTGGACGAACCGAGCACTAGCGAAGCACAAGCGGAGCCGTCGTTCGAGGCGTCAAGTGTGAACGAACCTACAACGATCACTGTTCTCGAACGTAGTTTTCCGCAGTGAGTTCGCGGCTCTTGGCGAATATGGACGATATTAATAATATTGCAGTAGCCGCTGCTGTTGCAGCCAACCAAGCCCTTTTTATAAAGGGCGTCACAAGGGCAAAACCGACAACAGGCGGAACGCAGCCGAGCACGAACGAAATGCTCGCAGCGCGCTCGTTAGAGGCTTGCAAGTTGGTCCACACTAGACGAATTGTGTTCGGCTCGTGCTCCGCTCGTGCTCGGCTCTTTTAGCGTAGACGCAGTTTTAATGAGAAGTAGCCTTCAGCTCAACAGTTTGTTAATAAATAGGTCTATATATGGCCTGAACTCTTAATCAAATACTAAAATAACAAGGATCTTGTTAGTCTAGCCTTTGTTTCATTTAAAAGACGTTACTACGGAAGCGAAGTAGCTCACCAAAACTGTTTTCAAAGTTCGTAAATAATTTCCATGATTTGCAGAACCCGCTGTCGGTTGCTCTCCAAGTTTCAGGACGTAAGATATTGTTGGCAACTATAGGGCAAACGTTGTCCCAACTTGTTGCCGTTTGTTCAATATTTAATTGTGTCAACTGTGTTTCAGTAGCCTGGCAGAAGGGAAATTGGTGTCAACCAGTGGCAACACTGAGATTGTGTTTCCAGTGCTAAAATATAACTTAGGAATACATTTTAGTTATTTGCAGAAATAATTTGTTTTTATTTAGATTGCATTTGAGGCTAATATTTACACTAGTTAGGAAGCGAAACCAACCACTAAATATTACGCTTATAATTTTACTGTTTACTTTAGAATTATAATGTTTGGATGAGTTTTACAATACTGAAAACTTTGTTGGTTTTGTATTTATGCAGTTTGTATAGATTTACACAAATATTTGAAAATATGTATTATAAAATAATAAAACTTAAAATATTTAAGTTTTATTATTTTTGTCTTTTAGCGAATACTGTAGATATAGTGTTATTATATTAGTTTATTCCTTTTAAGAAAAATAAAATGATCACTTCAATTGTAAAGAAGTAGGTATAAGTCACGCTATATAGGTTTGCCGAAAAGGCCCAAAGATCTGTGAGTGATAGATACCAGACGACATTCTCCCGAAAGCCACGGAAGATAAATGTTCCCCAGAGAATGGAATTTTGTTATCAATACATAGTATAAAACAAAGTCGGTTCTTCTGTCCCTATGTCCCTTTGTACGCTTAAATCTTCAAAACTAAGCAACCGATATTCATGCGGTTTTTTTTAAATAGATAGAGTGATAAAAGAGAAAGGTTTATATGTATAATAACATACATTAAATAGTGCCGAAATACTGTTAACTCGTGCGAAGCCGGAGCGGGTTGCTAGTTTATATATAAATATCATAAGCTGGCCATATTTTAGCGTTTTCATGTCGTTACTGGTTTACTCACTTCATGAATTGCATTATTATATTGCGTTGAAATATCATTATGCGATCCTCTCAATAAATGTGGTTGACGAAATCGTGAAGTGCACCATTTCGTGGAATTATCGGGCATTTAATGAAGTAAGGACATCTGTACATACATGTGGGGATCAGGGTTCGCAGGATACTCCCTCAATATTTATAGTTAGTTTATATTGTATTTTAACTTAAGACAATCCGCTGACTCTTCCATCCTGAAATTCAATTACAATCCAATCTCTCACTCTCATTCATTCATTCCCTCTTACTCCCACTCATTAGTTTAAAAACGTCCATCATCTTACACACATCTCAATCGTTCAGAAACATTCAATCCCACATACATATAAGTATCATTTAATGATTATGAACGTGAAAGGTATTTAACAGACAACAGATCTAATTATTTTTGATATGTAAGTCTTGTTATACTAAGGCATACGTCTAGACTCGGAAAACTTTAAATTAAATATTTTGTTTCACCTTGTTAAGAGGGAATTTTTATTTCGGTTTCAGTAAGGACTTGTTACACTAGAATCTAGAAAAAGATTTTAAAAAGACGTATCTGAAGAAGGTTAAGTTTTATTTCAAACAAAATAGACATTTTGATTCAGAAAACCTAATAGTAATATACATATACCAATGTACAGAGATGAATAGTTTATATTTGCAACATAATAGTATTCTACTTAACTAGTTAATAATTAGCAGACACTATTCGAGTCATTAAACGTCATTTAAAATTCATGAAAACGTCTTACACGCTTAAACGCTTTCACGTGAAAATTTAGTCCATACATAGTTTTTAGCCTGAAAAAGACATACGCTACTTTTTATGCAATAGGTGTGAGTAGTTCCCCGGTCGCGAGTGAAACCGCGTGAGGTAGGTAGTAATGCATACAGATGCGTTTACTGAACTGTGTCGTCAATACGATACAATTCGTTTACGAAGGTGAATTAAAAAGTTATTCAGATGAAACCAGGGCACAATACCGCAGACCTGGGTAAATACAATAACCATATACCTACTTACATAATGGTCTCTGCACACAGCGGGCGCGGTGCGGCGGGACGGGACGGCGACGCGACACAATGTACTAGATCGTCGCGTCGCGTCGCGTCGAGCGGAACGGCTCTGTGTGGCGGCCTCCGTAATATCTAGTACATTACAACTGCTCAGCGTCGCGTCGCCGTCCCGTCCCGCCGCGCCGTGCCCGCTGTGTTCAGAGACCATAATACTATTCTGTGTATGAAAACTCTCGTATTACAGGGAAAAACTTTTTCAAAATCAAGTTCCTAATTTTTAACAACTGCTCATATGGCTCGGTGGTTCTATAATTTCATATCACACACAGTTTTAGATATATTAATACATACAAATTTGCTTAGCTTTTTTCCAACTATCTTGGGATCGCATTCCAGTGTTACTGGATGCAGCTAACTACAGGTGCTTTACATGGAGCGATTGACTATCTGAAGTCTCAACTCAGTTACCCGAACCACCCGATGTCTGTTGGTTGTCAAACTTCTGGCTTTTAACTACTCATAGCGAATGCTAAAGACGATATCTTGTCATGATGCAGAACTTGTCATGACAAGGAACTCGTCATGACAAGATGGTCGGTCACCCAGCCACGGCCGTTGCTTAAACTCATGATCGGTCGATCGCGCTCTGACGTAGACACGAGCCCACACTTATTGGTACATGTTTATTCACAGTTATATAGGTGATATAACCACGCGCCAAGGTATTGCTAGGAAGGATCGGAGGAAGCAATCCGCAGCTCCGATAGCTTATCAATAACTCATCTCATACTATTTGTGGTGGAAATTGGAATCGCGTGGGAATCTACTTGGATATTTTAGTTTTCGGTAACATCGTGGTAGATTTTAGTAAAGTGAATATTACTGGCAGGTTGTAAAATGAATTTTAATTCTCAAGAAAGCGTAAAATATTTTTCAGGTACCCAACTCAAATGAGATTTTAAGAAATTTTCTACCAGAGAGTTGAACTGTGTGACACCACCGAACATAGTTGCTCAAAAATAAATAAATAAATAAATGTTCTTTTGTGACGTACTCAAATAAAAAACTAGCATAAGTATTTATTTATTTAACCGTTTATGTTTATAGTTTGTGACACAAGAACAAAATTAGAACAATCTAGTACAAGCTTATTTTTAAAGAAATTTCTTTCAGTGGGCCTGTTATGGGAGATGTAGATAGACTGATAGACAGATGACATTAAAAAAAAATAGTTCTAGTTCGCAAACTCGATCATGTTATTTTCTTGAGAGACTGGAAACTCTGCTTAGTATATTATTATAGGACTTATAAGTAAACAGTATTCACAATCAGAAAATATAAAAAACTAGCCGTTTTCCCGCGGTTTCACCCGCGTCCCGTGGGAGCTACTGCCCGCACCGGGATAAAATATAGCTTATGTTACTTGCAGATAATATAGCTTTCTAATGGTGAAAAAATATTTAAAATCGATCCAGTAGTTTTTGAGTTTATCCATTACAACCAAACAAACAAACAAATAAAGTTTTCCTCTTTATAATATTAGTATAGATAAAACGACGAGAACAAAGTACAAGGCCTTTATTTGAACTAAATATGAAGTGAAGACAAAGACAGTTTATCTAGAGGGGGCTTTCTTCTCATTTGCTAGTTGCGATGATCTGATTGCTGTGAAATAGGTTAGGCGGTTCTTCGGGCGTAATTCCGAAGCGGGTTGCCTTTGTAGGTCGACATCGGACCATCACACTCGATTGTGTAAACGATTTCGTAATTTGTATTTAATTTAGGTGGAGATTTTTGATGTTTGGGCTTTGATTTTAATTGAATGTGTGTTATTATTATTTAAGATTCGTATATTTTTACGTTACATGTGTTAAACTTCTGTCCTTTTAGAGTCCCCACACAATTTTTAGTCAGCCAACAGTTCAATAGTGCCCGTAAATCATGATGGAGATGAATGGTAGTGCGCACATTACAATCAGGTATCAGACCAACTAAAAAGTTTGATTGGATTCACTATTACCTTCAAAATAAACTGTCAATCAACCTTCGGGTCTATTGTGTGCTCTTAGAATAAATGAACGATGTGAAAATATGGATCCATTCCACTTGAGGTTCAGAGATCGTGAGAACCGTAAGCGAGATCTGTACTGAGCAATTTACAATAAGTGGGTGTGGCAATCACAGCTATTCCTAGAGAATACATCTAAAACTACAAGCAAAACAAATAAATCTCATTCAACACCAAGGTATTTAAAAACCTGATGATAATGAAGATTAGACTGCCAGCCTGCTAGTAACTCCTGGATTAATCCAGCTATATTCATTGAGAAGGCTGGAGTTGTTACGGCGCCTCTCTCATGGGATGGCTAAAGAGAAACTGATGAGATAGCCGGGTAAAAACATAACAAACTACCCTATCAGGAAACTAGGACGACTTGGGTAAGTCAAGAAAATAAAGTGGCATTTTTTCTTTGTTATAGATGGGCTGTGTGTTTTTTAATATTAAAGTGAGTTTATTGTAATTATCTTACTAATACTACAATTGAGATTTGTAGGGGTGTATATTATGTGTCTGTGAGTGAGGTAAAAAATACTGAACAGATTTTGATGGCAACTGAGCAAAATATAGCTTTTTTATCTGAATGGCATAATGGCATTTTAGCCATGCACGGGAAGATGATTCCGTTTCGGGACGAATGAAAACTTAAAGCAGAAGTAGTTATTTATATAGGTATAAATTGTTTACCTTTCCACATATATTCGTAAACTGTGTAATATAATCTACAATTAAGCTTAAGTTATCAAAAAAATACTATCACAAAAGTATCAAATGGATAGACACTTAACCCTATTCATAATAATAACCATCAATGACTTTACCGACACGTACAATTTTCAACACGCGAGTTAAACTTCTATTCCGCTTCCAGACGTCTCCTTCGAACATAAAATCGAGCATCGTTTCCCATATAAAATGCGATGCAACGCAATACTCATTGCATGCCAGACAGAATTCCATACTTAGAGTACCCAGACTGGCGACTTTTTAGTTGGCCGACAGTTTGATCGGGGGCTTGATAAGTGAAGATCAGGTATAATACCTGGCTGGTGTCGGACCGACTAAAAACTGATTGAAATCTGGTTTACCTGAATAAAAAAATACAACTAGTGTTCCGAACAGTCGGTCAACATTCGAACCCGATGGTTGTTTTTTTTAAACAAAGTATTGATTCCAATCAAAGTTTTCAGTTGGTCTGATACCGGCTAATCACCTAATCTTTGTAATGTACGTACTATCATTCATCTTCATACTGATTTCTAAGCCCAAACCAACTATTGGCCGGCTAAAAGTTTCCCGTATGCTCTTAGGCATAAGCGAATTCACTGAATTATTTATTACGTACATTTCAATTTGATGCTACACGCAATTTCAGTTCGAAACTTTAGCATTTCTAGAAATGAAAAGGGTTAATTTTGACGTGATAGGTGAATTGAGGCCAATTTAAAGGTTGAAATTTTCAAAAGCTTTCAATAGCAGCTGTAGGATTTTGTTAAGTCAAAGATGATGGACACTTTCTTATGGACGTTTTTCGACATTGGTTAATATTCTTAGTCGTTTTATTTCGTAAGTTACGATTTAGACGTACCTATTACTAATTACAAGTTATTTAACCTAACCTAACCTAGCAAAAAATCTATTATAGACATGTGTATTTGAAATCGGAATTGGCACCTAATCAAAAATAATATTGAAATTGTAGTTGACGCCTCGTCAGAAGTTGTGACCACTTTTGTCATAATCATAATTGATAAAAGCATAATTTACGTGAAATTATTTTTGATTCAATTACCCATTTTGAGGTGTTTCCATGCACTCATATACTGCTTTCAATTTCCCAAAACAGTTCTACTAATTGCATTCGAACTAAAACAATTTACAGTTTACTCTGAACATTTCAAGTGCGAAGTTATTTCGCTGCGGGCGATGGAAAATATCAAATTGCTGTTAATTTGTGAAGTGAGAATGAAGTTTATTTGACACACATGATTGAAAGATTGGAGTTTACACCACAGCTCGTAGTCTGCTTATATTGATTTTAGGTATATTTGCGTGAAATATTTGATTAAAGTGTATGAAGGAAGATCAATAAGACTGTACAAGACAAACCTCCTTGGTCTGTACCTATATAGACATTTGAATGATTTATTTTTTACTAGCTTCTGCCAGCGGTTTCACCCGCATCCCGTGGGAACTACTTCCCGTACCGGGATAAAAAGTAGCCTATAGCCTTCCTCGATAAATGGGCTATCTAACACTGAAAGAAATTTTCAAATCGGACCAGTAGTTCCTGAGATTAGCGCGTTCAAACAAACAAACAAACAAACTCTTCAGCTTTATAATATTAGTGTAGATCACATAATTTCTTTCTTAATGTCATATTTTTTCCTTAATAAATTCATAATTCATTTAATTTGTATTTAATAGGAATTATCCAGTTCTTTACAATCAATAGATTGGTGTGGCAGGATAATCGTCGGATAAGGTTTATTATGTAAGTAACAGTAAAATATAATATGAGACGGTTTCCTTTTAGGTTTATTTATCTATATTTATTCTTTAGGGCACATATCAAACTGATTGTTTCTGAGGGTGCTTCTTCCCGTATCCGGATTTAAATTGCCATGTCCTTCTACCTCTAGACCGATCATCATTTTAATTGAATCGGTTCAGTAGTTTTAGTGTGGAAGCCAGACAGGCATACTAATAACTGAATACTAATAAAATCCCTTCCCACTCCACTGACTTCTACTCCTATCATCGTGCATGCTGTACGGCTGTGGAATAAGTTGCCGCCTGAGCTGAGGAGCTGCCAGACTGTTGCTGTGTTTAAGCGGAAGTTGAAAGAACATCTTTCCTCTCTGTTATAGATGCATATAGTATTTATTGTATGTGTATATATATATGTATTTAAAAAGTTTATGTTAGTGATTATTTATTGGTTATATCTACTTTCTTTTTACACAGTCTATCTGTATCTCTTTTCTATTCGGACTCTCCTATAATGGGCCTGCTGGAAGAAATTTCTTGTGAGATAAGCTGTGCCCTCGTACATTTTTTTCCTATTATTTATTCTTGTCTGTATTTATGTGTACATAAACTGTTAAATAAATAAATAAATAAGCATTAGTTTAATTAGTGAATTATATTATATTATTAGCAAGTATTGTTTAATTTAATTTTCCCACTAACAAGTTACATCATAACATAAATTCGACTGAAACTTAAGGCTGAAGTTAAGTTGAAAGTGAATAGAATTCTAGTTATTCCAGTGAATGAATTATGAAGTTGCATTGTTAATGAATTATAGTGAAAGCGCAAACCAGGCGAAGTTTTGGGGTAGATTAAGTTTCTTAGAAATGGTTATTGAACCATAGTTTAGTTGTAACACTCGATTGAGATTTAAACGTAATTCTTTAAAACAATTCAAAAAATATATTAAACGTTTGAATATACACTCGCGAACAAAAAAATGGAATCACCCCCTTGCGCTATACAAATACAACGATTGCCTATGACACAATATTTACAGTTAAATGTTTATGGTCTCGTTTGAAAGCCTATACTTTTAGCTTTAAATTAAGGGTAGAAACAAAAAAATCCTTTGAGCTGAAAATAGCGCTGGTAGAAGAATGGGAGGGAATACCTCGAGAAACAGTTAAAAACTCATCAGGTCCATGAGAAACCGTAAAAAGCAGTAATAAGGGCTAGAGGAGGAAATACAAAATACTGAAACAATAACCTATGCTTGATTTTGTTTGAAATGTTCAATTTTTCAATTTTAATTTTTCGCTCGATTTTCGTTGCTGTCTTAAATAAAAATGATTAGCTCCTAAAATACGGAAATGATTTTTTTATTTCCCTTAATTTAAAGCTAAAAGTAGGTATAGGCTTTCAAACGAGACCATAAACATTTAACTGTAAATATTGTATCATTGGCAATCGTTGTAATTGTATAGCGCAAGGGGGCGATTCCATTTTTTTGCTCGGGAGTGTAGAGGTAGAAAAAAATCTTTCTCTATTGGGAAGCTACATTATCCTGCGGTAACATGAACCATGTTTTGGTTGGAAGTAATTTCTATGGGACGCGAGTTATACTGCGGGAAACCGCTAGTTTTTAGGTATCTACACCCAAAAGGTATAATGGACATCACAGACCTCGTTGTCCGTTTTTGTCCAACGTCTTTCGCCAGGCCGTACCTCATAAACCGTGATATCTAGACCTTTTAGATGCTGTTGCAGTTATCACAAAAATACTGAAAACAAGAATAAGATTAATGCTCAATCCTTCTCCGTGTGAGAGGAGGCCTGTGCCTAGCAGTGGGACGATAAAAAAGGCTGTAACAGAAGAATAAGATACGTATATAAGAGGGCTCCCATACAACAAACGTATGTTTATGCTCGTTTTGCAGATAATGAACACTTTGTAGTTTTTAACCGACTTCCCAAAAAGGAGGAGGTTCTCAATTCGGCCGGTATGTTTTTTTTTTTTTTTCTATGTATGTACATCGATTACTCCGAGGTTTGTAGACCGATTAACGTGATTCTTTTTTTGTTCGACGCAGAATAGCTGCCAGTTGGTCCCATAGTCATCAGGTCAGGATCTGATGATGGAAACCCTGAGAAATCGAGGGCAACCTTCGAAAGTTGTAGACAAACATAGGGTAAAAACTTGACACTCAGGTGTATGCCTGAAAGTACTATTCAACAGTGAAGGTTTGGAGCTGACCTGATGATGGAGACCAGAGAGGGTCGAGGGAACTCGACAACGGAATATGTAAACTACCTCGTGTTTGGGCTTATATTATTTGTATTGACGAGACCTTTGCAACAATGAAGGTTTGGAGTTGACCTGATGATGGAGACCAGAGAAGGTCGAGGGGACTCGACAACTGAATATGTAAAATACCTCGTATTTGAGCTTATATTCTTTGTATTGATGAGAACTTTCCACTTATATGGATAGTGACAACTATTCGTATCACTGAAAAGCAGTAAATAAAAAACTTTCTTACAAAAAAATTAAACCGACTTCCAAAAACACAAAAAAGCAAAAACAAAAAACTAATTTTAGGTGCATCGGCCTACAAGTCGGTGGCAAAATTAACTTAGTAACATCCATTAGACACCGACTTCTAGGCCGATGCACCTAAATTAGTTTTTTTTTTTTGCTTTTTAGTGTTTTTGGAAGTCGGTTTAATTTTTTTGTAAAAAAGTTTTTTTTTATAAAGTTAAGTACCTAATTTCCTTAACTTGTAAGTGTTACTAGAGGTATATATAAAAAAAAACTGTTAGTACAAAACTCTTTGATCCTCACAAGAGGGTATAACGCGAATAAGATTTGACGGATCACTAGATATTGTAATAAAAACACGCTGAAGGCTTTCACTAAACAGATTCCGAGGATTTGCTCAATTGGATCGTTTTTCAGCAGGCTGGATTACTTGCAATACTGGGTTTTATTTGAAGAAAGGTTTAGTCTGTTACTTATCTAATCTATTGATAGTATATATCTAGTTATATTTTGTACAAATATAATCCCTACTAATATTATAAATGCGAAAGTAACTTGGTCTGTCTGTCTGTTACGCTTTCACGTCTAAACCACTGGACGGATTTTAATAAAATTTGGTACAGAGATAGAGTTGACCTTGAGAAAGAACATAGGATAGTTTTTATCCCGGACTTTTGAAGAATTCTCTTGGAAACGCGATATAACCGAACTCTACGCGGGCGGAAGCTAGTTTTTGATAATTTATTAAGTGCAAGTAAATTTAAAGACATATGAAAATAAGATATGTGCCCAAATTATGGCATCAAGAATCCAAAATTAAATAAATAATTTTAGATCTATTTGTTTAATTGGTGAGCAAGAATTAATAGGTTAAGCTGGTCTTGTGAAGGTTAGTTCGTGGATGCGATCATTTATGCAGAGAGACTTTGGTGTGTTTGGTGTATTTTTCGTTAGGTCGAGACTTTAAATATACATAGCATATAGTCTTTAAGTATGGTATGGGCACAATTACGAGAGGTTTTTTTAAATAACTTTAACTTACATGAATGAAAAATAAAAACAAAAAAATGCACTTTACTATTTGATGAGATTTGTTATTAACTAATTGATTTTATCTAAATAACAGGAAAAAACTGGCTACCCAAATAGCAAGCCATCAAAAGTATCCTCCTTTTCTCCAGTCTTATTTTCTCCAGACTATTTGCGGAACTTATCAGGCGTCTGTTTGCTAACGTTTTAGGTTTCTATATCTATAGGTAATAGCTAGATAGATAACATAGATTTCATTCTATATGGCTTTAAAAGAAATGGAAATGAAAGAGTGTTTTCAAAGTTTTCTGCTATATTTTTTTGTGTATTTTTCACGTGGGAAATGTATTCAGTAAATTAATCAAATTAATTATTGACTTCAGTTATTTTTTTCACGGTAAATTGAGCATTTACGATGATTAGAAAGACTATGTGTTATTTCTAAAGAAACAATATTATGAAATAAAAGTTTCCTAAACCTTTTACTTTGAAATAACTTCCAAACATTCAATAAACCAACACATTGAAATTCAACCTATCTACCAAACCTTGGAATTCGTAGCTAACCTTACACTCGAATGATTTTCCGCTACGCTTGACCTATGCTACGCTTGGCCTACGCCGTAGCTGCCTACGTCGTAGCAGCCTACGGGATTTGAAGCAACCTGGTAAATATCTTCGAACTACCCTCCGGCTGTGTTCAATCGGTTAATAGTTGAAATCAGTTATCTGATTGATAGTATGTGTAGGTAAAGTTTTTGGTGTTATACAAACATGGTTGTTTTTCTATACTAATATTATAAAGAGGAAAACTTTGTTTGTTTGTTTGGTTGTAATGGATACACTCAAAAACTATTGGACCGATTTTAAATATTCTTTCACCATTAGAAAGCTATATTATCTGCGAGTAACATAGGCTATATTTTATCCCTGTGCGGGCAGTAGCTCCCACGGGACGCGGGTGAAACCGCGGGAAAACGGCTAGTACTTAATAATTTAGTATTTAAAAATCAAGTTCTGTTTAACCCTAGAAGTTAGTTTCCTTTCTAAACCAAGTAATAGAATCTCTCTAAAATAATTAAGTTGAAAGATCCCTAAACAAAACTGAAAACCTCTGAACATTGATTCTATTCTGCCGTCCACTAACTAAAAAGCAGTTAAGTGCAAAAAGTAGTTTTCGAGATAACGCAAAAATAAGTGGGAATTGATGTCTCTTGAAAAGTATGCTACCTAGGAACAAGGTTGCAAGTTATATACGTAGGCATAGTGTTTTTGCACAATATGTGATATATTTCATTCATTAATATTAATCACATTTTATTTAAATTCATTTTCTAACTTTTAGCTAAGCAATATTTTTCATTTTTACATAATATACTGCTCTATAAGGCCGCTAACCATACCTTAACTGCTTTATAGTAAAGCAATTTGTTGTAGCTGCCACGTCTTGTACTTATAGTAAAAGTTATCAAAATATACTTAGTTATAAAGCAGTTAAAGGGTTTTAACAGACTTATAGTCTAGTAACTAATACTGGGAAGACTAACTTTGCTTACTTAGAAAGCAGTTATGGGATTTTAACTACTTTTAAGTTGGGTATTGTAAAACATATTTTTATACTGCTTCTCCTATTGCCTAACTAGAAGGCAGTTAAAGATATCTCGCTCGCAATTAACTGCCTTTTAAATAAGCACTTGCGGGTAAAAAGTTGAGAAGTTGAAAACTATTCTATGAAAATCTACAAAATTTTCATAGAATAGTTCAAGTTAGAATAGTTAGTCTAAATGCACTTTATTTATTAATAAAAAAGAATAGACAATCAGTACGTCTAATTATATTTTGTGTAGGATCATCTCGAGCCTTAATATTGGGATCGGCTTCCAGTCTAACCGGATTCAGCTGAGTACCAGCGCTTTACAAGGAACTACTGCCTATCTGACCTCCTCAACCCAGTTTCCCGGGCAACCCAATACCCCTTGGTTAGACTGGTGTCTGACTTTCTGGCTTCTGACTACCCGTAACAGCCGGGACCTACAGTTTAACGTGCCATCCGGAACACAGTCATTGGTGTCAAGATATACTTAGAAAGTACATACAAACTTAGAAAAATTGCATTGGTACTTGCCTGATTTGGAATCGAACCCACGCCCTCATACTTGAGAGGTTGGTTCTTTACCCACTAGGCTACCACGACTTCCACTAGGCCACCACGATTTCCACTACGCCACCACGACTTTAATTTTAATTAAACATTATAATTTAAAAATGCCAAGTTTAATCAAACTTTTACATATCTTATTCAGTAATGAGATCACAATCTTTAATCAGTATTCGCGAAACCATAGGAAAAAATATTTATTTATTACATTTTAAAGAATATATATATATATTATAAAAATACCCAATATATATATTATTACCCAATATTATATATATATATATTATAATTATATTATAAAATACCCAAAACATGTAAGTATCGTTTTTGAAAGCTTCATGGCACATGATACATTGGTTTCAAATTCTTATGCATACGAAATAAACATATCACAATCAAAGATTAATAATTGCAAAGTTGAAATAGTATATTGTGTGTAACAACATAACGTCATAATCAATTAAATATTAGACTTTATATAAAAAAATATAAATTCAGCCATTTATTTATGCTTAAATACTAATTAAACTTTAACAAAAAGAGGAAATCAGATTAGGTAAATAAGCAATTATACCTAGTAACAGTCGTGTAGTATTATCAAAATTAAGTAAAGTAAACAAAAATATTTAATAAAACTCTTTTGCAAAAAAACCGGGCACCTATGCGAAATCTTGGTTTTAAGGACTTTGCTAGTATTCCAAAGGGTTTAATGACTATACTATGTTACTAGCATCAAAAGGGTTAGCCAAGCATGCGTGAGAGTATATTCTAAATTTGAATTTTGTAGTATTGCTAAGAATCTGGTTGAACCTCGTATTGGACTAATTCCTGGTAGAAAGTTCGTCTTCGTTTTGAAAAGGTTTTGACGTGATTTTTAGAAAACTGATAATGCTGTTTTGATTAATAATTAATGTACCTTTCTGTAAAATCAAACATTTTTGAAAAAACTGTGAGTATTTGATAAAATGTTCACCTGCTCTAAATGGTCTATACTGATGATTGATGGCAATGTTAAGAGTTTCGTATTTTCATGTAAAGCGTTCTATTGCTTAGATATTATACCCATGCGGTTTAAAATATCCCTTTCTCTTAAAAAACCCAATTTAGAGGAGTATGAGTACTTTGGGCTGCGACAAAACAAATTTAAGTTAGCAGTGCCGATCACAAATCGTCACAAAAAGTCACTATCGATGAGGTTGATTAGCATATAAAACAATAACCAGTTTTTATTTTGAGATGTACAATTATCAAGCCACAAATTGATTGATTGGATATCTCAAAATCTAAGTAAAAAGCTGTAATAAGCACTCATTTAATTTTGCGCCATTCGTAATTGTGGCTCCAAGAATCAAGAGACGCGCCGCAAGGCCGTCCGCTACGAGCATCCGAAGTGAAAAGAAAGGAATTATAGCCTGAGCTGGTCAAACGCAAACGCAAATCACGAGCGTTTAACTGCTTTTTAGTCTAGTATAGTCGTTTAGCTGCTCTCTAGCGATTGATATTTAGCTAACACCAATTTCAATACATAACTTAAAAGCCGCTATTGGTGTATAACTGCTTTCTAGTGTAGTTTTTCTTTATAGTTATTTGTATGACACAATATATTTAGGAAGTTAAAGACGCTTAGCTGCTTTTTAGTCAAGCATGACAACATAACGTACTTTTAGTTAAGTAAATTTAGAAAAAAAAATACATCAATTTGCCGTTAAAGTATGTTAACGTCTTTCTAGGGAAGTATTGTGGCTTAGCTGCTTTTTAATTAAGGGAGTAACGAAATTTATGTGGTTTAACTGCTCAGCAATGTTCTGTATCTCTAAAACTATAAATCATAGAAAAATGATTCTTACAGCAAAAGATAGAGCATCGAAAGTTGTATAAGACTACATTAAAAAGTGAAAAACGACCAACTGTGGCTTAACGGCCTTTTAGTTAGTGGACGGCAGTATTACCAGTTTCATTTTTCTTCTTTACATATTTCACTTTATTACCATCCACTACTGAAACCTTGACTTTCCACAGTAAACGCTAATTTATTTATAAAACTAATTAATGTATTCATCTGTTAAATTAAAACTTATATGACATAACACTTTTCAATATTCACAGCTTTTATAACAAGAACTCTATTATAACAAGTCCCAAACCTCATTTAGCACAGCCTACTTAACTATCAGATAGCCTCGTCTCGTTTATCTATGACATCTAGAGAGACTCTAGACTCTAGAGCCGTCACTGTTATCTATGACATGTCTAGAGACAGTTTTTATTCTCTCTGGAAAGTAGTTGGAAGTTGTGATCGTTTTACAAGTATCAGTTTAAACTGGTTTTTAGTCTATGTGCAATGAGGCAATGGGATTTTCTGCTTGTTTTTGTATTTCTAATTTTGAAATTTACTCCTGCGTGAACAATAGCACGTGAGGTTAGATTTTTGTAGAATTGTTTTATACCTGTATACTTTTAAACGTTGATCTGTAAACTTACAGCATATTGTTAATATCATGCTTATAATTTTGTATGTTCTTGCTAAAATTATAAATGCAAACTATATACCTAAGAATTTTGAAATTCAAGTTAAAGTAAACCTATTTTCTCATGACCACTGCAAATAGATAAAAAATAATATTCAAATATAGCACAAACCAAACCAATAAAAATCAGCACAAAACATTTAAAAGCTGACTTGACAAGTCCAACGCCAGATATGACGCTACGAGAATATTCTCGTAGCCACGTAGCACGTAGCAATCAGCTACGCATGCGTAGCCGGAGATGCATATTGCATCATTTATGAACGAATCATTATGGAGTATTGTGTCGGTTTTGAACTTTGCATGACTTTTTAGGGATTCGTTGCAAAGCTATTATTGAATAAACAGTAGGTTGTATACTTTGGAAGGTAAAATATAGATGTGAAAAATTTAAATAGTGAATATATATTTTTATCAACAAAAAATAATAAGTTCGTATCAAAGCTGAATGGTTTTAATTTGGATGTTTAGCATATTTATAGATGTATTGTATAGCATACAAAAATATATATGTGGTTCTACCTACGTCCCAATTGTAATTATGTCCCACACTCCGATAAAAATAGCTAATGTAGCGGCAGAATCAAGCTCTAGACTATATTTATACCAAATTTTATTTATATCAGTTCTGTAATAAGTATCGTAAAAATACAGACAGACAGATAACTTATGGATTTACAATACAAAATAAACCTGTTAATATTCAAACCACTTACATAGAGCCAAGTTGCAATTAACTGGATGAGCTTAAGTTACAAATAAGTTATACATGTAGGTAAGTGTGAGGTTTGAAGTCGAGAGCTACTTACTCACTCTGCTTAGCTTCAAGTGTCGTACTTGAAGCTAAGTTGGATGCGTAATTAGTGCAATGGGTTTATGCTTTTGTATGAAAGTTAAATGCTGCTTCGGATTATTGTGGGATGTGTTTTGCTTACTTTTTATTATATTTGTAGATAAATTGGAAAATATGATATAGAATATGAAAAAATATAGTGTTTGGCAAACTGAAGTTTAAAAATGCTGCTACATCCAAAAAGTTCTGGTAAAATAGTTATGAAATAAATGACGAAAATTGCTGGTAATTCTCAAACAGTTGAGTCTATTATTATTAAACCAAAACACTTATTTTACGTTACAGCTACCTACGAAGTGACAACCAGACGTTTATTAGCAGTCTTCTCTTTTTGCATCGGGTGTAAGAATTAATACTTTGAGAGGAATACAGGTTTTGCACAGCTAACTTCTCTTTAAAAAATTGCTGCAGCAGCCAAAATTTAATCATTATAAACCTGTCAATGCAAATAGTCCACTTATCAAGGGATATCCTGTTCTAAAGAACTGATTTAAGGACATCAGTATGTCCCCTTGTAACTGCTTAAAGAAGTCAGATGGGCAATCGTTCCATGTTACCCACTGATACACATCTGAATCGAACCATACTCGAAGCCAACCAACATATTCAAGGAACTGGCTAGGCAAAGTAACTTACCGATGCTCATCATCTCAACGAGGACCTCCAGCTGGATCATGAGCGCCACCACAGCAGCAGCGATGCCTCCACAGATGGTCGCGATGGCAGGAGTCCCGGTGTTCTCGGAGATGGTCGCCAGTTTTCTAGACAAAAGAAAAGGGGGATTTTTAGTTTACTCACATTTTATTTACTTTAATCAAGTTTCCATTGGCACTACACTTTGCCTAGTGGGTAAAGAACCATCCTCTCGAGTATGAGGGCGTTGGTTCGTTTCCAGTTCAGGCAAGTACCAATGAAACTTTTCTAAGTTTGTATGTACTTTCTAAGTATATCTTGGACACCAATGGCTGATAAAAAGGTGAAGGAAAACATCTTGAGGAAACCTGGACTATATAGTCTGAAATCACCAACCCGTATTGAGCAAGCGTGGTGATTAATGCTCAATCCTTCTCCGTGTGAGAGGAGGCCTGTGCCCAGCAGTGGGACGAAAAAAAAAGGCTGTAACAGTAACACTGGCATCTCGAGGGAATTACTTCGCGCACACGGATATAAAGTAGCTCAAGTTCATTCTTAGGTTTTACTCTACCTGTGTACCTACACAATTTTATTTATGTCGGTTCAAAATTTTTCGCTAGCAAGCGTCAAAGACAGAGTTACTTTTGCATTTATAGTATAATATTATATTATTACTAGCCGTTCCCCGCGGTTTCACCCGCGTCCCGGTGTATTTTTTGCCGCCCTGGTACATGGTGAGCAGTAGCGTCTACACTCGGTATTGGTATACTCATATAAGTTATGCTACCCTGGTACATGGTGAGCAGTTGCATCGAAATTTCGTTATTGGTATACTTATACTCCGGTAAATTCTGCTGTCCTAGTACTTTACTTTTGTGGTTCTGCGGCATTCCGTAAGTTGGTTTTTGTCTAATCACTCCCGTCCCGGGAATCAGGGGTGGACTACCCCTAACATTTAGGGGGATGAAAAATAGATGTTGGCCGATTCTCAGACCTATTCAATACGCTCAGAAAATTTCATGAGAATCGGTCAAGCCGTTTCGGAGGAGTATGGGAACGAAAACTGTGACACGAGAATTTTATATATTAGATAGCAAGAATATGAATTCAGAAATATCATATTCATGGGCAAGAATAACTGTGTAAAATTATTATTAATCGCGTATGTTGTTTTCATGTTATGTATTGCTGTTGGTGCTTAACTTTATCTTAATAAATCTACTATAAAAAAAAAAAAAAAAAAAAATACAAAAATCCCTTTAGATAAACTTCAAAGGTTTTCCCAGCTCAGATTTTTTACAAAATAACCCACATTCAGATCTAGTTGACGACAACAAACTCTAAGTACTGAGTACTTTTATACGCGTGGAGTTTGTGAATACTTGTCAAAGAAAACTTCGCTTCTCGTCACAAGTGGAAGTTTGTGGAAAATAGATGCCGAAAATAGATTAATGTGGAAAGAATGACGATGTGGGTATAATGTTTAACTTTTGGGAACGAAAGAAGGTAATTTTTTGGTATAGTTTAGGTATTGGCGAAATTCCAGAAAAAATGTTCGTAAAAGTACGCGTTGGCGCAAGATCGTTGTGTGCTTAATTGTGTTCACGTACAAAGAAGATTAAAAAGCTGTCATTTCAAGCTACCTTTTATGGAACTTTTTTGACTGTTCCAACAAGACATTTTCCATAACAAATATAATAAAATTAGTCTTTAAGCAATCAAGGACATTATTGCTTGGCATTGCTTTCTTAAACCGTGGTACATAATATCGAAGTGCAGATATTCACGATACACAATTGATTTCCTATTGTTTTAAATTCCTATTGTGTTAAAGAGTTTCTTTTGCCCTTTTCGTTTTGTATTAATTTGAAATTCTTTCAGTTTTAGAAAGCTACTTTATCCCTAACTAAAAGAAGCTAATATTCCCCCAAGAGAAACGTCTAGTACTATGTATTACTCTTACTGATTGCCAATCATTACATACCTGCTATGAACAATCTCTATGTGAATGATAACGCTCACAGCCTCAGATCAGTTAATTATCTCGGCAGGTTCCAGATCTCGACAATGCAAGGTAACCACTGTTATTCCTATTTAGCCATGTGCGAAGATGCGGTATGCAGGCTAATGAATTATGGTCGCCTGCGTCTAATTTGGTGTTCTAATTAATGTTATAGGTTGGGTTGTTAGACTTTTGCTTTAGTATTCTAAAAATTGGAATATAGTTTGAAGATACTTGATCTTAACTGAAATATGTTTTTAGTAGGTACTGTAGAGCAGTTAGAAACTCTTTTGTTTTATTTTAGGTTTTATTCATTACTAGCTTCTGCCAGCGGTTTCACCCGCATCCCGTGGGAACTTCTTCCCGTACCAGAATAAAAAGTAGCCTATAGCCTTCCTCAATAAATGGGCTATCTAACACTGAAAGAAATTTTCAAATCGGACCAGTAGTTCCTGAGATTAGCGCGTTCAAACAAACAAACAAACTCTTCAGCTATATAATATTAGTATAGATATTCTATTGCTGGCTGGACAATTATTTAAATATATTCGATGTAAATAGATTAGGTTTTTTATACGGAAGTTGTCACTTCGCTCCCTATCAAAAATAAACCAAAGTTAAAGTTTTTCAATGTTTCAATTACAAAATATACCTGATATCCCGGTACCGAGGGCGCTACGTGCCAAAGTACATAATTATCCTTTCTAATATTTTAAATTCGATAGTTACTTAGCAAGCCAAAACTATTGAACCAGTCTAATATTTTTCTTGGCCACAACACTGAGAAACAGATAGTAGATACATTAAGCAAAAAGTTATAAATAATTTTACTTTAATATTATCTCTTTGTATTAATTCGTCATTTGGGTGAAAAAGTGCTATATCTTGTATTCTGTGCAAAATACGTCTATCTTCGAATATAATTCGTCCAAGAATCGTCTTTAGAGCAAATAAAAAATTTAAGCTGGTCTGTAGTAGGTAGGTATTACTGAGTAGTACCTACATAAGTACTAACTTCAACTGTTACGAAATAAACTAGATTCTGTCCTAAAATTAGGATTGTCTGGCCTTCATATTGTGCGAATACTGACACATAGTATCGAATATGTCAAACCAGTTTACATAACATATGTGTGACAAATTCACAATATGTTCAGCGGTGTGTGTAATGGTAAATTCACATCTATCAGACAGAAATGAATAAAAAAGAAAAAATGCAAACACTCAAAAGCCTCAATTCGCCCAACAAAGCAGAATAATAATTATTTAATGCTGTAACATCTAAAGATTTAAACCCTCTCTGATACCCAACAACTATCCTTAAACACGAACAATTAAAAAAACTACAAACATTCACAGACAATCAATTCTGAATTCTGCTCAAACAACTTTAGAGTCGAATATCGAGTAAACTTTAAAATTAATTTTACATTACGGAATCGCTGTTGCTCACAATCTCATTAACTATTCGTTTCATACCATGGAGAACAAAATGACTAGCGGAGGTGTCATATCTGAAAATCGCCTATGAAAGTAGCACGCCAATAGGCGGGTGAGCGGAGGACGAGGAACGTTACTGTTTTCGCCCTCATAGGCATTCTTTGGCCCCGATAATTTTTTGTATGACCAAAAATCATTGACAGATGTCTCAAAGAATCCGAACGCCTTGTTAGTCCACTAGTAAGTGACCGTTTTAGTCATGCCCACAGCACGAATTTGAAAAGAAGGCTCCTGACCTGCCTACATTATGGCATCTCCAATCATCTTTCCTTACTCCATGTTTCATACAGATGAAAAAGCAGTATTGGAAAATGCAGCGCTGAACGCTGACGTTTTTGTTTTTCCCTAAGCGCTTTAGTTAGCGCAAGTACCAGCAATTTATCTCGCTGTTGGAAACTTTAAGCGGCTTTAGAATACCAATTCTTTCAACGATGAGGTCAGTTTGCGAAACTGCTTTGTAAATACATTATTTGTGAGTTTTTTTTTCTAATCTCGCGGAAATGGCATCGTTTGTTGTATTTATTTTATTGAGGACAAATAAGTATGACTGACGGTAAAGGAAAATATCATTGCGGACATGAAAAATCTGAAATTGCCAATCAGCCTGTAACAAACGTGTTGATTAACGCTTATACCTTCTCTGTATTAAAAGGGACCGTGTAGTGGGAGTGTTAAAGAGGTTGATGATGGAATCAATATTTAGTTACTCGTGAGAATATAAATAATAATAGCCAAGAGCCTCGACCAACAGGCGGCTGGATCAAGGGACTGATTCAAAAGGCAGTACCTCTTGATACGGTAGTATTTATTAGTAGTACCAGTACATACAGCGACTGCCTAACTAACCTCGTAATGACAGCCAAAGCTGTACAAATGACCCTTCAAAATGCATTTCGAAACACGGAAAACATTAATACTCAATACAACTTCAAATCATTTGAAGTACCTTCCCAGTATTTCAAAATTAATCACCCTAGTACATTGAATAGGCAAAATAAAGCCGATATGGGCCGTTTCCACGGATAACAAAATTGCTAGCGGAGGTGCCATAACGGAAAATCGCCTACAGTAGCGCGCCGAAATGCGATTGTGCGGGGGACGAGGAAAGTTACTGTTTTCGCCCTTGCACGCCTTTTTTTGGACCCGAACATTTTATGTTAATACCAAAAATCGTTGACAGACCTCCTCAGAACAACCCAAAGGCCTCGTTAGTTCACAAACGGTATGAATTTGACACTTACAAAAAGGCGCCTGACCTACCTGCATTATGGCATCTCCACTCATCTTTCCTTTCTCCGTGGCGGTTTCTAAATATAGCACTAGAATTCGGAATTGTGTTGATAATTTGGGCGCACATCGTTGGGTAATACCGACCAATACCGCTGAATACTAGTGGAAATACCTCTGGTTTAATATTATTGCTCGAATTATTGGTTCAGGGCACAATGGTGGAATTTATGTGTAATCTTAATTAGAAACAGTACATATCATTTGTAGGATGGCACGTTAAACTGTAGGTCCCGGCTGTCATTGAACATACTTGGCAGTCGTTACGGGTAGTCAGAAGCCAGTAAGTCTGACGCCAGTCTAACCAAGGGGTATCGGGTTGCCCGGGTAACTGGGTTGAGGAGGTCAGATAGGCAGTCGCTTCTTGTAAAGCACTGGAATCCGGTTAGATTGGAAGCCGACCCCAACATAGTTGGGTAAAAGGCTCGGAGGATGATGGTAAAATATCATTTGTAGGGTCGAAGGTGTTTTTTTGTGGAAGAAAATCTTTAAACATTCACATCTTACAATCTTCTGAAGACCTTTATCACCATGCTTGTTTTTTCAAATTTAAATTCAAGGTCAGTCACTTTTAACGAGGTAATGCTGCCAGCCTCTTGGGCACGCTCCCAGTTTACAGCGATGGGGTCGAATTTTTGACGCTTTTTAGTTTTTGTTTTTCTTTTTTAATAGGATAGTTTTTAATTTAAATTGTAAAGCTATTTGTTCTGTAAATATCTATGTAATTAAAACTTCCACGAGCATCTTCTTTTATTCTCAAAAATATTTTAGATGCAAAAGTTTTTTGAGTGTGTACGCTCTTTAATTCTTAGGGTCCGTTCAGATAGACCGGGTCGGAGAGCAACGGCGCGCATTTTTCTTTTCACACAGACCGGAGCCGATCGGCTGCGCGAGCATTAACCCTTAAATTGGCAAATCAATTTACTACAAAAATTTAATTATTTTTTGTTATTTCCTGGTTTATTACGATGACAGATGACTGATAAAAATTGTTAAAAAAATCTTCCTATTACAGTTTTCGCGAAAATCGATGTACTCCGGGGAGTACGTTGCCAACTATAGTAGTTCTTCTGTTCGTACTACGTGGAGTACGTTGCCAAAATATCAATAAAACACATTTTAGTAAAATCTTCAGTTTATTAATCATAATTCTTATCAAACTACATAATATGCATTTATTGCGTGTGAGATAAGCGGAAGCAATTTCTTTTGTTACTTTCTCCTGCCATAAAACACAGAAGCATATTGCATTTCACGCAAAAAACTTTAGTTCTTCTATCTTTGCAAAACCTACAGCGTGATTGCTTATCTGCGATTTCTGGAAAATGTCCGACAGCATTTTCTGATATTGTCCACCGGCCGTTCAGCTGTAGGTTTCTGAATTATTTTCTCCTTCACCTACCCAAATACCACCATGTACCGGACCCCTTTCAAGACGTCGGCTCTTGTACAAAGCTCGGTACAAAGATATAAGCATATCTGCTAAATCAGGTCGTGTCAGGTTCAAGCACTGCTGAAAATGAAAAAGAACATGCTGTATGACATACAATTCACGACACAACTGAAGTCATTTTACATAAAAACCAATAAAACAAGGGTAGTTTGCATTTCTAAGTAATAGGCAATGTACTTCGTGTATACCAAAGTTTATGTTGTGGACTTCACTATGTACTTGGCAACGGTATTCAGGGAGTACATACAAAGTTATGAACTTATAAAATTGCGATTACATTATTTACACGCAAAATTACGAATGATTGATATCATTTATAATGTTCCTATGCAATTTAAAAACAAATAACCACAAGTCCCATCCAAAAAAAATTTAGAAAAACACACAAAACTTACCCGTGACGCAGATACGCCAGACAGCTCCAAAAACATTTTGAATTTGACAGCTATTTTTCAGTGGAACCACATTCAAATATTTTTTCTAACAAAATATACAATAATTGCAAGCCAAAAATAATAATAAATTGTATTTTTTTTTAAATTAGTACCTCAATAAATTAAAAAAAAGTTAATGTCTTTGGTGGAGTACGCTGCCAATTTAAGGGTTAAAGAGCATGCAAGCGGAGCCAAACGTCAAGAAAAAATACACGATCGGAGCCGGTCGGCTCCTCTTAATATTTCACACCGAGCGCATTTGAGCATTCTCAATGACAAAAGCAGTTCGCATGCAAAAATAAACTTTACTTCAAATACTAAGTACTCAATTTTCAACGTGTTAAGAACTTGCTCTGCTCTCCGACCCGGTCTATCTGAACCGACCCTTAACACACAACCAGCTGTGAGTATTTTGATTATAACTTGGCTATAATATGGCTTCTGTCAGAATAACACATTATTATCTATAAGTTACTTTTTATCGATTCGCAAGAATAGTTTCCACTAAGTTAGCCTGAAACTAGTAGGCGGACTGTTACTATTAGGGCGGAAGTTGTTAGTTCCATAAAACCTTATTGCTTTACTCACAAAAGGATATCTGAATTAAATACAAAACATGCATCCACTGCATTAGTAATTAACGTTTCATACGAAGCGATCTTATAAATCTCTTATCTGCCGACTAAACAGTCGGCCGAATGTTGGCCCGAAAGCTGGAATACCATTTTTTTTATGAAAATCGTTAAATCAATCAAAGTTTTTAGTCGGTCTGAAGCCGGCTTTTCACTATGGGATATAATTTAATATATATTATATCTCAGGATATAATAATCTCAGGAGATATAATATATATTATACACCAAACTATAAATATTTTTTCAAAATATATGACGAGCGATAAAATATTATATCTCAGGATGTAATATACTATATTATATTATATCCCGTAAAAAGCTGGCTTGATACCGGCCAAATACCTGATAGTTGTTGCTTACTCTCATACATCTCCGAACTTATCAAGCGCCCGATAAGACTGTCAACCGACTACAAAGTCTGCAATGTACAGGTACACTAAGAGCGCACGCATACTACAAACTTTTAGTCAGCCGATAGTTGATTTGGGCTCATAAATCACTATGAAAAAAATCACTTGTTCGGTATCAGTACGTCGATTCTATAAAATTCAGTCAACAACTCGCATTTCACTTCGCATTTCACTTCGCTATTCACTCTCACTTCGCATTCGGTTCAAAACGTTCTAAAAGTCATCTCATACTTTATGTGTCAAAATCTCGAGTTTAATTTAGTTCAACTTGCAAACACGCTCGCAAGAGTAGCGCTAGTGTAGTAACTCACGGCGGACTCAGATGCGAAGTTTAGAGTGAAGTCTTATAGAATCACACTGCAGGTGGACTAAAACAGATTGAATTCACGATTTTCTAAAAAAGAAAAAAAATCCTACCAACGTGCCACCAGTCGACCGACTAAAAGTTTGTAGTGTGTAGCTACACTAAAGGTTTAATTACTCTCTGTATTATTTGCGTAGCTATAGAAATGTGTTTCTGAACGTGGACGGAGGAGCTTCAGTTAAACTAATTAAGAACAATATTAGTGTTGCACTTCTTGTGTGTTGTGCTTTTAAATCCTGTTTGTGCACTCAGGAAATTAACTGTACCTAGAGGATTATTAGGAGAGTAAAAATATGTGAAATGCTTTTGGTGATTTTCTTTCCTCGTTGAATTAGGCGGAAGTGGTTTGAATTAAATAGTAATAAGGTCCTGGCATTAAAGTGTTATTGCAAAAAAACGTTTTCCAGGTATTTCAACAAAAATTTGAAATTAAAATTTTCTTAAATCCATGTCAACATGTCTTTAACTTAATTGTAATAATGTTTTGTTCTACAGCGTCATGATTTTTTGTTAAGGGGCTGAATGCCGAAATTAGCTTGTTTCAAACAATTTTTTGGCCAAATCTATACAGTTTTTGACGGCGAAAAAAATATATGTTAATCTTGAACATATTTCTGAGAACCCTGTAAATTTCAAAACACGTTCTCGAAAAGTTTTCTCGATACAAAAAAATTGTAAACAAAACATAAAACAAAAATATCTGTATTACTTATCAACGTAAATTGATTAAGAGCAATATGTAATGCCGGTCCCCATGATTCTTGCAAACCCCTATTTCAGAAAAGTAAAATACTCACAATTTTTTCCCTATATATCATCGAAATTGGTCTCTTCGTAAGAAAGCACCCACAATTGCAATGCAGAACCACTCTGTTCCACAGAAATTGTATGTTTATGTGTGAAAAAATATATTATAATAACCAAACTACCAGACAACTTCCACTACGATTGTTTAAAATAAAACTAAAGCAATGCTTGGCACAAAAATGTTATTATACAATTAAGGATTTCTTAGAAAATAAGTAGTTAGAATGTATGTCATAAATTATAATGATAACAAAACTTTTAGATTTAATAATAAATTGTAATTTATATAATTTGTTAAGTGTAATGAATAAGAATGTAGCTGCCCAAATGGGCTTTAATTATTGTATGCCCAAACGGGCTGATTGTTGTACTGTAACTATATACCTAACACCTGTAACCAACACAATCAATACAATAAAGATTACTTTACTTTACTAAAATTTGTAACATTAACGAGTCCATAATATGTAAATACAGAACTTGGTTAATTTTTATTTTTGATGACTCAACTCATTTTAAAGCTATTAATTTATATGTATGTTACGAACATTACGAACGTCGTATCAACAGGCTTCTCTCTCTTACGTACGTAAATAAGTACGAGAGAGAAAGAGAGTGTTTTGGGTGCATTCAGCCTCTTAAAACAGGAATGTCAGCAGTCTTGCATAGAGCAAAAAACACAAATGCAAACAAAACCGTCGACGCGTTATTTCCTATATTCCTGTATTTTCACCTGTATTTCAGAACAGAATATAAGCCCTTTGCTGTAAAAGCGAGCATTTCCAGAAACAGCATTTGCTTTGAGAGTGCTCAAAGACTCCAAATTTTGGAAATTACTGGTAAATTCCATTTTCAATAACTCAATGAACCAGAGGGATTTGCCAGCACTATTCATTGGCGATAGTGAGAATTTAATTCATACCCGGTCCACTAGAGTATTCATTAAAATCGTGACGAATCGGGCACTGCTTGTAATACCCACAAAGAGAAATATATGCCTAAAGGGAATTCAATTTTGTGTCACCGAGCAGTATTATGAAGCCTTTTGATGGCATTGATAATAATTCCATTGAATACATCGGTGCAGCATCATCAAAGCATTATTCATTGACGGTAGTAAGAATTGAATTCATACCGGACCGGTCCACTAGCTAGAGTTTTCATTAAAACCGTGACGAATCGGGCACTGCTTGTAATACCCACAAAGAGAAATGTGTGTCTAAAGGGAATTCAATTTTGTGTCACCGGGTAGTATTTCGAATATGAAGCATACAAGCTGTTGATTTGCATCCGTGCCATAGTCAAGGACGTAATTATACTAATGATTCTCAACCCAAATCAACAAAAAAATTGGTACAAAATTTTTGATTTTAATTTTTTTTCGGAAATCCGTCAATGTCATCTAGCCGTATTTAAACTTGGCGCGTGTGTTACTGGCCTTAAAACCGTGCTGCGCCCTCACACAAACGCAAACACAAAGCATACGCAACGATTATTCATAAATTTCATTCATAAAATTGGATTACTTCTGAAATACTATGACATTACAATGACAAAAAAAGCAGTGCATATTAGCTATTTCCCGTCAACTGTAATTCCAATCGATTGTTTACGTATTATATGTCCTCCTCCTGAAGTATGGCACAAATGCAAATCAACACCTTGTATAATAATAATTCCACTGAATGCATCAGTGTACCATCATCAAACGATGACCAAATGGGAAAATAATGACGAATAGGGCTTATGACGTCGAATAGGGCTTATGTAGTTGGTATTCAAAATAATCTATTGACAAAGTCTAATTTATATTTGTGATGTAAATATATGAACAGGCTGGAAAATGCAATCTCATTCAAATTAGTACGTCGCATCGTTGGTTCGCTGGAAAGAGCAATTTTGTTAAATTAACGGGCTCGCTCTATCCAAGTAATTACTAGTAAAGTAAACGTGCATGTAGTGTTTAAACTATGTTATTATTGGAGGTGACTTCTAGGACTTTGGGACGTGTCAGACATAATTATGAATAAGATAGAAGATAAATATATTACAAACAATTAAACAGAATAATAATGATTTGTATATCAACCAAATAATGAAACAAATACTAATAAGTTTAAGCGTTAATTAAAGTTATATTATTTAGAAATTATTTAAGTTTTATATACCTAATTGCAAATTAGATTGATTTTGATTGACTACCTCTATAATAATATTTAGTTATAGGTTTTGTTATTTAAGATACCCGTTGACCCCGCAGTCAAACCATTGCAACGGTTTTGTGGGGCTTAGGATATAGATGATTACTATGTGAAATAAGATAAATAAATTAATAAAAAACCGTTCTCTAAGCCACACAGACAGAATTCTGTTACTAGGGAGTTTGTTCCACCACTTCTTTTTCGCAGCAAAAACACATAGGTGGTGGCGAAGGGTGAAAGTTTTGGGGACTGTCTTTTGTATATTTGACTCTTAAAAAGCCTGCAAATTTTCAGCCCACTTTTAATAACTGATTTGTTAACTTTGCGTAAGTAAAAATGCGATTAAATGAAAGCATAAAAAATCTGTATATTTTAAGTATTGCAATTCACTGCAAAATCTCTGAAATAGAACTCATACCAATCGCTAAAAACTAAAACTAAATTTTTATCTGCAGTTACTTTAAAAAAACCCTCAGTTAACTAAAGCAGTTTTAATTAACCTTGGCAGCTATCGAGAGAGCGTCGGGGCGTCAAAGAGCAAGTGTAGGCAATTATTGACGTAGCAGCGAGTAGTTACCGCACGTTGGTTTGGTTAACTGTTGAATCAACTATTGGTTTAAGGTATACTGTGTTATTGCATAACACATTGCATTTAACTAAGTTCTTAGTTGATATTGTGAAGTATTTATATCGTTATTTTAAACTTGTAAATTAATAAGTGAGCTTATTGCTAGGTTCTATTGTATATCAGTTGAATGAATATTTCATCAGCTTATCATGATTACTGACGAAGATATATGGGTATTTATGATATAGTCAGGAGTCAGAAAGTCCAATAAACTGACATCCAACTAACTACAGATCTTGAATGACGACAAAAAAAAGGTGAAAGTGAAATTATACTAATTCAAATTAAAATTATACTAATTCAGTAGTGAACGGCAACTGATTGATATGATGATGATGACGAAATGCAGAAATCAAAGAGTTTATTAAAGTCTGATACGTTTAATAAAGCCGACCCCAACGTTATTTTGACTATAGACAAATAAACTACAATCGATAGTCAAAACTGCTACAAAAAGTAACCAGCTTATGAATTTTATTTACCGATCACAATCCCGAGCGACAGATGTCATTCACGGATCGCACATATCAAAGTTTTACCTTCCAGGATTTAATATATTTTTACGACGTGTCATAGCCGTGTCTATCCGGGAGTACGTCTGTATGTACAATGTTCCTGAATGTAGCAATAAGCTGAATGCTTGTCTATCTGTCAAATAAACGTTGCATGTCTGTGGGTGATTTTTCTAACCCTATGATTGTATTATGATATGTTTTTGGAATGGAGTATTGAATATAGAAGGTTTGATGCTTTGCAAACTGTTTAGTTACGTTTGTTGTTCTGATATGTAAAATTTGATGATGCCTTAAACTTAATTCTAGAAGTACCTATTATAAATGCGAAAGTTCGTGTGAATGTATGGTCAGTATGTTGGTCAGACTTTCACGATATGTTATTCGTAAGTAGTCTTTCACGCTGAAACCAGTCTTACCTAAGGGTACTGGATTACCCGTGTAACTAGGTTGAGGAGGTCAGATAGGGCAGTCGCTCCTTGTAAAACACTGGTACTCAGCTGCATCCAGTTAGACTGGAAGCCGACCCCAACATAGTTGGGAAAAGGCTCGGGAGTTGATGAGTCTTTCACGCTAAGACTATGGGAAGGATTTTAATGATACTCGACAGCTTATAAAGTACCGATAACAAATATAACCTACTTTTTATCCATGTGCGTCCATCCCTCTGGACGCTAGTTTAACACGGGGAACAAACTATTTACAATACCAAAATAGGTACACTTACTTGAAGATCAATCCATCAAGAGCCATGGCATAGACAACTCGGGGCATTGGGAACATTGACCCGAACATAGACACAGTCAAGCCGGCGAGAGCTCCAATAGCGACGATGTACTTGCAAGTCGGGGCGTTCACGTGGGCGAACATTTGGACGAGAGCCGAGTCAGTGTCTACCTGGTCGTACGGTACTGTGGACAAAGAGAAAATTGAGATTATTGAAGTGATATATCATAATGTATCATAAAGTAGATTAAGATTTGATAAAAAATAATGATTTTTATTCTTTAATTTTTTTGGTTGCTTAATAGTTGTCGCTAGATGAGTGAGAGTAATTTATTTAATCGGGATGCTTATTTATTTCTTACTAGCTTTCGTCCGCGGTTTCACCCGCGTCCCGTAGCCGGATGGTGATAGATATAAGTAAGTTATATCATGTAGATTCTATGTAGTAGGTCAAACCACTCCAGTATTATTGTATTTTAACTACATAATTATCCACTATGTGCAATCCGAAAACAATTATCCTTATTATAAATGTGAAAGTAACTCCGTGTCTGTCTTTTGCTTTCACTGGTTACCAATGATTCTGGTTTACATAAACGATAGGAGCACATATACCGTACAATCTGCTTACACAGACCACTTTTGATTCAGGTAAAAAAAGATCCCTCAATAATCAAGTAAAACCGCATGTATGGAAAATCAATAAAAAAGTTACGTTGTTGCTGAAACCCAGTAAATACCGACACACAAGATCCTACATAAATGTATTATATCAAAACTGTATTCACCATCCGTTATAACCCATCAGGATACAAGCCACTATGCAGGTAGGCAAAGCATTAAATATTAAGTGAATTGTTTTAAGCTCGCAAAAATAATTGACTTAAAAATATTTACCGGACCATTAAAGCGTATACAGAGGTTGTGTTGATCGTAATTTAATATAAACTTTGGATACTACATAAAGCAATTATTGTGCAGTAATTTACCTGGTACATTGCTTTTAAAATTTATTAATAACCATCGCGTCAATTTAATTGCAGTGGAGTTGAGTGCAATTTTTCATGCGATGCACCTTTTTTTACAAAAATTGAGGAGCACTTCATTTTTTACCCTTTATCCCTCTTATATATCTTAGTTACAATATACTAGTTTGGAATACAATTTATGATAGGGAAATATTAAAACTAAGTATCAAAATATTCGTCCGCATCGCTGTCAGCGGGGATCGTGCCCAAAAGGCTGGCTGCATTGCCACGCTGGATGGCAATGCATATCCTTTGGCCGAAGTATAGGCCAGCCCTTTGGTCACGAGTGGACTCCACTAATCGCTTACTGATTTCATACTTGTTTGCCATTTAATGCCTATAGTATTATTGTAACGTTTCTGGCATATTTGGATCTTGTAATGTACTGTGTGTACGATTTTCCTTTTGTCTTTTATACATTACACCAGTCTCTCAAGTACCATAGGTACTTCAACTGCTTGTATGTCGCATAACAATAGAAAATCAATTGTATCTCGCGTATATCTGCGCTCCGACACACAAAGGGTTAATCAATGGGCTTCTACGAATACCTTTAAATAAATACCTAACATCTAAAAATATTTAAATAATATACTAATATTATAAAGAGGAAAACTTTGTTTGTTTGTTTGGTTGTAAATAATGGATAAACTCAAAAACTACTGGACCGATTTTAAATATTCTTTCACCATTAGAAAGCTATATTATCTGCGAGTAACATAGGCTATATTTTATCCCGGTGCGGGCAGTAGCTCCCACGGGACGCGGGTGAAAACGGCTAGTATTTAAATAAAATTACTTTTACGGATTTTATCGCGGTTATATTAATATAATTTAATCCCGACGTTTCCGATCCTTTACGGTGACCATGGTCGTGGGCAAACTAAATACTATACTAAACGAAACGTCGGGATTAAATAATATAAATATACCGCGATAAAATCCGTAAAAGTAGTTTTATTTAAATGTCTAATATTCGCGTAAGTATCAGAAATAAATATCTAATAATATTCCTAAATACGCTATTAAAGGAGCAAAATAAAGGAATATTTTACTCAAACAGCTGAAAGTCGGGGTATTATGTCGAGAAGCCGAGAGACTCCATTGTTGACAGAAGCCTTCTGAACCTCAATAATATTGAGTAGAAAGAGTGTGTTTACGTTAACAGTAAGCTTATTTACACAAGTTGTTTACATCAAGGAAACTGTGAAGAAAAATATGGCTTTAAAACGCTGCTTTTTCAGGTGAAAATATGTGGTGTTTAAGATTGCTGAAAGGTATTTTTTTTAAACTTTAAAAAAGTTGTGTTAGTTGCACTATTTATAACTCAAGAATGGCTAAACTGTTTAAGCTGAAAATTAGAGAAAAAGTAGCTCAGACTGGGAGAAGGCCATCTGCGGAAGAATTTGGATTCCTGCAGCCCCGCGCCCACGTGCAAGGAGGACACAGGAGGATTTAGCCGGTAGGAGTCCGGCACCCCCCTCCGCCTCTCCCCAGGCGCAGGAAGTCCATGAGGATTTCACCTCCCCACCTCCCCCAAAAGGGAGAAGGCAACATAGGAGTTTTGTCACCATTTTTTTTATTAATAATTAATTTTAAAAGTAATTGGCTATCCAAAATATAGCTGTAAACCTTTGTATTATAAAAATCAATTCTTGGCTTACTTTTAATGTCAAGAATAAAACAATACGTTGTATAGTCTTTGTAAACAACAATGTATATGTGAAATAAAAATTAAATAGGATCCTTAAAAGTACAAAGTAAAAAAACTATATTGTTATAGTCTGAGCTCAGTTCATTTTATGTTCTAAATATTATGGGTTCATGAAGTAACTGTGAAGCCAAATCTTTGTCAAACTTTAACTCTACGGTAAAAAAATCTTTGATTTTAAGTACGTGCCATACAATATTAATTTTACATACTTTTAATCATATTCATATTCAGATCATTTTTTTGCGTTCCACAAGTTTTTTGACAAGTAGTTATAGTAGGCTTAATGGCTAAGGACAATAATTGTGGACCCTTACCGTTAGGGCACAGCATTTAATGCCTGTAGTTTGGTTCATGCCAGCGAATCGCTTTATTGGTCCTTCTCGAACCAAAGCTTCATTCACAACTACTTACTATCAACTATCGTTCAGATGTAAATCCTAACTAAGTTCTACAACAGGCCACGCTCGCTGTTACTCACAGCATCTACTTAGGAACTTAACAAACCAAGTTCAGACCATTTCTACCATCTTGTGTTGCAGCATCTTTGTTAGAATGCTGGTGCTAGTTTCACCACAATTTGCAATGTTACACTTCGAATACCGTCGCATGTCTGTCTCAACCTGTGTAACTCTATGAATAGCTATCTATATTTAAGTAAGTCTGTGTAATACGTCGACTTGTTTAGGAATATGTATCTATCTATACTTATGCAGCTCTATGTGGTAGGTATGTCTATTGTCTACCTGTTTATAAGTCTGTGGTTGTTCTATCTTAACTTTTGTAGTTATATATAGAAGGTAGTTCGTGGTGGGCAAAGAACAGGCTTCTTAAGTGTGGGTTCGACACTAATTATTATTGATTAAAGGTCAAGGAAAATATTTCCAGGAAAAGTGGACTATGAGGAATACATTTTGTGATTGTTGCAGCATCTTGGTTAGAATGTTGGTGCTAGTGTCACCATGACCGGCAATTTTTCACTTCGAATACTGTTGCGTGTCTGTCTAAACCTGTATAACTCTATAGAATATGTAGCTATCTAGACTTATGTAGCTCTATGCAGTGTGTCTAGTTGTTTATAAGTCTTTGGGTGTTGTATCTAAACTTATATCATTCTCTGTAGTGGGTATGTCTATAATGCATGCTACAAAAAGTATGTTAAGCATGACTGTGGAAGGATGGAGAGGCAGAGGTAGACCAAGGAAAAGATGGATTGATTGCCTGAAAGAGGACATGACTCAGAAGGGAGTGAATGTTAGCATGACGTCTGACAAAGAGAAATGGAAGAAAAATACATATTTCGCCGACCCCAAATGGCTTGGGAACAGGGCAGGAAGAAGAGTAGTGTGTGGGGAGTGGTGGTAGAGAGTGGTGGAGTGTCTATGTGGGTGAGTCGTGGTGGGCTAGTGGATAAAGAACCAACCTCTCAAGTGTCACTGAGTGGGTTCAATTCTAGGTCAGGCTTGTACCAATGCAACTTTTCTAAGTTTGTCCGTAGTTTCCAAGTATTGTATACTTGGACACTAATGACTGATTAAAGATGAAGGAAAACATCTCGTGGAAACCTGGACTATAATGTGATTAACGCTCAATCCTTCTCTGTGTTAGAGGAGGCCGCAGCCCAGCAGTGTGACGTAAAAAAGACTAATGATGATGGGCATATCTACGTGTTTGTGAGTCTGTGGACATGGTTTGTATGTTCGTTCAGTGCATTTGGGTTGGTTTCGATTTTGGTCTCTTAGCAAAATATCGACGCCAGTGCTTGGCGGAACTTTGTCAATTTGCGGTAACCGGTTAGAGACGAAAATCGTCGGTGTATCGAACTTATGCGAGACGAGTATACGTATAGCCCAAGTTTGTAACTTTTGGTCATGTAGAAGCTGAGAAAATGATGTTTTCATGTTTGGATTTCCACTCTGGAAAGTTGTTCTCAATCTGTTTTTATAAGTTTGTTATAATATACGTTAGATATAATATCTCTCAACTCTAATAACTTGTTCGTACTAGTAAAATAATTATAAAGAGAGAGAGAGAGAGAGTAAATTAGACAGAGTTTAATTATATTTTGTTACTAACTTGACCATCAAAAGTAAACATTGTGTACAAGTTCCTAATTAACCAATTATTATTAGTTTAAGACCGTGTGGGAATCTAATAAACTTACAAAGTATGTTTGAATTCTTGAATATTTGTATGATGAATATTTTTTTTTTAATTAAATTAAGAAAAAAGTAACCAAATATTAGGTTACGTTTTAAGTCCTGGTTAACAACGAAGTTGGCCAATATTTTTTCGGCCTTATAAATCCGTGTGGTGATGAATGATGCTATAAATATTAAAACGATTAAGTCATCGGTCGGTATCACAACAATAGCATTTAAAATTTTAATTTATAACCAACCAATTAACTATAGCTATCCTTATAAATAAAAGGAGAGGACATTTAAAATCCTATAACCATTTACTGCTGGTATAAAAGTATCAGTTAATTTCCAGGGTGGTCAATAAAACAGGCCATTTAGTTTTATTTTCTCACTTCGCATACTATAGTCTTACCATAAAACCTTAGAGTAAGTCTATAAGCTTTGTACTAGACAGATTGTAAAACGTAGTAATTAGAAGCTACACGTGCACTTACTTTTACTCGCATTCCTAAAGAACTATAACTTAGTTGTTAAAGAAGGTATGCTGCGCGAACCACAATATTTTTTTTCATAAGGACAGGATGATAATGAGATTCCACCAATAGCACACTTTTTTTTAACGATGGCAAAAATCATCAAATGATGCTTCCCGCTGTGGGTTAGCAGCGGTGAGGGAGTGTCAGACTTTTACTGACTAAAAATTCATTGTGTTCTGTAGTAGGCCTTTTATGTACCAGGGCCGCGGTAACTCTTTCGAACGATCCCGCAGCCCCGAACCAATAGCGCGCTACGTTCAAAAATTACTCCAAACAAAATTTAAGCTTATTCTGTTCAGCCAAAAGTTAAAACGTCAAAAAAGAAACAGACTCGATTACATATTCAATTAAATTCAATTCTTTATTTGCGTTCCGTATGTAATACAGGTGGTATTTTCATAAAGTTAAAACAATATATTAGAAACAATATGGACCCGGTAGGACACAGCATAAAGAGGTAGGAGTTTGCAGTACATATATTTATGATATCATAGGAAGTTAACTCAAGAATAGTTCTAGTTTTATGCCTGCATAACTGTCAATTGTAAACTCACTCAGATCAATGAACACTGAAAATGTAAACCATATCGGAAAACGCCAGTAGCATTTCCTTGCATTCGATATGAAGTGATGCGGTGAAATTATCCGGCTCGAATATTTGCTGTGCGTGCATTTTGGAATTTTAGAAATAAATACTTGTACATTTGAAAAGATTTTACAAGGTGAGGAAAATATTTACGTTTGAAGAAATCCCTGTTAGGAATGCAGTTTCATTTTTAATATTAGGTAGGGTACTTTACTTTCACTTTATTTGGTAGGGAAATTTTTTCTTATTGTTTTGGCCTAACTACAGGCACTTGCAATATATGTAATATAGATAAAAAGTTTATTTCCTTGTTTAAAGCCGCTCATCATAGGAATTGGGCCTTATTATAAGAAATTAGTGTTAGTGTTCATGTATCGAGAAAGGCTACTTGATATTGACTTTGTTGGACCATATTGATTTCTGACACTAACGCGAATATTTAAACAAAACTACTTTTACGGATTTAATCGTGACCATAGATGCTGTAAAGGATCCGATACGTCGGGATTAAATAATATTAATATAGCCGCGATAAACTAACTTAAAGTATTTGGTTATTTGATGGACCATGAAAAACCATGGAAAACAGTGGATACCCTTTCTAGTATTTAGCTAGCCAGTAAAAACAAATGAATACTCAGCTCTGATCGACGCAGTTCCTATCTAAACCTCACAAATGCATATTCAAAATTAAAAAAAAAAACCTACCTACATGGAACTACAATTCCTACAGGTACGAAACAGCGCATTTCTCGTGAAACAATAATATTGGAATAACGGAACGTGTTCAAGCGTTGGGGATTAAGCCACTGTTACTCAACATTAGTGGGATGTGATGCAGGAATGCGGTTTGGTTGATTTCGAATATACGCTGTTGTGTTATGAGATTCAAGTTTTAGATACGTCCTGTATTTTTTTAGTGTATTAAATTTTGTTGTTGTATCTTAAGTACTTTTTTTTAATTTCAATAAATAACTTTCAAATTTAAAAAAAAATCAAAATCAAAACTCATTTATTCAAACTTGGCTGCAAAACAGCAGTTTTCGAACGTCAAAAAAGAAATTACAAAAGACAGCCCTCAAAACGCCCACCCTCCACCACTTCCTATGTGTTTTTGCTGGGAAGAAGTGGCGCAACAAACTCCCCAGCAACACATGTCTGTCTGTAGGTTAAAAGAACCTTTCAACAAAGTACAATGAGTTTATTGCAGTATGCAATACGCAATATTGTCATAAAATAAAATTACATTTAAAAAAATGATTTATAAAATCCACCACATGCTAGCTAGCACTCACCCTACTTAACTTGACTGAATATATGGGGAGAACTTGCATCCTGAAGATTATAGGAAACTTTTTCAGTTCAAGTCATGGGTGAAACTGGTGGCAACCAAAATCTGATGATTGAAACTAAATTTTAATTTAATATCAATAATGTTTAACAATTTATCATATACTGCGAATTACAATGACCGATCCTTAAGTTGTTTCTCGATAAGAGATTGGATATCATTTATATGAAGCTAATGTCGAAATTCAATATCCAATAGCAAAACGACGAGTAACCTGCAGATAGGTTACGTAGCCTTTTCAAAACACGTGCCATAAGGAACTGAAAACTGAAACTGAAAATAGAAGAACCCGTAGACTATCGGTAGTTCTGATAAATGTTATTTTTATTTTCTTGCTTGTTTGCATATCACCGTGCAGTTTTCACTCATATTTTGCGTTACGATATGTGTTTGTTCATGTATCTATGTTTATTTTGAAATGCTCTGTTTGCTGTTATTTTAGTATATTACGAAAACATGTAGGTTCACCCGCATTGAGCAAGCGTGGTGATTAATGCTCAATCCTTCTCCCTTCTCCGTGTGAGAGGAGGCCTGTGCCCAGCAGTGGGACGATAAAAAAAAGGCTGTAACAGTAACAGTAGGTTCACGTGAGAAACGAGTACTGGTATAGATGAAATGGATAGCTGTTTTTTTGCACGTTTTTATCAGGTTGACCTGTATGTAATTGTGTCATAGAATCTAAGGTAACTACAACCATGAAATGAAATGAAATGAAAAATGAAATGATTTATTTGCTATGAATGTAGGTACAAAAATATGGTGTTAAGTGAAAGTAGAGTCCAGTACATTTTACCATGAGGCATGCAAAAATTTATAAAATATTATTTAAAAAAAATGCATCCATCCATCCATATTCCAATGATCGTAGCCACATAAAAATTAGTAGCTGTATGTAGTTCTGGTGACAATATAATAATATGGTAGGCACTGTCGAATTGATCTGAAGATGGAGCTGGAAGATATAAACTGGAACTTCACGATGGAACATCGAATCATAGCTGTGTTTGGATTTGTTGGAATAGTCTTGTAAGATCTTTACGTGCATTTATTAAAGTGTGTTTTTCTATTGTTTTTTAAACCGGCAATTTGTTTAATATAAACAGAATATAAAAGAAAAATAAACAAAATCGTTCCATTTATGAATTCTATTGTTACTAGAAATATTTGTAGAAATATTATTCCGAGCGTAACATAGGATGAAAAATATTGCTATTTTGTTTTGATAAAAGCGCATGTTTCTAGAATCGTGCACAAATAACAGATATTTAAACTATCAAACATTGCTTACTTTTAATTGATATTGTAAATATTTATAACAGGCAATAAAACAGGAATGTATTGTTAAAAATCCGATATTATATGGAAACGGACAAAATACGAACATACACAAAATATTTGCATTATGAAATTCTTTTGATGCATTTTCCGAGTTTTAATTAAACATCATAAAAGATAATTTATATTAAAATCAATACTGTAATTTTCAATTATTCTCACTGTACATATATTAACATTTTATAACAAAAGATATGCAGCGCCTAGTGTTTAACAGATTTTAATGAATTTTCGGTTTAAAGCAGATTGAAAAACTGTTTCGGAAAAGTTGTTTTAATTATTTATTTTTGGCGTTATTCGAAAGATTGAATTATATCGTATTAATGAAAATTGGATAATGATTTATAGTTGAATGGTTTTATCATTTTCGGAATCAATTATTATATATACAGCAGCTGAGTAGCTTTTTAATTGTGAATGTCTTGATTAAATTATTATTTAATTATAATTTTGTATTTTTCTCATTTTCAAAAATGGTTTACAAAACATCCTTATGTTAGTTGTTTCGTAGTTAATACAGTGTCGTAGTTTTCTAGTGTCGCTAATCGGTAATTAGTTCCCAAGTTGTCTGCTGGCCATTTAATTATTTAAGATTTATGAACATAATCAAGTCTCAGCGACCAGTAGAAATATCAGTAGAAATATAATTATGGTGTTAAGTATAATAACAATAAAATTAAAAAGAAGTTTGAGTCATGTTAAACAGCTTGTATGTCGCTAATTATAAAACGCGTATATCTGCGCTTCGACATACAACGACGAGTTAAGAAGAAAAGAAAAAAGCACGTGCCAAACATCAGTTTAACTCTTTTGAAATAACACCATCAACTTTTAATTTAACTACACAAACACCTGAATTAACAACCAATATTGATACCCACCTATGTAGTTAGAAGCGGATATTTAACTACAGACCCTCCCCTCACGATGCAACCCTGACCCATTCACTGAGGGAAGGAACATTGCACGCGAAATGCATCCAGGTCAAGCTAGGTGACGTCATAATATGGCCACTGCATGTGTTGAATACACTTATAATAATATGCCTCTTAGAGTTTTAAGAAATTTGATATCTGTAGATTAATCTATACTAATATTATTATGAGGACAACTTTGTTTGTTTGGTTGTAATGGATAAACTCAAAAACTACTGGACCGATTTTAAATATTCTGTCACCATTAGAAAGCTATATTATCTGCGAGTAACATAGGCTATATTTTATCCCGGTGCGGGCAGTAGCTCCCACGGGACGCGGATGACGGAAAACGGCTAGCTTAATATATAATACAAGCATCCAAATTCACCAAATGAGAACCTCCTCCTTTTTGGTAAGTCGGTTAAAAATATCATTTTGCTGAATTACGGCCACTAGAATATACACTAAAAAATGCATTAAAATTTAAGTAAAACTAGGTGCATGTAACTACAGCATGTGTGTGGAATATACTTGTAATAATATGCCTCTTAGAGAATTAAGAAATTCTTCAAAAATAGTTAATTTAATTTATTAGACGGCTGGCAGGAGCTGGATGCGAGAAGCCGAAAATCGATCTCAGTGGCGTGCACTTGGAGAGGCCTATGTCCAGCAGTGGACTGCGATAGGCTGATGATGAGTTAATTTAAGAAAATCACGCTATTTATGTTTAAAACATTGGTTGATTTTGTTAATTTGACGAAATGATCAAATTTAATGTTACAAATAAAGTGTTTTAGTTTTTGAGCGTTTTTGATGAACACGCTTTTATTAGGACCTGTGAGTTACTATGTAATTGGTAGCTGTTTGTAGTTCTGATGACAATTAAATACAATATGGTACTGTCAAATTAATCTTATGTTAAAGCTGGCAGATATGAACTGGACGTACATGATCAAGAACATCGTATTTTAACTATGTTTGGACTCGTTACAAAAGTCTTATAAACATTTGTGGTCTTACTACAAAAACTTAAACATGTGTCAAACACTTGTCTAAAAAAAGTGTGGCTGCAAAATGGACCTTATTTCAACGTCATAATTTGACATTTTTTTAGACAGGTCTTAAACTGACGTTTAAAAGTTTTTGTGGTAAGAGGGTTTATTTCTAAAAACGTGCTTTTCTAGTTCTTTTCAAACAATGACTTTATTTTATTTAGTTGCTCTATTATAGCTGTTAATTACTGTAATTTGTTCATAGAAGCTTTTCATTTTCATGTTCATATATACATAAATATCTCTAATTTTCATACTCTCAGTTATTACTTATTCCTAGAAAAAACTAATCAACCCCTTTGTCAAATACACGGTCTTTGTTCTATCCAATATCAAACGAATGAAAAACCATTTCAAAATAGAAATACAAATTGAAAATCGGAAAAGCGAATTGGATCCTGATATGGAATTCCTTAATTAATACTTTGTTCCTCTGTCAGTTGGATATGTCATTTGTTTCATGATACCAGCCAATGACAGAATATCATAGTTTTTAGGGTTCCGTAACCAAAGTTAAAACGGGCTGAGGAATTGTTCGAAAGAGTTACCGCGGTCCCGGTACATAAAGGGCTTAAGAAAGAATATAATGGGTTTAAACAGTAACCGTCTTACCACAAAAACTTTTAAACGTCAGTTTAAGACTTGTCTAAAAAAATGTCAAATTATGACGTTGACATATGGTTCATTTTGCAACCACAATATTTTTAGACAAGTGTAAAACAGGTGGTTAAGTTTTTGTAGTAAGGCCATAAGAGTCCTTCACGCTGCACCCACAACGGGAGGAGTCATTCAGTCATTTGATACTTCATCAAATCCTATCAGAAAAATGGTTAAAAAATGGTTAAAATCGGAGCCTGTTACTAAGACTTCGCTGTCCTGTTGACTGCTGACTGTCTGTTCATATTTCCCCAGGCTGTATTTCACGAACCACGATATCTGGACAGCTGAAATTTTCACAGTTGATGTATTTCTGTTACTAAAATTACGCTGTCCGTCTGTCTGTCCGTCTCCAGGCTGTTTCTCAAGAGCCATGTGTAGCCAGACATTTGAAATTTGCACGGACGTTGTTACAGCCTTTTTATCGTCCCACTGCTGGGCACAGGCCTCCTCTCACACGGAGAAGGATTGAGCATTAATCGCACGGACGTAGTAAGTATTTATTTCTATTTCCGCTATAATAACAAATATTCAAACAAGAAGAAAGTAAATATTTTATGGTACACCTATACCTACAGGATTATAGAGGTAAGATAGTACGGGACCCTTCATGCTCGAATCCAACTCGCACTTGCCCAGTTTTGTTTCATTTTGAACAATGTCCACTGTCGCTCCGACTTTAATTCACAAAAAACCTATTTTTTGTTCAGTTATAGGAGGAGTAAATATCAATAACCGAAGTACCTCTACGAATTTGAAAATTAAAACGGACTACAGAGTTCGGATTACATTTTGAAAAAAAAGAAAAAAGATAGATGAAAGGCTTTGTGCGCTTTTAGCTTTTTGAAAATATGACCCAAAAAAAATGGGTTTGATGAATTTTTTGATCCTTTATTTTTATTTTGAATAAAACAGTAACAAAAATGAATTGCAAAATGATAAAAACTATAATTTTTGTTACTTATTCATTTTCTTTTAGTTCAATTCAAACCGGTCTTAAATTACGTTCAAGTAAAAATTGAATGACGAAGTTGACAAAACTATCTACTGACGGTTTAGAACACGATTGTTGTTTGTTAAAAATTTAATCAAGTAAGGTTCATTATTTTTATTAACCGGCAATTAAAAACTTAATGCAAAGCCAATATGGACTCAAAAAAGAGTAGTACCTACCATTAACCGTACTATTGGTATCGTCTTTTATTTACTAGGTATTATAAAAGTTGTGCCTCGAGGCGTTAAAAGAGGTTGAACTTAACTCCTCCTCCTCCGAGCCTTTTCCCAACTATGTTGGGGTCGGCTTCCAGTCTAACCGGATTCAGCTGAGTACCAGTGCTTTACAAGGAGCGACTGCCTATCTGACCTTAAGGTTGAACTTAACTGTTCTGAGGCATTTAAAGGTTGTTCTAACTGCCTTTTTTTAAAATGAATAGATGTTGTTAAAAGGCACCGTTCTTTCTAATAGCAGTGTATAAACAAAATCATTGTATATTACAAGCTTCTAAACTGACGCAGATTCAACGCAAATGAAATTACGAGCGTTACTTAGACAGCAAACACTAAAGGTATTAAGTTTTACCTACACGTCTAGAAAAGAGGTTCTTTATTACTCACTATGTAGGTACACATCACGGCTTTAAAGACTTAGGCAGCTTACTTGTGACTAGGGCTGCCATCTCGAATTTCGCCAAACCCGGACAAATTTAAAAAAAACCCGGACATTTGGCGTAAATCGCTTATTTTCCCCGAACGAGTACGATTTTTTTTAAACAAAATAATACATAATTTGTAATCCATTTACTATTAACATATACTTAAATTCAATGAGGTGCTTCCTTACATGAAAAGTGTCCGGGTTTTCCCCGGACACTTCTTGAAACCCCGCCCGGACGGTCCCCGGACGGCCTCCAAAAGAGGACAAATCCGGGGAAACCCGGACGGATGGCAGCCCTACTTGTGACTTATGTAGGTAATTCTACCGTTCGCTGCGGTTCCACTCGTGTTCCAAGGGAGTTACTTCTTATGTTAGGACATAGGCTTCATTTTATCCGGGTGCGGGAAATATATAGTTCTCTCGGGATTCATGAGGAATCGCGGGGAACAGCGGCTTAGGTAAAATCAAGTTCAAATACACAGCTTCAGTTCATTTCAATTAGTATTTAAGTTTAACCTTTTTATTGTGAAACCGTTAGGTATAGATTAAAAAGGGTTACGCCCATTTTCACCAACAAATACCTAAATTTAGGGGATCCCTAAGAGCACTTAGGGAACTCTTAATACGAATTTCATTTACACCAAAATATAAGTGTCCTTTAAAACCTTTATTATTGGGGGAGTCCTTATTCTAAGTGACATTTAGTTAGGGAAACGTTAAGAGATTGTTGGTGAAATCGGGAATTACTTTCACATGATAAGATACATTCCACAGTAAAGATACAAATACGTATATAGAGTCAACATAAACATGATCTCATAAGCATACATTGTTACCCAGAGGTACGCACATAAATATTAGTATACCTCTATAATCATAATATGTAACGTTTTATTTATTCTGTATCAGAACATGGACTTTGAGAGCAAGCTATCTGTTTAAGCTATTAATAATTCAAGGATCCAAAGTACGCTCTTAGATTCTACGCACACTGCCAACTTTTAGTCGGCCGATAGTTTGTTTGGCTCATAAATCAGTATGAAGATGAATAGTCGTACGCGCATAACAATGGTCAGGTATTTAGCCGGTATCAGACCGACTGATAAGTTTTGATTGGAATCAACATTTTCATAAGAAAAATTGTTCGCCTACCAGCCGTTCAACTGCCGGCCGACTGTTCAGTCTGCAGTGTTCGGATACAAGAGTATTATGGTCGCTGCACACAGCGGGCGGGGCGCGACGGGACGGGACGGCGACGCGACGCAATGTTCTAGATCGTCGCGTCGCGTCGCGCCGAGCGGGACGGTTCTGTGTGATGTCGTCCGTAATATCTAGTACAATACAACTGCTCAGCGTCGCGTCGCCGTCCCGTCCCGTCGCGCCGCGCCCGCTGTGTGCAGCGACCATTAGAGATGTTGGAGTACCTTAACGTCGGCTATCATTGAATAAAATGAGTACTTCAGTCTCCGAAAGATAGGCAAAGAGCTACTGTGAGTTAAGTGTAAAAACTCTTTAAAAGGCTAGTATAGATCGTTTTTGGATGAAGAAGGAGAGGAAGACCTAAGAAAATATAGATGGATTGCCTAAAAGATGGCACGAGTAAGAAGGGAGTGTCAGTGGAAAGACGGAGAGGAATGGAAGCTGAAGATATTGGGCCGACCCCTAATGAATTGGGAACAGGGTAGGAAGAAGAAGATAGATAGTTTTTCTTATAGCGAGAATTCACTATTGAAACTGTTTGCGAACAATTAAACAATTGACTGGTGCTCGAAAAAATTGCAGTTTTGTAGACATTTTAGAAATACTCGCACGCAATTTGTTATTGTTTGTCAGAGCAAGAAGATCAAAAGTAACATTTGTGCCGTACACAGGTGGAATTTCGCCTTTAGTTTAACTTAAAATAAGACACTTTTCAACACGACCTTTTAATTCGTCGACCAGTGTGTCGTGACGTCGACAAAGTGGACTACCTTCGAGTATCTACTCAGGATATATTTTTATCGAGTCCCTAAGCGCATACACAGATGCACTCTCAATTCTCTCAGTCTTAAATTCCGATGGGACATCAATCTGACCTAATCGAGGAGAAATCGAACGAGAGAAGAAATATATTTTTGAGCGGGAGACTAGATATATATACAATTTTAAAGTGTATCGCGGTAGTCTAAATGATCCTGACCCTGATCGTTACCTGATCTCTAGTGAGCTAACTATAAGTCTAATTAAACGAGATCTTTTACCTCTATTTTATGATGGCAAAAATCATCAAATTACCACTTCCAGTATGGGTTAGCAGAGGTGAGGGAGTGTCAAACTTTTACTGACTAAAAATCCATCATGTTCCGTCGTAGGCCTTTTATGTACCAGGGCCGCGGTAAATCTTTCGAACAATCCCGCAGCCCCGGCGGGATTTGGCCCTGTTGGGCAACTGGATTGAACGGGACCTAACGTAGACAATAATGACCTACCTGATTGCATCTGTATACTGATTTCTGGTCCAGGACTTATCATTTTGAAAGAGTGTTTAATCACACAATACAAAAAACATATCCTTTTTAAAAAGTCCTCCTGCTTTCCCTTAAAAACCGCTTAAATCCAAATAAAAAACGAGTACGATTTTTAGTAATTAAAAACATATACCTCCTTCATATTTGGCAGCTGGTTAAAAGCCGAGTACGTCCTCAGAGTAAAACGTGCTTTAGCGGGACTGTAGGCCGAGCGTCGGTCGATGTAAATGGCCAATTAATAACGCAGGAATATTGTTATAAGTTTATAACATTTTAATCGAAACTTAATATAGCCTAAGTAATAAATGGCTTGAGTAATATTATGCAGGGATGTTATTATGTTAGTTTATATTGTATTTTTATGGGCAACTGGCCTATTTTTAGTATCATGTTATAATGGACAACGTATGAGTAGAACAACATGTGCTTTTAAAGCAGGATGGTACCTATATAATTGGGCATTATCATAAAGATATCAACTTTACGTGTTCACCGAGGTAATAGAAGTGTGGTTTTAGTCGCTATGTTTAGTGGACTATCATACATTCTCTGATTAAATAATATGGTAAGTGAAGTGCTAGCTGATCTCGAACCGATGAAGACACCTGTTGTTTCTTAGTAACCTGGTTGGTACCTTGCGAAACCTGGTGAGGACCTAGACGACTCTCAATGACGTTAAAACTTAATGCTTATAGTATTTATGGCAGGTCGCAACATACTAGTATGATTTGAAATCCTAGTATAAACATATTATACCTGTAATTTATTTAAATTAGTGGTGGTGGCCTAGTGGGTAAAGGACCAGCCTCTCAAGTATGAGGGCGCGGGTTCGATCCCAGGTTAGGCAAGTACCAATGCAACTTTTCTAAGTTTGTATGTACTTTCTAAGTATATCTTAGACACCATTGACTGTGTTTCGGATGGCACGTTCAACTGTAGGTCCCGGCTGTCATTGAACATCCTTGGCAGTCGTTACGGGTAGTCAGAAGCCAGTAAGTCTGACACCAGTCTAACCAAGGGGTATCGGGTTGCCCGGGTAGTTACCCGGGTTGAGGAGGTCAGATAGGCAGTCGCTTCTTGTAAAGCACTGGTACTCAGCTGAATCCGGTTAGACTGGAAGCCGACCCCAACATGATTGGGAAAAAGGCTCGGAGGATGATGATGAATTTATTTAAATTAGTCATACAATTGTATTAATTATAAGCTGTAATTTAACCTTTATATAAGAATATACTATGTACCAACTTTCTGTGCTATAAGAAAATTGTGTGTATAAAGTTTTTACGTAAATATTTTTTTTATTTTTTATTATATGATCAACAAGTTGCTCTCTTGATTACTTTCAAAATTACCCCTACTCTAAAAAAAACTCCTTACAAAAATAGATCCACTTACCCATAAGCGTGAGTATGATAGAAGTCGACACGTAAGCCAGGAGAATGATGCCGAGGCTGTTGACGATGGCCAGAGGGATGGATCTCTTGGGGTTGTTCGCCTCCTCTCCAGTGGTGGCGATGATGTCAAACCCTATGAAAGCGTAGAAGCAGGTCGCTGCACCGCTAAATACCTGGTAATGAAGAAAATGAAAGGTTAAAAATAGATTATTGCAAAGTTTTTTTAGGATATTGGAGACTTTTGCTTGTTTCTGCTTGCAGTTTTACATGAGTATAATGGGAACAACATTAAGTACCCAGATTAAAAATAGCCTTAAACCTTCCTCGATAAATGAGCTATTTTACGCTGAAAGAAATTTTCAAATCAATGCTGTAGTTTCTGAGATAAGCGCGTTCAAGGAAACAAATAAACTCTTCAGTTGCATAATATCAGTAGGTACCTATATTTTTTTTAAACATTAAGGAAATTGGTCGCGCATAATTTACGCTAAAATATTATAAAATTATGAATGAGTTGTCTGACTACTGCATACAAATATTTTGTTAGTAACGAGTGTTTGTACGTTAAATAATTGATTCGTGTTTGAGTGGCTGTGCACCTGAAGTTGTTTGCAATGTAACGGGATAGAAAATATTGGTGGGACATCAGTTTTCAAAATGGCAGAACAGAAATGTTACGAGGAGCATTGACCTCTGATAACACCATTGGACTAGCCTTTTCCCAAATACACTGAGCTTGGCTTTCAGTCACTCCAGGTGTAGCTAGGTAGAACAAGTATATTAGAAAGAAAAAAGAAAGAAAGAAAATCCATTTATTTCAGCACACAAATGACGCAAGAAACAACAAATAAATAAATAAGGGACAAAACAAACAATGAACATAAAAAGAAAAAAAAAACGCTGCTGTTGCGTCACTCATACGTAGCTTGAGTATCTGACCTCCTCAGGTCAATTACCCGGGCAGCACTAAACCCTTTGGTATGCCTGGCTGTCAGACTTTCTGGCTCCTGACTACCCGTAACGACTGCCAAAGATTCCCAAATGACGCCGTCCCACTAAATCAAGGTGCTTTATGAAATACTAGCTTCTGCCAGCGGTTTCACCCGCATCCCGTGGGAACCTCGGCACGGACCCGGATAAAAAGTAGCCTATAGCCTTCCTCGATAAATGGGCTATCTAACACTGAAAGAATTTTTCAAATCGGACCAGTAGTTCCTGAGATTAGCGCGTTCAAACAAACAAACAAACTCTTCAGCTTTATAATATTAGTATAGATGAAAGATTATTGAGAAGTAGATAGTCACCCAGCCACGGCTTGGCAGATGATATATTTTACAAAGTAAGTAATTACATCAGCATTAACCTAACAGGAGAAAAATCCTACAAAGATTTAATAACGTCGCCCAGACGTAGCAATTCTATCAAAGTCTTCTAAGAAATAACTACTTTTTCATATAAATGTAGAATTTTTATATTATTTACTACAAAGTGAGATGATACATCAAACGAGTTTCTTACCGAGAAACAAGTTTTATTAGCGGTAACGACTAGAAATATAACTTAGTTTTTTGCTGGCAAATAACATTATTTATTCTAACTAATTTTGTTCATAAACTTTGTGAGAATTTCGTAGTATAATGAATATACATCTAGAAGCACAGTTAAAAGCGTTTGCACTCTAGCGGATTTTTCTCGCCGCGGAATGTATTGCGCGTAAAAAAACCGAGTGGATACGCGCGACAGATTCGCGGCAAAAAATTAGTTGCGCTGTTTCAGGTGACATTATTTGCCAGCAGAAACCAAGTAATTTATTTTACCTAGTGGAAAATTCACAAGTGTGAAGCGTTGTAAATATTAAATAAAAGAAGGACCAATATAAAAAATATATATGATATATATATATATATATATATATATATTTATATATTTTTTTATTTATATATATTTTTTTATTTTTTTTTCCTTCAGTTTATAATTATCTAGTATTCTAGTGAAATTGCTACTACACATAATAGGATTACTAATTTTTCGTTAACTATTTTTCTAGTAGAAGTCTTGTAATATTTTTCCTCGATGGTCGAGGATTAAGTTTTTATTCTAGACAAGGTAACTAGAAAATGTTTTAATTTTTATGAAAAATTTAGGTAGAATATTTTTATTAAGTACCTAAAACTCTCTTAAATCCTAATAAGTCTGGAGCCTATTTTTTTCTTAACGTGATACTAGGGCAATCGGACAGCACGTTTGATTTGCAGTTCTATTGCAGTCGTGTCAACTGCATTCAAACTGCCCTTGAACTGCAATTTGCAGTTGGATTGCAATTGAAATGCAGTCCATCTGTCTAGAGCCTAAGCTTCATTTCTATTTCTATCTATTGAGCAAGTGAAATAATCATGAAGATCTCTGCATAGTTAAGTCCAGTCAGCCGATAGTTGGCTGATAGTTCATTTCAAAAGAAAAAGTTAATGCAATCAAACTTTTTATTCCAGATAACACCGGTCGGTTATCCGATCATTCATTATAAATGAGCCCTATCAAACTATTGTACGACTAAAAGTTTGAGGGCTCTAAAGACAAACCATCAAAATTGAATCTAAAACTGATCTAGCAATGGACAGTTGGAACAAAATCAGTCCAGATTGCGATAGAAACTAGCTCTAGCAAACTTTGAGTCCGTTGTCTTTTTAGAATGGAAACTGAAGATAGGGAATAAATGAGCGTTTGATCCAGTTTGGAAACAAATCGAGGTGACCCGCATTGCACTTTGGTTATTGTTACTGTTTTAGTTCTAGCTGGAATTGGATATCTTTTGCATTTCAATTTAGTAGCTTTTACTGTTGTATTAGTGTTAGAGTAGCTATTTTGGGGATATTGAATAAAATAAGAATAGATAAGCTATGAATAGACATTCAAAAAATATTATTAGAACTTATATTTTAAGCTGAAAAGCTTGTTTGTTTTCTTGAACGAGCTAATCTCAAAAGCTACAGAACCAATTGAATATATCATAATCTTTCCGAGATTCATCGGGCCTATTTATCGAGGAAGACTATAGGCTACTTTTAACCTTTTCTATTAAGCTGCTGGCAAAAAATATCTTAATAAACACAGAATTTATTATATCAGGAGTTTGATATCCACATAGAATTTCACACTAAAATCTCCTACAAGTTAAAATGAAACCCCACAAGGTATGCGAGTTCCAAGTTCGCAGCAGAATATGCCTTTGACACGACTAAAGTCACCTGCAAGTTTACAACCAGGATTACGGAGTGGTTATTAGTCTAGAGCACGGAGTAAGGAAAGATGTGCGGAGATGCCATAATGCAGCTAGGTCACACGCCTTCTTCTAGGTCAAATTACGATGGGCGTGATGAAAACGAAGACTTACGAGTGAATTGACGGGGCGTTTGGGTTTCTTGATATTACAAAAAATAGTTGAGTCCAAAGAAAGCGTATAAAGGCGAAGACAGTAATGTTCCTCGTACCCCGCACACCCGTATTTTGGCGCGATACTTTCTTAGGAGATTTTCCGTTATGGCACCTCCGCTAGTAATTTTGTTCTCCATGTTCTAGAGGTATTACCTAACTTTGGTACCTGACTTATTGTTGTCAAAACCACACGGAATGACAATATCTTTATTAAGTTTGAAGTAAAATTGTTAAGTGTAGTTGGAGTTTTTATTGTAATATGCGGTGGCGCAGTTGTCGTTATTAAATTCTCGTATGTTGCAGATTGAATTGGCAGCTGATAGTTGGGTGACAGTTTATTTTGAAGGTGATTGTGAATCCGATCAAATCGCGCATTACCAATTATCTCGGTACTGTCTTATGGGTCCAAACTAAAATCGGCAGACTAAAAGTTTGAAAAGTGCGGGGACTCTTAGAATAAAATGGCTTCGGGATAAGTTTGTGCTTAAAATTATGTATTTGGAGGATATATATACTATTTGTATACCGAGTGTCAGCAACGTTAGACCATGACTACTCCCTAATCACTATAGTTAGTATAAAAAAAATAACCTAGATTTGTAACACATCTTTCCTTCACTATCACTACATAGTATAAAACAAAGTCGCTTTTTCTGTCCCTATGTCCCTTTGTACGCTTAAATCTTCAAAACTACGCAACCGATTTTCATGCGGGTTTTTTTACATAGACAGAATGATTAAAGCGGAAGGTTTATATGTATAATAGCAAACATTAAATAGTGGGGAAAATACTGTTATCCCGTGCGAAGCCGGAGCGGGTCGCTAGCATATTATAAAGCTGAAATGTAAAAACCACACGGGGCCGATTTAAAAAACAACTTTCAGTATTAAATAGCCCATGTATCGAAGAAGATTATGGTCTACTTCTTATCCAGGTACACGGAGTAATTCTCACTCTAGAGGAAGCAACAAAAAAACACTCACTCCGCTCCATCCAAAAGGCAAGAATCCGTTATGCTCAGTCCAATTAGAGACGTCTATGTAGAACAGCCCAGCTGTCATGATGAACACCCAGATGGTAAGGTTGATGGCGTTCAGCAGGTTGTTGAAGAACAGCGACTTCCGTACTCCGGCTACCAGGACCATCATCATGAGAAGAGTGATCCCGAAGGCCATGATGTCTGGGGGTTTGCCTGGGGAAGAAAAGTTGTGGTTAGTTTTGACTGACAAGAGAATGAGTTTACGGGGTTCGGGGTGCATTGTCAATCTGTATCTGCCTATCAAATTCGTTTAGAGAGAAGTAAAAAGAAGACTTTGCGTGTGTTTTGTCTGGCCTTTTTCCACACAATAATGAAGAAAAATACATTTACGGTATTCGAAGTCCCTACCGTCAGGACATTTGTGATATAGCAGCAGTACATTAACATTTTATTTTTATATGTATTATGCTTTAAAACGTGAGAAGACATTATCATCCGAGCCTTTTCCCAACTATGTTGAGGTCGGCTTCCAGTATTACTGGATTCAGCTGAGTAGGTACTGTAACGCATTTAGATAGAAACTTTTTCATTTGTAAGGTTTTATTCATTGTTTTGATACTGTCCGGACAATCATTTTAAATTCGTTCTATGGAAAATAGTAGATTAGGATTTTTATATTGAAGTATGTGATTTCACCTCTCGAACCCAAACAATAAACGTCGTGATATCGAATCAGTTTTTCATTTTGAGCAAGATAATTGTCTCCCGGTCCTACAGTACCAATGCGACTGCCTATCTGACCTCCTCAGCCTAGTTACCCGGGCCACCCGGTACCCTAACGACAGACAACCGGGCCCACTAATTTAGCGTGATCTTTGAAACACTAGGGAACTCGCTACGAGATGAGATACTCGTGTCAAGTATTGTTGAACCTTATGATCGATCGATACGTGTGGTTGATACTTAGCCAAGGGCTCTTCTACAAGCAGATTAATGCTAATGTATGCGAAATTACACATTATGTACGTTTTTCATATTACAAGGAATATTATGTTTTCACTTAACTTCAAACAAACTACCTATTGTTTTGGTTTTCATACAAAATTATGAACAAACAATTTAATAGCAGCTTAATAATGTATCTACTCGATTTAGTAGTAATACCGATTTCACGCCAATTTTACTAGAGTATTCTTGATGAAAACTCACTGATCCGATTGGTTGAACAAAATAATAATAACCAATCACTATACAAGAAATCGTGAAAATCCGGTCAAGAATATAAAAAAGTAAACTAGTTATGTACTTACTCAGTAAGATTATTGAGAAACTAAATATTACAAATGATACTATATTGACTGCCGTTCAAGAGTAAACACTCTTTACCCTTCATCATCATCATGTCAGTTAATAGTCAAAGTTAATAAATGATTGAAGTTGGTCACATTTCTAAGTACTTCATTCAGATATACTTTAATATAGCTAAGTACCTAACTTAAGTACAGCATTCTATATTTGTAAAGAAATCATAAATAGGTAGCGATACAACTTTAAAAAGCTGAAGGTAACTTCAATGTCGAACTGCCAATTTTATCGACTCTTTGGAGGAAACGCCCAAATGTTAGGCACAAATAGGTTAGGTATTTGACTTATTCACTATATTATGGCGTTTTCACAATAGCATATTTTGTAACTTTAGCTGTTTTCCCTAAGGGGTCATACACGTTCAGACAATAACACTCAAACAAGTTTTTTTTTGTGATTCGGAAAGTAAAGTGTCGAGCTTTAAAAACGAGCGGAAAATCCATTATTGTTGAACAGTTTCTTATTAATAAGGCTTTTATAAGTCCATAATTTGTTTGATTCCAATGGATTCCTTGATCACCATTTGTTCCAAGCCAGCAAATAATTGCCAACAATGTATATTTCTCATTTTCCGGATTACTACATGCCAATCAAGAAAGAAAAACACTTTTCTTTACCGCCATCCAACATTAAACTTTTATGGCCTTAGTACAAAAACTTAAACATCTGTTTTACACTTGTCTAAAAAAAATGTGGCTGCAAAATGAACCATATTATGTCAACGTCATAATCTGACATTTTTTTAGACAAGTCTTAAACTGACGTTTAATGTTCGCTGCACACAGCGGGCGCGGCGCGACGGGACGGGACGGCGACGCGACGCTGAGCAGTTGTAATGTACTAGATATTATGGACGACATCACACAGAGCCGTCCCGCTCGGCGCGACGCGACGCGACGATCTAGTACATTGCGTCGCGTCGCCGTCCCGTCCCGCCGCGCCGCGCCCGCTGTGTGCAGAGACCATAAAAGTTTTTGTGGTAAGACGGTTACAAACTAAACTTCACGTACAACTTTAAAGTCTCAGTATTTGTGACATTTTTACGTGAACGAGCTCTCACCGCGATATAACACATGTAGGTATTTATTTCTGTTCAAATTGTGCGAGCCTTTGTAAACCGATTGAAAGGGACGCTTGAAGTTACTCGAGTACTCGATGCTTTGTCGATTTTATATCGAGTTCTCGATGCTTGTAGTCGATTTTATATCGATAATCCGATAAGCTGAACGCATGTTACGGATGAGTCTCTTTTGTAGTTGATAGCTGTAAAGTTGTCGTTTTAAGTCTGGCTTACTGATTCTTAGGTGCAAGAAAATCGAGAATGTAAGGCAAGCAGGTTTGCACAAAGGAAGGTGAGGAGTTTGGTTTTATATGAGAGGTAATCTAGTGAAGTACGTTAATTTAATTGCATCATTTGTTTTTTTTTCCAAGATAGTTTTATTAAAAGATCGACAGGTGTGGAGACAAATTGGGGAGGCCTTTGCACAGCAGTGGGACAATTCAGGCTAAGGCAAAAAAAAGTCAGTACTAATTTATTTTTGTAAACTGTAATTTATTTACCCTACTAAGATTGTTTTGAAGAAAACTATTTTAATTTAAAGTCTTTAGCTATTCAAATAAATTGTATATATTTTAGATATAATAAAATACTTGGTTACAAATGTTATTAATTAAATAATGTTTTCTACTATCTACCCTTACATCACGTACCAACATGGTTCAACCATAATAAGTACAGCTTCTGAATAAAATATTTAATTGTCTACATGCCATGAATATTTCTGAATGAGAAATATGCTCCCGTCCGTGATTGCATTCACAATCAAACCCAACGATATTAGACCCAGACTCCATTAAAGAATTGAATTTTTTAAACAACGAATAGAATTTCGTTTCGCAAACATCTTATCTTCGCCCACTTAGATCACTGAGAGGAGAAATACTTCTTCTTCTTCCTCCGAGCCTTTTTCCCAAACTATGTTGGGGTCGGCTTCCAGTCTAACCAGATGTAGCTGAGTACCAGTGCTTTACAAGGAGCGACTGCCCTATCTGACCCCCTCAACCCAGTTACCCAGGCAACCCAATACCCTTGGTTAGACTGGTGTCAGACTTACTGGCTTCTGACTACCCGTAACGACTGCCAAGAATGTTCAATGACAGCCGGGACCTACAGTTTAACGTGCCATCCGAAACACAGTCATTGGTGTCTAAGATATACTTAGAAAGTACATACAAACTTAGAAAAGTTGCATTGGTACTTGCCTGACCTGGAATCGAACCCGCGCCCTCATATTCGAGAGGGTGGTTCTTTACCCACTAAGCCACCTGAGTGGAGAAATACTATTAGTGATTTAAAAACATCTCCACTCCGCTTAGCTTTGGTGGAGTCTAGGCCTAAAATTACAGTGGAAGACCGACGAAAGAGTTACCGCTGCCCTGGTACATAAAAGGCCTACGACGGAACACGACGGTTTTTTTTAGTCAGTAAGAGTCTGACACTCCCTCACCTCTGCTAACCCACAGCGGGAGGGGTCATTTGATGATTTTTGACGTCGTTAAAAAAAAAGACCGACTGCCAACTGTTTTTTGGTTTATTTGAGCATATCTTGTATTGTGAAAACCGTACTGTAATTAGTGTAACTGGTACCTACTGATTTTACCAGTGAAATTTTTGTATGTTTGAACATAATAAACTGGATCAACCAAAATGTGCCTAAATTGGATTATCAGTACCTACAGATGTTATTTTTTGTACGACTGCATCTAAGTTCATTACATCTAGTTTTACTTTTCAGTATCTTACAGACTGAATAAATGAATGTTATAATTTTTGTTAGACACAATAGGGATAAATAAAAAAAATGCCTCGATTAATTTTGTCTGTTAAAGTAAATAGCACTTTTAATAACAGTTGAACTGACGCAATGTTGTCATAGCATTATATCGCAAATTACAGTTTGTAAACCAGTTATCTATTCTTTGGAAGTGCCTTCTCTAAACCTTGGCACACCCTCTTTCACGGATCGTTATGTTAACGTGATGTTTGCAGGTCGTTTGTGTCATTAAAGTAATAGATTTAATATGAAAATAGAGAAGATGTGTACCTATTAAATAATAGCCTTAAACATCGTTATTTACTTCAAGTAATATTTTAAAATTACTGAAAAAATTATGAATTTCTGTAAAAAATGCTGATACCTGTTTTGGCCAACCACTAAATATTGCTTTTCAATATGGCAATGCAGCCAGCTTTTTTTCTGTACTATCCTAGTTCTCAGCGAATATAAGGGATTTATTTTTTAGCCCTATAGTAAGTTCACAGGTGGATTATGGTGTTTAAAATTCATTAGACATTCTCTTAATGGCTTGTTGCGGGTTACGATTTCAGTTCAAGCAACTACCAATGTAACTTTTCCAGGCTACACTAACTTCTTAAGTATATCTTGGACACCAACGACTGAGTAAACGTGAAGGAAAAAAACTTGACGAAACCAGAACTTTAAAATTAGAAATCAAAAATCTGTCGTGAGCGAGTGCGGTGAGAACGCTGAAAAGTGGAGCACAGAAGAGAGAAGCCTGTGTAATAGGACAACAAAAAACCTAATGATAATAAAATAAATTGTGAATTTAAACGGCATTTTACACACAACAATCTATACATATAATAAAAAATAACCATCATTTGTCATTCGTCAATTCTGTGGTTGGTAACCACAGACTGGTTTGTCGTGGTTTTGGCAACCGCATACAATGCGAAATGTTGTTACGGACATAACTGGACCAGAGTTTGTGTTTAACCGACTAAACTAGAAACGCTGTAATTACATATTTTGTTTGTGATTTGGACATAGGAATAGAGTGGTTAATCATTGTTGTATGTGTAATGATATTTTAATATAAACAAAGATAAATGTTGGTTTTGTGTCACCATTTCATTTAAGTTGCCTCAAAAGAGAATCTCCCAAAAAATCGGGATTTTGTAGACCCGTGGTCTGGTGGAGACATAAAAGATTAGACATGCCAAAGTGACTTTTTAATTGGATAATGTGAGTTTGAAAATTGGAACTGTTCTATACGTATAAGTATCTGAATAAGTGTATATGAAAGGTCCCTGACATGGGTCTCCAAACCGCTTTTTTAATCATTAATTGTTCAAATACGGTACCCTTTAAACGGTGAACTTTTCAAAAAGCGTGTACGAATCAGAAAATTACTTTTTATTTTGCAAATAAGCCGAACTGGACACAGATGGTCTTTATAACGTGAGCTGGGAGTTTGGGGGGCGGCGACCGGGGGGGAGTGGGTTGGATCACGGAGTAAGGAATGATGAGTGGAGATACCATAATGATGCCAGATTCTTCTAGGTCAAATTAGTAAGGTGGGTGATGACCAAAACGATCAGTTACGAGTAGACTAACGAGGCGTTTGAATTATTTGAGACCTCTTTCAACGATTTTTGGTAGTGCAAAAAATGATCAGATCCAAAGAAGACGCATAAGGCCGAAAATACCTACTAATGTTCCTCGTCTTCGCTCACTCGCAATTTGGCGCTTTTCTGTTATGGCACCTCCGCTAGTCATTTCGTTCTTCATGGGTTCGACACACGACCCTACCTAAAGGTCGGAGCTATTTAATATGCTTTAGTATTTATCAACGGTGAAGGAAATTATGAGGGTGTGGAAGTGTCGTGGTATAGTTAAAATTATATGAATTTTAGATGTATGAATAATAAAACAAAAACCATTTAGGCTCGTTTTCGACGACAGCATAAATAATAGTTTTCTTAAAATTATCTTCTATAAATGTTCACGTTAAATATTTTGAAAGTCAGCAGTTGCAGTTGTTTTAAGAAATCTGACGGCTATTTCCAACAGGCTATTTGTTTAAAATGAAAAAAACTAAAATCTCACATGTCTAGAGATTATATTGTATAGAGAGAAGATTTACTATCGTGAATATAAATTTCATTCATAGACTCTCAAAATAATTTCAAATAGTCTTAGGTAGATTGCCAGCTCTTTCATAAATATCCCTTTCGTGACAAAAGATAGACGATGCAGTCCGATTACTCGAAAATTTCACATTAATGTAACACTGTGAAGACTATTATGTATTATTTTTTTGTATGTCTCTACCAGACCTCGGGACTACAGAGTCCCGGATTTTTGGGAGCCGAACGTGGGGCCGAAGCCAACACGCTGAAGCCCTTTTGAGACAACTTTAATGAAATGGTGACACAAAACCGACGATTATCCCTGTATACACTACAGAAATGTACCCAAGGACAATCCCCGGTTCAGTGCTAAACTATTGCTAACTATGGATGAAAACTACTTGGGCTATTTAATTGTGATGGGATGCCAATGGACTAAGAATGGGGAAACTACGGAAAATATGGCACCTACCGATGACAATGTATTAAATACATGTAAAAATGGCAGGTGGAGACTCGCCAGCTCGGGAATCAGTCACTGAATAGCAACAAGAGGGCAACAGGGACATGAGCGGCTGAAGGATAAGGATACCTCGGCGGACTTTAAACGCAGATCACGCGCTCCCTGTGGGTCCAGCATCACCGGCCCACTTGTCACTTACCACGAGGCCACCTACCCTCCGAGCAGAGCTGCTAACCCTGCTCTAGCGACTCCACTTTGGTCGGTATTATTTATTAATTAATACATTTTTATAGAATTAAGCAAAATATTTTAAAAAATATGTAGAAAGTGAAATAATAAACAATTTATTTCTATTTATTATTTTATATTCCTCATTGTCTCGCCACCACTCCTTACACTCTTAGTGATGTAACACATGTGCCCATCATTCGAGTTACCCGACTAAAGTGACGTCATGATGAATTGACATTACGGAGCTGCATGTCCTGAATATTGAGATCTGATACTTGATTAAATGCAAGTGTGACTGTCATTCATGTGATGTTCATCTATCATTAGGTATTAGACTGAGGAAATGAGAAAGATTTTTGAGTATTGAATGTGCCCGTCTTTGGTTGGTTGGAAATATATTTATATAAATACCAAAAGTTTGCTCTTGCCAGTAGGTATCGTTTTATTGTCAGTCCTATCAGCATCTGTTCATTTCCAGTTAGAGTTTAAAAAAGTAAATCTGTAGTCAAAACAGTTCATTTAATTTCAGTATTTGTAATGCTACTTGTTTTTGTAAACTAAAATAAGCATTAATTACATAGGTATTACACATCAACCGTTATCAAATAAAAAAAGAAATTCTGCATTAAATCTTGAAAACTAGGTCGTAAGATTCCCATTCTTCTTTTGTTTTCCATCCCATTGTTATTCCACCCATGACTTTGAAAGTCAATGTCAGATAAACAAAGATCAAGGGTGAAATATAACACCCTTTATGTGACCTACATGGAAGGCCTTATAATCTTAATCTTCTATAATATGATGTCACTCGGGTAAGTGCACTCAGTCTGAGGGACGGTCAAGTATTATCTATGTTACTGTAAAAATCCGAACTATGGCAAATACTAAGTTTTTCCAGTAAAACCTAAGATTTACCGACATGAGTTGGTATATGTATTTATTATAAAGTTAGGATTTTTTCGGACTATTACTATTTGAATTCAGTACATGCTAGGTTTTACCAATGTGGACTGGTAAATATTGGTTTTAGGGATAAAACAATGATAAATCAATTTATCGTCATTTGTTTTAAGTAACCATTAGTCAAAAACTTACGCAAAATTCTAACTATTTCAATAATTTTTATTCCGAAGTTGTATTAATAAAACTATTGGGGATGTAGATGTGGAGGTAAAACCTAGCTTGTATTGAATTGAAATGGTAGAAGTCCGAAAAAATCGTAACTTTATAATTAATTCTTACATTTACCAACTCATGTCGGTAAATCTTAGGTTTTACTGGAAAATCTTAGGATTTACCATAGTTCGGGTTTTTACAGTAACATATAAGTATAGAGCAGATATGGGTACAAGCTTATCTCCCGGTTTTACGTCTCGGGTCTCCACGTCTGTCGTTTGTGAGTTTTTATTTCTTTTTGTCGAGGTTTTTAGGACTACTGGTTTGATGTTTAATTGCCTTACGTTTTATTAATTTGAATTTGAGATGCAAAGGATATAATAATAGATTTTGATATTACTTTTATTTTATGGTGAAGTTCTTGTACCGGTAAAAATATACATAAAATAGAATTTGAATCATATTACTTGTGAAGCTAATTTGTAAATCCGTTTTTACATGGATAACATAACTCACGAGTCTTTTTCTAATGAAAAACGGGAGAAAATTGGTTGCTACATTCTTGGCTTTCCATGACAATTTCAGCCAGAAATATGATACGGTAAGTTATTTTATGCATTAATTTATCATCAATACATTTTTTATTCAGTTACAGTTTAGTTTAAAAGTAAATATGGAAAAGGCATACCTCCTACATTTACTAATTTCACCTATTGTTTGAGTAGCACGAATAAAACTTCAACTTGTCTTTTAACTTTAATTAAAAATATTCCATAAACATCTGTAGTACAAATACCAAATAAATGACAAGCAAGAAACTGTCAATTAGACGAAGATACTTTTAAAACTTGGAAATGGCAACCACTAGCAAGAGTTTAAGAGTTTGAAAACTCCACTTCGAAAGTTATGTGAAGAGATGTTTATATGCACAACGTTGGGTTTTAATGTAGTTTTTAAAGGCGAATCTTGACTAAAAAATGTGATTTTTTTCTTGTATACAAAGTACACGTTGTGAGTAAAACAGGCGTTAAGATGAAAGGGGGTTAAATAGTCCCTTATACAAATGCATTTGCGAATTTAGAAATCTGTGCGACTGCTTTAAAAATATGGTCTGATAATGAGTGCATTTAAAGAATTTGAAACCTGTAAGGTAAGCCGCTTTAAAAATATCACCAAATAAACCCAATACCACTTAATTTTATACATACTTATTTTAATATATATATTTTAGGATTGCTATCTAGGCCATAAATACTTAATTTATAATGTTTCCTCTATAATAAATCTATAATTTTGTTTGTCAATTTAATTAATGGTTTTTTTTTTTAATTTTAATTGTAAGATCATACTTTTTTTTTTCGATTGTAATTTGATTTAAATTTTGATTGTAATTTCATTTTAATTATTGTTAATTAGTTATTTTTACTCAATCCATTATGGGCATAATGCCTGAAATATTTATTTTTTATTTATATATTGATTGCCATATAGGAACTATGAATTTGACATTACTTGCATGACGCTAACGTCAAATTCCTCTCTCTAGTGATCAAAACAGCAGATAGATAAATTATTGGAAACGGCCACAAGCTATACCACAGTGTAAACAATACACTAAAATAGTGCTATAGTTTCTCGACTTTGTTTTGTTGTCAGTACCAAGCGCTATTGTCATGTACCAAAATTGCCTCTTCTAGCGACTTGCATGCATTGACGTTTGTTCGTTCCGACGGGAGAGATGACGTCACGAGATAGTTCAATGGGTCGGGTGATTGGCTGTGGTTCTAAGTGGCGTGAGTTCGGATCGTGGTTTGGACAATATTTGGTTGAGAGTTTGTTGTAGGTGGTGGATGAAAAAGATAGTGAAAACGTATCCTTATTGGGCATCTATTGTGTAATATAAGAATTATTTTTAATATTAAATTGCTGACGTTATTTTTTTCACATATTTTTTTATCTAGATTAAGTATTAAACAGTTTTTTACGTTCAAGTTTCAAGTTCGATTTAAAGATTTTGTTTCCACGGTTAAGAGGAACAATACTAAATAATATACCTACTGCATGTAAGGTAAACGCGGGTGAAGTCGTCATGCCCCAATAGTCGTCAATTAATCTAAAAACTTTTATTTATTTTTTCTACTGAACTTAAAATGGGCCGGTTTATATGTCAACATATTGTTGATAACATATTGCACAATTGAAATGACAATACGGGGTTTTAACAGTCATAGCATCGGAGATATGTTAGTCGAAACGTGTGTGCCCTAAGAAAATCGTTATTTGGTGAAGTTCAGCTGCCAAAAGTGAAGCTCAGCACGTGGTTTTGTGTTTTGATTTACATAACTCCAGTGGTGTCTGTGGTATGTTTCTTTGTTTAATTGGATAGTTAAGTTTATTCGCTAATGATGTAATATGCAATTTGGAATACTTTTAACATAGAAGATATATTTTTTTAATGTGACATCTATTGGCACTTTAAAACTCCCATTTGACCCAAAACTCGTCAATTTTAGAATTATTATGACGACTACTGGGACATGCTCAAAAGTTGCACCTAAACTCGTCATAATGAGGATATTTTGTGTTTTACAGTACAAAATGCGAATAAATAGCTAACATCGGGACTTCACAAAATTGTTAACTCTCTAGAACAAACATATTTAAGGTTTAGACTACATTTGTTGATAAAACTGTGTTTGACTTGACTGTTCTTTCACTATGCTTTTTGTTCGAAATAACTGCATGTCGTCACGCGTATTGTATTGCGTCTCCCTAACGTGCCTTAATAGCGCCTGTATAAAAATTATATCATTCAACTAGCTTACAGTTTTGACGCAAAAAATATTAAAATCAGTTTTAAAACTAAGATGACATAGCTTTCGCCGGGTCCTCGTCGAGGCTTTAGGCGGTGGCGACCTCTCGCGTCCGGCCCTGGTTCAGGCCATGGTCCGAGGCGAGAGGGAATGGGATGCCGTCGCCTCCTTCTGCGAAACGGTCATGCTCGAGAAGGAGGATGCGGAACGCCAGAGATTTCGCACCTCTCATCCCGGCAGCCGCGCTGGACCAGGTAGACACCACGGGCGCCGGGTGTCGCAAGATGACTCCCGGCCACCGTAGGCGTGGGTCTGTGGGCGGTGAGTTCGGGTGGCTCATCGTCCCTCTGTCTGCTTAGATGACAGACCCGTATCGACGGCGCGCGTTGTTCCACGCGCTCCTCAAAGAGATGTCAGCAACCCCAGTGGGGCCCAGTAGGGCCAAGGCCTGCCGGGGCTGCGGGTTGTTCGAAAGAGACCCTGGTACATAAAAGGCCTAAAACGGAACACGACGGTTTTTAGTCAGTAAGAGTCTGACGCTCCCTCACCGCTGCTAACCCACAGCGGGAGGGGTCATTCGATGATTTTTGACGTCGTTAAAAAAAAAAGATGACATAGCTTCCAGCGCTGTCACTTCTTTGCTTGTCGTATTCAATATTTATGGGTAAAGAGTAACCTTAAGTAAGATTTTTTTTTAATTTAAAATTTTATGTACCTAGTGATTGCATGATCGTTATTTTAATAGCAGATCATGACTGTAAGAAACTACAAGCAAGAGGGCCTTTTAAAAGTCATAGAAGCTGTTTAGAATAGAATAATGAAATTCTAAACCGCCGTGGAACGCCGGCTTAGAATTGCGTTCCCCCAAATCATCCCGTGGGTGTCGTAAGGGACAAACCGGAGGTCGAGCAGCAGCGCCCTCCGTGTACTGCACACCCTCACTGTGATCGCCAACCCGCCTGCCAGGCGTGGCGATAAACGGCAAATTATGATTATGATAGGCACAGAAACCAGGCCCCCAGTCCCCGGCAGCTCCGCTATCTCTGGCGCGGGTAGCGGTCAAGGTAACGGCGGAGCAGGGGGTGCTAAGAATCCCCGGAAGAGATCCGGCTGCCCACCCCCACGACGACTGGCCCTGGTAACACAACATACGCACATTGAGGACTGACGAAAGGATCTGCGAGCTGGAAGAGGAGTTGAGCAAGTTACATTGGGACATTATAGGGTTACGCGAAGTCCGTAGAGAGGGAGAGGACACCGTAACCCTGAAGTCTGGTAACTTGCTCTACTACCGGGAGGGCGACCAACAGTCCCGAGGTGGTGTCGGGTTTCTCGTTCACAAGTCCCTCGTGAGTCGTGAGCAACATAACAACCATCGACAGTGTGTCGAACAGGGTGGTATACCTAATACTCAGAATATCCGAAAGATATTCGCTGAAGGTCATTCAGGTGTACGCACCGACCTCGTCACACTCCGATGATGAGGTGGAGACTATGTATGAGGACGTAAGTAGAGCCATACATAGTTCCAAAACCCACTTCACTGTTGTTATGGGGGACTTTAATGCTAAGTTGGGAAAGAAAAGCGGTGATGAGTTGAGAGTGGGGCAATTTGGGTATGGGCAACGGAACCCTGCGGGACAGAGGCTGGCCGACTTTCTGGAGAAAGAGGGAACCTTCATGATGAACTCTTTCTTCCAGAACCCGCCTCACAGGAAATGGACCTGGTTAAGTCCCGATGGTTTCAGGAGAAACGAGATAAAGTCTATCTTCATGACCGACAAGAAACGGGTATTCAGCGACGTCTCTGTGATCAATCGGGTAAAAACCGGTAGCGATCACCGAATCGTAAGAGCCTCGCAGAATATTAATGTTAAACTTGAAAGGTCCAGTCTGATGAAGTCTACGCTCCGACCTACTCGGTCCCATATTCAAAACCCAGAAGGCTTTCAACTCGAGCTCTCTAATCGCTTTGCTTGCCTTGAGAACCTAGCATCAGTGGACGAGATCAACGATGGGCTAGTGGAAACTGTCCGCACGTTAGGGTCTAAGTTTTTTAGACCCTGCCGTAAAGATAGACCTCAAAAACTGACCGACCAAACCTTAAACCTCATGGCTGAACGACGCTTGCTACAGTTGCAGTCTTCCCACGACGCGAAGTCATATAGGCAGCTCAATAGACGATTATCTAAGTCCTTGGGACACGATGCGTCTCTTTAATACAAATCGTGTTAAAGAGACCATACAGCAAAACCAAGGCTCGACGCCTTCAAGCTCCTGGAATGGGAAGGACTTGGCATCAACATCAACGGCGAATACATCACTCACCTTCGGTTTGCCGATGACATCGTAGTCATGGCAAAGTCGATGGAGGAACTCAGTATGATGCTCGATGGCCTCGACCGCGTTTCACAACGGGTGGGCCTGAAAATGAACATGGACAAGACGAAAATTATGTCAAATGTCCATTTTGAGCCCACCCCGGTCTCTGTTGGAAGCTCGGTACTCGAAGTTGTTGACTCATATATCTACCTAGGACAAGTAGTCCAATTAGGTAGATCCAACTTCGAGAAAGAGGTCAACCGCCGAATCCAACTCGTCTAGGCAGCGTTTGGGAAACTACGCAATGTGTTTTCGTCCGACAGCCTCAAGACGAAAGTCTTCACTCAATGTGTGTTACCAGTGATGACTTACCAGCACCGAAACGTGGTCTCTCACTATCGGCCTCATCTCAAAGCTCAAAGTCGCTCAACGAGCTATCGAGAGGGCTATGCTCGGGGTTTCTCTACGTGATCGAATCCGAAATGAGGAGATCCGTAGACGAACTATAGTCACCGATATAGCCCACCGGATTAGCAAGTTGAAGCGGCAATGGGTAGGCCATATTGCTCGCAGAGCAGATGGCCGATGGGGTCGAAAAGTGCTGGAGTGGAGACCACGGACTAGTAAGCGCACGCAGCGTAGGACGTCCACCAACAAGGTCCACCAACAAGACGACCTTATAAAGGTCGCCGGAAGACGCTGGATGCAGGTCGCCTCCAACAGGTATCTGTGGAGATCCAAGGGGGAGGCCTATGTTCAGCAGTGGACGTTATATCACAGATTATATAATAGCTGAGATGATGATAAATGAATGTGGCTTTTATTTTTAGTGAAAACTGATTGTTTTATTTTACTATTTAAATATTTTAATAGTAATAATTTTACTCGTGCTACATATGCACATGACTGCATGGTTATTATCATGAAGAAATATAACATATAGATATTTAATAGCCTGATTTTGTGATTCCAAGCGTTTGATAGTTAAGAATATAAATTAAAATGCAACTATGTATCTGTTTTATTGAATACCTGCTCTTCTAACAGATTATGACCTGCTATTCTAAATAGGGATTTGATTTTCTATCTATCTACCTAATGTCTCAAAGGCACAAGTATACTTAACAAATTCAACCACAAAAAAAATGTACATAACTTGAACTTTATGTTCAAGAGCATAGAGTTTACATTAGCATTAAAAGTTGACGAGTACTGGGAATATTTGACGAGTATCCGTACAAATCAGACGACTATTGGTACAAATCGCCCTTTTTTTACTTTTGCCTTAATAAGTACATAAACCCATCAAAATTATTAAAAAAACATTAGTTACTTAGAATAACGAATAAATTCTCTATCACGTCATGCAAAAATTTTCATTTTCTATTGAATATTTAACACACAGTAGCGCTTCAAAGTCAGTGATTTCCGAAATCCGACGACTATTGGTACGTTTACCTTATTCCTTAAATCTTAAATTTTATACATCCTATTTTCCTCTAACCAAGAATAGTAAAATTTCATTCCGCATAGCAAAACCAAGGAATTTTAGTACATTCATTTAACTTTGAGGTTTTCAATAAAAACTGAATTAAACTAACAAGTTAAACTCAGTTGTTCGGTCGTAGCTTCAATGAGGAAGTTTCAGAAAGCGCTATTTGCTTTTAAAGCGCTATTCTTCTTGTATTTGCTCCAAATTACGGGATAAAATGACAGTTTTTTTTTTCTCATGAATTACCTTTCTGCGGGTGTACCTCAAGGTGGCGTTCTCTCTCCTCTCCTTTTCTCCGTTTTCATTGACTCTGTCACTAAGGTCATTTCTTCAAACTTCCATCTCTATGCGGACGACTTGCAACTCTACAGACATTTTCCGTTATGCGATGCGGAATCTACCGTTGCCGCTATGAATCATGACCTGAATATGATTGAGGTCTGGGCGCAGTCTTTTTGGGCTACAGATCAATCCCAAGAAGTCTCAGGCCATGATCATTGGCGGCAGAAACTTGCGGGGCAGGCTTGATGTTGCGTCTTTGCCTCCTCTTTGTTTAGGTGGGGTTCAACTGAGCTATGCAGAAACGGCAAAAAATTTGGGTGTCATCATGGACTCACATTTATCATGGTCTGCGCAGGTCAATGAAGTCAGTCGCAAGGTGCACTTCACCTTTCACACTCTGAAATGCCTCCAGTACTTTTTGCCCTTGAAAACCAAAATCTCTCTTGCTCAGACTCTCATTCAACCCATCATTGACTACGCCGATGCCTGTTATTTGGATGCCACAGAGGAGCTCTTAAATAAGCTTGAGCGGTTGCAAAATTTATGTATTCGTTTTGTTTTCAATCTAAAAAAATATGATCATGTTTCTCATTTTCGCAAAGAACTCAAGTGGCTCCCTATTCGTCTTCGCAGGAACACGCGCATTTTGTGTCTCCTTTTTAATATCCTTTTTAATCCCAAAACTCCTTCCTATCTGCGAGAACGCTTTTCATTTGTTCGCTCGCCTGATGCGCTCTGTAGAACGCATCTCAAATCTCTCCTTAAAATCCCCTCCCATTCCACTGACTTTTATTCCTTCTCCTACACAGTAAACGCAGTACGGTTGTGGAATTCGCTGCCGCCTGAATTAAGGAACTGTCAAACTGTTGCTACTTTTAAACAGAAACTCAAAAGTTACTATTTGTCCTCCTCTTCTTCATAGAGCCATTTTTATTTTTATAAAATATGTATTTTTGTATGTATGTATTATCTTTTGCTTTATATATGTATATATGTGTGTAATTTATATATCTTTACTATGTCCTTTTACTCAGTCTATCTACCTACTTCTCTTCATTCTAACTCTCCTACTACGGGTCTGCTGGAAGAGATTTCGATTTAGAAATAAGCAGTACCTTTGTACTATTTCTATGCCATGTCAATTTCTTTTATATGTTCACTGTGTACATAAATTGTTAAATAAATAAATAAATAAATAAATAAATAAAGTCTCATGAGTTTAGGATATTTTTTTGTTGTATGAAGAACTATTTTCCACCAGCCAATTCACTCAGTTCTGTGGAAACTACTCCATACATCCGATAATTAGCCTAAATCCCTGATAAATGGGCTAGGTAGCAAAGAAATATTTTTTCAAACGGTCAATAAGAATACAATTTATGATAGGGAAATATTAAAACTAAGTATCAAAATATTCGTCCGCATCGCTGTCAGCGGGGATCGTGCCCAAAAGGCTGGCTGCATTGCCACGCTGGATGGCAATGCATATCCTTTGGCCGAAGTATAGGCCAGCTCTTTGGTCACGAGTGGACTCCACTAATCGCTTACTGATTTCTCGAAAGAGTCTGTGGGCACTTGGGCCCCATGGTCCCAAGGTCTCAACCCCAAAAGGCTCAAAAATGCAATTGCCGGTGAAGTTTACATATTTGTGCCGTTGAGGTTTTCCGCGGCTGCAGCAGCTGCACCGACACAATTCGGTCAATTAGTTCCTGAAGATAAGTGCGTTCAAACAAATAAACTATTCAGCTTTATAACTATACATATAAGTCTAAATTCCAATCTAGTAAAATATTCCATGTCTCCATCCTCCGTGCCTTTTTCCCAACTATGTTGGGGTCGGCTTCCAGTCTAACCGGATGTAGCTGAGTACCAGGGCTTTACAAGCAGCGACTGTATCTGACCTCCTCGACCCAGTTATCCGGGCAACCCAATACCCTTTGGTTAGACTGGTGTCAGACTTACTGGCTTCTGACTACCCGTAACGACTGTCAAGGATGTTCAATGACAGCCAGGACCTACAGTTTAACATGCCATCCGAAACACAGTCATTGGTGTCTAAGATGTACTTAGAAAGTACATATAAACTTAGAAAAGTTGCATTGGTACTTGTCTGACCTGGAATCGAACCCGCGCCCTCATACTTGAGAGGTTAGGTTCTTTACCCACTAGGCCACCACTACTTTTCCTTGTCTAAAAAATAAAATATTCCTTGTCTACCCTTAATATCTATCAGCCTTAATTTTGGTATCCTTAACTATATCATATAAGTTTATATGAAAACCTGGATTTTAGTTTACGATCTCTGAGGCACGAACGACTCTTTCGCCCTTGACCTTGGCAATTCAAGGTCAACCATATTCGATGAGTACAAAACCCCTTAATCCTTTAATTTAGAAACTTTTTCTCGCTGTTTTGGCCTTATTCTGAAAAAACTATAAACGGTCTCCAGATCTACGGTATTTTAAAACAATTTACTTAGATATTTCCCTGAATCAATTACAATAAAGTTAAAATACCCTACATGCACAACATATAGTAAATAGTTAATACTTCTGTTTTTTTTATAACAGAATCAGAAAAAGTAAAAAAATAATTTCTAGCAGAAATCGATTCCAATACCATCTTTAATAAAATATATGTTATAACGTTAGAGGCCTCAAAAGGTCCATGTGGCATGTAAAAGGAGATTACCTAGAGAGGACTTAGGGATTTAGGATTAATTTCGAAGTAAGCGACCTCAATTTTAAGTATAAGTGGACCTGATAACGGTAGCTATTTGCGGTTATTAAGTGATTCCTAGAAATAATACTTGTAGATATTCATATAAAGCGTCTTCAATCAATATTTTTTTTGCAAATGAAGTCCATAACTTAAAATAACATGAAGTATTGATTTGCAAAACGGATTAGTAAGTATATAAATTATTCCGCCAAAATTTATCATGGTGATGAGATATAAGGTATCCAGAATGAATAAAAGAATACAGCTGAAATCTTATATAACGATGCATGCGTTACTCAAAGAGAGACATAACTGACTTACGCCTATAAATATTTTTCTTGCTAAGATAGATAGATGATAGATGGCACAAACGATAGATTTTACTTTCATCTAAATAATATATTAAATAAATCATATTACAGAGTTTTCAGTTTAATATTACGGTAAACATGGAAAAGAACTCAATTTTCTATCTTATGAACTTACTTAAATATTCTTCAGTTGGTAGTCATAACAAAATCTTTGTTTTCTTTCGCTTCTCTCGAAGTGGATGTGAGCTGGATATTATGCTCTTAAGAACATATTATTACTATGCAAATTATGCAACTTTAACTCTCGTAAAATATGCGAAGTGCAAACGCTTTTGTGCATTAACCAACTACTGCAAATGTGGCTTCAGAAACACTAGAATTAAACTAATTTGTTAAGACAAAAGTATGGGATGAAAAATAATCTTGATTTAAGTTTAATTTTATTTAATTATAAGACGTACTATTGTACAAATTGCATTCATTGCATTCAGCATTGCATGATTTCGAAATGAAATTTTTATTGTATTCCGTCTTACGTCTCCCGAGCTTTTACTCAACTATGTATGTTGGGGTCGGCTTCCAGTCTAACCAGTGTTTTACAAGGAGCGACTGCCCATCTGACCTCCTCAACCCAGTTACCCGGGCAACCCCTGGGTTACCCCTGGGTTAGACTGGTGTCAGACTTACAGGCTTCTGACTACCCGTAACGACTGCTTGTTCAATGACAGAACATAAATACAATTAAGAGTCCCAAAATTCATGGTCCAGTAATTTTCTGTAGAGGACTACTACTTTCATCCGTGGGCGAATCCGTAGAATTTGTTCCCATACGACATGGCTTAAATAGCCAGATAAATCACCAACTGTTTTGCCCGACTACTTAAAAAATCAACCAGTTAAGTTTCATCAATACATCATCAAGGGTTAGGAAAGAAAAACATGCATTTTTATATAATTAAGTGTTTACTACGAGCGGTAGACACAATGTCCCTATTACTAACTGTACCAGTTTAGCAGTTATTGCAGGGTGTGATAATCTACCCTCATTTACATGCAAATCGATTTGAAGCAATTTATAGAGCCGATTGCAACGGGTAAGCGGGGTAGCTCGTTTTACATACATTCTCATATATGTAGGTAATGCATGTGAGGTTCGCGGTTTTAACATAAACGCGTTCAATTTTATGTCATGTGACATAAACAGATACTTTTTTGCATCAAAAATGACTGCTAATATAGGTATATGGGTATATAGTGTGGCTTTTTAAACAAAGAAAAAAATTTCAAACCGGTTCAGCAGTTTCAGAGCCTGCTCAGTGCAAATAAACAGACACTTCTGGCAAAAACTACGTTCTTACAAAATGAGTTATCTAAGCTACGAAACGCAAAAGAAAAATGTAAAATCATGCAGCATATAAACTACTGCTAATAGGTAGTTCATATAGAGCGATCGTTAATTAACACGAACAATAAAGAATCAACTCTTCCACAGCTCTAATATTTAAAACCAATCCAAACTAACAACCTTTTACACCAATTACATTCAAACAACACTGAAATAGAAATAAGAATTTCACCTTCGACCTTTGACCTTGAATTGCTATTCTTAAGAAAACACTCAAAGAAATGGACAGTTGACTAGACAGAACAAAAGTCGACCTTCACCTTTCTAGGTAGAGAATAACTAGAAATATATACGTCCAAGGCCGATTTCGGCCACGGCGGCTGTCCTGATGTAAGGAGATCAGGCAACTTGCAGGATATACTATAGTGTACAAGCATTTGCGCAGACACAGGTGCACTCACTTTTCCTTCACTCTCATAGCGTGATGGGACGGTAATGCGACACGACTGAAGAGAGATCGAGACCGGGTGAATCAATCACCAACTTCCAGACAACGGGCAGCTTTGTGGAAGTTTATAAAACCCACAAAGCGATTTCGGCCCGACCCTGGAATCGAACCCGAAACCTCAGTCATAGCAATCGCGCTTGCGACCACTAGACCAACGAGGCAGTCTTTTCAGTCGAGGCAAACTTTAGATATCCTTGTTCAAATACGTCGTGTAAGTATGGCTATCATTGAAAACGACCGCAACTTTCGCTGTATTACAAGATTAGAACGTGAACTGAATTTTAACTTTTTCTTAATTACTTACTACTGCTTAGGTATTTTTTTGTCTGAGGTTCTATATAGAACATACACTTTGCTTTACTTAGCGCCTTTTGCTAAGGACGGCAATACACGGACCGCTTGAAGCAGTCAACGGCGAAAGCTTCAAGCTGCGACTGCATAGTGAACTGAAGAGTTCTATGGACGCACATACACGAACTGCTCGAGCAGTAGCAACTGATTCGGGTGGTCGACAGCTTGAAGCTGGACTGTGTATTGCCAGCCTAAAAGGCTGTGCTACTAATCTTATCTTTAGCTCAGGATTTGTTTGTGCACGGCTACTGACACGGGCCTGCGGTCTCCTAGGACAAGGAAGAATGATGAACCACCCGAAAATCAGTTTTATATTGCAATTAGCTGCTTATCTATACTAATATTATAAAGCTGAAGAGTTTGTTTGTTTGAACGCGCTAATCTCAGGTACTACTGGTCCGATTTGAAAATTTCTTTCAGTGTTAGATAGCCCATTTATCGAGGAAGGCTATAGGCTACTTTTTATCCCGGTACGGGAAGTAGTTCCCACGGGATGCGGGTGAAACCGCTGGCAGAAGCTAGTAAGTAACTATATAGGTTCTGCCAACAGTTTCACCTGTATACGATGGACCGGGATAAAAATTTGCCTTCCATTATAAATAGTTATCTAACACTGAGAGATTTTCTAAAATTGAAATAACAGTTTCAGAGACTAGTGTGTTCAAACAAAACACAAACGAACTCTTGAGCTTTGTAATACTAAGCATAGATATGACATAAAGGCAACATTAATATTTTCCTAGAAATCCTACAAGAAAGGAATACATACACGGTACAAAAATATTGGAAATTCTCAGGATATTTCTCAGGATAGTTTGTCATACATACGACTAGAAAAATACGATTTCAAAGGTAAAATACGCACAGTCGAAGCTTCCTTTTTCCATTATAAAAATATTGAGTATCTTGCTTGGTTATACCTTTTCAGAAAATCCTTACGATTTTCCTAGAATATGGCTGAACAAACGAAACAATAACTTAGGTTTCTAAATTGAAATGCTTTATTCTAATGGAGCTAAGCTAAAGTTTTCTTTATTTATTTACTAGCCTATATTAGCAGTTTTACCATCTTATAAAAGTAGTCTATATACTATTCTGATGTATACAGGTTGTGTCGTACCTAATCACATTAAATCCTATCACATATACTTCATGATATTCTATGGCGAATTGTAAAAAAATATTCCATTCAGTGGTTTAGCCACAGGAGTCATTTTTCGTATTCATAATATACAACATCATGTGTAAAGCAGAGATAAAGTTAGGAGTATCGAATGTTTTGACCAGTTGACAGCTGTCAGTTTTCAAGGGAGAATCTTCTTTGTTTGTACTCATTTACTTTGTTTGAAAAATTATTTTTTTTTACTTTTAGGTATTATTTTTTTCTTTGTGTATAAGCTATATAATTGCCATATTTCAATAATAAATCGTCTATCCGTTTGCGCGAGTAGAACTAACATACACATATATTATACACTTACACGCCTTACCTTTATAATATTAGTGTGATATATATTTTTTTAAATCCTACTTAATATTATAAATGTGAAAGTTTGTGAGAATGTATGGATGTATATTTGTTATTCTTTCACCCAGGAACGGCTGGACCGATTTGGTTGAAATTTGGTATGTAGATAGGTGATACCCTGGATTAACATATAGGTTACTTTTTATCAACACATCACGCGGGCGAAGCCGTGAGCAGAAGCTAGTATAATATATATATAATAGGTATATAAAATTTAATATGAAAGCAACGTTTATTCCTAACACTATTAACACCATTTAGTTTCCGTAGAAACATGAGCAAATAAGCCGGTAGAACTTGAAATGCACCCGTATTTGTAAGTTTTCATTTCAGTGTGAAAACTAATTTATTTAGTGAGAGATGCCACTTAAATTCTAACTAATTTTGTACTAGAATGTGTTTAGTAGCTGCTTTTAACACACAATTTTGTTTCATATTTCAATTTAATTTTCAGAGAGGTAATTTTGCAGTAAAATTATAAATTCTAATATTACGGAGCATATTTGACATACGTATGCTAGCTCAATTTTTGTGTCTAAAATCGTTGCAAGTCAGTGTATAACGTCAATGAAATAAAAGCAACAGTTAAGGATAAAAATAAGGTTAATTAATTAAGATAAATACTAGATACTTTCCTGGAGCTTTTCATTCAAATGGTTTTATCTTGTAAACGTAAGAAAAAAAAAACTTTTACAAACTGAGGAAAAATAGGTAGTAACTTTACTTTAACTTTTTAACTTTACTACTCGATTCAATGTTTAAGAGCTGTATTTCCACGTACAAACATGTAAACTCGTAGTTCCACTTTTTGCATCGGGACTTCCACAAAAATATATTTTACAATGACAACACTAAAATAAAATCAACAACAACGTCAATGAAAGAATAACCCCTTAAGAATTCAAGTCTAAATCTCTCGACCGTCGAGTCAGAACCACTTAGAAGCACCAACCACTGGAAGTGCCACAATTCCTATACCTTGCGCGTATTCCAGACAAAGTACACCTGACAATTGAAAGTATTAAGAAAACTGCAGGAAAGGAACACAATGAGAAAATGCAAGCGGTGTTATAAAAGGAAATAATTGTGAAACTTTGTTGTTGGGTGAATTTTATTTTTATGTTTTTACTAAGTGGTGTTATTTTTTTTAATTGAATTGGAGTTGGAATTTATCTCTAGTTTAGATCCCGTTTAATATAACAATATAAAGTATATTTTATCAAATATCATCATCATCTTTCTACCCTGTTCCCAAATCATTTGGGGTCGGCGCAACATGTCTTTTTCTTCCACTCCTCTCTGTCAGACGTCATACTTACATCCACTCCCTTCTGCTTTATGTCCTCTTTCAGACAATCAATCCATCTTTTCCTCGGTCGACCTCTGCCTCTTCATCCTTCCACATTCATACTTAGCACACTCTTTGTAACATGCATTCGATAGTTAAGTAATTAAATTCCTATTGAAAAGGTACTTATGTTTACAGAACCTACGTCATTATTACAATTCCTTACACAATAATTGCTGTATACGTGCTATGTCTGACCCAGTTAAAAATACAAGTTTTTATATCTTAATTGAATTACAAGAAAGTTTCTACAAAGCTTAGTTATTAACGGTTGAATTTCTGCACAAAGTCTGCACCGAAAGACAAAGTTTGAGGGACGCGAAGTTTGTTGGCGTTTTTGCTGTCTTTGTCAAAGCAATGTAGGGGATGTTATCACTAAACTTTAAACTATTTTTATGAAAGAAATGATAAATAGAGAAATGATTTAAACTATTTTTAGTCGGCCGATTGTGTGCTTCTCATAAATCAATATGTAGGTAGATAGTAGAGCCAGTAGTGTGCACATTATAAGTATTAGTTATCCCGCCGTTATCATCCTATGGGTAAATAAATAAATAAAATTAAAAAAATGCCTTTTATTCCTTGCTACACACAATAAACTTACACTTTTAATAAAGAAAGCAATAGTATGCGTAAAAAAACAGTTAAAAACGATTATGTAAGTAGTTTTTTTTTTCTATAGGTACTATACTCATAAAATAAAGAGATCATTTTTTGTGTCTTGTTTGTACACTAACGGCCAGTTTCTTCATCAAACATGAAAGTCAAAGTAATGTCTAAAGTAAAAGTAACGGTCAAATTCGTTTTTTCAAGGCTAAAGTGACAGCAAAACTAATAGAAAAAGCGAATTTGACCGTTAAGTTTACTTTAGACATTACTTTGAATTTTACTTTTGATGAAAAATAATAAAATTACTCAAAACCCCCGACTTAACCCAATTATATAGGAATATCCGTCGGGAGCTGCCATTAAACCAGCTAAAGGATTCTAGTGTCGTGAATACAATTATTGAAGAATTGTAGATGTTTAACGATGACATAAAATACACTCAATTAATTGTTGAAATTTCATATAGAAAAGGCAGCCCCCGACGGTTATTCCTATATAATTGGGTTAAGTCGGGGGTTTTGAGTTATTTTATTATTAACCGACTTCCCAAAAAGGAGGAGGTTCTCAATTCGGCCGGTATGTTTTTTTTTTTTTTTTTTCTATGTATGTACATCGATTACGCCGAGGTTTATAGACCGATTTACGTGATTTTTTTTTGTTCGACGCGGAATAGCTGCCAGTCGGTCCCATAGTCATCAGGTCAGGGATCTGATGATGGAAACCCTGAGAAATCGAGGGCAACTTTCGAAAGTTGCAAGCATACATAGGGTTAAACCTTGACACTCATATGTATGTCTGATAGCACTATTCAACAGTGAAGGTTTGGAGCTGACCTGATGATGGAGACCAAAGAAGGTCGAGGGAACTCGACAACTGAGTCTGTAAACTACCTCGTGTTTGGGCTTATATTATTCGTATTGACGAGACCTTTGCAACAGTGAAGGTTTGGAGCTGACCTGATGATGGAGACCAAAGAAGGTCGAGGGAGCTCGACAACTGAAAATGAAAACTACCTCGTGTTTGGGCTTATATTCTTCGTATCAATGAGAACTTTCCAGTTATATGGATAGTGACCTATTCGTTTCACTGAAAAGCTGAAAATAAAAAACTTTTTTACAAAAAAATATAACCGACTTCCCAAAACACTAAAAAGCAAAAAAAAACTAATTTTAGGTACATCGGCCTAGAAGTCGGTGGCAAAATTAACTCAGGGACATCCATTAGACACCGACTTCTAGGCCGATGCACCTAAAATTAGTTTTTTTTTGCTTTTTAGTGTTTTGGGAAGTCGGTTATATTTTTTTGTAAAAAAGTTTTTTTTTTCAATAAGATTTTTACCGTCGGGGGTTTTTTCAAAATTTTTAATTTTGCTTAATTTTATTTCAGAGAACATATACGAATTATAGTCTATATAATATGTTATTGCAATATTATTTTGCACCGATATTGTAGCGCCCTCTAGTGAGTTACAGGCGTAATTTTTATTATTTGGGAATAATTGGGAACATGCATTAAGCACGTACACATTGCTGATGAAAACAGAATTGTAATCGGACGTTTTGATTATATTGTAACATTGTTTGGCACTAATATTGTGGCGCCCCCTAGTGATTAATAGCTATGACACCTATCTAAGAACATGAACTCATCGAACACAAAACCGTTATTGAAAACCGCATCAAAATCGGATCATTAGTTTAGAAGGTAGGTGGGAACATTACTTTGCTCTTTTGCACTAATATTGTGGCGCCCCCTAGTGAGTTACAGCCATGACACCTATCTAAGAACATGAACTCATTGAACACAAAAACGTTATTGAAAACCGCATCAAAATCGGATCATTAGCTTAGAAGGTAGGTGGGAACATTACTTTGCTGTTTGGACTAATATTGTGGCGCCCCCTAGTGAGTTACAGCCATGACACTTATCTAAAAACATGAACTCATCGAACACAAACCCTTTATTGAAAACCGCATCAAAATCAGATCATTAGTTTAGAAGATATGTGGGAACATTACTTTGCACAAACGCACACACAAACGCACATCTCTCACCCTAAACGCATATACCTGCTCCGTTCCGTCGTGGGTAATGAAGAAATTGGCTGTAAGACTGCGAAATTACAGAACCGATTTAAAAATTCTTCCACTGTTGAGAAACTTCATTATCTAATAAATCCAAGTAACATAGACTTTTGGCTTATGTCTGGGTTAGGTAGGAATTCCCCGGGAACGAACCGCGAGAAGCTAGTACTGACAAAATCGTTTGAATACGAACTCCCTCTAAAATAAATTATAAACCAACCATCGGCCGACACCTAAGTCTATATAATAGCGTGCCCCTACTATAGGTTTATGTAGGTATGTATACAAGGTGTGTCGTTCACAATCACATTAAATCCTATCGCATATACTTTATGATATTCTATGGCGAATTGTAAAAAAAATAACCTAATCCATTCAGTGGTTTAACCACAGGAGTCATTTTTTGTTTTTATAATTTACAACAACATGTGTAAAGCAGAGGTAAAGTTAGAAGTATCGAATGTTTTGATCAGTTGACAGCTGTCAGTTTTCAAGGGAGAATTTCAGTTGTTTGTAATGACTGACTTTTATATGGTGTTCTAATTTTCGCACATTTTCATTCTATTTACTTTGTTTGAAAAATTCATTTTTTTATTTTTACGTATTTTTCTTTTTTCTTTGTGTTAATCGACATATATTAACCAGTATATTAACGCATTTCATTTAATGTGATTGTGAACGACACACCCGATATGCCAAACCATGGCGATCTGACGTCAAAGCAACTTGTAGTTTCGGCCTAAATTCTTTGATGACTATGAAATAAGGCCACCATACTGTGTTCGGATGACTTGCATGTAACTTAATTTTGATCGTTTTGTTTTAACTTTGACATAATCCGGCTTTTCACGGGTTTACATACCCCAACGAAAGTGGTGAAAACCACATAATTTATGAAGACGTTTTTTGTATTTGCCATGAGAAGTCGACAGATAGAAGAGTGAGGAAGAAGAAAACTTGCTACACCGACCCCAAATAAATTTTTAATACGAGTAGGAGTCCTACATTGATGATGAGTTTTTGAGTTTATCTTGAGCAAAGTACAGACACATGCAAATAGATATTATGGATAAATAATATTAATATTTATTTAACAAATTAAATTCCTACCAAATTAATGGAAACACCATGTTAAATGGATGCCAAAAATATTTAAGCGATGGATTAAAGCCGAACGTGTTATATAGTGATTGGTTTAAATTGTAAATTCATAGCGCTCAATTTGATCCTTTGACAGGTAACGCGATACAACAACGGTCGTAAATCCTCGTATATTTAACGTGAAAAATTGATAGTTAGTATCAGCAAAAATAAATAATAAAAAGTTATCATATGCCTGCCTCGCTTTTTTTAATATATTGTAGTTGGCATTTTACGACAGTAATTTTGTAACTCTGTAGTTAGCCATTTGCCACCTTCTGCATTTGTTCCTAACGAATACCAAGTAGCTTTGCTTATTCCAAATTGGTTGCTTTTGACTTCACAAGTATTATTGAAAAGCGTCAAAGGTATCTCAGAATTGCAAAGCTGCGTGGCGCAAACTGTTTCAGGCTAATCGTATGCAGCTGAGTACCAATATTTTACATGGGGCGACTGCCTATCAATTAGGTAAGTTGCCAGGACTATAACACCCTTTGGGAAGAGTGGAAGCCGACCCCAATATTGGAAGTTGGAAAAAAGCTAAGCAGATGGTAAGATTGGCTGTCAGTCTTCTTAAATTAACAGCCGTAACGATTTCCTAACATACAAGTAACACACGACACCCACATCTCACCAAGCCTTCAAACTTAGCATTTAAATGAAATATCTCACGAACAAATCTTACTATCCGACAAAGGAAAACTTATACTTATACTTTCAAAACAAACTGACGCGTCGCGAACGTGTCCGTTGTTAAACTAGTTCGGCGCCACGATTCCTGGTCGAAGTTTTTTCAATTGAAGGCAAAAGACGGATCGGAAAGCGCCATTTATTCTGAAAAACTGAATGAAAAATGGTTCCCCATTTATCTTAAAGGGAAAACAAATTGAGTTTAAATAAAAGGAGTTTGCATGACGGAGTTTTGTCTTTTTAAAGTAGGAGGCATGATATAGATGGGTTCTGAATAATCAGTAATATCTCTGTAACGTTAAGAGAAGAGCTCTTGGCTAAGTCGAAGCGGCGATCGATCATAAGGTTAAACAACGCCTGCCTCGATCACAATCTTATCAAGATATTTCCGTCCCGACTGTCATTTGAACCAGTTTACTGGGTTGTCCAGGTTACTGGGTTGATGCGGTCAGATAGGCACTCACTCCAGGTAAAACACTGATGCTCAAGCTGCTTCCATTGAGATTGGAATCTGATCCTTAAATAGATGGCGGAAAGCTAAACTGATGATGGCTTGAAAAGCTAGGCAGAATTATTAATAGTTCTTGTAAAATTAATAAACCTGTAGTTCTTGTAACAACAGCCTCTAACGATACATGGGCGTTTACAATTGAGTTACAAAGACGAGGAGTATCTACCTACAGGAAATACTGCGAAAATTGTTTAACCAGTTTATTGAAGATTTTAGAGGCATCCGGTGTTCTCGAAAACATGCGATGTTAGCGAGTTTGCTATTTTTGTGGGGAAAATACGTTATTCGTAGGAGGACAGGTTTATAAGGTTGTTTAATTTACGAAAGATAACAGCTTAAACAGACAGATCCTATCAAAAGCTGTCTGAAGCTGAGTTTTCAAGGGAGAATTTTCGTAGTTTGTAATGACTGCCTCTTATATGGTGTGCTAACTTTCGCAGATTTTTATTGTATTTACTTTGTTTGAAAAAAAACATTTTTTTTATTTTTACGCTTTGTGCTAATCGATATATATTAACCAGTATATTAAAGTGTTTAATTTAATGTGATTAGGTACGACACACCCGATATATGCAGAATATGTTATCAATCGAAATATCAAAACTTTTTAACGTATCATCCATACGTAGAAATTCGAATAAAATCGACGAGTAGCAGAACCGGTCACTTGAAATAAAAACGAGGAGTATTTGAAAAGCGGCGGTTCATATTTCTGTACATTTTGTGGGTGTCGTCAATTTTTACACCAGTATCAAACATTCTGTTTTTTGATGCTTTTTCTCTCGTTTTGACGTAATTGTTTTTGTAATTGATATTTTTCAGGCTACTGCGACGGGCTTTGGGTTTGAAGATTTTTTTTCAAAATTCGTCATCATTTTGAAAACTTGTATTGAAATAGAAATATTGAACGTATTTTTTATGGTATTAAATGTCCGTGAATTTAGATACTGGTAAAACGATCAGCATATATTTAAATTATGTTATTTTTGGCTTTTAGTAGCAGTCGTTTAAGTAAGCATTATTACATCTTTGAGCCTTCAAGCCTCACTGGTGTCAACCAGTCCTTCCCAGGGGTATTGGCTAACCCGGGTTACTGGGTTGAGGAGGTCAGATAGGCAGCCGCTCCTTGTAAAACACTGGTACTCAGCTGCGACCGGTTATACTGGAAGCCCAAGGTAGGTTTGATATCTATCAGCGCCTATATGACATGTACCTATATTATATTTATGTTCACAAAAGATCTATGGTGTACTTACCATACATAGTTCCGATTTTTTCAGCTAGCTTGTTGGAGATCGCGCCATCAAATAGTGAGTCGAAGCAAGCACTTAAAGCCCGGGCACAGGCGCTGGAACCGATCTGTTTGACAAAAACATGTATAAATAATTGAATACCCACTGCCTTCGTCATGGGCAATATTCAAATGACTCCTCCCGCGTGAGGGAGTGTCAGACTCTTACTGACTAAATCCCGCCATGTTCCTTCTTAGGCCTTTTTTGTACCAGGGCCCCGGTAACTCTTGCGAACAATCCCGCAGCCCAGGCGGGGTATACCTATACCTATTGCCTGCCTCATTGGTCTCCTAGTCTTATAGCATGACTGCTATGCACGAGATCTCGGGTTCGATTCTCGGGTCGGGCCGAAATTGCTTCGCGGGTTCAATAAAATTTCACTCTGTTTACTACTTTTTTCAGCCTACTTTTCCAACTAAGATCGAGATTACACCAAAGTGTAGCTGAGACGTTTCTCACCGCCAATAGAATTTCTTTATACAAACATATTGTCTTCGCCCACTCAGTAATATCCTTGAGCGGAGAAATTCATATAATATTTATATTAAGTTTAGTTCGTCCATATTTCTTGATATACAGGGTTATTGGTAAAATACTAACAACCTTGCAGGACTGTATTACTAACATCATAAACTACAACTTTTGTTCTATGACTTTTTACAAAACATAATACATTTGCCAAAAACAAACCTACAAGATTTCATTGTTCTATCTAACACATTTCAACTCTATTTTGCTATAGTGATAAAATTTGCACGCCCGTACTACCATTTCTTCACCAACTAGAGGGTTTGCACTTTTAGAATGAATGCAAGATCTTTACCTACCCACGCTTCCCGCGCACTATTCTCGTACCTAGTCATACTTTTGAATTGGTAACTCGCTACGCTACGATTTTCCGCCTTTTTACGAAAAGTCAAATAAAAAAAAAAAACAAAATATCGTCTTCTTCACGTACTGTGTGCCTCGACCACTATCCCTGATGGTATGCCGGAATTGCCCGTAATCTCGTAACCGCTGTGTGGCGGCTAGCATTGTTACTCGGCTCGGTGTAGGGATGTTTGGGAATCGTATGGCGTATTGGCGACAGGCTTCCGAAACATTGTCATCACACCTAGCAAGCATTCGCACCATTTCCGTGTACTCGATATTTGAATATCGATACGCCATACTGTAAAGATAATTACGTTCGCACAACCGAATTTCGTTACAAGGACACGTATGAGGCGACGCGGGCGCATAAAAACGACTGACGGCCGCTCGTAAATAGGTCAAGTTCAAACGCCCCCCCGCCGCCGCCCGAGCCCCGCTCCCCTCCGCTGTCTTTTGTACTACTGTTTACCTAACTAGCGCTTTCATTTGCTTCGCATAGACTTCGTAAATTTTAGAGCGTACAGTTGACATATTTTAATTTTTGTGTGAAAATGTTTATGAACTAAAATCTGAGAATTATTAAAAGTCATAGAACAAAAGTTTTAGTTTATGATATTAGTAATATGGTCCTGAGAGGTTGTTAGTGTTTTACCTATAACCCTGTATATTTGTGTGAAGCCCTCATATTCTGAGTTCTTTATAACTTCAAGTTACTAAAAACACTCTAAGCTACGTAAGTCTTGTAAATCGAAAGTATTTTTAGAGCTGTTACAAAAACAATTTTGCAAACAAGAAAACCGCACAAGTATAAGTTCTAAAAAAACTGTGATTTAACCATTAAACAATTTGAGAGCACGACTTTTCAGCAATAATTGTATTTCCTGAACGGAGGGTAAAAATAAAAATAGATTTCGAACTGAACACCAAAGTACACCCAGAGAGAAAATAGAACATGCTTTTTTGTTCAGAACTTACATAAATAATTTATTTCGAATAAAGTGTGTCTTAAAATAAACACCGTTGAAGCCCTATTAAATAAATGTCATAATGGTAGCCCTGTATTGGTTATTCAACCTATTAGTCAACCGATATACAGATCGATACCAAATCGAACCTGAGACCCTATACACAGCAGTGGAACTATGCGATCACTAGACCAACGACATAGAAACCAATACTCAGACTATTTTTACACCAATATAGAGATATAGGATATTTTTTTTTGTTTGGCCCTGTTTGACCCTAAAGACTCCGAGAATACTGAACCGATTTGAAAAAATCTTTCACTATTATAAAACTACACTCTTCCCGAGGTAACAACATAGGCTATATTTTATCCCAGTACGAGCAATAATTTCTACGTAACGCGGAAGAAACCGCGGTAAAACGGTTTGTCTGTTATAAAAAGCCAAAGATGTATAAAAGCTACTTACTAGATACTCCAAAATCATGTTCCAGCCTATGACAAAGGCTATGAACTCTCCGACGGTGACGTAGCTGTACATGTAGGCGCTTCCAGTAGTGTTGGGGACACGGACTCCGAATTCAGCGTAGCAGGCTCCTGTTTAGGGAAGAAGGGGTCGGTTGAAACAGGGATAGTTTTCACTTATCCTAAAACATGTTTAAAAAGAGCGGAGATATATAGAGTTTGTTTGTTTAAATTGGTTTTGAAGCTATAGAACCGAATTGAAAAAAATGGACTGGGAAGAAAGGAAAAAATCAATCGATAAGTAAATAAAGACGTTATCATAAAGGACTAGTTAACTTTTGCATTTATAGTAACAATAAGGATAGTAAAAATGTGAAAATAATTTCGATTGTCAGTCTGTCATGCTTTCACGCCAAAACGATTGAACCAATTTAAATAAAATGTGGTACCTACAGGGCGGATAGTCTAGCTCGAAAACTATTTTCCTCTTTTTTCAAACCAGTCGCAATATTTCCTAACATCCCATTTAAATTAATACAATACAAATTACTTTCCACTCCACTATCTATACAAGCTGTTGATTTGCATCCGTGCCATAGTCAAGGACGTAATTATACTAATGATTCTCAACCCAAATCAACAAAAAAATTGGTACAATTTTTTTTTTTTTTTCGGAAATCCGTCAATGTCATCTAGCCGTATTTAAACTTGTCGCGTGTGTTACTGGCCTTAAAACCGTGCTGCGCCCTCACACAAACGCAAACACAAAGCATACGCAACGATTATTCATAAATTTCATTCATAAAATTGGATTACTTCTGAAATACTATGACATCACAATGACAGAAAAAGCAGTGCATATTAGCGATTTCCCGTCAACTGTAATTCCAATCGATTATTTACGTATTTTATGTCCTCCTCCTGAAGTATGGCACAAAATGCAAATCAACACCTTGTATACAACCTTATTTTTTGTTAATGCGAAACTTGATACACCTGTCTAGTATTTTTGTGTAAAGAATCTATTTACAAAATTTCACGACTGTATCATAAAAAAACACAAAGTTATAAGCTTGTAAAGTCAGCAAAAATTCAAGGTCACCGGGTCTTCAAGGAGACTGAGGGGTTTTTGGCACTTGCTACTAGTTGTTTACTGTTTCCTAATACTCGATATGACCTGCCATGACCTGTGTTGTACTTAATGGCGGCGATGTCCAACTTTAAACTTTTTAAAATAGTTTTTGAAAAAAATATAACTTGGTGTAAAAACTATTGGAATCGATTCAGTTACTGATTCTGAACAAACTATATTCAGGTTTCGCATATACTAAAAATAACGTTGTATATAAAAATTAAACCCGCTTTCCGTTGTCACAACATAACATGAAAACGGCTTGACCGATTTGGCTGAAAATTAGAGGGGACGTAACTTAGACCCGGGAGAAGGTTTTAGGATAGTTTTTGTCACCATCCGGCTACGGTACGCGGGTGAAACCGCGGGCGAAAGCTAGTCTAATTTATAATTGCTTTCATCTAAAATGTTAGAACTAAGCCCACTGAAATGCACTTCTATTCAAATGTGAACAAACCATAGTGAACGTTTTAAATGGCCGATTGTCCGCTCAAACCGGATTAATATTTCATTTTGGCTTCCAGGATTTACATTTTAATTGTGATGTAGACTTTATGATACGAAATTAGGTTGTAAAACCTGATAATTTTAGCGTGTTTTAGTGTAGAGCTTACAAATGAGAGTAGAGAGTAGATTTTAAATAGGGGGTTGAATTGTCAGTAGAGTAAAATATATTGATCAGACTGACCTATTAAAGACTATAATATGCTGTTTCCCCGTGATTCTTTTTGAAATGAGCCGGGAACTTTTTGAAATTATTTGGTTTTCTATGAAATAAATTTGTTACTTATTGAAAAAAGCCAGGTACTTTTTGAAACAAGCCTGAAATAATCTCGGTACTTGTTGAAAGGTTTGGTAACTTTTTGAAAAAGTCTTGGTAGGTACCTATTTATTGAAAAACTCTTGATACTTTTTGTATTTATATAAATATTTGAATTAAAAATCGGACTTACCAGAAAAGATACTCGCAAGGGCGGCGATAATAAAGCTGATGACCACGCCAGGCCCCGCGAACTTCCGAGCAACCATTCCAGCAACCAAGTACATCCCGGTGCCGACACACGAGCCGACACCGAGAGAAGTCAAGTCCATTGTCGTTAGGCATCGCTGTTGAAGAAAAGTGCACTTTAACTGCTTGTGTTTTAGGTTCATTTTCGTGTACAGTTCTTTTTTTAAGAGCAACCGTGCCAGCAACCAGGTATATCCCAGTGCCGACACCGAGAGAAGTCAAGTCCGTTGTCGTTAGGCATCGCTGTTGAAGAAAAGTGCACTTTAACTACTTGTGTTTTAGGTTCATTTTCGTGTACAGTTCTTTTTTTAAGAGCAACCGTGCCTGAAACCAAGTACATCCCAGTGCCGACACCGAGAGAAGTCAAGTCTATTGTCGTTAGGCATCGCTGTTGATGAAAAGTATACGTTAGTATCATGTCTTTTAGGTTCATTTTTGAGTAAATAAAAGCCTGACTGAATTAATTCAAACACATTGCCACCTGCAACTGCTCTTAGGTCTAGCTGAAAACCAGCGTCAGGTACTAGCTGTCTGGTATAATGCTGAACTTTACCAATGTGGCACACAGTCTATATTCTATTTCCTATTTGTGTTTATCTTATACATTATAAATTTTTTCCTATTGTGTCCTTAAATGTTTTTTTTTGTCTTTCTTCCTGAGATAATAACGTAAGTCATGATTTTACATTTATTGACAATTAGAGCAAACTACGACAGTTTATTCGGGCTTCTAAATCAGTATGGAAATGAATGATGGTACGCACATAGCAACGATCAGGTATTTGGCCGGTGTATGAATTACAAAAAACTTTGAATAACGGTCATTTCAATAACGCTGATGAAATCAATGCTGCATTCCTTAAGGTGCCGGGTAACAGTCATCACAATGTGTCACAGAAGACCTATTTTGAGGCTCACAGATTTAGTGACGCCTCCTTCAAACTCACAACAACTAACGCTGAAGTTGTGCACAGGATAATTAAGAGCCTGGGGTCTAATGCACAAGGTGTCGATGGTATTAGCCTCGATATGGTTTCCCTTACTTTGCCAACTACCCTACAAGCCATCACAGACATCATCAACCGTTCCATAACCACAAGTACATTCCCTGAACTCTGGAAATGCGCTATTGTGCGACCTATACCTAAAAACAATAATCCGGTTAGTACAAAGGACTTGAGACCTATTAGTATACTGCCTTGCCTTTCTAAAATCCTTGAACGGGTTGTCCACTCTCAGGTGATAGAATATCTCGAAGCCAATAATATTCTTCCGGACTTGCAATCGGGTTTCAGACAGGGTAGGGGTACTGCAACAGCTCTGGCTGATGTGGTGGGGAATATCCTTGAAGCACGCGACAGGGGGGAGGGTACAATTTTGGCGCTGCTAGACTTTTCCCGCGCCTTTGATGCAATTAACACCACACTACTGTTATCCAAGTTAGTTTTTTATGGCTTTGACAGTGATGCAGTAGAGTGGTTTAGAAGCTACCTTTCTGGTCGGTCCCAATATGTAGAGATGCATAAGGAGGATGGCTCAATAGTGTCATCCTCCCCCCTCCGCGTGTCCAGGGGTGTCCCCCAGGGGTCGATTTTGGGGCCCTTGCTGTACATCCTATATAGTGCGGATATCACAAAGACATTTATTAATTGCAACTACCATATGTATGCTGATGACATCCAATTATACTTGTCTTTCAAGATAGAGGAAACATCATTAGCTGTGCAGAAAATGAATGAGGATTTGAATAGAGTGGTTGTATGGTCAGAGGAAAACTCTCTGGTTCTTAACCCCCTTAAATCTAAATTTATGGTTTTGGGTTCTAGGAACCAAGTGCGTTCAATTTTGTCAGCCAATCCTGCACTAGTTATCATGGGTGAGAGAATTGAGAGAGTGGAACAGGCTTGCAATCTTGGGTTACTTATGGATCCCGAGCTGCGTTTTGAGTCTCATATAAACAATGTCCTTCGTAACTGTTTTTATAGGTTAAAGGTTTTATATGGAATAAGAAGATACCTGGCTATTCCCTTGCGCAAACAACTTGTTGATAGTCTTATTCTATCCAAGTTGAATTATTGTGATGTGGTATATGGACCATGCCTTCTTTCAAAAACTGTACATGTCATCCAGCGGATCCAAAATGCTTGTGCTCGTTTCTGTGTAAATATTCCTCGTAGAAGTCATGTAACACCATTCATTAATGAACTTAACTTATTAAAAATGGCTGCTAGGAGGAGGCTACATCTGGCTAGTTTACTGTTTGGCACAATTAAAACGGAAAAACCGAATTATCTCTACAAAAAGCTAACATGGAAACATAACCAGCTAAAGCATGGTATTCGGTCCATTGTTTGTCCTCTTGTTGTTCCGATGCATCGTACTACAGCTTTCAGAGGGTCTTTCAAGTTTGCGGCCACACACTGTTGGAATGACCTCCCTCCACCATTGCGATGCCTGAAAACAAAAGGCTCATTTAAAAATCAACTAAAAAAAACACTATTATTAGAACAAATCAATCATAGCACATGAAATTTGTTTCATACCTCATGAGTCATGGCATACTTGCTCTGGTTCAGGAATCTCCTTCAGTGTGGGCTGCTTTGAAATCCAATCTTCTGTTAGAGTGAAGCTGCTGTGTCAGGGCTTAATGTATCTTCCTCCGCTTCTCACCTTCTCAAATTATGAGAATTTCTGTAGGTTACAATTATTATATAATACTTCCAATCCACTTATACGAATATAATTTATATTTATTTCCAAATGTTATTCATTGTATACTATTTAATTGTTTTTTTCTTGTTGACTTTTTCACTTGCTGTTATTGTCAAAACCTATATTACTATGATATTACTATACTCTATGGTCAAACCCGTATTATATGTATTATCTGTGGTCAAATTTACACTGTCAATCTCCTCTTCTGAAAACACACTATGCATCCACCCACTACACAATTTCACATATGTTAATATCACAACACAAATCACAATATTCATGCAAAGTCAAGTAGGTATTATTTATTTATTTTATACATTAGTTCCACCGGTTGACGTCATCGCGGTAGCACCGGCTATCGCTGAAAACCAGCGCTGGGACTCTGCCTCGTTTCGGGTCGCAGCATTACGCTGAGCGAGGGCCGTATTGCGCGCTTTGGGACGCATATTTTCCCTTAAATTTGTTCCATGTTCTTTTTATCTTTTTAGCGGTGTTATGCTCATTTTGTTAAGGGCATTTATGCGTCTTATATTTTGCGCAATAAAACTTATTTTCTTTCTTTCTTCTTCTTTCTTTGATTGAATTCACGATTTTCTTAAAAAATATTTATTTTTTCTGCTCTGTGCTGTGTGGGTACTCAAAGTGTCAGTAACATAAATATTTTTCAACTTCAAGAAGACGTAGACGAACAGCAAGTTTTTATACATCCATCTAAATCCATTTGGATTATCTTAATCTAAAGTCCTAATTAGTACAGTATTATGCTCATACAGGTCACTAATCTAGACACACGGCAGTGTGTCCGCCAAGTTCGAGCAAAAAAAGCGACACACCGGCCGTGGGTTATATTACACGAACCATTTCGGGCCAAATTCGACCCCCCTATAACTCAAAATCTATTTTAGGTATTTACGCATATCAAATTTCTAGTATCTGTTGAGACCCCCTCATTTATCTAAAATACAAAATTTCATTAATATACCTATTGTAGGTCTTGAGATATTGACGTCAGAAAATCGCTATTTTTACTATACACTCACTGACTGACTGACTGACTGACTGACTCATCAAAAACCTAGACCACTTCCAATGGTCGTATTGACTTGAAATTTGGCATGAAGGTAGGTCTTTATGTCAAGGTAAAGGGAAAAATCTGAAAATGGCCAAGTGTGAGTCGGTTTAAAATAATGAAGGTGTAAAATACTCAGTGTAAATTTATACCCCTAAGGAACTAAAACGAACTAAATTTATCTATATTTATATAATATATCTTCGAATGGTCGTACCGATCTGAAATTCGTTACAAAAGGTTTGTATTCAGTCAAAGTAAAAATCTGAAAACGGCCAAGTGTGAGTCACTTTCGAAAATAACGAATGTGTAACTTTGATCCACGAACATAATATATGATAACATGTAATGTCAGTCAGTTGGTAAATCTAGTCCATTTAGTTAATCTAGTTCATTTCTTTGTAAGAAGCATAGTGCATATTCAAAAATCTGAAAGATAGAATAAATGAGACATTTCCTTAACTAACTTAATCATAAGAAAAAAAATAAAATAAACAACCTTACAAAAATAAATGAAATCCCACCCAAAACAAAAATGTGAAAGGCTGCCAAGTTCGATAATATGGAAATCCTTCGCCTATAAAAGAAGTGAGATCTGAATAAGTACCAAGTTAAATATACCTCAGTCGGGTTGTTTTATATTTTCCATATAAAAACAATAATAGCTTCATCACTAAAACATGATACCTATGTAGTAAGTAAGATTCCTCTGGTAAAGCTTACAAAAGAAATATGTTTCGGTTTCCCTCATGGGATTCAATTCCTATCGAGCGATTCCCTAGGGCTATCCAACAAGTGTTGCAAGTAATACAACAATTTATCTTCTATACGCTTCTATTTTCTATTACGGCAACACCGTTATTACAATGTTTGCAATTCTACTAAAGTATATCGTCTTGCACAGTTTTGAATTGAAGTAAGAAAAATTTTTCGTTCGGAAAGTTAAGTAGCATATTTGAGTTCCAACTATTAAATGCGAAAGTAACTTTTAACATCTTTGGCAATCGTTTGCAGCCGAAACCAGTAAGTCTGACAAGTTTTAGAAAAGGGTATCGGGTTGCCCAAGTTACTGGCTTGAGGAGGTCAGATAGGCAGTCGCTCCATGTAAAATACTGTTACCAAGCTGCATATATTTAGACTGAAAGCTGACCCTAACATAGTAGAGAAAATTCTAGGCTCAATACAAGCTGTTGATTTGCATCTGTGCAATATTCAAGGACATAATAATGCTAATGATTCTCAAGTCAAATCAACAAAAAAATTAGTACGATTTTTTTTTTCGGAAATCCGTCAATGTTACTTACCCGTATTTAAACTCGGCGCGTGTGTTACTGGCCTCAAATCGTTCGCATACGCAACGATCACTCATTTTCATTCATAAAATTGGGTTAGGTACCTACTTCTGAAACACTATGACATTACAATGACAAAAAAGCAGCGCATATTAGCTATGTCCCGTCTACTGTAATTCCAATCGATTATTTACGTATTTTATGTCAACCTCCTGAAATATTGCACAGATGCAAATCAACACCTTGTATAATGACTTGAAGATGAAAATTGGGAAACCTTGCAATAACTCTGCTTTACCGAAGTTGAGTTTTGAGGTCAGTTCAGGCCAGTTCATGTGAAATATTGATGGTTCATGCAGTTCGACTGGCATGGCACAAACTGCTCTAGGGAGGTATAATTTCATTGTGCACATACTACCTCTATAGGCAATAGGTGTTTTATATCAATATTTTTAAATATACTGTCAATAGTCGAACAGCGTTTAAATATTAATCTCGAATTGTTTTTTCAGTTGACAGCTGTCAATTTTCAATTCAAAAATTGTCAACGTCACCCAAAAAACGGCCAGACCACATCGTAGTTAGATTTTTTAATTGAATTAAAACTTCACGAAGTGTTTTACTAATTTGTAGATAAATCCCCAAAATTACAGTACATTCCTGCACTGTGAGAAAAGTACAAATATACTCAGGTATGGTATTACTACAAAAAAGTTACACACATACGTCTATAACAATCTGCTTCTGAGAATGATAGCTTCATTGAACATGTATTGAATTATTTTGCCATCCATGTCACAGATGTTAAAGTCTGTCTACCTGTAGATATGTTTGTCGCGCTTTCACGAAAAAACTAGTGAACCTATAATGTATGGTGCATAGATTACAAAAGGAAAACACGAATAAATCTCAAATACCTTCTTAAAATCCCTTCCCACTCCACTGACTTCTACTCCCATTCTTTCACCGTGCACGCTGTACGGCTGTGGAATAAGTTACCGCCTGAGCTGAGGAGCTGCCAGACTGTTGCTGTGTTTAAACGCAAGTTGAAAGAACACTATCTTTCCTCTCTGTCATAGATGCATATAGTATTTATTGTATGTGTATTTATATATATGTATTTAAGTAGTTTATTTTAGTGATTATATATTGGTTATATCTTCTTTCTTTTTACACTGTCTATCTGTACCTATCTCTTCTATTTTAACTCTCCCATAACGGGCCTGCTGGAAGAAATTTCTTTAGAGATAAGCTGTGTCCTTGTACAATTGTTTCTATTACTTATTCTTGTTTGTGTTTTATGTGTACAAAACTATTAAATTAATAAATAAATAAAATGGTACGGTGTCCCCCATGGGATGTAATTCCGTAGCGATTCCCTAAGGCTGCAAGTTGGCCTGGGAAATAACATTATCCCAGTGCGGAAAGTAGTACAGTTGGCACATAAACCAGTTACGGCTAGTTTAAAACAGATTTCCCTTATTACAAAAATATGATTTCGTAATGAAAGACCTGCGAAGCCAGCGGCGTCCAGTGAATACCAATTTTGGGCTAACAAGCCATTTTTCAATTTATGTGGCATCCTTTGAACATTTTCAGCGCTTATTTTACAGAATAGCCGAAGCTTTTATTTTATTGTACGCATTCTTTTGTTAAATAATACGATATGCTCGAACAAAAGTATGGAATATGCGTTGTGTTGTAAAAATTGATTACAGTCTGCATTTATCACATGCTTCAGATATCGACAGCATTGAGAATTTCAAGCATTTTTACAGTTAAAGTTAAAGGTACTTAAGAAACGTCAAGTTAGTTGCGCGGTTCCAAAAAGTGGGTCTTTTGGAGAAGAAACGGCAAGAAACTCCATAAACACTCTTACTGTTACTATTACAGCCTTTTTGTTTTTTTTTTTTTTTTTTATCGTCCCACTGCTGGACACAGGCCTCCTCTCACACGGAGAAGAGATGAGCGTTAATCACCACGCTTGCTCAATACGGATTGGCGATTTTAGATTTTGCTGGACAGGACATTTCTATGGAACTCACTTTTCACCTAGAAAAGTTACATTGGTTCATTTCTGACTAGGAATCGAACCAGTACACTCTAGTTCACACAGTAGCACACAATCTAGACCACTGAGCTACCATAACTTGAAATAAATAAACCAATCTAAAGATTTTAAGAATAAAATGTACCTCACAAATTCAGTTACCAAGCTGCATTATGTGAGTTATTGAAGAATGTACTTTGCTACCAAGTCAATAGAGTTGAAAGCCGTTGAAAGCACATTACGTCGGTTAAGCTTATTGTATTGTAAGACGATTGTCCGGTTGGACAAGAGGCATGTAACCGAGCTTAGGACATATCAACTTAAATCTTTACTTCAAAGAGTACTTAATGCAATAAAATATGAACAAAATAAGTCACGACATTTTTCTTTTAAATAAATAAAAAATCTAGCTTTTCTTCGCGGCCTGAAGGAACTACTTTTCGGAATCGGATGAAAGTAGCCTATGTTCTTTCATAGACTTTAGATAGATTGTGTGTGCACCGAAATTCATTTTAAATCGGATCAGTAGTTTTGGTGAGAAAGCCAGACAGTCGACAGAGTAACTTTTTATATATTATACTAGCTTCTGCCAGCGGTTTCACCCTCATCCCGTGGGAACCTCTGCATGAACCCGGATAAAAAGTAGCCTATAGCCTTCCTCGATAAATGGGCTATCTAACACCGAAAGAATTGGTCAAATCGGACCAGTAGTTCCTGAGATTAGCGCGTTCAAACAAACAAACAAACAAACTCTTCAGCTTTATAATATTAGTATAGATTTCTATCTATTATTTCAAAAATGTGAATTTAAAAGACTTCAACCAACTTACTTTTTATTTCGAAATAGTTTTTTAGAAGCGTCATTGTAAATTATATTGCTGTACAAACGTTATGGTGTTATCACGCATAGATTTACAAATAGATTTGTTCTATAAACAAAATATATATACTACACATACCTACTTATCTCTTCCAAGTAACAATATTACAACAGAAAAGCGTCTCAAACAAATATAATAACGATAGAAACTAAACCCTTTACACAAAGAAGGATCAAAAATTGAAACGTAACTCCGTCTGCATTCTGCCTTTTGCTTACAAGTTACTTTTTAAATCTCAGTAGGAAATTATGCTCCATTTAAAAAGCAATTTTTCATTTTTAAATTGTTTTCCATTGGTTTCTTATTTAAAGAGAAGGAGAAAATGTAAGGCGTTCGCAACTGAACATTTTTGTTTGGCTAAGAAAAATGTTGTTATCGGAAATATTAATTGTAGCAATAATTTGCTAATGTTAGCAATAAGCCTGTGTTTCTTGGTTAATTAATTAATACGTGTCCTGAGGGAGCTATTTTTCGCACTTGGCTAAACGTAGCGTATTTTCTTATTAAGATTGTAGATAGATTATATTTGACTAAGAAGTTTGTAAAATTCTTCCATGATTATTAGGGGTAGGCGAAAAAGAGATGTGTGGGTTGAAATATAACAATGATAAGGCGTGATAAGTTGAATATACTTATGACGATAAACTGCAAAATTGAACCGAAAAAACAAACTACAGCAATAATAAATATTTCCATCAATACAGTTCTTCTTTAATAAACTGATTTGAAGATAGATACATCGAATGAGTTATAATTTTAAGATACGTTATGGAAACAAGCTGCCAACAGCAACTGCCTTCCGCGCGTGCAGCGACTTCATGAAATCGGTTGATATGTGATTACGACTGACCATGCCGATGTCGCTGTTGCGGCCAGCAGCCCGCTTCCAAAACATTCTTTTATTTGGACGACAATGCATCTTAAAGTTCAAAAATAGAACTTACACAAAAATAACAAAACGCTATCATTACACAAGGGAACAAAATAAGACTTTTTTTATTGTTGCATGAAGTTTTATGGCTGTTTTTTACCAATTCGAGGTCGCTGATTTCAAATCTACCCTCATTTTTTTTCTAACAGCTTTAGTTTTTGAGATACAGCTATTGACCGTATTTTCGAACTCGTTATACTATTTCATAAAATAGAGCATTTTATTTAAAAAGTATATATTTTTTACTATTTCTATGATGCGAAATAACTGTAAAAATGATACTAACTATTTCTGTAATATTTGTGATGAAATATATTGTACATTTAAAGATTGTAGACTAAGTGTGTCCGAGTTCCTTAAACGGGTGTACTTTAAGTACTTTGGATTTTCTTTGGACACCTGCGACAGGTAACTACTAGGTGTCTATAATGGGATGTAAAACATGCGTCGAGCCTTTAATATTATGGAAAAATAAGAAAAGACCCCATTTCAAGTACCAAACACCGATGACCTGGCGAGAACCCTCGAATCATTAGCTCGTATTTTTTGCGTAGTTGATATAAACGGAATTACTCAACAAAAAAAAATCGTTCCAAATGGATTTCCCTAACTTGTTATCTACCACCTTACCTTAATAAAGGTGCTGCCACCTTTGCACATCAAACTTAGGCTCATGAAACAATTTGTAAAAGCTCTGAACAAAAATGCTCAATACATATCTAACAGTCCCATAATTTGAGTAGAGAGAAACTGAAAGCCGGAATTTCTGATGGTCCACAAATAAGGAGTTTGATGAAGGATGAGAAGTTTCATAATTACATGACCGATATCGAAAGAAATGCCTGAAATTAATTCGTTTGGATTGCACAATTTTTTTTAGGAAACAAAAAGGATGAAAGCTATTCAAAGCACTTTGAACAGATGTTGTCGCATTTCCAACAGCTGGGTATACTTCCTCCTTAGCCATTTCGACCATTTCCCTGAAAATGTAGGTGATCTCAGTGAAGAACAAGGTGAACGGTTCCATCAAGATATTCGGACTATGGAAAAGCGGTCCCAGGGTCATTGGAATGCCAACATGATGGCGAATTACTGTAGCAGCATTAAAAACAGCCCTAGTGAACCGAATCAAGCTAGAAAATCATATAAAAGAAAGTTTTTTGATGCTTAATCGTTGTTCTTCTGCTGTTTTTTGTTAATAAAATGATGTTTTTCTTGATTATTTTTCCGACCCAAATATCGACCAATAGAATTGCACCATTCGACGTCACGTGGTACAACCTACATGGTATTATACTGAAAATTTTTTGAATATTTTCTCTGGTCGTTGCTACGTCAAACTGACAGGTTGTGGCCGACATTTGGGACGGAAAAATAATCTCCCGAATACCACACGAGCTTCATAATTATCTGGCATTTCCCTCAAGGTTCCCTGCAAACAAATAAAGTCGTCAAGTTTTTCAGGAAAAATCACTCGCGCTTCGCGCTCGTTATTTTTTAACCTGAAAAACTTGACTCCTTCATTTGTTTGCAACGAACCTATCGGAAAATACCCGATAATTTTGAAGCTCTTGTGGTATTATAAGTGATTATTTTTCCGACCCAAATATCGACCAATAGAATTGCACCATTCGACGTCACGTGGTACAACCTACATGGTATTATACTGAAAATTTTTTGAATATTTTCTCTGGTCGTTGCTACGTCAAACTGACAGGTTGTGGCCGACATTTGGGACGGAAAAATAATCTCCCGAATACCACACGAGCTTCATAATTATCTGGCATTTCCCTCAAGGTTCCCTGCAAACAAATAAAGTCGTCAAGTTTTTCAGGAAAAATCACTCGCGCTTCGCGCTCGTTATTTTTTAACCTGAAAAACTTGACTCCTTCATTTGTTTGCAACGAACCTATCGGAAAATACCCGATAATTTTGAAGCTCTTGTGGTATTATAAGTGAAAATCGCGTTTTGTTGATATCTCAAAAACTAAAGCTGATACAGAAATTCTGACTTCAGATCTTAAATTAGCAGCCCAAAGATATACAATATTACTCGTAATATTTCATGCAACAAAAATCATGTTCCCTTGTGTTATTCACCAACGTCACGAGGGAGGTTTTCTATATTTAAAAGAATATTGTAAAAGCATTTTCCAATATGGATGGAACATTGTTGAATGAAGTCTGGGCTCGAAAAGCTTCAAATCGCTCGTTTCTGCCCACGGTCGTCCCACGCGCGGCGAGGTAGGTTCACCGCACTGGACTTGATATAATGTGCCTAAATATGTTATACTAGCTTCTAATAAAATTTTCAGCCATATTCTGTAGGAGCTACTTTTCCGCAGCAGGATAAAAAGTAGCCTATGTCTTTACTCAGGGTTTAGAATATCTGTCTACAAAATATTTAAGTACCTGAGTTCGCAGTAAGAATCGGAGGAGCTTCGGCATCAAATCGCGAGAGACAGAATTCCTTTCGCATTTATCATATTAGTAAGGATAATGAAATATGCAATGCTTATGTTTAAGCAGAATTTCTGTTTTGCATTTTTATGCTAGTCTTACTTTCTAATACGATTTTGAACTAAATAATACCTAATCCACAGAAGTACAAAGACTAAAAAAAGCTCACTATTTGTTAGATTTTCCACGCCAACCCCTCAAATGATATACGTACTATTATAGGATTTATGCGTCATATAATATGCCCTGAGAGAATCACGTTCCGTTCCACGGCGCATCGCTTGCGGATATTGGTGTCACATAAATATCTACGAACGACTGTTTTATGCGTTAAACGTTTTCTTTCTAGCTATCAACGTTTATTGTAACTGAATGCGCCGAACAAATAGGTATTTGTTGGGAGTTATTTTTGTTAGTTGTTTAGAGGAATTTCGGTTGTTTTTTTATGAGTATAGTTATGTTTAATCATTATTAAGTAGGTAAATGTCCTTGTATATAAACGTAGACCGTCTTACCACAAAAACTTATAAACGTCAGTTTAACACTTGTCTAAAAAATGTCAGATTATGACGTTGAAATAAGGTTTATTTTGCAGCCACACTTTTTTTAGACAAGTGTTTGACAAATGTTTAAGTTTTTGTAGTAAGACCAAGAAGGTCTAAGCCCAATTAGAGAATATATAAACCGAAAATATTAAATATAACATTATACAAAGGTTGTCTGTAAGAGATCGCTTTCAGCGATAAGACCGTCCATTGTGACACCGACTTAAATTTTTTTTTGTTTTGTTCTTGTTGATTTTTAATTGGTGTGCATAATAAAGAATATATCTATCTATAAGCTTCCCAACACTGAAATCTTTTTTAAATCGTTTCATTAGTTTCGTAGCCCTTAAGAACCAAAGAACCATAGGTAAAATGTTTTCCATTTTTCATATCATATTTTTGTAGGTTTTCGAATAATATTATAATAAATTGTATTCATTAAATTGCAACAGCTTCTAATTTAACACATCTCTCTGTTACACACTAAGAACATATGAAAATGCATCAAAATTAACCCAATGCTTGCTACTAGAAATCCTAAACTTCATTACAGCACTAAATTCGGTCCCTTTTGTCCACACAGTTCTAAATGCAGCTGAATATCTGCCAGTTAAATATCACTGTCATGTGGCGAAATGTCCAACAAATTTGAACTCCGGTTAGTTTCCGGGTTCAAAGTTACGTTCTAACCCGCTGACACGATTAAAACATTGTTAGTATAGAATGCAATTACAATTTTGTATTTATGACCGTAGAATTAAAAATTGTAATAATTAAACGCTGCCCTATAGTGGAAATGTAATAAAATGCCACTTGGAAATGGGAAAAAGTGAATTAAATAAAAGTGATCCCGTTTCGAGTATTGTAACAGCTTTAACTAAACGCTTCGATTCATTTTTCAATCTGCAGTATTGTTTGCATCGAAACTGCAAACCTACTTTGTTTACAAGGGTATTATTGAAGGATTTCATTAAACTCTTTGAAGGTTTTGTAACGAAAAAGAAGTCTAATATTGAGAGGATAGAAAGGCAACTGAGAAGGTATTTTAAAAATGCTTTAAAGACTGGCAGGAATTTTGTTAGTTCGTTTTAGAGAGGCGCACACTAGAACACGCCGCGGTCCGATGTACGGTACAAATTCTTAATTGTTAAGAGCCACTGCCGACTAAACTGTCGGCCGATAGTTGGCCAGGTTCGACTGACAGTGTATCTTGAAGGTGATCGGGAATCCAGTCTAACTTTTAGTCGGTCCGATCTGGATACCTGATCGTTGTAATGTCCGCTACTATTAATATTGACACTGATATTTTATGAACCCAATTAAACTATCAACCAACTAAAATCTAGTAGTGTGCGTAATTGTTTTGAAGAATCTCTTTATTTTTGAGAAGTCCATTAAATTGATGACAAATCATACTTTTCAGGTTGTTTTAGCTTCATGAACATGGTAACATCTTTGTTAAAACTGTATTTAATCCTCTTACTATCCATTTAGTAATAAGTAAATAAATTAAATTGAATTCAACTAAACGTGGTTTACTAATGGTTAATAACTTAATCCACTCTCATGCATCATGCATCCGAAACTGCGAGCATTTCACACTTACATAATGTTATGCAGTTGGGTGCATCCGTCACAAAAGCATGAGTTTTCATAAAAATGCGGGAAATACATGTGTCATTCATAGTTCGCTCTCTAATGGGAAAAAAATTCAATTCACACTTAAAATGAAAAGGCAAATCAAAAGTTTTAGCCATAACTTTTGTACCGTTAAATATAAAAAAAGGCAATGGTAAAATATGTAGCATTTCTGCGTGACAGTAAATCGAGACCTTTAATTATTTACTCGACTCATACGGCTTTAAAAGCTAATTGTATTGTGGTATTAACAAAAATTTTTAAATAAAAAACTACGTTGGATACTCGACACGTGTTCGCCCCTCCACGGAGCATCTTCAGGAGATGTTTTCCAATCATTTTATGTCATAGATGTCCCCAAAGTGACATCTGATTCCTTAATTTACCGCAAAAAAGCGATATTCTGAATTTAATGGCCCTGTTTTTGGATACCCTATATAACATTGTAAGTACATTTAAAATCATCAGTCTTCTTCACATCAGGCCTCCTCTCACACTTAGAAATAATGAGCATTAATCACCACGCCTCTTACACAAATAGGTACCTATCCCTATTACATAAACTGCTATAGAAGCCTATTTAAAACTGCTATTAATAGCTGACTTCACTCAATAGCAATACTCGTATAATGAAAAATACATTTTTATTATTATAGGCCAACTTCTATAGATGTGACATTTTTGTAAAAGAATTCAGATACATAGCTTTTGCAGCGGCAACTTTTCATAGGAGTTTGTGAAGAAAACTTGCATGGAATGAGAATCGTGTCGATTTCTTTAGCAATTGTGAATCCTAGCGCCTTTGAATATTTGCATCTCTTCTTCATGTTAAAGGGTGGCATAATACTTCTATTTTACTGTCGAGTAGCAAGTACCTATTTGAGGAATTGAAAGATTGATTTCAATTTTCACTCGCGTCCCGTGGGAACTACTAGACGCATTCGAACAAAAAGTAGGTAGCCTAATAGTCGGGTTTTTTCCTGAGATTAGTGCATTCTAACAGTCAAACAAACCCTTCAAAAAGACATTACATTGTAACACCAGTAGAAGTTATTTCGGAATCCAAAAACCAAAGAAAAAGTACATTCTACAACCTAAAAACCACCAAAAAAACTAGTGTACGAAACTTTAAGTTAAATTTGACCGTTTATATCCCAGTCTAGGAAAACGATTAAATATTCAAGCATCGGAAGGACTCGGTTAAGGACGCATTAGCGTATAGAAGCGGCCCAACCACCTTTTGAAATATAAATTGCCGGCCGGCCCTCGCCGAACGAGAAAAATGCTTAATAATTGTTTCAGACAACCGTTTGGAAGGCAATTAAGGCCGAAAGACATTGCTATTTTTATCACAATTTTATATTGACTACCTCCCTATAGGAGAAGGAAAAAATATTGACTGTCAGATGGGCAGACAGGAAGATAGAAGCCAGAGTTTCACAACGAATCTAACCAAGGCGAATAGCATTACCTGGGTCAGATAGGCAGTTAGTCCTGAAAAATACTGGAAATCAACCCCCGTACCCATAAAGCTAGGCAAAATATGATGATACAAGAAATTCAATTCTTATAAGTAAGAATAACAGTCATGCCATGTCTTGCAAGTAAGCAGGAATCTTAGCATACTCAACTTCTATGAAGACAGTTTAACCTCTGTCAAACCATGCAGTTCTAACTGTCTCCTAATAACGCAGAAGCCCAGTTAACTACAACAATCTTGTATGCCAACTCCTCATTGGTGGGCTAACTCAAACATTGTTCACGTTAGTTCTGAACTACCACCAAGCTCTTCGACAACTATGCGAGAACTCGCAACATGTCTTGATCATATTAAAGACTTTGTGTACTGTTGGCCTTTTGCTCTGGTTTACAGGGATATGTGTAGTTAAAACTAAATAATATGCGGTTCATTAGAGTTGTAACTTCATCAGAAGTCGTGGTGCCTCTCAAATACGTACTAGAGAGTCAGGTGATTCGATTTCGCGTTTAACTTTCTAAGTTATGTTTATATACTTTCGAAGTGTGTCATGGACACTAAATGACTGACAGAACTGAACTGACAACATCTTGAGGAAACCTGGACTTTGTAAACGGACATCGAACCAACAAAAGTGATAAATTACCGCACAATGCTTTTCGGTAACAAACAAGGCTAATGGTGATTATGTAATTTTATCACGGTAGCATTGAATCCTACTAATACTCGAAAAGCAATCATAAAACCAACCTAGTGATGCATGGCAGGTTATCGATATTCACATGGTGTACAAAAGTTTTCATGTTAAATGCAGATATTTTTAATGCTATAGGTAAGTGTAGAGATACATATCACGATTTATTTATAAAATCAAGTCACATGCGAACGACACTAAAATAATGAGCCTCTAAACCAGATGGCGGTTTGTAAGAAATGCCATTTGTTAGCACGTCGCTTCCAGAACTTTCTGTTCTTAGCTCGGTAAACTTCGTTAGTTTATACTTGGTTTTATTTAACTACCAGCGTTAACATGCCCGAGATGTTATACCTCAACGTTCATAATATTAGTTTATTTTGCTTTCAGTTATAAGACTTTATTAACATAACTTGCTTGTATTAAAATATTTCGTTTTCTGAGTTGCATTTGTTTCTTAGATTTTTGTTATATGAAACACCTGTACATCCATCCGTATACAGATGTATTAGAAATAATATGTCTTTGAAATAATATAAAAATATAACGGTCAGGAACTTATAGGACATATAAACATTTTTAATGATACTCTTTATCGTGGTGGCCTAGTGGGTAAAGAACCAACCTCTCAAGTATGAGGGCGTGGGTTCGATTCCAGGTCAGGCAAGTATCAATGCAAGTTTTCTACGTTTGTATGTACTTTCTATAAATGACTGTGTTTCGGATGCCACGTTAAACTGTAGGTCCCAGCTGTCATCGAACATCCTTGGCAGTCGTTACGGGTAGTCAGAAGCTAGTAAGTCTGACACCAGTCTAACCTAAGGCTATCGGGTTGCCCGGGTAACTGGGTTGAGAAGGTCAGATAGGCAGTCGCTCCTTGTAAAACATTGGTACTCAGCTGCATCCGGTGAGGCTGTAAGCCGACCCCAACATAGTTGGGAAAAGGCTCGAAATATGATGATAAAGTAAAAATATCTTACCGAAAGTCGTTGTCTTCCAGGCAGGGTAATCTCTTGGGTGGGTTCCGAATCGCGGGGGTCCTTGGTCCTGATGAGCTTGGTAAATACGTTGTGTGTGTCACGCCGCACCCCCCCCCAATCCACTTGCTGGAAGCGGCGCATGCAGCTGCAACAACATATATCATAAGTATTATTACAAACTAGCTTCTGCCAGCGGTTTTACCCGCGACCCGTGGGAACTAGTGCCCGTTCCGGGATAAAATATACCAAGTCACAGCGCTTTTAGACTGGGAGTTTTTTTGTGGCGAGTATACACGCAATACATTTAAGAGCTAGCGCGCACTGGTGACTTTTGTCAGCGTGACAAGTTTGTCACTCGTTTAAAGTACGTGGATATGTATAGATGTCACTCGTTGTCACGTCGTAATGTGCGCGCATTTTCATACATATCCTCGGACTTGATAAGAGTGACAAAAATCACCAGAGCTCTATGGCAGCAAAAATCTATAGTTCGGTTTTTTGCACCAGTATTTGTAAATGTCTTGCTGACTCCGCCCGTCTGAAGTGAGAGATGTCGCTCGGAAAAACAGGGCGGAAAATGCGCTAGTATGAAAGTGTTGTTAATAGCCCCTGTGAAAAATGCGTGAGACTACTTAATCTTGATTTGATTTTCAAAGTATTGTTAATTCCAAATTTTGAAAATTGACTAAGCTACACGGTTTTATTGTAACACCCCACTATAACACGTGGATTCAAAAGCTGGCTATTAACTCCTGCTACTCTCATTATCAATCAATTAAAAGCGACAGTCACCAATTCGCTTGTTGACATCAGTTACAAGTCAATTAAAGATATTACTCATTACCAGATGAATCGGCTTGTATTCAAATCAAGTGCTAATTATTCAGAGGCACTCTGTATTCGAAGTACTCGAGTCAACAATACAAAGAGATTAGATATTGTGTTGTATGTTTTAGTACAGTCAACTTCACGTCAGTGGTAACAGTTTTATAGGAAAATCGTACTTATTACTATTGAGTTAAGGTGCATGACAGTTACCACTGATGTGCAGTCTACCGTACTATAACTAGCTGAAGGTAATTTCATGTCTATACATACTTTAGAGTTCGCGTACATTTTAGTGTTTGGGTTTATCGAGTTCATTTTACTCGTGGCTTTCTACTGAGTCTGGTGAATTTTTGTTTAGAACAATATAAACAGCGTAAAGGGGTAAAGGACCAACCTCTCAAGTATGAGGGCGCGGGTTCGATCCCAAGTCAGGCAAGTACCAATGCAACTATTCTAAGATTGTATGTACTTTCTAAGTATATCTTAGACACCATTGACTGTGTTTCGGATGGCACGTTAAACTGTGGGTCCCAGCTGTCATTGAACATCCTTGGCAGTCGTTACGGGTAGTCAGAAGCCAGTAAGTCTGACGCCTGTCTAACCAAGGGGTATCGGGTTGCCCGCGTAACTGGGTTGAGGAAGTCAGATAGGCAGTCGCTTCTTGTAAAGCACTGGTACTCAGCTGAATCCGGTTAGACTGGAAGCCGACCCCAACATGCTTGGGAAAAAGGCTCGGAGGATGATGAACAATATAAACAGCGTCAGACGATCGAAAATGTTTGGAGAATTTTTTTGAAACACAAAAGTGCTTAGGACAAAGACATGGATTTTTTAAATACTCAATACTTTATTGCATCCCGTAATGTATACAAGCTGGTCAGTAAAATTAAAGAGAAACAATTATGGACCCTGTCGGGCACAGCAAGTTAGATTTTAGAGGAGAGGAGGAAGAGCGCAATAAGGAAGACAATCTGATATTTAGATATTTAAATAGGTATTATTTGTGTGTATATTTATATCCATGTTATTAATATATATTTTTGTTAAAAGTTCTTTTAAGAAATAGGTAGATTTTAAATACATTCGAAGCAAGACAATTGTACTCCTGATGTCTATTTATTATATCTAATTTTCCTAAAATTAGAGCTTAGCCTATCTAGCTTCTGCCAAAAAAATTACAATTACAAAATTTACCTCACATGAAATAAGAAAAACAATGAAAAACATTTTTCTTCTCATAATTCAAGCAATAACTTGGCTTCAGGAGAAATAAATTGTTTGCACACAACTTCATGTTGTGTGTGTTTGACAAGCAACAAAACTCTATACAAGAGGAAATTAATTGAAGAAAGGAAAAGGTTGCTGAACATAATATGCAGTTAATTAATTATTATTTACTATCTCAGTAAACAGCGCCGTGAGCTGTTAATTAACACATGGAAAAATTACTACAAAATTTATTCGTATAAAAATTCGTCATTCATAGTAAAAAATTCGTCATAGTTATAAGTGACTATTACAAATTGGTCACATGTACATTCGTCACTGAAATTCCATTATATAATTTTTCTACACAAAACATTCGTATAAAAATTCGTCATTCATAGCGGAAATTCGTCACAGTTATAAGTGACTATTAAAAATTGGTCATACGTACATTCGTCACTGAAATTCCATTATAGAATTCTTGAGTAGGACAGATTGCCTGTTTGCCCGAACAAACGACTCAAGCTCGAGAGTTGGGAGGGAGGAGAATGAGGGGGGGACGCCTAAACGTTCCGTCAAAACCAAATGCTATCTCACACATCTAAAGACGACATGAAAACTTCACACGAATCGTATTTATTCGTACGAATAAGGCGATTCTCACACGACACCGCACACCGTTGCGGACGAATACGAGATCTAAGCGGTTAAGCGATTCTCCGGTGCAAGATCTAACCGCGACAATAGATAAAAAAAACCACAAGAGCAAAGTTTGAGTAGATTTCATAGAACTTATCTATGACAACAAAATAAGAAGGGAACTTTTTTTTGTCTGTTTGTACCTCAAAGGCTCATAAACTACTGATCCGATTTGGAAAATTCTTTCCCTTTTGGAAAGCTACACTCTTCTCAAGTAACTTAGGCTATATTTTATCCCGGTACGGGATATAATTCCCACGGGACGCGGGTGAAACCGCTAGAAAACGGCTAGTGTAGTACATAAAATTCGCATCACCGCTACTAAGCAACGTCTTAATGTGTGTTAGTAACTTAAGTTGTTAAAAGGAATTTGCTGTTCATTGGTTAAGCGATCACTCGATTGCATGTTCTCGTTTGCAGTGTTATCTATGTTTGTTTCTCAGTATCTTGCTGTCTGTATTTTACTCGATTAAGCTACTACTGAACCACTCAATTACTGCCTAGCGCTTTCACACTAACGGGTTTTCGCGGCAATTCTTGGTTCGTGAGGGCGGTGTCATCTATACTAATATTATAAAGCTGAAGAGTTTGTTTGTTTGTTTGTTTGAACGCGCTAATCTCAGGAACTACTGGTCCGATTTGAAAATTTCTTTCAGTGTTAGATAGCCCATTTATCGAGGAAGGCTATAGGCTACTTTTTATCCCGGTACGGGAAGTAGTTCCCACGGGATGCGGGTGAAACCGCTGGAAGAAGCTAGTGTGTAGCATAAGTGTGCACACTTTCGACTAAATAGTCGGTCGACAGTTGACCCGATGGTTGTTAATATTGTTTTTAAAGAAAATAATTATTCCAAGTTAATTCATTAATTAGTCCACATGATGCCGGATAAATATTATGTATAGTTATCGGCACGAATCTTGGGCTCTGACCTTCACCTGCGCAGAAGTAATTTATTGGGTCCCTTTTGTGATATGAAGTGAGGCGCGGGGACGGGCTAAAGCGGTGATTGGCCCGCAGTGCATCGCGTCATAGCCGTCACTCGGGATTGTTTTTTTGCTAATAAATCACTAATCAGATGTAGATCAGAGCTCAAGATTCGTGCCGATAACTATACGTCAACGTTGTAATTTGCGAAATGACCATGAACAAACTATCGTCCGACTAATAGTTTAAAGTGATCGCCCGTACTCGTACGAATACCGGTACGAAAGATGACATATGAAACCACTCTACAGGTTTTTTGCTTTGCGGAATTTGTCGCGCGTAAAAAAACCGAGCGTTTGCATAAAAGCCGTAAGTGTGGGATATACCATAGATGTTTCTGCGTACCGTAGTGATGCTGATTTAGTTCATAAGAATCTTTATAAATAATGGTATAGTATGAGAAGCACACCAAGGGGTATTGGGTTGCCCGGTCGAGTTGTAAAGGTCAGATAGGCAGTCGCTCCTTGTAAAACACTGGTACTCAACCTCCGGTTAGACTGATAGCCGACCCCAACATAGTTAAGAAAAGGCTCGGGAGATGATGGAGACAATGATGGTCTAGTATATGAAGTACTAGCTTCTGCCAGCGGTTTCACCCGCATCCCGTGGGAACTACTTCCCGTACTGGGATAAAAAGTAGCCTATAGCCTTCCTCGATAAATGGGCTATCTAACACTGAAAGAATTTTTCAAATCGGACCAGTAGTTCCTGAGCCAAACGAGATGTTCAAACAAACAAACAAACAAACTCTGCAGCTTTATAATATTAGTATAGATACCAAGGGGTATTATATTGGCCGGGGAAATGGTTCGGAAAAACTCGGGAGATGATGGTGATCATGATGATGAGTAGTATAATTTACTTACTTGTACATTGCGGCGGTAGAGCGCTGGGGCCATGAACTCACGTGGAAGCCTGTTGAACAAAAGTAAACTATTATTAGTCATTGAATATAATAATTAATGTAAAAAAAAATCTGGTCATTGATGTGGTCTCTTGGGAGAGTAATGATTGCAAAAATTCTCACTAGTTATCAAGCTGTCTAAAAACCGAAAAAATATAGGTACCTACAATGTTAAAGCTATTGCCACTTTTATTTATTAACTTATATTTATTTTCTCGCATTTTTTTTGTTTTTGCAAAATTGATTAACTACTTCATCTGTTTAAGTATTTTTGTTTTATACATTTACATTTGTTTTATTCAATACTAGCCGTTTTCCCGCGGTTTCACCCGCGTCCCGTGGGAGCTACTGCCCGCACCAGGATAAAATATAGCCTATGTTACTCGCAGATAATATAGCTTTCTAATGGTGAAAGAATATTTAAAATCGGTCCAGTAGTTTTTGAGTTTATCCATTACAACCAAACAAACAAACAAACAAAGTTTTCCTCTTTATAATATTAGTATAGAAAATAACAACACCTATATCCTTTTACTATGTAATAGCAAAAACTAGCTTAACTTAACAACAGTCAAAGCCGTCATTATCTTCTCACAGTTTTGAACTTCAATTGAGAGCCAATTGATCCCTACCCGACAATACAGAAGTGGTTCCGAGACCACGATATCTCTCGACACAGCCGTCAAGGTTAGCACGACCGTTTAATTGGTATCTCGCCTTACTGGTAATATTAGTATCTATAATACTATTGTTCTAGATAATAGAGGCGTGTTGGTTAATATGGTCATTCAATCAACGTAGTTGATACAGCGAATTGACAGGCTCTTTATATTGCAATGTTGCATTGAGGGCCAATTGAGGACATATCAACTATATAAAAATAAGTCGGGTTTTCTTCCTGACGCTATAACTCCAGAACGCACGAACCGATTTCCACGGTTTTGCATTCGTTGGAAAGGTCTCGGGCTCCGTGAGGTTTATAGCAAAGAAAATCAATTATATATATATAAAAAGTCTTTATCTTTTAATCACCAAACAAAATGTAACATAAAACGAAGCCTCTGGTGACGAAATGGAGTTCGCCGGTTTGCGAGTTATACATAGGTATAAACCTTTGTCTTGAAACACTATCTGATAAAAAAACCGCATGAAAATCTGTTGCGTAGTTTGTAAGATTTAAGCGTACAAAGGGACATAGGAATAGAAAAAGCGACTGTATACTGTGTAATGACGTGAAAGAAACCATGTTCGTCTTCGAGCTAAAACTACAGAACTGACTTATATATGGTACACAAATAGTCTAGATTTTTTTAAATTTTATACTTTACGCAATATAGTTACAACAAGCCGTTTTTCCGCAGTTTCACCCGCGTCCCGTGGGAGCTACTGCCCGCACCGAGATAAAATATAGCCTATGTTACTCGCAGATAATATAGCTTTCTAATGGTGAAAGAATATTTAAAATCGGTCCAGTAGTTTTTGAGTTTATCCATTACAACCAAACAAACAAAGTTTTCCTCTTTATAATATTAGTATAGATAGCTGTAATATTAGATCAGTGGTTGTAAAAAAGTTTCCGCATTTATAAACTAAGACTACTCCTTAACTAAGGCCTGAAACAATTCACCTTTCTTCGTAGTTTATTTTAATAATCAAGGAAGCAATTAAAATACAAAAAAGAACTAACAAAGAAATGATCTGACGGCGGTTTAATAAAAAATGGTTGACTCGATTAGACCCCGTACTTTCCTACGGGGCATTTAAAAACAAAACAACACGTTTTGCCGTATCAGACCACCTACACACTACAGACTAAACAGTCGACCGACTGAATGACTGAATGGTTGCTTCAAAGTTTTTAGTCGATTTGATACCGTTCATATGTATGTCTGAACTTTTTAGGGAAAAGCCGTTTTCCCGCGGTTTCACCAGCGTCCCGTGGAAACTCAAGCCCGTACTGGGATAAAGTATAGCCTATGATTTTCGCAGATAATGTAGCTTTCTAATGGTGAAAGAATTTTTAAATCCGGTCCAATAGTTTTTGAGTTTATCCATTACAAACATTCAAACAAAGTTTTCCTCTTTATAATATTAGTGTAGATGTACTAACATTCATCTCCATACCAATTAAAAAGCCCAAACGATTATCGGCCAACTCAAAGCTTGCAGTCTATGAGAGCTCTTACGGGGCACTAAAACACAAAAGCAACACGTTTTGCCGTATAAAAGTGTTATTAGAACTTTAGTTTGATATATTCAGGGAAGTTTTTCAATAGGAATGCTAGATGCATTCACGTGTTTTTAAACTGTATGGGAATTTAAAATGGAATACCATTTTTTTATCGTTTGTTGTGTTCTTAGGTATTGGAAAGGATTTGCTTTTGAAAAGGACGTGATGTGAATTCACAAAGGTAGAAATAGAAATATGAATTATTGCGTATTAAAATATGAAGTATTGCGACGCTATTTTTTGAAAATATATTTAACTAATTGATTATTCAGATTAGTATTGCCATCTAACGTGGCAATGCTGCCAGCCTTTTCAGTTTTTTTATGCCCTTTACTAGTTTTAAATTGTAGTGTATATAAGATTAGTTTTAGGTTTGTGTTCATATTCATGTGTAAATTATGAAAGAATTAAATAAAACATTTGCTAATTACTAAAAAAACTTCAAGGATCTTTTTTCTATAGCAAACTTTTTAGCGTTTTTTATTAATTTGAGATTATACCAAAATTCTTTACACTTTATATTTTTTGACTCAACAAAAATAAACACTAGGGGCACGATTCTGCTATTTTACTTATGCGATGTACGATTCACATCCGACTGAGATCCAATCACGACTCAATTACGATTGAAGCGTATGTGGTATTAAGCTATTTTATATTTTAAATAAACGTCTTTATCCGTTTCGTTGGTTCAATAATGAATCATATTGTCTGCAAATTATTTAAGCATTGCAGTCTGCATATTGTTATTGCAATATGATTGTACAGCAAACTACCGTATAAACCAAATGGCTGACCAATCGCAAACCAATCGAATGTCATTGAAATAAGATTGGTCTTAAATCAGTAGCAGAATGCTCCTTAAGGTTAAAACTGCTATTGCGATTCAATTTCTATTCAATTTTGACCTTAATATAATAATAATAATTTTGGCAGAATCGGGCCCCAGATCATTTAAAATTATTTATCCTTTTATCTGAATGATTCCGTTTTCAGGTTCTCGAGGAAAATATGTTTTCAATTGTTTATCTTCGGTAACTTTCCCACGGGAAATTAATCCTCACCATTCGGCAATTACCTACAAAAACAAGTAGAGTTTATAAGAACGATTATTGTACGAATAAATTTAATGGTTCTTAAAGGACCTCCGCGTTTGGGGATATTGTTTTCAAAAATTGGTTGTTATTCATTAGGTACGTATTAGTGGTTTATTATTTTAATACAAGCTGTTGATTTGCATCCGTGCCATATTCAAGGACGTAATTATGCTAATGATTCTCGACCCAAATCAACAAAAAAATTAGTACGTTATTTTTTTTCGGAATTCCGTCAATGTCATCTAGCCCTATTTAAACTTGGCGCGTGTGTTACTGGCCTTAAAACCGTGGTGCACCCTCACACAAACGCAAGCACAAAGCATACGCAACGATCATTCATAAATTTCATTCATAAAATTGGATTACTTCTGAAATACTACGACATTACAATGACAAAAAAAGCAGTGCATATTAGCTATTTCCCGTCTATTGTTATTCCAATTGATTATTTACGTATTGTATGTCCTCCTCCTGAAATATGGCACAAATGCAAATCAACACCTTGTATACTTTGTAGTGAAGAACATCCTGCACCCGGATAAAAAGTATCCTTTCTGAGGCTCTAGACAGTGTACTTAATTACATTATAATCGTATCAGTAGTTTTGCCGTGAAAGCTGGACACCCAGACGCACAGAGTTATATCGCATTTATAATATTAATTTAACAGTGTCAATTTGATTTAAAAACACGTCTATGTCAAAATAAACCCTCACAGTTTCGTATTCAGTTCTCGAAACACTTTAGTCGCCAAAATATTTTATAGTGTATCCAAAAATAGGCTTTACTAACACGCGTCGTTCAAACGTGTTAGGGCACCATTTTTATCTATTCGAAGCCAAAACCTATAAGAGCACACTACAAACTTTTAGTCGGCCGATAGTTTGTTTGGGCTCATAAATCAGTATGAAGATGAGTAGTACGCACATTACAAAGATCAGGTATTTAGGCGGTATCAGACCGACTATAGATAGTTCAACTCAGATTTGCGCGCGGCCCTATGTGTGCGTCGGCTTGTAAATATACAACTTTCATTCGTGTGACAGTGACGTCGTCCGAGCATGACGTGTTCTTATCGCTTTTTCTTTTTTGGGTACAGTCGCTTACGAAAATGTTTAAGGTTCTTCTCGGAGAAAATGTTTAAGGAGTCAGGCGTTTCAAAAAATGAAACAACATTCAAAGCTTTTTATTATTCAATTTTACGCGCAAAACTGAACTATCTGTAATAACTTTGATTGGAAACAAGACATAGAAAAAAAGTTGACAACTGTAGAGTCAACTGTCGGCCGACTGTTTAGTCTGCAATGTGAGAGAACGTTAAACCAATATTGTCACGCCTGAAACTATAAATTGAATCGCGAAAAATATTTCCACTTAGTCATACGAAAAATGTATTGTGAAAAAATCTGCATGGTGTTTTTGTCGCTTACAGGAAGCAGGCTTTTTGTTTGATTTTTATTGCTTTGATCATTTTGTGCCGATAAAAATAGTATTTAAATTAAAATCATGCTAATATTTGCTGTCTGTACAAATAAATAAAAATGTGCCCGATTGTAATAAAGGACAATGGGCACTTTGTATGAGATTTGGTACCCGCTCCAACAGTAACGTATGATATATCATTAGAAAGGTATTTGCGTGAATAATAATAAAAACTATGGGGCCTGCATCAATTAGCTGTCCGATCCGAATAACTATAAAAATTGAATCGACATAGAAACAAGTATGTCATCCATATATGCAAATTCATTAAGAGGCATATGTCGTCAGTGTAATAATTTTAAACTCAGTTAATAGACATCTTACATTGTTAGAGATACACTCTATTATAATCTAAAGTTTGCAATATTCTATGGAGTCATACTACGGAAACACAATCGTCATCTGATTTGACAAAAGTTCAAAACATTTCTATTCATCTTTTTTTAAGAAGAAATTCATCATTATCTCAGCACCTCTTGAGGAGCAAGATTGAGTCGTAATATGTACTATGTTAACATCGTCTCCTGACTTTTCAACCTTAATTGATTGTAAATACTGAAAAACTCATCAAATACATAAGCTAGTTCTGCGTGAACTGCAAAGGTTTGCACAGTCTTTTTTTAAAGCAGTGGGCAGGCAAACATTTTAAGAAGGCCGAATTCCTGCGTTTTTGTTACTTTACCAGTTTTTATTAAATACAGTTAGATTTAAGAACTACATCTACTTTGATGATTTATGAACATTACACATTCTATTAGTCGATGTCACGCGAAATGGACAAGGATTTGGGACTAGTCGTCATAGTAAAATTTTTTTGCCTTGCCAAGACCTACGCAATGGTACTAGAATCAACACTGTTGGACAGGGTACCAAAACGCCCATCGTCCTTTTTGACGTATAAATGCGTGTTTTCGGAAAAAAAAATTTTTCCGAAATTTTCATAATTGACTATCTATTGTTTTTATTTTAATTTGAATCCCTTTATTAGAACAGCCTATTTGATGTGGACTCTCATGTTTAGGGAACTACGTCCCTTACCCGGATAAAATGTAGCCTCGACCTTTCCCAGGCTTATCATCATCATCATCATCCGCCTATCGCAGTCCACTGCTGGACATAGGCCTCTCCAAGTGCACGCCACTGAGATCGATTTTCGGCTTCTCGCATCCAGCTCTAGCTAGACTATTTTCGTACCCAAATAAACTAAAAGCATTTATACATATAGAACTCACTAGTATTGATGTAATAAATAAATCAGTGTCTTTTCCTTTGTACAGAAAAATAATTAGAAACTTACACAAAGAAACACATGTCATGTCATTCTCACCAAAATAACAAAACACTATTGAAATAAATGAAGGTTATTACTATCAATGCAACACACAGACTTTAACGAGCAGTTTAATTATTTTTTACCTTGTTAGGGTTCATATTTCACATGTCAACTCGTCACATACAAAGACAGCCATTAATATAAAGAAACATTGTCCGTCCCTTTGTAGTTGCATATCTGTAATTGGTTTTATCAATTCTGTCTGGCTTTCGAGTGTCAGTATAATGACTGGCTTTTGTCTTTTAAAAATATATTGGAAACCTTTGAAAAATTGTTTTCTTTTGTAAGTTTTTGTGCGGACTTGTCGTAAAATTTAATAACCTATCTGTCTATTGATTTGCTTACTCTTCTCCCTCTTCCTCCGAGCCTTTTTCCCAAACTATGTTGGGGTCGGCGTCCAATCTAACCGGATGTAGCTGAGTACCAGTGCTTTACAAGGAGCGACTGCCCTATCTGACCCCCTCAACCCAGTTACCCGGGCAACCCAATACCCCTTGGTTAGACTGGTGTCAGACTTACTGGCTTCTGACTACCCGTAACGACTGTCAAGGATGTTCAATGACAGCCGGGACCTACAGTTTAACGTGCCATCCGAAACACAGTCATTGGTGTCTAAGATATACTTAGAAAGTACATACGAACATAGAAAAGTTGCATTGGTACTTGCCTGACCTGGAATGGAACCCGCGCCCTCATACTCGAGAGGTTGGTTCTTTGCCCACTAGGCCACCACGACATATGATTTGCTTACTTTAGATAGGAATAGTTTATATTTCTTTTATTGGTAAGTTTGAAAATTCTATCAATACAACAGATATAATAGTTTATTACAACCCGCAGTTAGAGCACAAGGCAGACTAACCCGTTGGAGAATACTAGTTAGTCTCATAGATGATTGACAGTTTATGTTGCAGGTAATCCTGAATCCAGTCAGTTTTTGGTCGGTCTGATAAGGGCAGACTATATGTCGAGAGTTTAATCTACAGTGAACTTCCCTAAACTTAGATAACGACTGATGATATGAAAAAAGTTTCGAAAGATCGTGATTGAGCGTGACCCCTTCAAAATTGCAAGCAAAAGTGTTCTGAAAATAAACAGTATACTTTTCAGTCCTTAACCACATTTCCACCTGGATTTTAATACCCACATAATAATTAAAACCCGCTATTGTTTGGTGCCAGTTAAATGCACCTTTGGGTTAATTATGCACTAACGCTGAGAAATAAAAAAGGCGAGTCGAGTTCTTGGTAAACGAGCAAAAGCATTTATTAAAGCAATTAATTATGAACTGTAATGCTGGGGTTCTAAGGTTGAATATTTATTGGAAGGCTAGAAAGTGTTCTTTAAAATAAACATTCAAATGAACAGTATATGAATAGTATAGTTACATCATAGTTACGTTGATGGCTAAAATACTTCTTAAAGACCATTTTTTTTTTGTTTTTTGGCATCAATTTGAAAATTCTGTTTAAATGGAATATTAGGAGAATATTTTGCGATTTTGTTAGATCTTCGTAAAATTGTTGAACCAAGATATATCGAAGTTGTACTTCTAAACTTAGTAAAAATATTTTATAGGCATTTGGGAACATAATGCAGGCTCGTATCTACTAGAAAGAGTTTTATAAATATCCCAACAGCTTGTTGAATTTCTAAAGATAAACTGAAATATACCATCATGCATAGGAATTGCGTTCAAAACCACTAAATAACCTAGGTTACTAACTAAGTTATCTTCTTAACCATAAACCAATAAAAGTAATTATTAAAATTGCATTTTTCTACGCTGCAAGTTTTACACTTTATCTGACGTTAGATGGGCAAGCAAACTAGGACACTAATACACTTTATATGAAAAATCATTTGGTAGGTGCGGTACCAGGTTATGACTATTATAGATTGCCTTTTAATTAACTGGAAATTGTATTACTTTTCATAAAAATACTTTATCTAGTTTCCGTCAAACTTTCAAGCAGACACCTATAATTATGACATTTTATACATCTGTACTTCATATATTTGTCATTTTAACTATTTTTGGTTACTAAATATATTTCTTACATTTTTAAATACTGCATTAAAAATATATATATTTTATTATTAATTGTATTCATTATAATTTAAATGTAATGGTAAAATATAATCGCTGTTACTTACAGCAAAACATAAAGGTCTTTTTAACAGACTTCCCAAAAAGGTTCTCAATTCGTCGGGACCTTTTTTTGTGTATGTAAATTATTAACACCTTATAATACAACATATAACTATGTATTTTGTTCTGTATAAGCACCAGTTTTACAAATAAATTACATTGTATTTTGCAAGCTACGAAGCTACTACGCAGCTACGACGTAGTACCTACGTGGCGTCGTAGCACAATTTCATCGAGATAATTCGAGAACGTTCTAAGCACTGTATAGCAGATGAAATTATTCTGACTAAAATTAGATGTAGGTACTTACTTGAGTTCGTACTACAAAATTATTGATAAAGAGCCAAATTTTGCGGCTCAGCCATCGCTTCGGGCTAAATTGAATTCTTTAAGCAGAATTCTAATTTGTACGTGTTTTATGTACTGAATATATTTCTCTTGTTCTATCAAATTCGATTTGTGTTGAATTTGAATAAAACGTGTTGCTAAGTTGTTAAGGTCAGATAGGTCACTTCATGTGAAGTACTTACTGGCTTTTTGAGCATAAAAATCCTTCTGGGAAATGGCTAAGCCGATGATAAAAATACCACATTTTCGTTGAAATATTGTTGTATATAAATAAATGATATTTTACCTTTTATTTAGCATGTAAAACCGACGTCAATATGAAATGTCAAATGAATTTAATACCCCGTCCAGAGAGTTACGGCTGTCATTATAAATTAACTAGCTTTTGCCCGCGACTTCGTTCGCGTGGGATAGTGGCATCCGGCAGATTTTTGGTTTGAACAATAGATGGCGCTGTATGTCCGGAATAAATTGTATTTTTTATTTTTATTTTTTGTAAAAAAAACTATCCTATGTCCTTCTCCTGGCTCTAAACTACCTCCCTGCCAATTTTCAGCTAAATCGGTTCAGCTGTTCTTGAGTTATAAGTGGAGTAACTAACACGACTTTCTTTTATATATATAAGATTTAGTACTCTTAACCAACAACATATTTATTTGAATAAAGATTAATATTATTATGTTGATACAACTTAAACAAATTATTTCGACCAAATTAGGTACCATAAAAACGGTTTTTGTGAGTTAATCTTAAAAGATAGACATACACTGTCGCGGACTGTTTTTTAGATCATTAAAAGAGCTATTATTCTTTAATACATATTTTTTGTGTATCTTGAACCGTTTTCACGGCGCACGCAACGGTAGGCTTCAAAGATGAAATAATTTCTCCCGTTTTTTACACATTTACCACTATATCTTTGCTCCTATTGGTCGTAGCGTGATGTTATATAGCCTATAGCCTTCCTCGATAACTGGACTATCCAACACAAAAAGAATTATTCAATTCGAACCAGTAGTTTCGGAGATTATCGCGTTCAAACAAACAAACTCTTCCGCTTTATAATATTAGTATAGATTAAAATCAATTCCGGTTTTCGGTATTGACAATTACAAAGCGAAATATTATTTAAACTTAAAAAATGTATTGAAAAGTACACTGAAAAAAAAATCAACAATCACAAGTTTTTTCCGTGAGTCCACCCGCGTAAAAGTGACCCAAGTAAGAAGTGACCTATGTTTTTTCTCATGAAATGAAATGAAATGAAATGAAATGAAATGAAATGAAATGAAATGAAATCGTTTATTTTGCAAGTTGGACATTACATCACTTTTACACGTCATTATAAGAACGCTGAGGTCGGCATTTCCTAACTGACTGATCCCTGAGAAGAAACGCCGAAACAAACTCAAGGGTCATAGTCTCTTTTAAAGTCCAAACATGTTATAAATCAAATAATATTATGTATGAGTGTCACCATGTACGCGGTCTGGAATGGCCTTTTGAGGAAAGAGCCACATCAGGCTGGAGCTGACCAGTCCCAACAGACGGCACGCATGCATCAGTCGTCGTGTAGCTCAAACCATATCTTAGGGAGCTCAACGACCTGTCACACGACGATACCAGATCTGCAGAACATTTGCGTAGGCCATTCAAAAATACTCAAACCCGCCAGACAGTATTTATGTTATAAGAATATATAATGTTGCTCGCATACACGATAATCACATTCACAATAATAATAATAAAAAATACAATTATAATATATAAATGTCATTAAAAAAAAATGTCATTAATAAAATGTTATCTGATGATAATATATATTTAAATGTCAAAAGTAACAATACACAGGCATTTGAAAAGATATCACTCACTAAGCGAGCAGCTCATTCCCAAGCTTTTTTATCATTTAAATAATCAGATATTTTATAATATCCTTTTTTCAAAAGTTTGGATTTTATATGATTTTTAAATTTCTTGATAGGCAAATCACGAACCGCTTTGGGAAGTTTATTGTAAAAGCGTATACATTGACCCATGAACGAGTTGCTTACTCTGTGGAGGCGAGTAGCATGTACAGCAAGATTATGTTTATTCCTAGTATTTATGCTATGAACATCAGACATTTGAACAAAGTCAGATATGTTTTTACGAACGTACATTAAATTTTCAAAAATGTATTGAGAGGCAACAGTTAGAATATTTATTTCTTTGAATTTCTCTCTGAGAGAAACTTTTGGACCCAGATTATAAATGGCTCGAACAGCTCTTTTCTGTAAAATAAATATAGTCTCAACATCCGCACAGTTTCCCCAAAGGAGGATCCCATACGTCATTGAACTATGAAAGTAACTAAAATAAACTATTCTGGCTGTGTCCACATCGGTGATTAGACGGATCTTTTTAATAGCATAGGCAGCTGAACTAAGTTTTCCTGACAGTTTAACAATATGTGGGCCCCATTGGAGTTTGGAATCAACGGTCAAACCAAGAAATACCGTTGACTCAACAGGCTTCAACTCTACTCCATTTAGTAGTACATTAGTTTGTAACTGCCTTACGTTGGGCGTTGAGAATTTAATTAACTTCGTTTTAGACTCATTTAAAAGAAGATTATTGACATTAAACCAATGAACAACCTTAGAGAGTGCATTGTTAACTTCGTCAAAATTGTCGAGTTGGCGCTTGATTTTAAAAACGAGTGAAGTATCATCGGCAAACAACACAATCTTGTGATTATCCCTTATGTGATAAGGGAGGTCATTAATATAAATAAGGAACAAAAATGGGCCTAGAATTGAACCCTGTGGAACTCCCATGGTGACCGTAGATCCAGAAGACCTCTTACCGTTGACATCCACCCTCTGAATTCTATTATGCAAATAAGAAGTCAGAAGGTCAAGAGCCTTATTTTTGATACCATAGTGGTGAAGTTTCCTGATGAGTATATCATGGTGCACGCAATCAAAAGCCTTGGACAAGTCGCAGAAAATACCGAGCGCATCCTGCGAATCCTCCCAGGCCTCGAATATATTTTTAAGCAATTCCACGCCCGCATCCGTAGTAGAACGACCCTTGGTAAATCCAAATTGTTTGGTGTGCAACAAGTTGTTTCTATTAAAATGGCTCAACAATTGACGTAATATTAACTTCTCAAAAATTTTACTCAAAGTGGGTAAAATTGAAATTGGCCGAAAATTTGATGGATCGGTTGTACTACCAGATTTAAACAATGGAATTACTTTACTAAGTTTCATCAAGTCAGGAAAAACACCAGATGCAACACAAGAGTTAAACACAGTTGCTAAATAAGGTGAAATTATTTCAATTATCGATGAGATTACCTGAACTGACAATCCCCAAAGGTCAGCAGTCTTTTTTACATCGAGATCTTTATACGCTTGAATAATATCCTTAGAGCTAACAACTGAGAATTCAAAACCTTTGTCACATTCCGCAACACAATTTTTTAATATTGTAAAAGCCGAACTGGAAGACGACATCAGAGTTCTGGTTGTTAAAATAGGGATGTTGGTGAAAAAAATTTTCAAACTCAGATGCTACCTCCAAGTCCGACTTAACGTCTACATTGTTTATTTTTAAGTGGAAGTCTCGATTCCGTACAGTGGATCGGCCTATTTCTGAATTAATTATATTCCACGTAGTTTTTATTTTATTACCAGAAGCTTTTATTTTCTGTTTTATGTGTATTGATTTAGCGGAGGTACAGGCTCTTTTAAATATTTTTGAATAGTTCTTAACATACTGTTTAAATGTTTCATCATGATTGAATGATCTTTCATAGTATAATTCAAATAACTTCTGTCTACTTTTGTAAATACCCGGTGTTGCCCAATCACTAAATGTTACCTGATCACAAACAGATATGGACTTAGTGGTAAAAACTTTTTTAAATTCACAATTAATTAAGTTGAATAAAAGGGTGTAAGCTTGATCAGGATTATCATGATAGGGCAATTCAGGCAGTTTTTCAATCAAGTTATTTTTAAAATGTTCCAACCGATGTTTGTTTACAGGAATAAAACTTACATTTTTTCTCTGAGCTCTGAGAGTTTTCATGGGAAAGGTAACTAATTGACCAGAGTGATCAGAATCCAGCACATTTAAAATATGTTTGTTTAATGGTTTTAAGTTTGTAAAAATGTTATCTATACATGTAGCACTAGTGCTAGTTATTCTAGTCGGCTCAAGAAATGTACTGTACAAGTTGTATGATTTAAACAGAGTTATAAAATCATTAACAATAGCAGTATTTTCCAGTATATTAATATTAAAGTCTCCACAGACGACAACTGTTTTATTATTGTTAGAAATTTTGAATAATACATCTTCCAGATGCTTCTCAAAAATTGTATATGTTGCACATGGGGGCCTGTATATACTCATTACAATGAACTGCTCAAGCTCAACGCATGATATCTCAATTACTCGCTCAACAGAAAGGTTCACAATATCCTTCCGTTCTTTGAATTTAATCTTATTGCGAAGAATTATTAGAGAACCACCACGTATTATATTTACTCTGCTGTACGAGCTGCCTACACAATGGTTCTTGAAGCTAAACATGAACTGATGCTCTTTAAGCCAATGCTCAGTTAAACATAAAATATCTATATTATTACAGTTCATGAACAACTCCAATTCCAATTCTTTACCAATCAAACCTTGAATATTTTGATGGAATATATTCAGATTGTGTTTGTTTCTAGTATTTATACTCAAAGGGTTTGATGGATTAGAAGTAACAACATTATTTGTGGTATTTACATTTGAATATATAATTGCATTTATGTCACAATTGAAAATAATTGATTGACTGCTAGAGATTGGCTCTATTGTCTGATGGTGGAGTTTAAATCACTTGGAACTAATTCCAAGTTCTGTGAAAAAAATAAACTAGACTGCTCAATAGGAGCAGTATCGTTAGCCAAGCATTTGGCTTTGTTAAAAATACAATAAAATAGCGATTTTGCTATTTGTCCTTTATAAAAATTACAAATATAATAATTATCATTTGTCATAAAATAATTATTACTAATGAGTACATTAGAGTCAATAAAATTGAATTTTTCATTATACAATGTCATAGTTTGTAATTTAAGATTGCATTTATGTCTATGGTTATTTTCTGTCTGCGACAAGCCCTTGCCATAGGGAAAAGCATATAAAACTATTTTATTTACATTTAATTGCGATAAACACTCAAAGTATTTAATTACTGTTTTTACAGTGGCATTTCCTCTTCTCCCAATTAGTACAACTAGAGTAGTAGTTGGACAGTAACTACTGCTTAATATTTTGTCTAATATTTGTTTGTAAGTAGCCTCAGGCATGCAATAGTTTATTACCTGGTCACCTAAATATTGATGTAATTTGTGACACATGTTTTGTCCAATTTCATCACTATACATTACTATTTTGTTGCAATTATTATTTTCATTTTGTATTAATTTTATTGTTTTTTGTGTGTCGAAGGAAGTACTTTTTTTACAACCATCTAATTTAATACAATGAGAAGATTGATGAGAATCATCTAACCCTGAACAGCCTGGCAGATCTTGTTCACAACCTGGTGTTCGATTGTTTGTCAATGAATTAAACATTTTCTCATTCTCACTACACAGATCCACCAAGCCGTTCATTGCCAGTATGTACTCACCCATTTCTCTTTGAGAGGTTTGATATTTGCATGTAACTGCCATCAATGATTCTTGTAAATGGAGAATCCTTGACTGCAGATCCTGGATATCAACCTCATATTCTTTTTTACTATTGTTGAAATTTAATTGTAATTTTTTACAAGTGTTAAATGATTTGTGGTTTTTGGTGAAGTTATTTTTGTTACTTTTTATTAATTTTTGAGTCCTTTTAATAAATTTATTTATTTTGACATATTTCTTTACTTTGTTTTTGCTGCCAATGATTTGCTTTACCTTAGATATTGATGCAAAGCTATTGTCAGTAGTCAGGTCAATGGTTACAATTTGAGAACTATTATTCAAGAGTGAGTCAGCAGACCGCACCGGAGTGGTACCAACCAGTTCCTCAAACAGTGCATTGGTTTGCTCTGTCTGGAGTTTCTGGCTGGTACTCTCCATCCTGATAATAGTATCCTGGGCTTCACTCAACCTACACTTCAGTTCAGCGTTGTGTTTGAGAGTTGTGTCAAACTCATCGCTGCACCGGTCAAACTGGTCAACAATGTGTTGGAGCTTATCCCGTTCTTCTGTGATGTTTACTAATTGACAATGTAGTTCTGCCATCTCACTCTTGAGTTTACTATTATTGTTTAAAATTTGAAGTACTTCCTTCTCATTGTCATCCTGTTCCCTCTGTAGATCCCCACACAAATCCTTATATTTCTTAAGTTCCACTAGTGTTTGCTGAAGTTTAGCTTCCTCCAAACGTGCAGTGGCTTTCCTGGTCATTATTCTTTCCATTTTGCACAGAAAAAACAATAACTCAGGTGGATGTTTACGAAAGTATTTTTAGTTTGTGTGAGAAACTATTTTCTATGCACTATTATGATGAAAATTATTTTCTCCGGTAATCACTGATGAAGAATAGGAGTTCTCAGTAATAAATTAAGTTGAAAAAAGATAGTACTTACAGGATTTCACGATGACAATGCACTTTAATTCAAAACTTTCAAAGATCGTTATATACCAAGTTTCGAACTTTGACAGGTCGAGATTTGGTTATTAATAATTACACAGTAAAAACACAAGTATATCACAAAATTTACCGTCCCAGCAATAAGAGTTTATTATTATTGCGAATTAATATTATAAGTTATATAAATAACACTAAAATTATATTTAAATTAAATTAATTAATTGGGAGAAGTTTTGTTGACGTCTTGTCAACAGGGTTGCCACAGACAACCCAACTCGAGTGCCAAACTATGTTAACTATTTACTCATAGCTATTTCTAGACTATATTTATATGATATATAATTAATATATTTCCTGTAGTTCTGGCGTGAGCGCCCGACCGAGTTACTGTCATACAATTAAAAATCTGCACATATTTTTTGAAGGAAAATAGTTACGACTTTAGTTGAGAGCTCCTTCAAAATTTTTCCCTAAAAACTTTGCCATGTATTACTATTTTAAATTCCAAACTGTCAACTTGAACAACTGAACATTTTATGAGACTTTACTCAATAACTCAATCAGTAATTGATTTGACACGCGGTGCAAAAAAGGCAACTTTTTTTCAACGTTTTTTTCATACTTTTAGCTCACGAAGGATGCCTGAAGCTAGGAAGATGACAGTAATTTTATTATATGCCAGTCTTGCAAGGCTCTCGTTACGGTAAGTTTTTATGTACGGGACTAGAGATGAAAAATAGGTGTTGCGCTGTTGAAATTGAATCAGCTATTTACGCTAGGAAAGGCGTTTGGCGTTATTGATTTTGTTCAAAAGGGTTTGAGGCATGAATTTAGATAAAGTATGTATATGTGATTTTTGCTTTCTTGCAGGGAAAAGGTGTAGGTAACTTTACGTTGTAGTAGTTTTTTTGACTTTCAAATATATTTGGAGACTGTGACACATTGCTAGTATGATGACGTCATATGAACAAACATTATGAAGAATAAATATTTATTTATTTTATCGTTTGTTTGTTTGAACTTTCCAAAACTACAGAGCCAATTATCTCCGAATAACACAGGCCATATTGTATTCAGATACATAAAAAACTTCCCCAGAGACACAGGTAATTAGTGAAAAAACACAACATGCTGTTCTCTGAATATTAAAGCATAAATTAATATGCAGTTCTCAGAATTTCAATTAAAAATACGATACATTTATTTTACGACCATATTTCCCATTTTGTCACTGCACTGAAAAGCTGGCGACACTTTCAACTTTAAAATGTACTCTCAAACTGGGGCTGAAAGAACAATATTTTACAGACTTTGCGAGATTTTACAAAGGCTTAACATATTCCGCTATTTCAACACAGCATCAATTTACTCTTAGTTAGGATAAGAGTATCCGCAAACTGCAAACTTTTAGTCGGCCGATAGTATCTGGATGAGCTCATAAATCAGTATGAAGATGAATGGTAGTCTAGTACGCACATTACACAGATCAGGTATTTAGACGACATTAGACCGACTGACAACTTTTATTAGAATCAAGATTTCCTTTGAATAAAAATATCTCCAACACCCGATGGTTGAAGAGATTTTTTTGTCGACTATCGGTCGACTGTTTAGTCTACTGTGTGCAGGTACTCTTAGTTGGTATAAAGCGTAGGTTTAGCATCCCAGTTCGTGAATATTTTACTGATCTTGATAACCGAGAGCGTGTATGTATATTGTACAAGCCATTTCCCGTACAATCGAAGTACTGTAGTGTTATAATTAATTTATAATGCCATGATATCACCTGTTCTATCTTGATATATATCTACCATTTCATGCTAATATTGTAAAGTAATTTATAAAGAAGAAACGTTTTCTTGGTTTTTTTTTGTCCCGTACTTGGGTAAAATATAGCCAGTGTCACCCGAGGATAGTGTAGGTTATCAAAAGTGAAAGAATTTGCCTGATCTGTTTAGTGTTTTCGAAACCTTTATAATACAAACAAATATACATTAAAATTTTTGCATTTTATGTCAGTACTTTAGTATAGATTGCAAGATTTTATAATATCACTAGCTTCTGCCAGCGGTTTCACCCGCATCCCGTGGGAACCTCGGCACGGACCCGGATAAAAAGCCTATAGCCTTCCTCGATAAATGGGCTATCTAACACTGAAAGAATTTTTCAAATCGGACCAGTAGTTCCTGAGATTAGCGCGTTCAAACAAACAAACAAACTCTTTAGCTTTATAATATTAGAATAGATTTGTAGTAAATCTCTTGGTTTGTGAATAGCAGCTTAGAAATTCTGAGACGTTCCAGATGGCAATACTATGAAACCGCGGAATTGAACTACTGCAGACGCTTGTAACGAAACCACTTTATACCTAAACTAGCTGTTTCTGCGTTTTCTGGGTGAAAACATTCCGACAACTGGATTAAAAGTAGCAAATAGTATGTTTTTTCAGGCTCTAGGATGTGTAACATAGACGTTTAAATCCCTTCAGTAGAGTTAATGCTGTTAATTTTCTATGGTACATGAAATATCATCATCAGCATTTTTGTCGTCCCACTGCTGGGCTGCAGCCTCCTCTTACTCAGCTACCACGCTTGCTCATAGAAAGATGTATGATTTAGCCACAAGTGAAAGCTACCAGTTATTAGAAAAAAAGCGTTAATACAAAATTGACGTATTTTCTTCAACAATGATACAGCAGTTTTACAGTTTATGTTACATAGAGGCAAGCTCGTTTGAACGGCAATATTCTATTATCAGCAAGTTCTTTAATAAAACGTTCTGACCGGGCAAGTTGTGACAGTTTTTAATTTGTTATAAGAAAGGTAACGGTGTTAGATAGTAATGGCTGCGCTGTATGGAACATTTCAATGAAAAAAAACATTTTTTTTTAAAGTAATTTAATATTTTCATTGAAGCATAAGGTGTCCAACTTGCGTGTGTGTCACAATCAAGTTTGAAGTCTTAAGAAATTGGATGGAAAGAGTTACCTGTAGTAACTATTTAAATAAGAAACCGAATTCATACAATACATGTAAGTAGGTATACGGTGGAATGTAAGTAGAATTCTGCCGTCGTTATGAAGAAAGGCACAACTAACATTTTACAAATGTTGAGAAAATCGAGATTAAAATATTTTTTGAATTTTGTTAAAAAAAACACGTTTAAAATGTGTTTTTCGAAATTGTGAAAATGTAAAAAAATGTGTTTTTTTGGTATGTACACAACGATAGCAATATTATATTTTAATTTAAATGGATATATTTAATAATTAGCATAATTCTTTTTAACTTAACATAAAAAATATCAAGAAAGGAGCAATATTATGTTGAAAAGGCACATATAACCAAATATGCCTTTTCAATGTTAAATTTTTAGTAAAAATTTAAAATTTTACGATGAAAAGACATATTTTCTTCATTGTGTCTTTTCATTGTAATTTTTTAAAATGAATATATAGGTACAGAAAATATTAGAATTAATTCATAACGCCGATGTGCCTTTTTTATATAACATTTATTAGCGTAGGGGTAAATAGAAAGGGCATAACTGCCAGTTGTGACTTTTCTTTCTACATTAATTGCCAAAATATTCGTTCCATTAAATATATCGATATAGTAAAAAGGTAAAATAAAAGTCACATCATACAATATGCCTTTTTATTGTAATAAAACCTTATAAAACTTAAAAAGTGATGTAGTTGTGCCCTTTAGGCTTATGCTATCTCTGTTTATTTTGAAGCTAAAAATCCACAAAAAATCAGGCAGATAGGCCTTTTTTTCCTGATTCCGAATATATATATAACTCATTTTGACAAAAAATGTTAGTTGTGCCCTTTTTCGGTAGCACGGCAGAATTGTTCGAAAGAGATGTCGTTTTTTTTCTAAGAAATGTTTCTAATCGGTCTGATACTGGCTGGTCTTTGTAATGTGCGTACCATTCATCTTCATACTGATATATGAGTCCGAACAAACTATCGGCCGACTGAAAGTTTGTAGTGTGCGGGTACTCAACTTCTGTACTTGTAGTAAGGCGATTATCACACTGCCCCGCATGATGCAGCGTAGTGCGTGGATGCGTTTTTTTCCGTTGTATGGAAATATCTCCGTTTGTATGGAAAACACGCATAGTCCAACACACTGAAAATGCATCCACGCGCGTTCATGCGGATCACGCACATACATGCGGAGAAAAACGCACCCCCGCGCGTAGGTGCGGGGCGAGACGCAAGGTATGGCACACTGAATCCCGCAGTGACGCGCGTGATTTTGAATGGGCGTGACGTGTATGTTTGAAAATGGAACTCGATGAGAGCCGCCGTGCGTGAATTAACAAAACGCAACTACGCGCGTGAGTGCGCGAAAAACCCGAACGATGATGCAGATCTGCACTCCCGCAGGAACGCGCGTAGGTGCGTCGACAGGCAAGATGCAGCGTGATGCGGGGCAGTGTGAAGATCCCCTAAGTAGAAACCGCGATATAAAGCTAGTCAACTAACATTGCAAAGACCTTTGTTGTCCACAGGGCAGTGGGTGTATGTTTGTTTGTCCATTTATTTATTATTCATGAATAACAGCTGCTGACGTTATGCCAAAGCATTGTACCATTGTACCAATACTATGCAATTATATAGTAGGTACAATTTCCCACCATCGAAGTAAAGTACCTATTATCATGAATTTATTATGATATGATGTCACCTGTTCGATGTTAATCTATACTTTTATGCTAATTGATAAAGAAGAATTATTTTTTGTTTATTTGTTTGTCCCGTACTGGGATAGAATATAGCCTATGTTAGCAGGGGATAGTGTAACTTTCAAACATTGAGATAATTCCGAGGAAAAGCGCCACTCGAGCGCAACATAAGAACTGGTACTAGCTAACATACATTAAAGTTTCTATACAAGCTGTTGATTTGCATCTGTGCCATAGTCAAGGACGTAATTATACTAATGATTCTCAACCCAAATCAACAAAAAAATTGGTACGAAAATTTTTGATTTTATTTTTTTTCGAAAATTCGTCAATGTCACCTACCTAAACTCGGCGCGTGTGTTATTAGCCTCAAAACCATGCACTGCGCTCTCACACTAACGTAAACACAAAGCATGCGCAACGATCACTCATAAATTTCATTCATAAAATTGGGTTATTTCTGAAATACTATGACATTACAATGACAAAAAAAGCAGCGCATGTTAACTATTTCCCGTTTACTGTAATTCCAATCGATTTTTACGTATTTTATGTCAACCTCCTAAAATGTGGCACAGATGCAAATGAACACCTTGTATATATTAACGAGTTTTGTATTTAATAACATGTATATATATGTTAGTCATTAAAGTATACCTCTATAGGTATCAATCGGCCTGTGTAAAAATAAAGGCATTTTATTTTCTGATATTTTCACACTTAACACGTTCAAACAAATTCTGTAGATATATATTGTATTTAAATAAAAAGTCGGTTAAATATCAAATAATTACAAAAAATGCGCCATGTAACAAAATATTTTGAATAAAGGTCAAAACTAATGAGAATTTGCTAGGCTTAATGCTAGGCTTAGTGAAACTTAATAAGTATCATAACCGAAATGAACAAACGGATCAACAAAATTTAAACTGCGTATAATTAAAACAGAAATCTAAATATAAGCCGATGATGAAAACGTGAAATAATTACCATTACGTAGTATTCAATTCCCATTAACTGTAATAACTGATCATTATTTCTATTATAACGAATTCAAATAAGTACAGGTAATTTTAATCAGTGTATTGTAATTATTTGTGTAATCGTAATTAATTAATCCTTGCTAATATTATAAATTCGAAAATAATTATATCTGTCTATGCGATTTTACGCCAAAACTGCTGACGATTTAAGTGAAAGTTACACACACAGTCTAACTTCAAACTTCAAATATTTATTGCAATTATGAGTGTTACAAGGTGTTATATAATGTAGAGGTACATACATGATACCCTGTTAGGGCGCAGCAATTTTAAAATACAATTACTTACAAACTATTTAGTTAATCTTAGGTACAACTTATATATTTACTTATATTATTATTATATTCATATATACCTTATTATTTTATTATCATTATATTTATACTACCTCTATTTACTTTAAAAAAGGATATCATCTACTTTTTGTCCTGGTGCGGAAAGTTGTTTCCTAAGAACACGGGAAAACTTCAGCGCACCCATATACTATATCTTCAGGCCCCGGCATATAGCCTGATTTCTGTTATAACCCAACACAGTCTTTATAAAAGTTCTTATTTCTAGATAAAAATAATCCCACCAAAAACATTAAATGTAAAAACAACCGTAAAAAGTTTTGAGATCGCATAGAAGCCAAGTCCTGTTCAACTTTATTTGTATTACTTAATCAATATTTTGTGACTATATCAATAGTTTTGTTCACATTACAAAAATATTGTCTTGTCATAGACCAGGACAACGCCATCTAACGAGCGAGCATGGAGTATTTATCGCACTGCATTAATATGAAAGATTTTATCATTATTCATTTCATTTTAACCTAGCTTTTTTATTCATATGTATATGTATACCACACTATGTAACAATAAAACAAATAGTGACATTTTGTACATACATAAATAACAAATTTGACAATGCAGTCAAAATTCATACACAATGTTCTTGAAAAACCGTAAATATAAATTTGTTTCCTATTATGTATTGAGTTATTAAGGGTTTTTATAATTTTCGCTTTATATGTAACTAATAACCTATCTTGGTGCCAAAGTTCAAGGTTCTAAGTTTGCTAGAAGTACTTTAGATTTTTGATGATCGGTCAGTGAGTGAGTCAGTGGGTGACAAAATGGTGTAACTTTGATCGCTCATAACTCGTAAACTGTTTATTCAAATGTCTTGTAATTTTAAGACCAAGCTTGTTCTAATACTTACTCTTGGTCATAGAAAACCTAAACTCCTAGCTTTGTCCACATGGATGATACAGGGGGGTGAAATAGCCGCGGAACGCTTCGAGAAAAAGATGGTACGGCCGTGCCCGCTTTGCTCGAGTCTTGGCTGGGGCACTGCCGTGCCCCCAGATTAGTGCATGACCTAATATTCAGTTTGTCATAAGTCAGACTTTAAACTATATTTAGTAGAAATGAAGCAAACTCAAAACAGGAGCACAAACTACCAACAAATATTAAATATCTCTTGCTTCCAGATTTTCATTAAAATCAGTCAACTATTTAGTTTCGAAGTTATGCCCGCATCGCTTTGGGAAGACGCAAGACTCCCAAGTCTAATACCTGCCTTTTAGGGGTCCTTACTCAAAGAGTAAAACGAGTCCCTATTAATAAGACTTCGCTGTCACTTTTTGACAGGACTGGAAATTCGCAGTCACTCTGACAGGACTGAAAAGTCTCTCACCCATGGTAAGATAGGTAGAAGTTTCACAGAATATTGTTGCCGCTATAGTCAAAGTCAAATTCATTTATTGAAATTAGGTTTATTCAATAAGCTTTTTCATATCAAATTACATTGGACAGCATCCCCAAAATAGCTGGCTACCCTGTCACCGCTTCCTAGTGTTACGGATATTATAGCTAAAACAATAAATAAATATTAAAAACTTAAATAAAGTAAATTAGTTTAGGAGGCAACAGCAAACGAGATTTTTCCTCGTTTTATAGATAACTAGCTTCCGCCCGCGGCTTCACCCGCGTAGAGTTCGGTTATATCGCGTTTCCAAGAGAATTCTTCAAAATTCCGGTATAAAAACTATCCTATGTTTTTTCTCAAGGTCAACTCCATCTCTGTACCAAATTTAATTAAAATCTTCAGTGGTTTAGACGTGAAAGCGTAACAAAGAGACAGACAGAGTTTCTTTCGCATTTATAATAATAGTAGGAATGATACAGAACCTTTCGCGGGTCCGACTCGCTCTTAACCAGCTTTTTCTACTAAAGCGCGGAGTTAAGTTATTTTTATACAGCTTTAAGCCTGGAAGAGACACCGCTGTACCTTCAATAAACATATTACATTTTCTTTGATATAAATTTAATTTAAAGCCACTGCAAACTCAAGATACCGTCTTACGTAGCTGCCGCAAATTGCGGCTTGGTATTTTGAAGAGCCAGTTTACGATGCAGTCTTGACAAAGTTGTTAGGTATAAAATGTTAGATTTTGAACACTAGAGTGGTTCCTGAAGATTATAATATGTTCTAGTTGGATTTCATGTATCGATATCGTCGCCAGAAACTGGGTTTTATAATTTTGGCAGGTATGTGTGTGTCTGTGGCACATAAACTGATTTAATAATAATAATAAACCATTTATTTCGGACAGAATCCATATTCAAGTTAGTAACAATGTACTTAATCTCTAGTTAGTAATACATAATATAATAATATACTTATAATTTTCCCGTTACTATTCCCACCCAGTGAGCCTGAATGGGACAGTCATAACGGGATGCAGTCATTTGCAGAATGCTGTTGGTGCTGCTACGCAGTCTATGAAGTAATGACGCCACTTTCTTACGCATTATAGCGTGGAAACCGTCAACACGCGCATTTGCAAACATTTTCGACGCACTACAGTGCCGCGGCAACCCCAACAGCATTCTGAAAGCATTATTATACTTACTGAATACGCATTTGAATTTGAAGTGGTTTTTTTTTTTTAATTGTAGGCTAATTTTCCAGATTCAATTCAATGCTTTATTTAGTATAAAGCTGATCTACTAGCTGTGGTTCCTAAATACGTGTCATTAAAATCCGCTTTACCATTTTAAAGTTATTAGATATAGTGTTAATAACGTCATTTATCTCATTTAAAAAAGTAGCCATGGAATTTTAACATCATATTTTTTACCTCTTACAACGATAAATTTAAAAAAAATATATGCACAAGAACGTTCTAAAAAAGCAAGGAAATGACAGTTACCTTCATTTTCTTATGAATTATTGATGCTGCTTCTGTTAGCAGGCCTCTATTATATACTCTCACTGACCTACATTATGTAATTACAATTTACACAATCTTTATGCATAATTATGGCTGTTTGTTGATTTTTCTGTTCCTTTTATAGCCGATCGATCAAGGAGATATTGTAGAGGTCAGTAGAGTGGACTTGTTATATGTCTAGTCTTTTCCTAAATGCTGGTAACATTTTATTATAGACCGACTGCCTATTAGATCTCTGACTGCATTCGATTTCTCCACTGCTACTTTCCAGATTGTTAACAAACATGAAGTTCCTATCGCCTTGAGTTATAAGTAAAGTTTTCATCAACTTTCAGGACTCTAGTGATAAAAAAAATCGACCCATCTCATGCTCCTCAAAATATAGGTAACTTTTAGAGCCACGCACTGCTGACTAAACTGATAGTTGGCCTAATGTTTGGTTGCTATTTTCTAAGTTATCGTGAATCCAATTTGCTGTTGGTCTAATACTAGTCGGATACCTGATAGTTGTAATGTGCGCACAACCATACATCTGCATTAGTAACGATTAAGGGTTGATTTCTATAACCGATCAATCTTAGATTCAATGCTGACATAAGCTGCATGTAGCTTATCTCAAACAATCTCTAATCGTACAACAAATGGATAGATCGTTTATAGAAACCTCTAGTAAGAGCTTTATCATACAATAAAATCTCTGTAAATAAGAATTAAAACGCGAACTATTTCATAAAATACCTCGTTAAAAATAATATTTAATATTTGCATTGAATAAATAATCCTTGTACAAAGAATGTTCAGTAAAATGTGATATTGTAAATTAAATTCACTCACGTTTTCATTATTATCATTAGTACTTGTAAACGGGGATTAATCACGTTTGTGAGGTGAGCTATGACAATAGTGGCGGTGCACGACCTTCGTGGCTTAAGTGTTCTGGGATCAGTTGGGATCTGGTTAAATGGTCGATTTTGTTACCGTTTTATTGTTTATTATTTAATCTTATTTGTTTATGTAGATATGGATTAAATAGTCTAAGATTGTCTCTCAGGATGCGTTCAAACCAAACTCAGCGTCTATGCATATCACGCCGGCTTTTCACTATGGGATATAATATAATATATATTACCTACATCCTGAGATGTAATATTGTATCGCTCGTATACATTTTACCCTGTGCTATGATATATATTACATCCCAAACTATAAATATTTTTTCAAAATGTATGACGAGCGATAAAATATTAACTATATCTCAGGATGTAAATATTATATTATATTCCATAGTTAAAAGATGGCTTTAAGCATAGCGTATCGTCGGTTAGATGTGAAAGAAAATGTGAATAAGTATGGAAATACAATAAATTGCGCAACGTTCGCTCATATTCGGCGGCTAAGAGTCAGTCTGGTTTGAACACAGACTCAGGGCGACTGGGGAATCGCGACGCCAATGGTGTAACTACAAAATGTAGACTGACGACAGAAACAATATCGAAATACTAATTAATTAGGTTACGAATTTGGTTCGATCGACGTTCATTTTTTTAAAACAATTATTTTCTATAAAATTGAACGTGATTTATAAGCAAACACTTTTGAGAAAGCTATGCCCGAGTAACTGGGTTGAGGAGGTCAGATAGGCAGTCGCTTCTTGTAAAACACTGGTACTCAGCTGCATACGGTGAAACTGGAAGCCGACCCCAAGCTTTGTGTCGAATGTGAACTTAAACAAGTGACAAACAACTTACTCATATCTTCTTCTTTAAGTAACGACTCTTTCGATGCGAATGTAGTTTACCTGTAATAAAAAGCAAAACAATATTGTTGAAAATTGCATACATGTTGTGTTATTTATTTTGTGGTATTTCCAATGCGACAGAAACCAACGTAGGTACTGAACAAAAACCAGCACTCAATAAGCTATTAAGCGAAGTTAATTTAAAACTTAAGTTCGTAATGGAATACTACGTGGTTTCAACCGCGACCCTAGGGCACTACTTCCCGCACTTGATTAAAAAGTCGCCTATATTTTATTGTGTAATCTATAGGTGCTGATAGTATTAAGAAAGAAATATGTATTTTTTTGGTTGTTTGTTTGTTTGTAATGAATAAACTAAAAAAAAAAACAACTTTTTCCACTGTTAGAAAGCTATATTCTTGCCGAGTAACGTAGGCTATATTTTATCCCGGTTCGGACAGTAGTTCCCGGGTGAAACCACGAGAAATCGGCTAGAATATTATTAGTATAAGAACCACTGAGCCCCGGACAGGTAGACAGACACAAATAGCGGGAAAACATAACACTATAATCTGTTGGTGAATAGCGAAGCCATCGTTAACCATCACCCATATATGATACCCCATATGAGCATAATTTCAGAACTAAGTATGTAAGATTGAAGTGACTTAGAACCAAAACTACTTAGGAGGAAAATTAGCTTCAAAGCACCCTGCATAAACTACAGCTTCTACGTTCGCGATAGCAAATAACACATGTTCAAATAGCATAAACAAGATACCAAACAGAATCAATTATGAGATCCGCTAACGACCGTTCTCAATATTCAATCCATCTATAGGTTTACTTACACAACAGATAGAATTTTGACTTTTGTCGAATTCGTACACGAAAAGTCGTGGTGGCCCAGTGGGTAAAGAGCCAACCTCTCGAGTATGAGAGCGTGGGTTTGACTCCAGATCAGGCAAGTACCAATGTAACTTTTCTAAATTTGTATATACTTTCTAAGTATATCTTGGACACCAATGAGTGTGTTTCGGATGGCACGTTAAACTGTTGGTCTCGGCTGTCATTGAACATCCTTGGCAGTCATTACGGGTAGTCAGAAGCCAGTAAGTCTGACACCAGTCTAACCGAGAGGTATTGGGTTGCCCAGGTAACTGGGTTGAGGAGGTCAGATAGGCAGTCGCTCCTTGTAAAGCACTGGTACTCAGCTGCGTCTGGTTAGACTGGAAGCCGACCCCAACATAGTTGGGAAAAGGCTCGGGAAATGATGTTTCTCTAGTAAGCAAAATACAGATATATAGAATACTAGCTTCTGCCAGCGGTTTCACCCGCATCCCGTGGGAATCTCGGCACGGACCCGGATAAAAAGTAGCCTATAGCCTTCCTCGATAAATGGGCTATCTAACACTGAAATAAATTTTCAAATCGGATTAGTAGTTCCTGAGATTAGCGCGTTCAAACAAACAAACAAACAAACAAACAAACAAACTCTTCAGCTTTATAATATTATATTATAGTATAGATAGGGAAAGGCCGTAATACTAGTAAAATCAACAGCAGATAGACTAAACACAGCTTGTAGTAGGTACATACACTTCAAATATCTGAAAATTTGAATAGTTCTAAAACAAAAGACTTTAAAACTAAGCGAGTTGCAGCGGTATTAAAATGAGTTTTTGACTGCAATTGAAATATTCAAAAGCGTTATTTAGGAACTGGGAACATTGTTTATTATGTATGGTGAATTAAATTCCAGATATTAAATTTCCTTTGAGGTAGTGGATAAGGATTTGAAACTCATAAATCGTTTCCATGTTTTGTCATTGTCACGCGGGTTGTTCCCGTGAAATAAGTTTTGTTTGAACTGCGTATTTTATTTTTAGATTTTAATTTTAATACGGTGAATCTGGGTTTCAAACGCTTATTGCGACTGCAACAGTTTTTAATTACAATTTTAGCAAATAGCAGGTACCGGGCAGGAAGGAGAAGCGGAAATTCATGAATCTGACATCCTTTTCAAAATGTTTCAGCCATAGTTTAATTACCAACATGCCATTAATAATTAAATTCATGAGATATTGCGAGCCATGGCTTTTCTAATTAACCACAGAATTCTATCCTAACTGAATCACTAAAAAAATTTAAAAAGAACTAAATCAAAATATTTCCCTCAACTACACAAGAACGTGTTCTCGAATAAATTAAACGCGCTAAGCACTGCATTATTTATTTACTACGCTGTAAATTCAATTTTCTAAGTCAGATAAATTAATCTGAAGCCCGATCTAGCCAAAAGCATCTCAAGTATTATCTTAGTGTAAATTCCGCAAACTTCAGTGTGCTGCATCTGTACCTAGATTACTTTAAAAACACACTGCAGACTTTTAGTCGCCCGATGGTTTGGGCTCATAAATGAGTATGAAGATATGTAGTAGGTAATAATGGCGTCCAAAGTTGATTCCGGCCACGGCGGCTGTTCTCATATCAGGAGAACAGCCAGCTGCACAGGACATATTATAGTGCACCAGCATTTGCGCAGACACAGATGCACTCACTATTCTTTTACTTCACACGGAGAGAGATCAGGCGCAGGACCGACATTTACGTGCGTGCTTTGTCAAAGTTTCTAAATTCTGAATCGAACCCGAGACCTCGTGCTCTGCTGTCGCGCTTCGACTACGACCAACGAGGCAGTCTAATGATAGTACGCACATTACAAATATCAAGTGTTTAGCCGGTATCAGACCGACTGAAAACTTTGATTGGAATCAAGATTTTCTTTAAGAAAACGATTTGCCAACATCAGGTCAACTGTCAGCCGACTAAAAGTTTGAAGTGTGTGGGTACTCTTAAGGAATTATTTACTAGGTAAGTCTGAAATGCCTGGGGAGCTTTCAGGACTGCTAAAAGGCACCTTTAAAGAAGTTTAATGTGTTATCAATATTCCCCATGAAGCTTCGCTTTCAGGTTCCTGTAGCAGAAAGTAGGTGTATTTTATACGTCAAAGAAAACTTTGTAAGTACATATTTTTTTTTTAATTTTGTGCTTAAAATTATTCAATGCAAGTTAAAAAAGGAGTATTTAAAAAAAATATGGACAGGGTCTGTCAGATTGTACATGATAATGAAGTATACAAAGAAAGAGATTCTATGAAGATTATATTAAGGCAAATTCATTTTAAAGAAAAAAATAAGAATAAAATTGGCATAAATTCAGCAAACAATAACAATTCAGTATCGTTTTTGAAGTGATTTTTTTTTTCAATGATGTTACCTAAGTATTTGAAGTAAGGTTTATTTTTGCATGCGCACTGCTTTTGTCCTTTTGTCAATGACAAAAGCAGTGCGCATGCAAAAATAAACCTTACTTCAAATACTAAGTACTCAATTTTCAACGTGCTAAAAATTTGCTCTGCTCTCCGACCCAGTCTATCTGAACGGACCCTAACTGTCTCCTACGGCAGATTATTTTATCCAGGTAAAATAAAACTATATAACCTATCACCACATCATCTTAAATGGTAACCATATTTGATAAATAACAAAAAAGATACATGAATATTAATTAAAAATATATATACCTACAGTGAAACCTCAATTTATTCTTTTGCTTCTGTATTGACAATGCAGGAAATCCTCCCTATAAATAATGTGAGCCTTTGCATACTCAAGCGACGTCCCACCCACAAGTACATTGGACCAGCGACCGATATTCGCAACTCTATACTATATCAAGTACTCTATATTATAATAAGACTATACAGCACAAAGCCTTTTCAGACGTGGGCCGACGCTTGGCCCGATGGTCGGAAAACTACCTTTACTTTTTTTTATAACATTTTCAACACGTTTTCAGTCGTACTGATACCGGCTAGTGTGCGTACTACCATTTATCATGTACTAGCTTCTGCCAGCGGTTTCACCCGCATCCCGTGGGAACCTCTGCACGAACCCGGATAAAAAGTAGCCTATAGCCTTCCTCGATAAATGGGCTATCTAACACTGAAAGAATTTTTCAAATCGGACCAGTAGTTCCTGAGATTAGCGCGTTCAAACAAACAAACAAACTCTTCAGCTTTATAATATTAGTATAGATGAAGTACCTATATTAGTTACTAGCTCCTGCCAGCGGTTTCACCCGCATCCCGTGGGAACTACTGCCCGTACCGGGATAAAAAGTAGCCTATAGCCTTCCTCGATAAATAGGCTATCTAACACTGAAAGAAATTTTCAAATCGGACCAGTAGTTCCTGAGATTAGCGCGTTCAAACAACAAACAAACAAACAAACAATCAATCAAACAAACAAACAAACTCTTCAGCTTTATAATATTAGTATAGATTTCTAAGTTACTGCTATTGCATTGGGCATATTATTATTCCGTAATGATAGAATGTAAATAAATCTTCATACTGATTCATGAGACCGAACCCGTGGATCGAACCAACTTTCGGTCGACAAAAAGTTTTCAGTGTATGAAAGCTCTTAAGGTTTAAAGTATTTATTATTGACGACCGAACTATCCTGATTAATCCTTAGTTCGGACAACATTTTAAATACTATGAAAGAGTTTTAGATTAAAAAAAAAATGAGTGAACAAAAAACTGAATATTTTTTTGAGCACCAGAAATTTCCAATTTTAGAATTTCCAAAAATATATTTAATGGTACTTCCGATTATTACTTTTAAATCCATTGCAGGCTTATCCCTTCCCTTTTATCTCGGAAATATTTTGTTAAAATCCATTCCGTATTTTTGAATTTTTACTAACTTTTACATACGATTCGAAAAGCCGCTTACGTAATGGTGGTTATTATAACCAGGTTCTATGGGTAAAATACGATCTGGTAAAATATGGTAGAATACAATTTAATGCGCTTTCCGAAACAGGTAGGAACTTGCTAAGATATAGATGATCAATTCACAAACCGATCGGGTCAAGAGTTGCTTAGGCTTGATCGATTGACTCACGTTTCGACTCGCTCCTTAATTGTGGCCCTAATAAATAACTTCATTTAACACAATCACCATCCTTCTGCACTTATCCCATCTTTTTATTTGGCAACCCAATACGCCTTAGTATGACGGTGTCCGACTTACTGGCTTCAGACTACCCGTAACAACTGTCAAGGATGCTAAATGACAGCCGGGACCTACAGTCGAAACACAGTCAATGGTGTCCAAGATTTACTTAAAAAATACAAACAGAAAAGTTGCATTGGTACTTGCCTGATCCGGACTCAAACTGACACACTAAAACTTGAGAGGTTGGTTCTTTAGCCACTAGAACACCACAACTTTTTATACTAATTTATATAGTATACCTATAGTAAAAATATATTATACCAATAAAGATAGCGTGTTCGTGGTCTTGAAACCTGACAAGAGAACAATGACCGCGATAGCTAGAAAGGCTATTTGACTGAAGATACGTATCGCAGGCCTTTTGTGTCCCTCACATGCAAAGATACGAACGTTTTTACTCGCGTATCGCTTTGAACTTTACATATCATTTGGAAAACAATTTCTTGTAGAAACTTGACAGTTCTTAAATGTAAAGTTTAAATTATGTCTTTTGTAAAGTGACGTGTTTTTCCAGGTGAAATAATTAGGTTATACATAGTTATAATAAGTATTCTAGATAACTATTTACACAAGTCTAGGAAAGTATTAAAAAAATCTGTTTTTGTTTTCTATTTTCAATAGTTTTCAGTTTACATAACCTAAAGAAATGAGTGTCTATGGAGTTTCTTGCCGGTTTTTCTCCATAAGACCCACTCCTTGGAACCGTGCACTGAGCTATTGACGCTTCTTAAGAACCTGTGATAGGTCTATATGGAATAAAAACCTTTAATAAAATTTTGACTTTAAAATATGTCTGATGGTATTTATAACAAATCTTTTTGCAACGATTTTATAATCCTTTTTGCAATGATTTTAGTTTTTCTATTATAGGTATCTTTAAATAAAGCGGGAAATTGTGCAATTTGTACTTTCATATTATGATGTTTTTGTGAATCGTAAAAAGGTATTCATGTAAATAATTTGTGGTTTAATTTGTGATGTTAACATAGGTGTTTCATTGTGTACAATCAATTGGCATTTTAATTAGTTTCGATATAACAAAATGTTAGTCATTTTACAGGAATGGACATGACTAATTATGTGGTCAGTGAAAATTAACCGCATTTCTACAATTGTTTCATTGTTTATTTCAATAATGTTTTACATTTTGGCTCATAGTGTTTTCATAAAGACTCAAATACAAAAAGATTACTATGGGGATATGATATTATTTCCAATATTTTTTTAAGTTAATTAATGATTTTTAAAGGTCTCTAGCCTACCTTAACTTCAGTTAGGCTTTCAAGCATAAACTCTTCTATCAATTCAATAGTTTTACAACTAGGTACCTTCCTAAAAGGTATGACTATGAATACGTACCAACTTAGGAACAACTATGAATACCGGTTGCCGATTGCGAAACTTCGAAAATGCATGTTACTTACTGCGAGGGAATACTTGCTAAATAAATCGGCACTAGGAAAAGTTTCATTTGCATTTGATAGGTTTGATTCGAAGATATTTTATTCTCATTTTTCAAAAGATTCGGGTCTGCGTCAGGACCGCCGTCACAAATCACCGATCCTCTCGAAATACATATAGAGAGTTGCTACCTAATTGCTACCAGCTACCATTAGTTGCTACCAATTACCCTCGTGGTTTTGAAGATATTCAGCATCCTAAGGTGACAGCCATTCTGATATCAGGATGGCTGTCACTTTTCCCAGTGTGAAGAAACGGCGTAAAAGTATTGAGTTTTTTTTTCACCCAGAATTGCTACCTAATTGCTACCCTCCAGAATTAAATTTTAGACCAAATTGATTCCGTAGATAAAAAGATATTAAAAAAATGAGTTTTTGCGCCTAACAAAAATAGATTAGCAAGTTAGCATACATAAGTTAATATGACAGGTAGACTATAGATAGCGCCTAACTCAAAAGTACTGTTTTGTATTGAACTTCAAAACCACGAGGGTAGCAAAAATCTCTATATGTATTTCGAGAGGATCGGTGATTTGTGACGGCGGTCCTGATGCAGACAGATTCGTTTGTCGAACTAATGGAAAGTTGGCATTTTCCGTTGAATTACTCCATGTAAATCTGCATTTTTATTCCGGTAGATGGAAGATAATATCGGATTCTCATTATAAATAGGTATCTGGAATTTGAATTTATAGTTGTGGTGGCCTTGTGGGTAAAGAACCAAACTCTGGAGAGGCCAGTAAGTTTAACAACCTGTTTTACCTAGAGGTATCTGCTCGGTTAACTTTGATTGAGGAGGTCTGTTAGGCAGTCGTTCGTCGTAAAAGCAGTGGTACTCAGCTGCTTACGATTAGACTGGAAGCCGACCCAACATTGTTGAGAAGGCTATACAGATGGTGAAAAAAAATCATTCATAAATAAAAACAACCTCTTAATCCTCTCCAATCCAAACACACCTCTTCTTGGCAGTCGGGTATAAAGAAAGTGAAATAAGTCCTTAGCAGCTACCTACAATCAGGTCGACTCTCTATTCCCGGCTGTTAATCGAGTGTCATTGAAATGAATGTTCCGCACTGGGAGTGACCGTGCTGTATTGTTCTATTAACAGACAAACGGACAGACAATATATGTACCTATGTACGTATATACAGTTGTTACTGCCCATGGAGGAAGGAAATAGAGCGGAGATACCATAAGGAAGGTAGGTTAGGCGCCTTCTTGTAGGTCACGTAACGTAGGTATGGTAAGCGTGATGAGTTACTAGAACTAACGCGACGTTCTGTTTTAATCAAAACGAATCTATCAAACATGGGTGATTTGGTTTTTAGGTTCCATAGAAGGCTTGTAAGGGCGGAGCTAGTATCGTTCCTCCTCATTTTGACACGCTACTTTCTTAGGAGATTTTGCGGTATGACATCTCCGCTAGTCATTTTGTTCTCCATGTTACTCTACCGCAACGTCGGTTGGGGTTGGTGTCTGCGTGAATTTACTTTGTAGTTTTTACCCGACTGTAGGAATGTTTTTATTGAATTGTTTGTAGAGATATTCTTGAGTAACTTAGTCGCAATTTTGTCTTTAAAATACAAGTCTAGTGTATCCACACACTGCAATCTTTTAGTCGGCCGACAGTTTGTTCGGTCTCATCAACCAGTATGGTGATGAATGGAAGCATACACGTAACAACGAGCAGGTATTTGTCCGGTATCAGACCGACTTAAAACTTTGATTGAATTCACGATTTTCTTAAAAACATAGTTTTCCTACCACAGAACCAACACTGTTTAGTCTGCACTAGTAGGCTAAAATATGTAGCTATCTTCGAAGCTCGCTTTCAGGAATTTATGCAAGCATGTTATGCAAATATTTGCAGTCGATTGATGACCCTTTCGTCCCGCGGCGCCAATATGCAAGCGATGCATACGCAACTAAGCGTCGTTGTGCAATGTTAACCGTGGTTATTCAAGTGTTCATCGTTTGATTGGATATTTAGAGAAGCAACGTTTTCAAATTGCGTTTCGATATAATTCTACAATGAATTTATGTAACGATATTTTCTTTTTCTTTTGTTTTATTTTATAACTAGCTTTTTTCCGCGACTTCGTTCGCGTGGAATAGGGACTTCGGCAGATTTTTGGTCTGACCAATAGATGGCGCTATATGTCCGGAATATTTTTTTGTTTTTATATTTTTTGTAATAAAAACTATCCTATGTCCTTTCTCAAGTTCCAAACTATGTCTGTACCAAATTTCACACAAATCGGTTCAGTAGTTTAGGCGTGAAGAATAGACAGACAGACAGACAGACAGATAGACAGAGTTACTTTCACATTTATAATATTAGTTAGGATTTTTTCAGGTTTTTATGTAAATGTACACACAAATTGTCACAGGTGACGAGAATGTACTGTTTTTATTTATTTACATAATAATATATCCTATTTATACATGTTTTACATAACCTACCTAGTCTAAATATTTACAAAAATAATAAGAAAAAGGAAAATAAAAATCGGGGGATCGTGCCTAAAAGGCTGGCTGCATTGCTACGCTGAATGGCAATGCATATTCTTTGGCCGAAGTATAGACCAGCCTTTGGTCACGAGTGGACTCCACTAATCGCTTGCTGATTTCACGAAAGAGTCTGTGGGCACTTGGGCCCCATGGTCCCAAAATTCAATCCCAAACGACTCAAACATGTAATTGCCAGTAAGATTAACATATTTCTGCCGTTTGAGGTTTTCCGCCGCTGTACGGACTCGCCCTTGCTATCATCATTAGTTTCGGCAGTGTCATTGAATTAGGTGGACAAAACTGCTCAACAACCTGCAAGTGACCCTTACGTATAGGTAAATGTCTAAAGTGTAAGAATAACAAGTGCATTCAGTTTATTTTAGTTATAAGACCGTACTAATTTCTGCGATTTTCAACGTGTTAAGAATTTGCTCTCCTCTCCGAGCCGGTCTGTCTGAACGGACCCTTAGTGGGTAAAGAACCAACCTCTCGAGTATAAGGGTGTGGGTTCGAATCCAGTTCAGGCAAGTACCAATTAAACTTTTCTACGTTTGTATGTACTTTCTAAGTATATCTTGGACACTCATGGCTGATAAAAAGGTGAAGGAAAACATACATAGTCTGAAATATCCAACCCGCATTGAGTAAGCGTGGTGATTAATGCTCAATCCTCCTCCGTGTGAGAGGAGGCCTGTGTCCAGTAGTCTATACTAATATTATAAAGAGGAAAATTTTGTTTGTTTGTTTGGTTGTAATGGATAAACTCAAAAACTTTTTCACCACATTCTTTCACCATTAGAAAGCTATATTATCTGCGAGTAACATAGGCTATATTGTATCCCGGTGCGGGCAGTAGCTCCCACGGGACGCGGGTGAAACCGCGGGAAAACGGCTAGTGGGATGATAAAAAGGCTTTAACAGTAACATATCTGTTAATGTCTCGTGGATAACTTTTGAATGTCTTGGATGTAAAAGGTACAAAAGATAGGCCATAGTCACGGAGGAGAAAAGACTAGTCTTTTGTTCTCCGTGGCCAGTCTTCTTTTTAACCAGGTACGGAAAATACTTACTATGTATAATTAAAATCGTGAAAATATGTATTTGATTTACAAGTTTATTTTCACTAAAGACACAAACTGTTTTAAAGGGAAAATAAAATTATTCGTCTTATTTAGTTTTCTTTTTTTACAATTAGGTTTTTAAACAAAGTTCAAACGTTTTTGATTTGATAGGTATCAGAATCATTAGAGTTAGCCATTTCAAATGTTTTCAGTACCCTCCAATGTAATAAAAGTCCCTAATTTAAAAGGTTGACTAACATTTAGTGCTAATAAAATCAACTATTTATGTTGCTCCAGTATTTTATCGAGTGGCAGGCTTTAAAACAATTTAAGGCCATGTCGATACACTTATGTACAAATACGTGAGTATGTAGTGTAGATATGAGTAACTTATGAACGTATTACAAGAGTAAAAGATTTATTATATCATCATCAATCATCACCTGCCTAGCCTATTCCCAACTATGTTGGGTTCGGCTTCCAGTGTTTTACACGGAGCGACTGCCTATCTGACCTTCTCTGCCCAGTTACCCGGGTAACCCAACACCCAGGTAAGACTTACTAGTTTCCGACTACACGTAACTACTACCCAAGATGTTCAATGACATTTGAGACTCACAGTTTATTGTGCCCTCCGAAACACAGTCATAGGTCTCCAAGAGGTATTTAGAAAGTACATACGAACTTAGAAAATCAATCGAACTCACACTCATACTTGACTTCACCCTCTGGGCCAACATAACTCATCTATATATATAAAAATGAAACCCGCTTTCCATGACATGAAAACATGAAAACGGCTTGACTGATTTGGCTGAAAATTGGAGGGGAGGTAACTTAGACCCGGGATAAGGTTTTAGGATAGTTTTTGTCACCATCCAGCTACGGGACGCGGGTGAAACCGCGGGTGAAAGCTAGTGATTTATAAGAATACTAGGTATGTATAATTGACGGTATAATTTGAGAAAGAAATACTTACAGTTGAGTTTTTAAATGGTAACTGAAAACCAGGTCATTTTTTCCTGTACGTACAATGAACAAATGAAAAAGTTTCTTTTTGACTCCTTTTAAATGAAGGTCTTGAACAGGTTTCTTGTTTCAAGAGCCCTTGCGTAGTATACATTTAAATTAAAGATTTCCTCCTTGAAAAACTTTATATTTTTCTTCGTGACTTTTTTTTGCTTGCTTAGGAAACAAATTGTGGGTGGACTATTTATTTTGTAGGTCTTATCATAATACAATTTTTTAGTTTATAGTATAATAGCGTTTTTTTATGTTAAATTATGTTATTATTTATATACTCCATTGTAAGATAAGAATAAGTATTACCATACTATATGGCAAGCAGCCAGTCTTCTGGGCATGTTACCGAATGGAATACTTCGACGCTATTTCTCTGCTTTCATATAAATATATGTTTATATGTGTGTGTATTTTCTTTTTTATTCATAAGTATTTAAGGGTAGTTTTAGAGTGTTTTTATATGTTATAGAACATTATATATCGTGTCGGATTACCGTCCCATCGAGTCATAAGAGCGAATCAATAAATGAGTGCACCTGTGTCCGCGCAAATGCTTGTGCACTATAACATGTTCCGCGGAGCTGATCTTAGAACTGAAGCTGAGCTTAGAACAACTACCGTTGCCTACAATCAGTCTAAATCCCACAATACATGGTATAAACCAATTTGTCTTAATAACTCTGAGATCAGATACCACACATCTGCACTCCGTCAATGTTGTTCTGTATATTGTCGATGCCGGCACAGCACTAGCTGATATCGATAAATGATCACATCTCTCAGCAAGTCGATATCAAGAGCTGTGACAGGGGCATCTATCGTAAACAGGCTTGACCGATTGCGTCACCATTGATTAATTGTTACACCCAGAAACTAGACGATGTTATATATATAACATATATACTTACTTGCTAAATTAATAAGAGAAGATATTATTTCCATATAAAACCTAAATAATATTAAGTCATGAATGTACATTATTATTTTTTGCTTTTAATGTCTAACTTTTCTGTGTTAGCAATAAAAAAAGCGAAACTATCTATTCCTTTTTTTTAAATGACCCAATCTAAAAGAATGTTACAAAGACACTTCAGACACGAATATTCTATACCTATCCCATAGCCAAAAACAAGACAGTCTACTTTTTATCCGAGTCTAGATGTAGTTCCTTAGGGACGCGAGTAGAACCGCGGGGAACAGAAAGTAATAAACAGCAAATGAATCAATACTCTCTCAACTCATCCTCCGAGCCTTTTTCCCAATCATGTTGGAGTCGGCTTCCAGTCTAACCGGATTCGGCTGAGTACCAGTGCTTTACAAGAAGCGACTGCCTATCTGACCTCCTCAACCCAGTTACCCGGGCAACCCGATACCCCTTGGTTAGACTGGTGTCAGACTTACTGGCTTCTGACTACCCGTAACGACTGCCAAGGATGTTCAATGACAGCCGGGACCTACAGTTTAACGTGCCATCCAAAACACAGTCAATGGTGTCTAAGATATACTTAGAAAGTACATACAAACATAGAAAAGTTGCATTGGTAGGTACTTGCCTGACCTGGGATCGAACCCGCGCCCTCATACTTGAGAGGTTGGTCCTTTACCCACTAGGCTACCACGACTTTCGACAGATAGATTCAACCCTTTTTTCCGTAAACTTAACTAGATAAGCAAAGTATCAATTCCATATTATCCAACTAAACAGAATGCTTAGACAATAACACAAACTTATTTATGGAAGTAAGGATTAACAAATAGTTATAGAGACCAAAAATATCGTCTCCCACGCATAAAGGTTTGCGTGGAGGATAAATATAGGTACACATAAGACAGACTTGCGGCAAATATTGGCGGACACGCCCACGTTTCGTATAATTTGATTTGCGATTCAACACGTCTATCAACCCCCGCACACTAGAGACGAAACTGTCGGCCGATAGTTGGCCATACAGGAGTTTTATTTTCAAAGTAATTTGACTAATAATATCTAAGGTGGATTATAATAAAAGCAGATAAGTGAAATCAAAATTTTACTTCGGTTTGATACTTGTTGGAACCTTCCTTGAGACATGGGCTATAAATAATCACTGAATAAAATGTTCGAATCCGAAACGAGGAGATCCGTAGACGAACCAAAGTCACCGATATAGCCCACCGGATTAGCAAGTTGAAGTGGCAATGGGCAGGCCATATTGCTCGCAGAGTAGATGGCAGATGGGGCCGAAAAGTGCTGGAATGGAGACCACGGACTAGCAAGCGCAGCGTAGGACGTCCACCAACGAGGTGGACAGACGACCTTATAAAGGTCACCGGAAGACGCTGGATGCAGGTCGCTTCCAACAGGTATCTGTGGAGATCAAAGGGGGAGGCCTATGTTCAGCAGTGAACGTCCTTTGGCTGAGATGATGATGATGATGATGATGAAAATGTTCAAATCGTACTATTAGTTCGTGTTTCGGAAATCACGATAAACTGTAGGTCTAGCTATCACTTGAACAACTTTGCCAGAAGAATAATCTTTTTCAGAAGCCAGAAAGTCTGACAGTCACTCCTGCCAATAAAACACTGGTCACACAGCTGCATGTGGTTAGACTGGAAGCCGACCCCAATATAGTTGGGAAAAGGCTAGACGAATGATGATACTAGTAGTTTCTGTGATATCGATAGCACGCAACAAACAAACCTCTCAGCTTTACAATATAAGTTTAAACAAAACACTCTCAATTCAAAACAGTGTTCAACAAATCAGAAAAAATAAAAGAAAAAACTTTTTACAAAAAAATAAAACCGACTCCCAAAAACACTGAAAAGCAAAAAAAAACTATTCTTAGGTGCATCGGCCTAGAAGTCGGTGACGAAATAAACTTAGTTACATCCATTAGACACTGAGTCGGTTTTATTTTTTTGTAAAAAGTTTTTTATTTTTAGCTTTTCAGTGATAAGCATAGTTGTCACTATCCGCATAAGTGGAAAGTTCTCATCAATACGAACAATATAAGCCCAAACACGAAGTAGTTTACATATTCAATTGTCGAGTTCCCTCGACCTTCGCTGGTCTCCATCATCAGGTCAGCTTCAAACCTTTACTATTGCAAAGGTCTCGTCAATACGAACTAAATAAACCCAAACACGAGGTAGTTTACACATTCATTGTTCAAGTTCCCTCGACCTTCTCTGGTCTTCATCATCAGGTCAGCTCCAAACCTTCACCAGTGCATAGTGTTATTAGACATACGCCTTAGTGTCAAGTTTTTACCCTACGTATGCCTACAATTTTCGAATGTTGCCCTCGATTTCTCAGGGTTTCCATCATCAGATCCTGACTTGGTGACTATGGGACCACCTGGGAAGTAAACCTTATCAAACAAAAAAAAAATTTTGCAAATCGGTCCAGGCGTCTCCGAGTAATCGGTGAACATACATAAAAAATAAATAAAAAAAAAAAGATCCCGACGAATTGAGAACCTCCTCCTTTTTGGGAAGTCGGTTAAAAATCGCATTCAACAACGCCATTTCAAAAAAAACCGCTATTGAAATAAACAAAGTGCATAAAACATGACTTGTACGTTATTTAGGTCAAGAATATTCTAAGAAAATAACTACGGAAATTGTAAGGGTTACAATGGAGTTGCATTTTCATTTCTCACCTCCATTCTTAAGTTGCACGAATAAGTTTTTCAATATCTTTTCGAGCGATCATTTTCATAAGGAAATGAAATAGGTATTTTCTGTACGTAGTATTGCTACGAATTTTGTCGTAGCTACGTAGCGTGGCGTAGTAGTTTTGTAATGTAGGTTTTAAATCTGCTTTTGTTCTTTAAAGATTTATAACCTTCCTTATTCTGTGGATACTATCTGCCTACCATGAAACAAATTCTTAGGATTGTTGCGTCGTTTGCACGGCATGCTAAATCGTTTTCAGTGTTTTCTAAGCTTTTGTTTAAGTGTTGTCCTTAATGGTGCTCAAAAAAAAACATTTTTCTTACTGTTAGTATATTGATGGTAGAAATCTTGCCATTGAATATATTGCACTTTATAGAAACTACCAGGGATTTGTTCATCAGAAAGGCATTTTCCATCATAATAAAAAAAGCAGAAATTCATCAGCCAGAAACATTGTTTTCAAAAAGCCAACAGCAAAACATTGTCGTGTTTTCAAAAAAGTTACCTCAAATCAATTTATTAATTATCAAAACGAAGCTCTTCATATTTTTCAGTCTGGTGATAAGTCAAAAGGGTTCAGAGAACTCGGATTATCCTATAGAAAACACTATCAATCACTGGACTTTTTATTTCGTGTACAGAGAACAAAGGAAATATACTACGTTCATATCCCAGGTTCATTTTCCATTCTCAAAGTCAGAAAAGTCCATACAGTCACAATTTTTTTAGGATCAGAACATTTTTTCCATTATTTTAATGGACCTTTTGATGAATATTTGATGCTGTTAGTTTTTTTATTAATATTTCTTATCGTTACACCGATGGCCAATCACTTTGACTTAATTCTTGCCGTCTGAAACACTTTGTATGATTGTATCATGAACAACAAAATGACTAGCGGAGGTGCCATAACGGAGAATCGTCTAAGAAAGTAGCTCGCCAAAATGCGGATGACCGCGGACGAGGAACGCGACTATTTTCTCCCTTACACGCCTTCTTTGGACCCAAAATTTTTTTGTAATACCAAAAATCGTTGACAGATGTCTCAAAGAACCCTAAAACCTCGTTAGCATATTCGTAACTGATCTTTTTGGTCACGTACGAATTTGACCTACATAGAAGAAGGCGCCTGACCTACCTGCATTATGGTATCTCCGTTCCGTGGAAGGTCACTAATCTAAATATGTAAGTCTGTTCGTCGTTTACATGGGGCACATGATGTCAGATTAGAAAATCAGATTTACTTGCCGACTTCGAAGAGAAAGCGAATAGAATATTCTTTTGAAAATACTGTCTGATTTTAGTACTCCATGTATTTGCAAGTATGACGGCCGTGCAAAGGGCTCCAGGTTCGCATCCTGGATAGGGCGGAATCTCTTTGTGGGTTGTATAAACTTCGGAGATCGTCAGATGGATTTGAGAAAACTCAGACAATAGGACTTATTAGGTGATTAAACGTGCAGCTCTCTCGATAAAAAGAAGTATGGAAGTAATGGTTTCAGAGAATATTATATAAAACTCACATTCTGAAATAATAACTTAATATTCTTTTAGTATAGATATGTATTTATAAGGAACATGAACGATGCTTGAACCAAATAATTCTTGAATTAATTCGTAAACATATTTATTTATTTTTGTAACACCAAACTGTGGTTACCGATTTCAATTCATGGTCTAACTCATTAAAGCCATCTTTCATACTTTCATGTTGCTTAATTTGCTTCCCTTTATTTAAGTAATCATGTAAAATAGGCCTCGATAATTAAAAAATTATAACAGGCAAAAAACTTCAAACAGACTTTGCAGTTCAACTGTAAACATTCGTATCTAATTGGCAAATTCCACTATCTACGCCTAATACATCATTTTTATTCAATTACTAGAATTAAATAAAGATCTACATACATACCTACATACGTGCCCACTTCCAAAGTTTAATTATCTCAGTTTATATTTGGAATCGGCCCTGAGTGGCGAACGTGTAAGTAAGAATCAATAAAAGTGATTAAAAATTCTGTCCGTACGAATGTCACCGTACACTGGCGAGTATCGAGAAGGGGACAGTTAATTGCCGAAAAAAAGGATGCGATTGTTTTTATTAAATGATAACTTTTGTGAAATAAAGTTTTATTGTATGGCGATTTTCTTTGTTTATATTTGGTAAATTTTATGAATGTGTAAGATGCCATGATAAAAAAACATTGCGCCAAATCACAGTTAGAATTTTGCGCAATAAAAACTTGCGTGCTCAAAATCGTTACGCAATCTTCAATATTAACTTTACTTATACAATCAGTTAGTAACACAATTCGAAATGTTTCGCATCTTAATTTAACAATCAATAAAGTGATTAAAAAAATCTGTCAGTACGAATGTCACCGTACACTGCGAGCATCGAAAAAAGAATAAATGATTGCCGACAAAAAGGGTGCTATTGTTTTTAATTATGAGATAACTTTTGTGATTACAGTTTTGTAGTATGCGATGTGTTTTATGTTTTGTTAATTCTATTTAAGTATGATTTAGATCGTCGCTTTATTAAATTGCGCACTATTGTAGTTAAAATATTGCGCAATAAAATCATAAGTTGCTCAAAAACATTGCGCAATCTACAATTTCAACCTTATACCTACGGTCAGTAATACAATTTGAAATATTTCGCAATTTTTTGATCCTCTAGTTATCTCCTGACTCGTTAAAAGTTTTACGTTTTGATATTTCAATTGGGCCTAGTAGGGACCGTATTAAATTCTGATGGAGTCACGGTCCAATATATGACAGCGTCGAAATAAAATATCTAAAAATGTATGATGCTTTGTAAATGGTACTGTTATGCATTGCTAGAATAACAGTAAATACTAGAGGTATAATACTGGTTCGTAAATAGATTTGTGATGCGTGCAATAATCACTCAGAAATTGTAAGTTGTTAAGATTTGAAATAAACTACTCCCCAGATGATGCTAACTAATACGCTAGCTAAGCTAGTTATAAAATTTTATTTTCAAAACGTCTACTTAGTACTTAGTTTTCCGCACCCGGATAAAAACTAGCATAAATCTTTTCCCAGGCTTTAGACTACCTATTTTTCGTTTAAATCGATTTTTTAGTGTTGAATTGTATTTGAAAAACTCTATAAAATATTAAACATAATTGCTGAAGTGCGTGTTAAACAAGAAACCAATTTAAAATCGAGGTGATTCCTAACCAAATAGTTTCATTACAATGTCTACTTCACACTTACTATAAAATTCGTTACTAAGTTAAGCAATGTATTAAATATTTTACGAATAGTTGGACTGAGGGAACTTAGTTGATTTCGTTCAATAAATTAATTTAAGTTATAAACTTTAATATATTGTCAGAGTTTTAATTATGCGCCTAGATGTTTCCCTATTATGGGTGTAATCAACTCATCATCATCCTCCGAGCCTTTTTCCCAACTATGTTGGGGTTAGCTTCCACTTCCAGTCTAACCGGATGTAGCTGAGTACCAGTGCTTTACAAGGAGGAGGAGGGTGTAATCAACTGTAATAGTTTAATAAAGGTAATTATTAGATACGTAGTTTTATTTTATTTTAAGTACCGTGTATTATATGTTACCGGCTAAAGCAGATTTTTGCCTAGGCCGAACTAGTTGGCCTATACGCTATAAGAAGATCAAGTACATCTTAGTCTGCGTCAGGATCGCTGTCACAACTCACCGATCCTCTCGCAATACATATAGAGAGTTGCTACCTAATTGCTTCCAGCTACCATTAGTTGCTACCAATGAGGGTTTTCTAAAATGGCAATCCACGAGGTGGCAGCACCGAGCGTCAGGTCCAGATAACTGTCAAAGTGCTTATCTTTACTATGAATAGTGAACGATTTTAGTGTTTTTTTTTATTTTATAATTAAAGCACTGCATTATTGTTTTACTATTGCGGTTGAGTAAATAAAAAAAACTAAATCATATTGTGTTAACAAATTTTTCAACAAGCTTTTCCTTAGTACCAGTGACTTTTGCACCCTCTCTCTTAGCTCAATTTTTAGTTCGGAAACCTTATTCTGACCGTAGTCCATAATAAAATCAATAACACTTCCAATATAACAGAATTTCAATAAACAATAAGTTCGGCACCTACAATTCCATACTATTTGACAGCTGTTTGGACCAGACGCATACGTGGCGCCACCCGGTGGCAGAAAAAATTTCAAAAACCCTCATTGCTACCCTCGTGGTTTTGAAGATATTCAGCATCTGAAGGTGACAGGCCAAATTAGTGAGTCCTAAGTCTGATAGGATAAATCAGTTTTACTCACACGTAAGACTTTTTAAACAGTTTTTTTAAACAGCAGAAGGAAACAGTTTTTTTTAAACTAAATTCAAACGAACATTCTATTTTTATTTTTAAGTATAGATAGGTATTCCAGCTGTATTTTCCATCTAGCCCTGATATTGCATTCTCCAGTCTAAACGATTCCATGATTGGAAGTGTCAAGGCAAGCCATATCTTCATCAACTGGCAAAACGTAATTTCCATAAGAAAAGATATCGGAATTTCTTATAGACTTCATTGGTAGAAGTATTCATATTTTTTGAAGAAGAAAAATATATATGAAATAGGCCGTGGGTACCTTGTATAATATATTTGAGGACGAAAAATATACCTAAATGAAATTGTTGATGGAAAAGAACTAGAAATTATTTTTATAACTGAAATAGGCATGACTATAAATGTCTTATGAATTTTACTGGTCTGTTTTCGTGACGGTGTAATTAGTATAAATTATGTTGGAGTTAAAAACTAATTTCTGAACTGTTAATAAATATTGTGAAATGAGGTTCTTTTCATATTTAATTTGTTTTGTCCTCACAAATCTTACTAATTTATAATGTTTTTTAATCTTTCAGGCAAATTATTGGATGAATTTTGAAACATGGCATACTAGCTATTTGTTAACGAAAGACCAAAAATGGAAATAGTTTTTTTTTGTTCAGAGCGTATTTTCTAAGGAAAACCCAAATCTTACAAAAAAGTTCTGAAGGTTAATAATGCTATTAGGGTCGGTTCATATCTGACGGAAAATGCGTCGAGCGTATCGTAAATGTATGATCGACGCACTAACGCATCATCGGTTAGGTTGGGTGAATGATTGAATGTTTTACCGTATATTTGTCAGTCCTGGCGTTACGCGACCGATGATACGCGACGCATATTCCGTTAGATATGAACCGACCCTTAATGAGGAACCTTTTCATTATTATGGACTTCATACATACCTATATACTTTTCATTTCAATTTCTATAACTGGCAAATGAAACTACCCTATTAATATCACTATACACTACCCTCGTAAAAACTTTCTTTAGTAATTAAAGAACCAGTTTTACTTACGGCTTACTAAACATAAACCTTCACCATCCTAATTTAATAACTTTGATATTTTATCCATGGAAAATAATCCCTTACCTACCTCCTTAGTAATATTTAAGAAAAAGCAAGGGGAGCTCTGATGGGCTACTTAAAAGACATGATATTCTTTTGATCCCAAAACATAATGTAATTTTTATGCGAGTGACAGTTTGGGGGAAATAACTTCGCAAATCTGAAGTTAGCTGCATGATTGCTTGTGCAAAAGTTGCTAGTGTGAAATTGGCTACTATATTAACTTGACAATAGTCAAAAAAATATACATGAGATATCAGTTTGTAGTTCAGACCCACCACCCACCACCTGATACAAAGCCTGCCGGAGCTGCGGGATTGTTCGAAAGAGTTACCGGGGCCCTAGTACATAAAGGGCTTGAGAAGTAACATGGCGGGTTTTAGTCAGTAAGAGTCTGACACTCCCTCACGCTGTGTCATAATTTCCCAAAAAAAGACGTCATATGGCTAACTTCAGAATTGCAAAGTTGTCTAACTTATACTGTAGTCTAACTGACACGTTAGAATTTCATTAATTATTTTTTATCTATCTTAATTTCATAGTTTCATTTTAACTCATTTAATTGATTCTTCTAATTGCTGAGTTATAACTCAATCAATCCAGCCGTCGATGGCTAATTGTAACTATCATGTCAGACAGCGTAACCTTCTTACTACTAATTACTACATTAATACGTAATAATAACAATTACTATGAATCAGACTTTTGTATAACATGGAACCGCCCAGACACAACAAACTTTTAGTCGGCCGATAGTTTTTTTGGTCTCATAAATCAGTATGGATGAATGGTAGTACGCACATCACAAAGATGAGATCAAGAAAACTATGATTGGGATCTTGATTTTGTTTTTAAAAAATTAGCTACTTGTTTAATTAGTATTAGTCAACTGTCGGACGACTGTTAAGTCGCCAGTGTGTGGGTACTCTTATCGTTCAAATATATAGGAGTGGGTGACCCAAGAATAATCCAAGACAACTGTAATGACTGTCGGGTGAGCATTCTACAAACGAAATATACCGAATAAATATCCGAATATTTATTATTTCCGTTTACATTAATGTAAAAACCCGGTTTTAACCCGGCCCTTGGGGATATAGAGGCACCTTCTCTATCTCCCACTTGGGTAATTCTCGTCCGGCGCGTCCTTGTCGCGGGGGTGGGCACTCTTCACATCAGTAGGCCGGGGTGAATGAGTGGCTGAGTTCGGTCGAGGACCCAGTACTGCGGGGTATATCGCAGTCCCCTGCCCAGGGTTACGGGTGAAGACCTCAACGGCTGCAACAGCGGAGGTGGGGGACACCAGTACGGTGGAGCAGGCGGAAGAGGCAATTACCCAGCGGCAAGCAGTCTCACCGTATGTGAGCCCCTGGTTGCCCTGGCGTCACATCGTCAGGCAGGATGATGTGAAAGGGATGGCGGCGGATGAGGTCTCGGCCCAACGGCGGCGCCCAAGCTCTCCAGGGGAGTTACTGCCTTGGCGTCAGGCGGCAGCCGGCCGTAAAAAGTATAGCCACTACATCTTCTCCTCACAATTATGAAGGTACAACGAAAAATTAAGGGCAAATCTGCTAGGGCGTTCCCCATAAGCGACGTAAATGCGAATGATGCGATAAATGCTAGGGCGTACCCCTCAAGCGACGAAATTTTGGACAAGAACAGTAATTCGCATCAGAAGCTACATCGTATAAGACTTGCAACTTGGAACTTGGGGTCTCTAACGGGTAGGAGTGAAGAGCTAAGCAAAATTCTATTAAAAAGACATATCAACATCTGCTGTCTTCAAGAAACTAAATGGAAAGGCTCGAAATCAAAAGACATAGGCAATGACTACCAGGTCATATATCACGGCGTGGACAATAAAAGAAACGGAGTGGCCGTGGTCCTGGATCACAGTCTCAAGTCCCGAATAATAAAAATTACACGGAAGAGCGATCGCTTAATATCCGTTAAACTCGCGTTAGACAACCAGCAAATAACCAACGTAATATCAGCGTATGCTCCACAAACAGGATGTACGGACACAGAAAAAGCTGAATTTTGGGACGATTTTGATGAAGTGATGCAGGACATACCATCTAATGAGTACAAGATCATAGGAGGCGATTTGAATGGACATGTCGGAAAAACAAACAGCACTTGCAGCAACGTGCACGGTGGGTTTGGGTTTGGTGTGCTGAACAAGCAAGGAGAGGACATCTTGGATTTTGCTGTAAGACACTCACTAGTTATAGTAAACACTAACTTTCAAAAACACCCTGAGCACCTAATTACTTACAAATGTGCTGGAAAAACTTCTCAAATCGATTACATAATGTCTGATGTTGCTGTAAAACAAAAGTTCAAGGATTGCAAGGTAATCCCTGGGGAATCTCTTACATCCCAACACCGCATCCTGGTAGCCGTGTACGACCTACCAAGGGCCCTAAAGACAATAGTGGATAGAACACCGAAAACAAAGTGGAAGGAACTGGATGGTCCTAAGGGTGAAATATTGCTAGTCGATATTAAGAGCTATCTTGAGGCTGATTTAGATAATTTATTTATTTATTTATTTATTACAGGGTTTACCAACAGCTTCTGTGTACATTAAGATTAGAGTACAATTTCTGTTATTAGGTACTAGGACTTACACAGTCGCCAATTACAGGTTAACCAACATACGCTAAATAATGATAGAATTTGAAAGTAGAAAATTATACAAAACAAAAAACAAAAACAAAAAAACACTTCGTATTAAAATTAAAATTAAAGTAAAACTAAACTTGTTGCAATAAATAACACATAAACTTATGAGAACAATAACAATAATGAACACATTCAAGCTGAAACTATGTGGTCCAAGTTTGAAGACTTTTGTAGAACGAAAGCTGCAGAAATATTGGGCGTTTCTAAAGGGCCTTTTCGCTCTGGAAAAGATCCCACGTGGTGGAATGACGAAATAAAACAGGCCTTACTTTCCAAGAAAACCCAATTCAAAGCTTGGCAAAGTTCACAATTGGATGATGATAAGGATAAATATAGAGAAGCTAAGAGACATGCAAAAACCTGTATAGCAAAGGAAAGAGCGCATGCAAATCAGACTTTTTATGATAATTTAGAGTCAGCTAAAACGGAAGAAGAGATATTTAAAATTGCCAAGCAAAGACATCGGGCCACAATTGATATCAAAATGAACAGATATATTAAGAGCAAGGAGCAAGTATTACTGACGGATAATGCGCAAATTATGCAACGCTGGCAAGAATACTATGAGCACCTATTAAATGAAGAATTCCCTCACGAAGATCCTACCCCCCTTGAACCTGTCTGCGGTCCAATACCAGAAATAGATTTGCATGAAGTGAAATGTGCATTGGCTAGCATGAAAAACCGAAAAGCTATTGGACCAGACGAAATATCAGCCGATCTGTGGAAACGACTCGGTCCCGTGGCAGTTGTCTGGCTAACTAAACTCTTTAATACTATCTTAGCCACCACGGAAATCCCTATGTCGTGGCGCCAAAGCTACCTGCTGCCATTTTACAAAAACAAGGGGGATGTAGCCCAATGTGAAAACTATAGAGGTATAAAATTGACTTCACACACCCTAAAAATCTGGGAGCGGATCATACATAAACGCCTTTGCTCTATTGCAAATGTATCAAAAAATCAGTTTGGCTTCACATCATCCAGATCAACCACTGATGCTATTCAGGCAGTTAGAATTCTGATGGAAAAACACAGGATCAACAAGTCAGATCTTCATCTTGCCTTCATCGACCTTGAAAAGGCCTTTGACAGAGTGCCTCGCAAACTCGTGTGGCAGGCCCTAAGAGCGCAAAATGTTCCGGAAAGATACACATCAATAATCAAAGATATGTACAGTGACATCAGTACACGAGTCAAAACACCAGCAGGACTAAGTAACGCGTTCGAGGTCAAAGTGGGGGTCCATCAGGGATCCGCTTTGAGCCCTTTTTTGTTTAATCTGGTAATGGACTATCTGACCAACCATATTCCATCGCCTTTACCGTGGACTATACTATATGCTGACGATATAGTGCTGGCGGCCAACACTGCAAAAGACCTGCAAGAAACGTTAAATACGTGGACACACTCTTTAGAGAAGTACGGACTCCGAGTGAGCAAAAGTAAGACGGAGTACATGAAATGCCCCTTTAGCGGAAATGCAACTCCGGAAACTATATGTATTGGATCAACACCTATCCCCACAGTAAACAAGTTTAAATATTTAGGATCTATGCTCACGCCGGATGCCAACGTAGAGACCGATGTTGCACACCGTGTAAATGTAGCGTGGCAGAAATGGCGGTCACTAACAGGAGTTATGTGTGATACTCGTATGCCCATAAGAACAAAGGGTAAAGTGTACAAAACAGCCGTCAGGCCCGCCTTACTGTACGGTTCCGAATGCTGGACAGTCAAGAAAACTCATGAACAGACAGCACATGTAAATGAAATGAAGATGCTGCGCTGGGCAGGTGGGGTGACCAGAGTGGATAGAGTTCGGAACGAATACATAAGGGGGAGCTTTAAAGTTGCATCGATCACGGACAAAATGACGGAAAATCGCCTTAGATGGTATGGCCATATTATGAGACGAGACGAAGACCATATAGTGAAAATCGCACTAAACTTGCCAGAACAAAAGAGAGGTAGAGGCCGCCCGCCATTGACCTGGTGGTCAAACATCGAAAGAGACCTTAAGAAAGCCCAATTGCCAAAAATGACAACCCAGGATAGACCAACCTGGCGCCGTAGTGTGAGGAGACCCGACCCCAGATAACGGGAACAGGGACGGAAGAAGAAGAAGACATTAATGTAAACGGAAGGGAATTTCTTATCATCTATGTACCTAGCCTTTTCCATGACCAATGATTCTATGTCCTAACCTGTTCTATTCTAACCTATGTCGGGGTCTGCTTCCAGTCTAAATAGACGTAGCTGAGTATCAGTGTTTTACATAAAACAACTGCCTATCTGACCTCCTCAACCCTGTTAGCTGAGCAACCCGATACTTTTTGGTAAAACTGGTTGAAAATATTAAATTTGCTTTAGTTCTTAGCAAAACTTGGCAATCGTATCTACTTCTTCCACATTCATTTTCAATTTGTAAAGCTAACTGTTGCTCAAACATGTCATTATATTTTTGTAAAAAAAGTCGTGGTGGCCTAGTGGGTAAAGAACCAACCTCTCGAGTATGAGGGTGTGGGTTCGATTCCAGGTCAGGCAAGTACCAATGCAACTTTTCTAAGTTTGTATGTACTTTCTAAGTAATCTTAGACACCAATGGCTGATAAAAAGGTGAAGGAAAACATCTTGAGGAAACCTGGACTATATATATAGTCTGAAATCACCAACCCGCATTGAGCAAGCGTGGTGATTAATGCTCAATCCTTCTCCGTGTGAGAGGAGGCCTGTGCCCAGCAGTGGGACGATAAAAAAAAAAAGGCTGTAACAGTTACAGTAACAGTAAAGAAAGACTAGTTCGAAACATACGTAATGATGACTCAGCAATATTTTAATCAATTTGAAAATGTCATTTCATTAATTATCTGAAAAATCGGCGATTTATCAGCCTAATAGCATGATGTCTTTTTAATTTTCCTACTATTTAGTAAATCTATATAAATAAAAATGAATTGTTGTTCGTTAGTCTGATTAAAACTCGAGAACGGCTGGGCCGATTGAGCTGATTTTGGTTTTAAAATGTTTGTAGAGGTCCAGGGAAGGTTTTAACGATACAAAGTTCGCGGGATCAGCTAGTAGGTAATATAAATTGATTTTATGACTAACGACCGTATAAAATATTTCTTAATAATCTTTATAAAGGTCAATCCCAATATTCTATCTCTCATGAGAGTTAAAAATATGACAGTTGTATGATGTAATTTCAAAATTCTATCCCTTGTAAGCAAGTCGGCAGATAGATTAGAACATTAAGAACGACCGAAATAATGTGGTCCTACTTCCTATCTTGTAGTATTGAAATCGACGAGAAAAAGAAATAATGTCTTCATCATCGTGTCGTGTTCCTACGTTGGGGTCGGCTTCAGTCTAACTGGATGCAGCTGAGTACCAGTGTGTTACAGGGAGCGACTGCCTATCTCCACCGGAATTAATTTAATAATTATTATTTAATCCGCCGTTAATTTCTGTTTGTATTTTATTTTTTTCTTTCTACCCACTTTTTGTTTTGTTTTATATCTTACTAGCTTCTGCCAGCGGTTTCACCCGCATCCCGTGGGAACTACTTCCCGTACCGGGATAAAAAGTAGCCTATAGCCTTCCTCGATAAATGGGCTATCTAACACTGAAAGAATTTTTCAAATCGGACCAGTAGTTCCTGATATTAGCGCGTTCAAACAAACAAACAAACAAACTCTTCAGCTTTATAATATTAGTATAGATTATGTCTTTTTGTTTGTCCTGAATAAATGTTTTATCGATCTATCTATCCTATCTGACCTCCTCAACCCATTACCCCTTGGTATGACTGGTTGTCAGACTTACTGGCTTCTGACTACCCGAAACTACTGCCAAAGATGTTCAAATGACAGCGAGACCTGCAGTTTATCGTGCCCTTAGAAACGAAATAGTGTCTCCAAACCCTAATTTAATAAAATCGTCATAGTTTAAAATTACGTATTCAATTCTAAATTTTATTTTAATATAAGGTGAACTATAAAGGCAACCCCTACAATTGAGTAACATTACTACATCTCCATTCAGTCTATCGTATGAGCAAACGTTCCAACGAATCTATTGTATTGTACTTTCATTCTTTAGCTCTTTATTTAAAGAAAAACGTTTACCGATATAGAAATGTATTGGACAAGAATGTTCGAGGAACATACAGTATGTTTTAAAATATCCATCTGTAGGATATTTTTGTGAATAGCTTTTTGGCTACAGTATTTAAGTCCCTCATTTCTTTTGTACCAGCTAGCTGAACCCCATTTATTTTTGAAAAATTATTTACTTCATTTTGAGAATAGGTTTTTAGCCCTCGTTTTTTAATCAGTCTCAGTCATTTATTTAATGTCAATGTAAACGAATTTAAACTTAAGCTTAGAATTACATCGAATCACGTCCTAGGTAGGATGTAAAACGTAACAGGACTAATTCTTTAAACCAAATCCCAAGCCGACGTTACACCACAAGTGAATCGGAACGCTCCGTTCGTAAAATACCTATTTCATCTTTCAACGATTAAAAGGAAAACGAACTGAAGTTTCTAAAGCCTTCCCAGGTGTTGCCATACACAGGCAGTTTAAACAAAGACCTGTAACCCACGTAAAATAGAACACCCAATAGAACCGACCCAAGAATCTTCCCCATCAAATATATTACTGACTCGGATTTAAAACGCTCAAAAGAATTATAGTAATGTTCCGAAATATTGATTCCATTAAAACTAAAGCCCCCAAAGTCACGTTCTAAACGAAGATTTATTTCGATGGCCAAAAACCGTTTCCGAAGTATTATTAAAGTGGCCGACTTTATTACTGCTACGTTAACAGGCACTAACGTTTTAGTGCCTAGTAGCTTTGTTTTCTTATAAATAAATTTATAAAAATGACGAAACATCGAAGATCCTCTCTGCAGCAAAACTCCGCAGTGTGCTGAAAAAAGTGGAAAAAGGTGCAAAGGAATCCCTGTAAAAAATATTCGAAGACCGTCGTCGCTACAGGTTGGTTAAAGGTACGAGTACTTACGTGGTAAAGGCGATTCCCGCGGCTGGAGCGAGCGGCACGGACACGCGACCAAGTGACCGACTGGAGCGAGGTACGTCTACAGCGAGGGTACGACTGAGGCGACCGCTCCCGGGGCTGGCAGGCGACCGACTGCCTCGACCCACCGATCTACACTGCTTATCGACCTCCCCTCGCGCACCGTCCGCCCAACACGACACCGCCCGCCTACCGCACGACGTTCCCAAAATGTGAAGAGACTTTGACTATTCATCTCTCATTATTCCCAACCCAGGCTCGATCGATGTCCACGTGAGACTGCTCACTTGCCTCAGGTGATGCGAAATATAAACAAAATATCCCTTGAAGTTACGTAATCTGATATCTCACACCTGATCTTGAGGCGACGAAATCGGGTTGTGACGGAGCAAGAATTTAGGAAGCGACGAACAAGTGGCGTTAAATTGGCAGAATTCTACGATATGATGGCTGAGCGTCGTTCCTTGTTATTACGTACCCTTTGCTTGAATTCCCTTTTGTGTAATGAATCACCAGTGGGTCTTGGTTACATTTTATATTTAATATTATATCACAATGGCCGAAATCCGTTGGTTAACGTAGTCGGAAAAACGATAAACCGTAATCGCTTCCGTAGTTATGGACGAACTGAGCTTTGTAATCGCGTGCGTTTTTGAAAACGGTTTATTTCATTCTATTACCGCATCGTTATCAGAAAATGAACAAAATTTAGAATTGCTAAATGTCCATATTTCTGAAGCAAACTAAAAGCAAAGCCAAAAATGCCCGACTTTTGGTTCCACTCAGTTTTAACTAGGGCATGCAATTCCGGTAAAATAAAAATTACCGGTAAAAATTCGGTAACTAAAATATTTTTACCGGTAAACCGGTAAAACGGTAATTTTTGTATTTTTTTTAAATGTGATATTATATCAATAAGATTGGGTAGTCTAAAAGCAAAAAATAATTAAAAATACAAGGTATAAGGTGGTAAACATTTTTTGGGACGTGGGCCGTAAAAAAAAACATGTCAGTACCATCCGAACGCGATGTCGTCGACAAAATGCAAGAGAAACGGCTGCGATGGTTCGGCCATGTAAAAAGGAGACCACCTGAATACATCGCCAATGTTGTGTACTCAATCTCAATATACCCGGTCAAAGGCGCAGAGGCAGGCCGAAACGGTGGTGGTTGAGTGTCGTAATGAATTAAATGAAAATCTACGAACTTGAAGAGGAAGATGTCCTGGATAGAGCGAAGTGGAAGAAGAAGATACGGAAAGCGGACCCCGTCACAAGACGGGATAAACGCTAAGAATTACCGTGAAAAAAAAAACATTTTTTTCATTGAAGTGAAAGCCCTTTTTTATGGTAAATCGTGGGAATTTTATGGACCATGGTTTTGGCCCTGCGCGTGGAACAACTAGGGCCGCCGACACGGGTCTGTTGTCTATGCAGATGGAGGAACGATGAGCCACCCGAACTCACCGTCCACAGACCGACGCCTACGGTGGCCGGGAGTCGTCTCTCGACACTCGGCGCCCGTGGTGTCTTCGGTCCACTACAGCGGTTGGGATGAGAGGTGCGAACTCGCAGGCGCTCCACCGTCTCCTTCTCGAGCTGACTGGGAGAGACTGAGAATGACTGTTTCGCAGAAGGAGGCGACGGCTTCCCATTCCCTCTCGCTTCGGACTATGGCTTGAACCAGGGCCGGACGCGAGAGGTCGTCGCTGCCTATTGGCTCGACGACGACACGGCGGTACCCTTCCCAGGCAGTGCACACCTAGACTGTGTGCTCCACCGTGTCCTCAGTGCTGTCCGCATGGTAGTGAAGTAAAAGCCCTTGCTCAATAAGGTCATAGAGTAGGTAAAATAAGCATAAGCTACATTTTTATCTAATAGGAACTGACAGCTATGAGGAAATTCAGATTAACCGAATGAATAAAATTTATTTAGATGTTATAAATTTAGATGAGAATGAAGATTTGTATCTAACCTAGAGATAGTTAAGGAGTCACATAAGTTTACTTTCCTAAAAAATAGCAACTTTAACAGTCTTACAATATGTAATGTCTGCAATATTACATTATGTTCAGGCTACATAATGAAGATTTGACGTTAAATGAACAATTGCTATATAATATCACAAAAACGTAAAAACCGGTAAATTACCGGTTACATATTATTTTTACCGGTAAATTAAAAATCGCGAAAATGGGCGGTTTTACCGGTAAAACCGAAACCGGTAAACCGGTATTGCATGCCCTAGTTTTAACGCATGAATGGTAATCGTAGATGACCAAATCCCCACAAATTCGCCCTAACAATCGGGCTTAGACATTGAATTGACAATGTGCAATTGATTCACAACTAAAATAGAATTAAATCTAAAATAAATTATAATTCGCAGAAAATAAACATTAATACGCATTGTCAAAATGTTGTTCATTATATCACCTTATATCACCTTATACATTGCGTAGGAATTTCTTAAAACCTCTTACACAAACTAATGTAGAATGCGTGGAACTTCATAATGTCTAAACTTGATACTTTCTAAATATCTCGTAAAATGTTTTTGCCATAGGAAGATAACCCGCATACATATTTACATTGATCAATTTTATTATAATTTTGATATGTGTAAATTCACCAAATAAAATCCATTCACACCGCGATACCGCGCGGTCAAGCGTTTTCTTTCATTTCCTATCGCAACCATCCGCGTCTTTGCGCGGGTGTAGTGTGGTAATCGCCTAACTTTTTGTCTTATCTCAAATCTGAGTATGTTCTCCATTCGACTTTTTCGCCCAACGCCTTTTCCAGTCCACAATATAGTTTCACCATATTCTTACGTTCCCCGTTAAAGATACCCATACCAATTAAAAACTCATAATTATTCTTACTTAAGTGTTTAAAGATATTTGCGATATAACGTTTTATTTGCGATGCCCCAGAAATAATATTTCATCGGACGCGCATATGCTCCTCTCGTCGAATCACTATACTCACACACTCACACATACACACTCACGAATTATAGAAGGCAACAGAGAGAAATGCGACCGTGGAGAGGACATTTCTTTAAGAGCGTATACGCTCGGCGCGCGATGTCAACTTTAGGTAATTCAACGCAAAAAATCACGCAGACTAGCGTCGCGGCCACTCGCGGCTGTGTGCGTGCCTATCATACTTCACGTATAGTCACACAAACCATTTTGATCCTTTCGAGTGAAATTAGTACAGCAAAAAATATATTATTTAGTAAATAGTTATAAGCGAGAAAATAGTGTAAATCTATGGACGACTTAAATATGAAAGCATGAAAATAAGTTGTTAAGAGCGTGTACGTTCGGCGCGCGATGTCAAGTATAGGTAATTCAACGCAAGAAATGCGGTACATTAGCATCTTGGTTGTGTGCGTGCGTGTCATACTTCACATATACAACATGTAACTTAATTAACGCACATCCTGAAATTAGTTTGTTCAGAATCGTTTACTGAATCGATTTATATAATTTTTAATATAGGTAATTTTTTATCCCAAAAATAATTAAAACTACGGAAATTATTGTCATATTAACCCAGTACAGTCAAAACAAATTCAAATAGACCGTAACTCAAAGTAATAAGACTTCGTGTATTGTCGGCTTTTTCCGTAGTTTCGTTATGTTGTGTCGAGTCGAGTGCGTTGCGTGCGTAGTAGGTAGGTAGTATGACCAAAAAGTTCTCCAAGAATTGGTATAACTAATTTAGTAAATAACAATGCATATACATGTTAAATTAAAAATTCAGTGTGTGTATTATGATTATAACATAATATTCTAATTGGGGTGTTTGAGGGTGTGCGTTAATTACGTTACATGTTGTATATGTATGTAGTCAAGCAATCAATTTTAGTCCTTTCGAGTGCACTTATTTATTTATTTATAAATTGTTACAAAAATTAAGTAAATAAATGACACAGTTTTAATTTTTTTATGAAACCACGTTGTTTTAAATGTATAAATTTATTTTGAAATTATGTAAAAAGAAAAATAAAATAAAAAAGTTCGGAATCTTAAAAATTAGTACCTAGTGTCTCTTAGTGCCATTGACCTGCATTTGCGTGGGTCTACTATCTCAGGCAGCAGACACAGGTTATAGTAATTTACCAGACGAGTTTGCATTTGGCCTTGCCAAAATTGCCACTATGTTGGATTTAAATTGACATCACAAAGATAATCGTGCATTGTCACCCAAACCGAACATCGAAACAAAATTATGTTTTGATTGCTTAAGTATATTTGCTTCAAAATTAATTTCAAGCTTTATTTACAAATAACTTTTTACAATATCTTAATAGTTATATATACATATACAACATACCACTAACTTATTACCTAATATATACATTTACTATAAATATAAATGTTTTAAAAAATTGCATCAAAAAACTCCTCCTCATCGCTGCCCACCGGGAGTGTACCCAAGAGGCTGGCAGCATTGCCACGTTGGATGGCAATGCTTACTTTTTGGCCAAAATAAAAACCAGCCCTTGCGTCACCTGAAGTGTCAGCAAGTCGCTTAGCGATATCCTTATATAAGAGATGAGCACTTGGACCCCACGGCCCGAGGGTTTCAACCCCAAACGGCTCAAAGGTATAGTTACCCACCAGGGTACTATATTTGCGCCGTTTGAGGTCCTCTGCAGCCGCAGCAGCGGAACCAGCACATCGCGCCGAGCTAGGAAGGTGAGATGGTGCAAGAGTATCGACACAGGTCGCGTCCCATACTAAAGACCTACCCATCTTCCACGGGAACAACGATATACCGTCTGGTCTCTTGCCATCGTCGCGTGCCAGACCACTGGGTTCTAATATGGCTGGAACGCCGACGGCAACAAGAGCGCGACGGATTATGTCATTGATATTCGCATGCCGTGCAAAACGGCCGGCGCTGCGGCTACATGACAAGCCGTGGTGTCCAAGGCTGCTGACAGCTTCACCACAGGGACAGCGGTGAGGAGAGCAGCACGGAGCACCCAATCGCAAGCAAATAGCTAGCCGGAAAGTGGTGTCGTCAAACAAGGTGCCTATGTTTGACGACGGAAGTGGCAGAAGCCATAAACCCGATTCCCATTCGCCCACAGCCAGAAGGCGTGCTCGCTCTGTAGAAGAAATTGACGTTTTATCAGATTATTCCGTACAGCTCTGCAGAGCGGCTCATCCCACTGTCTCTGAGAGGATGGGTTGACGGGTAGATCAAAGTACGTAGTTTAAAAAAAAAAAAAAAAATTCAAGCTTAAAAAGTCTGCCATATTTGAATGAGAGTGATCTTACATTTTTTTCGAGTTATTCAATACAAGTTCTTTCATTTGATACCCTTATTGTGGAATGCATATTAAAAACAATTGCTCCTCCATCTTGGATATTCCGCCATATTGGATTTTAAGAAGGAAGTTACATAGTGAATCATGCATTGTCATCCAAACTGAACGTGCATACAAAATTTTAGATCAATCGGTTAAAGCAGTGTTTCCCAAAGTGGGCGATAACGCCCCCTTGTGGGCGCTGCAGGTCTCAAGGGGGGCGGTAAGAGACCCAGAAAGAAAATGGGGGCGTTTTGTAGAGGCCTAGGGGGTGATTTGTAATTTTATTTAGCTAGGAGGCCTCTTAGACAACGACTGCATGAGCTCTCGACTCCCAACAACAACTTATGAACATCAACTACTATGAATTAAATATTGCTCAAACTCGGTTCTATATTTCTCTCCGCGTAGTTCATATATCTGTCCTATTTTTTTTATTGAATTTAATGAAAATATGAAGAAATTAAAATCATGTCAATGTCAATCGGTTGCTTCGTTTCGTAATTAAAGTAGACACAAACAAATAAATAAAAAGGCAACAGACACACTCTCGAAGAAGTTATAGTGGTTTTTAAATAGGTGAAAAACCGGCCAAGTGCGAGTCAGACTCGCGCACGAAGGGTTCCGTACCAGAGCAAAAATGAGCAAAAAAATCATGTTTGTTGTATGGGAGCCCCCCAAAATACTTATTTTATTCTAGTTTTCAGTTTGTTGTTATAGCGGTAACAGAAATACATCATCTACGGACAAAGGAGCGAAAACAATAGGGTCCCGTTTTACCCTTTGGGTACGGAACCCTAAAAATGGGGGCGCTAAAAAAATATTTATTCTCAAAGTGGGCAGTAGACAAAATAAGTTTGGGAACCACTGGGTTAAAGAAATATTCTTCAAAATTGAAACGTAAGATTAACCCACATATTACTTACATACCTATGATACATACATACACGCAAACCTAAATCAAACACAAAAAAATAAATATATAAAAAAAACTACACTATAAAAAAAATATACTCCCCAACGTATCAAGATGTATCGGTCGCGCTCAAAATATCCACTATTCTCGGTATCCACGGCAAAGGTCATTCACCCTACGCGATGCTACGGAGCGACACGTCCTCTCTCTGTGAAGCCGCGCGGCGGTCTGGTTTGAGTTGACTCGCGTGCAGCGTTTTATAGTAGTTTTTAAATAATTTATAAAAAAATAAAAACGAGAGATTAAATTATAATATTAAGTTTATGTTTTAAAGAAAGAGTTATATTACTATAGTAAATAATTGTTATATTAAATTAAGTAAGATAGGCAGGTGAAAAAAGCATTTGAAATTCACAATATTTGACATTGTTAAAATATTTTTTTCTGAAAGATAGGGACCTGAATTAAAAAATGTTTTCAATTAACTATATTCAGGGGGATTTTATCCATGAGTAAAAAAATTTTTATGATTAGATTTTTCACTGTTTTCACATCAATTTGAGCTTCGAAATAGACGCTGAACGGGAATTTTATAAAACATCTGTTACGTTATAGGGGATTTACGTATTTAAACTACACAAATCACATTTTTTGTTCAATTAACTATATAGACAGTGAAATTACCTTGCGTTATTAAAAATTAACATAGTTATAGGATAAGTAGTTACTGAGAAACAGTGGTTTGAAAAGTACCATTTTAGGCCAAATGGCGCGCGGCTGACGTACACGCTCTTAAGTGACAATTTTACTAGTCTTAACTGTAGACTTATAAAAATGGTTGCAAACGGTATTTCAGCACTCTGCACTCGAAAAGCTCCATTATGTTTCAGATTCCAGTATCGGTTAGAATGTAAAAGCATTTTATTTTAGTTCCATACAGGTTCATAGGTCCGGACAAATTCCATAAAGATTAAAATTTTGGAATAAAAGCCATGAAAATACCGATAGAGTTGTAAACGAAATATGTAGTGTTGGTTCAATAGTTAAGAGCTTTGTAAAACTGTTTTTCTAACGTCACTAACATTTCGCTATAACATTGCATAATGTTACTAGCCGTTTTCCCGTGGTTTCACCTATATCCCGTAGGAATTACTTCGCGTATAGGTTAAAAATATTATTATGTTACTCGGAAAGAGTGCAGCTTTCCAACAGTGAATTTTTTTTTAATCAGTCCAGTAGTTTTTGAGCTTACAAAAAAAAACAAACAAAAATATAATTTTTCCTCTTTGTAATATTACTAGCCATTTTCCTGCGGATTCATTCGGTTCCGTGGCCATACTGGGATAAAATTTTGAATATTTTACTCGCAGATAATGTAACTTTCTGATGGTAAAATAAATTTTAAAATCAGTCCAGTAGTTTTTGAGTTGTTATACATTTTTATACATTACAATCAAAGAAACAAGAATACAATATTTTATTCTTTTCGATTAGTATACACAGATGAGTTCCAAGATTTTGTATGAAAATGTCGTTTGTGCTATAAATCAAACGGTACCCAAAGCTATAAAAAAATCATACACAGGACAATTGAAATGGGGTCAGGAATTCGTGTGGGGTCGTGGCTACATGACCTACAAACCCCGTATTATCATCCCCTCCCTTACACCCCTGTACAATATCTACAGTAATTTCATTTTTGAGGGGTCCAAATGCTCATTATTGTTTTTAAAGATCTTGCAGTCTTGCAACTCTAGTGACCTAAAAAGGGTTTCAGTGTTTAGGTCAAAAGTAAGCATTGCTATCCGATGTTGCATTATGAGCTGTTTGTTAACCGACTTCAAAAAAGGAGCTTCACAGTTTGACCTGTATGTATGTAGGTATTTTGTATTTGTATGTGCATGTGTTTGTGCTCGATTATCTCAAGTTTGGCTAAATCAATTTTGATGCGGCTTTTAGCATAGTAGATAGGTATTTGTTAGACGGAGAAAGTTTTAGGTATATTATTGAAGTTAGTATTTTTTTAATATTTTTGTAATTTTTAACACTCTAAAAATGCTGTTTTCAGAGTGCTGTTGTCAATTATAAATAAATGATTTTTGAGTTTGCGTTCCACTAAACGGCTGGGCCGATTCTGCGACGATTCTTGATGCCACTTCTGATCTGCACTATATCAATGTTGCCGTTGCAATATAATGCATCCTAATGCATTTACATTGAATGGAACATACCTAAGGTCAAGAGTGTCATCTTATGATCACAGGAAATGCGATAATCTTGCGAATAAAGAGGAAAGTGTATACTTACTTATACAAGCTGTGTGCTGTGAAGTTTTGCAAATACGCATCTTGTATGTAGGTATTTAATTTTTTTTTACATAAATGCCACGATAAACTGTAGGCCCCGGCTTTCATATCTTTGGCAGTCGTCACGTTTAGTCAGAAGCCAGTAAGTCTCAAGATAACCAGTCGTATTGGGTTGCTCGGGTAACTAGATTGAGGAGGTCAAGTAGGCAGTCGCTCCATGCCAAACTCTGGTACTCAGCTCCATCTGGTTAGACTGGAAGCCGACCCTAGCATACTTGGGAAAGAGCTAGGCTGATGACCTACATTTCTGATCTCCTCAACCCAGTTAACCAGACCACCCGATACACCTTGGTAAGTTTGGTTGTCAGATTTCTGGTTCTTGACCTCTCCATTGTTGGGAAATGGCTAGGCTAATGAACAGAAGGATAGATAGACAAGGAAATGATACTATATAAAGGATTCCTTTTGCTAAGAAAGGAGGAGTTCTAAAGACAGCACTATCTATATAAGTCGTGGTGGCCTAGTGGGTAAAGAACCAACCTGAGTATGAGGGTGTCGGTTCGATTCCAGTTCAGGCAAGTATCAATGCAACTTTTCTAAGTTTGTATGTACTTTCTAAGTATATCTTGGACACTCGTGGCTGATAAAAAGGTGAAGGAAAACATCTTGAGGAAACCTGGACAATATAGTCTGAAATATCCAACCCGCATTGAGCAAGCGTGGTGATTAATGCTCAATCCTTCTCCATGTGAGAGGAAGCCTGTGCCCAGCAGTGGGACGATAAGAAGGCTGTAACAAACTATATAAGTACTAAAAAAAACACGAAATAAACCTTGTTTAATTTACGCTACACAGTTTAGTGTTCAATAGGGGAAAGTTAAGTTAAACAACGCTTTAACCGAGTTTAGGTTGAACGATTAGTTTGATTACTGATATCCGCTTCAAATGTGGTTAGTGGGTGAAATTCCGGTTTAGATTACTAAGCAAGTTTTTTTCATACTAATAAGTATGATGCTTATATATATTTGTGTTAATATTTTTAAATATGAATTTAAAGTCGGAGCGATTAGACTTTTAAGATTTTAGGGATTGGAAATCTGAAAAGGACGTCAAGTCTTACCAGATGTAACTGAGGACCAGTTTACAAGGAGCAACCGCCTATCTGACCTCCTCAACCCAGTAACCCGGTCAAAGTTGTTCCCATCCACGGATCAACCACGCCAATCGTTGCTTAACTTTATAATCGATCAATTCGCGCGGCTTTTGACTTAGCTTGGAGAAACCAGAATACCTACAACTTACTAAAAAACTGAAAACACCAACACGCATTGAGCAAGCGTGGTGATTACCGCTCAATCCTTCTCCGTGAGAGAGGAGGCCTGTGCCCAGCAGTGGGACGATAAAAAAGCTGGAGATGAAACAGGGTATACAGATGATGAATCCAGCAAAGCTTTCACGTACTAAAACAGGAATGTAACACAGATGTTTTTACGTATAAATTGCTAGAACGACGGCGACCGAATACATTTGCATATTTCCCCTATTATTAAACGTCCTGTGTTTTTAGATAGCTATGTGTTTGTGTTAGGTTATACACGCATGACTTTTTACACGTTAACAGGGAAACAATATTTTTATAGTAAACTTACGTGAAAAAATATTTAATGGCTATTTCAAGCTTTTTTTCTACTCGATTGGCATGTTCTTGGTAACACAGTCTATGTTAGAAACTAAATAAGGTATTTGTCTTTATTACCTACGCAACCACTCGGCGACGGTTTTACCTGGGTCTTATGTCACACAGGAACTACTCCGCGCAGCCAGATAAAAAGAATCATGTAGCCATCCTTGATAAATGGGACATGCGAACTAAAATATTTTTTTTAATCGGTCCAATTGTTCCTGAGATTACTGCATTTAATCAAAAAACGATATATATTAAGGCGATTAACACACGGCACCGCGCACCGCCGCGGTAGGCGGTGAAGCGGATCTCATGTCGCATTGACCTGTAATTAAATCCGTTGATGCCTAATACACGTACACCGCCTGACCGCGCGTTCGAGCGGTGCTCTTTTGTTCGAGCGCCACCGCCCTCCGCGGCGGTGCGCGGTGCTGTGTGTTAATCGCCTAAGACATCAGATGATTTACAACATAATTTACCCACGTCTGGTTATACAGATAAAATGTACGTAACTAATTTAAGACAGGTAGTGATTTACAACGTAATTTTTCCGGCTGCTAAGATTCTGGTTATGAAGAAAACATACAAGTCTAATTAAAATGAAACTATTCTCAAATTCGTGGGTTACCTTTCTATTTTTATTTTACGTTCTTTAGTGACGTCAAAAGCCAAATACGTCAGATGGATGCTATTTTGGTACAAAAATCTAAAGGAAAATATATCCTCATTAGTTTCTGGACGGAAGTCATTTGATAATAATAATTATTATTTTTCCTGATTTGAAAATAAATGATGTTCGACGTTTTTGGGTATCAATGGTTCTGTATGTTAAATACTAGCTTCTACCTGTGGTTTCAGCCGTATCACGTGTAAACCTCTGCACAAATTTTGATAAAAAATAACCTATACTTAGCGTGTACACTGATTTTTTTTTTTTTAATCAGTAATCAGTCAAATTGGAGCAGTAATTCGTGAGATTAGCGCGTTCACGCAAACAAACAAACTCAGCTTTATAATATCAGTATAACAATCTGTCACATAACCCGCAATATCGGTGGCTGATGATGCCGAAAAGTTCTCGAGTGGCGATGACTGGAACACTGGAAGACGCATCGTGGGCAGGCCCCCACTAGATGGACAGACGATGTGGCCAAGGTCGCCGGCAAGGAGTGGATGCGAGATGTTGAAGATCGAGTGAAATAGCGAACCTTGAGGGTTGCCCCTTATCCAGCAGTGGACGTCTTTCGGCTGACGACGACGAGATACTTGCTATTTTGTCAGTTCTCTCACTAATCCGATACAGTTTTCGAAGTCCTGGTTCCTGTCAAACGATATTTTAATGGCACTGTATGAAGTAGGTAATGGTATGACAAAGAATATCCTTTGACAAAATTGAAATCCTTTGACATGTCGTTCCGGTATGCGTAGGCCATTTTACCTCTAGCATATTGGGATATTGGCGCCAAGCTTTTCAATAAATCCGGCAGTTTTTTTTACGTGCGCTGCGAGCTTTACATTTATTTTTTCAAAAGTGCAATATATCGGAAGTACACACGCTGTCCTGAAAGCAGCGCATATCAACTAGGCACACTGTCTGTTTGTCTATTGCAAGTATTAAAGGTTGCATCGAAATTAAACCTTTTGAAAGCTAAACTGTTTTTATTGGGTTATCGGCAAAGAACTGAAAATGATTGGATTCATGTGCCTTTTACAGGATACTGTCAGTCAATATAGAGGTAATGTCCAAAGAGGCAACTTTTATGGGACCCAAAAATATCAAACGTTATTAAACTTTTTGCGTACAGCAAAACCATTACTTTTGCAGTAAATGAGCTAACATCTGAAAGTCTAAGGGAAATACGTTTTTAATCCCATTTTCTGCAATGAAGTCGACGGTCAAGCGGCTACACACATGCGACTCCTCCTCGACAGCCGGAGGATCTTCGTCAAGCATTTCCGACGTTTAGGAGGAAACCCTGGTGCTGCGACAAGTGATCGCACACCTGGCGATTTTCTGGCACGATCTTATGGTGGCACAGAGGGAACGACTGTCGTAGCCCCAAACAGGGCTCAGTAGTGGAGATACATAAGTCCCCTTTTTGGGGAGCAGTTAGGGAGGGTCCTCACCGGACACGGCTATTTCGCAATAAGAAAGGAAATGGATGACGCAACGTAATGGGATGCCGTCACCTTATTCTGCGAAGCAGCCCTGCTAGAGAACAGCTCTCATCCCAGCCATTGCGGTGGACGTGGATAACAAACGGGCGTGGATTTTAGTCAGTAAGAGTCTGACACTCCCTCACACTGCTCTCACGGCGGGTGGATTCATTTGATGATTTCTCATATAAAAAGGCCAAATTGCCACGACACATGCATTTATCCCATATAAAGAAACCGAAGAAAATAGTCAAAAATTGTACTTTGTTGTGGAACCCCAACAGTAGCCTTCGTATGAATTTACCCGGATGCTGCTAAAGATAGAAGTAGGGAAACACATACCTACTTAATATATTATCCTAGAATATTATGTTTGTGTAGAAAACCAAATATTTTGGTTAATATAAACGGTTCTAGAAAATTGTTTTTTTTTTTTTTGGGAATTGGCTGCTAAAATAACCTGTTACTGTTAAATATAATTAATTACCATTATTGCACTCTAAAGGTTAATGTTCTAATACGAAAAGCTTAACATCATTATCAGCATTCATTTCAAAAAGGAATACATAGATTTCCAAGTTTCGAACACGACAGTAAATAATATACCTAACTTAATGTCGTATTTTTATTTCGAAGTGCTAGTAATACGGATTTTTTCTACAGCTCGACAAGATAAAACGATAATTGTGACATCTCAATTCTACGTTGATTCTAGAAAGAGATGATTACCCTTACAATAATTTAACCTAAAAACATTAAAGTAACTCCGCAATGAATCAAAAACTTTCCAATTTATTGAAATTGTAAGAAGTCAGATATAATTTGTATTAGGGTTAAAGAACTGGAATTTTGTTCATAATCCGAGGAAAGTATTGTAAAACATGATAAGAATAGCCGTATTATGTAAATAGCAATAACGAGGATTTAGAACCTCCCCTGAAGATGTGAATTTTTTTATTTATTTGTGAAAATTTGTGACAGCCATACCTACAAACTCAATTTCACATTGCAAAACCGTGCATCTTTGTAAATCCTTCTATTCTCATAATCTACCATCGCAGCATCATAATTTCAATTAACCGGAATTGTATCCAATAAAATATGTACAAGCAACCTAGTTTACCCCTACACGTCTTTCAAATAACATGACATGAAACAATCACAAAGATGCTTGGAACTCCTGTTATGTCTAGCCCGATAACATCAAGCTGTGACTTCACATCTATGTAGGACGTTCTTGCTAAACTCATAATCAATACTCAATAACTTTATTGCATCCCTTAATGTATACAAAGCTGGTCGGTAAGATTGAAGTGAAACTATTATGGACCCTGTCGGGCACAGCGAGTTAGTTTTTAGAGGAAAGGAGGAAGAGCGCTTTTTAAAACATAATAAATTGAAATAGGGAAGTCAATCTGATATTTAGATATTTAAATAAATATTATCTATGTGTATATTTATGTTATTTATTAATTTAATTTTAATATATTTAATTCTCATTAATAGATATATTCTATATTTTATATTAATTGTTATTATTTGTTTAATATATTTATTTATATATTCGCTGTAAATTTAATTTAAATATATCGAAAATATTGCACGCTAAGTAATTTAAATAAAAATATGAAAGCACTGCTTATAATTTAATGTAATTATTCCTGTTTACACGTCAGAGGTCCATATCATGCAACAAAACAAACCATCTGACTAACCCTTTTCCTTCTCTGTAGGGGTGATTTGCAGCCGAACTGGGTGTAACTGTACAAGTTACAAGAGCGAAGGTCTATCTGACCTCCTCAACTCAGTTACCCGGGCAACCCAATACCGTTAGAATTTCTGGGTACTACCAGTAACGACTCCCAAAGATGTTCCAACAACGTTTATCGCGCCTTCAGTAACGCATAACACCCGCAGCCCTAAAAAACCTTAAAAAAATGTATCAACGCAATAACTCTCACGATGTTCCGAGACGCCATAGAGTTTGCCAACTATACCTCACTGGTATTGATTAATAGTTATCCTAATTAAGACGATGTAGTTGCCGCTCGTAGAGACTCTGTATTAGATTGAACAGAACGGTCCCATGAATGTTTCAAAATTGATTTTGCATGCTGGTAGTATGGCCGGAATTCAATTATATTCGAGTTCTTTAGATGTGTGTGAGCCTAAAATCTACATGAAAATATATAATTATAATGTCATTTACTAACTTCAGAAGGTGATCGACTGTTCTTATTTGACGTGCTTGATTACAGCAGTGCGAAATGGGTGTTAATCGCAACTACATACTAAACTAAAAAATACTAAAAATACTAAAATAAAATACTAAACAAAACTACCTACATACGCATATTACTTAGTTTTAATATCGCAGTAATTTATTTATTAGATACTTTTTGCACTTTAAACGAAGGCGGACTTAATAACACACATATTATGCACACATAAATATATTGCATACCAACATATTACATACATGCATACCAAGACAGATAGAGAAAAAAAAAACCTGACACAAAAACTACTTCACCGTAATGTTAAGAATTTTTAATTCATTTTTAGCCGTCTTAAGAGACAATAACACTCAAAAATAGCAAATTTGGCAATTTAATATTATTCACGAACGTATTATTTAGTTCACCCGTGTCATCTAGATGGCGTTGTACAATCACTAGCAGTAGTTTCCTGCATCGCGGTATGGTTACGTTACAAGAGCTTAACTAGTCTACGAACGAAGAGTGCCTTATCATTAGGAAAAAATTAAGCTATCCCATTGTAAATTTTTGAAAAGGCCTTGACTTTTTTAAGGCCTTATAAAACTGAAAAAAAAATGCTGTAAAGCAGTATTTGCCTAAACTGCACTGAATAAGATTTCATGTAGTGAAGGATTTCAATATTTTTATAGACTGTATCTAGTTTTTTCACAAAAACTATGCTTAACTGTAGTATTGAGAATTACGAGTGTGTATTTGCAAATGTTATGAAGCTTCAACAGAAACAACTCATGCGCTGAAAAATGTATGCTGCATTCTTCTGCAACTTGAAAAAGCTAGAAATTTAATATATAAGTACTTCATGCATAGAAAGATTTCAATTATTTAAAGGAATTTAACTTGTTTTGCATTTAATTATCTCTTTATAACTCTAAATTGAATAAAAATTAAGTTTTTTTAAATCGTATGTAGCTTTACTAGAAATAAAAAAGCCATGTTGATTAATATTACAAAAAAATGCCCACAAAGTTCTTGATAAATAAAATCACAATACATTTAGTTCATTTATGTAAGTATCATGAGCTTATCATAAATAGATTCACGTCTTAATTTCGATAGAAAATAATCCTAACTCTATTAAAACATTTTTATCTATGCAAATAATACAAAAGCACCCTTAGCGCGGATATTTCAGGACTCAGTCTGCCATCTATCGACGCCGTCAGTAAAAAATGATGTTTTGGCTCACGTATGTGACAGGTTTAGTCAGAAATTTCTAAAATCTCAACGTTTATAGTTGCTGCCTGATCTTAAAATTATATTTCAACCTGAACAGGTATCTGCTTCTCATTTTAATGCAGGATAAGTAAAAAAATACTGGAACTGCAGAGCCTTCATATGAATGTGAAGTATAAAACGAAACGCTATGTTAACTTTCACATTATCTCTTTTTAAAATTTCGACTGCATGACTTATTTTTAATTTGGCATCATAAATATTTATTACTTACGAATATCAATAATTGGCTTAATCAAAATAATTTTAACCTAATACGCAGTTATCAACTAATGACTCGTTACACAAAGGTCATTACGAGTAAATAACCATTTTTTATTATATGTAATGTTAATAAAAAATATATCTTTACAACATATAACACATATCTTTTTATTAAAAAAAAACACTCAAACAATAGCTTATTTGGCAATTAAATATTCACGTACCAACATCTCTACGAAGTATTTAGTTCGCCTGTGTCCTCTAGATGGCGTTGTACAATCACTAGCGTTTCCTGCATCGCGGTATGGTTTCGTTACAAGACCTTAAATATATAGTCTGAAGCTTCAAATGATGAGTACAATGCTACTTTAGATTAAGCTCTCTCTCGTGCTAAAATCATTAATGCATATTCTGAATTTTTGAACAGGCCTATGTTGACCTCCAACAACATAGGCCTTATAAACTGATTAAAAACAAAAAACCGGCCAAGTGCGAGTCAGACTCGCGCACGAAGTGTTCCGTACCAGAGCCGTAATCACGTTTGTTGTATGGGAGTCCACAAAATATTTATTTTATTCTAGTTTTCAGTATTTGTTGTTATAGCGGCAACAACAATACATCATGTGTGAAAATTTCAACTCTCTAACTATCACGGTTCATGAGATACAGCCTGGTGACAGACGGATGGACGGACGGACAGAGGAGCGAAAACAATAGGGTCCCATTTTTCCCTTTGGGTACGGAACCCTAAAAATGCTGAAAAGCCGAAGTCTTTGCTTTAATGGCAATGAACAACATGTTTCCTGAAATAACACAACCAAGTTATTATCATACAAAGAATATTTTCAGAAACTTTACAGGAATCTGTAAGTACGAGTACGTATTTAAAAAATAGTTACTCTTCAGGATAAATAAAACAGAATACATATTTAAGTGTTATCATAGGTACATAAAACATGTAAGGCTTATCATGAGAACAGTTTCACGATTTAATTTCGATATAAAATATCGTAATCCTAACTGTATTATATTTTTTTATCTCAAATTGATAGTTTTTTCAAACAATACAAAAGCCCCTTATCACGCAGAATTCAGGACAGAATCTGCCATCTATAAACGCCAATGTTCATTTCATTTTGTAAGTTTGTTGCAATTCTGTTAACTTAAGTCAGCGCCATCTAGCGAAACATAACAACTCGCTCTGACGCAAGTGCGCGTCGTTGCTCACTAAAATAAAGTAGGCGCAGGGACACTACTTGTAACTTCTCATAGATGGCGTTGTCTTAAAAAATGATGTCTGATTTTGATTTACGTGGAAGGTTTGTATAGTGAGTAATTTCTATTTCTTAAAATTCACAACACAGGCATTTTCTTCTATTTAAAAAGCACAGCAGGCAGAGCCTTCATATCTACCTACATGAACTTTAACTGTCATGTTACCTCTTTGCTTTCGACTGCATAAATTACTTTCATTAATATAAAATAATTGCAAACTTAACTATATGAGGTAGAGGAAGACGGTTGTCATCCTTTCACGGAAATGATTGCCTAGAATTTTTCAATTATATTCAGGATAAAGAAAGATTTATGTTTCTTTTTTACTCACCAAGAATAGGCTAACTTTAATGAATAGGCATAATGATTTTGCGAACCTAATACGCGGTTATCAACTACATAGGTACTGACTCATCAGACGAAGCTCATTCCGTGTAAGTAACATTTTTAAAATTAAATACAAAGTCAAGGAAAATATATCTGAAACAAAATATACATCTTTTATAAATTATAACAATGAAACAATAGCCATTTTGGTAATTTCGTTTTAATTGCTAGATTTTATTTATGTAACACTAGATGGCGCTGTTCAATCACTAGCGTTTTCTGCATCGCGGTATGGTTACGTTACAAGAGCTTAACTATATAGTCTCCGAACTACGAATGACTTAACGGGTTTTTCACAAGTATTTCTATTGGGATGGAAATTTTTGGACGGCTTTTTATTAAAGGCCTTATAAAACTGAAAAATAATAAATGCTGTGAAGCAGTATTCCTTGCCTAAACTGCACAGAATAAGATTTCACGTAGAGAAGGATATTTGTAATTTTTCAATACTTGTTCAGAGCAACATTCACCTTTGATAGAAAACGCCAACTATGAACTACAGTATGTACATGCGGTGCTTTTCCGAAAGCAACATCTTCCGATACACATGCACTACAGGTTTTCCCGACCCGGCTGTCGTCTTGAAGTTCTGCAGATACAATTTTAGTCCTTTTAGCATCAGATGATTTCGAAAAAAACAGTACCGAATAATGTGAATGGTTCTCTATTTCCTTATAACACCACTGTAACGTCTGTTTGCGGACAAGTTTTCCTTGGTGTTTTCCTCGGTTTTCAGTTGTCCTCAAACCTTAACTCTTTTAGTGCCATTAACAAGGCATCTTAAATAATATTTTTTTACCATGTCCTTATTACAGTTCAAGTGGTATGTGTTGTGTTATTGTGGAGTTTAAATAAAACATTTATAAAGAAGCAGCCATTGTGTTTATTCTATCCACAGAGAGAGAGAGTACATCTGTGAGTTACAGGTTACATATGATGCACAGATTATCTAACATTTATAGTTATCGGCACGGATATTGAGCCCTGACCTTCACCTGCGCAGAAGCGATTTATTGGTTTATTGCCTTATGTGTACAGTGCGCAAAGCGATCCCCACTCTTCCGCCGAGAGCTCAATATCCGTGCTGATAACTATATAACAGTATGAACGAATCCACATGATGAAACTTTATTTTAAAAGCCTAAAACATTTTCCTTAGCAGAATTTTTGTTTTAGTCATATTGATTGTACTAAAATGAAAAATTTCTCATAAATATAAAAAATTCTCATAAAAATGAGTTCTCATAAATATTTTACTCACTTTATAAAAAGTGTGTCGACTATTTCTATCTTTCGTTTTTTCTTCTTAACTCGGCTTTTACTGTCTTTAATTAGCTGACCAGCCAAGTATCGGCTACAAAAGTTAGTGTTCAGTTCCCGTAAAGCGTTAAATCTAAAGTATTAAAGAAAGTAAATATTTTTTGTCCTTAATTTAAAGAACACAATTTAATGTTTATTTTAATAATAATTTTCATCACATTTTATACCGTGCTTAAGCTCACGTTAGTACCACAACTATTTATTTATCATGGGGTATCATATATTATGGGGTGTCTTTAATTATGTGGCCACGACTGTATATGTGATATGATATTTGTACCAACACATTTCATATATGTATACTAAGACAGATAGAAAAAAACCTATCACAAAAACTACTTTACCGTAATGTTAAGAATTTAAATTCATTTTTAGCCGTTTAAGAGACAATAACACTATAAAATGGTCAATTTAATATTATTCACGAACGTACTATTTAGTTCACCCGTGTCATCTAGATGGCGTTGTACAATCACTAGCGTTTCCTGCATCGCGGTATGGTTACGTTACAAGAGCTTAACTAGTCTCCGAACGAAGAGTGTAAAGAACGAAGAATTAGAAGAAAATCAACTTATCCTACTGTAAATTTTTGAAAGGGCCTTGACTTCAAAGGCCTTATAAAACTGAAAAACTACAAATGCTGTGAAGCAGTATTCCTTGCCTACACTGCACAGAATAAGATGTCGTGTAGAGAAGGATTTAAATATTTGTAACTTTTTCACAAAAACTATGCTTAACAGTAGTATCGAGAATTAGGAGTGTGTAATTGCAAATGTTATGAAGCTTCAAGAGATTGTGCATTCTCCTGCAATTCTAAAAAGCTCATTTAAAAAAATATTTTCATTTATACTGATAGTATTTATTTCTTTAAGATACTTATAACACGGGTTAATTAACAATTATGGTTGTTAAGTTTTTAAGCCTTACAGACTTTTTCAGGCGGTGTAATCTATACTTAATATTATAAAGCTGAAGAGTTTCTTTGTTTGTTTGTTTGAACGAGCTAATCTCAGGAACTACTGGTCCGATTTGAAAAATTCTTTCAGTGTTAGATAGCCCATTTATCGAGGAAGGCTATAATAGGCTACATAATAGGTTATATATTATCACGCTAAGACCAAAAGGAGCGGAGCACCAATGAAGAATGTTTTAAAATCGGGGGATATTTTCCTATTGAGAGAGCTTACGCTGCGTGCGCTGCGTAAACGGTTAAAGTTTCGCAAAAATCATGCATGTCGGAATTGTTCCCCTTTAAAAGTTCTAAAAAAAAGTCTGCGACAGCATATATCTATGTTTTAAGGAAAGCTCACTATAACCTTAGTCAGCGTTAGCCCAAAGTAACTATTCCACGCGGACGAAGTCGCGGGCGGTAGCTAGTATAACATATAATCAATAAAACGGCTTATAATACCTATGCATATTACAATTTACATTTACCTAGTTAAATTAAATGCTTACTATATAGTTTTGTGGTAACTTATAACAAAAACGATGATTGACTGTAATTTCAAGAATTTTAAGTGCATATTACCAAATACCTAATATAAGAAATTACATTTCTGAATAACGTCATCAGCCGTCTTACAAGACAATAACACTCAAACAATAGCTGATTTCTCTATTTAATATTCACGTATTAACATCTCTACGAAGTATTTAGTTCGCCCGTGTCCTCTAGATGGCGCTGCACAATCACTAGCGTTTCCTGCATCGCGGTATGGTTACGTTACAAGAGCTTAACTATATAGTCTCCGAACTACGAATGCCTTACAGGTACTTTTCATTAATTTATCCTTCTAAAAATTTTTGAAAGGGTCTTGACTGTAAAGGCCTTATAATACTGAAAAACAACAGATACCATAGTGGTGGCATTCGGATGTGGACACAAACTTTCTAAAACCCCCATATCTGGTAAATTATTATCATTCCGACTAACGCAGGTGATAATTTTATTAAGTCTTTCTACCTAATATTTATTGCATAACGACCATGCAAACATAGGTGCAATAGGTAGTTATCCACTGTTGTTAATTTTTGCAATCTCATAGAGCCCGAAACTCGAAACTATTAACACAAAGTAACCAGGGGCCCGATTCTCCTAAGTTAATAATGTCAAAATCGAATAGAAATCGAATCGCAATATGATCGTAATAGCAGTTTTTACCATATCGGGCATTCTGCTACTAATAAAAGACCAATCGTATTCGATTGACATTTGATTGGTGTGCGATTGGTCTGCTGTTTTGGTGATTTTGGTCTATACGGTAGTTTGCTGTACAATCATATTGCAATTGTAAATCATTTGCAGATAAAATGATTCATTATTGAATGATAGAAAAGGATAAAAACGTTTATTTCAAAGAAAAAATAGCGGAATGCCACATACGCTTCAATCGTAATCGAGTCGGGATTGGAACTCAGTCGAACGTGAATCGTATGTCGCTTAAGTAAAATTAGGAGAATCGGGCCCCAGGGTAATTTCATCATCTGCCTAGTCTTTCCCTAACTACGTTGGGGTCCGCTGAGTACCAGTGTTTGACAAGGAGCGACTGCCTAACTGAGTATTATCATGACGATGATGTCCTCCTAGCCGATTATCAGCTAAGGCGGCTGTTCTCATGTAAGGCGATCAGCCAACTGCGCAGAACATATTATAGTGCACAAGCATTAGCGCAGACACAGGTGCACTCACTATTCCTTCACTCTCATAGCCCGATGGGACGGCAATTTTTATTATACCATTATCATATTACAGTTATGTCATCATATACAGTTATAATTTGTAATTGTGGCAATTTAATAATAATAACGAAACATTTCTTGAAATAATTCAACAAGGTTTTTATCATACGAAGAATATTTTCAAAAACTTTGCAGGAATCTATTTAGTTTTCCACAGAAACTATGCTTGACTGTAATAAGTATCAATAAGTTCGAGAAAATAGTTTTACAGACCTTAATCAAAATGTTATTAATGTTCAAGATTAATAAAAACACAACTTATTTAAGTGTCACGGACTTATCATCAATAGTTTTACGTCCTAATTTCAATATAGAGGTAAAATAATCCTAACTCTTATAACATTTTTATTTATGCAAACAATACAAAAGCTTCCTTAGCACAGTTAATTCAGGATTCAATCTGCTATCTATCAATGCCAATGGTCGTTTCATTTTGCAACAGGCCTGTTACAATTCTTTGAAACTTAAGTCAGCGCCATCTAGCGAAGCATAACAACTCGCTCTGACGCAAGTGCGTGTCGTTGCTCACTAAAATAATGTAGGCGCAGAGACACTACTAAGACTTGTAACTTATAAAGTGCTCGCTGCCGGCCGCTGCCATTCCGGTGTGACTCGGGCCTTAGTGTTGTGACCATTGGCATCGGCTGCTACTTTCTCTCAGCGCCGTCTAGTGAGAGATAGCGAAGCTTATAGACCCCAGACTACGTAACTTTGCTCGCATAAATAAAGTAGGTGTAGTGACACTTTTTGAAAATAGTTCACCAAACTCTTCATAGATGGCAGTTCCTTTAATCCTACTTATATTATAAATGTGAAAGTTTGTGACAATGTATGGATGTATGTTTGTTATTCAATCACGCAAAAACGGCTGGACCGATTTGATTGAAATTTGGTATGTAGATAGGTGATACTCTGAATTAACACATAGGCTACATTTTATCAACATTCCACGCGGGCGAAGCCGCTGGCGGAAGCTAGTAATAAAATAAATGCATGTTATTCTTAAGATGTTAGTCGATGCGGTATTTAACCTTTAATGCATCTAATGAAGCACAATTAAATAAATATTATATTAAACTGTTTAAGTGCTAAATCGTCATCAGACTTTTTATACTGTTCTGATACAAAGATGGAATAATCACTAGGCTCGCTGAAGGTAGATAGGCGATCAGACTTTCAGTCTAGATTTCTCAAGATGTTTTCCTTAATATTTGCTTAGTCATTGGTGTCCAAGAGACATAGACAGTTCGTATATTTTGGTACCTAACGTAGAAAAGTTACAGTGGTATGCCTCATCTGGAATCGAACCTGCGTATTCGTACTTACTGCTTTATTTATCACTAGCTTTCACCCGCGGTTTCACCCGCGTCCCGTAGCCGGATGGTAACAAAAATCTAACTACCTATCCTAAAACCTTCTCCCGGGTCTAAGTTACCTCCCCTCTAATTTTCAGCCAAATCGGTCAAGCCGTTTTCATGTTATGTCGTGACAACGAAAAGCGAGTTTCATTTTATATACATATATAGATATATAGATTAGGTCAACACAGTACCTTTTTACTTTATTGTCATATATGTTATGCTTGCTGTTTACATAAAACCAATAGACACATTTAAATAAGCGTGTTAAAAAGAACAAAGTTATTTTTCTCTAACTCATGCATTTTCTTATCTTTCTTATCGTTACACTTTTGTTTCTTTGTCAGTACTTTGATATTTTTATTTTCTGTAGGTACTTCTTACTGTGATGAACATAATTTTTGAATATTTTACTAAGAGACTACTCTCCTCCGTGACTAATACTAAGACTTAGAGTACCCGCACACACTACCTTTTAGCCTACTGATAGTTTGTTTGGGCTCATAAATAGAAGGACGCTCAATACAAAGATTAGGTATTTGACCGGTATCAGATCGACTGAAAACTCAATTGGAATAAAGATTTTCTTTAAAAAAAAAATGCCAACCATCGGGTCAACTGTCGGCTGACTGCCTAGTCTGACTGACTGAGATTACCTCGTTGATCGAGTCTCGATTTTAAAATTCAGCAACAGTTGATTTCTTTTTCAGAAGTACCTAAATCTTTTCTTCACATAGAACTTTACTGTAAAAAGCCTAGTTTTACTGTAAAGACATATTTTTTCAGCGAAACCCAAAATATAATATACTAGCTTCAGCTCGCGGCTTCGCCCGCGTGGTGTATTTATAAAAAGTAGCCTGTGTGTTAATCCAGGGTATCACCTATCTACATACCAAATTTAAACCAAATCAGTCTAGCCGTTTTTGGGTGAAAGAATAACAAGCATACATTCTCACAAACTTTCAAATTTATAAAATTAGTAACATTCTCATTATAATAAGTTTTTAATTCATAAAGCAAGTTTTTTTTGGTGATTTAATTTGAAGAACCCTGCATTGATAGATGTCTGTATATTGCCTGAAGGCTAATCGGGGTGGTACATTGGTACTTTACGAGTAGAAGATGTTTAATTTGTACAAATCTACGTTCAGTAACTATACTATATTTATGGAATACTGAAATCGAGGTTGGGCGATGGAAGGAATAGCGAAAGGAATGAGGTAAGCTGTGATATTTTCTTTTTGTTTTTATCTTTTTTTTTTGTTTCAGGTATGTAGTTTTTTTTTTTGTTACTTTATTTTTTTTTGTCAAGTTATTTTGAGCGTAAGTTTTTATGATACATTACCTTGATAAATTATTTACTTATGGAATTTACGCTTGCTACAGTATCTTAAATTATTTTGACGGCTAGTTTTTTTTTGTTTACAATACTACAATAAACTATTATGTTATGTTATACTTACATATATGCTTTGAAAGTACAAAGTCTGAATAAAAAAAAATACTCATGAGGTAAGACTATCTCGGAGTCAAACAGAGGAAGTTTAATATAACAAGGCAAAAAGCAGTTTATTCTGTACGAAGTCTAATGTCAGTCATAATCCTTAATAATTCATATAAATTCTCAGTAGACTAAACTGTACCCAAATGAATTAAGATTTTCTCGGAATGCACTAAACAAGTACTCCTAAAGTTTACTTTACTAAAACTGGACGTGATTGAGTAATCGACATTATACAATAAACGAGCAATCAATATAGTCCACATCTATTGCTATATGACAGTCTGAACAACTAACTAACAAGTCGATAACTTTGAATCAACAGTTCCCAACTACTATTACAACATTAAATAATTCATAGAATAAAAAACTCGACGAGGCAACTCCACGCATCCCTCGCGGAATACTAAAACATAAATGATAGAAGATGCGCCAAACATCTATATTGAAAAATTCTTCGTTGTCCGATCATTGGAAAAGTTCGATATAAGACCCCGTCCCTGTTTAAAACAAGACTTTGCTTTTCTTGTACAATTCTACTTTTCGAATACTTAATGTAGACATACCCCTTTTCATCTTTACCGAGAAGTTTTGGGCTCTTTTAAGATTCGTCCAGTGGAAATGATGCTCTGTTGGGAGTTGGTAGGATAGGCCGCGAGCAGGCCTGCGTGAGACCAGGTAAATTGAACGACTACAATAGGACGGGTTGAACGATTTCATTTTAAATTCTCGACGAAAAATGTTAATTTGAACTCAAGTATTCTATTGATATGGTGAAGTGGAGTGAACTGATTGTCCTGCCATTCAACTGATTAAGTAAGCAAAATACAACTGTCGTTATATTAAACTCGAATTAAAAACTAAAGTCTCCTTAACGGCCCGCGCCCAGCGATAAGACAATAATATATGTAGGCGGACCGTCCATTGTCGCATTTGGCGTAGCGTAACAAATTGCGAACAATATTTCAAGGCTTAGTTGTTAGTGAAACTTAATCGCCTCTCGCAGGACACTCTCAAATTAAGTTTAATCGCACCAAGTGAGGGGGTCAGTTAAAAAAGAGGCCCCCTAATCAGGTCCGCGCGAGCACGCGTTAGGTACGCACTTACATAATGAAAGGGGGAAGCGAGGGGGTTAGAGGGGGCGCTGGGGGCCGTCATCTGCGTACACCCTGTCCGGCCGCCCACGATCGATACCTATACGTGTGGACTTTATGTAAAAAGCCTCCTGCACACCCGGAGGACGCCGACCATAAGTGTCGAGGAACGAGTCGCCCCTAGGGAGAAGGCACGAAATATCTTCAATTTTCGAGAGAAAATTTTCCAATGCGGGGGCGAGAGCCCGCGGCGGAAGGGCTGCGTGGCTCGCTCCGGACGCCTGTGTCCGAAAAATGCTCGAACCTTAATTGAATTTACAGATTTGCCTTTCGGAACGCACACCCGCACCGCGCTGTTTATTGCGGCGCTCGTTACCACGGTTTACGATGCCTCGATCACTTTTTACTTATTTACAAACTTTTTTACTTGTTTAAACATGAATATTTTTAACAATGATCATATTAGTGTGTCAAATAACGGTCATTAAGTACGCGTTTGGATACGTCACAAGCATAATTTCTCGGTTACGAGGAATAAAAAGTTTGTTATAACCGTCTGAGTCGCCGGTCCTTAAGGGAGTCATTTGCTTCGTCTTGTGACTGACACGGATCAGGCTTTTATTGCTAATGAAAATAATTTAATAGAACCTTTCATATTTAACGAGTCGTATAAACTTAACGTATAAGTTTTATAAGACAAAATAATGATGCATAGTGAAGTTAGGCCATACCTTTTTTTAGCCACAAAAAAAAAATATTGATAATTGACATTTAATTTCACTACAGGAACACTAGCTGTTTGTAATAATTTTGATATCTAGCTAGAACTTTTATCAAAAAACCCTACCTACACTTCCTCAAAAAACTAAGAACAATACAATAAACGATAAAGCTAGAAGGTCTTGAAAATTAAAATGGAAAAGAGAAACAATATTTTGTTAAGTTTTACGATCGCCGTTCTCGGAGGGTAGGGGCGAAAAAAAGGCTGTAGTGATATCCTTGTCGGCCCACTTATTAGTGGCCCTTGGGCCTTTCTCATTTAGTGACGTCACGGTGTCACTCCATTCAACGCTTAGGTAAACAGATAAAGGCAGTTTTTTCAAGTTCAACTAGTCATCGTCTATCAATAACTTTTCTGTGTAAAAAATAGACATTTTGAGTTATGAGTAAGCGCATACTAAAAACTTTTAGTCGGCCTATAGTTGGTTCGGGTTCATAAATCTGTATAAAGATGAATGGAAATTGAAATCACGACTAAAAAAAAAAAAACTAAAAAAAGTACCTTTATAAAACTGTATCCACACGAAATATCTCCTTTTCTTCGTAAACTGGTAATAAATGGACAAACTTCCTACTTTCTACATATCTATACTTTCAGTTTTTTCAGGTTTATGTCGTTATTGAAGAAGTTAGGACGAAAAAATCAATCACGCCCACACGTCCAAACGGATTGTATCAAAAGTAAAAAGTTACCTAAAGGATACTTATTATATGATATTTTTATCAGGTATTTAAATATTTTCCGTCCTAAGAAAGTAAAAAAAATGATAATAACATTAATTGTTTTGTATCTCGTTATTAATTTACTATTCAAATTGGAAAACTATAAAAAGCTTTTTAAAGAAAAAAAAAAAACAGATTTTGTAAAAAAATGGAAATGCACATCAAAATATATACTTACCTACTAGGGTATTTATTATTCACATTTAATTTAAGAGATAAATATTAAAAACCAGAAAACAATCCAAAAAAAATAATAGGTCAAACTACATTGGAAAGTGTGAAATGTTAATACTCTCTAGTATAATTTGATCTGCGAGAAATCTGATAGAAACTTATATTATCTCACAATGAATGAATGTAGGTTTTACTTAAAGCCAAGTTTATTTGAATTAGTACTGTACGTCGGTTCTATAAAATTCAGACAACAACTCGCATTTCACTTCGCTATTCACTCTCACTTTGCATTCGGTTCAAAACGTTCTAAAAGTCATCTCATACTTTATCTTTCAAAATCTCGAGTTTAATTTAGTTCAACTCGCAAACACGCTCGCAAGAGTAGCGCTAGTGTAGTAACTCACGGCGGATTCAGATGCGAAGTTTAGAGTGAAGTGTTATAGAATCACACTGCTGAAATCAACACGTTCTAGAATATAAACTTATGCTAAATGTGTGTTCACAAAAAAACTCATTTTCCGAGCCTTTTCCCAACTATGTTGGGGTCGCCACACCACACCAATTTAAACACTATTATTTTAGCTTCATACATTTGGAAGTGTAAATATCTGTGTAAAATTGAACGTAATATTTTTTTGCGACAGTGACAAAAAATATTATTTAGTAGTAATAAATATTATATAATTTAAGGCACCTAAAACACGAAGAAACTCGTCATTTTACTACGGGTGACCACCCATCCACGGAGCGACCAAGCGTAGCTTAACCCTATTAAAATCGATTACACCTCGCGGCTGCTACGACGTAGCGCGTAGCGCGTAGACCCGAGCAGGTCCGATAATGAAGTCAGTAAGAAAAAAAATGAAAAATCCGACAAACGTGTCATGGTATGGCAAGTGATTATATTACACACGCTGAAATAAGAAGACTAAAATAACAAGGGAATTATTATGACGTCTAACAGAGAAGAATGGAATCATCATCATCTGCTTAGCCTTTTTCCCATCTATGTTACATCAAACATATAGGTACATTTGCTAAACATAGCTCTATTTCTGGCGTAGTTTTTAGTTGTGTGCGATCCTACTAATACTATAAATGTGATAGTTTGTGAGAATTTATGGATACATTTTTGTTATTCTTCACGCAAAAACTGCTGGACCGATTTAGTTGAAATTTGATATGTAGACAAGTGATACCCTGGATTAACATAGTAGCATATGTCTACTTTTTATCAACACACTAGTTATGCAAAATCTGTGACGCCTATGACTTGCACGCAGAGTCACCAGTCAATGCAACTGAATGCATGAATGTACTGAAATCGAAAGTACTACACGAGGTTCGTAACGTTGGGTTTGTAGTATCCTCCCCCTCTTTGGGGGAATGGGGAGTTGCACTTCCCATTGAATGCAATGTTGAAGGTCTGTGAACTTTCCAATGTCAGACATGTATGAATCATTAGTACTTTATTAACGTTATGGAGATGTAAAATGTAAATATGTTTTTAAATATTTTAGGTATGAATGTGGTGGTCGTGATGGCAAAAGGATTGAAGCCTCTCAAGTACGCCGCGTGTACTGGTTCAATTCCAGGTCAGGTAAAGATCAATGTAACTTTTCTCAGTTTTAAGTAATGTCTACGGCACCAATGACTGAGAAAGTGTGAAGAGAAACATCTTAAGGAAAATTGAACTTTAAAGTCTATAATCACTAATTAGCTTTGAGCTAGCATAATTTTTAGCGTTCATTCCTTCTTTGCATGAGAAGAGGCCTTTACTCTGCTGTGGGACAGTATAAACGCTGATGAATAAATTGATACTAATACATTGTGATTTTGTGGGAAACAGAGGAGTAATGCAATCCCTCACTTTCAGAATGTGAGCAAACCCTAAATATTAGTTGATAAAAATTATAAAGAACATAATTATTTTATCTTTTCGTACACATTTCAATCCCTATACTTTCTCTTGCGTCAACACTATGTGAAATTCTTTGAGAAAGTAGCGGGAAAATAACTCGAAATCAACATAAAATCAATGACCACCAGTTAAACAACGTCCGATGCAGAATTTTGGGGGGTAGTTTTACTTACAAGCGGACCCCTCTAATATCAACCCTTTAGAAGTAAATATGTTAATGAGATATACTGACTATGATTTTTATCGATACCAAGACTTTAATTTTTAGTCTATAATAATAATTAAAACAGTTTTTTGTTTACTTGTGTGAAAAAAAAAATCTGTGTTGGAAAGTTACACTACACCATAGGTAACATGGCTGTATTTTTTCCAGTTATGGGAAGTCGTTTCCTCGGGACCCGGGTGAAACCACGGTAAAAAGACAGTACTTCCTAAACGTATTTTTCGTTTATTTTGTTATTATTATTTCAGATTCATATAAAAAGTCGTCGTGGCCTGGTGGGTTAAGAACCAACCTCTCAAGTATGAGGGCGCGGGTTCGATTCCAGGTCAGGCAAGTACCAATGCAACTTTTCTAAGTTTGTATGTACTTTCTAAGTATATCTTAGACACCGATGACTGTGATTTGGATGGCACATTAAACTGTAGGTCCCAGCTGTCATTGTACATCCTTGGCAGTCGTTACGGGTAGTCAGAAGCCAGTAAGTCTGACACCAGTCTAACCAAGGGTTGCACGGGTAACTGGGTTGAGCGGGTCAGATAGGCAGTCGCTCCTTGTAAAGCACTGGTACTCAGCTGAATCCGGTTAGACTGGAAGCCGACCCCAACATAGTTGGGATAAGGCTCGGAGGATGATGAGGATGATATTTCAGATTCATATAAAAATAGACATTGTTTAACCACATTTTTTTCGGATGCATAATAAATTACTCTTACTTTGTAGTAAGCACTTCGCAAGAGAAACTCCGTGGGTAGTAGTAGGTACTAGTATATTAGTATCAGATACAAGAGTTATTAAAAAACGTGATAAATCAGATTTACATTACCTATTCAATTTACCTAACACATTGAACTAATCAATAATGATATTCTCTGACCAAACAATCAAGGGTAAAGATGACCATGAATATTTATAGGTATGTTAAAAAATCAACGGAGGAACATACTACCCCCGGGACACATACGGACAAGTTCCCCTTCGAATACAGCATGTTTGTAAAATTGTGTACTTTTCCCAATGATTTTTGTACCTTCTATTTTCGTTTGAAGGATACTGAGTCGTTTTTAGGATTTCGAAAATAGCTTTTTATTGATTTTCTTTTTTAGTTGTATGTACCTTGTGATGCAGGTGGTGAAAATTGTTGCGTGACCTTTTTGAAATTTTGTCCCAGAAATGGTCCTGGTATGATCCTAAGAGTATCCGCGCACTGTCAACTTTTAGTCGTCCGATAGTTCATTTGACCTCATAAATCAGTATGAATATGAATGGTGAATATGAATGGTGAAATGGAGCGCACATTATAAAGATCTGGTATTTAGACAGTATCAGGTTGACTGAAAATTATGATTGGAATCAAGATTTTCTTAAAGAAAAAAATTGCCATCCATCGGGTCAACTCTCGGCTGACTGGTTTGTCTGCAGTGTACAGGTACTCATAGTCCACGTAACGATAGTGGTGTAATCCTAAAACTACTTCTATGAAAAGATAAGAACTAACTATGAATTTTCATTTTCGTGGAAAACTAAAATTCCTGTGAAAAATCCTTTTTCAACAACCTACAAATATAAAAAAAGGAAATAGAATTCTAGAAACATTTTTATTTTTAGATTTTTCCGGCATTACCAATCAACCTTGTAAGTACAAATCGCACCACAACCCCTTATTTTGGACTCCTAATTCAAAAGCCGATGGCTACCTTGCAAAAATGAGAAGTTACTCTTCATATTAAAACAGCTCCATGTCACACAAACAAACAGTCAAACAGACAAACATAATCGAACGTGATCAGAACATAGAAATATATTCAGTTGTCGCAGAGACGCTATTTAGACGGTACCTACCGATAGGACGGTAGCTGTTACGCGCACATGTAAAATAGCTAGGGTACGCCTGGTAAGTAGCTCTACTTTGTTATTTTGTTGAGTTTAAATTACTTGTTGGAGTTTTTAATACGTGCTTAGTTTAGGTATTAATAAAGAAAATTGGGGGACGTTCTATGGCTGAAATGGTGATGATGATAAATAAAGCAGAGCTACATTTATTACCCATCTGTGTTGGATTATATCGAAATGTAGTTTGCAAATAACATATTTTTCCTGCGCTGTTCCCAAGTTTTAAGGGGTCAGGGCTATATATTTTCTTTCCGCTTCGTTTTTCACCATATCATTTACAAACTTTATTTGACAAATAAACGATTATATTTTAATGTAGTGAATATAACTGTAAAATAACTCTAAATGACACTATGTAAACTTGTGCTTCATACCTTTCAAACTCTAACAAGACTTAGACTAGAACTCCTTTCATAACTAAAGTTGGATTACCATAACACCATTAGATATTATTTCATGGAGTGCTCTAAGGTACGTGACGTTGAGTCTATTCATGGCACAACCAAACCATCATTGTACACCTGTTTTTTTTGTAAACAAAATATTTATCTACTAAGCAATAAACAACATATAAAACATCACAACAAAAATTCAACAAACTAAAAAAAAATGAAGTAGAGCATACCACCCAGCGTTCGAGTCGAAGCTTGGTACTGGGGGCTACTTCGCTGTTATATCTGTTCGTCCAAGATACATGCCTCGCATAGGCGCACTCGTGTTACCGTCCGCGTCCTGGCCAGCTGAGGAGCGGGGCGAGGGGGGGCGGCCGCCCCACTCGCCCCCCACTCCACCCCCCCGGACCGCTCGCCGCATCCCACCCCCGACCGGCCACCCTGCGTCATCTAGTACGCCGACTAGCCAGCTAGGGTTAATTCGAACTATTCAAGACTATTTGAATATTTAAAAAAAACGTTTTAAAGTTTTTTTTGCGATTGGTTCTGTTTTTGAATTGTGTTTTGTTTTGGTGATGAAATAGGTGCAAGGAGGTTTTAATTATTTTTTTAACTTTTCCGTAAGGAAATAAAATTCGAGTTTTTTTAAATAGGGTATTTCATGGACTAATCAACAACCACTGACACATTTTTAGATTAGTTTTGTAAACAAAACATACATACTTGATCACTAAGTTACAGACTAGGTTAAATAGTATCTGGAACAAAACAAAACTTTAGTAGGTTGGCTCGGTACAATATAACACAAATGTGAGTGCTCTTCACGAAATAACATACGAAGTGGTCTAACTAGAACTTATATTCTTCACTTCACCAGTGACCAATCGGAGTCTTACTCTCCCACTCCAATAAGTACCTAATATCTTCACCTTTTAACTCTATACTTTCATAGCAAAACTATGGTTAATATACACAAAAGCAAACTTAAATTTTCTCAAGAACTATTCCACTTTCAATCGGAATCTTATTTTACAATTTTCATACTATCATCGCTTTGTTCTTCTACCTTTATATTCCCATAATTAAATTATGGTCAATCTGCCCAAAAACAAAAAAAAAACACAACTTTAAAATCCTCAAGAATTACTGGCAACCCTGGTTGTCCGGTACGCAGCCCTGATTCTGTAGAACAGAGAGCTTCGTGCGTGCCCAGCTCGTTGTAAACAGGGGCCTTCCCGTATGTAGGCCGGCCCGATCCCCCGACAGAAAGGGGTGGCCTTCTTCCTGGTTTCTCCTTGTGCAAATTCCCTCGGCGATGGAAATGTGCCCAGCCACATTTTATACAATTTCTACAGTCCATGCGTCGATGTCCACACGTATTTGTGTTTTGATCATTAACGATCTTTCTCATCCTCTATCCATCTATTGTTTATTACAGATAGGAATTCGACGTCACTTGTTTGGTGTTAATCTCAAAATCTGAAGTAATCTGTAAGCAAATCATTAGATAGATAGAATATGGATAATGGCCGTAAGAGATGGATCAGTCAGATTTTTGAATATGTTAAGGATTTCTTGACCAATGTCCAGTCAATTCTTTGTCTTCGATTTCTGATTGTGTGGTACAAAACTGAGTTCCTAAAACTTTTTGATACTTAGTAATCAAAGCTGATTCACATCCTTTTGTAAGTTCACCTCTATGTACGTGTATACATATGAATACAAAAAATACATATAGGCGGTCAAATCGAGACGTCCCTTCTTTTTCGGAAGTCGATTAAGAATGATTGCAAAACACAACCTAAATGCAAACCTTCTTTTGGGAAGTCGGTTAAAAACAGCTTTCCCAAAACCCCGGTAGGTCTTGAATAAGCACTTTCTTCAAGGCCCGAGTTCATTTTGAGAATCTTGTTGAAAAGGCGTTACAAAAAAAAAACAATTAAAAGAAAATGTTCCTTTAGAAAGTCGGATCTAACACTCGTTCGTGTACCACTGACGGGTGGATACTTTTACTTGGTAAAACGTTTAATATAAAGTGGGCAATGGTCATTAAAATGGGGAGAAAAGTCGCACAGCGGCGATATTTTTAGAATCAAATCTTATAGGGATATATTCAGTTCTGGGTTGTTATGGATCAGGCATAATAGTTTTAATTATGAGTGATATTATGATAACTTTTCATTATTATGTTATTGTAATTTAAAAAAAAGGGTTACATTTCGGCCCTCGATCAAATGATATATTTATATCGTAGCTAAATGACTTAAATATCAGTTGAAAACCTAATAAAACAATTTTTCCTGAAACTATATACTTTCAACCGAATATGTATGTCCGGGGTGTATGAAATCGTCACTTCCTTTACAACAACCACTTAAATACTTAAAAAATTAAATTCAACACATAACCTTCTTTTTCAAAGTTGATAACAAAAATCGAACATCGACCAGCTGTGAATCGACCGGACCGGGGTAAACTACCCCTATACTAACAATGCCCCGGAATCGCTTTATTGCGTGGGGAAAAACTGTGTGGTCATTTGCATTGTGCAAAAGCAATATACTGATAGATGAGTTTTGAGGATGTATATAAAAAAAACTATTCACTTTTTATCTTTAGGTATAACTTCATCGATTTTGGCCCATTTCCATTGACCACATAAACGTTCGCATTTCCTATAACAACTGTTTCCTTTGAAAACTAAACGTGAAAGTTCAAAGTAATCAGTTGGTGTTAAGAAAACTGACGTTTGGAACTGACTGAGTTACTTTCGTATTTATGCACGTGTAAAAAATTACACTTCTCTAGGTAAATATGTCTATGCACCAAATTCCATCTAAATCGGTAAAGTGAATCACCAAACGATAAAGTAATGACAACAAAAAATAAAACTCAGACTGGCCATCGATACAGACCACTAGGCAAAAAAAATACACGTATAATAGGTCCTCTAAGAAGTTTACTAAAAAATAACCACCTACATAGAGTTTCCCCATTCTTAAAAAATCGATAAATTCCCGATTTAAAAAAGTTACACTAGTATTTAGTATGATTTTTAGCCTTTGCCCAGCAGTGGGACATTATGGGCTAAAATTAATAATAATATGGGCTAAAATCTATACTAATATTATAAAGCTGAAGAGTTTGTTTGTTTGTTTGTTTGAACGCGCTAATCTCAGGAACTACTGGTCCGATTTGAAAATTTCTTTCAGTGTTAGATAGCCCATTTATCGAGGAAGGCTATAGGCTACTTTTTATCCCGGTACGGGAAGTAGTTCCCACGGGATGCGGGTGAAACCGCTGGCAGAAGCTAGTTAATAATAAATATTTAGTACTGGCCATCAATACCGACCAATGACCAATCAATAAGAAAAATACTCTAGCAGTTAATAAAAGTTCACTATAAAATAACCACCTACATAAAGTTTCCCATTCACATATAATCGACTAATTCCCGCGACTCAAGGCGAAGGCCGCTATGAATGGTCCGAGTTATTAAGATAGTTGTTCAGAACAAATCGCTAAGGCCGTTGACTTTTGCTTTCATTCATTTTCGCGCGAACTCTCCGCGACTCCACTAAGTATTTGTGTGTACTTGGTAATTTTGGCCTTCTATTTCGTAAGTCTGCTATTCAGTAAGAGAAACTGCGAACTTTTAGTCGTCCGATAGTTTGTTTGGTTTCATAAATCAGTATGAAGATAGATGGAAGTACACACGTAACAGCGATGAGGTATTTGTCCGGTAACAGACCGACTGAAAACTTTGAACCGAATTCACGATTTTCAAAAAAAAAATCATACCAACCGACTAAAAGTTTGCAGTGTGCGGGTACTCTTATGGTCTCTGCACACAGCGGGCGCGGCGCGGCGGGACGGGACGGCGACGCGACGCAATGTACTAGATCGTCGCGTCGCGTCGCGCCGAGCGGGACGGCTCTGTGTGATGTCGTCCGTAATACCTAGTACATTACAACTGCTCAGCGTCGCGTCGCCGTCCCGTCCCGTCGCACAGTGGTCCGGATTTTCAAAAAGGTGGACATAGGATCGAAAATGCATATTTAACTCAACTAAAAATTGTTTCGTATAGGCAATTTAACACTGATTAATACTTATTACTACAACTTTTCAAAAAAACTGCTCCTTCACATAAAAAAAAAATATCGAAAATAAAAATGTATGGGAGAAAATCTATTTTATTTTTTTTCTCCGTTCAGTATCAAAGTATAGCAACCAAATCTTATATTCTGGTAAGTACCTATTGTTCTTAATACGACAACATATAAATTGCTTGCGTATCCCTGCGGCCTTGGCGCCTACGATGCTTCAAAGTTCAAAATTTTAAAGTTGAATTATCTTAACATTATTAATGAGTTTTTCTGAGTTTTTCTATTGGAATTAATACAAAATATCATTTTTAATAAAAAAGCCCCCCGCGCGCACCAACCATGTATTAGGTTCGCCCCCTACTACTTGGGACTTAAATATACTACTGGCGAAATGACAGTATACTTTTGTGTAGAGTGTGTGTAGTTTAAAATATCATTTTTTTTATTATATAAGAATTAAAACGGTCCGCATTCAAGCATTTGGCAAGTATTTTTTTATTTTATTATATTAAAAAAATAGAAATAAAAGTCTTCAACTTTAGTTATGTAATTAAAGACACGTGCTGATTCGTTGCCTATTTGTAACTGACTAAAACGACTCCTGTGATAAAATAGTAATTTACCCCCACCACCGGAGATATCGACGACGCTGATTGGCTGCGGTTCTAATTTTGTCCGTCACTACTTGCGCGCGTGTGTTTGTTATAAATACCTGTGCATGAAACAATTAAAGGTAATTGTTTCTCAACCCTTGAGGAAGCAACATACCTAATTATCCGTGCTGTGTGAGTTGAAGTGAAGTTTAGTGAGTTTCGTTAGCCATAACGAAACTCACTAAACTTCACTTTGTGCATTTGTTACAAACTTGGACATTTTTATGTTCCTTCGTGTTGCTGGAGACTTGAAAAATTGGGAACGACTCTATGAAACTATTATTCTACATATCCCAGTTGAAACATGTTCAGAAGATTTAGAAATAATCAAGACTTTTTTGAAGAACTACATCAGCAATATCAATCGCAGATGGGCAAGTGCTTATAGAAATCAGAAGACTTTCATAAATAGACATGCTGCGTGGTTACAATCAAATATTAGTTGGCCAAATTGCACGACTGTTAATTTAACCGAGATTTTTCAAGGCCAAGATGAAGTTATCGAAACCATTTCGTCAGACAACACTTCTTTTGACATCGATACTACAGCAGCTGTGATTCCGTCGACATCTAGTATTACTGTGGGCACATCTACCGAAGTTCAGATTAGGAAGCCTTTTGTTGACCTCAGCAACAAACAGAAGAAAAGACGTTCAGAGTCTCTTTTGGACTATTCGCCGGAAGAACTTACTTTTGCATTAGTCGAAAGACTTAAGATAGACCAGAAGAATGACTTAGCTTGTGTTATTGACCATATAACGAAGAACCCTGATAGTGTTCCTATTGTTCAAGCCACATTGTTTAAGAAAAATAGGAAAAAAACTTTTGACGAAGATCATGCTCTTGGTCTTTATACATCGTTGAACCTGTCAAAATGGAAATACTTGTGTTTAAGGAAAGTGCTGTTAGATTGTGAAGTTCCAGTGTTGCCATCGTATCACAAACTCCTTGAAGCTAAAAAGAAATGCTATCCACATGATTTAGAAATTAGTGAGAGAGGAGCCAGAGTGAAGCTTCAAGCCCTATTGGATCTGACAGTCCAGAAGATACTTCAAATTACCGGTACCCAGATTGATTCGTCAACTGAAGGATTGAAGTTAATCAGCAAATGGGGTTTCGATGGAGCTTCTTCACAAAGCACCTACAAGCAAAGGACTGAAAATGTAGACTTCAGTGATTCATCCGTTTTTATGTCAAGTCTTGTCCCTCTTAAATTAGTTTCTAATAATAGCACCATATGGGAAAACCCAGCACCTTCTTCAACACATTATTGCAGGCCCATTAAGTTCGAGTTTTGTAAAGAGACAGCAGAATACATCAAGCAAGAAGAAGCTGCATTGAAGGAAGAAATAAAAAACATCGATTCTACAAAATGGGCAGGGCTAGAGATTAGTCACGAGCTTCATATGACAATGATCGACGGAAAAGTGGCCACTATTATAACGGATACTTCGTCTGCATCTGCCTGCAATATTTGCCTTGCAAAGCCGACCGAGATGAACAAGCTGTCAGAAGTATTTTCAAGACCTGTTCGAGAAGATGTTTATAAATATGGACTTTCTACTCTTCATATGTGGATTCGTTGTATGGAGTGTATTCTACACATATCTTACAATATGGACTTTGAGTTGTGGACTGCACGAGGTGCTAACAAGCAACTAAAAGCTGCGAAGAAACATTTGACACAAGAAGAATTCAAACAGCAAATGGGAATACTTGTAGATTTTGTGAAGCAAGGCTTTGGAACCACAAACGACGGAAACACAGCCAGAAGGTTTTTTAGAGATTATGAGAAATCTGCCGAAATAACCAAAATTGACAAAGGCCTACTAAAGCATTTTGCGGTTATTCTTCAAACGATTTCATCAGGATGTGCCATAGATATTGAAAAATTCAGGACTTATTGCAGAGAAACAGCTGAGATCTTTGTGCATTTATACCCATGGTTTTATATGCCCGCAAGTGTACACAAGCTACTCATACACGGTGCAGACATTTGTCATCACTTTGGCCTCCTACCAATTGGCATTCTTTCCGAAGAAGCGGGAGAAGCAAGAAATAAAGAATTTCGAAGAGTTCGTGAATATCATACAAGGAAATTTAACAGGATGAAGACCAACGAGGACTTACTCCATAATTTTTTGATTAGTTCAGACCCATATTTATCCCATATTCGCCCAAAATACAGCAACTCTAAACAATTCGATTTTTTTCCAGATGTTAAAGAGCTTTTGTTGTTGCCTGAGGTAGTAACAGAAGAAACAGAGAATATGGATCTACAGGAGTTGCAGCCTGAACATGATCCATTAATGTAAACGTGTCAGATTTAGTAATTTTGTTATTGTCCGAATTGAGTTTGTTAGTTAGTAAAAAATTATATATTTTTTAATCTGTTTCTTGTTACGTAAAAAATATTAGGGTCGTGGTGGCCTTGTGGGTAGAGAACCAGCCTTTCGAGTATGAGGGTGTTGATTCGATTCCAGGCCAGGCAAGTACCAATGCAACTTTTCTAAGTTTGTATGTACTTTCTAAGTATATCTTAGACACCAATGACTGTGTTTCGGATGGCACGTTAAACTGTAGGTCCCGGCTGTCATTGAACATCTTTGGCAGTCGTTACGGGTAGTCAGAAGCCAGTAATTCTGACACCAGTCTTACCAAGGGGTATTGTGTTGCCCGGGTAACTGGGTTGAGGAGGTCACGCTCCTTGTAAAACAAACACACACTACACTGCTACATCCGGTTAGACTGGAAACCGACCCCAACATAGTTTGGAAAAAGGCTCGAAAGATGGTGATTGTTATATAAAAAATGTAATATATTTCTTGTAATATAACAAATATGCCTATTTTGTCATAACACTACGCTTTATATTCCCCGAAGGGTTCGGCAAAGTTGTATACTACACAAAAGTATACTGTCATTTCGCCAGTAGTATATTTAAGTCTCAAGTAGTAGGGGGCGAACCTAATACATGGTTGGTGCGCGCGGGGGGCTTTTTTTATTAAAAATGATATTTTGTATTAATTCCAATAGAAAAACTCAGAAAAACTCGTTAATAATGTTAAGATAATTCAACTTTAAAATTTTGAACTTTGAAGCATCGTAGGCGCCAAGGCCGCAGGGATACGCAAGCAATTTATATGTTGTCGTATTAAGAACAATAGGTACTTACCAGAATATAAGATTTGGTTGCTATACTTTGATACTGAATGGAGAAAAAAAATAAAATAGATTTTCTCCCATACATTTTTATTTTCGATATTTTTTTTTTATGTGAAGGAGCAGTTTTTTTGAAAAGTTGTAGTAATAAGTATTAATCAGTGTTAAATTGCCTATACGAAACAATTTTTAGTTGAGTTAAATATGCATTTTCGATCCTATGTCCACCTTTTTGAAAATCCGGACCACTGTGCGTCGCGCCGCGCCCGCTGTGTGCAGCGACCATTAGAGCGCCCGCACACAACAAACTTTTAGTCGTCTGATTGTTTGGGCTCATAAATCAGTAGATGAGTAGTACGCATATTACAAAGATCAGGTATTTGGGTTACCAGACTGTCTGAAAACTTTAATTGGAATCAAGATTTTCTTTATGATATTGATAAGCATGGGGTCAACTGTCGCCCGACTATTTAGTCTGCAGTTTGCGGGTAAGTCAGCCCACTATTTTGTAAGTCGGTTCAATAGTTGGACTCTCGTTATAACAGTTGAGATAAGTTTTAGCGTTGTCGTAAATTGTTTATTTAGCTTTGTTTACATGTTATTTAGGTCACTAGAGCTTTAACATAGAACTGTAATTATTTTCCATAAAGTATGAATGCTACTAATAACGTGAACATGAAAGTTTCGAAGGATGTCCGCTATTGAGATTTACTACGAAATGCTGTAAATTGAATGCGAACTGAAAATGTTCTTTTAAATATTTTGACCGGTTTTTATTCAGACTTCAAAGCTGAATTAACTCTAATAAATTAAACTGCTTTTTAATAAACAACACTTAACGATAGTTGTTCCTATTAGATAATGCTAAAATAACTGATTATTTTTTCCTTTATGATTTTTGTGACTCTAGTAAAATGTCTTATTAGAAAGATACAACAGCTATTCCTCTTTTCTTACAATCTATACTAATATTATAAAGAGGAAAACTTTGTTTGTTTGTTTGGTTGTAACGGATAAACTCAAAAACTACTGGACCGATTTTAAATATTCTTTCACCATTAGAAAGCTATATTATCTGCGAGTAACATAGGCTATATTTTATCCCGGTGCGGGCAGTAGCTCCCACGGGACGCGGGTGAAACCGCGGGAAATGGCTAGTATTTTATAATCTAAGTAGTAGTGTATACTTACTGTAAATAGTTTTTGGTAAATAATATTTCATTAATCCCTCGAATATTACAATGTAATGTAGTTTCAGCTTTTTTCAGGTTACTTTCTCACCACGCTCTGTAAATTATGTTGTTGGTCATTATACAATAGATGGCGTTGATAACTCCTGAGTTTCGTAGTCCAAGTGATTGCCGCTGTTTTATTCACTCACACAATTAATTCGGATCTTATAAAAAGAACCGGACTAAGGGCAGTATATTTTTCGCATTATGTACTATACCTGTTTATCCTCAACGGATAAGTTGGATAAATATTTCAAAAAACCCTGCCCATCGAAAATCTGACCAATTTCCATAAGAAAACAATAGAGGATTGGACAGAAACTGTGTCAAACAAACATTCTTGAAAAAATTGCATCAACAACACACAAAAACGGGACCAAAATATACAACTAGCTGTATCCCACGGTTTCACTCGCTTCCCGGGGAAACTTCTTCCCGTGCCCGCAAAAAATATAGCCTATGTTATTATGATTATAGTCTAGCTTTCCAATATTACTTTTTTTACATTACAACATTACATTACTGATTTGAAAAATTTTTCATATCAGTAAAGTTAAGTACTTTACTGATTTGAATAATTCTTTTTCTCGGAGTCTTTACGAACATACGAAAAAAGTGTTTCCGCTTTATTAAGCTAGTATAGAAGTACAGAGACATACATATGTACAAACAAAAATGTATATTAAACACACTAGTATAGTACTCTGAAATACTTGTCATGAACAGAATGCTAGGCTTTTAATTAAGGGCCAAGTAATTTACAGGGGCCCGCTTCACGCGTAGCCATGTATTAGGCTGAGTCTTCTGCATACTCATTTGGCAATGTTTAAACAGGGGTGAGGGAGGCCCAGAGGCTATGGTTAGTTCTACGCTACAGATAAATTAATAAAGCAACTACCTAGGTACGCATAGATATAGCACGCATGTCCGTGAGTCAACAGGGTGTTCGGTTTTGAAGGCGATTGGTTTTTGTTTTATTATTTTATTGGTGGTAGTTTATTAGAGTTTCAGATGCAGCATATTATGGTGTGAGGACTAATATAGTATTGTTTACTACCAGGTAACTTTCGTTTTGAAGCTATTAAGAAGAAAGATTTACTTTCTGATTAGATATTTTGATACCAATAAGATTCGAAAATTTCTATCGAGATTAAATTAGACAACTGGTAACTTTGCTAAGCGAGGTCTAGTTAAAGTTGAAAAAAGAGTTTTTCTTAGGTAGTAACACCAATCTTTTGACTATCATATGGTTAATACCAAACAAACTGACTTCTTACTAGCAACTGATGTTCTCCTACGTGAGTGACCATCCGACCTCTATAGTCTTTTATGTATGTAGTTTCTCCATACAGGTATCCAGTATTCTAGCAAATAATCTCTAAGAGTATCTCAAATATCCCTAACAATTATAATCCCAAAATTCAAAATCAGCATCACCCTATACAGCAGAGATGTGAGATGTAAAATTTGAGCCGAGCACAACGCCACACCTATTATGAAATTTGTGCACACACACAAGACTGACCCACACATGCAAGGTTTTCGAGGAAGGTACCTATTCGGACTTAGGTGGCTATTGAGGGGGGCACGGTACTTGCGACGTTCGGCCGGCTTAAATTTTCGTATTAGTATGTATCTTATACTCGCGGATTTGCCCGGCGTTCGCTGTAATTATGTGGCCGGAGAGGGGAGTTTTTTAATAGATGCCGGTGAAAATATTGGGAATGAAAGCTGGAGTTTTGGTTGGTATTTTGTTGGATGTTCTAATGTTTATTTTTCTACGTGTGATTAAATTACCAATTGTCGACTTTGAGAAGATGTTTTAAGAGCTGATAATATGAAACAAATCCGTCACAATAACCACTGGTGAAAATATTGGGAATGATACCTATGTTAACTTTTTCTATGTGTGATCAAATCATTTGTTAATTTAAGAAAAGATGTTTTTAAGAGCTGATAATATAACAAAAAATACACGAAGCTAAACCTGAGACGAGATTTCTAAATCAAAGTTATTTAAAATTTATTACTTTTTGTGCATTGTACAACAATATATATTGTTTTGAAGTAATTATCGACTTCTAATAAACCTACAGTAAAATATAGTACTTAAACGTACATTGAAAATCCTTCACTTTATATATATACCTTTAGATATATATAAAACAGTACGTACAAACAGATATACATAGAGTTTCCCTAGAGGTGCGACGAATACTGGTCATGCGTATCGATTTTTCGCAAGTTGAAACTACGTGACGTTAGACGTAATACGCAGGAATCGATTTAATATTAACTATTAGTTTAGTAATCGGACTTTGTATTGTTAAGCTTCAATATTTAAATGACGTGATTTAAGTATTAAATTTTCGTGGAATATGAAGGGTACAAGATCATAATATCCTAAGCCAGATCAATAACATTTTAATTTATAAACTCGACTGCTTACGTTATATGCACTGATCCTGAGTTTATACACATAAATTGCTAGTTCAACTGTCCTAGCACCACTACCAACAAAAATAATATTAGGTGTAGGTACCGAATATGGACTTTTTCCCAAAAACTATCATGAAACCGACCACAAAAAATTCAAAGAGGTTTGCTCAAATAAGTTTTAACTGTAATCATAAGAAATTAAAATTCTGCCGCTCTTTCCGGGCAAAACTATCAACGAGGATTTCTTAAAAATGTGTTTGTCTAAAAAACTTTTTTTTTAGTTTACCATGTCACTTCAACAAGACAAGAATCGACTCTTCAAGTTAAAATGCTTTTTAAAACTCAGACAGAACCAAAGCAACACTCGTAAACAAACAAACACATGACTACACTAAAAAAAAATACCCCCTCTTTCAGTCGAGTAAAAAGTGCTCTCAGCTCACGTCTAAATTAAGAAATTTCCTTTAATAATTAAACAACGTAAAAAGGATTGTCACCAGAGGTTGGACAGTGAAGCAACCCCCATTTTCGATGGGTAATTGAAAAGGGTACGCGATGCTTAAAAATTCAATAGGCAGCTTAGATGTCGACGTCATGGTAGTTAGTGGTGACAACTCTGGGCATCTGATATGTGAACATACATACAGGGATATAATATACACATACATATGTATGTGTAGATGGGTAGGCTGGTTGCTGATGATGAAGAAGAAGGTAGGTGTATCTGCAGACATTCTGATGATTAGGCATGAGTAGATCATAGACACATAGATCGCCCATTTGCATTTGTTTTGAAATATCTTTATGTATTAGTTTGTTTAGTTGTAAAAAACTAGGCGTTCTCCCCGGTTCCACTCACATCCATCATTTTAGTAATGCTCTCAATTACTAAAAACTTATCAAAATTCAATTAAAAACTGTCGCTTGCCTGTAGTTCCAACCGCGTCCCCGGAGAGTTACTTTTTTACCCAGATGAAAAAGTAGCTTATGTACTTTCTCAAGTTGTACCTCTAGACTAATGTACAAAATATCATTTAAATCTGTCCAGTAGTTTTGGCGTGAAAGGTCGACAAACAGTCAGACGGAGTTACTTTCGCATATTTATAATATTGGTAGAGTGACTAATATGGCAACCAAAAGTAAAGTGCTGTTTTAAAACCACTTTTCAACATTCAACAATATTCTGAAACAATGCTGAAAAGCAAAGTTTTAATTGTTACGAGTACAGTCATGAACAACTTTCTAACTAACTTTAACTGCATTTGAAACTGCCTTTTACTGCATGCGTGTTTATTTTATGCAATGAAAATATTACATTTTGTTGGAATTCATAATTTCAGCCTATTGTTGAATATCTTTTTCAGTCGTTACGGGTAGTCAGATGCTAGTAAGTCTGATACCAGTCTACCAAAGGGAATTGGGTTGCCCGGGTAACTGAGTTGAAGAGGTCAGATAGGCAGTCGCTCCTTGTAAAACACTGGTACTCAGCTGCATCCAGTTAGACTGGAAGCCGATCCCAACATAGTTGGAAAAAGACTCGGGAGATGATTCCATTTCATAGCAGACGATATATAAACCAATGGCATTCGATGCAATTTTCAATAATATTCAATAATCTGCACTGGAATCGGATATGTGAGATATCTTCCGCGATGCTATTCCGATATTGAGTTCCGTACAATTCAATAAAGATCTTCATGAACTGTCCATACGTTCACTTAACTTAGAGTAACTACACACTACAGACTAAATAGTCGGCCGACTGTTGCTCATGATTAGCAAAAAAAATATACTATAAAGAAAATTGAGAATTCCAATCAAATACCTGAGCGTCACGTTAATTTCGGTCCTGCGACTGATCTCTCTCCGGTCGTGTCGGATTGCCGTCGCATCGGGCTATGAGATTGAAGGAATAGTGAGTGCACCTGTGTCTGCGCAAATTCTCGTGCACTATAATATGTCCTGAACAGCTGGCTGATCTCCTTACATGACAGCAGCTACCGTAGTCGAAATCAGCGTTGGACTCCATTATTACTTAAAGAATTCATTTCCATACTGATTTATGAGCCCAAACAAAATGTCAGCCGACTAAAAGTTTGTAGTGAGTACTCATAAAGAAAGAAAACTATGCATCGCCTTTTAACGCGTTCACACCGCTTTCGGAATTAGAAGTTGCCAGGACACGCGACACATTTTTATTGCTGATTATACGTGAATCCTCACGAAAAAAGTTTTATTTGTCGACAAAAAGTTTTACTTTTTTCTCTGAAACTTTGCTCCTGGCTGTTTAGAACTGCATGCGAGTGTTTGAATTAAGAATGTATTTTGTTTTTGGATACAGTTGCGTTTTGTTTAATCAATGGCTTGCAATAGAGAATTGTAGGACCACATTTTATTGCAATATTTTAGACTAGCTTCCGCAAGCGGTTTCACGCGAGGCCTAAGGGTATTCAGCGCATCAGAGTAAAAAGTAGACTTTAGTTTTCCTCCATTAATGGGCTCTTTAATAGTGAAACAATTCTTCAAATCTGTCTGGTACTTCTTAAAATTAGCGAGTTCAAATAAACAGTCTATTCAACTTTATATTAATAGTAAATAGGTATGAATAAATACTACTAGCACAGAAAATGATAAAGGTACAGCAGGGTACCTATATATTAAAATAATATACCTATATTTAGGTATAAACGTGGTCATAACAAAGAGATACCTTGTGTTTCTCTATTCATTTATGAGCTAACACACCTATAGCTTGAAACTTAACTAATTACCTAGGATAATAAGTGTCCACGATAAGATATTTCAGGGTACAAGAAGAAAAAATATCCGGCTCTTACTGTACTGGCCGGGTAAGTTTTTGTATTTTTATATTAATCTCTTTTGACTTTGAAGCCGAAGCCCATTCACCTGTGAAATATCATCAAAGGTTTTCACTAAACTAATACATATACGTACAAACAACCCACGTTCATAGAGACTAGAAAACTTGCCCACTGCCCGTTTCTAAGGACCAAAAATAAATTATTATGAAGGAAATTTTATAGAATATAAGATACTAATATTTTAAATGCGAAAGTTACTCTGTCTGTCTGTTTATCAGTCTATGTATGTGTCCGGCTTCATGACAAAACTGCGGAACCGATTTAAATAAAATTTGGCATCCAGATAGTCTAGCTATTGTATGAGGAAGGACATTAGCTACATTTTGTCCGGGAACAGAAAGTAGTTCCCTTGAGATGGGAAAGGAACCACGGGGAATAGCTAGCTATATTTTAATTGAATAAAAGGTCAAGAAGTATATTTATGTTGTATTAAATCGGTTAATACACCTTAATATGTATGATTCTCTTCGTAGTAATTGAAGGATGCTAGAAAAATATCGCGCGTAAAATATGTAGAATATGTAAACAATTGTGTCAAAAGCAAAAGTTCCAAGTGAATATTGCTGAACAAGAGTTAAACGACAGAGAAGTACATAACATAACTATTTTATAGAGCTCCCGTTGCTTGAAGAAAATTCACATAGGAGTTTTTGAGTTGTCACAGACAAGCACGACTGACTACTTTGTTTTGTAACGTAGTGACAATGATTTTTACAACTGAGAATTAAACAAAAAAAATGACTTCAACCAATCACAGAATCAACGAATCCCACTGCGGCACCACCATACATTTTTACATTTTTTATACAAAATTCTGACAAATTAAAATATTACGACACTGTTTTTCTTGTACTACTTATTTGTATGTAAAAAAAAAAAAATATTTTGCCCGGGTTTGGCAAGGTGCCAGCTACCGTTTTCTACGTAGAATATCAATGGCGAACTTTGTGTCGAAAATGCTTACTTTCAACGACTACCCACAGATGGTTTTAAAAGAAAATATGTTTTGTTTCCAACCTCTTGAAAGGACTAAGCTAGAAATTATTTAGGTACCCTACCTAATAGAGATTGAGGTACGGTTTATAATTGGTCAGTTTTGTTTAGGAACAAGTAATCTATACTGAATATAATAAAGGGTAAACTTGTTTTGTTTGTTTGTAGCCTAACGGCTCCGAAACAACTGAACCGATTTGAAATTTATTTCACTGATAGAAAGCTACACTCTTCCCGAGTAACATAGGCTATATTTTATCCCGGTACGGACAGTAATCCGGGTGTAAGTAAATAATGCGGGTGAAACCGCGGGAAAATTATTAGTCTTAATATACATATTACTATGAAGTAAATAAATAATCATATTTAATTTATACCACTTCTATTTGCTTCTTCTAGGAACTAGCAAAACTATAACAAAAACAGATTCACAAAAATTAAATATGTATGCAAGTTTTTAACCCTCTGTATAACTAGAGGAAAGTTTAGTTAAGCACAAATGAGAAATGTGCGCCAAACGAATACCATCTTTATCTAATTGATATTAAGTCGAATTCTCTTTATCTGAATTGAGGTTCTGTTTGTCCGTTCCTCTTTCAAAAAGTTATAGTAAAAGGACTGAATTGTCGATTTAGATAAAATTTTATTCAAAGATAGATTGACAACTAGAGAAAGCGTTAAGTGCTCATTTCAATATTTCTTGAAGACGTAATTTTATACACCACGGAGCACCTGACAATGATATTTCGACACAATTTCCTTAACAAGAATATATCTTATCCCTATACAATGAAATACAAAAACATATTTCTAAACACAGTAGAATCTATATTAATAATGTCTATTCTATACTATTATACATACGTACAACGTGCTATGTTCACTACTTTGCAAAGCCAACCCTTTTTCGACTAACCAACCGACCAGTGTCACTTGACCTATGATACGCACCGCGGGCCAACCACCTCAGAGACCAAGTTATGACTCTTTAAGAAAATTACTATTTGATGTGATTCTACTTTTATTTTGTATACTCAGGCTGGTCGTCGTGATTAAAGGTTTTTTTGTTAATTTTCTCTTTAACACACCGATCTTTAAAAAGGACAGTTCACGTTTATAATTTTGTTGGGTAACTTAAAATCACTGTTTCCTAGTCACTTTTATTGTTCAACTGTATTTTTTATGTGAAAAAACAAACAAAACTTAGATAGTACTTGGTAGTATATCAAGTAAGAAAGTACATCAATTGGCTTTGAATCCCTCGAGACGACGCAAGTACTCTCTAAGAATGAAATAAACTTATTTTTTCAAGGACAAGTTATAATGTTCATAGAAACATTTGAAAGAGAAAACTGAAAATTCTGGGTTAAAAAGTGAAATTGAAGACCCAAAAGTCACTTTAGAGTTTTAAAATCAGCAGTCTTAATTAAAAGTGTTATTAGGTAATTCAGTAGGCAGATATAGTAAGTCGGTACGCTAAGACATTTTTCTAACATGATCACCGCATCGCTATTGATATATGTAGCTACCTATGCTCGTGGATACTGTTCGAATCCATTTACTTCTCTAAATTATGCGTAAAACGTCCATTTGACGATCTCCCCTCTTCCCTCTTATCGCTTGGACAGGAACGGGAGCCCGGGGCGGGGGCGCTGGACTAGGGCAAATTTGGGGGGGTTTGTAAACTCCCCAAGTTAGGGTGTCCGAAGTCCACCTCACCCTTTAGCTACCCTGAAGTTCCATCTCTCACACCTATAAATTCGGCACACACATTTCACCCCTAGGGAAGGGTGGGTGGTCTATAACGCACCAATCCTTTCGTTTCGGCGTGTCACACTTGGCAAGCAGTGACCTCCACTACAAATTAATATTCAGAATCGTTTCCGTAGCTATCGTTAATCATTGCGTTCCTGGCAGTGATCTCGCTTATGTACTGCCTACAACACCTCGTGGATGCTATACTGCTTTGTGTTATTGCTTTTGGCGTAATTCTGAAATGTATTGCCTAGTTTAGTAGTTAGAAACTTAGTTAATTGTAGTAATAATTGAGAATAACTTACTGGTATGCTTTTATTGTATGCTCATCTGTCACTGACCTTATGTAGGTGCGTAAGTTATTTTTATTAACGTAAAATAATTAAGAATTTATGAAGACACTTTCGTGAAAATCAATGAAAATGGCATAGGTACCTTGCCTGATTTCTTCTTTTATAGTATAGCACCCGAAAAATAGACTTTTACTATCTGGGCATTGCTCATTTATACTGCAAGAGCTCCTTCCTTTAACTTTGCTAGAGTCTATAAGATACATTTTTGTAGTTTGATAAAAGTTCAAAAAAACAAAACTTAATTACGTTTTCAATCAAAGTTTTATTTCGTAACACGCAACTAAGTTACGTGTGCACTGTCTCAGAATAAATTGTATAACTTGTTAATAAACTTAGTTTTAGCCTAATTTAAGTTATTACTAATCTCTTTTTAACCCCCGACGCAAAAACGACGGGGTGTTATAAGTTTGACGTGTCTGTGTGTGTGTGTGTGTGTGTGTGTGTGTGTGTGTGGCATCGTAGCTCCCAAACGGATGATCCGATTGTAATGCGGTTTTTTTTGTTTAAAAGGAATGTCGTTCGGGAGTGTTCTTAGCTATGTTTGGTGGAAATCGGTTCAGGTCTTCAAGGTCATCAGCTCGTTTGTAAGGTGTGATAGGAATGATACACGCTCAGTTTACTTGCAAGCATATGTGGGATCTGAAATTTGAAACACTAATGTCTTCTGGAACCACTGAGCTGGTCTGCTGTTAGGGCACGAAGATAGGAGACGTAACCCTGAACTGCCTCTTAGTAAACCCATCGAGTTTGGGCTCGTTGAATTTGTCTTGACGAGTTCTCTTCATGTTTCTAATTGACGAGAACCTGATGCTGGAAATGGGATGTGGCAGATGAAACCCTGGAATGCCGGAATGAAACGGATAAACCGATTTATATTTTTGCTGAAAATCTAGAATGACCAAAGGTTAATCTTTATTGTTTCTCAATCTGTGCAATTATCCCAGAGCCAGTTTGTCATGAGGATTGTTAAACAGCTTCCTTTGGCCGAGATCGCATATAGCGACCCCATTTTAAAATAAAATTAATTTAATGAAGGAAAAATTAAGGAGCTCCTTCAAAAAGCATGAAATAAAATTAAATTATAAATTTAAAAAAACCCCCCGACCCAAAAAAAGTACGCAATTATTATGACAAAAGGTTAAAAACGCTAAACCCTATAAAAAGCAAAAAATAACTTTTAACACTACGTAAGTACCAACTAAAGCATGTCAGACTAAACTAAATTTTGACGTGTCGGGGGACCGCATTTTACCTTCAAAAATACTTACATAAATCAAATGATAGGTAAGTACCTACCTAATTACAACATTTGTATATAAAAAAAACACGAATCTTAATTAGATAATTAGAGCGGTCCCCCGACACGACAAAATTTAGTTTAGTCTGACATGCTTTAGTTGGTACTTACGTAGTGTTAAAAGTTATTTTTTGCTTTTTATAGGGTTTAGCGTTTTTAACCTTTTGTCATAATAATTGCGTACTTTTTTTGGGTCGGGGGGTTTTTTTGTTACTAGACAAGTTACATTTTTGGTATTCTAATTTTCTTGAAAAGAAGTGATAGATTTTAACTAATGGCTCATTTTATTCGTTAACTTGTCTTATAAGAGACTAGCCGTTTTCCCGCGGTTTCACCCGCGTCCCGTGGGAGCTACTGCCCTCACCGGGATAAAATATAGCCTATGTTACTCGCAGATAATATAGCTTTCTAATGGTGAAAGAATATTTAAAATCGGTCCAGTAGTTTTTGAGTTTATCCATTACAACCAAACAAACAAACAAACAAAGTTTTCCTCTTTATAATATTATATAGTATAGATTTCCGCATGCGGTAAAAATTATAAAAAAAAACTATCATCCTGAAGCAAGCGTGGTACAGGCTAGTTTTCGCTCTCATTTCTTCTCTTACAAGTGAATAAAAAGTGATTATCCGCATGCGGGCTCCATTGAACGAGAATCGACGATAACCATTTCAGCAAGCGGTTCTTAATAAGGCATTCTGAAACATAATCTCCCGCGAACCGTAGACAGGCTCAATAGACTCAATACTTAACGAGAAGACACTACCTCCATAATATGATATAAACAAAAATAAAAATATGCAAAAAATTGTATATTAACTCCTTTGATATAATGCGTGGATATTGTGATTGTCAAAATTATGAGGGTGGAGGAGGAGCGTGGTGATTAACACTCAATTATTTTGCTATATGCGAGGAGGTACGTCCCTTGTAGTGGCATAATAAAAAGGCTGATTTATTGATAAGACAGATTGGCTTGAAGGTAGTTCAGGTGTCAATAATTTTAACAAGATGTGACTTTGCTTGAAGTATTTTTACACACTAAAATTACAGACTTGAATCATATAAAAATACTGACATAGAAAAGTGTCATTGGTACTTGCCTGGAATCGAACCCCCGCTCTCGTAGCCAGCCATTCAAAGGCACCGTTTTATCACTAAGAATTCAGTTTTTAAAAAGCCTATAAAAGGAATACCTGAAGAACTTATGTAAGATAATGATAGACAAGGTAATCGCTCGTCTGTCTTTTGCAAAATCTATACAGAAAATATGAAATTATGTAACAAGTGTTTGTCTTCTGTTCCTATTTTATTTGTTTATTTGCAAATCAACAGATTTTATGTAATTTTTGTTTTAAAAGTTTGTTGCTATACAATCAATTTGCTATAGTTTTCGCTACACAGAGTATATTAAAATACTACGAAAGGAAGTTAGGTTTCTGCCAATTCTATAGAATATCTTCATACGTATAGTTATCGGCAAGGATATTGAGCCCTGACCTTCACCTGCGCAGAAGCGATTTATTGGTTTATTGCCTTAAGTGTACAATGCGCAAAGCGATCCCCACTCTTCCGCCGAGAGCTCAATATCCGTGCCGATAACTATACGAGTATACATATAAATTAAACCCTAATAAAACTTTTCTCAGTAAGTATACTGACTCAAATCTAACTTCAAAGATCGTTATTTACTCAACACAGTAATTATGGTAAGAGCAAAGAATCTGCAGATCATGTACGGGTTAGAAACCGGGGAAGTACTAATATGATGATTGATGTGAATCACCATTATAATTATGTCTTAGTCATATTTAATTTTCTCTTTAGCTCGTGTAATTTGCAACCTTTAACACTACAGGGGCCCGATTCTCCTAATTTTACTTAAGCGACGATCGATTGACGTTCGACTCGATTCGACTGAGATCCAATCCCGACTCGATTACGATTGCAGCGTATGTGGCATTCCGATATTTTTTCTTTGAAATAAACGTTTTTATCCTTTTCTGTCATTCAATAATGAATCATTTTGTCTGCAAATAATTTACGATTGCAAAATGATTGTACAGCAAACTACCGTATAGACCAAAATCACCAAAATAGCAGACCAATCGCACACCAATCAAATGTCAATCGAATACGATTGGTCTTTTATTAGTAGCAGAATGCCCGATATGGTTAAAACTGCTATTGTGATTTTGACATTATTAACTTAGGAGAATCGGGCCCCTGGACTATTCAATTACAGGCTAAACAAAAAAATAAAGTATTGTTGTTGCAGCTTGATAATGTGTACTGCTAGACAAAGACCTTCCCCAAGCAGCGTGAGGGAGTATCAGACTCTTACTGACTAAAACCTATCATGTTCCTTCTTAAGCTCTTTTGTTCTTACTACAAAAACTTAAACATGTGTCAAACACTTGTCTAAAAAAGTGTGGCTGCAAAATGGACCTTATTACAACGTCATAATCTGACATTTTTTTAGACAAGTCTTAAACTGACGTTTAAAAGTTTTTGTGGTAAGACGGTTTATGTTTATACCCAAGCTATGTGGATTTGATCATACTTAAAGCATTGGGCATGCGTGTTGGTGAACAATTAAAATCATTATCATCATCATCACCATCCATTTTATCGTCCCACTGCTGGGCACAGGCCTCCTCTCACACGGAGAAGGATTGAGCGTTAATCACCACGCTTACCCAAAGCGGGTTGTTGATTTCAGACTTCATAGTCCAGGGGCCCGATTCTCCTAATTTTACTTAAGCGACATACGATTCACATTCGACTGAGATCCAATCCCGACTCAATTACGATTGAAGCGTATGTGGCATTCCGCTATTTTTTCTTTGAAATAAACGTTTTTATCCTTTTCTGTCATTCAATAATGAATCATTTTGTCTGCAAATGATTTACGATTGAAATATGATTCTAGAGCAAACTACCGTATAGATAGACCAAAATCACCAAAATAGCAAACCAATCGAATGTCATTGGAATACGATTGGTCTTATATTAGTAGCAGAATGCCCGATATGGTTAAAACTGCTATTGTGATCATATTGCGATACAATTTCTATTCGATTTTGACATTATTAACTTAGGAGAATCAGGCCCCAGGTTTCCTCGAGATGTTTTCCTTTACCTTTAAATCAGTCATTAGTGTCATTTAAAAGTCAACTAGGCCACCACGACTTATTTATTTAATAATAATTACTTACAGTCTTACTTATAATCGTGAATTAATTAATAAGTTATACTTAAGGGGTGTTTAAAAAAAATCTTACTTATAAACGTGGCTGAACTAAATCATTTTCTTAGCAATGTCTTAAATGAGCTGTCAAATTAAGTAGCCTCACACCCTTGTTTAACCCGCTAATTAGCAAAATGGCTGGATTCTTACCAGCTGATTTTTTATTTCCGGTTTATTGACAGCTCAACTTTTTAATTTTATATTTTACGGATGCCATTGTTGCCATTACACAACGTTTTCATGACAAATATTTTTTAAGCTACCAACATTCCGGTAGTGTTGAGAAATTAGTATGTTTTTATGTCATTATCTGTCCATTACTTAAGACATGCTTAAGCAACGTTTATAGGTCAAAATAATTTAATCACTACTTAAGGCTTTAAGTAGTAATTAGTTAAAACAATGATTAGAAGATGATTAGTTGATTTTTATAAGTAAGGCTGTTACTGTATGAATTTAGAATCATATTTACTCTTTTTTCCGCAATGAAATTCCACAGCAAACCCTTGAAGTTGTATCATCCCTTCGATAGATGGCGTTGCTCTCACAATCGGAACTTAACTCACGCAAGTTTGTTCCAGTACGTAATTAAGTTAGTATTTTACGCAAAGTCGCTTCTTATGGTGACTGACACCAAGTTACCCATTTTTTGCGACTTTTTTGAGACACGGAATTAAAGTTATTGATCGGGTGGTGTATTTATTTTGTCTGATGTTTTAACTGAAAGAGTATGAGGTACAAAGAAGCTGCCTCCTTTCAGAACTTAGTTTCTTATGATGACTCCTTTCTAAGGTGTCATAATCTTACTCCATCGTTTTGTTGGTTTTTTGCTGCAAATCTCTGGAAACTTTTATAAACACTTAAAGGGAGAGCTGAACTTAAACAATGTTAATTTTAAAAAGTATTTTGTTAATGAAACAGAATTCCAAAGTATCTACAATTTATTCTTAACACATAATATTGGTAATTGAACAGCATATTACGCAATTAATACGACATTAAAAGAATAGCAATCAAATAAATAAGTCAAAATCGTTCCCTTAATAATTTCTGTCAATTTTAGTAAAAACTAAGAGATTGATTACCAAACGTTTTATTTTTTTACCTAATTTTGTCCATAGTTTAAAACGACTTTTTTTTAATCACGCACCGCCTCACTAAATCACGTAGCTCGTGAAAACTATACGTTACGATATTTTTTCTGCGTAAGTGTCAGAGATTGTCAAAGTTCTATGTACCTAATGCTTTTGAACATTCGGGGTAGCTGGGCAAAACCATGACTGAAGCAACTAAGAATTGAGTAAAACTAAATAAAAGAATAAGCAATGAGTAAATACAAATGCTATCCGCAAAATACAAAATAATCCTTCAAAACATGAAATGATTGTTGTCATTTTATAATTTTTAGATCAGTCGAAAATCGAATTTCATAAATACCTTTCAAGATTGTACAAAAATAGGTACTTTAAAAAAGGAATACAATAGCTAGGATTTAAATGACTGATTTCGATTAGAAAATCTGCTATTTTAGGCTCTTGTGCATTGTTAATATACCTTAACTTGGGCAAGTATAAAATGTTACCTGTACACCAAAGAAGTTTGGGAGCCACTGTCCTAACCAGGGGTGGCGCCAGCAAGCCGGCCAGTTCGCAGACAGGTACACGACACCACGCCGAGACCGTACCAACTATTATAGAAAAAATCTTATTGTCTATCTCTTCTTAAGCGTTACAATCGCAAAGACAGATTTTTCTAACCTGTAGTTTATTTTTCATGCTCATTTGTGTAATATTTGCATAAATAATCGTTTGTAACCTGCTCGTCTATACATTATTAATCATCATTATCATCTGACTAGCCATTCCCGAACTATGTTGGGGTCGGCTTCCAGTCTAACCTAGGTAGCTGGGTACCAGTTTTTTACAAGGGGCGACTAACTATCAGACCTCCTTACCCGGCCTTGTTACCCGGGCAACCCAATACCCCTCAGTATAATATAAAATGATTTTTGCAAACTATTTGAGGAAATCTTTTCAAAAATAATATATAGGCACCATGTTTAGTATCGTTTTGAATAATCCAACGCCAATAAGTTCTTAAAAATTTACTAGATGGCGCCACTGTGCACCAAAATTAGTTTTGCAGATCAGGGTGGCTTAAATAAGTTAGAGCTCTCTAAGTGAAATAATTATTTTCATTTATGATGTATTAGAATTCGAATTTATTATTCATTGCACATTACATACCAAAAATGTAATCATGACTCTTATACACTTAAGAAGGAAGAAATTGAAAAATGTTGTTCGTTTTACCTATCTAAATAAAATAAGATTAAAAAATTCGAGATAATTCTTAAAAATCTTAGTAAACCACTTCATGATGTTTAATTTTATTGCTCCTAATTTTGTTGTTCTTCTTATTTTTTCTCGTAAACTTTCGAGTTTGTTCCGGCTTCTCTGTAACATTACGATCCGACAGCTTAAAAGTTTTGCATAACAACGTCACCTTAGATCCGCCCGATAGATTTTCATCCAACGACTTCACAGTATTCGTCAAAAGGTATTTGGTTGCAAAATGATTACTGTACTTATTGGCGAAATAACTGTTTTTCAAAACGGAATCATCTCTGAACTTTTCCGATCTGTCGGTTGAACATTCGGCCTTTTTATTGTCGTCATAATCTGATGTGGTGTTGGAGTAATTACAAACAACATCGACTCTAATTACTTGAACCGTCTCAGGGCTTTGAGCTCGAGATATTGTGAGACTTTTTCTTTTCCCCGTTTTTTGATAAGTAATTTTCGTGTTTTCTATAGAGGTAGTTTCAGGGACGTCTCTAATTTCTTCTTTCATCTGTAGTTTGGGAGATTTTTTTGGATTTGTTTTAATTTTAGGTTCTTTACGGTGCTTTTTGGTGTCGTCTATGATTTCGACTTGTGTTGCTTTGTTCTCTCTTTCTTTGCTGTAGCCTTTTAGGAATATGCTGGATTTGGCAGATGTGGGCCTGGACCTGTCAGTATTGTATAGGTACTTCAAGTATTCATCAAAGTAGTAATATGTTAACTGAGATGATCTATCATCATCAGTCAGTTCGTTCTCGCTGACAGCTTGTTTGACGAACATTCTGTGTTTGTTAACATCTGTGTTCTTCTTGTATTTGAAGCTGGTTCGTGATCGCGTGGTTTGGTCGACATCGCCTTGGAACTTGAGGGTTTGGACTGTTAGAACCATGTCATCTGAATCATGGGCTCGTACGCTGTCGATGGCATCGGTAAGTTGGTCTCCGCGCAGATTGCAGTGGAATCTGAGTCAAAATAAATAGCGTATATAGATAATCTAAATACGTGTAATAACAAGATCAAAGGCGCACACATAAAACTAGCTGCCACCAGCGGTTTCACACTCAAACTGTGGGAACTGCTTTGCGCCCCCGGATAAAAAGTAGGCTATTGAATTCCTTGATAAATAGTTAGGATATCTGTCCATAAAATTATTTTGAATCGGTCTAAGTTTTTCTGAGACAAGCACGTCCAAACAAAATACAAAAAAACTCTTAAATTTTTATAACATAAGTAACTTTAAGTAACATATTATCATATCACAAAAATATTTGGACACAAAATCTTGAGTACAACAAATGGCATTTCGGTTCTCACAGACCAATGTCACTGTACCCTACGGGCAGGTTCTTAAAAAAATACTACCTCTCAAAAATATCTATCCATCTTGGATCTTCCTCGTGTTGTGGATTGACCAGTCTCCTCTGGCAGTACCTACGAGGCTTCTCAACCAGAGGACTCTCATTCTTCGACTTGCCCTTCACCCTCTGTTGAAGATGGAGTCTTGCACATTTCATTATCTGTAACAAACAATATTATTTTACTGGGTGTTCCCCACGGTCCCTCCCGGGTCTCGAGAGAACTACTTTCAGCAGAAGAGATAGATGATAGATACAATGCAAGCTGTGTTCTTTATCAGGCTCGAAGTAGTATAGTACTATTAGACTTAAAATTTTATTTAGTAGCAGTAGTTAGTAGCAGTAGTTTTGGCGTGAAAGTCGGACATACGGTTAGATAGAGTTACTTTCGTATGTATAATATTAGTGTATTTTAATAAAAATGTAATATAGATATAAATAAAGAAAGCACATCATTACGGCTTCCAATTGACCATACTTGATTCAATTGTTATTTTTCTTTAACTCTTTGAAGTCATTCAATGATCGAATAATATGAATCTGCTCTTAACAAGCTGAAAAATATTTATGTTGAGTACTAATTTATATTTATATCAAACAAGTATAGTTATAGTTGCACCTGTGACCCAAAGTATTTCACTTAGCATGACTTAAAAATAGCCTAAGAAAGTCACAAATGTCGTAGTGAAAACACTTTCAAAGTCGGTTCAGTCGATCGAGAGAATACCTCTTCTATGTTTCCGAAACACCTTTACGATATTAAGTACCTATAAATTAGTTACTACTCTTGTTACGTTATCATATTATTCAATTTAAAATCATTTCATAACACATTTCGCTATTTTTAGGTGCCGACAACAAAAATAAAAAATACAAAACATTTCCTAAGAAATAACAATAAATCTAACTTAGTAACATTACTTTAACTTACTCAATTCACTAACCTGCACAATAACCCACTGAATGTTAACTGTAAAGACAACCCGCTGAAAGGTTAAACACACGAAACTACGGGTTAACTGCAGTTCTCAGGTAACCCAAGGTCAAATCGAGCAGTTTTGAATTAATTCGCCTTTCGTAGTTAAATACAAGCTTGGTTTAACTGTTTATGATAGTAAGTGGTGAAATTGTTACTTAGATTTTCAGTAGGTAGGAGCACACTGAAAACTTTTTGTCGGCCGATTGTTTGTTTGGGCTCATAAATCAGTTACTGTTACTGTTACAGTCGCGTTTATCATCCCACTGCTGGGCACAGGCCTCCTCTCACACGAAGAAGGATAATATTAGTCATAAGTAGGGCTGCCATCCGTCCGGGTTTCCCTGGATTTGTCCTCGTTTGGAGGCCGTCCGGGGGCCGTCCGGGTGGGGTTTCAAGAAGTGTCACACTTTTCATGTAAGGAAGCACCTCATTGAATTTAAGTATGTGTTAATAGTAAATGGATTACAAATTAGGTATTATTTTGTTTAAAAAAAATCGTACTCGTTCGGAGAAAAAATGCGATTTACGCGGACATTTCCGGGTTTTTTTGATGTTTGTCCGGGTTTGGCGAAATTCGAGATGGCAGCCCTAGTCATAAGTCAGTATGAAGATGAAATAGTATGCATACTACAAAAATATTTAGCCGGTATCGGAGTGACTGAAACTTTGATTGAAATCATACCCCGAGCCTGTTCCTAACTCTGTTGGGGTCGGCTAATAGTCTCACCCGATGCAGCTGAGTACCAGTGCTTTACAAGGAGCTACTGCCTATCTGACCTCCTCAACCCGTTTACCGTTACCGGGCAACCCCTTGGTAAGACTGGTGTCAGTCGTACTGGCTTCTGATAACGACTGCCAATGCTGTTTAATGACAGCCGGGACCTACAGTGTAATTTGCCATCCGAAACACTTCATTGGTGTCCATGTTATTCTTAGAAAGTACATACAAACTTAGAAAAACTGATCTGGAATCCAACCCTCAATATACATACTTTAGAGGTTGGTTCTTTACCCACTAGGCCACCACGACTTTTCTTTAAGATTATCTTTAAAAATTGTTTGCCAAGTATCGGGGCAACTGTCGGCCGAGTATTCAGTATCCAGTGTGCGGGTAAGTATTGCTTCAAGGACGCTCACGAAAGCAATAGATGACAATGAAGAACCATCTTTATTGCCTTTCAGTTTTGGTAACAAAGTGATTCGTATTCATTTTTGCTTGACTATTTTCGGCATTTTGGTTCTAAGTGTATCAAATATATTTGGTGAAGTAGGTTTATTTTTGGCTGTTTGGAGTGAAATATTTTAAGGTTTATGAGAAGATAAATTTTGCGGTTTTTGTTTGAAAAAAACTTTACTTATGCAGGTGCTTTACATATGGTGTAGGTAAATAAATAAACAAACTTGCTTATAATTCTTAATTTCAAGAACTTAAAACACAAAAACAAATGAACTGCTAAGCTAAAATTGGCAATTGTACACCAGCACTTCGCGACGTTTTGTCATTCTTTCTCAAACCTTTTGTCTAACATCTATTCATTTTCGAAGCAATTATATTGTAGGATGTTCCTCTATACCCGTCCCTTTCCCACCTGTGGACTTTAAACGGCAAAATTAAGTGAGACAGATGCTATACAAGGTTTTTTCGGAAAGTATTGATAAAAGAACTATATTGTCGGCAGGATGGTGTATTTGATCTAGCGACGTAGCGGTCCATATGTTCTCAGGAATGGCTTTGCCAACGATGCAAAAAAAAGTTTCTTTCTATTTTTGTATTGCAGTCAAACAATCTTGAGCGTTGCAAACTGCATTTTGAAATAGTTTGGTTGAGCTGATGGGAACTATGCGTGACTTTTTACCGCGGTATTTAATATTTATGAATGCAGTGATGTCTTGACCTAGTTCAAAAATTAACAAGTTTGCTACATCCATAAACATTAATGCGGAAAAAGTTTGTTCGAAAAAAATTCAAATTGAGCTTAATCGTGGCTTGACAGAGTCATTATCATCGCTTTGCATAATTACAAAACGGAATATAAACACATTTGGGAAACTCGCCTGATGCTATAAACTATACTTTTTAAGTCGAATGTCAAGCGGTCACGCGAACGTGTACGACATAATCAGACTTGGATTTCTTACGTTTTGTGTCAGCAAGAATTTTTTTCACGTCATACTTATTATAAAACACGCCGCTAGAAGCGTATGACATAAAACGATCAGACGTCTTCATCAAATATCGAATACACTTTACAATGCCGATTTGAATATTTTTAGCATTCACAATTCTTGGGAACTTAATTTTGAATATAGAAACATTTGATATGTTTCAATATTTGAATGTGCCTAGATTTTGTATAAAATCTAACAATAGTGCATCAAAATTGACAACGTATCAAATTCACGGAGTCGCACTATTCAAGTCCCGCACACAACGTCGAAATAATAGGCACAGCTGCTAGACAACACTCACACACACACACAAATCGGTGCATCGCACACGGACATCTTGGATAACAAAAAATGCATTATTATTATCCTGGCACAAGGACACATCGACCCACTGAAAATTCAACCCTAAATCAAAGCCACTAACGATGAGATTAGAAAACTAAGAGCTTGTAAAACGATTAACTTAGATTTCATCCAGAACCCCAAAATTGTAACAGGACTTTTTACTTTGTATTTACTAACTTAAAGTTTATTTTTGTGTGGACTGATTAAAGGAATTCAAGTTTCGTAATTATTGAAAAAAAAAGGCTACGTATCTCGTAGGCGCCAAATGCACGTTGCATGGCCTACGAATATGATTTCTGTTGAATTTTGTGAGCAAACCCGCGCGCGTGACTATGTCTCACATATCAGTGATTAGCTCCAATTTAATGTTGGAATTATGCACATTGAGAATATTTATGGGTAAACTGTTAGCCACGTAAATAGAGCCACATTTTTGTTTCGCCGTGTCGGGCCGCGATCCGAGTTCATTTGTATTTTTAAGTTTATTTATAAATCCGGACACAAGGATTTGTTGAGCCGTTATTAACGTACTGGTTTTATTTTAGCTAACTTAAGATACAATAAAAGATCTTACATTTAAAAATCTTACTTTCTGAACGAAATAATTTCTTCTGTAGAAATCAACCAAAGGTATGAAATTTCTACGTATAAATTCCTATCTACTGTCAGTTAAAACCGATTACTTCTAATCGAGTTACTGTAAGATGACTTTAGGAGAAACTCCGAAGTTTTGTGAAAAGCTCAAAAACTTGAACAATGGTCTGACCAAACTGTATAGATGTTTTCATTTAACAACTTGAACTAAATCGCGATTGTTTTGAACGAAAAATATGAAAGAAACAATAAGAACCTAGGTGAACGAATTTATTGTTGTTTGAACAAAAATGTACTTGTTAAGAGTTACGGCTTTCAGAAAACAGCGTGAAGTTAATTTATTTATAGGCTTATCAATCACCATTTAGAGTTATTTCGTCGGTAAATAATTATCAATTTATGTACGACCACTAAAATACATAATCAGGCAAAAAAAAATTAATTCATCTTTTGAAACATTTCATTCCATAGCACGAGTGCCTATCTCTCTAATTTCTACATCTCTCATAATTACCTAACAACCAAAAAACATCTGAAAATCAAAAACCTAATCTTTCCCTAACATTACAACAACCCACACCAAACAATTGAATTTCAAATTCCGTCTCACACCTGACACATCCCTGAGATAATATCCGCAATTCCACAACAAAACCTGTTCTTGATTTCTGACCTTTTTCCAACACTTGTGGACCCCTGACCACGTAAGGTGACCTCACAGTGCAACCTGCAACTGGGTCAGTCCCCAAAGCAGGTCAAATCAAATTTGTATTGATCACTGCCGCATCCAAATCTTGGGTTCGTTACCATTACAATGGGGCCCTTTGGACTCAAAAATGAACAAAGCCTCGCCCACTTTGTATTGTATTACTTAACTATTTAGTGTCTTTGATTTATGTTTGAATTTTGCACAGAAACAGAAATTGGGATGGCTTTTTTAATGGGGAAAGTTGGTCACGAGATTTTTGAATTTATTGGTGACCATTTCACTCTAGGAAAGAAAGCTGACATAATTAAAGATGAAGGACTAATATAAAAAAAAAAAACAAGAAAAACAGTTTATGTACAACAAATATATGTACAGAGTTATTTACAGTTTTGTACAAAAAATATTAAGAATTTACGTATTTCCATCTCAATCTGACCAAATGACAAAAAGATACTCTACACAAGTGACAAAATCACTTTTTAAATAAAAAAAAAACACACACGAGAATAAACACACATGTCTTACAGCAAAATTGATCCAGTATTATTACTTTAACAAAATTCCCATACCCCATAATGAACCAGTTGTTCTTCAAATTCATTTATACTGACGTTGCAAGACATGCATCAATGGCGAACATTTCTATAGAATACACCAGACCCCTTGCTCTGAAATCTAACAGACAGACAAAGCCGGGTGCGCGAATATGTAGCACACAGTAAATAAAGGGATGATATATTGTGAAGATTGATGTGATTAAAAAAAACTATTTCCCTTAGTGCTGTCAAGGTGCATTCTTAGTAGTGTTGTTGATGGCTTGTCGATAGTTATGATTTTTTGTTAACGTGTCATAGAGCTTTTAGCAAGTAATAGGTTGTTAAAATATTTTGTAAGTAATTCTTAAATATGCATATTTGCATGTAGCGGTAATGATTAAGTAACTAAAATTTTAATTACAATTTACTTTTTACTGAGTGGTAATATGACATTATCGATTCGGAATTAATAATGGAAGTAAATAAATTGAATCAATTTATACGCGCATTTTTTCAGTTGTATACAAGTTTAAGAATGTTCACAGATCTCTGTGATCTTCAAACAAAAGTTAACGTCCAGTAACAGGAAGTAGTAGATATTCTTTAATTATTCCAACTTCAGAAACTACATCGATATCGATAAATCCCTGACCTACCGCAACATCCCTTTCAAATCTCAGGTGAAGGTAATCGTTGTGGGAATTATATCTGCCGTCTCACGTCACTACATAGCTCCGTCTCTCTCGCACAGATCTATAGATCCATGATCCAGAGAGTTTAATGCGCCAGACATTTGTATGGACGTTTCTGGTGCAGCGAAGATTTGTTACAAATAATAATTGGGGAATGTTATTTGTAATAACAATATTTTTTAGTTTTTATTTTTACTGTGAGCTGTGAACTTGATGAAATTGCATTTTGTGTCAGGAGAATATCCAAAACAGAAAATATGTAATAAAAATATACTAAAAATGAAAAATACTTTTAAAGGGTATCTTTCAATTTCAAAATGCAGTATCCATTGGACGCCATTAACCCAACCAGTTAGATAAAAATCTAGAATAAATACGTATATTGCAAAAATATCTTTTTTTCATTTCATAACTGGAATCGTAACAAAATATTCCAGGATTTAACAGACCGTTAACATTTACTGGTTGACAGAATCTCAACAAAACTGTTCATTAATTTACAGAAAATAGTTGAAACTAACTTGTTCATTCGTAAACCGACATGCGGCAGAACTTATTATGAGTCAATTGACCATCTTAATTAGGGTTGACCGACATTCTTATTTTTGGGTCCGTTCGGTATCTTTCGGGGCAAGACGTCTCAATGCGTTGATAATTCAAGTGAACCCCTCAAAAACTTGGACCTTCAGGAAACATCGCTCACTTCACATTTTTAATACTTTATTATTTTGAATAATATGGCCTTGTTACCTTGTTAAATATTATGGAAGTTTTTTGTAGTGAAATCTATTATGTCCGTTTTAATGTGATTTACTGGCTACTGCTCGCGGCTTCGCCCGCGTGGCGTGTTGATAAAAAGTAGCCTTTGTGTTAATCCAGGGTATTACACATATTTACACACGAAATTTCAACCATATCGGTCCAGCCGTTTTTCGCGTGAAAGAATAACAAACATACATCCATACATTCTCATAAACTTTTATATTTATAATCTATACTAATATTATAAAGCTGAAGAGTTTGTTTGTTTGTTTGAACGCGCTAATCTCAGGAACTACTGGTCCGATTTTAAAATTTCTTTCAGTGTTAGATAGCCCATTTATCGAGGAAGGCTATAGGCTACTTTTTATCCCGGTACGGGAAGTAGTTCCCACGGGATGCGGGTGAAACCGCTGGCAGAAGCTAGTATTTTATAATATTAGTATGATCAAACACACACACTCACACATAGGACACATTGTTCGCGCTTTATTTCTTAAAATAGGACTGACCATTGGGTTTAACAAATATGAAATAATTTTCTTTTCATACGATTTACATTTAAAAATAATCATCTGCCTAGCCATTTCCCAACTATATTGCGGTCGGCTTCCAGGCTAACCGGATGCAGCTGAGTACCAGGCGTTTTACAAGGAGCGACTGCATATCTGACCTTCTCAACCCAGTAACCCGCTCAACCCAATACCCCTACGTAAGCCTGGTAATCAGACTGACTGGCTTCTGACTACCCTAACGACTGCCAAAGACAGTTACAACAAACAAGTACTAAGTACCTAATATTTTTGTTGCATATGTAGGTACTAATAGGTAAGAAAGCTTTCTTCGGTGTGTCCAAATGAATATTTGTCATGACTTCAGGTCATGTGCAGTAATGACATGAATAGAATAGAATAGAATATTTTTTATTTGTAAAACATAGGTATTGACAAAATAAAGATCTTACGTATGTATAATTAGAACGCTATGTTTTGTCATCAAGACGTACAAATGTAGTAGAAAGAAAAAAACGTAACATTAAATTGACAAAAAAATAATAATAATAATTAAATCATCAGAAAACAAAATAACAATAAATACAATTCACAGAGACATAATTATCATTCAAATATTCATCCACAGAGTAGTAACATTTTTCAGTCAATACTGCCTGAAGAGCCCTTTTGAATTTACTAAGTTAAAAATTTACTATGTTTCTTGAAATAATATGCGTTTATGATGGTTAAGTCAAAAACTATAATTGGAGGACTCTGAAAGTTTGGCAGTTGACGAATTTGTATATAAACTAGTTTATTACTTATAAGAACGTTTTAAACTTGGTAATATGTTAACAGAGGACTTAAACAGGGATGTTTTTAAGTTTAACTCCTATATTTAAAACTAAAATATATTTTCTTGAGCAGCACCATTTAACCTTAACGATAACCAAACAATACCCAGCCGTATAGTTGCCGCTCATTGGTCAAATCGGAGATTGACACTGAAAATGGTTCGTACCGACCGTACGTCACTTATTCAAAACTAGCTTCTGCCAGCGGCTTCGCCCGCGTGGTGTGTTGATAAAAAGTAGCCTATGTGTTAATCCAGGGTATCACCTATCTACATACCAAATTTCAACCAAATCGGTCCAGCCGTTTTTGCGTGATTGAGTAACAAACATACATCCATACATTCTCACAAACTTTCACATTTATAATATAAGTAGGATAGGCTGAAAATAAGAATTTTTGAAAGTCAATTTAGTAAAAGACACAAGACAGGTACTTGCTTTTCATATTGTAACCAACATAAACCAAAAAAAAAACCAAGATATCTCACATTTCATAATATCTTAGGTAGATATTATGAACTAATACACAGAATTATTACATATTCATACATCGCTGTATTTGTATAAATTAGTATTATTTAACGTAACCTTTTAATGTTTTTATACTAACCCTTATGTAAATTCATATCCAATTAAACAAGTGATTTATATATTTTTGCATGTGTTTCAAGTGCTTTTTTATTGAGATTATCTGTAAGCTTATCTATACTAATATTATTAAGCTGAAGAGTTTGTTTGTTTGTTAGTTTGAACGCGCTAATCTCAGGAACTACTGGTCCGATTTGAAAAATTCTTTCAGTGTTAGATAGTCCATTTATCGAGGAAGGCTATAGGCTACTTTTTATCCGGGTCCGTGCCGAGGTTCCCACGGGATGCGGGTGAAACCGCTGGCAGAAGCTAGTAGAAGATAAAACTAAAAGTCTGACCACTAGACATACCAATGGGGCGGGTTGAGGAGGTCTGATAGACAGTCGCTCCTTGTAAAACACTAGAACTCAGCTGCATCCTGTTAGACTGAAAGCTCACGCCAACATCCTCCGAGCCTTTTTCCCAATCATGTTGGGGTCGGCTTCCAGTCTGGTGCAGCGGGAGATCGAGCTGCGCCGAGAGGAGCTCCGTCGAGTCCTAGTGGCGGAATGGCGGCAAAGGCTGATGCGCCCTATCGCCGGCCTTGCTACCGTCGAGGCGATCCGGCCAGTACTCGACGACTGGCTCGGGAGAGGGCACGGCTCCCTGTCATTCAGGGTGACGCAGGTGCTGTCGGGGCATGGGTGCTTCGGCAAGTTCCTGTGTCGCTTAGACAGGGAGCCGGACGCTCGGTGTCACCACTGCGTCCATTGCGGGGAGGACACGGCGCAACACACGCTCGCTGAGTGTGTAGCTTGGGAGGAGCAGCGCCGTGTCCTCACAAACGAAATCGGAGACGATCTGTCGCTGCCGGCTGTGGTGCGGAGGATGGTCGGCAGTGCAGAGTCGTGGGACGCGGTGGTTTCCTTTTGCGAGGACGTGATGTCGCAGAAGGAATCTGCGGAACGGGAGAGGGAGATTTTGACTCCCTTCCCCGGTCGCAGAAGGCGCACCGGGCGCAGAAGAAGGGCGGACAACGCCCTCTTCCGCCCCCCATGAATGGGTTCAAGGGCGAGGGACTTGGGGAAGTTCCCGCCCCTACTCAGTGGACCCGAGGCGGTGGCACGCGCATGTGTCGGCGCGTGCCCCTGAGGCGATGCACGGGGTAGGCGAACACCTCACTACCCCGTGCAAGAGACGAGGCCCGTGCGAGGGCCAGCACTAGTGTGGGGCTGCGGAAGAATCTGGATTCCCGCGGTCCCGCGCACACGTGCAAGGAGGACACAAGGGGGCGGCTTCCAGTCTAACCGGATTCAGCTGAGTACCAGTGCTTTACAAGCTCACGCCAACATAGTTGGGAGAAGGCTGGACGGATGATAGAAATTATAACTGTGTGTTATCTTGAGTAGAGTAGAATTTTTAATTCGTTTTTGTTATAGTTTTTGAAGGTATGATTGATCAGTAGTAGAAGAAGAAATTAATAGGGCTACAAAAGCCTACAAGTCAACGGCTACGAATGGCTGTAACCGCGGGTCATAACTATTGCTATATATATTCAAAGCAACTTAATTAACAGGTCCATTTTAACAAGCTCAAACAATAGAGTTATTTGCTCAAACTAAAGTTCTGCGAAACTGCAAATACCTTAAACAATTAACAAATTACTATGTATGTAACTGCCGCTCAGTGCAGTAAAGTTAATTCTAACAATAGACTATGTTCGGCACCTTTGTCGGCCGGCTTTGTTGTCATCAAAGGGGCCGCTCGATACGCATGTTTACCTTGGAGGCATTAAAATCGATTCTATGTGAAATATATTAGTCGCCAAATTGATCGGTGTGACGTCACAAGGGTGTAAAATGTTTATGAGGTCGAAAAGGATTATGAACACGATAGACTAGCATGAGGTAACTGAGTTAAGGGTTGGTGAATTATATTGTGTTTAGTTGGCTAGCGTTTGCAATTTTTGTAAAGTACAGTAGCTGTTTCTAAAGGTTCCGCCTGTATTAAAAGTAGCCTATGTCCGTTCACAGGTTTAAGATATATCTTTTTAGTAAACAATTAATTCAATCTAGTGATTTAGGCGTGAAAGCACGAAAGATTCTAACTTTCGTTAAGAGTTCAGATAGAGTTACTGTCTCATTTATAATAGTTTAGATGAAATGACACTTCATCCCCTTTCATGTAAGTATATTATGACGGAGCTTCATGTTATTATAGGTTTTATTGAATTTGATATGAGTTTGACTATTGCATTGTGAAGTATAAACAACACATTGGTTCAGCCAATGTACAAATTGTTTGTTATAGAGGCATTAAAAATGGGCAGTAAGATCAATTGAAAACATTTAAAACAAATAGAAGTAAAACATTTTTGTGATACATAATTAATTTCAGAATAAAAAGACTAATACTAACAAAGACTACATACTAGGAAATAAAGTTAAAATTTGCATCAAACAAAGTTTTTATAAAAATATGCATCTAATTCACAAAAAGCAAGCAAAGAAAAAAAATAATTAAAATCGCGACCTTTGTTTCCTTTTAAGTCTACCGCTTCTCATAAAAACTTTCAGAAATTGACAGGTGATTATCCTGTCATATTTAATCTCTTTAATTATAGCTAACCAATCAACGCTTGCATACAAACAATGCAAAAAAACAATACTTAGAAAACACACAATACAAAAACAGAAACACATCGCCATGCTTTAAACAAAAATAAGAAAATCGCACGTGCATTTTTAAGGATACAAAGAAAAAGTTGTAATAGGAAAAATCGCTTAATAAATAAATAATATTAGGCCCAAATTAACCGACCACATATATATAATATAAACATCTGTTTTCTAAAAGCAACTTTTTACCAAAAATTTTCAAAAACACTTTTCAAAGAAGGAAAAACAGACGTGTATATTGCCAGTCAAAACGAGCCTAAAAGTAGTCTTAATCACTTACATGCTATCAAAAACTAAGTAAATTAATCGCCATCAAAATTAAAACACATGCAAATTTAAAATACTGGTACAAAAGTGTACAATAGTGGTACAAATACCGTTTTACCGCGGCGGTGGTACGTTTTGTTTGTTTCGCGACGCGTCGCCGTCTACCGTGAAACCATGGCGCGAACATCCTATCATAATAGCCTCCTGGTAAGTAAAGGCACGTTTATAAGGCACTAATTTGTTGGTTAATAAATGGGAATTTTGTAAGGACAGGTTTTAATAGAAATGTTTGAATAACTGTAGATGTGAATTCGGTTTGTGTTCTGGTGGTAAAATTAATTCAACAGATGAAATTTCAAGTACCTAGGTACTATGAATATGGATTGAAAAATTAAGCCAATGTTTTATTTTTCTTGTAATAATTGTGTGAGGCAGAATTTAAACCTATTTTTACAGAGATATTGATCTATTTATAAGATAAGTAAATGGATAGTTTTTTTGGTCTTATTTACGATACATATACGATACTAGCTTCTGCCAGCGGTTTCACCCGCATCCCGTGGGAACTACTTCCCGTACCGGGATAAAAAGTAGCCTATAGCCTTCCTCGATAAATGGGCTATCTAACACTGAAAGAAATTTTCAAATCGGACCAGTAGTTCCTGAGATTAGCGCGTTCAAACAAACAAACAAACAAACTCTTCAGCTTTATAATATTAGTATAGATATGATACGACCTACTAAAATAAATCCGGTATCATGAATATGGGTTTAAAACCTTAAAACCAATATTTTATTTGGCCTTGAGTAATCCTTTATTCCCTGAATAACATACAAATTTAGTGACCAGTGATGATATGAATACTTTAAACATAACTACTAAAACTTTTTTACGCCTGATAAAAACTCTTATCACATTCCAATAAAAACAAATGAATTTATGAGATTCTTATCACATTCAAAATCTACGAAATTTTTATCATATCCAAAACATTTTTTCATTGATTCTATACATATTCTGTATGTATGTTTTAGAAGACTGCTACGAGCTTTTCGTAGCATAGTTACAATTTAGCGTAGATTTCCGTAGCACTTTCGTAGTTCTATAAAATATTATTATGTTATGTAGTTGAAACTTATGCTTATAATAACATCATAGTGTTGTACTGTCAGTCACGGTCACTGATGTGATTAATGGATTGTTTATAAAATACAAGCTATAATATAAAGTTCTATTTTATCATATTTTTTTCCTAATTAAAAACCAAAATGTACATACGCTAAGAATTCCCAAAAAAGTCGGCCGACTGTAGATCAGATGACTGCAATTCTTTTTTAAAGGGTAGCTAGGTTCCAAGCCAAGTTTCAAGTCGTTGTGATACCGACTAAATACCTGACTACTACTACCATTCGTCTTCATACTGATTTACGACCTCAAACAAACTATCGGCCGACTATAAGTTTGCAGGCTACTCTTTCCGTACCTACACATTCAAAATTAAATAAAAAAAAAATAATGAAAGAATGTTAACCGTCATTATAAACACACCCTATATAGCACGCGAACACTCATAACTCATACACAGGGTGTCCCACTTCTGTTGCCTTTTTATGTTCTAGACTCATGCTAGTCCTCTTGAGTCTCCTATGTGTCACATAGACTTTTTGTAACTTCTACTATTTATGGGAACATAAAACTACTTTTAGTTTTTACACGAACGACTGTAATAACGCCTAATGTGGTATTGTTGGTTTTATTTTACGTTGACTTTGACTATCATATATTATAACATTATTACTATCAAGGCTCCGAAACTACTGAATTGATTTGGAAAATTCTTTCACTAGAACATAGGGTATATTTATCGAGCAAAGGGAAAAAGTTCCCCAGGAACGCGAGTAAAACCGCGAGATATCAGCAGTGTTATATACGCAGTAACTTCTTCGTGTATTTAGAGCATAATTCTTTTGTCTTTGTCATTTCCAAACGTTAGATAGAGATGGACTGAAGTTTGATATTTATTGACTAGAATAAGTACTCGGGCTTTCTCTTAAAATAATGTCAATAATATAATCAATGCAATAGAAATGAGTTTGTTTGTTACGCTTTTACGCAAAAAAAAAAACTAACCCGATTGAGTTGAGGTTTTGGTATGGAGAAGAGGAATTTTGAAGAATGCGGAACATAATTTCCTCTGGAAGCGGACAAAGCCGCGGGCGCAAAATAGCTAGTACATATTATACGAGTCGAAAAGTGCTGGAGTGGAGACTACGGACTAGCAAGCGCAGCGTAGCACGTCCACCAACAAGGTGGACAGACGACCTTATAAAGGTCGCCGGAAGACGCTGGATGCAGGTCGCCTCCAACAGGTATCTGTGGAGATCTAAGGGGGAGGCCTATGTTCAGCAGTGGACGTCCTATGGCTGAGATGATGATGATGACTATACGAGTAGGTATAATATCCTTTATTACATTAGCAAATATTCTGTTGTTAGGAAAATTAAAAATACAATAGTGCCAACTCGTAACAGGTAAATTATATTGATCGTCCTCATAACTATACATAATTATAATACGAATTAGTTAATACAAGCGGTTCCCTGCGGTTTCACCCGTACCTCGAGGTAACAAGTTCCAGCACCGAGATAAAATGTAGCCTAACTCCTTTCTTAGATCTAGACTCCCGGTGCCACAATTCATTTAAGTCGCTTTTGTACTTTTGGTGAGACTGACAGAATCATTTTCGCATTTCGTCGTCTTAGAATGAAAACCTCGGAAATGCATTTTTTTTTTCAATATTTTTTTATTGCATTTCTTGGAAGATAATCGTAAAAAGTATCGAATACTAATCCTTATCCTGAAAAATTATCTGTTGCACTAACGAGGTTTTCACCCTAAGGCGTCGATTTACATATGTTCGTAAGGCAAAGCTATAATCGTAGTTTAATGTGTCAAATATCTGTAAGTTACAATTTCAATTACAAAATAAGTTGGTAGTTATTTCAAAAGTTCTTTGTTATGTTTGTTTCGAGGTAATACTGAATTTATAATATCTATTCTAGTTTTGATTGCAGTTTTGATTACAGATAAATAAGGTAAGACTCTCATTTAAATTGCTAATCTATACTAATATTATAGGTAAAGCTGAAGAGTTTGTTTTATTGTTTGTTTGAACGCGCTAATCTCAGTAACTACTGGTCCGATTTGAAAATTTCTTTCAGTGTAAGATAGCCCATTTATCGAGGAAGGCTATAGGCTACTTTATCCCGGTACGGGAAGTAGTTCCCACGGGATGCGGGTGAAACCGCTGGCAGAAGCTAGTATAGAATATTTTATAACTAGCTCATCCCCGCGGGTTCACTCACGTTCCAGGAGAAACATTTTGTCCAACTATATAAAACGTAGCCATGTCTGTATGTATGTAAAGCTAACAAAAAAGAAAAAAAAGTTTGGAAAGCGTAACAGACAATGTGACTAATATTGGTAAAGAGCGGTTAGAATTTATTGGATTTGTAGTATCGTATTTACTTTTACAAATCGAATAAAATATCTATTCAGTTCAACTGTGGTTCAATTATACAGGGAAATAAATTTATCAATTTTTAAACCCCCAAACTGAAGTCAAAAGCTAACTTATAAAAAACATTAAACTAAACATTTTCTATCACGATTCACATTCATTGTAGTGTCGTGTTTCCCTCGGTATTTCGAACTATCATACCGTGTTATTTATTTACCGATGTTCGGTTAGTTCTCTGCAGTCATTTACATAATTAAAGCAAGCTTTAGTTTGCTGTTTTATTTTGTAGGTAGAATATTTCGTTGTATAGTAGTTAAGTTATAATTTACTATCGTAGGTCAGTGATATTGTTCGTCTTATATATCATGTGATATGTCGATTTGTTTAATGAGAGAGTATGTAAATACTCTTAGCTTATTTAATAAAAAAACTCTTGTTACCAGATCATCAGATAGGCAGATTATTGTCAGTGAAACTATTTTTGTGCCTGTATACTCAGAAGGTTTAAATTTTGACTCTTGCGCCAATTCAACTTAATGTAGGTATTTTTACCACATTAATCGATAATCACAATGTTTTTCATTATGTGACTCGTAAGTTTAATCAAAACATTTCTGGGGTTGAAATTAGCTCCATAAGCTCTTAATGGGTTAACTATTTTCACGAATATTCTAGCGAATTTCAGTTTTTTATTCTCTACAGAAATCGGCAGCGGAGTCCACGTGAAAAATGAAATAAGCAATTATTTAAATTAAATATCTACTTTCAAATTGATTGTAACTTTAAACCATTTCTTAAAACTTTGTTACGAACATAAATTGCAATATAAAAAATTCTCGACCACCCATCTTGTAGCTGCGATATGCTGTCTCTTTCACACTTATTTATTTCTACTATCTCCATCCTTATCTATGGTGTTTGAAAACTATTTGTTTGTCTATTATTAACTGTGCTGTTTTGGGGTGGTCTTTTTTTAATTTTTATTTTTTTATGAACTTTGCTTCAATTTACAAAATGGCTTTTGTACAGTGATAATGTTGTTAGAATCATTATGTAATTTGGTTGTTTGTTTTGAAAAGAACGTGCTTTTGGTGAATGTTAAGTGTTAAAAGATGGTGCTTTTCGGATGTCTAGACACCGTAACAGGCAGGTAAGCGATTCTCTAAGAAAATTACAAAAACATTAAATTTTCTTGACATCCTTGAGAATTTTATGTATTTTGGTAAAAACTTGTACCTATTAGTTAACATAAATACCAGAAATAAACATAAAATTGAAATTCCAAAATTTTGATCCCCTCAACTCGGCAGCCCTTGGTAAGTCGGGTTGTTAGACTTTCTGAATCCTGACTATCCATAACTACTGAAAAAGTTGTTCAAATGACTGTCGGGATCCTCCAATTTAAAGTGCTTTCCGAAACACGGAAGAACTCGAGATAACAAGATGGTCACCCAGACACGCACATACTACTTCGTTAACCATGCTAAGCCTTAGTTATTATAGTAAGCTTTAACTGCTTATCATTAGGGTGCATCTACACGGTGCATGTAGCTGGAGCAAGTGACATGTGACAAGAGCACGCGGGTGAGTGCTTTGTTGGTACATGCGCGAGTCGCTGGACCCGCACGTTTTTAAAATGCACGTGACATGCACATGTTCCTCAACATGCGCAAGCTACTTGCACCCTTATGTTCAATTTATAAAACCCTAAAAGACAGCAGGAACCTACCAATTTAATGTGCTTCCAAAAACTCGAAAGGAAACTATACTTATAGCTATACTCAATACAGCTAACAAAAACGACAATTTTCAGTCTAAAAAAATAAAATTTCGTGTTTCCATTTAGACTGCAACACTTGTATCAAAGTTGAGGTGTAGTGCAATGTTTAGAGTGCATAACAAATGCACTCAAGTATTGGCGTGTAAAGGCTGCAGGTTGCTGAGTGAGCGAAATGGTTGGCGGTCTCAATAATAACGGGGGTAACACGATACCGTACCGTACCGTGGTCGGGGGTGCTGTGAGAGGGATTTTTGTTGCAAGTTATTTTTAATTGTAATTACGTAGTATTTTTCATATTTTTGTCAAAATTAAGATAGCACTCAGATAAACTAACTAATCCTTATCCTTTATAATATAAATAAATGTGAAAGTAACACTATCCTATACTAGGCGAGCTTCGATGCCAAATATATTATGATATTAAATGAAAAGTACTAAGATAGTCCAAAGTCTGAGAAAAACATAGGCCTGCGAAGAATATAAGTACTTGAACCACCACTTAGATCTCCCATATTATTTATGTCAATGAAACTTAGCCGGGTTACCTAATTATTTGACAATTATTATAAACTAGCTTCCGCCCACGGTTGATGAAAATTAGAATAGGTATGTGTTAATCCAGGGTATCACCAATCTACATACCAAATCGGTTCAGCCGTTTTTGCATGAAAGAATATCAAACATACATCCATACATTCTCACAAACTTTCACATTTATTACATTAGTAGGATGATATATGTAGATACTCCCAGTGTAGCACTCTCCTTCGCTAGTGGTTGGCACGGCGCGCGCTGTTACAAACCACCCGGGTGATGGGGCACGATCGCCCCACAATATTACGCACTTATTTTTTCATTGTATAATTGTAATAAGGAAAAGGTTTTATAAACTTAATTCTTTACTTAATATTATTTTAAAAGTAACTCTACCTGTCTGTCCGTTTTTCACGTTAAATGTAGGTACCGAATCGATTTAAATATTTGTAAAGCTAATATTCTATAACCTGAAACCGGACATAGACTACTAAATACCGGACATAGACTAGGACTTACTTAGTATCTGGGACCGAGAATTCCTTCCTACTTCCATCGGGACAGCGGGGAATAGATAATTTCCCCATACCTCTACATCTTATGACTAACATGAGCTGGTCAACTGATTGTGATAACTTTTTAAGCGCAACTTTGATTCAAAGTCAAATCACTTATTTCATTTAGGCCTTAACAAGCACTTATGAACGTCAAAAATTATATATAAATAGGTTTGATTCTAGTTGCCCATTCCAAAAGTAGCTTCCTATGGAGAAGAACGGGCAAGAAACTCCATGGTTACTCTTTTTTAAGAATAATAGGTATTACAGTTTGTATGTATTGATACATACGATAATAACATGCGAAGATCATGTAGAAGCACAGACAAAATTCACTTTGGACCCGCAAGATGGCACTGCTAGTGGTCAAAACATCGATTACCAGTTCCATTGCTTTGCCGTAAAATGCGAACCTAAAAATACACTGCAAAATATAACAATTTAACATCAAACCTGAAATATGCACATTAAACTGAGTTACAACTACAATATTTCAGCTCATTCGTTATCATGGTTTGTGGAGTTATCTGTCAGTCTATCTATACCACGATAACTGTCTAGTCGGTACCCGGCACGCTTTGTACCTATTTATAGAATAGCACAAACATAGGTGTATAGAATTTCATGTTCATGTTCTCTGTTTCATGAATAGGAAACAAAAGCTCAGAAATCTACATCTACAACTATGAAGACAACAATATGCTAATTAGTGAATTTATAATAAATATTAGGTAAGTCTCGCTTTGTGGGTTTTACAAAGCACGTAAATGTCGATCTTGTGCCTGATCTCTCTCCGGTCGAGTCGGATTGCCGTCCCATCGGGCTAGGAGAGTTAAGGAATAGTGAGTGCACCTGTGTCTGCGCTTATGCGAACAGTCGCCGTGGCCGGTATTCGGCTAGGAAGACATCATCATCATCATTAATATTAACTGAATTATTAGAAATTAAAAATTTACCATCTTCTCTTATCAAGTTTAAGACTTGTCAAAATGTCAAATTATGACGTTGACATATGGTTCATTTTGCAGCCACAATTTTTCTAGACAAGTGTAAAACAGGTGGTTACGTTTTTGTAGTAAGGCCATTACTGTTTATACACCGTCAAATGGTAGGACATAGAGACTAACATATTTTTTTTTAACGTCTATTGTAACTTATGTTCATAAATACCTAAATGAAAATGAATTAAAAAGATTTATATTTTTGTGTGTATATTTGTATTGAATAAACTTAAAAACTACTGGAGCAATTTCAAATTCTTTCCTTGTTGGGACGTGACACTATCCCCGAGTAACATAAGCTATATTTTATCAGGGTTCGAGCAGAAGCTCCCCTAGAACGCAAGTGAAACTGCTGGCAAAAGCTAGTGTAGTGATAAAGCTAGAAATAACTGCAGGTTAAGAGACATACCTAGTTCACTACACCAACGCAATCGCCACGCGACGTCCACTCATCAGTGTTCCACTAGTGGACGCTGCATTGTCAGTGGGCGAGTTGCGAAGGTCTCTTCAACCGAGGGTGCATCTACATGGTAGCTAGCTTGCACATGTTGAGGCACATGCGCAGGTTACATGCATTTTAAAAACGTGCGGGTCCAGCGACTCTCGCATGTCATCATCATCTTCCGAGCCTTTTCCCAACTATGTTGGGGTCAGCTTCCAGTATAACCGGATGTAGCTGAGTACTAGTGTGTTACAAGGAGCGATTGCCCTATCTGACCTCCTCAACCCAGTTACCCGGGCAACCCAATACCCATTGGCAAGACTGGTTGTCAGACTTACTGGCTCTGCCGAAGTTGTTCACTGACAGCCGGGACCTACAGTTTAACGTGCCATCCGAAATACAGTCATTGGTGAGCAAGATATACTTAGCGACTCGCGCATGTACCAAAGCAAAATACCCACCCGCGTGCTCTTGTCACTTGCTCCAGCTACATGCACCGTGTAGATGGACCCTGAATTATCGGTCAACCAGTGAGCATCACGTGGTCAACTCTCCAATTGATTGTCATTTGTTAGGCGTCTATATCGTTGATCTAGTGGTTGTTTTGTGTGACTGTTGTATAGGTTTTGTATGACAAGATACCTGAGGCTTCTTCCAATATTATTGATTCTTCTGGAAATCAATAGAAGAGAGTGATATGCACACACTTCAAACTTTAGTCGGCTAATAGTTTGTTTGGGCTCAAAAATCAGTATGAAGATGAATGGAAATACTCACTTTACTGAGATCTGGTATTTAGGTGGTATTAGACGGACTGAAAACTTTGACGGGAATCGAGATTTTTCATTAAAAAAATGTCAACCCCCGACCCAAAAAAAGTACGCAATTATTATGACAAAACGTTAAAAACGCTAAACCCTATAATTCAATCATTACAATCGGATCATCCGTTTGGGAGTTACGATGCCACATACACACACACACACACACACACACACACACAGACACGTCAATAATAAAAAAATAATTACCTATGTAGTCTGTAAACAAATCGCGTATGTATAAAACGCTAAACATAATGAACTATGCGCTATAGGTATCTATGACCATCATAAAACAGCAACCAACACCGACCAAAAATTAACTTGTAAATCAAACTCTGCACCAAAAAAATCCCAAAATAGTGCATATAAAATGGTGCACAAAAATGGTTGCAATTTGTTAGCGGGCATTATTAATTAACGTCAGTTTGCACCCGGGGCAACAATTACTGCATCGGGGCAGTGCCACGCGATGTTGCGTTTCTATCGCGAGTAGGGTGACGATATGTTTTGTTCCGACCTGATTTCATCTAAAAAACAAATTATTTTTAAAGTGGCAAAGTAAAAAAGTGGCTCGACCATATATGATGAAATTTTGTATTTTTATTGAGATTCTCCAGATGGGTATATTTTTTGTGGAACCATGCTGCAAAATAAATCCGTAATTGTACAAAAATGCATAAAAATGTGATATATTAATGCATGTGTTATACGCACTGTACTTATATGGGTATTTTCATGAATTATTATTCAAATAAAAACACAACAAATTACCAGTATAAATATGTAACAGAACTTAAAACTTCAGCCCTTCAAATAACACAAGTGTTTCAAACGATTGAATAATTCTAAACACAAAGTAATTTGATCAACTTAACTCCGGTATTATCCGGTTTAATCCGACTTTTAGATGTTTGCCGCAAGCCTTGAACTCCGTCTGCAAGTTATTTATCAACAAATGGTGTGAAAATCCGTCACGCTGAGTGTCAAACTTTAATTTAAGCAAATCAACGTCTTAAATATTTTACCTTAAAAGTTATTACGGTAAATTACTTTTGTACTATTTAATAGAGGTGAATTGTTTGCGGGGTTCTCGATGTACTAATAGACCTATAAGAATACATAAGTACCTATCTATTTGAAAAAAATGATTTTTTTGTCATCATCATCTTCCTGCCCTGTTTCCAAGTAATTTGGGGTCGGCGCAACATGTCTTTTTCTTCCACTCCTCTCTGTCAGACGTCATACTTACATCCACTCCCTTCTGCTTCATGTCCTCTTTCAGGCAATCGTTGTGAATTAAATCAAAATGTAATTTTTATTTGATTTTAAAACATAATGATCGCATAAAACAAATAAGTTTGATATAATATCAAACTAAAAAAGTTTTAAAAAATCTTAATCACCACCTTAACTACATTACTCATCGGTAATTCAGAAAGCTTACATAAAAAAAATACAAAACCGAAAATTTCAGGAAATCCTAATCACCTTGAAGCATGGTTACCCTAATAACAACTTTGATTCAACTAAATTGGTTCAAATGTATCAAAAACGGGTCCTTAAATATCTTTGTGTCGGTGTCTCGCGAAAAATAAACTACAAAATCGCTTTAAGAGGTCGCGCGTACTACAAACTTTTAGTCGACCGATAGTTGTTTTGGGCTCTTAAGTCAGTATGAAGATGAATGGAAGTACGCACGTAACAACGATCAGGTATTTGTCCGGTATCAGACCGAATAAAAACTTTGATTAAATTCACAACTTTAAAAAAAATCATCCTTCCACCGGCCTTCAGTCGGCCGACTGAAAAGTCTTCAGTGTGCGCGCACTAAAGTATTCATGTACATACGACATTCTTTAATTTAAATTTAAAGTACCTAATAAATATGCTTTGGGATGCCTTTTATTTTGTTCACAGAAAAATACAGAAAAAATACGTATACTGAGAGAGGCTGTAGTTGATAAAGAACCTTAATACTGGCTGAACTGAAATATAAACTGGCTGAACCGAAAATGGTTAAAAATAATTTTTCGGCATGTTTGTTTGTTTGGCTTGTTGCTGTTTTCAATATCAATTTTTCTTTTTTGTTAACTAATCGGATCTCTATAGCATATGAAAGAAATATGTTGACAGACGTGAATAGGTATTCTGCAAATACTAACGGCCTTACTACAAAAACTTAAACATCTGTTGAATACTGGTCTAAAAAAACGGGCTGCAAAACGGACTTTATTTCAACGTCATAATCTGACATTTTTTTAGGGTGTTATAAGACCAATCGATCAATCGTCGATCGACGGCATCGATCGATGGCAGAATGGATTGGTAGACGTCGATCGATAGTTTCTATGACATCAAACGATCGATCGTCGATCGACGGGATCGATCGATGGCAGAATGGATTAGGATTAGTAGACGCCGCTGTCACGTCACCCGCTGCCCGCCCGCTATTAGACCTGTATAGTAAAGCTATTAGACCAGTCGATCGACATCGATCGACGTTGATCGATGCCGTCGATCGACGATTGATCGATTGGTTAGTCGAACGGTATCTGTCGATCAATTAAAGCTATTAGACCAGTCGATCGACATCGATCGCCGTTGATCGATGTCATCGATCGACGATTGATCGATTGGTCTAATAACACCCTTAGACAAGTGTTTAACAGACGATTAAAAGTTTTTGCAGTAAGGCCGATAGTTGTTATTGATATGATAAATTGATCACTAGATTACACTAATTTTAAATAAAAGACAATCAAAAAATTACAATTTAAAAATTAATGTAGAATAAGTACACCAATATTTTTTTTTAATCTATAATAATTTAACGTAGAATTTACAAAAAATCAAAGAATTACAAGTGCATTATATGTAACACACAAATCCATGCAAATTTGACCTTTAAATAAATCGTATTAACAATTTATAATTACGTCAAGTAGTCTTATTTTAAACATCATTCGGGAAACGTTCTATCGGCAAATGTTATATGAAGGTGATGGATCAAAGCGCCGCGGACCACCGACGCTGTCTTATTTCTTAATAATGCACTCAGATTATAATAAAAATGTATACGGACATGAGAACCAAAATATAGGGTGTAATTTCGTAGAAATAATTGAAGGAAAAACTTGCAAAAAATTCTAGAAATATATAAGGATGAGGTAGTAGAACACCTACTTACCTTATCCTAAAATATTTAAGGTAGCTGGATAAATTTATTTGTTTGCTAAAGTTTTTAGTCCATTTTTATACAAACTTTGGTTCCCTACTTTTCATTTCTCTGCCAAAAATAATTACTTACACTTTCATAAGTAAAACTGGATTGCCCGGATAACTAGGTTGAGGAGGTCAGATAGGCAGTCTTTCCTTGTAAAGCTCAACTCAACTGCCTCCAGTAAGACTGGAAGCCGACCCCAACATAGTTGGGAAAAGTCCCGGCAGATGACGATGACATATTTAAATGAAAAATTATGTATATAATCAGTACCTCTATAATATGCTATGTGTTTCGGATGGCACGTTAAACTGTAGGTCCCGGCTGTCAGTGAACATCTTCGGCAGAGCGAGTAAGTCTGACAACCAGTCTAACCAAGGGGTATCGGGTTGCCCGGGTAACTGGGTTGAGGAGGTCAGATAGGCAGTCGCTTCTTGTAAAGCACTGGTACTCAGCTGAATCCGGTTAGACTGGAAGCCGACCCCAAAATAGTTGGGAAAAGGCTCGGAGGATGATGATCAGTATAATATGCTATCTCTAATTTGCCCGTGAGATATACAACACGACGATTAAGCTCACGTTATTATAAGTTACTCCATTTTAGATAAAATTTCCGAAACACCCTGTAACATCAAATTGCTTGTTTATAATGCATTTATTAATACTTAGAAACTATATTCGTGATATATGATTGATCTCTCATAATTATGTGCATACGTGCTTAGTTCTGTTATATTGTAATTATAATATGAAGTTTAATCATGCACTTCAACAATAATTTATTGATATTTTTTGGCACTTAATTTTAGTGCAGCAAATGAACTGCAGAAAATAATGTGTTCATAAAATTATTTTAAAACGACTGCAATAAAAAAAAACAAATAAATGTTATATACCACCTTTTTGCTTTACTTTAACAGCTTGAAATATATTATTATTAGCCTTTTTACCGTCCCACTGCTGGGCACAGGCCTCCTCTCACACAGTGGAGGATTGAGCGTTAATCACCACGCTTGCTCATTGTTTGGTGATTTCAGACTTTATGGACCAGATTTTTCCGCGATCACCTTTAATCAAACTTAGAAAAGTTGCATTGGTACCTTCCCGAAATCGAACTCACTTGAGAGGTTCGTTTCTTTACCCACTGGCCCACCGAGACTCTTCTTAGCATGAGTAAGTGGCTTGTGCAAGTAGAAATAAAACTAAAAATTAATTTGATCAGAAACAGAAAGGTAATCAAAAAGCTCTATATTGAGAACTATTATAATTTTTATTAGCACACTTATCTTGAATTGTGGGTTCAATATTTCTCGCCATTGAGCCACAGCATACACCAATAAAACGAAGATATATAAATGTCCATTGTCAATACATATAAATTATATTAAAAAAACTAAAAAAATATTGGCCTCGCACCGCTGACCTATGAGTAACCGACATGTTTTTTACAACAAACAAAGCGAAAAATACTGCGAATTTAGGGTTACCATATAGTTTTATGGTTGCGGGATAAGTCTTGTAAGTTTTATTAAAGAATTCTGAGTATTTATTGGGTTGCTGTAGGTTCTAGAAAACTTGAATAAGATAATAATGAATAATTCCGGTATTAGGAGAAGTCGTTTTGAAGTCGAAGTCTTGTATAGAAAGGGCATTTTTTTTTTCAGGTAGAATTTTGTTCATCTTTGCCTATTGAGTGACAAATTAAGTATAGAAAAATATTAATTTACACAACTTTTTTTAACAGCGCTCTAAAAGAAATGACACTACTTTACTCTTTTCAAAAATCAACACGCAAAATACATACAGTACACAGCTCAAACATGAGTCGCTAATTTGCAAACACTCAATTCATGGTCACCCCTCTGCAATCCTAAGAAACGGCACAACGCACTTTCGTGGTGACCACACATTGCCGGAAATTATCGAATACTTATCACAAATTATCGTATAAACTATCTGATTTTATAATTAAAAGGCCTACGAGGTTTAAAGCACTATTTTCGGAAATCGGATAATGTGTCTATAATCATGTCCATTTATATCTCGGGCCTAAAATTATTGATAGACCGCTGTTTTTTTATAGAATTATAGTTTTTGTCTCATTATCACTTCTAAAAATACATTTGTATTGGTACTTTACCCTTTTTTTAAAACAATAGCACACTTAAAAAAGTCGTGGTGGCCTAGTGGGTAAAGCACCAACCTCTCATGTATGAGTGTGTGGGTTCGATTCTAGGTCAGGCTAAAGGCTAAGTTTGTATGTACTTTCTAAGTATATCTTAGACACCAATGGCGGATAAATAGGTGATGGAAAACATCTCGAAGAAACTTGGACTATAAAGTCTGAAATCACCAACCCGCATAGAGAAAGCGTGGTGATTAATGCTCAATCCTTCTCCGTGTGAGAGGAGGCCTGTGCCCAGCAGTGGGACGATAAAAAGGTTGTAACGAGCACACGTATATAAAATCAAATCTTCAAGCCAGTAGCGAAACAAATGACTACAAAAGCCTAGTGCCAAAAACTTCCATTCGAAAAAACAAAAGAGAACTCTCAGACGTAGCCTCGCCATAAAAGTACCCGCAGACAACCAAATTTTAGTCGGCCGATAGTTTGTTTACGCCCTTAAATCAGTACGAAGATGAATGGTTAGTTCGTACGTAAGTGAATTCCTTAATGAAAAATATTTTATTGTATCAGTTATAGACAAGATAAAAAGTGTCAGCAATAGATTTAATGAAGCTTTAATTTTAATGGAGCTTTGTGCAACTGACGGTGAATTTATTAGTTTTTAGTTAGTACATTATAAAAATTTGCATGCATTGATGGCAAAATATGGCTGAATCATTAAAATATTTATGCAGTATTGTACCCATATTGCGAATTTTATCTTATCTTAACATTAAAAGATCAAGTATTTAGTGAGTGTCAGACCGACTATGAATTTGAAGTTTGATTGATTGGAATCATGATTTTCTGCTATCCAATCTGGCAATGCTGCCAGTCTATTGGGTACACTGGTAACAGCGATGAGGACCGTTTTTTTCGACGCCCTTTATTAGTTTTAAGTTTCTTTTTAATTAATGTAAATATTTTATTTTTGTATTATTAAATTATAAATCTAGATTTTCTTTAATTTTTTATACCAACTATCCGTTCAACTATCGGCCGACTAAAAGTCTGCAGTGTGCTCGGCATTCCATATCAACAGTTAGCCGCTGTCGTTTTCTATAAAGTCCTGTCTTCGGAAGCGTTCGCGTTTCGCGGCTCTGACGTCACCTGGACCAACCAGTTTTTGCTCTCAGTTCCAATTCAGTATTTGATTCTTTATGCATAACTCGCGTCCTAAGGTCGTCTGAGATTCAAGGACAAGGCATGCTAATTGCTATAGCGTATATGTATGTGTGTATGTTTGTTAATTATAGGATATCGGTGTGTATGGTCACGTTCGTTTACCCTGTAGTGAAGAGGTAATTAGGTAGCACCTCTGCATGTGTCTTTATAATTTTGGAAGGACTTTGACACTATTAGCTATTTACTAGACTTAATAGAAGCGACTGTGTATTCGTCTTGCATTGTAGTGAAAGTTTTGGGATCGTTTTACTAAGTACTCCAGAAGAAGCCGGGGCTTCGGAATTTTTCGAAAGAGTTACTGCAGCTCTGGTACACAAAGGGCTTAAGAAGGAACATGATTGGCCTTACTACAAAAACTTAACCACCTGTTTTACACTTGTCTAAAAAAATTGTGGCTGCAAAATGAACTATATGTCAACGTCATAATTTGAAATGTTTTTAGACAAGTCTTAAACTGACGTTTAAAAGTTTTTGTGGTAAGACGGGATAGGTTTAGTTAGTAAGAGACTATCACTTCCTCACGCTGCACCCATAGCGGGAGGTAGTAGGAGGGATGAAGTACTCCATAAGGAACAAAGGTGGGTTTTAATCTGTAAAAGTCTGACACTATCTCGCGCTGCACCCATTGCGGTATTTTAATGTTTTCCCTCTTAAAAAAGCAAGACGTAGCTACGTACACGATCATAGTAAGTGATTGGCCGACACTCGACAGTAACATCGCACAATAGATTTATATTAAGTGCTTGCGTGCAGTGCACGATTGCACTCAATTGTCGGCGTCGTACCAAAGTCAAGTATACTAACTTATGTTTCTTCTCTAGTCACGTTGTCTACTAAGTTTATGAAAGAAATGCAAGGTTTTCGACCCTAGTGACCAGGATTCTAAATAACATTAAGAAAATGCTATTTAGAATTGTTACAACTATTGTCACAGCACAGGTCAATATCGTCTTCTTTAAGGTGGAAAGTCGCCAGAAGGTTTTATGAGAAAGTGAGGAAGTGTCAGATTTTTACTGATTAAAACAAACCTGTATTGCTTCTGGAGCCCTTTGTGTAACTCTTTCGGAAAAGTCTTTTCAACGATACTAAGAGGATACCCAATACATTTAGACAAATATTTTATAGGTATAAACTTTCATACATTATCCTTTAATTATCCTTAATACCACTCACAAAGTGTGAAGGAAAAGTTTAAAGGAAAAATTATCCTTCCTGCTATGGCCATAAGTAACGGTGCATGCATAAACTTCATTCTTCTTCTTATCAAGTAAGTTGAAGGTTTTAAGACTAAACGAACATTTTTGTCAGAGTTTTACAAATCCGCCTGACGGTCACTGTCATGAAATTATAACAACGGCTGCTACTGAGTAGCATTCGGGGACGGTACTTTGGGTGTTTTCTCAGGCATGGAGATATAACACATCCAACGTCTAGAATTGGGGCTGCTTGTAAAAGAGACACCAATGGTCTCAAGAAGAATGACGTCGTGATTGCCAAAGACTTTAAACAGAGTTTAAGATAAGGACTGAGCTGAATCCCACAGTCCATGTCAAACGCTATTTGCCTTCTCGTTATGAGAAGAGGCGTTGTTCATTCTGTTTGATCAGCTTCAAGAACAGGGAGTGAATATTCTATTAATTGAATACAGTGTCTGCAGACCGTACCAGCATATTGCATCTTACGAATCCCGGCTCCCCATTAACAAACAAACAAACACTTAAAATTCCGACGCAATAGTGTATACAGCACTCGTATTTATGCGAAGGTATTTTCGAAAACGCACAAAACATTCGATATCGAGTCCTTCCTTATTCAGATTGTTAATATTTAAATTTGTCCTTGCTGATGACCAGATAACCGTGGTCAAGTAATACCTACGTAAATAAAAATGATTTGATTCGGTAAAAAAAAGAAGTTTGCTTAGTGGTGATTGGCCGTGGACCTTCAAGGAGTTTGCAAGGGGAAACGGTCCTTGACCTAAATCGTCGCCGGCTCATCTCACGAACTTATTTACACGGCTGCTTAACACTGCATGTATGCACCGATCTGAAGAGGAGTAGGTACATGAATTTATAATAGACATATAACAAACACGATAAGGACAAGGTATATAAAAAATGCATACTATGTAGATACTGTCGTACAAAACTGAAAATGAAAGTCCTTTCATTTTCGATGATTCTTCTATCGAATGTATTACTAGCTTCCGCCCGCGGCTCCGCTCACGTAGCGTGTTGATAAAACCTATGTGTTAATCCAAGGCATCACCTATCTACATACCAAATTTTAACCAAATCGGTCCAACCGTTTTTGCGTGATAGAATAATAATCATACATCCATACATTCTCACAGCTATAATATTAGTAGGATAGTACGATTCAAAGTACCTATCTGTTTCGTTTTCCCAGCTTATGAAAATGCAATATACAATAGCTGAATTTTCCTAGGTGCGCAAAGTAGTATTTCAAAGATGTGAGAAGATCCACGGATAGAAGGCATCTTGTATATGTGTGATAAAAATATAGCCATTTAAATGCAGTACTTATATGTAGATTATAATATTTAATGTGTGGCGTGATGGCTTAATTTACGATGGGAAATTCTATAACAATTTGAGTACACAATAATTTATTTTTAGAGAAACATGAAAATCTTAAACCCGTAGCAAGGCTGTTCATGTAAAAAGTTTTGACCGAAAATACAAACTAAAAGTAACGATGTATTCAAGTACCATAACCTCCGATTGCTAAGTCGGCTAAAACTGAACGATCGCATTTAGCAAATAACTTGTTCTTACGATAAGCTATAGTATCTTATATTGCGTTGCATGAACAGGATGTAGGTACAAAATATGCAAATGTACATATGAACACAAACAATAATATTAAGATGTTTTGAAACGTCACCTCCTTAGGCAGATCACACACTGACACGACCCACGCATTTGTGACACGCTTCAATGCTTGCACTATTCGTCTTTTATTTTTAGACTGCCAAATTGATCTATTTGGTCGCGTGTTCCTACTGTCATTGAACATCGTTAGGTAGTCGTTAAGTCAGAAGTGAGTAAGTCTGACCAGTGAGTAAGTCTGTTGGATGGCTCGGGTAAGTGGGTTGAGGAGATCAGATAGGCAGTCGCTCCGTGTAACTCAGCTGGATCAGGTTACATTGAAAGCCTACCTCAATACAGGCAGAAGATGATGGTCGCAAGGTCCTGCATGATGACTTTGATGTTATCCCTGAGGACTTAAATTGCTTAAGGTGTGTTTTAAAAGTGCAGCAGCAGTCAAACTGAAAATACAGACGACAGAAGTTTATACATTGAAGGTTGCTGGGGAGTTTGTTGCGCCACTTCTTCTTCCCAGCAAAAACACATAGGAAGTGGTGAAGGGTGGGCGTTTTGGGGGCTGTCTTTTGTAAATTTCTGACGTTTGAAAAGTGCTGTTTTGCAGCCAAGTTTTAATAAACGAATTTTGATTTTGAACTCTCAAGCTTCGGATCGTAAAGAGGTGGTAGTGTGAAATACACCTAAAAATCAAAAGGACTTCATAATCTATACCTAGTTATCGGAAATTTTGAGATGTTCGTCTCATTGCTTGAGATTGTATCTTTTGAGACTGTTCGATAGAAACGGATCAGGGGTTTATCTACCGGGTACAGCTTCCGATTTGTTACAATTCTAATAAACGTAGATTTTGAGTTAAATCAAATATCACTTCCTAGTTAAGATACTGCAAATCATTTTCAGAGTTCCATGTATTATTTGGTCACCTAATAAGTTATAGGTATGCTGCATTTTTCATTTGTACTGTTCTGAATTAATAAAATACCTGAGTGAGGAAGTACAGTTGATAGACAGGTGGTCGTCTACTTCCCGCACCCGGGTAATAGAAGGCTACGTTCCATCGTAGGCTCGTATTTGTGTACCAAACATTTAAATCGGTTCAGCAGTTTTTTTTTTTCAGGATTTACTTTCGCATTTGTAATGTAATAACTGGAAAATGAAACAGCTAGTGGTTTTAAGCTCAATGAATGTTCATCATCATCATCCTCCTGCCCGTTTCCCAATTTTATTTGGGTTCCGCGCAGCATGTTTTCTCCTTCTATACTCTTCTATGTGCCGTCATCTCACAAGAAATATTCTTTCGTACCATATCTACTTTCACACAATCCATCCATTCCACTATTACACATCCGTCCACGTTCATACTCATCACCTTCCTCACAACATGACTTTCAATGAATGTTATAGTATCGATTTTCAAATCGATTGTCATCGTTTTCACTTTAGCGAACGGAATCTCAAACAACTCGAATAACTTTGAGACAGAAGTCGATTCCTTCGGGCCATGAACTATGTATCGTCAGCAAATGAGATGACTATGCAATATTTGCACTGACGCTCAGAGATAAACTTTGCAAAAGTTTTTATCAGTAGGTATATATTATATGTGAGTCACTTATATGGATACTAGCTGTTCTCAGCGGTTCCACCTGCGTCCCGAAGGAATTCCTGCACCAGGATAAAAAGTGCCCAATATGGGTCCAAATTACCTGGGTGTCTCTCAAATCAATTTTGTAGTGTCATCAATTCAGTAGTGGTGGTGTGGAAGCGAGACTTTTATATGATGAGATAGGGCTATCGCATCTATAAATATTAATGAGTGTGTATTTGTTTTTGACGACTTGTTTTAAATGTACTTAATGTTCCTGACGATTCATTTTGATTATTTTGCAAAAAGTAATAACTGACAGCTCGGTTTAGTTTCTGTCTCGTATGGTATCCCACTATCCCACTGCTGTTCTAAAGTGTTTTTTTCTTTCTTCTTTGGGAAATGCGTTTCGCAGAAAAAAAGTATGTTCATTTATGCCACTGACTTAACCTTCTTATTTCCGCCTGTGTTCTCGCTTCATAATTTTGCATGCAGACTCCTTTTCTGCACCCGCTACACATGTCAGGGCCAAACACTCCTTCATGATCACGTCGATTCTCATCAAAGTTATAATTGCAAATACATTGTCGTTCGCGCCACTGACCTCCCGGACTCAAGTACGCGCGGTCGTTAACATCCATGGTCCAATGATACCATATTGAAACGCGTTCGCCAAAAAAACAAATGAAAGATTTATTTTCCAGATCCAGTTTTGTTTAGGTGAGAAAAGTGGTGTAGGTCCGGTCTGATGGTAGGTATGAGAGTGGGAGAATTCGAAATTAGAATATACAGTTTTTTTTTCTTCTTTCAGCAATTTCCATAAAGTTTTGTTATGGCCTAATAATAGATATACTTTACTCCGAAGGACGAGATGCTGGCAATTCCACAAGTTATATGTTTTTTCTAATTGTATCTTAGATATACTGGACCTGAACTAAGCTGAAATAAGCCGTTTTCATCAAGCGTGGTCATTACTAACGCATATTCCTTCTTTTTGTATGAGAAAAAGCCCGAACCCTGATGCAAAGGGACAGTTAAGAGGCTGATGACGAATAATATGATGATTGTTCATGACAAGAGTGGTCCAAATCAATTAAGTATTCAACTATATCAGGGTAAGCTTACGCAGTAACCAGTATAGTATACATAGAACCTCGGCGCATCTGACCTCCAAAAGTAAATATCTCCAAAAGTAAATATCACATCGTTGCTCAGAGATGAGATATAACACAAGTAATCAAAAAGATAAAACCAATAAAAGCAAGAAAGACCACTCTTTGTGTTCCAAGTTCACATCGTGGAAAATTTTACTAACCCATCGTTATTTAGTTTAATTGAAATAATTATCATAATATTTATCAAACTTAGCCACCTTAGTAATGCGTCACCATAAGTATTTTGCACTATCGTAACAACCTTTTTGTCTCACTAGTCTAATAGACTCTCATAGTCAGCTCATAGAACTATGACAGTGAAGGAATATGTCCTGCGCGGTTGCCTGATCTCTTTATATATCATAATATCATCTTGTAGTCACATAGCGAGTCTGCTGTGCACGGAGTCTTGGGTTCGATTCTCGGCTCGGGCCGCTTTGTAGGTTTTATGAAACTTTCACAAAGCAGCCCGGAGTTTGGAAGTAGGTGGTAGATGCAAATGCTTGTGCCTTGTGCAGCTAGCGAATCTTCATAGAAAAGTGTCGTCATGGCCTGGAATGCCCTTAGTATATACATGATGATTATGTTAAAGGTTATTCTCCATAAGACCCAATCCTTGGAACCGTGCATCTGGGATTCGCAATAGATCTTATGAAATAAAATCTTTTGACTTTGATACTCGAACATTCTTCCACAACAAGTATCAGTTTGCTGTTCAAATATATCTATTTAGATGTAGGTATGTTTTGTTCTAGAAATAATCGAGTAAATATTATTATTGATAGGTATTAATACTGCATTGAGGTGAACAATCGCTTAATATAATCATTTAAGATCGTAAAAAATCAACATATTTATTCTCATCGCTGATTGCAACATGTTTTGGCTGTTTTATAAACATACCTACCAAACATACTTTTGTATATGTAAATAAAATTAGTATCTAATGTGTTATGGACATCATCATTATCTGCTTAGCCTTTTCCTAACTAACGATGCACCTAAATAAAAGTGTTTTACAAGGAGCGACTTCCTATCTGACCTCCTCAACCTAGTTACCCAATAATATGTCGTAGGCATGTTAGAGCTTTTTTCTTCACTTTCTAAAAAACTAATATTATTGTTTTTTAAAGGACATCCCGTAGGTTAAATTGTTGTTTAATTAATTTGAATTCCCTTCAATTTCTTTAACCAATCGATCAACGTGTTCAAGTGTTTTGGCCATGCAGTTAATAATAAAACAAATGCATTTTATGTAGTCATTGACTCTCGATGCAGTGACCTTGAGTCAGGCTATGTGGTAAACAAATCATTTTCAAAGCCAAGCCGTACGAGTTTTAGCCAAAATGATCACATCGATATTTCTGGCGGTAGGGCTTACAAATTATTTAAAATGACTAAAAACTTTTGGATTTATTAATTACTAGCCGTTTTCCTGCGGTTTCACCCGCGTCCCGTGGGAGCTACTCCCCGCACCGGGATAAAATATAGCCTATGTTACTCGCATCTTTCTAATGGTGAAAGAATATTTAAAATCGGTCGAGTAGTTTTTGAGTTTATCCATTACAACCAAACAAACAAACAAAGTTTTCCTCTTTATAATATTATAGTATAGATTAGTTTGAACTAGCGATACCCTCTTCCTGAGGGAATTAATCACAGACTCCAGATAAAAAGTAGCATACATGTTATTCTGATCATCATCATCATCATCATCATCAGCCTATCGCAGTCCACTGCTGGACATAGGCCTCTCCAAGTGCACGCCACTGAGATCGATTTTCGGCTTCTCGCATCCAGCTCCTGCCAGCCGTCTTGCGCAAGTCATCACTCCACCGTGCCTGAGGACGTCCTACACTGCGCTTGCCGAGGCGTTATTCTGATGTTTTTGCTATATTACTGCCAAGTTTCATCTGCCTCTGTTTGCTAGTTTGCCGTTTGATAGTTATGAAGTAATAAACATACCTACGTACCTACTAACAAAATTTCGCCTTTATAAGTGTGACTAGTTGTTCCCCTTATTTGTTTTGTTGCTGCTCAAGATACACATTTTAGGTTTATACTTTAGTTGAGGTCGGTGTTCGTGCTTCTGAGTAATTGTTCGATTAAGTGTCGTATCATGTATCTTGGTTTCCGGGCTTGCTGTAGGACCAATAATACTAATATTGTTGTTGTTCTGCTGGATAGAGTTTTGGCGAGTCTTTACAATAGGTGTAGTGTCAGTGTCATTTCAGGTCAGGGGTTATCTTTAGCAATCAACTGTCCGTTGACTGCTAAAAGATATTCGGGTACGCGTCCCCGGCCCCCCGAGCTGCTATTGCTGCCTCCCCGGTCATCCACAGCAATAGTATCTTTATTCCCAATTCCCATCACACTTCTCCAATCCTTTCCCACTTCCCCTATCCTACCTTAATTCCCTAATTTCCTTCCTATCTGGTGAGAAGGGCATCATTAGCATTGGTATGCAATCCTTCTAGGAGATGGAAAACTCCGAAATCAAACCCGGAACGGAGTCTCCGTTAGACGTGAGTAGAGTTCAACTTGAAATACGCGGCAGATTCCTGCATCCAACCTAGCTCCACACGTATTGGTTCGCCTTTCCTGTGGGACCGGCTAGCGAGGCCGAGAGGGTAATGTAGGTCCTGGGCAACCCTGCGTTTCCTTAATTCCGTCCCAGGCGGTGTAATGTCTGTGGAGAGGTCACTCCACCCGCGTCAGCCTTGCTGCGTGGGCAACAACACGGGAAGTGGCAGTTACCAGTAATAAGTCTGCACATATGGACGTAAGTGCGGACGCTAGGGGTCACTTTCGACAGTGGGAGGGCCCATCGTAGGTCCATTGTTCGATTACCGCCCGCTTCAACCCGGGCAGCCCCCGGTCAGTTAGGTATCGTTCCGTCCCGGTGCTGGTCTGTTCCTTTTGGGTGTAGGGAGCACTAGTTTTAAGCTAGATGGCTGGTACCGTTATCTGGTACATCTGCTGGTACAAAGAAGCAGTTTAATAAAATTATGCCCCGCCAATCCATGCGCATTGCAACATGGAATGTCCGTACTATGAGGACAGGTCTCCCCGACACCTGTGGAGGCTCGCAATTACATTCCGCACAAGATCTGCGTAAAACTGCTGTAATCGATACAGAGCTAAGCAGGCTTAATATATCGGTCTGTGCTTTACAAGAGACTAGATTACCCGACGAAGGCTCAATGCGCGAAACCTCATACACATTTTTCTGGAAAGGAAAAGACTCCGCTGATGTTCGCGAACACGGTGTTGGATTTGCCGTCCATAACAATTTATTGTCTGCCATAGAAGATCCTCGTGGAATCTCAGAACGTATTATGGTCATAAGGCTCAATAGTAATTGCGGTTTCGTTACTCTTATTTCCGCATACGCTCCGACACTAACATCTACGGGCGAGTCAAAGGACCGTTTCTACGACCAACTAGCCGAGACAGTAAAGAATGTCAGTAAGGGCGATCGCCTCTACATCCTTGGCGACTTCAACGCTCGTGTTGGCAAGGATCACTCCTCATGGCCAAACTGTATTGGTTACCACGGTATTGGCACGATGAATGACAATGGCCAACGTTTACTAGAATTTTGTTCTGAACATCTATTATGTGTGACCAATACATATTTTAAAGGCAAGGAGTCTCGCAAAGTTTCCTGGAAACACCCACGATCCGGTCACTGGCATCAATTGGATGTAGTACTTTCCAGAACCAAGGATCTTCGCGAAATCCTCCACACACGTTCGTTCCAAAGCGCCGACTGCGACACCGACCACTCCTTAGTAGCAGCACGTGTAGCCTTCACTCACAAAAGGATTTATTCATCCAGAACGCCCGGTAGAAGAAAGATTAACCTTTCCAATATCAGGGTCGACGAAAATATCAAAAAATTTAAGTGTATGGTTCAAGCCCAGCTTGCTACATGGAATGCTAATACAAATATAAGTGATGAGTGGGAAAACGTCAAAAAACTGCTCACTCATAGCGCCGGCGAGGTTTTTGGCTACCTAAAAACAAAATCTCAGGACTGGTTTACAGACAATATTGAACATCTGCAACCTCTGCTGGACTCTAAGCGCAAAGCCGCTCTAAGACATCGTATGGGTCCCTGCCCGGAGACTGATAAAGCGCTTCGAACTCACAAAGCCGCTCTTCAACGAAGTGTACGGTACTTTACCAACTTGTACTGGATTAACCTCGGCCACACTATTCAGAAGTGTGCAGATAGGGGAGACATCAGCGGTGTCTATGAAGGTATTAAACGGGCCCTTGGCCCAGTTGCAAAAAAGACAGCGCCTCTTAAGGACGCGAATGGGGCTATCATCAGGGGTAGCCAAAAGCAACTCGACCGCTGGGTTGAGCATTACACCGGTCTCTATGCTCGTCCGGTATATTTACAACTAGAGGCAGTGCAGAACTTGCCCAAACTGGATGTAATGACCGAGCTAGATGACCCACCGTCCGTAGAGGAGTTCATCAGGGCTGTCAATCAGCTTAAAAGCGGTAAGAGTCCCGGTGGGGATGGCACTCAGGCTGAGATTATAAAACTTCACTGCGTGGGACCGATTCTGCACAATCTACTGTGTAAATGCTGGGAGGCAGGAGAAGTAACACAAGATATGCGAGACGCTAACATCGTCACATTATATAAAGGGAAAGGCGATCGTGGCGATTGTAACTGTTACCGCGGCATTTCTCTTCTGAGCATTGTTGGCAAACTCTTTGGTCGAGTCATCCTATCTAGACTCCAAAAGCTTGCAGAACGCGTATATCCTGAGTCCCAGTGTGGTTTTCGTCCCCAGCGTTCCACAGTGGATATGATCTTTACACTCCGACAGTTGCAGGAGAAATGTAGAGAGCAGAAAACTCCCCTGTTCGTGGCGTTCGTTGACCTTAATAAAGCCTTCGATACAGTCAGCAGGGAGGGTATGTACTCCGCATTGGAGAGCATTGGGTGTCCACCTAAGATCCTGAGCCTCGTCAAATCTTTCCACGAGGGTATGAAGGGCGCAGTAGTTTTTAATGGCGGTACATCTGAGCCGTTTGACGTATGTAGAGGTGTCAGACAAGGCTGCGTCTTAGCTCCTACCCTGTTTGGAATTTACTTCTCGCTGATATTACGTGCAGCTTTCGGTGACAACCAACAGGGTATCCATCTGCACACGAGGACAGACGGAAAGCTGTTTAATATCTCTCTCCTGAAATCTAAGAAAACCCGTGAGGATCTTTTCGTTGATAGTCTTCTCTTCGCTGATGACGCGGCCTTCGTGTCTAATTCCGCACAAGAGCTCCAGTCCATGGTGGATAAATTTTCGCACGCCTGCTCTCTGTTTGCCATGTCTATAAATCCCAAAAAAACAGTTGTGCTAGCACAAGGTGCTTCTACTACCCCGGCGATTTCACTCGATGGCGCGCCGTTAGAAGTAGTAGACAAGTTCAGTTATTTAGGGTCGACTGTGTCGAACAATCTCTTGCTTAATGCCGAGATCGACATCCGCATCGGCAAGGCGGCAACCATGTTCGGGAAGCTAGGTACAAGGGTATGGTACAATAAGCACCTTACTACTAAGACCAAGATGGTTGTCTTTCAGGCTTCCATCTTAAGCATACTCTTGTACGGAGCTGAAACCTGGACATCGTATGCAAAACAAGAACGTCGTCTTAACTGCTTTTACATGCGTTGCTTACGAAAGATCTTGGGTATAACATGGCAAGACAGGATCACAAACGAGAGGGTTCTAGAAATTGCACAGCTGCCTAGTCTGATGGCGCTCCTCAAACAGAGACGTCTGCGTTGGCTAGGGCATGTGCATAGGATGGAACCCTCTCGATTACCACGACGTGTTCTTCTTGGTGCAGTAGCGAATGCAAAAAGAGATGTTGGGAGGCCGTTGCTTCGTTTCAAAGACTGCATCAAGCGAGACATGGCAGCATTTAAAATCGACCACCGTGACTGGGAGAAGCTCGCGGAAAAACGTCCTGAATGGCGCAAACGTGTCGCAGAGGGTCGCAAATTTTGCGATGAAGCCTGGTTCGGAGTGCTTGCTGACAAGAGACAGAAGAGACATGAACATAGTTCGACACTAATGTCCAGTTACTTCTCTTGTCAAGCCTGTGGTAAGAAATGCCGCTCTCGTATCGGTTTGTTCAGTCACGAAAGGCGTTGTATCACAGACACCATCACATAAATCGTCTGCAATAGACGAAAAGGCCGTTGAGTTGTTCCCCGTGGTTTCATCCACGTTCCAGAAGAATATTTTTCCACTTTCATTTGAGATATTGTGGTGACTAGCGTTCGTACCTTCTTTGTATGAGAAGAGGCCTTTGACCTACAATGGGACAGCAAAAAAGCTGATGATGATGAAGTGAGGGTACACAAGTAAAAGTTTCCTTAACCACAACTACTTTATGATTGGTTGAAGTAGCGGGTCAGTTTTCTTTGTTTTTTTTTGTATTAGTTAGGTAAGTTAAGATTATCCATACAATATGCTGCAGCAGCTGTAGGTACCTACAATATTTGGTTGCTGACAAGTTTGTTTCTTAGATTTGATACGCTCATCTCAGAAACTCCTGATCGGATATGAACTATCGATTCAGTGTTAGACAGTCGTTTTATTGAAGAAGACTCTTGGCTATATTTTATCTATTAATAGCTTTTGCTGTATTTCATAAACATTACACTTAAGAAAATCTTATAAAAAGACTTTTTAAAATATTAACAACAATATTTTTTTTTTTGGAAAATTCCATACTATACTTACGAGGTACACCTACATATACAACATGTAACGTAATTAACGCACACCCTCAGACACCCTAATTAGAATATTATGTTATAATCATAATACACACACTGAATTTTTAATTTAACATGTATATGCATTGTTATTTACTAAATTAGTTATACCAATTCTTGGAGAACTTTTTGGTCATACTACCTACTACGCACGCAACGCACACGACTCGACACAACATAACGAAACTACGGAAAAAGCCGACAATACACGAAGTCTTATTACTTTGAGTTACGGTCTATTTGAATTTGTTTTGACTGTACAGGGTTAATCTATACTAATATTATAAAGCTAAAGAGTCTGTTTGTTTGTTTGTTTGTTTGTTTGTTTGTTTGTTTGAACGCGCTAATCTCCGGAACTACTGGTCCGATTTGAAAAATTCTTTCAGTGTTAGATAGCCCATTTATCGAGGAAGGCTATACTTTTTATCCGGGTCCGTGCCGAGGTTCCCACGGGATGCGGGTGAAACCGCTGGCAGAAGCTAGTATGACAATAATTTCCGTAGTTTTAATTATTTTTGGGATAAAAAATTACCTATATTAAAAATGATATAAATCGATTCTGTAAACGATTCTGAACAAACTAATTTCAGGATGTGCGTTAATTAAGTTACATGTTGTATATACTTACAAAAAATATTTTTTGGAAAAAAATCCACAATTTAAATGTAGCTAATAATAATAATAGTAACCACATTAAAGCCTCCATCCGCCCACTCGAATAATTTATGTTATCAACGCACTTGAGCGCGTGAGACCGGAAATTAATTGAATACCGAGTAAATTACTACATCTTCTGTAATCGAGTTCGATTCGATTCCACGATATTCGGAACTATGAATCGATACTTATCCGATTCGAAGCTTAATGTTACTGGTATTGTTGTTAAGTGAGATAGTTTAAAATTATTTTTAATAATTGTATTAGTTTTAAGTTGTATATATGTATATAAATTTAAATGCTTAAATTTTAATTAATGTAAATATTTTGTTTGAAATTAAATTTGTGTGTGTTTTTTTAAGTATGACAGTGCCCCAGTGCAGACTAATAGTTGGCAGACAGTTGACCCGATGGTTGGTTTTTTTTTCCATTCAAAGTTTTCAGTTGGTCTGGTACCAACTATATACATGGTCTTTCTAATAATGTGCATACATTCATCTTCATACTAATTTATGAGCCCGAAGAAACAATCAGCCAAATAAAAGTTGCAGTGTGCGGGTACTCTATGTGTAAATAATTAAACATATACATTACAATAAGTATACATTCTTTTATGGTTTTCTTCTGGCCTTTCAATCAGAACAATTTGATTAAAAAAATACCGAAGTTTTCGTATTTTACTTAGGTTTACCAAAGATTTCACCAACATTAGCTTAGTTAAAATGGGTTTCTAGTGGAATCAAAAACATTTTTGTTCAAGATACCTACTTACGCGGAGGAAAACAAAAACGTTTCCTATGTATAGAAACTAGACAATAATGAATTACTTGCTATCTCAATATGACAACACGTAAGTAGTTTACCTATCAATGGGGCAATATAACTCGATAAAGGGTTATAAAAAGAAAAGGTCCTATAACATTAATAAACAAAAAACTAATTATGCCAGTGACTCGAACTAACCAGACTTTAATTTACATACCTATATTGAGTTGTAAAATTTTAATATCTGCACTCAACGCCTGCAGCAAGCCGTAAACACCAATTTATTTGTCTTAAGCCACTATTATTATTGCTTAGTTTTTTCCTTATTATTTGTATTTCAGTAATTCAGTGTTGAATTGCAAACACTTGAACTTGAGGTTTGTATTACAACGACTATTTTTTGTGCAAACTTGTAAGGTGCTTCACCCCGACGACCAGTTTGATTTGCCAAATATTCGTCACATATAAAGGTGGTTTATTTATTTATATACGTTCTTGAGGTGAATGTTTTTTTTTTTTCATTTTCATTAAAACTAGTTAAGATTCCATCGTTGTAAAACAGAATAGGAACCTCACACGAGTATTTTTATCTCGTCTTATCATTTTGAACAAACCGGTTTCAACTCGTACTATGTCAATGCACCGCCAAAAGTCAAATAGATTCAAAAAAATATACACAAAATCCTCACAAATTGTGTCATAGGTGTAAAAACTTTTCATAGGTATATAAAATCACATAATCTTATACAGTTACTCGTAATAAATAGGCTAGGATAAATAAGGAACGCAATATGTTTCGACAAATATGTACAATGTACAGACTTTGTCACGAACATGTGTTCTATTAAATAATGCTGTTATTACAACAACGAATATCAACGTTATTGGCTGGTAGGGACGCGAACATAATCATGTCGATATCGATGCTGCAGCTCTCGTAAACATATCGGCAAATATAATAACAATGTTACAGTTTGATATTTATATTTTTCTACTATATACCTAACAAATTGCTTACGCATGTTTTTTGACATGATTGTAATATATTTTCCGAAAATATTACCCAGAAAGACAGTCTTTCACCAGACAAGATAAGTTAACTCCCCATTTCAGCACGAACTTTTCCCTTTTTTCAGTACTAACTTCTTAAAAAATCGAGTATCGATAAACCGCTCATTTATTCGTTTCTCCACACTACAACTCTGATTCAGTTGTGACCTTGAAACGAAAGCAAAACCGGTGTAGGTCATCGTGCCCACTGGCCGTCACGCGCTCCCTTTCAACCACACAGCCATCAAACGTATGAACGAAACTCCAACTTAATATATTATATATAACTTAATATATCCTGAATATACTGGTATTTTTTTTACTTTCGATTTCTTTGAGCCAGTTTAGTCTAGTTTTTGCAAAGGTTACGGTGAATCGGAGGTGCTGTTAGCGAAAATGTATGCGTGTTCAGAGCAATTTTTGAACGGGTTACTTGTCACGTTTTGGTCTAGTTTAAATACATGATATATCTTTGGACGATAATAATTGCTCCTTTTTGCATCTTTGATATGTTGTAAAGTTTAGACCTATGCGTTTGCTTTTTAAATAGTATACTTAAGCATTTAAAATAGTTTACATTTTAACACGCTTATTTAGCTTCACCTGTAACTATGTATGTAAGAAAATCTTGGAATCTTAATTTGACCCACTGCCCGGTCTTCGATTAGGATGAAATTTTGCACACGCTCTGAGTTCTGATGACAAGCTAAGAAACGTCATTACAAATCGTGTAAATGCTAAAAGCGTGTTTTTTTTAGTTTTTTTAACTATCAATTTTCATTGTTCAATTCCTTTAAAACTGGTAGGATTAAACTCAGAAGGTATAATGTATTAGTATTAAGAGCTCTCGAGCGAAAAAACTGTCGACTAACTGTCAGCTATTTAATTCGCTGATACCTGATATTTGTAATATGTGCACTACCGTACATCTCCATACTGATAATAATTAGCCAGACCTATCGGCCAGCTAAAACTTCTCAGTCTGCGAGAAACTTAAGGTCCGGTTTCACTGGTTACCGAAAAAGTGTTAGTTAGCTATCCGACAGTTAATGCTATCTGCCAGATAAGACTGCTTATAAATTTCTGCCAGATATTGCTATCCGAGACGCGTGAAACCGAAAGTTAAAGTTTATCCGTCAGATGAGTTCCTGATAGACTATCAAAGACTTTATCAGTAAGCGGTGAAACTATACCGTCTTACCACAAAAACTTTTAAACGTCAGTTTATCACTTGTCTAAAAAATGTCAAATTATGACGTTGAAATAAGGTCCATTTTGCAGCTACAGTTTTTTAGACAAGTGTTTGGCACATGTTTAAGTTTTTGTAGTAAGATCGATAAATTTTAACCGACCACAGCGGAAGGTTAGCACTTTACGCAACAATTCCACTTTATTTCACCACAATACATCTAAAAGTATCACATAGAAACGCATTAAAGTCCAAAAATTCTGAGAATTGTGACCACCAACCAGTAACGAACCCACGTGTAGGTCGATATACTTCCTACTAGAATATATCTATTTATATTAATATAATAAAGCTGAAGAGTTTGTTTGTTTTAACGCGCTAATCTCAGGAACTGCTTAACCGATGTGAAAAATTCTTTCAGTATTTGATAGGCCATTTATCGAGGAAGCCGTAGGCAAATTTTTACCAGGTGCGCAGAGTAGTTTCCACAGGATACGGGTGAAACTGCTAGTGGAAGCAAATTCTAATAGGGTTATTTATGTAGATATTTCGGAAATGAAAAAGACTGTCTTCTACTTTGATTAAAAAGGTGTGAAAATCGATTTCAAAAGCGTTTTACGAATACCAAAACTTTTTAAAAATCAAAATCTGTAGTTATTCTCCTTTTTAGATATCTAAATGTTCTCAGTTAATATTCATAAATTCCTCATTGGGCGTTCACACGATGGTGACGCATACTGTATAGTCATATATTAATGTAGTATACATACATCCTTATACCGCGACTTGGACTGTTTTGGCTAAGGATAATGTTAGTTAAAATGGTTCTTAAATCTTTGTGACTTTTAGACTTTACCAAATGTAAATACTCCTATACCATTATACTATTTTCCTACCCATGAGGTCGACTTCCAGTCTTATGCAGCTGAAAATCATGTGTTTTGCTTGGGGAAAATGTCTAATTGTTCAGTGATAAACTATTGAAGCTGATCTTTCCCTTACAAAAAAATATAGATGCACAAGCAACTTTATCTGTCTTTATCTGCTAAACTGATTTAAATCGACACACACACAGTCTTAAGCCTAATGAGAAACATAGGCTACTGTTAAGAGAGTTGTTTCGAAATGTGGAGAGAACCGCTCTGGGAAAGTTGAGTAATCCAATAAATGACAAAAAATATCATCAAATGCCTATTATTTCTGTACATTAAAACAATATGTTTTTTTTTAATATTATATAAAGGCAGACTGAACAATCTAAGTTCAAAAACAGGATTTTTTAAACAAAAGGAATACGGTCGATTATATTATACTACGCGATTCCCTTTATCTCGAGTAATATAGTTTAATTAAAATTATGCTTTATCCCATTAACAGTGATAACTGCAACTTATTATATTCCCAAAAAAATAACGTTGTGGTAATAATTCAATTTGATTTTCACTTAGAAATGAATGATTTGTTTGTAATTTTAAATTTTCAATTATAGTTTTTGTTCCAGTGCTGCGGTGATTCTTCCAAAAAAACCTTCATGGGTGTTCAAGAAAGCGTCTAACCTCTTATAAAGACTGAAATATCAGTTCGCGCGGGAGTCGAACCCGCGATGATAAGTACGATATGTTGGGTTTTATGCTAACTGAATGTCTTAGTTCAAGAGTGCAAGATTTTTTATAAGATCAATGTATGCTTGTTACTTGCACAGATAAAAGATATGCAGATTTTAAGTAAATAAAAGCAAATGTATAATTCTATAACTTAGTATTTTTATTGTTATTAAATAACTATTTGAGATGATAAAAATATGAATACAAGAAATTATATTTTCAAAACCTTGACGGCGTTGAAGTCTTTTGTAGGAGCAGTGAGCTCGCGGACGAGATCGCGCGCCAAAATATAATTTATATGTAACTTGATTAATTCAGTAAACGCATTGTTTTTAACATTAAATTGATTATGTTTTTATTCATACATGTTTACTGCCCTATCATCGGTCTTTTGTTTTATTTACCTACCAATGTCAGAGTAATAAGATTACAAAGCAAAAAAATATTAAGATGATTTTTAATAATTTCCACACCTATTTGCTCTTTATTAAAGTTACTATTTAAATGAATAACCTAGTTTGATTTATGATTTAGTTATCTTCAATCTTTTGTGTATTCCTACTCCAAGAACACCCTTGAAAACAATAAAACTTAGCCAGCCATTTTATATATCTATATGACAAATATTATTCCTCAAAAAAAAATATATGATATCTTTCCTAGTCTTATTGCTTTCAAATGTATACCCTAAACTTACTTTCAAGTCTTCAGTATCGTTTTACTATATCTTATCTTTAATATTTTGATACTTACGCTACTATGAAAACTCCACTCCAATCTCCTTCTCACAGCTTAATCCAGCTCATCTCGTACCATTTACTAAACCAGGGTATATATGATCCAAAAAATCAAATACAAGAAACAACCACCTATTCTCATCATCTCTTGATAGAAACCCAATGTATGTTTGATACATATGCATAAAATGACGAATTCAAATGATAATGAATAATATTAAAAATTGGTGAGAATTTGTGTTAGTTGTATTTTTGGATCATTTTGGAAAAAAAAACTGTCGTTATTATTTCATAGCGTTGATTTAAAAAAATTGGAAATTTGTAATTGTCATCTTGCATGGACCAGTGTATCTGAAATCACCAACCCGCATTGAGCAAGCGTGGTGATTAACGCTTAATCCTTCTCCGTGTGAGAGGAGGCCTGTGCCCAGCAGTGGGACGATAAAAAGGCTGCAACAGATGGACCAGAGTGTAAGGCCTTGAAAAAGAGGGTGTATGTGTAGCAATTGATTTTGGGAGAAGACAGAGGAAGTTTATATTAAAGAAAAGTTGAGAGCTAAGAGTAGGGCTCAGAGCACGGTATGGTTAAGTAATGAGAAGGGATTTTACACATGTTCCAAAGAGTGTGTTAAGAATGAATGTAGAGGAGATTAAGGCAGTAAAAAAGATGAGTGGATTGTCTGAACAGAGTGAACATTTTGTTAAACCAATGCTACGAATTTGGGTATTTGCTTTTTAGATTTCTTCAAGTTGCAATTAATCTCAATTTGTTAATTAACTATATTAGTGTGTGTATGTATTTATATGATCGTCACAATTATTGTGTAGTCCAACTATGGAGAGTATATTTTCCAAAATTCATACGTTTTGAGTTTTTACCAAAATGGGAATGTAATAACAAAATCCTTTGTTTTAGTGACACAAAGAACACAATACCAATAGACAAGATAAGTGAGGAAAAATATACTTTCCATAATTTACTGCGCTGAAAGACAACCGTTAATAAATAACCAAAAAAAAATATTATTAAAAAAATAATTGCTTAGCAAAAAATCAAATCGCTTGAGGCAGAGGGTAACAGGGAAATGAAACAAGAATATTTTTCACATTAAATTTATATTAACTCACAGATCTGAAACCTTTACTACTGCTACAGCCATCGGATACAATATGTAGATCTTAGCAATACAAGACATTTCCTATTCCCGTTAAAGTTCTGGGAAATCACAAAATACATGGGAACATAAAATCGCTTTGCTTAACATACAAAAAGTTCGCATTGGAAGCTTGTGGCTCGCTCACGCTTGGCGTATTGTATTCAAGTGAGATCGGTCGCACGCGCGTGGTGTCGCCAGGAAGCGTGAACGAGCCGGCGCCGAGCGCACAGCCTTCGCCGTAGCGGTCACAGACCTGTCGCCTTACACTACATAAATCTATAATCAAGACTTACATCTATACTGAGACGACACCCGAGAGGAAACCAGAAGAAAACTTCATCATCAAAAGGTGTCCAAACATTAGTCAAGTGATCGTTCCCCCCGAATGTCGCCCGACGATGTCAAATTTTGTCGCTACGCTAACAAATTAAAGTCAATAATAAAAACGAAAGCATGCCATCTGCGACCACAGATACACAATCACTGGACGAGGGAACAAGTTCATAAAGAAAACAACATCGTATCGTATTTAAATCTTCCGATTTTACTCAACTCAATGTAACAGAAATCATCTGGTAACTGATTATTAAATTAATACATTATACACAAATATTCATCACAAAAATCTTACAGTTTATCGTCCTTAATACTAATGTTATAAACTTGAAATCGCTACGTTAAACTTATTTAAAAATAAGTCTATCGATGAGTACGATAATAGAATATGATAAATAACAAATTTATCGTTATTGTATATTTACATAAGTTAATATCTAATGATACTACTAGTATGTGCTTTTAAACAGTATGAGGGAGACATACATGCCTTCTAATATATATATAATATTATATATGTATTTATAGGGCGAGGGCGGGGCGCGGGAGTCGCGGCGGCGTGCTGTATAACGATTCACTCTAAACGTAACATGGAAGGCAAGATGAGGTATATAGATGCGCCGGCGCCCGTGTCCCGCCCTCACATACCTATTACCCTATTACTCGTTACTTGAGGTAGTTCAGTTTCGTATATTGTTTCACACATTATTATTGCTATAGGAAAAACTGTTATACAATATTCTCAACAATATAACACTTTTATGTATTACTTCACAAACAGCTCATAATATAATTTATCAGAAATGTTGTATAAATGGAAATATTACTGTGATATATAATGCCTGGGATCGTCTCATGTTTGTAAGTGGCAAGTGTATGAGCGAGCCCAGGCATCGGCTGATGTGTGGAGCGACAGTCGCACTAGTCTTACAAATTCATTAAAGTTAAACATTTTCTTAAGAGGTAGGCCATATCGGTCCGAGCAGTCCACAGTATGGTGACTGGTTTGCGCTAAACAATTATAATTGTGTCTCGGATTGTCGCTAGAGTGTATAACGCGCTGATGAGGTAGATCAACGTTGTTTGTGTAATTCTATGTGTATAAAAATATTTCTGCAATATAATCAACATTCAAATACAAACATTATCAAAAATTAAGTCGATATAATGTTCATATTGCACATTTTTGTTTCGTGATAAATGCATATCTGTAGACATTGCATATTTGTGACCTAAGATATGCGCGCGCGGCGTGTCAATGCACTGCGCGATGCATCCGTGTAGTACTGCGCTAGGAGCGCACTCGGCCACTCGGCTGAACATATTCTATCGACATTGAGGCGAGTATATTGACACGCCTGCACAAGCGCGTTTGGGCCTTGATATGTCCTTCGTAATGTGATTTTACCGTTTTCCACAATACTATATACAAATAATTCATGATTCCCTTATAACTTGTTCAGTACATAAAACAATAAAACGTGACCATTTTATTTTAATACTATACAAAAAACATTTACATTATTACGATAAATTATTGCTAGAGAATTTCATTATCATTAGGCTAAAAATTATTAAAAAATTAAATCGTTTCGCAACAGAGAGTTGGCGGTTACAATTTGGCAACGTTTAGGAAGACTACTTTCCTACCACTAACGAAACAGGAATGTATAACTAAATTCGTTCAAATAACGTATTGGTAACTTAATTGGACATAAATTACTATTAATCATTTTAGGAAAATATCAGAATTTTAAACAAAGAAGTCAACTAGCTTACAATATTAAAACAAATGTTAACAGACAAAATAATAATAGGAAGCACCGGGAAAATATCAATACGTGTAATGATTACAATCAATAGATTTACACCTAGAACAAAACGCTAACAGCTACGCGGGCGTCGCGTGCGCTACTCTACTCCACCTACCTCAATACAAAGTTTGCCATTAACCCTATATTTTGGCAAAATTCATCTAAACCGTTTGAAATGTCAATTTGTACCCATCGTAATTAAAGCATAACTCTCATCTCCGGCGTACTATTTGTATTTTCCAGTTCCTACTTAAAATAAATGTCTGGCAATCGTGTCCCAATATTTACAAAAAAATACTCTAAATACTTTTCAAAATACACATTTCGTTCGTAAACTTCAACAATCATAAGAAAACATAGAATTTTAACTAAAGTAAAAAAACCTGCTTATACGTTATAATTTTTTACAATAAAATAAGATATGTGGTTGTACGTCGCGATGATATTTCGCAAATAAAACGACGTTCGTTTACTTTATCTAATTACTTCTACGTTTGTTTCAGTATTCAATATGTAAAATGATATGGTTCGATCTAAATGATATCGTAGAATTTACTCTAACCGCTAACGTCATGTAATTATATGTTTAGCGGCCAGACAGCCAGCCATGTAAAGTCACCTTGTGCCGCCGGACGCAAGGTTAGCTTCAATGAACAACAAAAAACTGACTGCGAACTGAACGCGTGCGCCGAAGTCGCGCCGCCCGTCACACCGTCGCGAGCGCTTTCCGATACTGTGGCCGAGCAGTACTGTTACCGCACTACTGAATCTAGTCAAACGATGTGTGACGAGCTGTCTGCGGGTGTGAAATGATATGTGTGTGCGACACTAGGCGGTGCGCGGCGTTCAGTTGTACGCGATGTGCAGCGCGCGCGAGCTCGACGTCGGTGACGCTGACGTCGACGACACCGACGAGGATGACGTCGGTGACGACGACGTGCGGATCTTCTTCTTGTGCGTGCCGAAGTGCTTCACCATGTGATCTTTCCGTATGAAACCTTTGCCGCAGTGATCGCAAGTGAACGGCTTGCAGTCAGAGTGCAGACACATGTGCCGGCGCAAGTCTGACTTGTGGTTGAAAGACTTCGGGCACTCGTTACATTTGAACGGTTTATTGTCGGAGTGCTTGACGCAATGCCACTCGTATGAAGCATCGTCAGAGAAGCGTTTGCCGCACCGTATACACTTGAATGGTTTAGCGCCCGAGTGGAACGTCTTATTGTGCTGCGTGAGATAGCAGCCTTTGTTAAAGAGTTTATCGCACTCGTAACACTTGTGCACGGTGGTGGCGGCCGACTTCTTCATCTGGTTGCGCTCGGCGAGCGGCGTGCTCGGCACGGTGGACGACACGGCCGGCGAGCCGCGGCTCTCGTTCTCAGCTTTCGCGCTCTCCGGACTAGCCGGGGACTTCATCTGAGTCCCGTAGTTTTCTTTATTCGCGTAGTCCATGATATCCTCTATCTTCAGTATCTGAAGTTCGCCCGAGTCTGTTTGCAACATGTCGACTTCGCGTTTTATAGTTTTTCCCTCTACGGCGTAACCGTAAGGATAAACTTTGGCATGTTCGGAATCGTAATCGATCACGTCCTCGTCCTTTACTTTTCTCGGCGAAAAGTTATAATCGTAGTCTATAGTTTGTCCACACATGTCAGTATTGGCGTACTGTAAAGTCGAGTGGACCGGGTCGACGATGATATACCCGGCGGTCGACTCATCAGAAACAACTTGACCCCCCACGTTAGGCTGCGTGATATAGTTAGAAACATAAACGCTGAAGCTCTGCGTCTGGAGCTGCGAGAAGCTCGGCAGACGCCCGCCGGCCGGCTCGCTGGACGCGTCCTGTTCCATAACATCGACTTCTTCAGGCGATTCACCAAAAGTAGCCGGATTGGCTATAGGCAGATTGTTGATAGCCATATCCATAACGTGGGGGGCCATCCCGTTTGGGTAGTTCGGTGCTATAGTCTGCTGAAAATTCTGACCCAAATATAAAGGGGTGTGCGTGGGGTCCGGAACCGAAGGCCCCAAAGGATCCGTAGACCTCGGGCTGTACGGGTTGACACCCAAATGACTGAACGGAGGCAGAGTGTGGGCCGTAAGCGCGGGCGTACTCTGCGTTAGGACTGGAGTTGTAATATTGCTGGTTGACACTGATAGCAGGCCCCTCATATGGTGATTTTGAGAAACAGAGGGACCTGCTTCCCCGTTTGGGGGATTCCCTGCCGTTGTTATTGCTACACCTTTAGATGACTGATGATTACTATCGTTCGGGTTCCCTATGCCCGGCGGTTGACTACCTATATTGAGCGGATGCGAGCCGACCTGGTGCTGTAAAGGGTGATTAGCTAAAGGATTATTACTGAAATTATTATCTAAGTTACCCTGTTGAAGATGCGAGTACGGTGACTTGGCCTGCATGGTGGCGACGCGGTGCGAGCGCTCGAAGCTCTGCGGCGCGTAGGGCGACTGCAGCGACGCGTCGTCGACGGCGCGCGCGTCCTCGGGCGGCACGGGGCTCTGCGTGTTGGAGTCGGCGGCCTGCTGCTGCGCGCGCGACATCTCGCGGCTCGGGTGGTGGTGGTTGGAGATGGGCAGCGTGGCCGGGTCGGGCTGCCCCGATGACCGCACCGCGTTCTTGTGCAGCGTCGTGTTATAATGCCTCTTTAGATGGCCCGAACTAGTGAACCATTTATTGCAGGCGGTACAGTTGTACGTCTTCGGTCGTCGCGCTTCATTAGATTTCCAATTAGCGCCTTTACCTCCGATAGTAGGAAGTGTTGATGAAGTAGGATTGGCAGGTTGCGTACTTGTTATCTGCGGTGCTGCCTGCGAGTCGTAGGGCCGGTATGGTGGTTTCATATCAGGGTTGGATGATGCTACCGGCCCCGAGTAATCACTTAAAGGAGGCATTTGTACGCCTGGGTATATTTTTTGTTCGACGTGCATGAAAGGTTTTTGATCATGGTGTACACCGAGGAACTTGTCTTGTGTATAGGCAAACTTTTGTTCGGGGTGAAACATTTTAGCTTCCGTTTGATACGCCTTTTGTTCAGCAAACATCTTTTGTTCTTTGAATAAAGAAACATCTCCGTTAAGCTGGGGATTACTGTATAGTTTTTGTGTCTCCCAGGGCATCATGGGTACAGTCCGCGTGTTAACTTCTCGCGCTTGTGTTGGCGTGTCTTCAAACGGCGTCGTCGGCTGGTCGCCCTCATTTCCTTGATAAACTACTTTTTGTGAATCCAAATCTAAAATATCTGATGACTCTTCATGCTCTTCCTTTACCTTAGCATTTTCATTTTGGTAGCCGGAGTTATTGTACTGCTTCCCGGGATATTGTTGGAATGACATGGACGCTGACGTGGGCGCTGTGCTCGCATGAGCGGAGTTGCAGTGCTCATTGAGTTGGACGGCGGAGTCGCACACGAAGCCACACTTGTCGCACTGGTTGGGTGACGGGGAAGGCGTCGGCTGGTTGAGCGGCTGTCCGTACAGCGGGCTCGAGGAGGATACCTGCGACACTCGCTCCTGCATGTTGTACGGGTGGAACCGGTTCGGTTTGTGGTACTCTTGGTTGTATTGGGACTGGTCCCAGTTGATCTGCTCGGAGTGCTGGTTTTGCGGGAAGCCAGAATGAGAATAGTTATTACCGAACTGCGGCCCCGGCGAGAAGTTGGTCTGGTCGGGGTTCTGGTAGGGCGAGGGCGCGCTGTGGTAGCTCTGCGGGGTGGCGGGGTGCGGGAACTGCGCCGACGTCTCCGGCGTGGCCCGCTGCTGGAACTCGGGGCTGGGCTTGGTGATCATGTTGTCACTCGAGTCGGCCGGCGCCGACACCGTCGTCTCGATCTTCACTTTCGCACCGTTATTGTTGTCGGTATCATTCTGTGAGTTTTGCGTACCCCACTTTACGTACAAGTTCTCTTTGTGATATTGCAGATGCACCTCTAACGAATCGACAGTGTCCAAGTAGAGATCGCAAATCTTACAATGATAGTCCCTCGACGGTAAAGTCGACGAAACAGCGTTGCTGTTAGCCATTTAAATCATCAATCCAAAGGAGAGCACCGTCTCCTCCAACGAAAAAAAAATAATAAAAAAACGGCACTTGTAGTGTCGACGTACATGTAGTATCGGCTGGTTCAGGCGCTACAGGTTAAAGTCATGGTCGCGGGCGGCGCGATCCTCGCGGCTCAGACTGCGCTCATGTTTGCGAACAAAGTTTTTGGCGGCATGTCGGCGCGGCGAGCGGCGCGACCACGTGCGCGCTTGTAAACACTGCCTCCCGCGGGACTGCGCGCTCCTCCACGTCCATCCACAACACTCGCTCTCACTCCGCAGAAAGTTTCATCGCAGCCGTAACATTACTTATTGTCACTCGGAAAAGTCTAACAATAATTAACAGTGTCTATAATAATAAACTAAAATCACAGAGGAAGTAGTGGCGTAACAACTTGGCACTTGTTTGTAAACCCGGTGGCGCGGTATAGTTTGTGGTGTGCAAGGCGCGTCGCGGACGCTGCGGGTCGCCGGGTACGGACGCTGCGAGCGTTTACTAGCAACTGACAGCCTTCCCGAAGTCGCCTTCGGGGGCATGACTTCTATAACAATTCGCAACGTCGACCCCCACCGTGGCGTGCGTGCGAGAGAGACCGTCGCACCGTGATGAAGTTATCGCTCCTTCGTCCTTTTGTGTGTCCTTAGTGCGAGCGAGACGGCGGCGCGGGGGTGGCCGAGGCCGCGGGGGACGGGGCTGGTCCTACTCTTTCTCAAAATTGAAATGCCCGGTCGAAATGTCCGGTGAAGCTGCGTCCGAGTAGGACAGCGATAGCACCCACCCTTACAATGCGGGCGGACAGAGCCCTGCGACGAAATTCTCTAAATTTTAAATCTCCTTTTATTATGTTGTACGTAAAAAATAATAGCCCCAGCATCCTAAACTGTAATGTTGAACTTAGTCAGAGTGCATTGTTTACACTCGATGCAAGTATTTTGGCCCGATATGGGTCACCTTGGAACATATTCGACGTTATTATCGACTAGATCAGATAGCAAAACAAATACTTGCACATACATGTTTATTATTAACTCCTAATAGATGACAAGCAAATGTCATTTCCTCATTCAAAGTCAATAACCGAAAAAGATCTGAATGATTGTGATAAAGCGAATAAAAACATTGTTCGAGGTCATGATTTAAAACGATAGTATAACGTCTAAGTGGGTAGATAAGGAGTCGTAATTAAAAGGAAAACGCGAACGCCGGCAGCGGCATACCTATGCACGGGTGAATCATACTTGTGAACTTGCATCATATTATTGAAAATCAAATATTAAGACAGCTATCTAAAAGTTTCTCTCAAACGATTACACCACTCAATGAGACCCACATAAAACTAATTTCTCAAACAAAATAGAACAAGCGAATCCGTAGCAAACGCTTGTATTATCAGAATGGCCAAGCCTTGCGCAGGGCACTGATAATTTTGCATCGTGGACGTGAGAGGGGTACGAGCGGCGGAGAGGGTGCGGGGGCGCGGTTCCTTATTTTTTTTTTCCTAAACACTTCCAAAGCACACTGTCTAAAAAGTCCAGTTATAGAATATTAATATTTAAAAAGTTGAAAGATGTAGGTGAATTTGTGCGAGGGGTATTTTTGGCACCGGCCGGTGGCCATGCAAAACTATAGGGGTGCTGCCATCGATTTTCTCGGACCGTACCGATAGCCTCAACTGACATGAAGGCACTTCCTTGTTCCCGGACACCTAAAACGAAGCAGGCGCGCTTATTTCGTACCTGGAATACAATGTTTTAACGTCACTTTCTAGTAGAAAATTACACTTTTCTATACATTTAATAGATGTGTAGAAAAGTCATTTTTGTGCATTGAATATTTTGAAAAAAAAAATACAAAGGATAACCAACAGAACCCATTTCTAGCATTTTTGTATATCATAAAAAACATTATAATCATTCCTTAGTTGCACATTTATGCAATGACTGTTTGATAGAACTTAGTAGGTGTGCTCAAAAGTATTTATGAAACGTAAAATCAACGTAAACATCCAACAAGAAACTTCGGAATTGTTTGGGAAAGTACGTACCTACTCAACTTATTTACAGAGTGGGTAATACCTTTGCGTCATAATAACAAAACTTAATAACGACTGGGCAACAATAAGAAATATTGTGACCGCAAAACTAGGAACTGTAGTATTTGTAATCAAGGTTCAAGTGGGAAACAAATCTAATATACGATGATGCGTGAAAACTTCCACTATAAAACAAAAAAATAAATTGGATAAATATAAAAATCTGAGTGACGTTAAACGAATGCACAACATACACATGAACCTCAGTTCTGCACTTAAAACCTCAACCCGTCGTATACATACTCGTATAGCTGAAAATATTCAACGCAAAAAGGTCCTAAAAAGGCCCAACTAAACGTATAATGGTTACGAAACGTAGCTACTAAATGGTTAATCCCTGCGTGGCCGACTGTATCATTCATAACATTTTATGAGGGACGGCAATAAACACACAGCCTGACAAACAAAGTTGAGCTTCGACAACTTTCGCGAGGCGAGGTCGCGTAGACAGCGACTTCAGACTTCAAGTTCCATTTTATTCATTTAATCATATTTACATTTCAATTAAAACTATTCTATTAAACTAAAAAGCATTAAAATATTCGCCCCATCGCTGTTTTGGAAATCGGAGTTTTTATTTCAATAGGTATATATATTTACTCAACATTTAATTACATGTTAAAATATGAATTTAAGAAATAAACATTTAAAAATATAGTGTCCCACCGGCGACATCTTGAACATGGTCCAAGGTTCATAAAAAATTAGTTGGATTATTTTTATGATTGTGTTCGTAGAATCTTTTTTGAGGCTTAAATAATTGTAGTATCGGTAATTTGAGTTCTTTTATTCTAATTGGGTTTATAGAGCCATGAATGGTAGCTCAAAAATTAACTACTTTACTCAGTTTATTTATTACTTAGGTACTATATATTCTACAAGTAAATCTAATATTTAGACCACTAATCTGAGTCTGAAAATTATTTTTAATAATCCACCGTTTAAAGTGCGGTAGTCCAGGTTTTTTTTTTAAATTATCTCTTAAAAGCTAGACTTTCAATTTCTAAAGAAGTTTCTTGTTGCTTAAGACATATTTCATCACACATATTAATTACTATTACATCTCCCTGTAAAAAAAATCAACTTACTAACATATATTTTTTCCACCTCGTAATAAACATCTTACAAAAACTCGTTTATAATTTTCCCTTTTCGTGTTTATTCTCGCCACTCGCTATCAATGCGACCCAGCCTACCGGTTGACGGGCGTCGCGGCCGCGGACTTATTCCGATGGTTATCGCTATCAATCTTATTAGCACCATTGTACCGAGTCGCTTCTCCTCAACTTAATACTTTGCTCAACTTTATTGAACACTTTTGTTCATAAATAAGGTAGTATGATAAAACTGTAGATGCTTAATCAGTACTATTCGTTACGTTAGTTGAAATAAGTTTTTTTCTGTAAATCTGCTAAATTGTTCCATTAGGTATCCATCTATTGGATCCACTGGGTCCATCTGTAGTGTGATCTGTGATCACGTATTTCATTCATTACCTCTAGTATTGATAATGTAAATATAAGTAGACAGTAAGAATTCAACGTACAGATATACCATTTAATAAGATATTAATTAAGATATTTAATAGTATATTAACCCCGACATGTAGCTCTGTATTTTATTGATATGTCTACCCCTCATTACCACCTGAGGACGCTGTCTGTCGGAAGCAAAGACTATAATTTACTTTATGGTTGGAAGGTTGGCAAGCCCAACATCACACATCATAGGTTTGTCACCAAAATAAAAAAAAATAAACACAATCGGTAGGTGCATGGTACATGATTTACGGTACATGGTACACGATTCATTTTTAACACTAGCTTCCGCCCACGGTTTCACTCGCATCCCAAGAAACTACATTTGTACATGGATAAAAAGTAGCTTACTTCTTCCTCCGAGCCTTTTCCCAACTATGTTGGGGTCGGCTTCCAGTCTAACCGGATGTAGCTGAGTACCAGTGCTTTATAAGAAGCGACTGCCCTATCTGACCCCCTCAACCCAGTTACCCGGGCAACCCAATACCCCTTGGTTAGACTGTTGTCAGACTTACTGGCTTCTGACTACCCGTAACGACTGTCAAGGATGTTCAATGACAGCCGGGACCTACAGTTTAACGTGTCATCCGAAACACAGTAAAAAGTAGCTTACTTGTCATTCTGATAATTAGCTATATTACTGCCAAATGTTTTTCAGGTAAGTACTAAAATATAGGATTTTATTTATAAGACAATTAGTTTGAAATAACTTAAATACTAACTTATTATATTGTCTTTTTCTTAGTTACGAGTAAAACTAAAACCAAACGTGCTAAAGAACACAAAACAAAAATCTATTCCTGGAAAACAAATTCAAGGAGTAGTAAAACAAGCGAGTTTGCCAATGAACAATAGAAGAGTTAATCTTTTAAAACCAGAGCTTATTTAATTTTAACAGCAAAGTAAAATTGTTAAAACTAACACCTTGTATGGACAATGGTCGCGATAACACATTATTATTATTATTTCTTTAGACTTTTAACAGAGTATTGTAAGAAGTTGCCTTATCTTTAGGAAGAAAGTAATAAATATTTCTAAGTAAATTCAGTCGAACAATGTTGCTATCTGATAGAAGAGTTTTAGTGTTCAGTGTCGCTGTCTGTTTACTTTTTACAAGTGTGTGTAGTCTTTTTTTGAAATATTATTATTATCTATTTCCAATACCTACACTTTTACGGGTGAGAAACAGAAAACACAAAAAAAAAAATTTAATAGGCACGTTTACGTTTTTCGTACAATATTAATTATACTAGCTTCTGCCAGCGACTTCGTCCGCGTTAGATTTGGACTTTGCGCAAAGAGAGTTAAACGTGTTATTGTGAGCCAACCATAAAAGATAGACATACTGTCAAGGTATATTTTTTACATAATTTTAAGGAGAAAATTTCCGTCATACATTGTTTCTGTGTAGCTTTAACCATTAAGGCTGCACACGCGACGGAAGCATAAAAAATGGAGTAACTTCTCCCGTTTTCCCAACATTTACCTTCACTGCTCTGCTCCTATTGACCGTAGAGTAATGGAAAGTATCCTATAACCTGCCCAGGAGTACGAAGAATCATTGTACCAAGTTTCATTGAAATCCGTCAAGTAGTTTTCGTTTCCATAACGAACATACAGACAGACAGAGAGACAGACAGACAGACAAAAATTTTACTGATTGCATTTTTGGCATCAGTATCGATCACTAATCACCCCCTAATAGTTATTTTGGAAATATATTCAATGTACAGAATTGACCTCTCTACAGATTTATTATAAGTATAGATTATACTGGTATTGTAATGCAGGCAAGTTGTTACACTGTAGAAAATGTGAAACGTTTATTTATCAGTTTTCATCAAACTTATTCAATGCTTGAGTTAGTTAAGGTATGTAGGGTGAGTGCTAGCTAGCATGTGGTGGTTGTACAAATCATTTTTACTGTAATTTTATGTCAATATTGCATATTGTCCTCTACTGTATTATACAAATTACATTGTATACAAAATATATCAAATAATGTTTAAGGTTCTTCTAACCTACAGACAGATATGTGTTGCTGGGGAGTTTGTTGCGCCACTTCTTCTTCCCAGCAAAAACATATAGGAAGTGGTGAAGGGTGGGCGTTTTGGAGGCTGTCTTTTGTAAATTACTGACGTTCAAAAAGTGCTGTCTTGCAGCCAAGTTTGAATAAATGAATTTTGATTTTGATTTTTTTTTTCTAGGTTTTTCTCACTACATTGGGTCATAGATGATATCCCTAAGCAGACTGACCGTGCCAATCACTGCTTAACTTTTAGCCACGAGCTACTCTGTGAATGATATGATGTCTAAAATCCCACTAACGTCAGAAATGCAAGTTAGCAAACGGAATAGTTTGGATGTATAGATGTTTGTTCCTCGTACACGTAAAAACTACCAAATGATTTTTGATGAAAAAGTCGTGGTGGCCTAGTGGGTAAAGGACCAGCCTCTCAAGTATGAGGGCGCGGGTTCGATCCCAAGTCAGGCAAGTACCAATGCAACTTTTCTAAGTTTGTATGTACTTTCTAAGTATATCTTAGACACAAATGACTGTGTTTCGGATGGCACGTTAAAGTGTAGATCCCGGCTGTCATTGAACATCCTTGGCAGTCGTTACGGGTAGTCAGAAGCCAGTAAGTCTGACACCAGTCTAACCAAGGGTATAGGGTTGCCCGGGTAACTGGGTTGAGGGAGTCAGATAGGGCAGTCGCTCCTTGTAAAACACTGGTACCCAGCTACATCCGGTTAGACTGGAAGCCGACCCCAACATAGTTGGGAAAAGGCTTGGAGGATGATGATGATGATTTTTGAAGAACTTTGGTAGTAACATCGCTAATACTTCCGTATAACATACCGGCTACTTTTTTATCCAGTTGCGGGAAGTTTTTCCTCCAAAAAGCGGGTGAATCGGCTCGCGGTATTAGTTAATACATAAATCAGTTTTAATTAACAAATCCTGTTAAGAATGTGTACCATCGTCCTTTGCGGGTACCACGAAGCGCCTCGGGCCTCTGCCCACCTCTCTGACATTGCCAATATCAAGACTTTTTAACAGCATACGTAGATAATGACTCATAGTATGCCTTCTGTTAATAATAGACAAATTGTATATTCAAAAACATTTAAAGTTTTCAAGGACTTAGATGGCCCTAAGGATCTCTGAAACTCCTGCTTTCTCTGCCTTAGTACACAAAGGGCTCCAGAAGGAACATTTTTGGGTTTAGTCATCTATACTAATATTACAAAGAGGAAAACTTTGTTTGTTTGTTTGGTTGTAATGGATAAACTCAAAAACTACTGGACCGATTTTAAATATTCTTTCACCATTAGAAAGCTATATTATCTGCGAGTAACATAGGCTATATTTTATCCCGGTGCGGGCAGTAGCTAACACGGGACGCGGGTGAAACCGCGGGAAAACGGCTAGTTATTTATATACTAGCTTCTGCCAGCAAGCCCACCCGCGTCCCGTAATAACGACATACTTTGCAGACCCAGATAAAAAAGAGCCTCAATAAGTGGATTGTTTTACACTGAAAGAATTTTGCAAGTCGGACTAATAGTGCCTGAGATTAGCGCGTCCAAACTAACTAACTTGTTAGCTCATATTAGTACAGATAAAGTTTCCCGCTACATACAAATAGTCTACAAACAAAACAAAACTTCGGTCAGAGTTGAACCCACAATGAATGGCGGCAAAAACTCGGCTCGATTCGCTGCAGTCTGCACCGTAACGGGCCTTCGTGATCGCTAACTTTTTCACTTCTTACCCGGGTCAGTTCTGACATCTGAGAAATAAAAATGAAGTTTGGTAATCGCAAAATAATAACACGTCTGGCTCCGCTAAAAACGGGAGCGTTCGTAGAATCAAGTCGAATGTGACCTCTGCTAAAGTCAAATCGGTGAAGTGACTAAGAGTAATAATTAATTTTATATATGTACTTACGTACATGTGTTGCATTAGTTTTTGTGTGATTGGCCTTCGCTTCTAAGTGTTCATCATTCGTCCGTCTTTGTGCAGCGAGAGCCAAATGATACTTAAAACGTTTTAGTGTGATGACCGCGGTACGATTAGGTGAATCCACATCTCTTTAATGAAAATTATATTTTGAGCTACCATGTTTATTTGCTTTTGATTTTTGTAAATTGTATTAAATTGGCAGTCTCGAATATGACTCACGAAGCGCAACTTACTCCTCATCATTTGTCCAGCCTTTTCCCAAATATATTGGGGCCCAGTTTAAATGAATGAACCAATGTTTTACATGGAGTATCTAACTAACCCGGGCAAACCGTTGATATACTCATAAAAGTGAGTCGAATTTGAAAAATATTCCATACAATTCAATAGCTATGCACGTGTGCAATCAAAATGCAATGCTTAACCTTTGCTGTGAAACAATACTAAATTATAGTTAGCCTTGTTAACTGACACTTCATGAACGAAGTCTGCTTACCCAACGACAGTTAGACTAATGTTAATAATAATTGTACAATGCATTTTGACGAGACGAGACGATTAGTTAGAAATATTTGTTCATTCCAATCATTATTGTTTTGATATTACACTAGATTCCGCCCGCGGTTTCTCCCATACCCTAATAAATACTTCTCGCAGATAGATAAAAAGTAGCCTAAATGATATTCTGATATTTAAGCTATATTACTGTCAAGTTTCATCACAATGCATCCAGTCGTTTTATCGTGGAAGAGTGACAAACATACCCACATTCAGTAACAAACTTGATTGGATCATTTCCTGTCAGATTATAATGAAATCTCAACGCAGTTAGGCACTGAAACCGTTCGAGCTGCAGGGAGTGAGCATCTTTTTCCTGTATTAAATTCTGATGTCATGAATCATCCCTTGAAACGACTATCCATTTGAAATATGCATAAAATATAGTACACATACCTATATCTTTATAAAATTACATAAATCTAAGGAAATATATTTTACAACGCATTGCATTAATCTAGGTCAGCCTAATTTATTACATTTAAAATAATGAGCCACGTTCCAGAAACCAAAATCAACCCCGCACCATACACCAAAAGTAGTGGTGCATCCAAATTGCGACGTTGTCAAATTTCCATGAGTGCATCCGAACTCGCTTCTAGCAACACCGCATCCACCCCTCGGAAGAAAAAAACACCCACACAAACGCACTTGAAACAGGTGTAAAATGCACGTTGCACGCACACAGGCGCAAAGCGCACGATTCTCACGTAAAGTTCTGAGAAATGCCACGCACACGTGCGTAAGCTTTTGTGTGATACGGAAAAAAATCTAAGTCGCACCCACACAGTGATGGTGAGAAAACAATGATGCGCCTGCGATCGTCGTTTGGATTTCTCTTGCAATTTTGAGGATAACTTGGTTGGCCTTTGTGTTGCGAACACTTGTATTTTGGAATTAGATGCTAAAATGTATTTTATAAAATGCAGCGTTTAGGTGCCTATTATGCAATAGGGATTTTATATAAAACAATTATGGCTATAAATTGAACTTGTACAAGTTTTTCTTTCTTCTTTGCATCTGCCACGTGGTCTTAAACTGAAGTTGATATCATCCTCCGTGGTGATAGATGATTGGTGCATCGATTTTTGAATATTTATTACTTTAACCAGCTTTCGCCCGCGGTTTCACCCGCGTCCCGTAGCCGGATGGTGACAAAAACTTCTCCCAGGTCTAAGTTACCTTCCCTCTAATTTTCAGCCAAATCGGTCAAGCCGTTTTCATGTTATGTCGTGACAACGGAAAGCGGGTTTCATTTTTATATATATTAATAGATTGGTAGGAAGGTCCTAAGGGGTTAACTGGGCTTTGTATTCGTAGTATTTTATAAAAAATATCATGGTACGTCATCATAGAAATTCTCTTCAGTTCACAATAACCGCTTTAGTAAGTCAAATTTCTTCAATTTAACTTCTAAACGATGACATGATCCCGCAGATCACCTTTTTAGATAAAATACTCTTATTTACAATAAAGAAGCAAAACCCAGTTAGGTACTGTATAGACTTTCATTGTAACCATAACCTTTCCTGTCAGTCGGGTAAAAATACTAAAAGCAAACCCATCTGAATATATTTTATAGTGAATCGCACGAATTTAATAAAAAAACTTCGATTTCAGAACGCGTTGCACGCACTCTAGATGATAGGGGTGCATAGGAATGCAGCGGGTGTCGGCCGAGGGTGCGGGGGTGAGGTAAAAAACGATAAAATACAGTTAGACGCGGGGGTGGCTGCGTTACCAACCGGTTTCTACAACACACCACCACTGTTATTTCGTATAAATAAATAGGTTAGATACGAGAGAAATTTGGAGAAATCATCTGGATTTTATAAGACAAGAAGAATATCTCCTATACCTTAGACCATAATATACTCATGTTTTCTGTAATTACACAATACAAAACTTTGTGCGGAAGTTGTTGTAGTGGAAAATATGATAACTTGCAAAACTGTTAGTTCTTTTGTACAATACCAGTCAGAATACCGAGTACCTAATAGTTACCGAGTTATTCCTACATTTCTAGGCAGGGAGGCCACAAGGGAACTACTTCTCTCACCTGGGTACAATGTAACCTAAGTTACTCCTTGTCACGTCAGCTATCTCACAGGGAAAGTCTTGTTAAAATCTCTTCAGTCTTTTCGTGCCTTACGCCATTTACTGAGACGACTGAATTTCTATTCAAATCTTATGATCTATTCTGAAATCTTGTTTAATTCATCATCATCCTTCTGCCCTTTCGCCAGTTAAGCCTTATTATACGTATACGTGGAAGTACTTATTACCTTCATCCAAGTACTCTTTTGATATCCTAATTAATCAAAGGTATTTACGCAATTAAGATGCGTTCCACGTTAAACTTTTTGAAATCACCACTTTACTTACACAAGTTTTACTAACTTATTTTTAATGACTTAGTTATTTTTAAAGTCAAATACTTAGTTCTTTCTCTGAAAACTCGAGAATGCATTTATGTGTAATAATGTGTTTATTTCGTTTATGAGTTTTACCGTAGCATAAATCTAGGTAAGTATTAAATTAATGAATTCTATAAAAAAATAATTGTTGCGTCATAAACTTTGTCACCTAGATACCTAAGTTTCACAATAAGGTCTAAGTTTTCGCGTCCGGTACTTAGGAACCAAATAATATCTACCTTTTCTTACAAGGAATTCTTGACAAATTGTGAGTAATTATTCAATTCTACCTAAAGATCTATGTCTAGGAACATCAAGAGAATTAAATGAAATGGTCTAAAGCGCGGGTAGAAAATTAAAAATAAAATCGACACGAAGTATGCTAACAATTTGCAAGGGAATATTAATGAGGGAAGATAAGGTTCCGAACCGTTTTACTTTTAAATACGATATGTGTTAAATTTGAACAGATCGCCCTGTGGGTGGCTGGTCATCAATTTGGCGAGTGGAGGGGCAGGCGGGGGCGCGGGGGACGAGGCCGAGCTCAGCCTCGTCTAACCCCTTATTTTACATTTCACACTCCGGGAAAATCGTTAGAGAAATCTGCGTACCGTGCATGTCCGAGACATACACACACAGACGCGCGCCGGGCGCCGTCCGAGCCCCCCCCACCACCCTATATCGACGAAACTTCAAGAAATCCTCTTATACGCACATGTGTACCTACCTAGTCACATATGTAAATCAAAATTACACATTCAATTTCTTCTGATCCAATTGATCGGACGACACACATGTATGAAGCTACCGTACTGGCTTAGAGACTACTAGTTTCGCACTCTTCTCAGAATAGGTCGACTTTAGCCTAGCTATTTTTAACATTCTACATCCTTGCTGAAGAGGATGATGATTTTGACTACTTTAATTTAGCGTAGCAACTAAACATCGAACACGTATAGGAAATCAAACAGTATAGTATAGTAGATGTATTTTAATTAGAAGGCGGCTGGGAAGATGCTGCGGAGCGCGGGGAGGCGTCGGGAGGCACAGAACAAGCAGCGAGGCGATCTATTGAAAGATGTCGCCGTGGGGCGGCGAGCCGAGTGGTCACATACATTATTACCGAACAATGTCACTATGCAAATGTATGTGGGAAGGCTTTGTGTGAACGCACTTACGCATACGGGGGAGGCGCCTCCACATAATCCGAGGCTCACCCCGCCGGCCTGCGCCCGCCGGCGCTCGCCAAAGATGGTTGTACGCATGTGAGTGTACACACGCGGCACTTTCTCTTCAAGCTCGCCACTGGCTTTTAAAGAGGGAGGCTGGGGGGAGGCGGAGGGAGCGTTCCGACCGGGTGACCACGGGGAGGCTGCCGAGCGGACAGCGCCGCCTGGCGGCCGCGCCGAGCACTGCCGCCTGCACGCCGCAGCTATGCAACAGGTCCAGCTGCTGGTCTAGACGCTGATAGCGCGCGATCCCACACCCGACCCACCATGCATCACAAGCCCGACCGCACAGTACTCCATAAAACTGAAGACACCGCGAGTCGGCACACGGCATCACGCTATGCACGAGGAGTGCAGTGTTAGCACGAGCGTGCTCGGCGCCTGGCAGCCGCGGAGGCGGGGGCGGCCTCGTTTAATTGAGTGTACTCAGCGCCCTCGCCAAATGATACTCCTCTGTTCCCGAAATACCTGTAATAGATGTTAATTAGAGCGCCGCCCCGCGCACGCTGCAAAGAAAAAATAATAATTTGAACAGGTCGTAATTAGAGATGTTTACATAACTGTAAAACAAATATTTTCTTAATTTTTAATATTTTTTCCTCTTTTCCCGGCTAAGGGTCGGGTTTAAGAATATTTATTTTCCTCGGGACTTTCTCGAGGCTAAAGAAAGAATCTGAAATTACATCTGAAAAATGTTGTTAGCAGCATGTACAGGAAGAGGAAAACGTAGCGTGTCGGTGAGTGCGATGCGTGTGGGCAGCATGCGACGCGGCACGGCGCGGCACGGCGCGGCAGTGAGAGGGGCGTGCGGCTCGTTTGAATCGAACGCACGTCCGGCGCGCCACCCCGGGGGTGTGTAGTGGACTTTTCGCTCGGCTTGATATATATTTTCCATTCCTCCCGATGTAGGCTACTGCGGCTGTAGGTTCCGGCCGGTGGCGTCGGTGCGTTGCTCGCATTTACATGCGTTGCTCGGACGCCCCCCTGCCCCCCTCGGGCCGCTCTCAGATGAGTGCTCGCATATCAACATCTCGATCGAACTTAATTAAATTTTCCATCACTTCTCATTAGACTTAGGGCTATGTTTAAGATCGTTGTATGATGATTGGATTTGCAGGGGCTTTGGCTACGTATTCACTGAATTACGAAGCGGTAGCTATAGGACCGCGTATTGTTCGTACCAAGTTATTGCGTAAGCCCAAAATCTGTCCTTACATAGGTACTTACCTACTGCTTCCTTTTGTAAGAATTGTTATGAAAAAGCACTGCGTGAAAAACTGTCACCTTCAGAGATACCTAAAAAGACAGTTTACTGCAGCCTCTTTATATTCTTGTATGCTTTTGAAACTTTTTAAGCTATAACAAAAATAATCCAAAACAAAATTCCGTGACACGACTGTCACTATAAAGTTACACACATAATAAAATTTCAAACCATTTCTACTCCATACACTTGCCCCAGAAACTGAATTTCGGGACTCGAACCCGAGACCAAATAACATTGCGTAAACAAAGCTACAGAAGTTACACAAAGGACAAATTGGAATTACGGTTATAATTAAAATTGGTGAAATAGAAACTATAAAGTACCTTGTTCTGATCTCTTTTTGCACCAACACTTTTAAAGTAACCCTCGATAAGCCTGGCTGTCAAAGATTCTAGTTTCTGAATACCCGTAACGACTGCCGAAGATATTCAAATGGCTGCCGGGACGCACCAATTTAACGTGCATTCCAAAACACTAAGAAACTCATCATTACAAGGTGGTCACCCATCCAGGGATCGACCGCGGCAACCGTTGCTTAACCTTATTAGTGATAGACATAGTTAATTATCTACGATGTTTATAAGAATAGATAGCAACCGCTGAGCTTCACCCGCTACTTTCGAAGACTCTCGGTCAAGGTTGAGAGGTGCCCTTTTTATTGTTTTGGGTTCACAATCAGACATAACAATCACGTTTAACCTTATTTTGGTCGCAATGTTTTATTATTGGAAAGAAATATTTGTTAAAATGATTCGGGATCATATTTCTATGTGAGCTATTAATACAATGGCCAATGTTATGTACTTAGGTATTATGTATGCTAATAAGGTCATAATAAGGCATGCTAACATCGGATGAAATAGTTTAATCAGGATAGTTTTGTCATTCCTCTTATAGTTTTAAAAAATAAATATGATTGTTTTTACCTTTGTGTAAATAATCAAGATGTATAAAGATGGAAGAATAGAAGTTAGTACTAAGACGATTATAATATCGCTCATTTAACTGTCACAGATTCGAACCCAATATCAATGCAGAACAACAAAAACAAAAAAATCATATAGCTACACCAGATCCTGTTTTGCAGGACTGACATCTATACTGGTATAGGTAATAAAGAGGAAATATTTTTTGTTTGTTTTTACCTTAAAGACTCCTAAAGTAATGAACCGATTTGACAAAATTCACTGCTGGAAAGCTACTCTCTTTCCGAGTAACATAGGCTACATTTCATACCGGTACTGGCAGTAGTTCCCACGAGACGCAGGCAAAACCGCAGGAAAACGACTAGTTATTAACAAAACCTTTGCCTTTTGTCTGGCAGTCCAACGCAAAAGCGAGTTGCCATGACCGGTCATTGACAAGCCGGGGATATCAATCAAAATTACAAATAAGTGCATCTAATGCATACCAAAAGATTTTACACCTTCATGCGTCAATGTTTTACATTTTTCTCATAACCCTTACAACTTGAAAACTCAACGAAAATGAACCTTAATCTAAGGAAATAAGGTTCTACGCATTCTTAAAGACGTTTTGCTTTTATGAGCAGTCCAGCCATCTCTTAGGTCGATATTCTTTAAGACTCGATTTTTATGAAAAAGTTTTCAGTTTCAAATGTTTGTCTGCGATAAGTAAGCGGAACGGGGTTTGACTGATTTTCTGAGCTTAGTGGGCATTATTAGAAGTAAGATTCTGTATTCGACGGAGCAGAAAGTACCAGAGAAACTGACACTGTTTTGATAACTTTTGAGAAGTAGATACATCTTGAGCGATCATAGATTTTTAACATGTTTATACCTTCTGTTAGCTGGAAACACAGATAGATTTCACTTGAATAGTCTTTGGCGTCAACAAAGAATTCGACGCTTTAGATAAGGCTTTTAATATCGATCTTCGTCTTCTGTTTGAAAAAAAAATAATTTAGAGGAGTACCTTAGGGTTGAATATTGGGACCCATCATCAAAATGTAAGCATTAAGAAAGTGTACTTAAAGGCAACTACCCTCATCGCACAGAAAATAATTCCAAGCTACACATCTGGTTGTTAGTTCACGATATAAACTGCAGCAGTCCACAAACTTAGATTCCTCCAAGGTAACTCCTAAATGTCTATTAAAGATGACCAACTGTCCAATCCCCTGCTGATAAACGCGATTCTCAAGCAAAACAAGAAGCCTACATAAATTACAACAAGACCATCATGCAATGAGACTTCAAATCAATAATACAAACTAGAACGATTTTACGTCCAATAGATGTAAGCAAATTTCGCAACGTCCCTTTCCCAACCTGTTCCATTTCCTATGTCTGCATAATAGATAAACATATATACGTATGTAAATAAGTACTCCACAGCCTATAGTATATATATGGACCCCCGAAATATAGTTTAAAGCTATAGTTATACATTGGCTTGACAATACTAGCCTCCCCCATACCAGGATATTTTACTTTCTCTGGACGAGGCCCCTTAGGCGCGTCCTGAGCGCCACCCGGACCCCACACCCCACCGCCTGGCCACCCCTCACCCCCTCACGCATAGTACACACCATACTGAGAGCGAACTAACTGTGCTGCCAACCTCTATAAACTCGTTCATACGTGTTCCTCTATAGATAGGTACTTATTTAAATACGCAATTTGGAGCCCACCTATACATACTATATTCGTATGTGTGTACTGAGCTTTAAATCAATTTGCCGTGTAATTTTATTTGGTTTAAGCTGATTTAATTTGAACGGACGTTGGTTGTTGAGTTTATAAGTGTTTAATTTGCTTGTAATGTTACTTTACCTTACTTGTCTATAACTTGAGAACTTTTTTGAATACAGCATGCTTAATAACAGACCCCAGGTCACGTTGCTCATTCTTTTCTTAACACGTGTTTAGTGGACAAAACGGTATCTTTAAACTATTTTCCGTCATGAGACTTAGGGGATGTAGCGCTCGGTTTACAAAAACACGAGCAGTTGTATGCGCTCACGTAATGAAGAGGGGATGAAACACGGGTCAAGCGTAAGTCGTCCCATCTTAATGCGGACGCTCGAGCTCAGTTTCCATTTTAGCCGTTCACGTTACGGGTTTATTGATGGCCAGAATTTTGCAATTATTTTGAAAGATTGGTTTACCATAGCATGTTTGTAAAATGTGTATCAAGTTTTTCTTCTGTATAAAGATATTTCATTTACTTAATTGAGTTATCAATTCATGAAAAATGAAAACAAATACATAATAACAACACCTCTGCATGGGTGCGAGGGTACGAGTTAGGCGTTTGAAAAAATAAATAAGCGGCACTTAGTTTTTTCATAGCATTTACTTCTTTCCGATGCAGCGCCCTCTGCTGGTCACAACTTGAAGTTATTTCAATCACCAAATCTTTTATAACAAAGGTACTCAGTTTACTTTTAAGAGGTTCCTTTCAACTTTTCGTGTCGATGCGTCTGCGACACAGCAGGCCAGTTCCAACCGATCCTTATGGAAATATATGAGGAAGTCCTATATTCAGCAAATTGATATCCTATCCTATGGCTGAGATAATGATAAATAGTTCAATTTACCCTATGTGTTCAGTGCGTTTAACTTAATCTATTTTAACAATGTATATTTGGTCGATAAGCTCACTGGCGAAAAGTTTCCATCTATTTATATGAATATTTTTGTAATTTATACAGAAGTAGCGACCCGCCCCGGCTTCACACGTGTGCAATGTTGATATATTTATATTTAAAAACATGCATCATCATCGTTGCGTAATTTTAAAGATTTAAGCATACATAGGGATATAGGGACAGAGAAAGCCACTTTGGTTCATACTATGAAGTGGTATTATAGCATATTTACCTACTTCGGCAATATAAAATTATTCACAGGGTTGATTTTTTAAAGATGTTTTAAGTAGTTGTAATGTACTATCAAAATCCTTTCAGTAGGAAAGGATTTTGATAGTACCTTTTCCTATGTTTTGCGTGGGAGTAAAAAAGCATCTAAACTCCCATGCAACCTTTTCTGAAAGACATGTTAGCCTTTTCTTCCAAATCATTTGATCAGCTTTCAGTTGTTTACTGTTAGACACGTTTGATTTACACGAAAAGTCTGTTTATGTTCTTTCAGGTTCTGTGGGTACCCACATTCTTTGTTATAGATTACTTTATAAAGTTTAAATACGATATTGAATCTGTGATGATGTTGTGGAACTAACTACCCATATCTCAATGGGGTTTTGCCGAAACATACGAGAGACAATGCACCAGCTTCCCACGGTGTCCCGCCCTATCTCTTTCAGGTACACACAATTGCCGATAGATGGCGTTAAATATAACAAATTAACCAAATATCTTTATGCTAAGGGATAATGATTAAGGGTCTTACTACATACGTGACATTTAAAAGTTTTTGTGGTGACGTTAAAAACTTTTAAACGTCAGTTTAAGACTTGTCTAAAAAAATGACAAATTATGACGTTGACATATGGTTCATTTTGCAGCCACAATTTTTTAGACAAGTGTAAAACAGATGTTTAAGTTTTTGTAGTGAAGCCATAAATGTTTAGAAAAGAAGGGTTTTAATTTAATAGTCACATAAGTGCATAAGAACACTACGTTGAGTTGGTTGTAAATAAAACTTAGTATAGCCGATTTTTTAATGGCCGACAACAGCGCCACCTACCGGATTAGAGAGTAAATGTCATCATCCTCCGAGCCTTTTTCCCAACTATGTTAGGGTCGGCTTCCAGTGCAACCAGATTCAGCTGAGTACCAGTGCCTTATAAGGAGCGACTGCCTATCTGACCTCAACCCAGTTACCCGGGCAACCCGATAGGTACTCCTTGGTTAGACTGGCGTCAGACTTACTGGCTTCTGACTACCCGTAACGACTGCCAAGGATGTTCAATGACAGCCGGGACCTACAGTTTAACGTGCCATCAGAAACACAGTCATTGGTGTCGAAGAAGTTTGTATGTACTTTCTAAGTATAGAAAGTACATAAAAACTTGGAAAAGTTGCACTGGTACTTGCCTGACCTGGAATCGAACCCACGCCCTCATGCTCGAGAGGTTGGCTCTTTACCCACTAGGCCACTACGACTATCACTTGACTTACCAAGTAAACGTAAATTAATTTGTCCTGGGGCATCAATACCCGCTGCTTTGGAGCTGCACGTTGGAGCACGTTGGAGCTCATTTTATTGTTTGAATTTGGGATGTGATGTTTCTCTTTGGACGAGAAAATTTGATGGGGTACCAGCTTGTCACTGTTTGGCATCGGCATTCTCTTCGCCTTGTTTGCTACATGTGAATATTTGTGAACATTGTTTTGTAAAAGTTTATTTTTGTTCCAAAAAAGTTTCATCATCCTCCTGCCCTTGTCCCAATTTTATTTGGGGACGGTGCAGATGTTTTCTCAAACATTTCAAAAGATAGTATAATGTTCTGCGTTTACGCTTTTTCGTAACCACCTAAACTTGGTCGGGTTACCACGGTCATTCACTTCCTAATGACTTTAATCGAATTATCTCATTAATTATCCAATGTACTGAGCTGAAATTTTACTGACATACAACTGATCTATATAACATTCAGTTCATATATCCAATCCAGTGGCCAAATAACACCGCGCGCATCAAGACCGTGCTCGTGAAAAACTGAATATCATCATAACTTGTTAAATACTTACAGGATACTTATGAAACTTCATATACATTTGAAGGCAGTTACAAGATTTTAAATAACGTTTAAAGTAAGTCTTTAGACTTCTTATTGAGAGTGCTGGGACCAATTGAAATGTTTTTTCATTTAATGAAATAACCTTTAAGATATGCATTATTTTGGTTTTATTATTGCCGAACAAATTTTAACTAAGTCCTAGGAAGTCATGTACAAAATATGATAAGAATCCGCTTAACCATTTCAGAGATCTAGCAAAACCAAAAACGTTACCCTAGCAAAATCTCGAATAACTTCGCAACCGAAGAAAGAACAAATACAAAATATGGCACAACATTTACTTTATCTAGACAACTAATTTTATAGGTAATATTTATTTAAATATTCCCATTAGAAAGAAAAAGGTCTGGCTGGGGTAACGTTACCCCAGCAGGAAATGTTTTTGTGAAATAATTAAAAAACTATAAGCGCAACAAATTTAAAAATGTGCGCAACAATTACAGAAGCCGCACAACTAATTATCTATAAGATTAAAATGACCATTTTCGACAACATCTGGCCTGGGTAACGCACACGCCCTGAACATATCATATCTTTCTGCAGTGATTGCATTACCTATTGTTAAGATTCTAAATAGCTTTGTTATTTTTTTTTAATAGCATATTAGTCTTGAGTTTATAAAAGTGCCATAAGTAACTGAAAATACTTGTTATTTATGTAACAATACTTTGAACACCTAAGTGATCTCTTCTTTGTTCCTTTTTTGTGATTTTATGCAAAAGGTGATTAAAGTTAATAAAACGTTACTTATTTCTTATTTTTCTCTTTTATTATCAAAATCTACCTAATTTATTTGTAAAATTATAACATTATTTAATTAATTACTTACTACTAAAAAATTATTTAAATGTAGCATAATTTGAATTATATGGGTCATATTGACCCACCTCAACGTCCGTGTAACTGTTTTATACCACAATGACGCCGGGTCAACCAATTCCAAAAAAAGTTGTGCTCTATTAGAATGTATTCTTGTAAACTCATAGACCAATTGACAAAATTGTATTTTAGTATGAGAGAAAGAACTCCTCAATAGGCTCATGGTGAGTCTGATGATGGAGACGACGGAGTCAAAGGAATTGTGGAAAAAAATATGGCTCGATAAAATGAAATATGGCTCGCATTAACCTCGTGTTTGGGCTTATTTTATTAAATGGGCATTGCGATAGGCCTTAGCATGTTAACTAACAATGATTCAGGTGTGTCTTTAAAAATGGTTTTCTAAGAAAATGAATTCAATGATACATAATAAATTATTTTATTTGAATACCAAACAGGATTACATTATATGTTATAAGTAGAATATTTATAACAATAGACAGCTATATATTAGGCAATAAGATTAAGATTTCTATAAGGTCGAAAATGAAACGTCATTTGAGAGGAGAAAGATTTAATAAATAGATATAATAATTTTAGTCTAAAACAGAGTATCAGAACTAGAAGGATAATTTTAAAGAAAATGATGGTAGGAATCACAAATTGACTACACAGAACAATGAATTGCCAAGACAAAATGGTTTTGTTTAAGTTTACAAGCATGTTTGCATTAGAGCCGAATTCATAAAGTTTGACGCGACGTTCAACTGTTCGTCGAACGAGACGGTACAATCTTAGAGCAGGGTGCTATTTATGTTCTATGTGTTAAATTCAAATGCTGATCACAATTGAAAAGCCGACATGTGTCAAAGTGAAATACCCAACACCGAGAACATGTTGTTTCAAGCAATTTGATATGTAATGCACAACAATTATAGGTAGTCAATAATTTATGTGATTATACACCTACGAATTATTTGCCGGACATACGCCGACTTTCAAGGTACCGTCCGTTTCTTAGGTACTACGCCTCTTGTACGTTTTGGTCCTTGAAGCAAATCGAGTGGTTTGCACAAAACATCCCGTGCCTGGGTGTCACGGGCTGAGCTCGGCTTATCGACTGCTATACTGAGATAAAAATTAGCACGAAAATTATTAATGCTCTTACTAGTTTTGTTGCGAAAAGGAGATTTGTCTCACTCACTCCCACGGTGGGATTTTGATAGCATTAATATTTTTGGTGCTCTCTCAGGTTCTCACAATCCACCATCTTAGTGGGGCAATCGAGCTATGCTTATTCAATATATAAGCACTTTTAGATGGTGAATTTTATCTTCACTTCACAAGTGAGGGAGTGTTAAATCGATTGCCAGCCCAGCGCTCATCTCGAGTCAATAGCACCCTGGATATACATAATAGTTATAATCTCTAAGTTACAATACATTATTACGTATTAAATAATAACTTCATTCATATATGCTAAACACAGTAGGTATTATTAGGTAGTTATTGATACTTAAAAAAAAGTAAAATATTTATAATCGTAGCTTTAGTTTAGTGCAAGATTGGAAACTGTGGGAAACATTGTAACTATAGGGTGTACCGATGTTGTCGTCATCGCTCTTTATACTTGTTTATTACTTAACTGTCTTGGTGTAACACGTAGTTTAGGTGGACGAGAGCAAAACATAGACGAAGGAAGGAGTGCGGAAGCTATCAGAAAGAGTCGGGAAACACTGACGCATCTTGAACAGCGAATAATACCGGTATTATGTTTATCTCACAACTAAACTATCGCCACACATATCATAACAATCCTTTAATCTCAGAGGACATTTTATGCACCATAGATTACATGTGATATTACATATAGAGTGGACAACTCAAAAGGCGATAAGCATATTCGAGGAAGAGCGTAAACGTATCTAATTAGATATTAGGAAGAAATTGTAACTTTATTATACATAACCCCGCTATAGCGCCGCTAAAGTAAACTAAAAAAAATTGTTTCAAAGCTGTAGATCGTATGTATGTATAAATTAGCACCCATTTAATGCTAGCAATAAACTAGAGAGCGCGGTGCCGAACCGTCTGTTCTTCAACTATCAGGAATAAAACCTGAACTAAACGATTTAATACAAGTACATCTACTCGCAGTCAGTCGTCTACTGCTTAAAATACTGGAAGACAGTAAAATAATCGTCTGTGGAATTCAGAAAAATCAGCTATAATGACTAGTCGCGGAGCATATAGCGTTTGAACAGAACCCTATCTAATATTGGGTATATATAACCTATCTACCTAAGGTGATGTTCGCAGGTGATTCGCTCACATAATGCTTTGTGATACGCGTATTGACACTCGAGTTTTACAGGCTAATATCTTCCACGTAACATTATAAGATCGTTCGTGATGTCAGCATGCGACGTTGCCGCTTCGTCCAGTGTAGGAGCGTGTGTTGTTGCCACTCCGTATTTGTGATCTTTTGTTAACTTACAGCATCCCGTTTTGGTGAATATGGGAACTGGTGCTAAGTTCGCAACTATGTGCAGCAAATCACCTCACTGCTATGTTAAAGCAATGTCAGACTGAATATATGAAACTGATTATGGAATCAACTGCACAGTCAGGAAATATATAGAGAGGATCACTGAGGAAAATGCATAGAAACGTTTGGTGTCTGCATAGAGAAGTAAGGAATATTATAAATAACTCTTATAAACATCTACTTGCTAATTCTAATTCAAAATACAACGTTAATTCCACTTTAAACACTTAGAATAAAAGGCTTCATTTAGGATGATGTACATACCGTTCATGTTTAGAATTTAATTATCTTATTACCAAAAATGACACAGTTATAAAATTCGACCGAACACCTAATAATCTGTACACAATCAAAAAATTATATATTAAAAATATTATTTTCTTTTCATTTTCATATTGATCCTGAGGTTAGATATTTATTATATTTTACGGAATTTTATACTACGACACTTAATAGAACATCGATTTTATATAACAGATATGTAAAATTACTGAGAATATAAAATTTTCACGACATCATAATATATGTAATTGTAAAGTTTGAGACGCTATTGAATATATTATATAAGAAGACGTTTTAGTGCAACTGTCGGTCTGTGCGACAAACGTAAGTTATTGCTCAACGATGTATTGTATGCGGTATATAAATATATAATCATAAGCACTGGCGGGTGACATTACGTGAAGGTACGACAACTTGAATACTCAGCCAATAGACCATCAATTCCACAATAAATACACATTGTTAATAAACAATATTAAATCGTAGTGTTGTGCGAAAACAAAATAATTGTGCATTTGATTCGATATTCCGTTCAATGAACTAGCTAGCTACAAGCAAAATAAAATGTCGCTCAAATCATGTTCGTCATATAAAACGGGAATTTGTTCATTACACATCTATGTAAAGCTACTAGTAAATAAATAAAAAAGCGTGCTTAGAACATTATGTTAGTCAATTAGTTTAGAGAAAACAAATAATACAGCCACAAGAGTGCGTTAGTCAAATGGCGATACACTGCAAAAACATATTATAAAATTAAAAAAGAAATACTATACATTGTGTATTGTGTAACTAACTTACTATACCTAGGTATGTAGTTGTTATAACAAACATAATGATATACTTACTGTAAATATATTCATAAATGTGATATTCGTATTGAGATTATGGGCGTCGCGTTAATACTCATTGGCTATTCGAACGTACGTTTATGTGTTATAAAAACTACATATAATGAATGACATTATAACAAATTGTGTATAATCCATAAGATCATGTCAAGTAACGTGGTACGGGAGTGAGAACAAGCGCTAATCTATTCGATATTCTTCAACTGTATATAAACACTGTATTGTGATAAATATTTTGAATAAATAAATATACTAAAATGTATTTTATATATGTAACCTATTATAAGATTCGATTACTACCAATTGGTTGTATGCCAATTTCGTTTGAATATTGGGCATCTTTCAGACCGACGGTGCCGCTGCGAGTTCAGTCACGACTAAGTTAGCGAGAAGCCTGTTTGGAAGACGGGGTTACACAATCATATTCAGTAAGTAAACACACGCGTCGAAATGAACGGTAGCGTCACATGTTATCACAATGGTTTGCTTCAAGCGTGAAACGAATGACTAAAGTTGCGCGGACTAAATATTCATTAATAAATTCAGTCTGTTTTATTGCTTTAGAAAAATCTATACTAAAAATCACGTAAACTACGACATTTATACAACATTTAACATAAAGGCGGGTTCGCAGCGGCGCGCCGTCGTCTCGCGACCTCAGGATGGGTTCAGGGCTTCGCAGAAAGACCACGGGTAACGAGGGGCTCCTACTCAATATATCTATTATATATCATAACAATTAATAGCAGTCTTGCCACAATACCTTCATAGACCTTTTGTATAGAATACACAAATAATATATCATAATGTAAACATGTTGTGATAGTGCGTGACTCCAACCAATGTGACGGGTGGTCCCTCTTCGGCCGCCCTAAAGCCGGTTGCGGGTCGAGTCGAGTCCAGTGTGAAATACTCGATCTACTACTGTCAATTGTTACATTTCATATTATACTAATCATATCAAAAAACCCTTACAAATCATTTTGCAACGTAATCATTGAATAATAATACTTAGGCTGACTCGGGACAATTATAATGAATTCATAAATTTTCATCATTCATTAAAACTAAACCTTAATAATATCAGCTACGCGAATAAATCAGCATAAATATTCATTATAATATAAATTAATATTAACTGTATATTATCGTATTTGTATGTGTCGTTTGTTGCGTACATGTCTTACTAAATTGTGCTATAAGACGGTGTCTTTTCATTGCTAAGCCTGCCTTCGAAAGGGATATTTATAGAATATATTAAGGCATATAATTGCTCAATCCGGGACGTAAATGAGAACACATACTAGAATCAACAAATATAACTAATGTGATTTGTGTCGTTATTGCGTTGTGATGTATCGTGAACTCAGTATGTGTTCTATATCGTCAGTCGACTCGAATCCGTCGAGTTCGTTCAATCGAGGTGATGTTTCTAGCAGTGAGAAGACAACCGTATGTACTGCCTAGTGCCCGAATGTTATGTAGCTACGTGTGATCTGCCAGAGACCTATCGAATACTCTCATAATATCTGCACGAAGCAAATACACTAGAACCGTCTGTCATGTTCATTAAATGTCTGGCTAGTAACAATATTAAATGTATTATTATATCGGCAGATCACACACACAGCTACACTCACATTTTTAAAGGCAAGGCATTAACATCGTTAAATTAATTTAAACAAATATATATCAGTAATCTACAGCATATTTTCACCAGTTGCGGTTACAATTTAACTGTCAAATAAGACTTTAGAATATCGTTTATTTGATGTATAGCAAGACACACTTATAATTTTAAATATACGGTAAATGATTGCATTAAAAGTTAAATTGAATCATTAAGATCTAGAAATTCCGAAAATTCCATATTACACCAATGTATTGATACATTTAATATTTGTAGATATAATAAATTATTATTTCGATAATATAGGGAGATACCTAATTGGATAAAAATTTAGACGCGATATAAGCGGGCAGGTGAGTTATGCACATGCAATATTAACATGTCAATATATAGAATTGTGCAATCAATGATACTGGGATACGAAGTTAATAGATGCACAATTGTTCAAGGGGAAAATATGCGATTCGACGACTGCAGATATATTGTAAATAGATGAGAATGTATCGGAACTGGTATCGGCTAAACAGTAATGTCTTTAAGCATGAACATTAGCGAGGACTCGCGAGCCCGCTTATTCGACAAGCCGCAAAACGTTTGTGGGCACAGAATGTGTATTTAACCTAACTAGTATTAATGGGAAAATTCTTTGAACACTATACACATTACAGTCGCACATTTTGTCCTGTTGTTTGGTTGTTACTCGGGAAGTTTTTACACAAGTCGAATTCCATCTAGGTCAACGAATAACTCTGTCTGTCTTTTGTAAATGTATTTGTCTTTTGGTGTTTTCGTTTCGTTAAAGAACTTACAGATATATAGAAGACAAGATTCCGTTAGTCTAACTTCATATTATTATCAAAATATTCATGTTTTCTCCATAGACCTATCTAACCGTAAATACTCTATCTTTGGGATTATTGCTGCGTTTCCGTTATTTCGTATCTTGTAAATAGCATCTATTCCTCTTTAACAGATGCTGTATAAATAATATAATTTATTTCAACTATTATATACTAATGTTTGTACTACGTTTCTACTGTTCGCTTACTGTAAATATGAACATTAAATTTGTGTAACCATAAAATCTGTAGAATCTCGTCACAACCATTTCTTGGTGTACTCGAGCAGTCGGAACTGCGTTACTCATTCTTTCCCATCTCGCCTCCATAGCATAGAACTAACGTATAGTGTAAGTATTTGTGAACAAGAAGCACAGAGCATAAACTATTTAAACTTTTACAAACCCTTATGACCTTATTAGTGAGTAATAATTGTCGGAAATGTAGCAAACAGCCAAGCAACAGGACAACAAACTGATCGAATGTGTTACGACGCGTTACGATGCGCACTAGCTCTTACAAGCATTGTAATAAGGGTGATATTATACAACAGTTTTATATAAGTGTGGCTAAACTGAGTGGTACTTGAGTACTAACGTTCACTGAGACTGGGGGTCGCATTGCAACAGTCGTACGATAGACGGGTCGCTCTTGGCGCCCTCTATGAACTCTTCTAAAGAGAGTTTGCCGTCTTTGTTTCTGTCCATTTGTCGAAATATTTTGTCGGTCCGCTTCTCGGGCGTCGACTCGTCCTCGGGCATCTTCATTACAGACCCCACCATTTTGTATATGGCCTGAAATTGGAAAAACAGGTCAATTAGTAGTTGTGGAAACAAATAAATAAAATCATCATCCTCCGAGCCTTTTTCCCAAGCGTGTTGGGGTCGGCTTCCAGTCTAACCGGATTCAGCTGAGTACTAGTGCTTTACAAGAAGCGACTGCCTATCTGACCTCCTCAACCCAGTTACCCGGGCAACCCGATACCCCTTGGTTAGACTGGCGTCAGACTTACTGGCTTCTGACTACCCGTAACGACTGCCAAGGATGTTCAATGACAGCCGGGACCTACAGTTTAACGTGTCATCCGAAACACAGTAAATGGTGTCTAATATGTACTTAGAAAGTACATACAATCTTAGGAAAGTTGCATTGGTACTTGCCTGACTTGGGATCGAACCCGCGCCCTCATACTTGAGGGTTGGTCCTTTACCCACTCACTAGGCCACCACGACGAAACAAATTAATAAAATCACAATATAAAAAAAAAATATTAACAAAAAATTCATTGAACAATAAGAAGTAGACTAAAAGTAAAGTGTTGGAAAAAGTTAACACTCAAGAGTACTTAAAAGAATTAGTTCTTGAAACCAGAAGAGCACTCATCGATTAGTAGCCACTAGTGTACTATTAGTTTTATTCTTTGCGTTAAAATTAAAAGTCAAAACTGCTTTCATAACCCGTATTCTAAGTACAGTATAAATAAAGTCTTGCTATGACCAACACAACACGTGTAAGTAATTAAACTGTCCATAATTTCTTATTTAAATACAGTTTCTGCCTTTATGAAATTCTTTGTATTACTAATTTTATTTACAGTATACTGTAATGAACTAGCAAGCAATATATTAAACCCTATTTGCCCAACAATGTTTGTCCACATAGTTGAGTAACTGTATTAGCTTTGAGATAGTTTATATTTCCAGGAAATAATATGAGTTCGTTTGATTATAAAAATGTTTAATTAAGCTGTGACGGAGGATATTAAATTGTCAAAGGGAGAGATACGCCCACTGGTCTTTGGAGGCGTGTTTAAATTAATACATCCTTTAGCACAGCCTAGGAATTGTAGTGATATAGCTACAATATTACGCAGTTAATTGCATTTATTCGATTATTTATAAGATCTAGGGATAACCATATTTATGTGAAGAGCCAGTAAAAGCTCAGAAATAGACATTTCCCGCTACGCCCACAGCGAGACACTGAGAGGGATCATCTCATCTGCCTAAACTTTTCCCAACTATGTTCAAGTCGGCTTCCAGTCTAACTGGGCGCGGCTGCGAACCAGTGTTTTTACATACAGCGACTGCCTGTCAGACATCCACAACCCAGTTACCCGAGCAACCCCCTGGTAAGACTTAGACACCGGGAGGATAGTAAGAGCAGACTGTCATCTGATGAAAAAATGGCTGACTTCTGGAATATTCTAAAAAAAATCTACTAAAAAGTACTTACAGTGACAATTTCGAGCATCTCCTGCCTCGAGATGTACCCGTTGCCGTCGAGGTCGTACATAGAGAAGGCCCACTTGAGCTTCTGCTCGAGCTTGCCGCGTGACGTCACGCTCAGCGCGCACAAGAACTCCCGAAAGTCTATCGTGCCGTCGCCGTTCGCGTCGAAAGTCCGGAACACGTGCTCCGCAAACTGGGGAAAACGGTTGGTTATGTGATACTGGCTGTTATAGAAAAGTTTTTGAAAAAAGAAGTCACAGATGATTTTGAAAAAGTTTGAGGCCGGATTCACGTTATTGCGAAATCTAATAGTTTTTTTCTGTCTGCCAGATATCGCTATTCGAGAGCTGTGAAACCAAAAGTTATAGTTTTTCTGTCAGATAAGTTCCTGTTATACTATCAGAAATTTTATCAGTAATAGGTAAAATTGGACATTATATTTTCATTATATTTATGAACCTGTCAGTGCAATTCAATTAAAGAATTGAAAATAGAGTATTTTTGGATCTATGCTTCTTTTAAATTGTCAATAATAAAAGGGACATACCTTACTAGCGTCGCCATACGGGAAAAAGTTCCCATATATTTTCTTAAATTCTTCTACAGACAAATGTCCACTGGGGCAATCCTTTAGAAAACCTTTGTACCATTCTTGTATCTCCGCGTCTGGAATGTTATAAATGAAACATGTAAGTTATCACATCTACCGTTTTATGCTAAAGATATTTTAATCATGATCATCCTTATTACTGTCCCACTGTAAGGCACAGGCCTCTTCTCATACAGAGAAGGAATGAGCGTTATCACAACGCGCACTCAAAGCGGATTGGCTATTTCAAATACCAAGCCAAGATTTCCGATGCGTTAAAAGGGATAAAAGGTTCCGATGAGTTATAATGTTTAACTGGTATCTGTAAATCCACCGAGTTTTCAAAGTGAAATGTTTATTCCAAATAAGCCTTTGCCGGCTTTTATGAAACGCCAAACTAGTTGCACGGTTTCAAAAACTTGGTCTAATGGGGAAGTGTCAAACTAGTAAGTAAACCGTGGACCATTTTTTTTTTCTGAAGAATTAACAATACTCATTTAAGTAAGTAGGTAATGTATAAAATACCTGAAAACTCAGTATTCTGCTTCAAGTCCTCCAGGACCTCCGGCTTTAATTTACTATTTTGTTTGCCCATTGTTGTTGTCTGCTTATATTTTGGAAAGGACGTTAAAATATTACACAACCTGCTTGCTTTTAGTTAGTCAAATCTTGTGCCCTAAAACATAATAGTTATGTAGTAAATGCTGAAAAATGATAACACAGTCATTGTTGTATTGCGTTGCAAAAAAACCGCTCAATTATATTAAAACAAATATATACCTAAATTATTTTATTTTTACTAATTAGAAAAGAGTTCGCATTTAGAAAATTTTAAACCAGAAATTGTCAGATAGTCACAGAGTTGAAGCAGTTTTCTTACAACTGAAATGGAATAATTCAATTTGAAAATCTACAGCTAATTAAGCTTACTTACAAACGTTATTATAAACTTTTAATGACCATTTAATTACTTGAAACAAAAAAAAAGTTGTCATTGTAGGTACCTACTGATTGGATTTTAATTATTCCAATGTATAAAATCAATAACGTTTGCAAATAAAGACTACAAAGTTATAGAAAAAAATCTGACCTTGTTGCAGTCTTCGAAAAACGCTCTTTATTCGGAGCAAAAGTTCAAAAAAAGTAAATAAATAAAAAAAAGAAAATAATGTCAATAATGTGCACGACATACTTTATTAAGTACTCAAAATCATGTAGCTAGCATTATTGGGAAGCTTGGAAAATTTCATGAGTAAAATTGAAAATTTCATTCTACGTTTCGAATATTTCCGAGAAGTACCAATATTGGAATTAAATACCACTGATATTGAAGGCCACTATTATGTATCTATGTGTGTGTGTACGGTACACACATATGCAAGGCTTATTATGTAATTATTATGTACACATAGGTGGGTTGTTACGAAAGAGATGGATATACAGGGTGTGTAAAAGGGGGTTGTGGGAGTACATTATGTACCTAGCCAAATAAATCCTAGATTATAAAATACATTTCCATTTCCACGTAATGGGAATATTGGAGGCGTATTAACATTGCGTTTGAGCCATTTGCAACACTTTTACTTTGTAGGGAGTACCAGTGATTAAACGTAATATTTTCAGCACTACATAATATTTGTGTGCATAAATCCTTTTTATATATAAAATTGGAATGGATTTTTTTGATTGGTAGAGGGCGGTACCAAAGTTACTCCGCCCACGTTATTTCTAGGAGAAATGCAATCAATATCTTCGATTCAATGTAGGCAATTATTTCGGGAGTAGTTCTCAGAAATGTAGTGGTTTGTGTGAAATTAGTACGTATAGGCCTTGTAGGGGATGACTTGCAATTTTGTATAGTATTAGTGTGAAATCATTAGGCTGAGCAATCGATAATTTAGACATGTAATTAACTGTATAGACCATTTTTGTTATAATGCAGAAGTGCATTTCTTGTATAGGTCCATCTCTCTCAGTTATCAAATAGTGGGATGTTGGTGTGATTGGGCATGTCATGGTGTTTTTATTTATCAGTAGCAACGATATATGTTTATTGTTGCAAAATGCAAATGGATGGTTTTGGCAATCGAATTCAGATTCCTAGTTGTTCAGCCTCCGTGATGTAGCGATCTATTATGAAAAATATTTTTTGACGTCTAAAACTAGGCTGACATAGTTTTTATATTCCAAACTTTATTTTGGTGGGAATAAAGATCAAAATATAAAAACTTGCTCTTTTCTGGGCGTCAAATGAGCTCCGGTTCATAATAGATGCGTATTTTGCTAACTTTGCAAACCATTCAACTGCCACACCACCAAAAAATAAAAACAAAAAAAGAAATCAAAATTCGGGGTGATTGAGAACTAAGTTCGTTTTTGTAATTTTATTGAAGAATAATACGATCGTATACCCACCTAGCGTAAATTGATAGAACATACTGTCTACATGATTTTGATTATTTACTATTAAACATAATACCAATTTTAAAACTACAATGTCGTGCACACTATAATAATGAGACAAATAATTATGAACTATTTATTTTATCAGTTTTAATAGGTACTGAATGCTTAATGTGAATTCATTAAAAATATTATGTATTCTTAGAAATACAACATATATTAATGGGACATACTGTGGATACTTTCATCTATTACAAGTGCTGAATGATTCTAATAATTTGTTCTGAAGCGATTTTACATAGTAATTAAAATAACCACGTGATTGGACTGCAAATACTTTACTCAGACTTGATGAAGTAAAGCGGGGTCCACACAATGAGTGTCTATTGTACTTGGATTGATCGAATGTGAAGTAATTGATGTTTCCAGCGACCTCTGTCGAAATCTTCGCGAAAAAAGTGTGTACCTCACGTAAAGTACGCGTGTCGACACCGCTTAGGTACAGTTTTGTCAAGACAATATACAACAGAACCCTAAAACATATTCGTCTCACTGATGTTATACAAACTTAATTCAATTATATTGAATCTAACAACCTGCATTTTAGAAATTAATAAAATCAAAATTTGTGCGTCTATCGCAGCTAATTACAATAATATCTTAAATTATATTCTATGTGTTACAATCTACTTGTAATATATAAATAAATAATATATCGTAAATTAATTGTGATCGGAACTTACTGCTAACGGTACGTTTACAAATAATAAAATAAAATTAAAGGTAACTACTCTGTTAGTAAATTTAAACAATTTTAAAATACTTTTGACCAAAATACCAAATGATAAATGCATTGTTTTGTATAAAGTTGCGTTGTTCAGCAAACTAGACGTGCCACGAAACATAAGTACACTCAGGAATATTAATGTTTACAACATTTTAATTACCTTATTTATTATTATATAAAACGAATAAAAATAGGCTAAATGATTCCTAATTAACATTCATTCATTGTAATTTCAGCTTACTATAAAATCACAAGTTAATTTATAGGTTAATAATGTAAAATGCCACGCCCGATGAACAGAGTAGTCCCTTCGTTACAGTTTGAGATTTTCATGAGACCAAAGTATTGCCTTATGTCCTAACCAATATTTAAGTATAAAAATGGGCGATAATGCTCAGAGAACGAACGTCTCACTAAGAATTTAAACCTAACAGCAAGCAGCCAGTGGCGCCCTCACTAAGTTGTTTACATCACTTTTTGTTGCCAATTTCCGCCCTAGATTTTAAATACAAACAAACATAAATACATGGCACGATAACAACTGAACGTCCAAGCGAATGTAATCCAAATTGATATTACGACTCTATAATTGAGATTTTAATCTATGATAAAAGTTACTAGAAGTGGTGCGGTCAAAGTGCATACAAAAAGCGTTGACTTGAAGTGAAGTGAACGAGTCGAGTAGAGTTGGATCGAAGGTCGGGCGAGAGGAAAGTACGAAGACTGCCGAGTGGCAATGCTTAACTAACCGTAACTTTAAGATCAGTAGCAACTGACTCGTAGGCCTGGGTCGCGTCCTCAAAAACTTTCACAATAAAAAATTATAAACATTATGACAATTTAATTGACAAAATTTTATGAAGTTTAATTAAACTTTCTATGTTTGAGATATGTACACTGGCATTGTAGGAAGCCGTAACTCTGCTTGTTAGTGAGACAATATTATATTTGTCGCCTAGGGCGAAATTTCTAAGAAATGGTTATGTTTTCAAATTAAATGTTATTTACTTTACTTTTAATATTTCCAATCGAAAATCCTTTTTCTGATATGTCACACAACACCCTGTCTGCGAAGCTACGTTCAGGTCCAAGATGCGAAAATTTTGTTCCCTCTTCTATGTTAATATAAAATTCAGTCGATTTATGATCGTGTACACTGTTCTACTAATGTGGTTGTCGTGGCAACAGGAGAATGAATTCCTATCGCAATGTTATATCCGGTAATTATCGTTGGACGGATACTAACTAAACAAATATAAATACATTTTATACAGTAAATGAATTATAAATTAAATTACTTTTATACACAACAAATTCATGTTAAACATTAGAATTATACATATGAAATGAAGATAATTATATATTATGAAATAATAGTTGTCTAAAAATTAAATAAACACTTAAATGACTATGGTGTAGTGCGTAACATATGGAATGTTTAAACAATAAATTGTTGTACAGGATGTTTAGCTATCAGTGCATTTGACTATGGAAATTATTCAATGTAATGAATTGATTATGGAAACATTATTGGCCTCGCACTGTTCATCGTTACAGATGCGTAGTGTGGGTGTAGTAGGCATACTAACACTTTTTTCGTTTTTGAATGTTGTTTTTTGCAAAAATGAGACGGTATTTTCAAAATAATTGCAATTCGATATTTGTTATTGCAGTAGCTTCACAGGTGTTGTATATGCGGAGGCCATTTATGTGGTGACGATGTGGTATCAAATGATTAATTGTTGTTGATGTTAATGAATTTAGTTGTTGTAAAATTTTGTCACCCTCAGTGAAGCAAAATACCGTCTTCAAGATGTCATCTGATTTGATGGGATATAACTGTTTGCCTATGGAGAACAGTGTATGATGACATATTTCTGACTCGAGCCAACAGTTTTATGCGTTTTTTCCTGACTATGTAATTGTGCGTTAATTCCGCGCTGCCATCTTTTACTTGTACGTATGTTTACTTTATATTTGTGCACTGAAAACTAATAGAACATATCTTAACATTAACATGAATTAATTAATAATATCGCGACCCTTTCGACTATGTGCGGCCAGTGCCTATTGTGCAGACTGCGAAATTTAATAAATATGCTTAAATTAACTATAATACGAAATTGGGACTAGGGCACACTACAATTTGGTTAAGTTATAGGTAGGGAATACGGCCTTTGGCAAAGTTGACAACCAATAAACTTAGCTGGTAGATGAAATAAATAATGGTGAATCGGTAAACTATTTACAAAGGGGAACTAGAAGGCACAGTAGTGGAAAATCATCGGGAGATACATACAAATACTCCAATAAATAGTATAAATAGTAGGTAAGTTATTTATTACGATGCGAAGTAACAGATAGTATCACGAATAGAGAGTATACGAAAGCGTTTAAACAATATTGGGATTAAAAAGCGTGAGTGCCCGGGCGGGCCGGGCGATGTGGAGATCCCTGACGAATTTACGAATAACACCAATAATAAACAACACCGATACTAGAAACGATAGTAATATAAAGTTTACTCATGTAGAATATTACGGTTATGTTAACTTACGTAAACTGAACTTAACCCGTCAGAAGAGATCAGATTGCAGCGCGTGTGTGGTGTCGTGTGCCGGGCGACCGGCTCCGGCTGTGCCTACAATCTGACCGATTCTGTTCGTACATAGCTACACTAATTTTGCCTTAATATTAGAATGTAAGATTTATACTGTGCAGTATTATATCATAGTAATCCGACATCGGATCGAATATAGCGTTGAACCAGATAGACCGAGAGTCACATAGGAATAGTCATAGAGCGTCTACGAAGTGAATGGTTCGGACACAATCTTATACTATTAGCGAAGTGGACAATCCGACAGCGACATATTCCACATACATTAAATTATCATTCATACAATTATCATTAGGAATGGACAATTTTTAAATCGAGGATTCATTGACGTCAATTTCGTTACATCAATAATAGCTTAATTTTACAATACTTTTTTTTTACAATCGACAAAATTCACATGTGTCGTGGTAAAGCAGATTGTGAAGCGCACGTCGGGCGTCGGCTTAAAATACCTCAAGCCGAGGCGAGTAATAGCCGCTAGGATACATTGTTCGTCCGTGGCTGTTTTTAGCCGAGATTTGGGTGGAACGAAGCGCACACACCGACATGCGGATACAATCGATAGATTGTTAGCGTTTACTCGGCGGACAGAACGACATTGTGCCTTGGTTTGCGATTCATATTGAGCTCGGCAGACGGTGCAGCGGCAGATGCGCACACAATGTGAGTGACCGACACATGCTACGTAGTCGCGCCGTGTCAACACGACGGCAACACCACAACCGAACCGCGTACCGTGTTAGATCCGACTCGATGATACAACCTGACCCGGTTTAACTACCTCCACTTACACCGCAACGATTAAAATTTCTCCAAATGTTAAAAATGTTCGGTAATAAATGTTACTTTGATACAAAAAATTTGTACAGAATAGAAACTATTTGATAGCGCGGGTGAGTATTAATTTGGAAAATATATTTACAGTGAGAATGTAAGTTAATGATCGAATGATTGACTGAAACTAAGTATATCGATAGAGATAATTCGATTGTTTGTATAATGCTGCCGTGTGGACAAGACGACGCCGTCGGGTTATCGTGAGGCATACAATGGGGGTGGGTATGTGAGAACGATCGCAGGGTTAAAAGAAGCTGTTTGCCTGCTTAAGGCGCCAGCATTTTTGACAGTTCCTCATCTTGCAGACAGCCCTTGAGGAACTCGTCCTGCGTCAGTTGGCCGTCGTTATTCTCATCCATCTTAGCGAAGATGTTCTTAGCACGCTCCTCAGCAGAGTCCGCCGGCCGGTTACTAGAGCATGCTCCGAGCATGTCATAAATAGCCTGAAACGGGCGGAAAAAAACACAATATGTACACTCTAAAAAGCAGTCCCATGCAAAATAAATAAACATGTTCTCGGAGCACATTCGGCAAAATGTTTCATAAAAAGTACATTCAGAAAAACGTAGTGGTGTTTTTGTTCTAAACAGACAAACCCGCATAAAGCATAAGTCCGTTGGTTATAATATTTTGGTAGATAAGTGCGGTGCACAAAGCTGTGCTTATCCCGCGAGTTCAGTGTGTTGTGACGTCACGTACGCGCCACTTCACTGCAAACATATGTCCCGCTTTTCATTTGTTTTGCCTTCCCCAACCGGACTTAATCGGTAATTAAGTATGCTAAACCCCGTTTATTTGTACTGCTCCCAAATAACTAGTGAGTGAATTAAGTTTCACGCCACTTTCGCTTGCTTCCAGGAATTAGCGTTCCAAACGCGCTTACAGTTTTAATTGAATCACTACTTGATTAAACAGAACTCTTAATAAACAAGCCCGGCGAGGTTTAAAGAAGTATTCGAAGTACTCTGGTCAATAATTCCGCAGTAAGAGGCGAGCTTTTAACTAGCAATCAGAATATCAATAGGGAAATCTCGCGGTTTTGAAAAGTCACTCCATCGGTGGTTGGTTAGGCGGATATATTTATATAGGAGATTTTATTTATTTTCAATCGGCTTAAAAACCCGTAGATGGCCTCTTTGGGCTAATAATAACAGACTGAAGTTATTTGAACCCTCATACAGAAATCAAAAGGGGCAGCAGAAAGAGTCATTTCAGCAAACCACTTGCGATTTATTTCCAATAGCCATTCATATTTGTTCTAAATTATGATCATTAAATGAGCTGATAAAACAACTGACTCTCCATCAGTGGGGTCACGCTAACTGGATATCAAAATTGAATGACAATACTTTTTTCCAAAGGAACGCAACCCCTGCAGTATCAACTTGTAAAACGGAATAATAAAATGCTTGAATCTATACTAATATTATAAAGCTGAAGAGTTTGTTTGTTTGTTTGCTTGTACGCGCTAATCTCAGGAACTACTGGTCCGACTTGAAAAATTCCTTTAGTGCAGAGGTTCCCACGGGATGCAGGTGAAACCGCTGGCAGAAGCTAGTACGTAATAAAGCAAGGGTTACTAATGACAAAGTAGACAACGGAATTGTATGAAAAACCACAAGTTAAAAAAAAGCTACGTCACAGTACGTAATACTGAATAATATAATGAAGTTCGTCATACCCACGACGCAGACAGATCGAACTTTATGAGATATTTACAAGTATTGTGAGAATCAACGGCCTATAATCAATACAAATTATTATAGAGGAACGTTCGTTTGTACTTGCTTTGCTTGGAAATGAGCTTTCATGGCTGGATAAAATAAATTGCTCAATTACGGGACAAAGGAATTTAATTGTATAGACTTGCTAGCTATAGAGTAGAGAGTTATAGGTACCTAATGTGCGAATACTCAGAGACATTTGCGCAAGATAGCGCCGGGTGAGAATAGTGTCAATCAGAATGCATCTATCAATATTGAATCAGTGCATTAAGCTGATAATCGTACGTGTGATCTCGTGTCGCAAGCGCTCAAAGCGATATTGTGTTTGGCAAGGCGTGTGACGTACATTACCAGTTGTAAAGCTGTGTACAGACGTTATCGTTCTCAGTGCGCGTCGTTGGTTACGCGTACACAGCGCACTGTAGTCGGCATGTAAAATCTGAGCACATGTGCTGATTCTCCCCTCGCAGAGCTTTCGATTCGAAACGTGTCTAAGCGTACGTTGAAACATCGAGTGTGTACGTAGCTTAATGTCGAGTGTGGATGTGCCACACCTAAGGCCGTTAACTGAGTTAGTGATCTGCCGTCTGGCCTGTGATTCCGATAACATATTTATGTGGAAGCTCTCTCGGACTGCTCATTGCCGAGCGGAGTTCAAAATGTTTCCGTGACCGTGCCGTCCAATTGACACGAACGGATAAAACTTGCGACTACATTTGGAGATACGAGTACACGTCTCGGAAATAGTCCTTTATCTTTCTCAGAGTTTCAAAGATTTTATCTGAGGCTGTTACCAACCCTACCTACCCGTCGTTAAAGACCGGACGGCATGAACGCGTTATGTGAAAGCCAAAATTGGGCAGCTATTAAATAAGCAGATTCTGATTATGATATGCTTGAAGCTTAATTTAAATTGCAGTGAATTTCAATTCTCTACTAACTGAAAATAATATTTCTATTTATAGAAGAGTGATGGATTAAACCTGTATCGAAAATCTGGCATATTGAAACTCACATCAGGCTAGCAAACTCCGAATTATAACGAATTAGATAGCTATTATTAACGGGAAATATCAATTAAAATTGTGTACTTTACTAAAATAAACCTTAATAGCTTTTCGTTTATCATTTTTGCACAATCTAGTTTTAATTTAAAATCCGGTTTGTGGAGCGGATATTAATTGAAATATTATACCAGTTAAAACAACAAGTTAGTTCAAATTAACTACTTCGTATTTATTTAACTGTTATGAGTGCTGAAATAATTAAGCTAGAATTTCGTTGACCTACAAAAAACTCTGTAACTATAAACACCGGCTGTAATTTAAAAAATAACGACGTATTTTCACTTATTTACGGTCATTAGCTTATCAACTTCTAAATCAATAAACGGCGAAGGGTAATGAAGTTTTTTAAGTCGATGGAGGGTAACTGCACTTAAAATAAATCACCTTTCTAACGTCGCCGATGTCAGCGAGTAAGCCGTCTGTGTACCTACTTATCATTTGGTGTATTAGTACGAAATGTATGGATGGTTTTTTTATAAGTATGCAGTCAATTATTACTCCAACAAAATAATGAAATTTTAAAATCACAAATTGGACAGAGAAAGGCGTATGATGGAGCACTGTTCCATTTCAATATTGTTGTGAGTGCTCTGCCAAATCTGATGCACGAATGATCGAACGAGTACTTACCGAGAATTATTTAAAAGCTTTTCGCTCAAAAACGAGCACTATCATTATTGTAAAATATGCTCACCTGAGACTAAACAAAACCTCTTCCGAGATAAAAATATAGATGCTGCTAAACATACGTTAAGCCGTTGTTATGAATCATCCGCATTATGCTCCGAGAACATGGCTGCAAGTGTTTTTTTAAGATCACATTGCAATGTCCTTCGATATCGATGTTGTTAATTATCACCCCGGGTCGCAAATAGCGTCGTGTATTTTTATTTGGGATGGGTCGGGTATAATTAACGTGCAGCAAGTGGTTGCGGCGACGGAAGGGCATCGCTCCGTATTGATCGCGGTGTAGTTGAGAACAAACCTGCACGATTTTCGTCATCTCCTGGATGTCAATGACACCGTTGCCATCGACATCGTACATGCGGAATGCCCACTTGAGCTTCTCCTCGGGCGTCCCGCTCGACGTCACGTGGATGGCCTGCAGAAACTCCTACAACAAATTCAACGATACACAACGCGAGTCGGAGCCATCACAAACAAGATCACGGTAGCTCTCTTGTTTACATCTCACATTGCATCTTATAGTTAACGATCGCAAATGTCAAACAATATATTTATTTGGTCAGTCGCAATGTTATCAAACAGTTCGACTTAGTGCGAGCCATTCGCATTGCTCAGTTTAACGCCAGAATAATTTCAATCAAAATTACAGCAAGCAATTATTGTGTAACACATTACTCGCCAGCATTCCTTAAACTAGCTAAGATATGTTACCTTGAAGTCAATGTATCCGTTCTTGTCCATGTCGAATGTGCGGAACACGTGGTCGCAGAACTCGACGGCGTTCCCGGACGGGAAGAACATCTTGTACATATCGACGAACTTGGCGGGCGTCAGTCTGCCGTTGGGGCAGTCTTGCTGCACGGACAAAAAGGAACTATGTGTCAAGTCGGAAGAGCTAATCAAACCTGAATATTTATGTATAACTTCTGAGGATAAAGAAAAGTTGAATTCACAAGTTTTACGGTTAGAAATGTAATTGCATTTTTAACTGAATGGTAGACGTGAATGATCAACCTATTCAACAGAACAGCTGTCTCAATTGATTTGGGCTTAACGTTCTGTTTTTCTCTACACTTTGACTCAAATATTCGTATTATTGCTGTCAGAAATCATAAATACGCCATGTTTGGGTCGAGACGGCAATATGCAGATGTGCATGGAACCGCTGGCCTAGACTAAACATTGCATGCGGGGCCAGACGCGGTCGGCACAATCGTGTAGCTTGGTGCTAATGCAAATTTGTCAATCCAGAAATGTTTGCGTGTTTGCTCAAGTTAAGTGAAGGGGTGTACGCGGCAGGCTTAGACACAGTCAAGTTATTATTGTGTGGCTTTGTTGTTATAATTAAGTATTACGAGCGAGTTGGCAAAAGCCTTTATATTCTGACTCCTTAAGGAATCGTTTCTTTGTTAATAGACGATTCATTGATCAGTACAAAAAGTACGAAATCAGAAAACCATAATACCTCTGACAGATAATTTAAACCAGGCCTACATTTACTATTAATAACTATTTAACGGAAAAAGCTAAAACGAGTCCGATTTTGCATTAATTTAAAATTTAATTACTTACTCTGAGGCCTTAGTATCCACAAATTGGTATCGCTGGGACTCGAGCCAAGATTGCTCTTATCTACATCAAAAGCTTATGAGAAAATAATCATCCAAGCCTTTATACTGCATTTTACTTGAAAAATTACATCAGTAAGGCAGGACCAGGGGTAGGTTCATATAGTATTATAAGTTATATTTTTTAATACGTGTCATAAAATATTGCGGGTCTTGATTCAGCGTCAGCCGTTTACACTAGCTACCTACAATCCTACATAAGTCAGCTTAGGTATTATTCCGAGGCCTTTGTTCGAAACAGCGAAAGAAGAAATTAATTGCATATTGTTTTCAGTTACAATAGAAAACGTAAAATAGAGCTAGTCGTTAAAGGAGAATTATTAAAATTCATATCACGATTTCTGACATAGGTATCATCCCCTCATTAGAAACTTGAAGAAGGTTTTGAAACAAGTAAGAAGTTATTCAATGATTCAGTGTTATCGTATTTCCAATAAAATATTTTATCAAATAATAACAGCGAATGTACAATATTGCAAGTTTCCAACGAGGGAAATTTACAAGATAACTGAGCTTAGTTGCGATTCCTCGAAGTTACGATTCCGATTAGCTGAACATTTGCATTTTATGACAAGGCTGTAGAAACTAGAAAATCATTTATCTACTGTTAAATATTTTACTGTATAATTTTAAGTTAGTCGTCTATCACCGGTTAGGAAAAAACAAACTAGAATCTACTGTTAAAATAAAGACAGCATGAATGAAATATGACGTCATCGTGCCAACGCTGCGAGCGTCGCGTCGACAGTTCCAAAAACAAAATGTCATTCGGCGTGACAACGTTAGACAACGAGCCTGCCCGTCGAAAAGCGTAAATTTTCTTTACTTTATAGCCATTTATTTTTAAGTCTTTCTTTTTATAAAGTTAATAAGACAGCAGAATGCAGTACCGGTACAGCTTCGTAGTCAAATACCCAATTGAGAGACAGCGACAATGTCCCCGAGGATCTGTAATACTTCACTGCCAAATGCAATCAGGTATAGTGCACAATGTAAAATAGCGAGCCTGGACGCGTTTCCCAATTCGATAAGTTTGGACTATTTTTAGGTTTCTCGTCGGGGAATTTGTCTGAGTTTCCCATGTTAATGGGAAATCGCTGTAAGTTGTAGAAGTTGGGACAAGAATAGGAATAGATATAGGTACAGTGTTGTGCCTTACCTTGAATCCCTTGTACCATTCCTTAATGGTGGTCTCATCGTAGGACGTATGGGTTTTTAGAAAATCCATGTCCTCTTTCGTCAGCTTGTCTTTGCTAACGAAGCAACCCATGGTGAATGCTAGAACAAAAAGAGAACAATATTTGTAAATCATATTCAGATTTTCTGGATCTTGAATTAAAATGAGCTGAAGAAAAGTCTAGAAACCGGCGAGCGATTGAGGTATAAGGCTAAAAATAGAACAATAATGAAGGTGGGGTCTTAAAAATCAGTAGTAACCCAGATTCGCGATTAGATACTGAAAACTAATACGGCTGACATTCCCAAAGTTTCTTGTAGGCCAGTTGGCTACCCTGTACAAAGCGCTCAGATACCATTACAGTATTGTTCAAAGCCTCCCACTAATATTAATTTTCGCGATAAGAAAGTTTAGTCCGCCGGCAGTCTAGACAACGCCGGCGATACGCTAAACTCGTGTACTGTTTTATCTGTGTGTGTTGGGATCAGCCTTAACTATAATTTAGGTTACATTTTAATACAGAAATATACTTGCTTATGTATTTAACTAGACCTGCATTAATTCGCAAATACAGGAAAATAACTTTGGATTGGTAATATGAAATGCCGTTTACCGCATTACAACCAGATCGGAAACCCACTAAAAACTCAATTTCAATTTAAATTAAACAGCTTCGCAAACAGAGAGTTAATAATTTTTCATTTTAATTATCTGTAAAGATATAATTATTATGTGGATGTAGTTTCATACGTATACAAAATGGAGTTCATTAGCCGCGGACTGAAAATATCTATGGAATCGTCAATACTATGAAAGAATAACACCAGTGGGGTAACTAATTGTTGGATATCCCCAACAATTTGTAATACCTCGACAAACGTTGCATTAATAAATCGATAAATAGTGGGAGGCTTGACATGGAAATTGCGGACAGTATGCAACAATTAACCATTATACTCTGTAATAAAAGACATAACTGAACCTGTGATTAAAAAGAAAATCTTAAAATAGAAATATTGTTTACGTTGTGAAAGGGCGCACGGTAAAGAATATGCCTAACGTCCTCAAGAAATTAAATACTCGCGTCCACAGCACAGTAATAGGCAGGAGGGGTACGCAAACAAGCAATTTGCAACGTAACAAAATTGTCAAGCCGACTTTGGTCGACGGTATCTATTAACAAGTTAATTTCAGTCTAGACGTGGTTCACTGTTCGTTATTCGGCCACGGTTATTGCATCAGTGAGTAAAGGCTGGTATTTTTTCGTGACAGCCGAGAGCCTAGGGCGTGGAAATGTCATGGACACCATGATAAAGATAAAAGTGGCGTGTAGTCTGCCGTCGCGCATCGGGGAACCTCCCAATATTTGGATAAATAGTCAATATTGGAAGTGCAGACCAGATTCACGTCTTAAAATCCATTGTGTGGATGAATATTTGACTACAAAAGGCGTGAATACAAACATGAGCACAGACAGGGCTGAAAAACAGCCAACAAAATCGAAACGAAAGGCGGGATTGAAAGCTTTTTGGAAAATTAATAAGGCAATCCGACTGGTACAGTCGGTACGGTGTAAAAAACCTTTGTTTAAATATCGCATACGCCGACAGGTGCCTTCAATAAAAGCTCCGTAAGAACAATGGTCTTCAACGCTACCGTGCTGTACACGAATTATAATAAAAAAGCAAGCGCCTGACTTAGATGCTGGTGTAAGCGCCAGCAGCTCTGAACTTATAATATTTTCATTTGTCTGGCGCGGCACGACGGAAAATAATAACTGCCACATTATTTCTGCACTCGGGAGCTGTTTTAAGTTATTTGTTTGTTTCTTACATGCTTAGTTTTTACTGCGTCATATGATGTACAAGAAGCAATCAAGCAGCTTAGGAACGTTCGAACATAAATCAAAGCAGTCTGGATGAGCTGAAAGCGGAAACACTAGATTGCTAGAAACTTGAAGTTATAAATTAGATTCTGACAAAGCGAGGTTGTAGTTAACTATTCCGAAACGTGGTATATTTAAGCTCCTAAGCTGCTGTGCGAAGTACTCAGTATTCCTGCACAGGTCACAAGTACTTCTTTGAAGTCTTGCAAGGATAAAGCGCCATTCTGAATGCGAGTGGCAGACATGAGTACTGGGATTTAAATGTTTTGATTATAACTGTAGTAGCATATACTGTAAATCCTCTAAGCTGTTTTATCGAAAATATCACGGCACACAAAATATCCCAAAGAAGACCGAACGACGGGTATCGTTAATTTAATGGAGGTAACTTTCAGTCGGCTTCGAAGGGAAATTCGATAAAATAAACCCGGAGCAGGGGCGTTGACTAAAATGCAGAGTCACCGCTCAAATCCATCATGTACATGTTATTTAGACATCGGCGCGCACCTGTCATGGTGAAGCTCAGCCAAATAGGTTGCAGCCAGCTTAGGGTAAGCGCCCCGCCTTAATTGGATAATTTCTAATTAGTACTATCGATTTCTGATTACAGAACCGAATTAATATTGAAAATGTAGACCCCAGAATCGAAGAGTTTATGTTATAATGTGATTTCAGAAGTGTTCTCTTCGAATTTCGACTCATTATATTCTCGTCTTAAAAACCATTCTATTATTAAACTTTGGCATTTTCCGGGTCTTATAAAATTTTGAAACTTTCATTTAGAAAATTCTGCAACGTCTTTCTAAAACGAGATTAAATAACTTCTCCGGGAAGCTAAAGAGCATTTTAAATGAAGTGCAGATTAATTGCTGAAACTGTTTAACAATCCTTGCCTTTATGTCCGTACTTGTACAACAATGTATAATGTAGAATACATTCAGTAGATACAGCTGACACTACCAGTAGCTGAGGTATTGAGCGGCTGTCCGTACCTACACCGAATTTACCAACTTGTGCTTCCACCAAAGTACTAAACGTAGCAACAAATGACTATGTATTTTCAACCTTAACTGGAACATAATTAATTTTGAATATAGACAAAGTAGATGTGATTTTGTTCGCCTAACCTAGATAATGGTATTATTTTGTTAGTCGCCGGTGACGCTCACACGGCGGCCCTAAGCTCGGACAACTATGAATATAACGACGAAACTTTTACTTGTGAAAGCCAGCATCAAATTAGAACAGTACCCACTAGACCAGTGGCTATTGTTGCTCAAATTGCCGGCGATTCTAACTAAATCGATTTAGTAAATACTGTTTTAGATACCAAATAAATAATACTGAGTGTACCGTGCATTTCTTATAGCGTACGCCATAGCCCCACGGCAAAGAGTTACGTCATAAAAACCCATACCTACGTGAATTGCTATTTTGAGATGTTTCTAAACGCTATGGAAAAAAATAGCTTAAGTGATTTACGCTCACTCTGCAGTCGATACACGAAAATAGTTTTACGATAATCCAAAAGGCGAGATCACTTGTGTTTCATTGAATGTCGTTTTGGCGTAGCAATTGGACGTGCCGACGCATAACACATTGGATATTTCGGCATCGCACATACATAATATGATGGGTGGTCTTGACAATGAGACGGCGCGTGATCACGAACTGTGCCGTGTCCTGTTGACTACTTCGGTCAAACTTTTTGCAACCATTGAATAAATTTTTAAAAGCTTGCCGAGAAATGATATGAAGACAAGACTACTAATAAGCAAACTCTTAGACCACTAGAAAGCCAAGAATTCGTTATTAAACTGTTGTAAATTTCTTGTATCAGAGCGCAGAAGTTTATCTTAGATGCGGGCGTATAATTATTACCGCGCCTTAGCTGCGAAACGTGATAAAGCGCATAATTACGAATTCAGAAACTTACGGAATACTGAAACTACGTAACCTGCGTCAGAAATACTATTTATTGGAACTTGCAACTTATTTAGAGGTAATTAAGAGACGGCCAACATGACGAGTTGCGGCAAACTGATCGATATGCATCAGCTAATATTGATCATACTCGCACAAAATTAAATTATAAATTTAAAAAAACCCCCGACCCAAAAAAAGTACGCAATAGAGCTGATGACCTTGAAGACCTGAACCGATTTCCACCAAACATAGCTAAGAACACTCCCGACTGACATACCTTTTAAACAAAAAAAACCGCATTACAATCGGATCATCCGTTTGGGAGCTACGATGCCACATACACACACACACACACACACACACGTCAAACTTATAACACCCCGTCGTTTTTGCGTCGGGGGTTAAAAATTGGAATCATCCGTTCATGAATTAGAGCGGAGTTATGTCGGCATCGATATGTTCTCGTCAGCGATGACGACAACACAATGAAGACTCGATTGCAACTGCATACCCACTGACTATTTCACGTATCTACACTGCGCTGCTAAAATACTGGACCACGTGAACAAAATCATCAATTCATTCATGATTTGTTCCAAAACCATTTGTGTTAATTTCTTTATTTTTAAAACGTGACGTACAAATAGCATGCTTAATGCATTCATGTGGATGCGTAAATATCCAGCGTAAATGCAGATAACATTATAATCCACTGGCCTGTAAAAGTAATGGCTACAATTTACATGCAATGGCTTCTTTCATTACCATATAGCAGCGACAGTAATTTTATATTTGTAGGCGAAGAAAAGAATTCATAAACGTTGAACGAATATGATGTGACCGTAACCCGGTAGAGGCGCGTCGATAACTGCAACCACTAGAGTGAAGGACGGTGGAAAGTGTTAATTTAGCACGGTCAAGGCAAGCGCTCAAGCTTCATCGAGATAAATACGTTAGAGCTTTTGTGGCGCCAAGAATTGTGGCCAAACCTCGCGCCGCACTCTCGTCTCGGAGCGGCACAGCTGACGACTTGTACATTCCTTTATATTATACCAGAGTATTCAGCTGCTGTTTTAATATTCCTCGCAATGCCACAAAGCCTTTTATCCGAATTAGCGACTTTTAAAACGTTCCATTAATATGACTGTGATTGATATACCTTTCCAAATTAGCAAGACAATCAAGGCGCTTACGTCATATATCATTATACTTAACGTAGACGTATTAGGCACATGTTTGGATGTGAATTGTTTACCAAGTGTACAACAATAGTGTAGTTTGCAATCGGCGCATGTGTTAAGGAAAGGTTGCAGTGGCAGTGGCGTCTGCTATTAGAAGGATGCTTAATGCAAACGGCCGGTATGCCGGTCACGTTGGCGCGGCCGTGCGGCGTTTCACAATTTCATGAATGCCTGGCTGCCGCCTGACATTATTACCGCAATTAAGTGACCATTACAACCTCACGAAGACACTGTGTAATAATAAAACTGGCAGTTAAAAATATCAAAACATATCTGAGAACATCGCTTTACACTCTGTAGCAGTTGTGAGGTGGGCGAGTGGCACGCCACAAGGGTACGGTAATGAAGCCAATATAAAGTCCGACAAGTAAAGGTTTGCCATGCCACAACACTCATAAATTATTAAAATAAAAACATTACGTGCTATTTCACACGAGGCCTTGAATTATTAGACGAACGTTGAAGAAAGCCGCAAAATTAAGATTGGCCTTCCTGTGGAACAAGGCGCGTTTTATTTAACGCGCTGAAGTTTCTAGAGAGCGAGGTATCCTATTGTAGGAGTCTTTATCGTAAAGGTTCTTTTATTCTGCGCGCTGGGGCTGCACGGGGGAATATCTCGTTATAGTGAAATGATACGAGGTTGTGTTTGTTCGTGCGGCGCTGGGAAGACGTGTGAAGTCGGTGCACTGGGCTGACCTGCCATCACAGTGCTGCCTAAATTATATAAAGTATAAAGCATTCAGGGCGCGCCGCAAAGGACATATACTTATTGTTATTCTATTCGTCCTTTGACTCTTGTGCAGCACACTCAAGCTCTGTTCTTTAAGTACCTCGAGATTTAATCTTATGAGATGGTACCCGGTAGTTAAAGTGAATAGGAAAAATATACCTGCTAGGTAAACTATTACAACAATAATTCCGAAATGTTAAGTACCGCGTCGTAAACTGCCATATCAAGGCTTTGTTTAATAGCGAAAATAATCATAGGCGAACGTAGGCAACAGCTCGTGTTATTAATACGGAGAAGTTTATAAATTGCTCGTTTAATATTTCGTTTGTTATAAAAGCTGAACTAGAAGTTGGTCATGTTAAATTAGAGACCGCGAAGTGATGAAATAATACAGAAGTCGAGGAAATAACGCCGCGCTGGCCGAACCCAACGCTAGTTAGTCGAGTGTTTGTTTGCTCTTGAATTTAAACGTTTTGCCGAACGAAATACCTTGCTTTTCTAAGTATAACGTACCAAAACAGAACACAAAATGTAGGTACTAATTAAGCTTAATCTGCCAATTAGGGTCAACTAATTACGTCCGTTCTGATTCTTATGAAAACACTTAGAGATTGATTATATTGATAACAAATAACAATATTGTGTCGTAGTTCTTTTTATTAGCGGACGGAAAAATAAGCTGAAAATTTCCATTTACATAAATTATGATATTTACCGCAGCAGTAGATAAAACCAGCAACTCACGCGGCACAATATAATTAGTTAGCAGGCATACGTAACACCGTGCGTCTAACTACACTATGAACGGCAAAGAAATCAACTTTACACGAATAGAACACGAGTTAACTTGATCAGAACAAGTGACAAGCGCAATTTAAATAGCGTTTTAGGAGGAAACGTTCTAGATTCAAGAAGTGACATTTGGTTAGCCAAGAAACAAAGGAAAAAAGAGGGTCTTCCGCAGAGTGGTCAAAGCTAGTGATACAATAGTTGTCAGACGTACGGCCGCTCGGAAATGTAGAGGCTTTCACGGCGGCATAATAGAGCGGGCGCGTGTGAAAACTAACACGGCGGTATAGATAAAAGGCAATTTTCTGTTTGTATGTGAGCGCTGGTGTCATGTCGGTTCGCCTAATTGAGGTTGAAAGTTATACGATCCTGGTTCCGCAGCGTAACAGTCAGCAGTTTCTGAGTTCCCGGCACGTAGGCAAGGAAAGGGGTGACTGGGTGACCCGGCGCGGCGGGACTACAAAGCCCGGCTGCAAAAACATAGATGAAAGAGCTCGCGGTAATGAGCGGCCTTGTATAATTGATGCCATAGAACTATACCGCCTTGTTCCCGCACAAACTTTGCTGAATTGTTAAACCTATCTATTATTTTAAAGTTACAGCAATATAATTCGATATTTGCATAACTTATGTAAATTGTATGCATCGACATCTGCCAACTCGATCATTCTGAGCGTAGTCATGCCTACTATTGTAAGCGACAGACTTGTACATAATGCATTATCTATTCGATCAAACACGGAGCGAACATACAATAGAAGCCACCGCGATGTAGAACACTGGCTGTGAGCTTTAAAAACTATTATCACCTTTATTATAAGCAGGTAACTACTTTAACACATGCAAAGTCATAAGCTCACAAATATAAACTACATTTGCATGCATAAATTAAGTGACCATTAATTTTATTCAGCACTTCATTTAATACGGCAGTTAACCATATCACAACAAACCAACTCGGACAGTCTACAAAGTTTGCACAGCGTAAACTCCTGAAATAACGGGAATATTAAGCGCGCGCTAAATTTAAATTGTCAGTGTGTGATAAGTTAATTATTTGAGAGGAAACGGCGGCGGAGCGTCCAATGTGTGAAGTCGGTGTGACGCGCGACTTGTCATTCGAACTAAGCGGAGAAAGCTTCATACATACTATATTCATACTGACTATTAATCAGGAAATGCACTTTGCAACTAATTACTGCTAAGTGATGGCACGCCTCCAAGGCATGCCAATATGTTTACAATAAGGATATTAGCCAGAAATTACGTTAGTTAGGTATCTGCCGCAAAAATGATTTATTTATTTATTTATCAAAACAAGGGACCGTCCTTTATTTCAACGTTCAATATATATAAGTCTATGTACAAAATGTTATCCGACATAAACTTTAGTTGTATGAATAGTTTTGCTTTGATTTCCCCAGAGCGTTCGAAGATTGCTGGAAATGTTATTTCTCTTGTTTGTGTTAAGGTCTTTTGTATGGACAAATTCATTCTAGTGACGACGTCTTTGTTGTTTTGGCAACAAGTGTACGTTACAAACGAGTGATTTAATTTCGTCTCTCTTACAATCCACGTTATCTAATCTAAACACGAAGATTTAAAGATGTTATATTTCCATTTTGTAACTGAATATTGAAGCGACGCGGTTAACTATCTTACCTCCCCACTCAGAGACATTTAATGGTTACTTAAGCCATCCCTTAGTGAAGGATTTGTATGACATTCCGTCACTAAGAAGTGACTTAAGTAATCATTAAATATCTCTGAGTGGGGAGGTTAATTACGTTTCGATTAACTGTTAGTAAAATGTAATATTGTTTCGACGTACCGATGAATAACCACACTATGAAGTTATTAAAATTTTAATCAAAACTCCAATGTATTGTATGATTGTTTAACATTCTATTCATGGATGAAGTCGGTTAAAAAATATTTCAACTCACAATAAAATTCCGTCGGGAATATAGTGCACTGAAAATTACTTTAGCATGAAATCACGTTGCGGCCTGTTTTTTATTGGATCACTCGATAATCCTCTTTTGAAATTTGGACATTGGCAAATAAATTGAAACCTTTGCGGAATATTAACAAATAAAAAGTTTCGTGAAATATAAACGAATGTCCAACATTCAGTAGGATTAATTAAAATAGACAAAATAAATTCATACATTCAATGAATGGTATTCAATTAAACAAAAAATAAACATATGCTATACAAAGTAAACTTAAAAAAATAAAGTATGAGCACCACTACAAATTAAATACAACACTTGCACTGAATTACATAATCAAAAAAGAATAATTATTACAAGTGACTAAGGTAAGCGACGACACTTAGGCGATCTGACCTGCGGAGATGTATCGCGACCGTGAGGAGCGGCGAGAGGATGCAATGTCTATCAGCGCCGGGACCGGAATGCGTATGGCTGCAACACTGGACACTTGTGGCGCGGACCAACTGAGAGGAGGCGCCGAGGCTAGGGGGTGCGCGCGCAGCGTCATCCCGCGAGCCCCGGGTGCAGTCCCGCCTCCCAGTTCCTAGAACTCCTGTGTACCGATGCAATCCGGATCCCACCTCCATTTAATTATTTTATACCGCAAGTATTTCTCATATCAAACAGCAACATTTCGGACTCTTCGATAGAATTGTACGAATTCATCGAATTCGTATTTGGTTTTGATATGTGATGTTGCCGGAGATACCGCTCAAATTAAGTACTTAGTATTTTAAGAAAGAAAGGTTTTCTGGAATACCTTTAGTATTGCTTAAAAATACCGTGTACCTATATATTTCTCAATCAATGTAATCGGTTTACGTTTCTAGTTTATGCATGAGTTGCATTTTAGGACGAAATGCGCGCTCGACCCTTTAACAAAAGCGCCCAAATCCTGGTTCGTCGACGGACAATAGTTTTAGTTAAAGCTGTAGGTGGGAATTACAAGCTTAGTTTCTATATTGCCACCGATGGTACCGTTAGCGTAATGCATTTGGTATAAATCCTCTCCAAATATCGCTCCAAATTGTAAATCAAATAGAAAACCGAAATACGTACCTAAATAAATCTCTCTCTTGCTACAGTACCAAGAGACGAATTTAATAATTATTAATTAATGCAATTTCGACAAACGAAGTTTCTGAAATTTCAAAATGCAAAGTACTTGCTTTGGCTGAACTTGGTTGAAGAAAACTGACCTTATCTCGCTAATTAAACCTGAAATATAACTTTCAAATCATAAGAACTGTTTACAAAGTACTTTCACGTGCACACACATGTCAAATAACCTCAAACGAATCAAATTTAATTAATTAATGGAATCATAACTCTGACCCTCTCACTTGTAGAACACTTGAACAAACACAGAAGACTGCAAATATCTAAAGAGAGCTAAGTAATCGAATCCGAAAATTTATATTCCGAGCGTTTCCAAATCGAGTATTTTATACAATAACGGGCAACACGAAGGACAATGCCAACTCGCTGGCTGATCTTCACATACAAATGAACCCTGATAACCTGCCAATGACACGAGACATTTGCTGACAACATACGAAATACTTCAACGTATTATTAGTAGTTAGTAAAACACTGCAAAAGGAGCAAAGTACAGAATCACAAATACTAAAATGCGTGGCTTATTGGAGAACAGAAGACTAATAAAGTCCTTAACGGTTAGAATGCCGTGTGAATCGGAGCTGGCGATAGCTATGGGGTAACAAAAGCAGTCCAATCACAGCTGTAAAGCTGAGTCGGCACTACCGGCCCGGTACGTTTCCCTATCTAAGACGACAACTGGCGCATACATCCGACATTCGTTGGAATGCAGCTTGAGATATTTTATAGGCAGTTTCTAACTATCGACGGAAAACTTTATCTTTGTACTGCGCGGCAAATATTCTCCTGCTTTATAGCAACAATTAATTTCATAATATAAAACAAAATTGGATTAAAAACGTGATAGCTAAAAATTAACGGTGCAGAAAATTTTAAAGTACATTTCAGCAGTATTCCAAACGATATTCAATCAACTGTTTGCAATGCGATCATATTAGTTTAGTGTAATTTATATTCGCAATCGGAAAACATTTTTAAATGCTGTTAGTTTGTTTGTTACATATTTTTGTAAATCAGAACTAAATCTGGTGTATTAATTTGCTAGGATCAAATATCTCAGATTGGAAACTGATCGTGGTAATCGGCTAGTACCTACGCATTTCTGATTGAGAATGTTCGGGTAGGTAATAACTACCGTGGACATCGTGGCTCGGTACAAACCTGCAGCCAGTTCGGAATCTGCATTCGATCAGAGCAAGGCATACGTCTAATTAGTAATCTGCAAAGTCACTGAATCGCAATCACACTTTGATCAAATGCAAACTTTACCTTTGAAACGTCAATCTCTAAATCCAGGAATAATTTCACGCCCAATATGATTCCACGTCGCATTTCAATTTTTTTGCGAGCCGTATACAGAGGGGCCTCCCTATATGATACATTCGGGGAAACCTTTGATGAAACTATGGCATAAATGAAAATATTTTTGTTTGTTGGCCCAGCCTCGATGGGTTCACAATATTTTTATCAAAGTGAAATGATTTTTATTTATTACGCCGAGCATTCTGAACATTTTAATCTTCATTCAATTAGTCTTAAAAATACACCAGTATTTTGCAGCGCAAATTCGCGTCTTCATATTACCTTCACGTTTCGACGCAATTTCGGTGGAGTGTGCAGTTAAATTATTATTTAAATGAATGTAACTGCGGGCAAATGTAATTACTATTTCAAAGATAATGAACGCATATAACGTTTCAGGCAAAAGGAACTCATAAGCTTTTAGAAGTTATTCATTCATAATTCGTGATTATATTGCAAGACTAGCATGCATTCATGACGCAAGGACTTCAATTAGTTCTAAAGGTGAAGTAATTTAAGCCATTAAACTGACGTATGCAAAAAGATCTTTGTCAAAGGCAAGCGAGGTTTATACGGCGGAGGGTAAATTGTTGAAACTGTTTAACTAAGTTTAGAGTACGACAGAGATTGCGACTGAAACGTCAGATGTAAAATATCTGTGCTGTTCAAACTGCCGGCTCTTTGTGATGATGGTGTGGCGACAGTTTGTCGTGACGTAATAAATGTCACGCTTGTGCATACTGACACTCGCTGTGTACACAGTGGTGCACAATGTCAAGTGTTGCATACACATAACATTTTAGCTTCAATTATTATCAAAGTTCCCTATGGATGACTAATGGTAAATCATTTTTTATCTGTCAAGTATATATATAAATATAGGCACTTAATGAATCAAGTTAAAACGCAATTACTTTAGTAAAGCTGAAGTGTCACCTTATCTACAAGTTTTTAATCATATCAAACAAGCCAGATTTTTAGTATCGAACGCGATCGAAAATGCGAGTTATAGTTATAATAAATGCTCGGAAGACGCAAAATATTCGCGTTAAGTGCTACATCAAACACGTTAGCGCCGATATAAATTGGCGTAAAGGCAGTCTACGACATTGTCCCCCAGGTGAACCGAAAAACATTGTCTATACTTAGAAATAAACCGAACACTTTTATATTGAGTTTTTGTTTCAATTCGTCACAACTTAGAAGAAGTACATCATGTCAAAACAACAGTTGTTGGATACCTTATAATTGCGGAATATAGTGCTGAAATGCTTAAGAAAATAAGTATCTGATGACTATTCGCAAGGCATTAATATGCGTCAAGGAAAAACAAGTGGAATTATTCCCACGGTTTATTACAAGCGGTTAAAGTGAGAAAGCAAAATGTTAGGAAAGCTGACAGTTCGATGCGATCCCGATCGCGCTACAATAAATATATGATATATGTTCGTAGGTAGGCATAGGTGGATCGTTAAATTGGGCTAGGGTGAGGGTGCGACTGTTTTCACTTCATATTAGAGTAGTAACGCCGTGTTGATCAAAAAACATATTCTATAACAAATTGTGCGTTTTATACGTTCGTATAATTTTATAAAAACTATAGTAAATGGAGTATTTTTGCGATTATTGCATGCATTTGTGTACCCCATGAACTTTCAAATGAAATACTTCGTGATTCCTCAAATATTCCAAAATATCATAGAACTGGTCAGATAAAACTGAAAAACCTCGGACTGAAACTGAATAGATCTGAAAACGGAGATTCAATTTGAAATTGAACTAAAGTAAACCGTCCCAACTGCATCCAAGTGAAAAGTGATCTTGTTTGGATATTTTTAGCCTTTACACGATTTCCAGTATTTGATCATAAGAGTTAGGTATTAAATTCTAGGTGCAAGAAATATAGCTATACAAGATTCATATTCAAGAGTTGATAAATTCTATAAGTTATGAAAAATATTTAGGCAAAGGACACGAAGATATATCCATTCCCAAAATAACTTCAACAATATCCATCAAAAGGAATGACGTCGCCGTTACAAGTGCCTGTTACAAAATAAAAAGATTCGAACGCAGGTCTGACTTCCAGTCTTCGAATTAACAGACAGCTGTGCAGAATATCAAACTTATGTATGCCACTCATTATTATTTCAGGTGAGCTGGCAGTCAGTCTATTTCCATGTTATGTCGACCAAAATAAACGTTAAGTGCTGTGTATTTGTTGAACTATGTAAGTCCAATCGTAAAGCAGTCGCAAATGGCAACGTTTTTTATCGGCCGACGGAAGATTCTGGCTGGATAAATAGCTGTTTTTCGTTCGATTTTTAAATCAACAATTTGTGTGCAGTCATTCGCCTTCGCGCATACATGCACACAGGTGGAAATATGACGCTGCGATGTTTGCAGTCAGTTAGAAGTAGCTTACAACGAATCAGATGTAGGAGCAGGTCAACAGGCAATCTATATGTTGGTGGTTACGCTTCGAACAGACAATCCGCAAACCACAGGGCGGATGCAAGATGATGGCTCTATTATATTAATCTGATTGCTGTCGTATCACGCGCCGTAATATCTAGATTGTGTTATCATGTAATTCACAATGGGTATCAGATTACTCGTCGACAATCAGCGTGTCTGTCACATCACAGTGACAACGTTTTTTGTTCGTAACAGCATAATGAAGGAACAGTTGGCTTGCGATATACAAAGTGAACAATAAACAATATCAATGACTTCCTCCTAATTGTGTTTACAAGAATACAAGAATAGCTCAGTAACGACTTCACTTGGATAACTCACATGAAACTATCCACGTGTTATTCCTGAGGAAAACGATAATGAGCTAAGAAATGTTAGAAAAAAACAATCATATTGATAAAATATAAGTATTATCTTTCTTATGAGGGACATTTTAATTGTTTTTCCGGCGATCTGAGGGCATTGAGCCCTGCTACCGTCGCTGTAACTATGGACAGTAAAATATATGAAATAAAAAGAAAATAATGATACACGTACAGAATATACTAACAAGATAGTTACCAACAAGAGGTAACAAGCGAGAAGCGGCGCCTGCTGTGTACCTTTTCTCGGAAGCATTTTTGTGTACATTTTTATTGATACCCTTTTGAACTACGAGGCAGCTCTGCCAAATCTCTTGAAGTTACGACTCGCGAGAAAAGTTTGCAGTCCGCATATACTGCGTGGAATTATGGCAAATGTATGCGGAGTAAAATGCAAACGAAACGATTTCGCAATGTTATGCGCAGGTTTCATCATGTAAAATCTCTTCATGTTTTTGTGGTAAACCAAGAAAAGTCTTTATTAACAAACATATAAGTACCAATATACGAAATACGGGACACATACAGGAATCAAATAAATACTTCAAAAAGCAACGAACTTCAATAATAGTGTGAAATGAAACACATGGTGGTTGTACGTAGCTACAGAACAATATTAATCCCGCCACGTTAAACTCATTGTATTTTCATAAAATATTTATTTTTATAATAACAAGTGAGGCTTTTATGGAACCCGAGTAAATATGGACATATCGAGAAATACACGTAGTGCACATGTGGTGGCCTTATCGTAGACTTGACCACTTCATGAAAAGACTCGACCATTTCATGAAATGGTTGCGTTTCATGAAATGTCTCACTGTCTGTTGGCCACATCATGATGTGGCTTGGGCAAATCAATGATAAAAAATCGTTTCTCGATATGTGCAACTGAAAGCTCGGCTTCTTCATGAAATGGTCAAAATTAATTGATCACATCGTAAAATAGTTATGTAAATTGCCCCTAGGGGCGCTGCCAGCGCTTTGTTTATGTTTGAAGATGGCGGCCGTTGACTGCAATGAAAATTCTCGCAGCGAAAAATTTTGAATAACATCATCATTTACTTGGTATATTTAAAAATCCATACTAGCAAACATCATTGTGTTTTTATGTAACTGATATAATTCTACATTGGAGAATTATAATAACGTTTTATTATTTATTAGGTTATAAAACAAAACAAGAACAGTAGGGTGACCACGCGAAAGAAGTCCATGGACTATTACTGACTGTCAAAATATAATAATGGCGTCCACGGCCGATTTCGGCCACGGCGGCTGTTCTCATTTAAGGAGATCAGCCAGCTGCGCAGGACATATTATAGTGGAAAGGGATCAGGCGCAGGACCGACATTTACGTGCTCTCCGATGCACGGGTGAATCAATCACCAACTTCCAGACTACGGACTGCTTTGTGAAAGTTTAAGAAAACCCACAAAGCGATTTCGGCCCGACCCGGGAATCGAACCCGAGATCTCGAGCACAGCAGCCGCGCTTGCGACCACTAGACCAACGAAACAAAATATAACGTTATGGAAACTGCAGACGAGGAATATCTTATAATTAAGAAAAAAGTTGTCGACGATCCTACTATCCGTATAACTCCAATGAAGAAGTACCTATTTTGAAATATTAAAGGAAGTTCATAAAACTGTTGGACATGGTGGACGACTAAAAATGATTCAATAGATTAAAAACAGGCTTTTTATAGTGGCGCCTACGGCCGATTTCGGCCACGGCGGCTGTTTCCATTTTAAGGAGATCAGCCAGCTGCGCAGGACATATTATAGTGCACAAGCATTTTCGCAGACACAGGTGCATACCCTATTCCTTCACTCTCATAACCCGATGGGACGGCAATCCGACACGACAAAGAGATCAGGCGCAGGACCGACATTTACGTGCTCTCCGATGCACGGGTGAATCAATCACCAACTTACAGACTACGGGCTGCTTTGTGAAAGTTTAAGAAAACCCACAAAGCGATTTCGGCCCGACCCAGGAATCTAACCCGAGACCTCGAGCACAACATCGGCGCTTGCGACCACTAGACCAACGAGGAAGTCATTTTAGATTACGTGTGTTCTATTTTAAGATTCCTAAAATGTTACAAAAGTTCCGGACTTAAAGAACAATGAACAAGTTCTTACTTTTAATATTTGCAATTGAAGTTGTGAAAAATACCTAAGTTTTTTTGCCTCCTGACAATTTTGAGCTGTGAAAAATTTCACAACTACCAGATTTCATGAAATTAAGCTTCAATGCGTCGACTTACAGACCTACGCTACGCGAGTTTCCCCCAACCCAAAATATTCTGGATTTATATTAAATACTTTATGGATACCCTATTATACCATAAGGCCAGACGTGGATGACAAAATCGAGAAATGGTGACGATTTAACGATCTGGTCAAATTAACATGAACATTTCATGAAACGCGACCATTTCATGAAAAACTCGAGCTTTTCATGAAGTGGTCAAATCTACGATATGGCTACGACACACACACTCGCACAGAGATTTAACTACATGTAGATGTACAATATTCTTGACACGCACACATATGTTTAAAACAAAAGAGAGGTGAAAAGAGAAAACATAAACGTCACGAAAATGCTGAGATGCTAACAGTCGTATTATCTTATCAGATTACTGTGAAACAATACCTAATGATTAGCATGAATTAAAAAAGTATAAACGTCGTAATAAGTATTGGCCTCGATTGCGTCCAAGTGCATCGGAGACCGACTTAGTATTCAATTAAACTAATAGGCTTACGTTGATCTTCTAATAATTCTGAATTAATAAGGTCATTTCTTTTCCGTGCTCATTGCAAAAGTGGTTATTTCTTTGTAATCTTTTATCCTTTATAAACCTACTCGGCGCATAAACCCTTTTATGTAAAAATCGGAATCTATTATTTTCGAATCGGTCTAGACTCTTCTAGAAATAGACTCATCATCATCTTGCCTATATCCTTATTTTATATGAGGTCAGCGCAGCATGTTCTTCCTTCCATACTCTGCTACCTTCGAGAAATAAACTAACAAACATTTAAAAAACAGTAGAAAACATCAGAGGATGTTTGTTGTTTCATGATGTTTTTTGAAAGTTAGTTGAAAGCGTATGCCTTATTCCTTTTTAACCGACTTCCCAAAAAGGAGGAGGTTCTCAATTCGTCGGGATTTTTTTTTTATTTTTTATGTATGTTCACCGATTACTCGGAGACGCCTAGACCGATTTGCAAAATTTTTTTTTTGTTTGAAAGGGTTTACTTCCCAGATGGTCCCATAGTCACCAGGTCAGGATCTGATGATGGAAACCCTGAGAAATCGAGGGCAACTTTCGAAAATTGTAGGCATACGTAGGGTAAAAACTTGACACTAAGGCGTATGTCTGATAACACTATGCAATGGTGAAGGTTTGGAGCTGACCTGATGATGAAGACCAGAGAAGGTCGAGGGAACTTGAACAATGAATGTGTAAACTACCTCGTGGTTGGGCTTATTTTGTTTGTGTTGACGAGACCTTTGCAACAGTAAAGGTTTGAAGCTGACTTGATGATGGAGACCAGCGAAGGTCGAGGGAACTCGACAATTGAATATGTAAACTACTTCGTGTTTGGGCTTATATTGTTCGTATTGATGAGAACTTTCCACTTATGTGGATAGTGACAACTTTGCTTGACACTGAAAAGCTAAAAATAAAAAACTTTTAACAAAAAAATAAAACCGACTCCCAAAAACACTGAAAAGCAAAAAAAAACTATTCTTAGGTGCATCGGCCTAGAAGTCGGTGGCGAAATAAGCTTAGTTACATCCATTAGACACTGACTTCTAGGCCGATGCACCTAAGAATAGTTTTTTTTTGCTTTTCAGTGTTTTTGGGAGTCGGTTTTATTTTTTTGTAAAAAGTTTTTTACTTTCTCGCTATGTTTTAGTCCTCATTCCACTATAAAAGTAGGTATACATGTATGGGTCTCTTCACTGCCTTGTGAGTCGTATTTTCAACACCATAATCGCACGTACAAAGAGACGCCACCGCTACGGTAACAAGGGCGAGGCAAGCGAAATTCTACAGCAATTGTAAGTTCTTTTTGAATTCCTACAACCATTAGCATAGGTAGGAATCATTTTTATGAAAATATAATGTACCTTCATGGCAGTGTTATATTCTGGGTCTATCATTTGAATACGGTAATTGGTTTGACGGCATTGGCTAGTCCTATATAATTTATGAAATATTTTTCTGGAACTGCGAAAAAAAGGTTAGACAAAATACAAACGATTGAACGTGCGTGCTAACCTACGTCTAATATGTTAAACAACAAATTAACTATCCTAGTTATCGAACTATTGCATTAAACTATGTTCGAGACACATCAAGTTAAGTAAGCCGCTCCGGTAAGATTCAAAAGTTGTAACCAGGAGTTGTAGCAAGTTCCAAGCTAAGCTAGGTAACTGGTATGTCTAACTTATCTAGCTAAATAATGTAATTGGCGTGCACCGAGGTAATGAAAATGTTTACAGTGATTAGCAAGCCGCTGTGTGTGTTCGTACATACTTCGTAGAGTCGCGTACAACATTGGTGAGCAAGTTCAAAACCTTCGCAATGTTGTAGTTTGATACATTCGCGAGATTATAAATGGAAATTTTTAAAAGGAAAATCATGACTGATGACCTAGGCATACAATGTACTTGACTGGCGTGAATCTTTATTTTTGAGCGCCGCCGTCTCAAGATTATTATATTACATATCGATTTTGTTTCTTCAGTGCCTTCAAGAAGTACTCTCAAATCTCTTTTTCGAGAAACGCATACCTTCTAACAGTAGCAAATGATTCAAGCATTAATACCAACGACTGTACATACAAAAGTACATACCCATATAATACATACATACATACTGACATATAACATATAACTTCGCACAATGTACGTGACGGCAAACGACATACACGTCTGTAATTACGTGATCCGTACTTCGATGTAGGCTAATCGTCGCGCCGCCATTACTTAAAGACACAAGATTTCCAACCCATTATTAAGCAATAGTGTCAAATGATGATATGGCTGTTTTGTGAATTAGGTCAGTAAAAGGTTACGCTTGAACAAGGGAAGGTTTTATAACGACGTTTGAAGTAGCTTCATTCAAAATTTTGACCTGCTAAACACCGTGTCACCGATAACATTTTTAAAGGCTAATATGTTAAGAAAATGTTGGCATTTGTGTTTTAAAGAAATTATAACCCCTTATGTTCTTAGGGACTTTTGAACATTTTTTCAGTTACTTTTGACGCTAACAGAAAAAAAAGCTTAGTATTTATACATTTCGCAACTTTGTAGAATAAGTGGTTGTAATGTTGGCAGCGCACTGAAAGCTTACAACACCCAGTTGTAAGTGCAAGATGAATCTAAATGAAACAATTTCTGAATACAGTACAATTCTTAGCGAACGCTGTAGAATATCTTAAGTGGAACTTGAGAAACCTTACAAATTATTTACTATTATAAAATGGAACAGTTCCTCAGAAAATAACTAGGTAAGTAGATTTATTGTAGTAGAAATATAAATTGAAGTAGATGATTGGAAATATCGGAACATCTTCCGAGAAAAGAAACTCTTTGAGGCTACTCGAGTGGTATTATTCTTGTAGAAATTGATGTTAATTCATTTTGTGATGGTATTTACTGGTGCTGAACAATAATATTATTAGTTGCACAAATTGAATTGGTACATAAGCCCTTTTCTGCGAGCTACTACGCAGAACCTGCCTGTTAGCGGTTCAAATGCACCCGTTCTCTGTCCTCTTAAGAAAAACATTTTACTGTAACAACTTTTAAGTACTTCTTAGAAGACCGGTTTTAACTGGAAACAATTACTAGTTGTTAAGTCCTTTCTTGTGTTTTATATAAAGTTATTGTAACTTCAATTCATAAACACTTAAATGATGTACCTATTTTTATTCGATAAAAGCAAATGCAGGTAGAAATCATTGATTCAATAACAAACACTAATTGGAGCGGTTTTTGCTATTCGCAGTTGCGGTCACAGCAAACGGAATATTTACGTGCGTGTGTTCAAATTTCCGAAAGGCTGGAATCTATGGCCGGAATGCTTTGACACATGCATATAGAGGTATGCGAGGAATGGGTGTAGGCCGGAATATTCATGCAATATTGGAATATTGCAGTTTGTTTGTTCCTTGATTGATTTCCGAAGGGCAGCTTTGTTTCTCGGCCCGCCAATTAACATGGACACAAGAGTGAGCTGTTCGTGCTGTCGGCCTTTCAAGTATTAAGATTGTTATCCGCCCTGCTATTAGGTGCATTCGTTTTTCGTCAATAAATGAATCATACATGCCTACTCGCCCGTCAAATGTGGCCACAAACCCGATGTGAATTCCTAGTTGAGTCTGACAGTTGGAGACGAAATAAATTCATTAAAAAAACTACCTTGTATTTCAAGCCACAGCTTAGCTCATTATGCACAGTTGCAGTATGTATGTTAAGAAGACTATTACACATTGTACGTACGTAATAGGACCGAGTAAAACTCGTTTACTCGAATGAAACGTACATTTTCCTTAGTGTTCACTAATAAGACTAGACTCAGACACGCTGGTACGCCCCGCACTGATTAGACTCAACTATGTGAGGTTTAAAATAATTAACAATTTGTAGTTTATTCTTCAGTTTCCGTGAATTTGTCTCCGGTAGCTGATGTCAGAGAATACTGGAATTCCTTTAGTGGAAATCTAGGCAAGGAGATTGCGAAAGCAAGGAGATTGAGTGATAGCACTAATAAAGACGGTATTTTCTAAACTACATGTCATAAAGTTTGAGCTACCGTAAGCTTAGGAATGCCAACTACTCAGCTATATGATCTGAGCCAAGTGTCTTACCTGGAATAACAAACTTTAATTCTCTGCTGCGAGTTAAAAGCAATTTGCATCTAAAGGCATAATATATTTATAAGGGCAAAAAAAGAAGATATACTAGCGAACAAACAAAAACCGAATATGTAACAGATTTCCCAATAAGTCGATAGAGTCAAATGAACGAACGGAACCATTCGCATAGCAAAAGGTTTTATTGAAATCCACAACCGCAAAAGGATCAGCAAGCCAGGTGTCATAATTCCATCAGTTTGCCATCAACTACGGCGGCTGTACACTGGTGAGCTAAGTGGTGCAACACGCGGCACTTTTCCACGCCTCGTGATCGTTAAGTGACACCGCACCGCACGATATTCGACGAATAAATGAAACAAAAATCTTCAATATTTGGTAACTTTTTCGGTAGTCCTGTTCGTTTTGTAACCAATGCAAACTGCACCTTGTCACATATTTGCAGTACTCTTTGCAGGACCCTATCAGTAAATTGGAAAGTGATACCAACTTTTTTTATTGCAGTACGGGCTGTGAAGTTTGTTTTCGGGAGTTTTATTTTCGGAAAGCAACAAATATTGGACCGAACTTTGCGATATCCATTAATATCGCAAAGTTACGGCGAATATTTTGGAGCAATTTCCTGCCACTTAAAAGCTATGCAGAGAAACTGTGTAGTCAAAAAGGTTCTTTCTTTTTTAATTTACTACATTATGAAAGACCTATTATGTTATTCTATTAAGCCCTCTGACAAAAAGATGAAAAAATATGATAAAGTCCGCGTCCCGTCGGCTTTGAAACCTTATAATGTATGCAGCCGAACGTACAAAGAATCGATATTCAAATGAATTTCAATAAAATTTCGGCAAAAATTGTAAAGTGAATTGAATTATGAAACTGTGGAATTAATTTAGCGTTTGTCTGTCGCGGTGTCACAACTGTTCTCTACGGAGGCGTTCGGAAACAGCCGGCGTTGTTTTTGTTAGTTTTTTGCAGATACAAAACGTTCCGAGTCAAAATGTCGATTTTGAACATTTCCAGGGTCTGGAAGTCAACTGAGCAGAAATTGCAATGAATATTGCTTGAATAGAACTTCACTAGCAGTGCAGTCGGAATATGCAAAATCGCTCGTCTATACTAGCATTGACAAAGTTAGCCTGAAGCCTCGATAGGTGCCTCTTGATGCGAATATTGAAAGCATCAAAGGAACACATCGTCAAAAGCCAAACACTTGTGAACAGCTTGACCAGTTTTTGAACTTAAGGTATCGTGAAATTGGGATTCTAAGAACAATATTGCATTCTGTCATTTTAAAATGGATTTATTCTGTGGAATGTTTCTACCGAGCTGCACAATCTGTCGCGATAGCTTCACGGTCGTGGATAAAGTCCAGTATTCTGGTCTTACGAGGTAGGTATGAAACCTATTTATGGCTTATTTTTATAACACGGCAAAACTGGTGCGTCGTAAATCTGGAATTTCCTCTCAAACTTTATCACCTGATTCATGTCCAAATTGTGTAGGTAGAAGCTAAGGATATACCAATAGGATAGACACTGGTATTAAAATAAAAGAATTGCTACAGTCGGAAAGCAAATAAAAGAAAAAGTTGGAATTGCCACTGAGTTATGTGATTGGATGTTAATTATTGTGTTGTCACCAGGGCTGCACATATGAAAATCTTTTTCCAATGGGTATCATCCTACTTCAATTATATTTTGTTTAAAAATATCAATACAAATCCCAAAGCAATATAATGTGCTCTCAGGAGTCTATATGTAATAAAACATCCAACTAGAAATTACAACAAAACACTAGAGTCAAGTAATAAAGTATCTTCTTGTTGTAGAAATTGAAATTATTTTAACTCCAAGAGGGCCTTGACTATATTTTAAAAGGCAGGATTATACTCTTCATTTACATAAGAGGCTTAGTAAAATGGGAATAACGGTCGATCTTAGGCGGAGGCTTACATCATTATATTCCTAGGTATCTTTATATTCTTAGTTTTATAACCTATTAGGAATACTGCATGGAAGAGTTGCCGTAAATATCAACAAGGTATAGCAAGCATTTATTACACCTTCATATTACAGCAAACCTAATTAGCTAATAAAGAAAGCTTTCATTTGCAAACGCACGAAACATAAGCCAATGAAATAAGGAAAAGTTGTCACGAATGAATAACGACGCTAGCTCGCCGGAGCAATGCAAGTTCATCACTCATTGAAAAATTGCGGTTTCCTGCAAGAGAATATATTTCACTCATAATAGGAGCAGCTTTTACACTCATTACGGCCCTAGGGGGTAATATTGTGTGAACCCATACCATTTTTCTTGAGTTCTAAGCCCTGCGCAGTAAAAAGGTCTTAAGAAGACACTACATTTTAGTGCCGCCTGGAGGCACGTTCCACGAATACAGCAATATACTCGTACTTGTGGCTATACAACAGATCCACGAATTCATCGACTAAGCTCCGCTATGTCGTCTTTTTTCGTAAGCATCCTATAGACTCTTATAAAGTATATTGTCAGAGATGTCGGACACTGATATGAGAAATGAAAACGATTTGTGTAAGTGCAATGCCAGCAGACGAACGATACAAGGATAGGGAGGGAGGTTCGCTATACCCCAGACATGTAATACCATTTACGACAACGAATAAATGGCTGTACTTATTTTCGAGATACAATGCACATATCAACTAAATCAAAGGATAAAGGTAAAGTTACGGTGTTGCCGTGCTAGTTGTCTATAATTAAACTCGTATATTGTTAGAAGTTGTGCGTAGGCGGACAACACTTTCAATTCACTTAATACCTGATGTAGATAGATAGTGATAAACAATATTGACTCAAATAAATGGAGACAGAAACATGTACAGAAGTTTTTAGAGATTTAGTCAACATAAAAGGTTGATAGTAAATCCGGAAAACGGTTCTCGTATTATAAGCATAGGTACTAATGGACTGAGAGTAAAAAGAGCGGTCTACATAGTAGAGAGGAATAAAGACTATATTGTAAAAGCTTAGGTATCTTGTGGTACACGTGGAAAGTCTTACTAAAACACTTTAGTATAATTGCATGAAAGCGTAGAGAGTCATGCACGAGTGCTCGATTCGGCGGAGTTTCCATCAATTTAGGATAAAGTCCTTGCAGAAGTCTGTTCGTGGTGCTTTTCTTGTTGCCAAGTCTACCGCATTTCGTGTGCCGGCACGCTTGACTGTCACAGAGGCAAACCACGGCTATATAACCGTATCTAGTTTCAAAGGCGTTCTTGTTACAAGTCCAATACAATATCAGGTGAAGCTGTCCTTTGGTCACGACAGCGACAAAGCATACCTGGCATTAGACACGACAATTAATTTACTTGGTAAATTGTTCCCTTTCAATCAAAGCGCACTGATTGCATTGCGCGTACATTTAGATTAGCTCCTATTTGCTAAATTGAATTTTGGTTATTAATACATAGTATGGTATGGAATAACTAATTAACAATAGCTAATTATGCTAATTATTACACAGATGTCTTGTACAGCGTGTTTGTTTGATCATATACAAAGTATTATTAGGATGCAGTATTCACTGGTCATTTCTTTGAACGTAGTTGAATGAATTGCGGCAGGTCACGAAAACAATATGCCAACAGAAATCCCCTTATACTGGATAGGGCGATTTATAAATCAATGGCTTTGCTTGCTCTGCCTTACAGGATCAGAACAATGTTGAGCCACAAAAGGGATGATGAAAGACAATTTCAGGTAGCCGAGATGGGAACGTTACAAGAATTTTGTACGGAGGGTATAATTTATTCATAATTTTCAATCTTTGAACTGTAGGATATCAATTTTTTTGTCTGTTTCAGGATCATAGTTTGCTTAATGAATCATTTTATATTTAATTAAATAAGTAATTTCAGAGACACATCTTGACCAAAAATTAAACAATCTAAAATGTGCTTGTAACGAAACAATCGATAGGCACATCGCTAATTGAGTCTGTCAAAACACAATTTACTTTTGAGATGGGACCCGGAATGTAAAAAATAATAAAATTGCTCGCGTAACCGTATGTTCGGGCTAGCTACATTCGATTGCCGCGAGCTATAAAAATACAACAAACAAACTAGACCCGATGCTCAATTTTCACGGAGAAAAAGTGTACAAAAAATGCATAAAAATGGGGTTTTTTCTTCTATTTTTTTGCACAAATGAAGGCTGTCAAACTACAGTATTGTTCTGGGCATTGTACGTTAGATAGTTCGGTTAATAATGTACGTTTTATGTGGTCGTTATATCGGACAATAAAAGTTTCGTATTATGTAGGTACTTTATTCGTTAATGGGTATTTGGTAGCGCAATTCAGGAGTTACAACCAGCAATCAGATTTTAGTCGTCAATTTGATTGAATTTGCAAACAGTTAACTTCAGATAATCATTGAAAACTATAGAGTTTCTGTTAAAACATTCGATTTATCCATACAAACAACTACCAAGTTACCTGCTTACATGAGTCGGAAAAGTATGAAGCAATCCTGTCTACATAACAGAATCGTTCAATAAATAAAGATATTGTTTAGAAAGCACTTTTATTGATGTATATCTCGGAACATATCAAGAATTTCGGATAATGGAATGTATGTTGTATTGAAAAATATTTGCTCACTTCATACAATATTATGACTGCTTATCTTTGAAAGAATAACATTTATTTAACTCAACATTGGTGCAGTGACTGTCATAATGGTTTAAGTGATTAGTTTCTGTAATACCACCCGTGAGTAATCAGTGCTAGACCATGGTACGTTAAACATTCTAATTCAGCTAAGTAAGGTAGGTATTACGTGGCTCAGATATTCGGGCAGCTGTGCAGCAAAACACCCCGCTGATGGATTATCCTGACCACTTAGACGTACGTGGCAGTTAGCAATTTACCAGACGAGCCGGAAATAACGCGTCTGATAGTGGACACACGACATATATGTATGTATTACCGGCAAGATCTTAGATATTGTATGAACAGTGACCACGGAATAAGGAAAGATAGCGGAGATGCCATAAGGATGGTAGGTCAGGCGTCTTCTTGTAGGTCACACACGACAGGCGTGATTAGAACAATCAGTTACTTGAACTAACGAAGAGTTTGTGTTCCTTGTGAAATCACGATCAATCTGTTAAAGATTGGTCTTAATAGATTGGTAATTTTATTTTGAAAAACAAAAATGGGCTGGTTCTAAAGAAGGCGTATGAGGGTGGAGCTAGTAACGTCCTCGTCCCCGAACACGCGCTACTTTACTTTTGACGCGCTACTTTACGCGTTATGACCGCTAGTCATTTTGTTTTCCATGGTGTGACCAGCGACTAACCGTAACGTCATCGGCATAAGGACTGTTACGTGACAACTAACTAGGTACATTAAGGCGAGGAAGTGGTCAACAATAATTCCATAACCGGCACGCGCATCTAAGGCGCCAAAAGGGGTCGGAGCGTCTGAGCGGGGCGAGGATAACAATACGCGCGCTAGCTTATAACTAAAAGTCGTAAGCGACAAAATGGTTTTGTAATTTTAATATTTAGAAATGATAATTTAATAAAAATTCCTACTACCATTTTAAAGAGTATGTATATACTCAACTACTAAAAAAGTTAAGAGGCTTAAATCGGTCCCGTTTGCCCATAATATGTGAATCTCTTTTTAAAAAGAGGTATGTTTGATATATTTTTCTCTGTTATAAAAGTTACCTAATCATGTTTCTACAACTAACAAAATAAGGCTTATATCATGAACTTTCAGGTAACCAAGTTGTATTTTGATCCGTTTTGTATTTACTGAGAAAAATTGACATCCTTGGCGCCAAAAATTCCAATTCGTCCTCTTAAGTGGGAAGTATCGTTTGTAATGTAATTAATATGCATTAAGTTGTGCAAGGACGTCATTGATCATATTATCTTGATGTCGTAGTTCTGTTTCGTACTTGAGGAAAGTTGCATAAATAATTATTGTAATCATCCGAATGATGAATTGACTGCGGTATTGCATTGCAAATATGATTTTGTAAAACTATGTATTTATTATGAAAGTGTTAACGGTGAGTTATGAAACATCCTCATTTTATTTGACTGTTGTAGCAATTTTTTGTACAAAGGCAAATTATGTTATATCAAATAGGCCTTTGGAAACGTCACACTGGTTGCACGACTAAAAAAAAGTTGGTCTCGTGGAGAATAGCCGGCAATCAATTCAATGGTGCAATCACAGAGTGCACATAAGAAGCTTACACTAGATAATTCTAATTAATAACGGTATCAAATCAAGCTCTGTGTCTAGTTTACATTCAATTATCGTGAGTGCTTCACAACAAAGGCTCGATTTCAGCAATCAAACTAATCCGCATTGGTTCCAGCTAAGCTTGGTTTCATGTTTGAGTTTGTACTGACCATTGTGAACTGCGGCTTTGAAAAAAAACCTGTTTACTTCCTGTACGTTTGATTTTTCCGAAACTGTCAATGTTTACAGGTCGCCAATTAACAATCCTTTTGAACTAGCCTCACCAAAAAGGAAACAATTCTGTTTTTGTTTAGTAAAAAACTTTGTTGTAAAAAAATCTGGTACGTGTGGTGATATTGGTTTCAAAGAGTTTTATGGATTGGAAGTGTTCTAACCCCGTTTTTTTTGCAATCAACTGTTTTACCGTCAAAATTTTTGTTTGAAACTGTAAAATGAGTCCAAAATTCGTCCTTGTTACATCTAGAATGTATTAACACATTCTTCGAGTCATTCTATTCTCTGTATGCAAACTGAGTAGCAAAACATGGTTGCAACAGTGAACGAAATACATTAGACTGATAAGGTAGCTATCATACGTTCAGGCGTGTGCCTTTGCTAACCTCTACAGAATTAATTAGCCAGTCAATTGTATACTAGTGGAACTCCATGGTTTCACCCACGTCTTTAAGGGCCCACTTCACGGGAAACAATCTTACTGCCTTCTGGAAGTTTCGATTCATGGAGAAAAAAATACTACCAGAGATGTCACAACGTTATATCTCGTTCGGGACGAGGAACGTTACTACATCCGCCCTCATACGCCTTCTTTGGAACCCGCCCACTTTTTTTCAAAATAAAATCACCAATTAATCAAGACCAATCTTTGACAGATTGGTCTTGATTTGGCAAGGAACCCAAACGCCTAGTTAGTTCTAGTAGGTGATCGTTTCGATCACGCCTACCGTACGTTACCGTTACGTACAAGACGGTGCCTGACCTACCTTCCTTATGGCATCTCCGCTATCTTTCCTTTCTCTGTGTTTCAATCTATCTCCATACTTAAACTGCATTGTTAGATATCGTTTGGTACGTTTTCTATCATTATAAAAAAAGGTCCAAGAACTGCACCGATTGAGATTGAATCTGGTATGAAGATAGGTAGCTAGTGGATACTTTGGAAAGTGTCATAAGCTTTTCATGAAGATCCGGAAAGTACTTATTTACCTATGCACGCTGATGAAACCGTAGCGAACAGTTAATGTTGATAAAGTCATCGGTTCTTACTGATATAGTATACTCAGGTTTTAAGTACGAAAATTTATTTCCCAAATACCTATTCCTCAAAATACTCTTGGTATAGGTAAAACGAAAAGATAGGTAAATTGAAATCGCAGTTTAAATACAACATCGAAAGAAATAAGTAAACAGCCAGATAAATATTGGAGTAAATAAAATAAATTGAATCTGGACCAAAAGAACGGTCAGTTAGAAAGATCAAAAACGAGATCTCTTTCCACGCGGTTAGGTGCAGTTGGCAGCATTTATTTCAGTTCCAACTAAAATACGCCAACTCTGAGAGGGGAAAAGCGATGGTCTTTTACTAGGTACCTACTTTTAGTTGGAAATTTTGCAGTCACAGTTTTAATCCATGTTTGTTGCGTAAATATGTTAAAAGTTGATGCGAGGTAGTGATGGTATGACACTTATGTTTGTTTTAATTCTAATGTTCACACGTTTTATAGTTATCGGCACGAATCTAGAGCTCTGACCTTCACCTGCGCAGAAGTAATTTATTGGGTTCCTTTTGTGGTATGAAGTGAGGCGCGGGGGCGGGCTAAAGCGGTGATTGGCCCGCAGTGCATCGCGTCATAGCCGTCACCCGGGATTGGTTCTTTGCTAATGAATCACTTCTGCGCAGATGTAGGTCAGAGCTCAAGATTCGTGCCGATAACTATATTTAAGACTGTATTTGAATTAGTTGAACTTAGTAGTAGACTCTTTAGTAGAACTGCCTCTTTAGCCCATATAGTAAAGGACCCGTATAATAATTCAAGCGGCACCGCGAGAATGCGAATAGTTTGCGGATTTAGGCGATACCAAACCGAACCTGTTTCTTCTAAGTTATCAGACTGACAACATCAATTTGTCGTTAATTTATCAAACTATGCTACACGAGTCATCATCATTCGGAGTATCGGAGAAATGCCCTCAATGAGGGTGTTACTCAGTCTTACCTGAGATTACAACGATCAATAGAAACGATAAGTATCAAATACTGCCAAGGAATGCGAAAATGGTCCGAACAATTTACGATTTTCCTTAATCTTCGGATTTGTTTGACTGGCTCTTTTATTCCATGCCTGTTTATATTTTTGTGTCAGGTAATCGACATGTGTAGAATCTTGTAAGTGAGTATTTGGATATAAGTACAGTGTCCCTTTTATTTCATCATAATGAAAACGTTCTATTTATACAATGGACCGACTATAATTAGATTTATCATCATCAAATGAGTCGGCTATTTCATTTGGTTATATTTTATTGTATCATAAAGATAACGCTATCTTAAAATGTGTGTAATCCTCCATGTAGATCAGATAGAACGTTGGAGACTGCGGTGTTTTATCATTCGGGAGACAAACATATTTTAGTATCGGTATGGTGTGTGTTGTGAGTAGCACGTTAATTCCCCAGCGTGGCATATGGGGAGACACATGTCACGGGGACGGTTCCCCTATGAATACTCGGCTTAAGCATTAAATTCGGCCGACCGACTGTTTGTTTACAAATTCTGGCACGGACCCCGATTGCATGAGCCGATCTCGTTCCTAACCGGTTTTTTGCCGAGCGATTAGGAGTATGTCTCTATGTGCAGTGTTGAATGTTTCATCATGTTAACATAAATATGCTAGTACTTGATAAGTGTATGAAGAGGTAGTATACTATGTAGTGATAGAGAGATAAACCTATAAAGATTACATTTTAGGTGCCCGCACCCGAACCGTACCCTTTTAAAAGATATCATCGCATTACCCTGAGGTCTTATTTCCATAGAAATGTTGTACACGCAATATTCTAAGATTTCAGTATGGAAGACTATAAATGCAGTGCACGAGACATTTTTGTCGCCGTTCATGCTGGTTTTTATGGCGTTGATGACGCATGCGCCTCACTGAACAGATTGCGATGTTACTATAAGGTTAGAAAAACATATATCATAATAGGCTATTCGTTGTAAACTTTTATGAAATTGAAATAACACACGATGTTCCAAGGTATGTTATGGGACGTGGTAACTAGCACGCGTGTTAATTGGCACATCACGAAGAAAATACAATATTTGTATAAGTAGATAGTTATATTTATATGGCGTACCAACAATAGATATGCTATTTACTAGAGACGACTGAACGTATACAGTGGGAATGTAATTTGAAGAATCCGCCGCGCTGTAAAGATTTCTTGGATGAAATTGTGTTCGTTCTAGTTAATCCGTTTTAGTTCTTTTGCCGTCAGCGTCACAATGTCGCTAAACAGCGTCTGCGGGGAAAGAGGCTTGGTGTAGGTACTCTAAGAGAGGACTTCAGTATAGGGAGGCCCTCCATTTCACTGGCAGCTACTCAACACGTACGAATTGGCCTTAACAAAAGCTCCTGCTCTAATTTATACTTTAAAATACGCCGTGTATAGAAACTTGCTCGGGTAAAACCTCTACCCACCGATTTTAGTAATTCTATTGTACAGATGTATGACAAATAAACTTGAAAGACATGCGCAGTATGAATGAGAAATATATCACGTGCATAAAGCCCTTTCAAATATTTTTTGAGTGTGTATTTAAGGCAGGTTTGGTAAAATAAGGCATTCTATTTATGCCGGAGTATGGATTGAATCCGGTGTGTACCGTTTGGCTGGATGGAGTGCGTTCAACAAACCGCTCGCTCTGCTAATACATATGTACCGATGATTCCCTGTGGTTTACGATTTTACAATCTAACTTTAGAATATAAACCAGATGGCCGGCTAAAACACTCAATAGAAATATTTGAACACACTTTATACACAGATTATTTACGTGGACGACGAAGAAAATCACCAAAATTATGAAAGGAAACTTAAACAGCGTCTACAAGCCGTACGGACCGAGCATTTAGTTTTCAAACTTTTCAAACATTCGCTCCAATAGCTCGAATAAACTGCAGCAATAAAGTTAGGACACGTTGAACGGTAAAACTAGACTTACCTAAAGTTTATCAGGTTTGTAGTGTAGGAGATCGCGGAGACAGGCCGGTGCGGGTCGCAGATGCGCTCGCGGATGCGTGTGTCGCGTTATCAATTAGCTCCGGTGAGCATGATCGCGCGGATAAAATAAATATACAGTGCGCGTAAACAGTGCAGCAAGGCCGGCGCCGACGGCGACCACTGGGCGAATATCCCGAGAGAACGTCGCGTCGTGCACGAGCGGCCACACGAAACGCTCAGATCGATACCGGCGCTGCCGCGCGCTCCCTTTCCAGCTCCCAACTAACCACGGCGGGACCAGCGACCGGCTACACCACGCGAGGCACACGCCCGCCCAGATAACTATTGAGAACAGTCGAACCGGCCACAATCCCGACTGTGACCACGTACAGATACAATGTACGCTACTTTGCACCGCATATCATTTCAAATCATGACGTAGTGGGGACGCAGGAGAATCGTGCTGAGCATGCGCAATGAGAGGTAGGCGCGGCGTCGCGATATCAAGCGACGGAGGCGGTGGAGGCGATGGTGGCGGCGACGGGCGGCGTGGAACAAAGAGAAGCCACGTCACGCCGCTCTACCGGTGCTGGATGCGGGCCCCGGAGCGCACGCAACACCATCGATCATACGCACGCATAGCCTGCGACCTCCACACCACATTGCTCACCAACCTACTTTGCATATCGATTTCCGCTACTTCTTACCCTCACTATAATCACTAAAATCTCTCGAGCCACTAAACAATTATAAGCATTTTACAACAACGACAAAGTTTTAAACTGAGGAAGAGTTCCAACGCCTTCACAGATAGAGCGAGCAAGTCTTTAAACTTTGAAACTTATAGATAAGGAAGATTAACTTCATAACTACTTAATTAATTAAGAAGTCTTGAAGCTCGAGACACAAAAATAAATCGCAGTAGTAATGTAGGGAGCAGCTCGCAGAGAGCCGGAGGGGAGTCTCACAAGCGGCCATTGATCAATCTCATCCGCGAGAATTAACGCGTTGGCCACAATGTGGCGTGGTGGTTACGCTCAATTATTGCACCCGTCATATAATATTAATCTGTTGATTAGCGTTCCGCTACAATTGGACTACCACCTATACAACTTTACAATAATCCTATTTCGATTGTAGGGACGAACGTGCCGTATCTTCATAATAAGACGGGCCGGACCCAATTCAATAACCTCGGACACATTTCAATGTCAGTACATACTCGGCAAAACATTATTAACTCAGAATATTTTAAGGTAATACATACCCAAGAATGAATCAGGTTATGTCAGCAGAAATAGCAGATATTTGCTTGCAAATTATTTACCTGAAACAAAAAATAAATACTCATTAACAATCAGTTTTACATAATATTATTTAATGACACGTCTACAAAATCAAAGTCGGTCAGTTTGAATTATTTCATTGAGTTATTTTCATTGGCACCTGCTTTAATATTTGAAAGGCCTTACAAAAAAGCTCCCCTCGTATTCTACATTGTTTGGGAAGTCTGCGGCAAGTTCAAACGAGTTCGGTTTTACTAAGTAGCTCATAATTTCTCTTATGAAACGTATTCAATCGGGGTACGACAAGAACATGTGAATTAATATCTTCGTGGAAAATTATGTAGACAAATTAATAAATGGTCATAAGGCGATAGATTTTTTAAAAATAAATCTATTACCATTTCAGTTTTCTATCAGAAACAAATAAAAACAAGTTGTGGAAAATTAATGTTCCAGCAAAGTCTTTGAGTCAAAGGACAAACAAAAAATAAGCAAATCGCCATACTGGCTGCATTTTCCTAGTTGACTGAGTAAAATTAGATACGCACTTCAAAGAGCACATAATTGAATCCCCTTTAATAACGATTGCGAACTAACTTCATCTCAATTCGCCTTTTAGCAAACCTTCCGACCAAATAACCCTGTAATAACAAAATATTCAGTCTATTTCACTTGAAATGTGCAAAGAATGTTAGTCTTTTTAAGTTTAAGTTTAAGTTAAAAGGCTAGTATTTTTCTCGATAGACTGGCTGTGGTATATGCCTGCGACGTTAAAACAAGTTTCTACATATCGTGTCAAGTGAATTGGAGTGCCGTAGGTACTAGGTGTAGTGTAGATGTACTAACTCGGCACCTAACGTAACCGGTCCACTAGCATTCGCAGATCGAGTTACAGGCCGCAAGCCGACCATATTGTGCAAAACTTGTCTCCGGCAAATATCGAAAGCGTTTTAGCACTGAACGGACGACTACACAAATAAATCGGCACGCCTGCATTTCACTGCAAATAAAAGTTCTTTAATAATGACAACTAATGTAACAAAGTGTACGGTTTCTGTATCAAGTTTTATAGGGGACGAAGAAAATAATTGTCCATTTAGTCTTGTTTGAAAAAGCCATCATTTCTTGAAAATGTTTAATGGTAAACTCAGCGCCGCTTTGTAGAAAGAACCAAGAAAGAAAAGTGATTGTGAAATATTGCAAAAATGATATTCGCCGTAAATTATCAGCAATTCCGAGAAATCGATACACGTGTCACAACAAATTACTTAAACGATACTACTCAGAGCCTATCAAGTATGAAATGAAGGCTTTAATAATTTGTACTTGGTTCTCCATTCATTTTATTACTTGGTTGTTGATAAAAAACCAACGTCGTTTCTCGTCTCGGAATTCATAAAAACATCGAGCTGTAGAAAAGAAAATTATCCGCAGTATAAAATCCCAATCGCTTTTCAATCCGTACATCTCCTGAGCTGTGACTAATATTTTTATAGAAAAAGAGTTATTTTTTTTTTTGAGACTTGCTCTTTAATATTAAATGCAGGTATTAATCCTTAATAATGAGTGCTGGAAGTGGTTAGTAGTATTCAAGTCTTGTTTATTTATTTATTTATTCAATATTTTGCGTTCAAGGATAAAACAGCTATTGTAATATTTTAGCTATGTAACTGAAACTTAGAACATTTTAGGTGACAATGGATATAATACTATTTAGAAAACTGGCTACTGTATCTGAAAAATACGTTTTTGCAATGTCATTCAGGAATAAAGAAAATACTTACGCCTCTTGAAAATTTCACAAATTTTCTGATAGACGACAAAAAATCTTTGAAACCAACTGAATATAATAATAGAAATATAGAAAGTCATCAAAACATAATTCCTAGTTCATTCAATCTAAAATTGCTGAAACTTCAAGAGCTTACACGAGTTATAAAACGCCATTATGACGTCGATAAAAATCGCTTAGGAATTGTAGGGCATTAACAAACTTCCCCGCTTTTAAAAAAACTGGATCAAAACAAAAGACTATCATTAGTTTTCGAATGCACGCCGCATGCAACAGCGTAATCGCTTATATTGTAGCAACCCTACAGTTTTACACTAGACTGAGGAAGTTTTTTTCGCAAGCCCGTATAAAAAGTTTTCAATCTATCGCCGTGCCAAAGTTCAGTCGAATCGATTCGCAAAACAGAGGGTCCGACAGACATAGTTACTTTCGCATTCATAATAGTTCAACAACCTAATTTGAGCATGGTTCACCAACCTAATTGAATGGGCTATAAAAATATTACCCTCGTTAAACATAGTACCGCGTAGTACTACATTAGTCAAGCAAAAGGCTAATGGGCAGTTTCAACACCTCCGAAAAATTACTGGGTTAAGTTATCAGCCAGATACCAGATAGGTTTATTCTTTCCACTTGGACAGTAAGTCGTACATCGACAGTCGGCAAATGCATGATGTCAGGGTGGGAAAAGATTTGTTTTCAAAACTCAAACGTCAAATGCCATAATTCCCACAACACTTTGTAACTTCCATAACCTATTACGACAAGCGCATAACTGTTGCATAAGATTTTAAGGTGTCAGCAGTGTAGAGTGGCCGTCAGTCACGTCGGTCATGTATTTCCGACGCTAAGTAGATAAATCGAACGTCGGGCGGCGGTGGCGAACGGACACTTGATTGAGTGCCTGTGTGTACAGCGCAGGAAGCACGTGAAATTATTATGATGCACCCGTGAACACGCTACTGCGCTTTGGTTTGCATGAATATTTGAAGTGGAGGGCCAAAGTTCCTCGATCGCGTGACTCACTCGCAAGATGTGTCGAACTGTGTAAACGGGGGAGACACCGTTTGTTTCTAAAATTGATTTGTACACTACTAAAATAAATATAAAACGTTGAATGGTAAGGATAGACTTAAAATAAATATAAAATGTTAAACGTGAAGGATAGTCTTAAAAGATTTCAGTTCTAGTACTTGAAGTACTTAGTTTTATATCCTAGCTATGTATTTTAAGCACCTAAACTTCACTAGCGGTATTTACTTTAAAGAACGCTTAAAACTTCCATCGCTGCTAGAAACTGAGTGCGGCTTTTTATCTCAATCTATCTGAACGGAAAGACCAAACTTATCGGACTTCAAAGATCGCAATAGTGCACAAGTCGTCACAGATTTTTAACTCATAACCTATTTCCGTAACCTATTTCCTTCAGTAGACGAGCGTCGCAGCAAGTCATTTTATATGTTTTACGAAACTATAGGAGCTCACACAAAAAGAAATGCCATTATAGAGTTGTGTCACATCTCGGCGTCATTCATTTTCGCTAAGTTTTAATTAAATTTTGTCACAACGAATGACTCTAGGGTACTGTAGAAATAACGTGCTAATAGGATTACGAACAATTTTTGTTGAATGTCACTAACGACTAGTAACATTACTTCCACAGTTTAAACATCAGCAGGGACTGCAAATAATTTTATTCGTACAAAGCTTGTACCAATGATGTACAAAAGCGGATTTTTTAAATTTTGCGGTGAAAGCACGTTAACAAGTCGGTACGCGGTTGCGTACCGACTTGTACAGCACACGCTTAATTGTGGTCAGTTTTACCCTAAACACTAGCCTAGCCTTCAAATCATTTGGTGAATTTCACAATTCGGACAACACTCGAAACTGTTCAAACAGTCAGGTCGGTGGAAACTATTTTATACAAACCGCAGCAACACTCGCCCGCCGAACGCATGCACTTTGAATGCCTTGTTTGATTGAACCAAACCACTCGTTACATACGCTAAAATATTTAATTAAATGCTATTTGATTGAAACTTCATTACGAATTCAAAATTCAAAACGAATGCTAATTTCAAAATATAGCAAGTAGTAATTAGTATGTTTCATTTAGGTAGCTGCACGGGGCTTAAACAGGTCGCAAACATTTCAATCATATTTACTGAATAAAATATATTCGTAATGTAATTTCAATTGAGGTAGTTTCAGGGAAAATTTATATTAAAATTTTACTTTATTTTTTACCACAATATTTGTACGTAAAATTACATGTAACCACAGTATTTTTATAGCATTCGTTGATACAATATGAAGGAAAAGATAGTGTCATGTCGGCCACCGTTGAAGATCTGGGTGACATAGGACGAGCGTGCACAAAGGCCTCTTGTAGATAATAGGTATTATAACAACGTAAACTCTCGCCTTTGAATAGGGTATCGTCCTAAGTTTCACAAGATATCGATTTTCGACTGCGATTCGTTCGCCCACGCCTCGACACTAAGAAAATTCTTGTACACATAGTGAAAGAAGTTCTCAAGTATCGTTGCTTTGAAGTTCAATTATTTTTAACAGGTTTATTTTTATGTCATTATGTGTAAGTAAAACTGTACATTCAACTAACAGTGCCAGCAAACAATTACCGAGTACCTAGTGCTGAGCACTTTGGCAGGTCATTGGGGACGAGCTCTTCAAGACCACGAAGAATAGCCATCTGACTGCTTAGTGCTCACTCCTCAACTTTATGACGGCATAAAAATGGTCGGTTAATTTAAAGGTCAATGTTCAGATGCCAGCCATTTTAGTTAAGACTCCGTAAAATTTTTCCTGCTTAAATATCCACATTAAATGTCACAGATTTGGGTGAAATCCCTATTCTATTAGATACGACGTAATCAATGTAATGCTTCGGAACTGGACGGAGGAACAAGCTGGAAAAACTTTCTCCGGACCCCGTGAACATTGCATATTCTGCAGTATCGAGCGAGACCGGTTGAAAAGAGAACATTTTTACTTGCAAAAGATGATACCTAGAATTTAGAGGTAACATTACCTGTACACATATTATCCTGATTAAAATGAGCTTTACATTTCAAATACGAGCAGCGCATGTTACATACTTAGAAAGAAAAATATCCAAGAACTCATCTCATTTGGTTGACAACCCTTGCATATTGTATTACGACGTAGGTTTAAATAACGTAAATAAACTTGAGAAGTTGCATCTCTCAACATCAAAGGACTTGCGCAACTGTGCCGTTTATAAAACTGTGTAGGTGCAGTAATGGTATGTAAATTATTGGAAAACTGAAAGAGCATTGAATGCACATAAGTACATTACATGTATAGAAAACTACTGGCATACATTTAGTAGTTTGCTTTCAGGTGAAAATAATCATTTCAAAGACCATATCCTATTTCAATGCAGAGCAGTAAAGAGCTTATTGAAAAAATTAAAATCTCAAAGTTGCCCAGTGGTCGGAATTCGACCGCGTTGAGAAAAAATGCAAGTGAAATAATATTTTAACTTTTGCCCTGCTTCTCATTGTAAACTTTGACTAAGCTAAATCTCACGCTCCACCGTGTCTGTAACACGCTTAAAAAGTTTCTCCCCGCATTAATTTATAGTTAAAATAATTACTCGCTGTTGCCTTGTACTAGCACGGAGGTAACTCGCGTGCATTATGCAGTCGAGATTCTTCTATGATACTTTTTCTAAAGGCTTAAATCAGAATTTTATTAACCGACTTTCCAAAAAAATAATAAAATAACTCAAAACCCCCGACTTAACCCAATTGTAAAGGAATATCCGTCGGGAGCTGCCATTAAACCAGCTAAAGGATTCTAGTGTCGTGAATACAATTATTGAAGAATTGTAGAATTGTAGATGTTTAACGATGACATAAAATACACTCAATTAATTGTTGAAATTTCATATAGAAAAGGCAGCCCCCGACGGTTATTCCTATATAATTGGGTTAAGTCGGGGGTTTTGAGTTATTTTATTATTTTTCAATAAGATTTTTACCGTCGGGGGTTTTTTCAAAATTTTTAATTTTGCTTAATTTTATTTCAGACTTTTTAGAGAACATATACGAATTATAGTCTATATAATATGTTATTGCAATATTATTTTGCACCGATATTGTAGCGCCCTCTAGTGTTAGTTTATTATTTGGGAACATGCATTAAGCACGTACACATTGCTGATGAAAACAGAATTGTAATCGGACGTTTTGATTATATTGTAACACTAGCTTCTGCCAGCGACTTCGTCCGCGTTAGATTCGGACTTTGTGCAAAAAGAGAGGAAGAAATACCTAATAAACACCAGCCTATCCAATATCTAAATCTATGCTTATCTACTACTACTTTACCTAAATAGAAATAAAATATAAACTATTAATAATTTGTAATTTGAACGAATTTTTAAACCATACCAAAATAACTAATATTTACCTATTTTATAAAATAACAACAAAAGATAAATAAAAATAAATGATTTAAAGTCGTCAATAAAATTATTGTCGGTCAATAAGGTTGAACACTCCGAACGTCTATTCGCATCTATCGCATCAACAGCCAAATATTGTATGAAGATCGCGCAGCAACCGCGCCGCGAGCCGCGTCGAGCGCAGCGACCGTTGCACAAAAATGATCCTTATAGCATGATTCAGTTTCACTCGCGATGGCTACCGTATTTTATGTATAACTTTGGTATTTCTTGACCGATTTATATTATTCTTTCTTTATTGAATACTTAATAATGTCAACTTTTTTTAGTTAGTGTGAGTGAGAGTATTATAAACGTAATAGTAGACAAATATAATCAGAAAGCTCCGAACTGCTAAGCTACCGAGAGTTAAACGTGTCATTGTGAGCCAACCATAAAAGATGGACATATACTGTCAAGGTATATTTGTTACATAATTTTAAGGAGAACATTTCCGACCTACATGGTTTCTGTGTAGCTTTAACCATTAAGGCTGCACACGCGACGGAAGCAAAAAAAATGGAGTAACTTCTCCCGTTTTCCCTACATTTACCTTCACTGCTGTGCTCCTATTGATCGTAGCGTGATGAAAAGTATCCTATAACCTGCCCAGGAGTATGAAGAATCATTGTACCAAGTTTCGTTGAAATCCGTCAAGTAGTTTTTGTTTCCATAACGAACATACAGACAGACAGACAGACAGACAGACAGACAGACAGACAGACAGACAAAAATTTTACTGATTGCATTTTTGGCATCAGTATTGATCACTAATCACCCCCCAATAGTTATTTTGGAAAAATATTCAATGTACAGAATTGACCTCTCTACAGATTTATTATAAGTATAGATTGTTTGGCACTAATATTGTGGCGCCCCCTAGTGATTAATAGCTATGACACCTATCTAAGAACATGAACTCATCGAACACAAAACCGTTATTGAAAACCGCATCAAAATCGGATCATTAGTTTAGAAGGTAGGTGGGAACATTACTTTGCTCTTTTGCACTAATATTGTGGCGCCCCCTAGTGAGTTACAGCCATGACACCTATCTAAGAACATGAACTCATTGAACATAAAAACGTTATTGAAAACCGCATCAAAATCGGATCATTAGCTTAGAAGGTAGGTGGGAACATTACTTTGCTGTTTGGACTAATATTGTGGCGCCCCCTAGTGAGTTACAGCCATGACACCTATCTAAGAACATGAACTCATCGAACACAAACCCTTTATTGAAAACCGCATCAAAATCAGATCATTAGTTTAGAAGATATGTGGGAACATTACTTTGCACAAACGCACACACAAACACACAAACGCACATCTCTCACCCTAAACGCATATACCTGCTCCGTTCCGTCGTGGGTAAAAAGGAGGAGGTTCTCAATTCAACAGGATCTTTTTTTATTTTTTATGTATGTTCACCGATTACTCGAAGACGCCTGGACCGATTTGCAAAATTATTTTTTTGTTTGATAGGGTATACCTCCCAGATGGTCCCATAATCATCAGGTCAGGATCTGATTATGGAAACCTTTTTTTTTTTGTTGTCACTGGGCTAAAAATGCTATTACGCATCCCCTTCCCATCGGGGGACGGGAGAGGGGTATGTGGGACTCGGGACTGTGACATGACGTCCTCACAGAAGGAGGCTACCGCATCACATGCCTCCTCACTTCCCAGCATGGCACCAATCACGCTAGGGAGCGAGAGGTCATCCCCGACCACTGCCACCAGAGTGCGGCGAGGATGATGGAAACCCTGAGAAATCAAGGGCAACTTTCGAAAATTGTAGGCGTGCATAGGTTAAAAACTTGACAATGAGATCCTCAGCATGCCCAGGAGGATCTTCGCACGCGATCGAGCCAGGGGAGAAGTTATTTTATATTGAATTTACACCTTTTAATAATAAATTGTTGTTTAAGTTTAATTAAGTCTTTTTCTTTCTATGAAATTTCTATCACAATTAAATTATGATTAATGCCTCAATTTAAAATAAATAATAAAAAATATTTTTTAAATTTTAATTTCAAATAGGGTATTCCTATTTAAAGAAAACATACAACAAAGACTTTTTCTTGATAAAGTTAAATTTAAAGAATTATAGGAGCTTAGGCTATTGATCGCAAACTTTTTTTGATGTGTGTACGTCTAATAACACTATGCAACAGTGAAAGTTTGGAGCTGACCTGATGATGGAGACCAGAGAAGGTCGAGGGAACTCGACAACCGAATATGTAAACTACCTCGTGTTTGGGCTTATATTATTCGTATTGATGAGAACTTTTCACTAATGCGGATAGTGACAACTATGCTTGTCACTGAAAAGGCAAAATAAACATATCATCATCCACTAGACACCGAATTCTAGGCCGATGCACCTAAGAATAGTGTTTTTTTTATGCTTTTCAGTGTTTTTGGGAGTCGGTTTGATTTTTTGATTTTGAGGTAGACTTTGAAAGTTCTTTTATGATGCACCAAGCCTTTGTGCAAGTTTTTAATAATTAAGTAGTACTTTTAGCATTTTTAATTCTTCCAACGAGGTGATCGGAAGAGAAGCTTTGCTTGCGTCAAAGAGAATCATTTATAAAATTATGGTTGACTTGTGAAACAGGCACATTATCTCAAAAACGTGTTTCCAGACATAATAGGAATATTTTATAAAACGAAGCCCAACTACGAAAAAAAAACTAAATCTGTTCTAATATTCGTTCAAAAACTTTTACAATCTCCATACAGACATCTTGATCTTATTGCATACCTACTGGCTTCGAAACCTACTGTGAGCCGTTTCAGTGAATTGGATGTTTTTTTTTATAGTAAAATTGGTTTAGGTTATTACAGGTAATTATTACCTTAGTTACAAATCTTATTTATCTTACGAAAACCTTGAAACCTGAAGCTTTCTTAAACATCATGTTGTGACTATCGTCCCGATACATAAACAAAAAATATAACTAATCATAGATCACTAATTATTCTTTTAGGTTGAATACACGTGGCCTTAGGCGCAGTTACACCATTTAGGTAATACTTCAAGTATTTGTTAAGAGAAACAATGCTTGTATTCTCACTTGCCTACCTACATATTTCGAGTAAACCATAGGTACTAGGTACATGCGCTCGAATTCGGTGCTTATCTGCATTGGATGAAGTTTCAAACTGATCTGGTATTACAAAGCGAGAAACTTTCCAATTCTGTTATTTTTTAGTTACACCCTTTCCGGCACGAGCGCAACTGCGGCGCTTTCACGCATTTCAATAAAACCGATTTCTGTTGACACACCTTTTTTTTTATTTGATTCGTATAAAATTTTGCAGTGTGGTTTTAGTTTTGAAAGACCTTCAGTTTTAAAAAACTGGATCCATATTGGAAGGTCACTTCATACCTAACTAAAATATTACTAAGACATTACACATTACTGTCTTTCTTTAAATTAATTTTTCCACGTATCATCAACTGTTAGTACTTGTTCTTCAAATAATTCAGTCCAAAAATAAACCCCAAGATACAAGCCTGAAAGCATAACAACAGTGGTTGGAATAATCGAAGCACAGGTACATAATCTCCGATATAGCCTCAGCTTAAGTTAGTACCAACTCCGTTCCGTCGGCGGTATTGTGTTGATTCAAGTGAATAGCCAACAGAAAACCACTTTACCGGGATCAAAAAGCCAACTGGATATCGTAAGCTCGGCCCTCGGATCTAGGACTGTAAGTGGAGAACAGCACCAAAATTGATTATAAATAGGCTGTTTGTTGATCTTTTTATCGAAATGTTATTATTACGCACTAATTAGGAGTATCGGATTGCTTGGGTAATTAGGTTGAGGTGGTCAGATAGGCACATGTAATAACACTGTTACTCAGCCCTACCCGGTTAGCCTAGAAGCCGATATCAACATAGTTGGGAAAAGGCTCGGCAGATGACGATCATTATTTCCTATAAGTGGATGCCTATAGGAAACAATAATGAGACACTCGAAATTAATTAGTTACTACAAATGAGCCATGTGAAGAACAATGCGCGAAGCTTTTCCGATATTCTGTCGCACAAATACAATTCTGTATGAAGAAACAAACACGCGAAAGTTTGCGATTGTCTGAACGGCGAAGTGGGCAGTGATCTAGATTTATTTATACAATCTGAATAACATACGTAGGCATAGGCCACTTATTATCTTTGTGCGGAAATTAGTTTCCTCGGGAAGCAAGTGAAACTGCGGGCGTAAACTAGTCATTCAATAAGTCAATTTAAGTGTACGGATTATTTGATAATCTGTATTTGTCGACAACACTCAACGTGGTATAGCTCAGTTAGAAGCGTTTCATAATGCTCGTGGGTAGTTACGTGCAATCAGGTAATTTCATTTGGCGCCACCACGGCAAGCTCAGGCACGTATAGGCAGTAGATTCAGAAACGACGCTGTTTTATATACACATAACAAAGTCAACTTAAACGACCCAAGTTTATAATTAAAGCTCAAGGCCATCCCCAGTCGATAAGTCAGCGATTTCCAAGGGGTGAACCTGTCTTACAACTTACGTAAATAGGTATTTAGGCCGTATTTATGACAATATTACGTCGGAACCGAACCATAATTTGGATAAAAATATAGGTTACGATTTCCTGCTTTGTAGATAAAATAATTTGGGGCATCGAAGTACGGGGCTGCGGATTATCTGTTGGCCTGGCGCTAACGGCACATGAAGGTATTTTAAGTATGAATTGTAAGGTAAGGGAACGAACACGGCTGTGATAAAGTGCCTAAATAATTTATGCGCAGAGAGTAAAGACCCAGATGCCACGCTCCCTAACCTACATTGCATGTTTCAGTTTTAGTTCCAGAACGATCTACGCTGCGAGAAATTCAGCTAACAAATCGACTGCCCTTATAAATTCATACGATTTCAGTATTCTTAGCGTGACCTTCAACCCTCAAACAAGCAACATTGCTATGGCAAGGAACAAGTCAAATACAAACTCGGAACAAAGTTAAATTAATGCATTTTGTTTAGGGTCTACGCGTACAAATTACGGCGGGGGCACAGAGACCGAATTTAATATGATAAACATGTTCTATTCATACCTAACGCTTGCGTACGGTCGCCGGGCGGCGGGGGGCTGCGAAAACCGTACTACCAATTTGCGTCCTTTACTAAGTCGCTCATAAAGCGGAACAAATATAAACGGTAGGTTTTTGAAACATTGCCACTTTCCAAGCTAACGTTTGAAAACAAATGCGTTACATTTCAAAGGTAAAATAAATACTTGATTGTGTACATTGTAAAATTGACGTCGATACTGTTTCATATAGTCGGAAAAGTTTCGTTAAAAAACGGGTTTAGGGATTTATTGGTGACATGGAAAATTCTTTCTATTATTCCGAAGGTTCCGTATTTTTCCACAAAAAACATCCTTAAGCTTAATAGCGGGATTAAGTATCTATAACATCGCCTGTGATGTTTATTCTTTTAATAGAAGGTATTCGGTTTCGATTCGTATTAGATCTAATCATCGATATCAGCTTAATATCTCTGAAACTATGACAACGATAACTATGATAGGTATACAACCCACTCAAAAACCGTTAGGTTCATAACTTATCACGTGTTCAGCGGAAAGAGATATTTAAAGAGTTTAGGCTATATCCACCTGATTGATCGACCACCGTCAATGATGTTCTTAAAAAATACTGAACATATTTTTTGAGAAAATTCAATCAACAAAAAATATTTTCATAGAATTTCTGTACAAATATCTGGAACACAACATGGCAGGTGCAGTTAGAAACATACAAACGTAATCAACCGTTGTCTTTCAAACGTCATTCAGTCAGAAATATCACCGCGTAGACGGACTGCTACGGGCGTAGCAAGCCACTGCTACAAAACATCATTTCTGTTAAAAGTTCGTAGCCACAGTCCTGTTTTTGTCGTAGCCAAACAACTAAAGGGCTAGCTGTTTGATTGAACGGCTATTTTAAGCTATTACATTACATTCGTATTGCGGTTTCGATATTAATTAGTGGTCAAAATCAACAAAATATGTTTGTAAAGGACTATTTACTCGTAAATGTATAAAACAAAAGAGTTGTTTGTACGCTCGCACTCTTTGAAAACCAGTGGGATTAAAAAAAACATTTTGCATTTCATCCGTTACTTTTACACTGTATAGTCACCGAAATATTTTATAGGACGGATTAATTTCCACTGTGATTTTCAGAAATGGAAAATGGAATATATTTTTGCACGTTTTCGGTGCTTTTCACCAGTATACAAGTAACTATTAAGTCTTTTATTTTCAGACTGATTGAAAAGCTATTTTAATTAAAAAGCTGTTATGTTTAATTAATAAGTACCAAAATATTATTTTGGTGGCTTTCATTACTCATTAATTATTTTTACACAGTACCTAATATAATGCCTATATATGTAATGTATAGGCATTACTAAGTATAGGTATATGTTTTTATGTACTGTACTATATATTTTTGTAAGAAATGTATCTTAAACCACGTTTGATAATACCCTTACGAATATTATAAAAATGCGAAAGCAAAACTAATGATCCAATTTTCCGACAAAGATATCTATAGTCTACAACCAGAGAAAGGACGTATTATAACAGCTTTATCCCGGAAAATGTGGACAGACGACCTTAAAAAGGTCGCCGGAAGACGCTGGATGCAGGTCGTCTCCAACAGGTATCTGTGGAGATCTAAGGGGGAGGCCTATGTTCAGCAGTGGACGTCCTATGGCTGAGATGATGATGATGAGGTGCAACCACGGGAATCTTTTAATTAAATAGAGAACAGTTAGAAAAAAAAAATACAGTCTCATTCAAGCTCCATCAAGTTGAATAGAAAACAAGTAACTATAATATGGCCAAGCTGCAACTTCTCAGAATTCCCGTTATTCGGAAAGTACTGAAGAACACGGGTTTTTATTCAAGTGCTTTCAACGCTTGTTGCCTTCTACGAAAGAGCTTAACTTTAGTTAGACAACTAGTTTATTAAGTAGCTTCACAATTTGTACTGTTTAAAGTGTAGTGAATAGCCTTAGAATGAGTGGTTTGCGGGAACTAAATAATCGTACATACGAAGTAATTATGTTTCTTGGAATGCCTGTTTACGTTACAACATAAGTAAGCTGTTCGCCACAAACTCGTGAGGTGTACTTATTTATGTAGCAAACTATGTAAATAACATAAGAAATTGACGGATCGATACATCCACAGCTTACAAGGGGCATAATTTTTTTTTTTGCAGAAATCTTCCTAAACTGATATAGAGGTGAGGGTGCTCTTAGGACTCCAACTATTATCTATAGACTCATAAAACAACTCCTATTTATTTTGAACAAAATAAATAAGTGATTATAAACAATAATTAACTACAAATCTTATAGAGGTTTCATTAACCAAGACGATCAAATATCAGGCGATTATCCGCTTACTAAGATTAAACAAAAAAAGGATAAATAACCACTAAAAACACGCAGAATTAATTTAACAGGCCAAAATAATTATAATAATTATACTTCAGCAGATATTTATTAAATTAGGTACGTGTATATTTTGAACTAACATTATTTTTAATTGGTCATCGTAATAAACTGCGGTTTCAGGACCGCAATAATCTGATTACTGTTTAGTTTTGCTAATTATTATAACCTAATTTATGTACACGGGTAAAATCATAGTATTATTTTAATGTTGTTCTAGTTATTTGGTTTTTATTTGTTAGTAATATACTTTTAAAAAAATTCAATTGGTTTAGTCGCTGTTCTTTGTAAGCATAGTTCTACTTTCGTGTTTAAATTCAGGAAAGCAATCCTTAAACTTGTCTAACGTCATTTAGTTTATTTGTCACTATGCATGCTTTGAAGTAAACTCTCGTGAATGAGTTACAACACTGATAAAATGAGTTAAGGAATTGTTAAACTATTTGCCGAGACTTGTCTAACAGCGCTATCTGCAGCTTCATTCACACACAATGCGTAGGGTCACACAGTATTGCATTCCTTGAAAAAAAAACAAACACTTATTACTGCGATAAACGCCAACACAAAGACCAATGAACTGCCTAAATTAGCGAAAATAGGCAACATTTATAGGAGAATCAATCAATTCGCCGGGATTATACAGTTCCGACAACTACTTGCACTGATTGGTCCGAATTTAACACAGTAGACGCCAATCACCATTATTCGCTCATTACATTTTCACGGGAATTTCAGTCGGGCCGGCCGATATTGCGGCTATCGTGAGTTTTGCTAGGAACACGGACTCGGAACCGAATCAAAGACCGAACCTGCAATGCCTGTGCATCGTACAATTCCCACGAATGCACAACCGAATTGGTAACCTACCATTGATATTGAATTTGTGACATGCTCCGAAGCTACAAACGAGAACGTTCCATATTCAATACGTATTTGGTTATTGTTTATAATACATAGGTACATAATATATTCTACGAGAATTTGTACCGATGTTGGTTTTCTTAGGAAAATAAATAAGCCTCCACGAACGACAAGGAAATCTATTGTTTGTGTTGTTGAGCGTGATGCATGCAATCTTACGGACAAATACTTTGTTTTATGTCCTATCGATTTTTGATTATTTGAAAAGGTAACGCCATCAATTCGGATCAGTTTCGAAATGAAGATATAACTAACTATCGTCTGAAACTGAACCATGCCCAGCCACCTACAACAGCCAAAGGCAACATTGAAAAAAAAAACTACCTCAAAAGCGCATTCCTATTCACTTACTGTTGCCTGGTCACTACCCATTACACTCAATTACGCTCTGTACACTCGTGTTGAACCGAGAAAACACAGCTTGAAAAATAAAAGATAAAGTCTAGACATCGGTATGTTATTTTAAATGAATGAATTTCCATCAAACCACTAGTAGATTAGCAGGCGAAGTAGAAATCCGTTTTTTGTAAAGTTGTGCAAGTAGGTGAACTGCTTCGACTGCTGCTAGTCGTTGCATGTTAGATGCATTGTAAGCAATTTCGGCGAAGGCCGAGCTTGATAACTTTGAACGTGGAACTATGTTAATTAATAAGACATCTCAAGAACACGTTAAAAGCTAAGGAATAACCGTTCTGACGGCGGCTGGTGGAAGCCCTTTTGATCAGGTGTTCATCTTGAGATCGCTCATTTGCATTCATGATAGAGAATGACATATGTGAAGCATGTTGTGTGTACCTTTGTGTTAATTGCTGATCTCGGCTTAAGCCACTGATCGACAGTAAGTTTGATACACAGTAACTGTCCATCACCAACAGCATAAAACTAAATGAGATAAACCAGTAGCAGGCCGCTTTATCGCAAGATCAAATACTGCTACAGATGACCTCAATGAAACGAGCATATAACGTAACTGAATAAGGCAAAATAATAATAGGTAGCTAAGGTTCTACATTTCGACGATGTCGTCGTTTCAAATGTCAATGTAACCCAGTCGAGCGGTGGCGACATATGTCCAGTTGCATTTAGACGTACTATGGTATATGTTTGTACTAGCTGTTTCACCCAGAGCCGGATAAAACGTAGCCTACACCTATCCCTTTTAAGGCTCTATAAGATTTCATTTTAATCGGTTCAGTAGTTTGCGACGAACACAGTTATATTCGCACAAAATTATTTGTAAGGATTCAAACGAGCGGTTAAATAATAATTGTTTTAATTCCTCCCAAATCAGATGGAGTCAGTAATAATTTATTATATGCATATTTCATGACGTGGGTACGTTTGCCTCGGCAATTAAATGCATGATTCGAGCCGTTTTAATTACAATAAAGCTTTTGTTTGATTTTGTTCAGACTGAATGTCATGTTTTATTTTATATAGATCTGAGTATATTTAGGTATACATATTGTACAGAACTCTAAAATAATATTCAGTACCTATGGCACGAAAACTTTGCTATCCAACTGTTAGATCTTTCTTTTTCACTTACTAAACGTAAAATTGTATATCTTGTCCATCAGAACGAGTTTCATCTTTACCGTCTAATTCAACCAAAAAATCAAACCAAATCGTCCAAAATATTTTTCATCAAAATCTGTTGGTTCCGCGTGAATAAGTACCTAACAAACATATTGGTACAAACGTTCGCATGTACAATATCAGTAGGAACCAGTAACTCCAAACTGAAAAAGTCCGCTTGTGCTAAATATCATTTCCCTAATCTATTGTTCGAGTAAGTCAGAAGTTGTAACATTGCATTTTAGTCAAAAGAGCAAACAGTTACAGTTCAACAAGTACATAGAATAAATTTTCGCTGTTGCCCTGGTTTATATTTAAATTAGCCATTTGAAAATAAAATGTGCAGTGAAACGAATCAATTGTTGCTTTATAAGGAGTGCCTCCCTGAGAATAGATTCAAGCACAAGATTATAAAGAAATATCTCCTATATCGTTATCATGGTTTCAGTCCATTTCCATGTAAAATTCTATCAAATCAGCCATCCAGTGCAAGCGTAAGAAACAGACAAACTTATTTTATTGATATCAAGTAGTAAGGAAAGCATTTCTATATTATTTGCTATAGTTCTTCCTCTTACTTACTTTCTCCCCTCTTAGTATTTAATAAACATAATATTACATACAATATTACGACTGAATGAGAATTCGCAGCTGTGTGATTATATTCGGCTTGCGATTTGCGAGTTATCGATTACGCGATGTAACAAAGTAGCGAACTTGTCTTATGTTTATATCTGCGTAGCTTGAACAATTACTTTGTGCTTGATTCCGTTTATTTTATTATCTACCTAGCCTTTTCCTTAATATGTTGGAGTCGGCTTCCAGTCTAACCGGATGTAGCTAAGTACCAGTGTTTTACAAGGAGCGACTGCCTATCTGACCACCTCAACCCAATTACCCAGGCAACCCAACACCCCTAATAAGACTGATTGTCAGACTTACTGGCTTCTGACTACCCGTAACGACTGCCAAAGATGTTCAAATGACAGCCGCGAACTACAGTTTATCGTGTCTATCGAAACGCATCTATTTTTATAAGCCACTAGCTTCTGCCAGCGGTCTCACCCGCATCCCGTGGGAACCTCGGCACGGACCCGGATAAAAAGTAGCCTATAGCCTTCCTCGATAAATGGGCTATCTAACACTGAAATAATTTTTCAAATCGGACCAATAGTTCCTGAGATTAGCGCGTTCAAACAAACAAACTCTTTAGCTTTATAATATTAGTATAGATAAGTATAATATAAGTAGATTTTAACAGATAATGGTATTGACAAGTATTGTGCTAGCCGGACGTGAAGAGTTGTCTTTGGGGCAAAAAGGTGAGATGACTTTATTATCTAGACTCTAGACAATGGCCAGCTCTTAGTGTCGGAGATTAGTTAGTGACAAGAGCAGTGTGAATACCGCTCATTTTCACTTGAGTTCATTACCTTGCTACAAAGTGTAATAAGAGCCTTGTATAATGGATTCTTGTCTAGGTTAGAAACTAATTGACAACCTTTGAAGTGTATACAGTTACCGCAACAACATCTTAATGCACTAATACCTGGAAGTAAATACCTATATTACAGAATATTTTATGTATTTGTAAGCCGTACGAACGGGCTAAGCGAAGACATGAATTCAAAACCACGGAAATTATGAGAATCCACGGTCTAGATTTCAAGCTACTTTTTCGCTCCCTGAAATATTGCTTTATTATTTATAAACTACAGATTTCTTCAGCTACCACACGTTTACATATCAAGTCGTCTACCTGTGAGAGAATTTATATTCTAGATTAGTTCAGACTATTATAGGCCTAGTCTTGAATACAGCTCTATTACATTAAAGATGTTCCTGTATATGTAATCGAATGTTATTTTAATCTTTGAAGCTTTTCCTAAGAAAGTATAAAAGACGTTGAATTAATTTATTTGGCTTACATCGGCCAACCTTTAATTTCGAGATTTATACGCAAGGACGAAATCGTAAGTAGATACAGTTGATTAAGAATTTAGTCGGTAACCTTGTTTTTACCTGTTTCTTTTATCCTCCGTTAAGAATTGTAAGTGTATAGAGTTACCTTGATGGTCAATGCCTCTATATATCCTTTACAACGTGACCCGTAAAACACACCATGACATGAAGCGGTTCATAAAAATATTGAAAATCTTATAAAAAATAAAACTAATTTTCTTGAAGCTTTATATTACTTCGCTTTATGCTTTTAATAATACCTAATCGTTAATATTTTCTTGAACATAGCAAAATTAATTAGTGTAATTAATTAGCGTCCGCCCACGGTTCGATCTTGTTGTATGCACGTAAAACTTACGGCAATTAGTGAAGGAATATCTTCGAGCCTTTCAAGTAGTTCCAGCAAAGGATATTGTATAGAAACTTGCTTTAAGATCGCTACTTAGAAAGTGAAGTATCGGACATCGTTATAATGTAATAGAAAGAGCGTATACGGGCCATACCTATCAGTTGTTTCTCACCGTCTCACTCGCGTGAAAGAATTCCATGAGAATTCCAGGTGGCTTTTGATGTCGTCGACATATTTCATTGAAAATCAAAGAGTGGGAACGAAGACGTTTTGTTACACAAGTAAATACTTTCTGAAGGCTCTGTAGCCTTTAAAGTATAAACAAGGAAGCATTACATTCTCACTTACATAAATAAACTTAATTGCTCGTCTATTTGGAAATTAAACGGGCCGATAACACAACTACTCATGCCAAATAATGAACAATCAATTGAAACTCGTCAATTGGCATTTCGAAATGAATCGCAAATAGAATTTCAAAGAGAAAATTGGATGTCTACACCCGCTTTTGTCACTATTTAATTTCGTTTTAACGCAGGAGAGAAAATACAAATAAAGTGGTAATTGTTTTTTAAATAATGTTTTTATTAAGTACCGAGTTACTTTTACATTTCATTGCTTGCACGTGTAACCAATGAGGGAGAGATTAATATCTGGACACATTTTACACAGGGTTGGTTGGATTAAAGTTGCTGAGATCGGTTCTCAACATTTTCGGGTTTCCCGTGCAAAATGCATTCAAAGAAATTGCATGGAGCTTTTCAGTATGAAGTAGGTATGAATAAATATTTAAATAAAACTACTTTTACGGATTTTATCGCGGTTATATTAATATTATTTAATCCCGACGTTTCGGATCCTTTCCAGCATCCATCTGCCCGTGACCATGGATAGTTGGATAGTAGTTTTATTTAAATGTCTAATATTCGCGTAAGTGTCAGAAATCAATATGAATAAATATATTAAGTTATATAAGCAATTATGATATAACATTATATCAATGACCGTTTCTTGTAAAGTGTAATATTTTTCCCTTGATCGACATCTATCAATAGCGAACTTTCCATGTTTTAATACTGCAACGATGTTCGATAAGTTATTATACTAGGAAGGTACATTATTGCGGACATTGACAAATGATAGTTTAATACTATTGCAGTATGCGCTTCGATGACATAAGTGCGGGTTAACCTTGCGATAACGACGTGTGGAATACAACTGGTAATTTATCTGTGGAGTGCTTTGATCGGGCTAGATAACGTCACACACACAGTGTGACATATAGCGTGGAAGTCACACTGCAGATGGATACTACCAATAGTAGTTGCTAAGAAATTACCAAATATTTTTTACACTCGTTCATTCGGTAACTATTTTGGGTCCTGTACGCACAGTATTGAAGAAGAGTTGACCCTTAAAGCGAACGAATTCACAGGCGACATCTAATATTCTCACACACGTATATTTAGATGGCTACGTTATGTCTACATGTGAAGCAAATTTGTCTCATATGGCCAACAAACTTGCGAGCGAGCTAAGTGTGAGAGGAAGCAATTGCCCCGCATCTGCCTTCAACGTTCACAATCACTAAGTACATACGTATTCCCAGTAAAATGAAGATCGAATCGCACGAGAAAACGGTAAGTTAAATTAATTCAGGAAATCTTTCTCAAGATCTGGAACGTGAAAGCTCTATTTAAGTAAATTGAATGCTATAGCTAAGAATTCGAAAACACTCATAATAAAGAAGCGTTAACTAGACTAAAATTGTGAAATGTTTGTAATTTTTTTAATTCTGTCTTCATAAATATTCCATCAAACTATTTTTGGTTGAGGTAGACGCTGGAAGTATATTGATAACAGATTAAAGGAATATACTGGGGAAGCGTCCCGAGAGACGATAGACGACTTTCCGAAAATGTATATTCAGGAAAGTTTTCTTAGCCCCTCTAGAGGGTTTTCAGGACATGAAAATAAGAATTAATGAGCTACCCAAGCATGTAATGTTTGAATACTTACGATACCTACACGTTTTAGAAATACGAAGAAATTAATTCGCGATAAAATAGAGGTTTTTCTTTTATTATTGACCGATCGCCCGCCGTCGCCCGACGTCGGATTTGAAGTACAAGAGCAATTCAAAGTATCTGGAAGATCTTCCCAGTTTATAAGTCGTGGAAATTGGAATTTTAAATAATGTGGTTTGTTGCAATTTCCCGTCTGATGCAGTTGATTTTCTTTTAGTTTCATAATTTGTGCACGTGCAACCATATTTAGTTCGTTGGATTATTTTGGTTCAGTTATGAACTTGTCATCGTTAAAACAGACTGTTGGTCTTATTGCATTTCAGAAGCTTTCATTTAATTCCACCTGTCCGGGTCCGACTGTCTGTAATCGAATCTTGCAAGTGACCCATTTCAAATTCCGATTGCTTTTCAGTAGCATGTGTAAATCGGACGACAATCTAGACGGACATAGTGAACTGAGACATGACTATTGAACATGGATTTGATCTGATAATGGAATTGAGCTGCATGGTCACCATGGGAACTCTGGAACACAATGGCATTACCGTACCAAATGAGTAAAAAAACGTATATAGACGAAGTAAAGAAAAATATTTGGGAAGAAGTTTTTATATGTTCCGTAGTTGTCTTTAATGAGTGAGCGAATCCTGGAGCCACAGCAAGCATTAAAGATAACAGTTATTTCCAGAACTAGAAAACAAGATACAAATCAATGGTAAAATATTACCAGCAAAATGATATTCCGTTTCACTTATCAGCAACTCAATAAAATGGCGTAACACCGGTCCGTTATACTTGCTAAAACTGGGTGCAGTTTAGAAGCATAAATCATTTGCTGTATAATCTGCACTTTATACTAATTCATGTTTACATTGGATGTTCTGGTAAAGTATTCTTTACATCTATACTAATATTATAAAGAGGAAAACTTTATTTGTTTGTAATGGATTTACTCAAAACTACTGGACCGATTTTTTTAATTCTTTCACCATTAGAAAGCTATATTATCTGCGAGTAACATAGGCTATACTTTATCCCGGTACGGGCATTAGTTCCTACGTGACGCGAAACAAAACCGCGGGCAACAGCCAGTATGTTACATTTTATTTATTGGGGAATACTTTTTTGTGTGAATCATATATTACCGCGTAAAGGGTAGGGTTGATATGTCGTGATGGTAAACGTCATGACACTCACTTAAACTGTCACGACATTTGTCATTTGCTTTCTATGTGTGTGTGACGTGTATACTTTTATACTTTATAGCTTCTCTACCAGTCTCACCAAGGGGAATGGGATTGCCCGGGTAGCTGGGTTGAGGCGGTCAGATGGGCAGTCGCTCCTTGTAAAACACTGGTACTTAGCAGCATCCGGTAAGACTGAAAGCCGATTCCAACATAGTTGGAAAAAGACTCGGGAGATGATAATGATGATGAGCTTCTCTACTTCTATGTATCAGTATGCTATTTTAAAGAGGGTAATATCCACGGAGGAGAAAAGACTAGCGGAGATGCCCTAAAGCAGGTAGGTCACGCGCCTTCAGGTAGGTCAAATACGTCACGACTACGTCACGGCAGGCGTAGCTGGACCACGCCCATATACCGTCCTTCACATCAAACTGACATCTTGTCATAGTTATATTATTACCACAATTTCAACAGATTTTATTTGTTACTTGATTAAAACGATGAAATGCGCTATCATAAATTGTAGAAATTGTTTAGGATCCAAACTCAAACATACCGATAGGATAACGTTTCACGTGTAAGTAATATTTTAGCTTTAAAACATATTTTTTGCTAGAGACATCTGTCGTCGAATAGCTGCATTTCTAGAACTTCTAAGTGAATTTGTATTATTTTCGTATCAATTTTGTATCATTGTATATTATTGGTATTAGTTTTTGCCTTTAAAACAGCTTAATTTTTCCTTGCATCCTACAAGCTTTTATAGATTATTTACAAACCAAAACATATAATATCATGAAAATTTAAAATTATAAAAACACCATCTTTCGGTAAGTAGTCGATTTAATATTTGAAGTAAAATTGTCCCAAGACAGAGAGACCCGTTACAAAATTAAGTGCTACCAGACACAGAAAATTCAATCACAAATTCTTAAAAAAGGTCTTATTTAAAAGCTGCATATTATCTTAAAAATAATCATAACTCTAAGTATGTATTTTTTTTATTTTATCTAAGATAAAACAAAAAGGTAAAAAAATACTTTTGTAAAAGATTTCTCGATATAGGTATGTGAATATGAATTTCTTTGTTAGGAACATTGAACAAGGATTTTCCTGTCTAATGCTATAAAGAAGGAATATTTTTCAGTTTAAAAATATAGGTAGGTACTGTGTTATTTTTAATATGTATAAGATGTGGCGAAAATTGGTGTAGATTTATTTATATTCATCATCAGCAATGTTTTACATAGGTATATCTCTCTTCCCGTACATACTTTTTGAATGTACCTTTACTGCAGAGCAGCATCCGACACACATACTTAAAGTCTGCCATTTAGTGGATGCGCCGTTATGATATAGTTGTTAAAACTCTTATTTGAAAAACACTGTCCAATTACAATTTCCATTTTTCTTGGTGAATTTCATAATATGGCAACATCGGAAATAACAACAGTCATCATCAGCACGGTTCTAGAACAAATAGAACAAATTTTCGTGCTGGTGACGCCTTAGTGGCTAGTAGACGAACTAACACAATGACATAAGTTGATACTTAAATTACACCATGGGGGTATTTTAGACCCGTGGTGAATAAAAATGATTTTTAATTGAGTCTCCGTTTAATGATTCCTAGTAGAATTAGGAATACATATTTCAATTCTGGGGGTATAAAGAAATTGTTGTGGGGCAAGTTCTCTGCACAAGATAATACTTATATAAGTATTATTTTTCTAACTTTGGTATATCTCTCTTTTTCTTCGTTCATTTCAAATGAATGCTTCTTCAAACTTTCCAATTCAATTACTATTTTTAAAGAATTATTAAGTTTGAGTATTAACTTTACTTTTCAGTAAGTCACTAGTGGTTAATGTTAGTTTAGGGTTAGATTTTAATTATCCTATTCCACGCTAGATGGATTTACAAAAAATAGGTGGCTTCCCATAAAAGGCGTATAAGGGTGGAGCACGGGTGGAGACAGTAACGTTCCTCGTCCCCCGCTCACCCGAATTTCGGCGCGCTGCTTTCTTAGGAGATTTTACGTTAGGGCACCTCCGCTAGTCTTTTGTCCTCCGTGGTAATATCAGTAATATACATACACATAATAGGTGGGCAAAACGATTAACAGAATGGATACCAAGAGATAGGAGAAGAGGTAAGGGGAGACCAAGCAGATACATTTTCGACAAAGGTGTGGTTTATTTACATATAATAATCAGTAACTAAGTTCTGACCTATATAGAGTGAAACAGTTGATGCCTAATGAAGCGGGGTGATAGTGATTATAAGCTGGGTCGCCGTAAGGACCGGTGCGGGCACTTTGAAGCGACACCGAAACTAACACAAATTGACGTCATTACTTAGCGGGTAAGTGAGCGCGGCTACTTGCATACCCTTGCTGGTAGTCAAGTCAGAACTTATTGAAAATGTAGCTTGAAGGAAGTTTTTTAGATGAAAATACTTATGATGGTACAAAGAACTTTTCTAAGTTTGTATGTACTTTCTAAGTATATCTTAGACACTGTTGACTGTGTTTCGGATGGCACGTTAAACTGTAGGTCCCGGCTGTTATTGAACATCCTTGGCAGTCATTACGGGTAGACAGTAAGTCTGACGCCAGTCTAGCCAAGGGGTATCGGGTTGCCCGGGTAACCTGGGTTGAGGAGGTCAGATAGGCAGTCGCTTCTTGTAAAGCACTGGTATTTAGCTGAATCCGATTAGACTGGAAGCCGACCCCAACATGGTTGGGAAAAGGCTCGAAGGATGATGGTACAAAGAAAGTATGAGGTACTAAAGTATTAGCATATTTTAATAGGGTAATGTTTCTTTGCTTATTCTAAGTACGATATTTTTTGTCCTATGTATAATTTAAGTTAATGTCAAATTCAGTCAACATCACGGGACACTTAACCTAGTTGGCAAAATATACAGGGTAACAACTATCCTGTTTATACAGCATTATTTATTCATGTACAACGTTTTAAACATTTACAAAATCTTAATGACTTATACATGAGTAATATGAGAGCGACCAAAACTGCACCTGTTATGAATTTCTTATGTCAGCGGGCGATGGCCGGCGTTAATAATTTAGTGTGAAATCGAAAATCTACATTTATAACACCTATTTTGTACGTTTCTTTGTCAGCGGCTATTCCTGGCATATCGAAATTGACCGGAATTTTATACTTGATGGCATAATTTTTTAGGGTACTTGACGAAATGTCAGTCAGAAAATAGGTACTCGAAAAACTATTGAATCAAGAATAGACGAGAATAGACGAAGAAGGGAGACAGGTATGAAACTGCAAAGAAAAACTACAACTACTACTATAACTTTATAAACTAACAAACTATAAATATATAAAAATGGTCTTGAGGCATAAATTAATATTTATCAGCTAACAAGAATAGTTTAACATAAAACGCGAATTACATTAGTGGACTCATATTTTATCAGAATAATAATTCACTAAGCTTTTTACGACACGTATTAAACAAAGGAATAACGGTATATTATAAAATGGGCGAAATGCATCATCTACGTTAGCTTTTTCTCCAATTATGTTAATACGTATATTCAAAGGCTTCATACTTAAAGGTGCAATTTAACTCGTCTTTCTTCATCAATAATATTGAAAATAGACGCAAATTAATGTATTCTTCTCTTGTGATAGCGCCGCCACCAAGTAAACACATTAAGTCTATTCCTCTATTGAATTGGTATTTCATTCGCTGATTAATCCTATTGTCAATAAGTCAATATTTCTATTTGTCTAACTAATGTTTGTACTGAAGAGCTTTACAGTCGACATGCTTGATAATTTCAGTAATAGAATGTCTGCCGTACGTCCTGCTGAGACAGTCTCGAGGCTAAAAATACATAAGTTCCTTTTATACAATATTTCTGAAGCGAGGCAAGAAAGAAGTGGATTGCCAACAAATCAATATAGACTCAAAGAGGCTTCATCCGTCGCGGTTCTGTGGAGAAAAAATGTTTCGCGATGCCATGTCAACATAACATGTTCAGTTATGTATCACTACATAGTATAAAACAAAGTCGCTTTTTCTGTCCCTATGTCCCTTTGTACGCTTAAATTTTTAAAACTACGCAACCTATTTTTTTTTTTAATAGATAGAGTGATTAAAGAGAAAGGTTTATATGTATAACTAGGTTTCACCCGCGTCCCGTGGGAGCTACTGCCCGCACCGGGATAAAATATAGCCTATGTTACTCGTAGATAATATAGCTTTCTAATGGTGAAAGAATATTTAAAATCGGTCCAGTAGTTTTTGAGCTTATCCATTACAACCAAACAAACAAACAAACAAAGTTTTCCTCTTTATAATATTAGTATAGATAACATACATTAAATAGTTGGGAAATACAGTTATCCCGTGCGAAGCCGGAGCGGGTCGCTAGTTAAGTATAATTTGTTTGTAGTTTATTAATTTCATATTATGCAAATCAAACTAAGGAAGCCTTGGAAAGTTTATTCTTACTTACTATACCAAGGAGTTGTCACTATTTTAAATGAATAAATATGTAAATAAAGTTAATCTTGTTGTTTGTGGGCTGTCTGTCGACGCCTACGACAAAAACGCTAAGCCGATTTAGATAGTTATGGAGCTCGAACCTTAGGGAAAGGTTTAGAGTAGTTTTTATCCGGGTACACGCAGATCCTCCGGTTCTAATAACAAAAATAAAAGGTAACCTTAGAGAAGTATTTTAGGGATACATAAATTGATGCTTTTTGGTAAAAATATCTACTTATCCGATCACTACTTACTGCGTGAAAATGAAAAGAATTGCTAAATGAAGATTGCACAAAGAAGCAGTTTTCTAAATGAATAATTTCCCGGACGGACCATTCTTCGATACAATTTGCCGAATGAGCAATTCCACAAAAACTATGTCCCGAATGAATAATTGCTCCAAACGACTGTTTCCCGAATATTAGTTCTGAATACGGAACACACTGACGGAAAATGGACAATATCTCCAAAACCCGAGTTTCAAGTTCAAATTCACAAGCAATTTATTCACACTGTAAAAGCAACAACAAAGTGAGCGGACTAAAAAACTGCACTGTAGAAAAAAAGGATCCACACGAGCATACTCGAGGCAAACATTCAACAAATACCTGGTTGAACTTACAGCAAAAAGATATTCGGTCAACAGTTTTTCGAGAATGTTCCGTACACCTAAAATGTATACCGCGGCTTATATGAAGTGCGCTTAAATCTGCGCCAATACGCGTGCCAGCTTATTTTACTTACACGCATGAAGGAGCAAGGGAGATACTTACACGGGGAAATTTTATCAGCCACCGTAACATCTGAAGGCCAAATAGCTTTTCCAAATGAATGAATGGCGGCGAAATTAGACCATGAATAAAATATGTCCCTCGCTGTTTTAATAGGTATTTAGCACTAATATTCTGTATGTATAAGGTATTAAGCTAGGTTTATAGTATATAGACTTTTATGGAGGACGTGTAACACACATAAATCTTGACGTTCGAGGCTACTGTTTCTTTTCACCTTGTCGTTATTTACGACTGTTGATATTAATTTATTAAACACGGGCTTTATTCCGTGGGTACCTCGGTTTACCATAAAAAAAGGCGGGTACTTATTACATTTAATGGAATGAAAAAAATACAAGTCTGATTAAGAATCTATAATATTTCGTAGAGCAAATTCTTGCGTATTTACAGATGCTGCTACCGCAATCAATGAGTGTTTATCTTGATGTAATGGTTAATCTGAAGAATCAGATATTGGCCAGATTAACAAAAAACATTCCTTATAGAAAATTACATTATTTCCGAATGCTTTCGGCTGTGTTTCATGTGCACACAGCGTAGATAAGTTGCCGCGAGCAGATATCCAGTATTCAATAAGAGTATTCCGATTTACCACAAAAGGAATTAATTAAAGGCAATTGCAAGGAAAATGTAAAAAGACTTAAAGAAAATATCGGGCCAAGTGCGAGCCGAACGGGCGAATGAAGAGTACCGTTTTTTTGCATGAGAGTCCCGTAAAATGTTTATTTTATTCGAGTTTTCAACTAGGCAACAGAAATATTATATCGCCATTGCCTTGTGACAGACAGACAGCGAAGTTTCAGTAATAGAGTCCCGTTTAAATCTTCGGATACAGAACCCTTATTAGCTGTAAAAATGAGTATAAAGTTACCCTGTTTCAAACCTGGTTTAGTTCTATTGTAATAATTTGTGCGTTAAAAACATTGAAAAGGAAAAATATTTCTGCTAGAATACAATTACTAGAAAAAATTAAGACCCAAAGACTTCGGGGTCAGGTCAGGAAGATGCAAATGAAGCACTAAAAATGTGCGGCACTTTGGAAAATAATTTTATAATATTATTGTAATGTTATAGCTTTCTTTGAAAGGTTAAGCTTTAAGTATTGTTTTGGCTGTGGTATTAACTTTTCTTGGCAAGGATATGTGCTGCACGAATGGTATGACCTCATATATGCAATAAGTGTTTTTTTAGTGTGGTCTGTGACCTTATTCTATTTCCTTGTTAACCTTTATTTCTAGGGCATGTAAACTGAGAATGTTCTAAGTTTGAATTCATGTGTGAAGTTGAAAAGAAGACAAGTCTATCGTTAAAACCATTTCCAGATCTTAAACATTTGCAACGATATGCTTACGTTCTTACTCACATATACATATGAGTAGGAACACATTATGTTGCTGTCATACAGAGAGCTGTTTCTTAACTAGGTTCATGGCGATGCTACGCCGTTCTATAGACGAATTTCGTACTGAAGTTTTTCCGCAAAACCTCGACCCGTATTTAAAATCTAGGCCATATAAGTGGTAAACGTTATGTTGTATAAAACACGCACGATTGTATGGGCGCTCCTTTTCATCCAAATTGAAGGAAAAACGGCCCGCAATGCTTAGAAATGTCTATGACAGTACACTACGTGGAATAACTCCATTTATTTAAGGGTGTTTTTGGAAAAAAACATTGCAATCTTTGGAAGCCGATAGGATATGATTTTCTTTGAATTGAAAAGGATAACTACGGGCGAATTCGAATAGAAATCAGCTACCTAAAGCGAAGAAAGGTAATGGAAGAATCTTAGAAAAACTTCTCTCTGATATTTGAGGATTTATTTAAGGTAGACCTCGAAATCCGTACTTATGGCATCAGTTCATTAATATTTTGAAGAAAAATCAAAGCTTAGTCAAAAGTAGACTCATCAATTAGTTCCTAGTTTTCGATCTTATTAACCTTTATGCAGACAAAAGGTACAGACAACATTCAAAAAGGGAACTAGTTCAAAGCAAAAATATTTTTGAAAGGATCATCTTTTCATATTGCTGTAGGCACCATAGTGCATGAATAGACTGCAGTCATAGATTTTGATTTGGTTTATTTGCAAACTGCCTTGAATTTCAATTTCTGTGTATTCCCGAATATTAGGTAGCAGTGCGATGGGAATGCTTTTAAGAATAGAAAAAAAAACTGCGTGTACTTTTTCACGTTGGGCAAAGCCAAAAAGGGTTGCGATTTTTCTTTATTGTTCGACGCTGGTAAAAACCGGCAGAGTGTTTTTTGGCGTATACCTAGTTTCGATTGGAGTTTTGTAAACAAAATTGATTTTATAGTCACTAATACGTGGCACTGGTTCTCTAAAATATAAGATCGATTAGCACCCAGGAGAAGAAGAAGATTATGTAGTACTGTTTTGCTGGCTCATACAAGAAGTGCATCTCATTAGCATGATACATATTAAAAAGCGAATACTAGCGGACTGAATAATTTAATTAATAATCCATTCCGTTATTACCTTCAATCTGACACCCTGTTATAATACAAACACGTAACAAGTAACGTAAACAAGACCTAACGTAGGGGGAATTTTATAAAAGTCTTGCCTTAATATTATTAGAATGTAATGTCTTAGCCTTTGTTCAGTGCTCGGCGGAGGGGCGTAAACGCAACAAAGAGGGTCGTATTTTACTTAGCTGAGCTTCGTATGTAAAATTGATTTCATACATGCAGTCAGCCCTTTCATTTCATGCAAATTACATAGAAAAAATCTGAAGTCAGTGAAGAAATTAAATCGTGTCGAATATCAGAAACAACATTTTGCTAGAGGTAGACAGTAGGTGAAGGAATTTTCAGAAACAGACTTTAAAATGTGAAATCTTTAATCCGCCTTGAGCAGGCGTGGAAGATAACGCTTATTTATTAAATTTGCAGCCCTACAGTGGGACAATAAAAGGGGCTGATGATGATGAGGATGATACGAAGTTAAAGGAATACATTGTTAATATCAAAGTACTTAATCAATACTTTGGACACATCTGTTTAAGTTCAGAAACTCGCATAAAGATTAGGTAGTGGATCGTGCGGTAACATATCTACTAATAAGCCGATAGTTAACATAAATCTTCATAGTCTATTCTCAATGTCGGAAGATAAGAAAGATTAACCGTGGCCATTTAAACTCAGCCATTATTGATAGAGATCTATTCTTTTTATTATAATATTTGAACTTGCCACGCGTGAACTAACTAGGCTAATTAATACACACAAACAAAACGTTGTTTTTAAGAGCATAATACAAAATGGGTAACTCCTATAAGTAGCAAATTATGACTACCAACTGACAAGTAGTAAAGAAGAAGAAAGAGAAAGAGTGTGCTTAGTATGAATGTGGAAGGATGGAGAGGCAGAGGTAGACCGAGGAAAAGATGGATTGATTGTCTGAAAGAGGACATGAAGCAGAAGGGAGTGGATGTAAGTATGACGTCTGACAGAGAGGAATGGAAGAAAAAGACATGTTGCGCCGACCCCAAATGACTTGGGAACATGGCAGGAAGATGATGATGAACTGACAAGTAGTACAAGTGAATCCTAAATTGTAACAAGAAAATTACAATAAAGAATTCATATTCTAAATACGGACGCAGAACTCAAACTCAGTTCCAAAATTAGTTGCGTCAATAGAACCACACAAGTTGCAAAGACAATTATAATTTCTTCAGGAAATAAAACATCTTTGCTTTCATCGCGAGTGATGAATACTTGACCTAATTTGGAAAGTTGAAGGTGAAGTATGGTTGAGGAAGCCTGAAAATGTCTCATTTCAATTACGAACTAACAACTACCAAGACTTTGGGAACATAAGGTACCCCGTCAGACTTTGCCGGGGAAGAATATAATAGACGGAATAATATCGTCACATTACCTATGTACATTTTAAAAGACGTTGGAAATGAAGCTGAATATGGTGTTTTTCTTTTAAAGAACTTTGGATGAGCTATGAGTACAAGGAGATATAATGTGAAAGCAAACTGCAGAAATGTAGTTTTTTAATTAGCCAGAGGCAAATGAATACATTCTAACAAAGAAAAGGTGCCATACACTTAATTATAATTATGCCTTTTCAAAAGTACATGAGACGCATTCGCAAAGGGATACTTATAAGACACATAAAAAGTCTAGTCCAGTCCAGGTTGGTATTGTATTTAATTTCCATTAGGTGCGCCATTCATATCTGCTTATCCGTCGAGGTTACTTTTTAATACAGTCAAAGAAGTTTTCTGAAAGCGAATAAAAAGTGCTAATTCCAGCTAGGTCAAATTACCTGCTAGATTGCATTTAATTAACTAATTCCACCTGCAAAAGAAACCGTTTAAAGAATACTTGGGTACGGTCAAAACGTTTTTTGATAAAGATGGTTACACAACACGGTGTTCTAGTAACTAAAACCGATCCGACTTGTTTGAAAAGATGAACGGTTACAAGGTCACGAATTTACAATTCGCGGGCGACTAAATGACAACGTCTGGGGGAGGAAAAGATGGCGAGGCGAAAGGGGGTTGACAAAAGCCGCGCTTTAACCTGTTCACTTTCACTTCACAAAAAACATGAAACACTGCCATGGAAACCTGTACCCTTGCATGTTTTGTTTTAAGATTTTAAAATAGAACAAAGAGTAAAAGGTGTTATTTTAAAATGACCTATTTTTGGTACATTTTCTTTTGTTGATACTGTACAAGTTGAGTAAAAGCTACTTAACTGTTGAACTAACACCCTGCTCGTTATAACTTAGAATTGTTTATTGTTCTAAGTTTCATTCCTATAGTTATGATTTTTAAGTTTACAAGTCTTTACGGTTCCTCGGTTAATGCAGGCAACCGACGTCACGGCAGTTATTGCTTCTTTGCATAAATTTTATAGCCAACTTAAAGCTTAGAAAATGGTATACATAAGCTTGAACAAGCTTCCGTATCTAGATCGAGAGCAAAATGTTTTTGGAACGGCGTTCCTAAACGCTTAAAGTTGACACATAATGTTACATATTGATGGTGAAAATATTAACTCAGCCAGTTGAAATTATTATTATAATTTCTTTGGTAAGCCGAAATTGATGTAAAATGTGTGTTTCGATATAGCGGGAATTTCGTATTAAACGCTCGGTTAGCCAAGTCAATTGACATAATTGAAATCGAAAAGCAAATGATAATGTTTTACGAATTGGTATTTATTTTCTCTTTATCCGAATTTCTATAGAATATGATGCAGGTATGGAAATCAATCATATAAGAAATTGTAAGAGCATTTTGAAAAGTTGTCATATTATACAGTCCTATTTCGATGAAGCAAGATTGAAGATTATATGATAAAAACGCACCTACGATAATCAATAAATGTGTATTCAAATACTTATAGCAAATATTTGCCTGCTTGTAATAGAAACAAAAGAAATCTGACACTTGTAACTTAACATTGCTATTGATGGCGTCCCTTACCCAAATCACGTAGGTGTCAATAATACATACTACAGCATTGTGTTTAAGTAGTAACTTTGAATAATAATATGCATGCATCCATAGCATTCGAAGTTTGCAAGTTATCTGAATTCGCGTATTTCTATTGCCATCCAAGCTGGTTTACATTGCCCAGCAGCAACTGTATAATTTCTCATTAACATCGTTTTTTTATCAATGCGATAACCAGAACCTCCTTTGTGGTTTGTAATAAAGCTGGGCAAAACAATCGCATGTCGAATTAATATTCAATTACAAGACAAACGATAACAAGGTACAATGATCGAGTGTCCCGATGTACGCAAGCAATTCACATAATTATACTATTTGAATACGGATTTAAATCGAATTAGCATTGATTGCGAAGCTGAGTTTTCCTTGATAACATCACAATTACAACTCGCAGCGCTATCTGTGCGAATTTTCCAGAACTAAAGTACAACGTAGTTCGAGACGGCTCGCACAGATGGCGTGCCGTTGAGACTACAGCGCACGTGTGCGGCGGTAGAAAACTGAAACCTGAACAAGCTTCACTGACTAAGGGAGGATTTAAATCTCGCTTCCACCCCTAGAGGGTGCTGTAATCAATTTCAACATGTGCTGCGCTACAAAGAAGAAAATATCGGGAAACGTGCATAAATTAAAATTTAACCAAGCATTATTTTGTGAGCAGTTTTCAATTAAGCTATCCAATAAATATGCACCACAAAAGATGATGGCGGTTTGAATTTGTAAGCCGGGTGCAAGACTGCGTAACCAGTGCGGCCGCAATTATTTATCCCAACTTCCACCCGACCTTGCGTTTGTAACTAAATAATAGTATATTGTATCGATTAGTTGGCGTGTAGCCCGAGGCATTTCCACTTTTCACCAAATTTATTAAATAATGCCTGGTTGAACTACAAGGCGTTGAATGACGCGGCTGTGAACAATTATTGAAATTAGGTTTATTACGGTTGACGCGAACCATTGACGACGAGAATATGAGTAAAAACATTGATCAACAAACCCGTTAAGTATTAACACGTTAATAGCTTAAACCTGACTATGAATGGTTATACCTATATCGTATCGACACAATTTTCGTTTTAGAAGTTGGAGAACCGCTGACGATGATAGATGTATCATTAGTTCTTTTAAAGATCCATTTATATTTAATACTCATATTCTTTTCAATACCAAATTAAGCTTTCTAATTTAATATTCCACGTACGAGTAAAATGTAGCAAGATAAACATCAAGTTCTGTAGCGTGTCACGGCCTATGTTCAGCAGTGGACTGACAGGATTTAATGATGATAATCAAAACTATTACCATCACATTACAATCGCATTAATCACCTGATACTATTTTGAAATAAACAATGGATCTACGTGTAGCTGCAACGAAAGCTCGTGTCAGAATTTTTAAAGAGAAAAAAATGCAGATTCTTCGGAATTTATCCTGCTTTTCATTACCGAGCCCCTTTTACATCGTCGTCAGCCTTCGACAGACTAAAGGTAAATTATGCACGGCGTATGCATGACATGCCTCTGAAAATTGAAGTGAAGCCTTTGGAAATTCTTGCCAAGAATCAATTTTATAACCCAAGGCAGCTCACAAAGAGATTAAAATGATTACATTGATTATACCTTTTCATAAAGTGGGAATACTCTAAGAGGGAATATGGCAGCTCTTGGCGCTTCAAACGAATCGAGAACGGCATATTGAAACAAAAAGCAAATCCTTGTACACCTACTTACTGTTCCCGATACTTACGTAATACTTGCCGATGTAAAAAGATATGAGAAACAGCAAAGTTTATTTACAATACAGAATATTTTCATATTAATTAATGAAATATTTCAGTGCTTATGTAAAGTATGGCTGTATTATACAGCTGCTTAAAGCGCCGGAGGTCGTTTGAGCTGCGCACCCCAAAAACATGTAATTCCGAGTGCTAGTCGCGCCATACCCTATTCAAAAGCTAGCGAACTACTTAACATAGTTTTATAATTAATACTTTAAGACCGGTGTTAATGAATTTTAAAATGTAGGATTGAAGGTTTGCAGTCACAATAACGTCACTAATTAATTTTGTAATGAAGAGGAATTCCGGTTCATTTTCGGGTATGATATGCAGAAACTTTATATGCTTATAGGTGACCGATTGGGCCTAAAACATACGATACATGACGTACCCCGCATCCCTAAAGAACTTCTTTCCGCACCAGGATAAAAAGTAGGTTATTTCCTTTCTTAGGCTCTAAAGACTATTTACACCTTTCAAAGACGTAGACAGACAGATAGAGTTAATTACAGATTTATTACATAAAGTAAGAAAGGATAACGATAAGTTTTCGCACGTATAAGTAGTTGTAGTACGTACTTAAAATATATTTTGCTTTGCAGTAACTGCTTTGCACTTCGGGGGTGGAAAGGGGTTGGGGTAAGGAGGTTTCTCACAATCGAAGCTACGATCTTTCGCTTTGCTAGCCAGGCGTCTAAACCGCAGGTTATTTCCACTCCAATATATCAGATGTTTCTAAATCGATATTTTATATTTGGCTTCCACCATTTTTATTTGACCTTAACTTTCAAAAGATAGGTCTATATGCAGACAGACGATAGACCACATACATTCTTATATTTCCTTTTTAGAACAGACCTTTATATCTGTTTTCCAGCGGTTTCACTTGCGTCCTGTGGGAACTATTGCCCGTACCCGTTTAAAATATAGCCTATGTTCTTCATCACATAATCAACATAAGCTAGTTTCTCAACAGTGAAAGATTTTTTCAAAACGTTTCAGTAGTTTGGAAAACTAGTGTAAAAACTGACAAACAATGATTCCTCCATACTTATTATGTTACTGTAGGTTACATAAAAACATGTAAGCGCCAGTAAGATCCAAATAAGAAATCCTGTTGGCAACAATGAGACATTCCCTTCATGTTTCTATTGCAGATTACTAAATAATGTGCCAAAACTACATAATATTTTACTGAAACAGTCGACGCTGAGTGTCTTCCAAAAATGAGCTATGCGTAACCTACTATTGTATACAAATGACCTAGTTATCTGGAATTTTATACTCGAGTCCTGCTTAAGTGCAATTCTCGTTTTTAACATCACTATACTGTAACTTAGGCACTTTGGCATAAAGATTCGTTGGTTCAAATCGTAAAACGTCTACCGTAGCTATTCCACCCATTCAATTTTGAATTAAACAATCTCAACTGAAAAAATTAGGACATCAAAAAATCTCAGAACTGAAATAACGGAAACAAGTTGATCAATTGCAGTTGGGGACTGTTCCATAAAAAACTTGCCAAATAGCTAGGAGGTCCCTTACTACGACTGTCGTAGGATTGTATGTCTGTTTATTTCTGATGGTTTAATAGATTTATCATCGTCATCGTTATTAAAAAGGCAACCCAACGTCATAATGAGGAATATACTTACCGAGACCCACAATGAATGCTTTAACTCATGGGACTATAAATACTGAAACATGAAGAGACTGCATCGAGTAACCGTCGCGCCATCTTGGCATTGAAGATTTATATCTTACCTAAGAACTTCTCTGAATACTATGAAACAAACTTATTCTCCGTATCTGCTCGACTTCTTAACTAATTGAACACTTTCCAGAATTACTTGGATTAAGTGTAAATCTTGCTTTAGGAGAAACCGGGTCCACTAGTTAGAATAATATTTATAAACAAATACGGAGGTAAAAACATACGTTACACTTTTGAGAAAAAAAAATAAAATACTACACCCCTGTAGTTAAACGACAATCCTTGAAAATTGTACTTACAGGAAAACATGTCATGTATTGTATTTTTACACAGGTGCAAGCACAACCAATGATAATTTCCTATATTTTCATAGACAATGTTTCACTAATTATTCCAGTGCATTCATAAAACTAATTTTCCTGCGTCCTTGTCCAGATGACAGGGAAGCTTTAACTAGAGCGTGTAAAATGACAGTGAATTTGTAAAATTGTATGATTTATGTGCCGCGCTGAAGGTTTAATTATAAACTTAATTGTACTGTGGACTGCAATTAGTATTAATTTGTAGATACCGACCTGCATTGTACGGACCTGTAAATAAATTGATGGTGACTTCCCGCGTCAAACAATAGGCGCTTGCATACATTATACAACGCATATTACAAAAGCAGGCTACCGGGATCTAGTCATTCATTAGGCACATTAATTCGTACCGGATCATTCATCATGTCTTCCAATCTCGATTAGTAATGAAACTAGAATGACTAGAATTATTGCTGCTAGCAAACGAGTACAAATCATCTGGGGATAATAGACGGCTACATTCACATTTGCGACAAGACTTGCTAAAAATAAACCCTGTATGCCGGAAAAGATGGAGCAGTTCATTACTTTGTGCAAATAAACCAAATTCTCATATTCGATTGCACGTCCCACCATTAATTTAAACCAATGACAGGTATTTTCATTGATTACCAAGCGCTAAAATTGGGTGTCGCTAAATTTTGATAGGTGGTACGGAGAGATAATTTGTTAGAACAGTGAATGAAAGTTAAACAGGAACATTTGTGTTAGCAACCAATTTTATTAGCATTAGTAGATGCAGTGAATATATTTAGCACTGTAAGACAAAATTAGATTACGTTACAGCACTAGGTGGTTCAAAAGAGGTACCTAACATTATTAGGGCACGATATCCAAGAACATAGTCTATGTAAGATCAAAAGGTTAAACCAGTTAATATAGCTGGTTTTACACGGGAAAATATTGGAGGCAAGGAACATAAAGTATTTAAGTAAGCTTCATAATTTCATAAGACATCATCTATTGAGCTTAGTCCTCCCTATAGGGTGCCCATAATATGACTCTCCCTCCTTGCCCAAAACAAAAACGTGAAGGTCCTTCTTAAAGATATCTATAAATATCAACCATGTTTACTATCTGTGACTACGATCTGTGAAAGAAATAACCATCCAATAAACGACTATAGATGTATTTTATTAAAAGCACATCAAGATTAATGATGCCAATTAGTTGTGTCAACGTTTTACGCTAGGAAAACAGTATAAATAAGCGTTCCAACTCCGTTCGCGTGAATTCATGTTTTCCCGTTCCAGTGCGATTTACGAGAATTTCTTTTCCAATTGCAACTTGAAGGTAGCCAAAAAAATCTCCACGGATTTCAATTTTTTGGGTCACGTACATTTTATGAAGTTAAAAAGACAAACAAATTAATTTTCATAGATCTCTCTTAAGAGATTAATACAATATTCACGAGCAAACTCCCAAGGGCAAGAAATAAAACGGTTTCGTATTAAAATAATTATTTCTAATGTTTTCATTCACGAAAGAATTTTGCAATATTTTTCCCGGAAGTGCTAGCGAAATTCGGTCGAAACTATTTATAATAGGTATGTTTTTTGTTACCAAAAATAAACTCAGTAGAACTAAGAAGAATTTAAAAATAAGAGAAGCACAAGGGATTCCGTGCCATCATAAATTAGACGCATTTGAAAGGTGACTGTTATAGAACAAAAGACGTTTAGCAATAACAGAAAAGCAATGAGAACGGCATGCAGCTGTCGCTGTGAACAGATCAATAAAATATTTCGAAACGACAGAGGTAATAGTGGTATTTTTTTCAGACGTTTTTACGATCAGTTAGCTATATATATGCAAAAACTAATAAAGGGGTACAAACGTTTTTGTATTGAAACTGGCACAGCTACCCACTAGTCGTTTAGTTTCCAATGTTTTAAAGTTACAGCGAGCGTCGAAACCTTGTGTGCGGATACAGTTTTGACAAACAAAAGTGACGAGTGGTTTTTCCATGTCGAAAAAGGTTCAATCCCTTTTAATAAAAAAGCCTACACTGATTGTCAAAGTTAAACAAGAATAATTCAAACCAACTCGTTTTAATATTGAAACTGCATAGCAATCCGAGATTTAATAAGAAGCTGGCTGGGGAATTATTCTTCGGAGCAACTCTTAATCCAAGACAGATTAATTATTATAGTGAGTCCTATTATTTAAGGCGAATCGAAATAAATTAAATGCGCCTAGAAGGGACATCAATCTCTCATGAAAAGGTTCATGTCGTCAATTCAATCGATCAGACATCGAGTGGAGATGCGTACTGTCGAGTGGGTCTGCCAACAAAACATCACAGAGAATGCCAATTGGTATTGCTGCTTGCCACTTCCGAGACTGTCATTGTTAGTAAAAATATGGCCACAACATTAGGTCACAAGATGAATCCATTGTCATGGAGTGATGTACAAATTTAGATGAAATGCTCATGGTACATAAAAGACAATGCCAGAAACGGAGTCGAATATATCAAAGCACATCTATGTTATGTATGTGCTACGTTACATAGTTCCGGACTAAAATGCTTCCAATGTGTTGTCCCTTTTCAATCGTTGCAACTATACATAAGTTACATTTATATTTTTTGTTGCTATTTTTAGGACAAAAGTCGAGGGGGTCGGGAAGTCGGGGAAGATAACAGCTACTTAGCCCATATCACATAGTAAAAAAATAGGCAAAAATAACTATAACTAAGTGGTCTAACGGAAATATTAATCCCAATAAGTCAAAGGGTCAATAAAACCTAAATCGCCAAGACAATAGAAAGCAGGAACCCGTTCGGCCGGTAAAGTAACATTTAATTAGCATGCGACACTCGAAGCAAAAGAGTTATCTGGCACAAGTACGTGCCGCACTGCTGGCAACGATCACTCAGCTAATTAATTAAATCTCAATTTTTGTATGAAAGAGAGCTCTTCAAGACAGGGGACTATATCTTTAAAAAGAAAAACCTTAACATTTTGCTGTGGGAATAACCTCTACTGCAAAGCTGCCTTTTCGCATTTTATATAATTAGGAGAGTGAGCGCAACCTTCATTACTAAATTCGTGAATAATAATACTTTCTGGGATGGAAATTCTTAGAGCGTCACCAATGGACAACGGCAAAATCATTAGCACCTCGGTATGAGGGCGGACTCTCTCTAATATTGTTAAAAGTGATAGTAGCAACATTTTTGAAACGAAACACTCACTTCCGGGTTATTTCTCTGACACTGAAACGAAAGTATCATCAGCTCTGTCACAACAGCATTTTCGTATGGCCATGTACAAGACAATATGTCCACTCCATAGATTGTAAGTGCGCAAAAAAATGTGACGATAGCTCATCACCGGCAGCACAGCAGTAAAAAGTGTTTTCCATTGTACATAAATGAATACGGACAAAGGGCAATTTGTGAGCCATTCCGCGAATAGTTGCAGGTGCTCTTTTTATTCGATCCCCTGCCTTCCTACGCGGTTCACTAGAATGAATGTCTACGTGGCCCGCGATTATTCGCTAGAAGCATAGACACTTCGCGTAAATAGCTGCTCTTGCCAAATCTATGTTAGTGAACTTTACATTTGGCACTCGAGAGTGTGTCTGCGCTGTTTGTTACGTTAAAAATATGCGGCGTCATGAACGAGTCACAGTGGTTCTAAGCGTCTGAGTGGGCTGGCCCCAGTCCAGGCTAGACACACAGCAGCATATCGGTAACTATGATTATCCTGAGTAGCGTGAATCGCGTGTGGCGTGAACGCCAGTTAACTGAAATGGTTAACCTTGAAACGTCAGTGGAAGAGCGGGCTGGTGCGGATGTGTTGCGGCAGCCCGTGCAGGCGACTGACCAGCACTGCATGCACGCACTACAGCACCGAGTGACGCATCCGCGACGTAATACTCCAACCAAAACAATGCCATGTTGAGGACAACATTGACGGCCATCCCCTGTTTGTGTAGGCGTTATTACAACATCAATATGTGCTAGCTAAAATTAGGTAAAGTTATACTAATACACTTTGATGAACAAAAATAAATAACCCGCAAACTACAGCGTGATGGCAATACCTATGAATAATGTAGCCCATCAAATAAGGTGACTACATCATTGGAGCTACGACTAGCATTTAAATAGGAACATTAAAATGTAAAACAACGAAGTAGTAGGTACCTACCAACTAGAAAATAATATAAAAATGTCTCGCCCGGGGACGACGATACACCGTTGGTAGGTACATGAATCCTGAGGCTAAACATTTTAATCTTCCTTTTATCAAAATGTTTACTCTTGAGAAAATAAATTAGTCTTATTTACAATTTTCTCTGTCCTCTACCGGTTTGTGGTTTTTATCTTAGAACAACGACCAACGACCGGATACTACCCGCTACTCTCTAATTAGGTTTCCACTGAGATACTGGGTTAGCCAACCTACATTCTGCAATCCATTAAATCTCTCTAGAAAAAAAAAACATGGAAAACTGGGTGAATCACAAATGGTGGGAACTGTGATAATAATTCAACGGGCGAACAGATGATCGTGGCGAGTCGGACTGATGTCATACTCGGATGCGTGTTAGAGAGGTACGTAACACTTTTCATGACATCACACTGGCGATTTATTTTTAGTGTTCGCTCAAGCCTTAAAATAATTATTTCGACTCGTCACTTCTTAAGACTGTCTTCGTTTATTGCGCACGCACGTGTAACACCAACAGAATATTTCTTGTTCTTATGTCATAATAACTAAAGAATTAATTGCAGATGGGCAGTTGTTAGTTCAAGATTTACTGTCTATTAAAATTCGCATATCTCGTCATAATCGCTCGTATCTGGCAGGAGAACTTAGTTTACAGAGTATTCGGATCAAATATCGTTTAATTTGTTTGCTGTACAGATAATAGTCGCAGCGTGTTGATGCTAAATCATACTGAGATTATATTGCATTCAAAATCGCAGATATTTGAACCGGCAATTTTATCGATCATGTAGAGGTATTACGGTAACCGCTGCTCTCGCGTATGTAACATCTCTCTTTACAATTTCCGTGATATAAGAAGACGTATCCAAATAAAACTGCGTACGTCTACTAAAAACGAAATGTAATTAATTTCCTTGTTTCAGTCTGTGCCAATCAGAGAACGTAGGACCTATTTTAAGGATAAACACAGAGCAAGGCCCACCGGAGCACGTGACGCTGCAAACGAGCTGCAGGATGGCTCACCTGACATCGACATTTCGATAGTCGTCCACGTTTAACGACTAACTCGTGGAATAGCTGTTTCTGAATAAAGGAACACAGAATAGAACTCAGTTTATTGTTTAACCTACTTCATGCAGACACACGATACAAATTGAATGCAGCTTGAGAGTAAAATAATTGAAAATCCAAGTAGAGTAGAAATTGAAGAAATATGTTTGCCGAGAGTAATTCAATACCTTCAAGGTGATATCGGTTGAATGATGAGTTTTTTTGAAGCGAAATAACGATCTAGCATCGCAGTCAAGTGCATCTGCTAACAACGATAGTTTGCATAACTGGCACTAGCAGACGCTAACGAGCAATATATACGGTACAGTACACCTCTGAAATCAGTCGCTGTTTTTCAAAGCTATAAATCTGAATAGTCAAAAGAATATCGAATCTCACGTCCCAGTGAGTTTGTATGAAAGCCTGGCTAGTCTCAATGTGAGTTTAACAAAGTTTTATGTAGACCCTCAAAGGGTGTATCTCGGGTGTTAGTATTGATGAATGAAATCCTCAGGCAAAGTTGTCAAAAGAATCTTAAATGGTGCAATGTTTTCTATTCATAGCTTCGATTCCAAAATATATGTCTAATAAACAGACTCAAAACACATAATAATTAACTGAAAACTGAAGGCGACGTATAGATGAGTAACAACTTTCCGTTAAACAAGTACAATCACCACATTGATGGTTATAAGTGTAGGATCGCTTAACAAGGCGGCACGAGAATATACTCAAGCAATCAGCGCGTCTGGAGGACCGATTATCGACCACAACAAAGTACAAAGTCCTAGTACAGTTACCGACAAGATTTTTCAAACAAGACTGCTAGTCCCACTCGCATTTGTTGTTGAGATATATGCGATAATTACAGATCTGTAATATGTTAAACTATTGTAATAAAAATGAGTAAAATGGACATGATGTCCTCCTAGCCGATTATCGGCTACGGCGGCTGTTCTCATGTAAGGAGATTAGCTAACTGCGCAGGACACATTATAGTGCACAAGCATTTGCGCAAACACAGGTGCACTCACTATTCCTTCACTCTCATAGCCCGATGGGACGGCAATCCGACACGACCAGAGAGAGAACAGGCGCAGGACCGACATTTACGTGCTCTCCGATGCACGGGTGTATCAATCACCAAATTCCAGGCTCCGAACTGCTTTGTGAAAGTCTTCTAAAACCCACAAAGCGATGACGGACATTAAATGGACATATGATGTAGAAAATACGATCACAACCGCTGACTAACAAACGTTGCAGAATGATCGATCTGCATTCGGCAGATCAAAACTTCTACAACTAGAGGTAGCCATCATTAAAACTAGCCCGTGTTCCGAACACCTCGTTAGTAGTTTGCAGATTGCCGATCCGATTTTGAGGGTCGGGAATAGAATCTATAATACCCATTCTATTTCAGCAATGTCGATCTGGAGATCAGGGTCTTAAACCATCATTTCCACAGCAGGAAGATTTTTAATCTTCCTGACTTAAACAATTGCGTCTCTCCAGAGAGAATGGAAAAGAATACCTGGACAATGACAGCAAAAACATGCCATGTCCCAGGCATAATTTGCAAAAATGTTAGAAAAGGATTTATTGCTTTTGTAGCTGACCATACACAGACGTTCATATCGTTATCGTCTCCATGATGACAAGAACCGATGGGGAGGTCCGCTTGGCGAGGTCACACGACAATCAAAACTAATTGAGGCAAAGGGGTTCGTACTCGATACTATCTTCGATTTTTATTTACAAGCCCTTTTGTGGTATGCTTTGAGATCAATTGGCGGTTGTGCGTTTAATAGTTTGCAAGTATACTTCTTGGTGATAGATTTGGCGTGCATTCTAATGTAGCTGGCTGATTATTGTAGGTGATTGATTTTTTAAAATCATAGACATTTTTAAGTGTAATTTTCATAGTTATATCCTGCATAAAAATCAGGCAACTCCCTGCCGTAGGCAGCCCCAGATTTATGATAACAGCGAAATCACAACCATCTTATTTCTGACTGACGTCTAGCAATCCACAACAGCCATTAAAACTTAGTTAACACATAGCGAAACGGATTTCGTAATACATAACAAAGCTGTTATAAATGCAGAGTCCAATCCAAATGGGGTTACATTTATCACGGAAATTACAAGGAAGGTTAAATGCCGCATAGACACGCCAACTCCAGCTTGAGAAAATACTTAATTAATACTGTGAAAAAACGTGACGCACTAATGTGTTGTTGCAAAGATTTTTCCATTTATTATTATTGATGTTACTTTATCTCGTAAATGTTTGTAGCTCGGAAAATGATGCATTTTCCTCGGTTTTCTTATAAAGGTGGTTTCAATTTGAATATTTCAGCAGCTTTCAGCACTATATTCCTAACAATGTTTACCGACATCCCACATACGTTATGTGCACTAGATTTTTCATACATCTATCACCTGTACGGGAAACGCCTTTCCTACTATTTTTCTTCGTAGTAAAATTATGTATATAGGACATTTAGACTGACAAATGTATACCACAAAATTATGATAGTTCCGCGTTCTATTTTTTGGTATTCATTATACGGGTAAATGGAATTACTTAATTAGTGATCATTTATAATTTAGATGACTCACGTGCTATAGAAACGGCAATTTCCACTTGGTGCGGTTTAATTTGTTCCGACCAGCTTCCTAGTGCTTTTTGGCAAAATGCAATTTTAAATTCAACAGCTAGCTGTCGGAACACATCACTATCAAGTCCCACTTGTCTGCAAATTAAGGCCGGCTTTATTCAAGCGGTGCACAGAATACGCAATTTTAAACTGCAGCACAAAATGAAACATGGTCTAAACAAGTACGGACGGACGAGATAATATTATTTCTTCTCGCTATAATCAAACTGCTTTCTTTACATTTTCCGTTAAGTAAACATAAAAACTTCATCGATCCTTTAATAGAATAACATTTGCGCGCAAGAGTGACATTTACTGAGGGATCGGTGAGAAAAACTGTCCTTTAACATAACCATATTGTATCGTACATAAATATGGTAGGCTGAAACTAGGTCACTTTTATATTAGTTACGATTCGTGGTGAATATGATACACGCACCGAGTGTGATATACAGGGTTAACCACAAAATAAACATTGTATAAATAACTCATTAATTATTACCGAACCAGAGCTACTTTAAAAAGCCGCTCAAGTGCTGGTTTTACTTATGAAATCGTATTAGTCGTATTCTGAGACGTCTTAAGCGAACACAAACAAAAATAACAATTCACTTGTATACGTTCAACTTGGGATGATTCTAGAATGTCTCAATATTGAAATAATGTATTTTCTTAAAAAGCACGATAATATTGTTGTTATGATATTGTATTTTGCATTTATATTGCAACATTTGAGCTGCAAAATGCATGCGTATTAAAAGATTTCTCTGTGGCCTTTTATGTCGATAAAATTGATATTTTATTCAACCTCAGCTAATTGTTATTTCAACCTCAAATAAGTGGAGTCTGGCACATGACACTAATAATAAATCCAATCGCGGAACCAAATTCTGTGGACAGTAAAGTAATTATTTACTATACAAAGTACCCAACAAACAGGTCTGCGGTTTTCACTCGTTAAAAAGAGAAAATTGTATCGACATTTTTCATCCACTCTATCGGGTTACAAGAGATTGCTTTGCGGGGCGTTGGTCCATATTGTTCTTCATTCGCTGAGGGAAACCACTTAACAAGTCTCATACGATACTAGAGTAAATCGAAATGTATATGTATTTCCATATAATTGGTTCAAGATATCGAAAAAGATGTACGTGACTCAAGCGCTAGGCTAAAACAGAAATCAATTTCACAATGTTATTTGAACTTGATACCCGTTTTTTTTTTTTTCAATTAGGTTTTATATTCGGAAAAATGTACTGAACCATGCTACAAAAGGAGTCGGTATTTTAATAATGCAAGCAATAATACAGTTTTTGAATCGAACTAAAAAGGATACGGTGTCTCTACTAGAAACAAATAATCATTTCAGTATTTGCGTCTCCTGCCCGGCGACCTATATTATCGAAAGCTTGGCATAGTTGGGAAGAATTCTAGGTAAAGGTATCTTGGCCAGCATTGCATGCTTTAACAATGAGCCGAAGCGACTACCTTTACTTTCGCAAAAGATACGAAAGGCTCGGAAAACACGCAACACGAACTGCAAAATTACCTAAAGCCAAACTTAAGGTAATAGGAAAAAGAAATTCCCCCGAGGCATACATTCTACGTCTTATTTTATGGCCCAGTAAAAAAAAAGAATAAAATTCGTAGGTGTTAGTACCTATATCATTGAATTAAACAATAAACGCTCATTGCAGTCATACGTGCTTCAGAAAATAATAAACTTTCATTGAAGTCATATTTATATACTTTGCTGGGAACATTCATTTCTTTATCGATTCTTGCTTTCAACTCATAAAACCTAGTTTGATCTCGTGATGTTTTCAAAATGTTAGTATTTATTTTTCATTAAGTATTATTTCTAGATTATATCATTCAACCCCTTTAAAACTTTACAATATGAATGCTAATAAAATTAAAACGTAAACGTTAAAACTCTGTCTAATCTGACATCGGCACGAATGCACCTCAGCCAATTGGATTGCACAGCGCTTTATCAAAAACTGTAGATTCCTATTTTACCGTCGTAGTTATTCCAGATAGAGTAAAATTTATGCTCCAACTGATAGTTCAGTTCCGACTTCATAAAAAGAGAATTGATTCAAATCTTCAGAATATCTAGCAGAGAGATGCACTCCGGCCGGCAAACTAGTTTCCTTCAATTATTGGAAAAAGACGAGTTCGTCTTAATTTTAGTCCTCCTCCTCCGAGCCTTTTTTCCCAACTATGTTGGGGTCGGCTTCCAGTCTAACCGGATTCAGCTGAGTACCAGTGCTTTACAAGAAGCGACTGCCTATCTGACCTCCTCAACCCAGTTACCCGGGCAACCCAATACCCCTTGGTTAGACTGGTGTCAGACTTATTGGCTTCTGACTACTTTTTAACGACTGCCAAGGATGTTCAATGACAGCCGGGACCTACAGTTTAACGTGCCATCCGAAACACAGTCATTGGTGTCTAAGATATACTTAGAAAGTACATACAAACTTAGAAAATTTGCATTGGTACTTGCCTGACCTGGAATCGAACCCGCGCCCTCATACTCGGGAGGTTGGTTCTTTGCCCACTCGGCCACCACGACTTTTAATTTTCGTCTTAATTTTAGTACTGATTTAAAATATTTTTCCGCAACGGTGTCGTTTTTGCTGTCATGATGGATTGTGAACCGTTTTATCTAAATAAAATATTGAATGCGACTGAGGCAAGCTTTATACCGTCGGCTTTTCAACATGCAAGTGAAATTGACTGAACATAGGTACACAGTCCGCCTGTGCGCGTATCAGCAAAAAGCTTTATACCCCTGATGCGAATAGGATTTGCGAAAGCCTGGTTGGTCACCCGTCTATATAAAAATATTATTATAAACCTTCGGGGTGTCATATACCCCGACTTTATATTCGCCATGAAAATTCATCAATGTTAAATCGCAATAAAATGATTACTTCGAACAATAACTGGTACATGGTATACAGTGTATATTTTAGAGTACTCAGTGTGTTTATGAGGCGTAAATATCATAAATAGTTTCTGACCGCGTAGTGTTTCGATGGAAAGTGAGGTAATAAAAACCACGTAGCAAGGAAAATGGTAATTTTTTCCGGAGTTTTGATGGAAGATTTTAGGCAAAAGGTGCTTATGGTCATTATTGTAAGTAGAGCACGCCATAACCTTAAGCCCTGTGTTTTTATAGTAGCATCTAGTGCTAGATAACTAGGTAAGGCAGAATAAATATACGTGGCAAGTGAGGACACGAGCGTGTGAGTTAGAGTAAGCTCTCGGCAAACAGTGACGAACACAATCTGTATGCTGTGGGTGACGGAACCCTCTTCGGACTAGGCTAGGCACCCGAACCTCGTTACCCCTCAGATGTTTGATGCGAGCGTTTAAATGTAAGCGCTTGCATGCACTCTAATGTTTGCATTCGATCCAATTTCCTACAAAAGGTTAACTTTACATATCTACAGATTAAATGCAAGTATTCCGAGCGAACGTTTTCTACGTACGTACAAGTTTTTCATAAATTGAAAACATCGTGGGCGTCTTCTCAGTGCAATCTTATTCTTCGTTTATTTATATAAATGATAGATGCAGTGTGTGGGCGTTCCTGCGATCATATTTCTATCTTTGTAAAATGTATTTATAAAAGTGCCATTTGAATACGCATTGCTGCTTCAATAAATAAGGTATCATTTCTGAGTATCAATTTAGAACCTGAGTATTTATATTTAGTATTATTGGAGTACAAATTGCAGTAATTACGAATGAATAGACGAGTTCGTAGTACATAGGAGCTTAGCGATCGCCAGCTGCGTCGGTTGGATGCCGTATCGGCGAATGTGAAAAGGCCCTGTAGCATAGCCGTTGCCCCGGGTTACGGAGCTCAAACTGATAAGTGGATCGTTGAACTAATACCGAGATTATGACGTAATTTTGTAATATGCACGAACGTTATGCGGAAATGCTCACAGCTATAATGATAATGGCAGAACTGTACTACATTAACAGACGTTATTCTACGTTATTGTACCAAATAAAGTGAAGTATCTAAAGGCAAACCAAAACATGACAGATGTCAAAAGTTGGTTTAGGTTAAATAAAATAAAACTAATCTGTTGTTGATTAATATTGTACCATTACAAACAGACATAAAACCGGGGTATATTGAAAAGTGGAGGAAAAGAATAACGGCAGCCATCGGAGCGGGACTATTACAATAGCTTCCCTCTCAGGGCCGGCCCAAAGGAAGGAACAGAAAGATTCCCTTGTCTTTGAAAACAACTCGCTGATTCCCGGCTGCAGATATATAACTACTCGTAATAAGTTCCTTTGAGACAGGTTAGTTTTGCCTGTTATACGTCTTTATTAACAAGTAGTAACAGAAATGTTCAACTAGCTTTCGCAATTGTATTGAAATTCAAAATTCATATTTGAGAATAGCTCGAACAATAAACAGTTTTGCTAGCTGTTGGTTACTTGTACGTAACAGTCAAATATTGCATGTTTGTTAAGACGTTCAATCTCCAGTTGTACGCTACAAAAAGTTGGTTGGAACTTGAATAGACTTGGTGAAGTCAATCCGACTGTCATCCCGTCATTGTTTCTTTGTAAAGTTTCAGCAACAGAGATTAAACTCACAACTCATACATTGTAATTCACAATTTTACTTCAATTCTTATTTTATTTGAATTCGGAAAGTTTTTACAGAAAAACCGCAACTTGAAACGACAATCTTACGCCGTTTCATGAAGGAAGCAGTAAATGAGCTCCTACACATTGATACATGGTCTTCATTTCCCAAACGTGTTAAAATTAATTAATTACATAAACATATTTATGCGAACAAAATCTCCCCCAGAGAAGCTTTTACGAGCCTTTTCCCTAGTCACCCTATACCGGCATAAGTGGGTCGTATGATCGTTGGTCGCAAGTAATGTAATCACCCCGCGTAACCGCGTTAGTTTTCCTCATAATTTTGTTACCATACATAAATGTATTCTTTACTACTTTAGATAATAAAAAAGGCGATTTAATTTTGAACAAGGAAAAGCTACAGTTACAATATATAAATTAAAGATTACCAATCGAAATGCTGAGATATTTTAATGAACGAAATTTCAATGTTTGCGGCGGATAATGACGACATGATATTCAGAAAATAGTGATTCGAAAAACCTTTGGCAATGGTTGCTGTTACCTACAATCCATAAAAAGAATGCAATTAATGAATTACCTCTTCTTTTGCAACATGAGTATTTCGGGATTCTAAGAATTGTACATATTCTCAGAAGGTTTGATGTTAGTTGTTCACATTCAAAACATCGATTTATCAATAAATGTTACGGTCATAGATGTTAGAATAGGTATCGCGAAAACCAGCTTTATTAATTTAACGTAAAAGTAATTTAATTTAAGGGGTATAAAACAACACTTTTTTGGTTGGACTGTGCCATTTCTGAGAAATAGCAACACATTTAAGTTAAATAATAATTAAATGTTGCACATGTTACTATTTGTCTTCCTTATTTGTCAACAACATGTAAAAAAAATACTTTATTGCTTTTGAATCTATACTAATATTATAAAGCTAAAGAGTTTGTTTGTTTGAACGCGCTAATCTCAGGAACTACTGGTCCGATTTGAAAATTTCTTTCAGTGTTAGATAGCCCATTTATCGAGGAAGGCTATAGGCTACTTTTTATCCCGGTACGGGAAGTAGTTCCCACGGGATGCGGGTGAAACCACTGGCAGAAGCTAGTACATAATAAAGATGTGTGTATTTTTTATTTAATGTCCTTTTGGTAACCTCTCCTCTCCAAATTGTTAAAATTCCTGTTTGAAACAAATGCGGCTATTTTCCTAAGGGTATTTCAAAGATAAAAAATGCAGAAGACATATAAAAAATTACATGATAATTAATCACAACCTGTCATTTATAAAGGGTGGCAAGGAAGACAAAGTGGAATATTTAGAAGTTATCCAGATTTTTTTTATCCTGAGTTGAGGGCTTAAAATGAAGAAAACAATATTTGAATGCAGGTTTAACCCAGTTTTCAAATCCAGGGCATTCCATTCATTTTTTTTATAATTAAATTTATTTGTATGGCAACCATAATAAAATGTTGGGCAAGCAAAGGCTGAATAGACTGGGTGAATCCTTTATTTCAATCAAATAAAAAGTTTGTGAAAAAACTAGGTGGAATGTAAAAAGCCTTTTTAATGAGGTTCTAGTTTATAGAAAGAAAAGGATTATTTTTGGTATGTTGAAGTTGGTTGTTGTATTTACTATTATAATAAATCATTGGGTTGAACTAATGGCTATCTTGAAAAGCCACTTGGGAGATACCTATGGCCAGTACTGGATTTCAACAGACTATATTAACAAGTGGTACTTATACAATAGTTTTTTAGGTATATGAAAATTATTTCCATATGATGGAAGCTAAATAATTATTTGCAGATAAATGGTGTCCCTCATTTTTGACGGGTCAACAGTCACTTTCTACATATATCTTTAAGAAATAGAATGGACAATGCTGAGGATTTTTATCTCAATTTGGATGCAAATAATGCTGCACATGATACCATACAGGAAATAAACCAATTGCATTAAATTAGCTCACAGCTCTCAAAGATGTTCTTTGTAAGAGTGGGCACTAGGATCAAGACTTAAATTGACAATGAACCCAATGTTCTTCAATTTCAAGTCATAATCTTATATTTAATGAAAATGGCAATATCAACATCAATTTTAAGGTGGACTAGTGAATTAATCACCAGTTTAAGATATAACTTACAATCAGAAAAATTGATCCTCAAATAGGGTATCATAATAAAATGTTCTTTCTAGGAATTTTGTTGCACCACTTCTTCCCAACATAGACATAGGAAGTGGTAAAGAGTGGGCATTTTGGGGGTTGTATCATGTAATTTTGATGTTCAAAAAGTTCTGTTTTTATCCTATAGGTACACCTAAAACAGCATAAAATTGTGTGGTAAGTTACTTAAGTGTTGTAACTAAAAAGACTTGATGTAAAATAGAGCATAGAGTAAGCAGGTACTCATTTTGTTCATAAAAAATAAATGTATGCTGAAATATAATTGAGTTCATATTAGATTTAATGGTTGAAGTATTTAAATATTATACAAGATATTTCTCTAGAATCTCAAGTCATCTCACAGACTGATACATAATGTTTCCTGATTACAGTTGTTATGGAAGATAATTGTTCCACCTTTTGTTCAATTTATAACTGATGTCGCATTTACATAACAATTGTATGACCGCCTCAATTAGAGACTCCATTGAAAACGTTGTTGCAAAGACATCTGTTATAAGTTAATTTAAATAGGTTCTTATTTTATCTTTGTTATGTCTAATTAAAGTTTTATTGTATGAACACTGGTTTTTATTGTATTGTTATAGGTAGAAGATTATATCTGCTTAAAAATTATAATAATTATCTTGCAGTCCTCACTTTTAAAGCTTATAATATTATAAATGACCCCAAATAGAGTGAAGGAAAATCTTCATCTCAACAAACAGTTTTGGCATAACAAAAGGGTTTATCAATAAAATCTGGATTTAAAGAAAACAATGAAAAACACTCACCTGTAAAGAAGTCAGCATTCTGCCCACAGCCATCACACCTCCTCGATGCACCGTCTTCATCATCATCATAACTTAAAGTCCATAACACACTTAAAAACTAAATAACAAACATTCCTAAATGCTAACTAAACCGTTTATAATCAAACATGTTTAAATCCTAATACAATTTGATAACAACATAGCAATATTACAATATAATGATAGAATATTAAAACGTTTGTTGTATATTCTGTCCCTAGCAGATTGTTATCAAAAACCTGACTTGACAAAACTGCACCAAGTATTATTTATAAGTACAAGCAATAGGCTGAAAGTCGCGAGACAAAAGACAAATTGTAATACGTAAACAAAAGATCGTTTTACTAAAAACAAACGACTGGACGGCCCAGCGATAAGACATGAAACTCCTAACTTATTTTCAAATTAGAATATTATCTTGGTAGTGTACCTACATTGCGTAAAATTCACATTTCACTCTTAATACTCGTCTAGCACACTATAGTCGATTGCAATAGTCTTATCCTAGATACATGTCTTTTTATTAAAATTCAGAATTGACAAGTTTATCAAATATCTCCCACTGCATTTTGTACAACTCTACGCCATATTTGCAAAGTAGGTGACAGGGTTGCCGTATTACAGAAAAAACTACTATATTCTTTTAAACAAACTATTTTCGCTGAGATGGGTTTTTCCGGGACTAATAAAGATACAAGTAAAAAATTTACAAACATCTATGATAAACACTTCCAAATTATTTCATGCTCACTTTGTCAAACAAGTTTTTAATTTAGATCGTCGGCGTCGGACTAATCACCTTAACGTGCAGATTATGAAATTCAAGCAAAGATCTTAATTGTTAGTGTGAAAATGAGACCACTTCATTGTTTCAGTCATTGGTTTTCTGAAAAAATAATAACAACCTTGGTTTAAATACAAAATAACCTTATTGGTCACTCAGTTCTTTGATCTAAATAATGAATACCGAATGAAATATTTTGTTTAGTTCAAAGTTATATGAAAGAACACTTTAAAGTCCTTTGCTTTACAAATTGTTAATAGCAAAACACCAGTTTAAAACTGTGCCTTTTTAAAATCATTCAACGCTTCTTTCAAAAATAGAAATTGTGACATTTCAATGCCGCATTCAGATCGAGATTGGTATTATCTGAAATATTTACAATTTAGGAGTTAATATGTACACTGGCAAGTCACTTAAAATAGCTGTCACCACTAAGTGCTGGTAGATTTTACTAAGGTGATAATCGACTAAGCTTAACTTTCTTGAAATCGATTTCTACTTATTCTAAAATTATTTTTAATGAAATACATTGAAATGGTTCTGATTTAAAACGAAACAAATTTTGTATTTTTTGACTCTGTGTTTATTTCACAAGTCTTTCAGCAAGATCATTACTCATAATTATTTTATTAATGTATTACAATGTAAAGTAGTTTTAGTATTAGTAAAATTCGTGAAGATTATCAAATCTTATATATAAATATTTAGGTCTTCAGTCAAAATCATCAATTTTTACCTATAAATAAATTAAAAATTACTTACAGAAAGAACCTTTAACAAAATTTGAATAATATATTTACCCTGAGATCTGCAATACATACGTAGGTCCTCAATAAGTATTTAAAATAAAATAAGAAAATTAACAGTGAAATATATTTTTAGTAACATTTGAAAGTATTCTGTATTAAAAAGTCTGAGTTCAAGATAAAAAGGTTCGATTTAAATACATCACGAAGATTGAATTACTGATTTGACTTTAGTCGATTAGTATTTATATTATATCGAAACTTTTTTTTATTGTCAAAGAAGTTTTGTGTAGATTGACGTGATAAAATGTTTAACACACTGTCATTATTTGTGTCGGGCTGTTGGGCTCTAATACTGTGAAGTTGTATGTTACGCTTGCACATTGTTAGTTTTTTTATTTATTTTTAGTTTTAAACAGTTTATTTAGCCTTTTACATAGTTTCGCCGACGACATCATGGGTGAGTCTCGTTAACAAAACGGCCAGTTTATGTTATTATTACAACTTTTGACTTCAAAATACTTATGTACTGGTTTGGTGTTTTTTTTCCAGAGTCTGCCTCTGTATTCGAAGATCGTAAAAATCTAAATGATTTCTTAGAAGAAGCAGAACTTCAGCAGTATTATGAATTGTTTAGGTAAATATAAACAAGTTTATGCGTCCGTTTTGTTTATAAAACCCTCGAGTACTTTGCGTGTTGTTAAAATATAATCAAGTGGCTTGCTTACCTTTCACTGAGTCCGTGTAGAGTTTTCGGCCGTAGTTTTCGGCTGTTTAAGGTTACCTGCCGTTGCGAGTGTTTAGCTCATAAGTTTTATGCTGAGCCACTAAAAAGTTTATATCTTGCATTGCTTTATGTATGCTTAGAAGCGAATTTAATGTAACCACCAATTTCTTGAATTAAACTGCTAATTCTTGGATACTGCTTTTTGTGGTGGAATAACTACTGTAGACCCAATGAGCAGTTTTATGACATAAAACCACAAAAGTTCTAACTAAAAGTAACATAATCTATGCTCTCAAACATGATTGCCAGCTAGCCAGTAACATTATGTAGAGAACCTATGAAATACAGCATTCAAATATTTTTTTTTCAGGGATATATTAAAAGTAACAAAAGTATCACAGCTTAAGTTTGTATTAACTGAAGATTTAGTTCAAATTGGCCTGTCAAGACCTGAACAGAGGCGCTACAAGAAGATCTACTCAAAATATTTTCCCAACCCCTACATATCAAAAATACGAAAAATGCTTAAACCTAACAAAAAAAGTGATCAGGTAAGGACTTATATAATACACAGGCATTGATATATTTCAACATAGTAGTAGTAGTTTCTGCCTATCATTAATTGTGCTGAATTCGCATAAAACATAGTTGATACCCTTCAGTTTGAAATATTGTGTAGAATTAAATTACTAAAATCATTATTCGTCTTTATTATTGTACTACTAAAGGATTCAGGCATCTTCCCATGCAGAGGAGGAATAAGTATTTTCAGACTTATAAATTCCAGGTTTCCTGAAGATGTTTTCTTTCATTTTTATTGAGTCATTAGTGCCCAATGATATTTTTAGCTAGTACATTACTCACACCCAAACTCAATAGAGTTTATCAGTTTATAATGCTCATTACACACATTTCAGAATATACACGGCCACTCATCAATACAGTTAGAAGCCCAACCATTCTTCGAGAACAACGTCAAAGTGCCTACAAAACATATAATTTCTATAGAAGATATTACTATAAACAAAGAGCTTGGTATGGGACAGTTTGGCGTGGTACAACAAGGGACATGGACCACGGGAAATCAAAGAGTAAGAACCAAATAATATTTTCACATGTTTAATGCATTACATACAGTTTTAACATCTGAACAAAAAGTGCATGGTTATTTGCATGTATTGCAATTGCTATCAGTTGCGACCATCATATGACATTCATGTATTCATGTAGGGTCCTGAGTGGATCGTTCCTGTCATTTTTATCAATGCAAATATTCTACAAGGTCATTTTGAGGTCAGGGCTTAGACAGCGGCGTATAAATGCAGTAGAGTGCTATAAGTACTATTACATTGTTGTAAAATTGAAATAATGCTGGAATTAAAATTCCAGAAATAAGAGAATGTAAGGAGCAAACGTCATGCGTGAATTTAAAATGCACCAAATAAAATTGGGATTAGGCAGATTGTATTAAAATGGTTTATTTTAATAATTCCAGCTGCAAGTAGCAATAAAGTGCCTAGGTCATGAGCGAATGACATCAAACTCTACTGAGTTCTTGAAGGAGGCTGCCGTAATGCACAGTATAGAACACCCGAATATCGTGCGTTTATATGGCGTCGTGTTACATATGGACTCCTTAATGCTGGTGAGTTTATATAGAAAAACACTTTTTTACTGTCTAGGAAGTATCCTATCGAAGTTCTCAAGATTTGTCAACACAAAACACCTAGGAATGTATGTGCAGTTGAGTACTATTTCAGTGTTATAAATGAATCTTATATTACCATAAATTTTAGGTTTAAAATTATTTATAATTGACAAAGATATACTCGGTTTCTTTCTATCTAACCAGTATTTCATGAGGCAATTTCTAGCCCTTAGGAATAAATCATATTTATTTCTGTTAAAAAGTTAAAACTCTTTCCTTAAACTAGGTGAGGTATTTCCTTGATGGGAAATACCGAAACCAACTCTTGTGTTGCAGTATCTTTGAATTAAAATCCATGTATCTTTCCACAACTTTTTCGACTTGCATAAGCTAATACTGTACACATGCAGAGAATGTTACTTTCACACTTGCAATAATACTTATAGATTACTAGCTTCTGCCAGTGGCTTCACCAGCATCCCGTGGGAACTTCTGGACGAACCCGGATAAAAAGTACCCTATAGTCTTCCTCAATAAATGGGCAAGATATCTAACACTGAAATAATTTTTCAAATCGGACCAGTAGATCCCTAGATCAGCGCATTCAAGCATATTTATATAATTTATTTGCGTTCCACGAGTTTGTCAAGGTGTTACAATAGGCTTACAGCTAAGTGCAAAAGTGGACCCTTACACAGCAACATTGGGCATTTTTAAACGCAAACAAAGAAAAAAGCTCTTTAACTTTATAATATTAGCATAGATAAGTAAGGAGTTCTTCAATGTGTTCCAGGTGACCGAGCTAGCGCCTCTCCGGTCGTTGTTAGAGTGCCTTCGTGAGGTGTCTCTGCGGCAAAACTTCCCGGTGCCCAACCTCTGCGAGTTTGCGGAACAAATCTGTGATGGCATGACTTATCTAGAAAGCAAAAGACTGATACATAGGTAAGTTAAACCTTCTTGATATTTTATTAGCTTGGCGGTTTCACCCGCGTCCCGAGGTAACTGCTTCCCGTAGCCGGATGGTGACAAAACTATCCTATTTCCGTCTCCTGCGTCCCAGCTCTTTCCTAAACTAGAATTACATAGAAAAAGATGTATAAAGCTATGATGTGTTTGTTCAAACACATAATTCGAGAATATGGTATGCAACTTGTGTTGCCTAAAAATTAATTTTTAAAATTTCTAATATTCATGCTCAGCTTATCAAATAGTCTATTAGCTACTTCAAGAGTTACCTATTACCTATCAAAACGAAAATTTTGTGTATTACTATTAGTGCCATATGAAAGACTAGCCGTTTTCCCGCGGTTGCACCCGCGTCCCGTGGGAGCTACTGCCCGCACCGGGATAAAATATAGCCTATGTTACTCGCAGATAATATAGCTTTCTAATGGTGAAAGAATATTTAAAATCGGTCCAGTAGTTTTTGAGTTTATCCATTACAACCAAACAAACAAAGTTTTCCTCTTTATAATATTAGTAGATTGGCGAGTGCATATTTCAGTTGTTTTGTATATCAGCAAAGATACATGCAATTATGTAGTTATGTATGTAGTTGGTGCATACAATAGATAGGCCATAGAATACTATTCCTTAGTATTCCTGTGAAAGATTAAGTGGTTTTCTAGATCCGTAGGTAGGCAGGTTTATCATTTCTGTAATGTTGCGTACAATAGAATATACCTTTTTGTAACACTAATGTTGTTTTCAAAACATAGTTGATCCAAACAATGTCTGAGATAAGTTTCAGAATGTGCATAAATATAACACAAAGGGATTGAAATGTAGAATGCATTAAGTGCATCTGTAGTTGATCTTGATAAGCCAATACATACTTCTTTGTAAACATGCTTTAAAAGTATTTAAGTACAAGATTTTCACAATGATACGAGAAATAGTTTACATAGTAATAGTATTAGTTGTTATAAATACTTAGCTACTTTGTAACTAGACATAGTTATACATTTATTCAACTTTGAACAAGAACTATGTGGTATTTTTTTGCGATGGGAAATCATCAGATGACCTCTCGTGGGTCCAGTGGGATGGAGTATCAGGCCCATGCTGAGTAAAACCCACCATGTTCCTTCTGGAGCTTATTATCTACAAGAGTAGCGCCCATCACAAGAATAATCCAGCAAACCCGGCAGCAAGACCTATATTTCAGCCACTCGCCTTTTGAATTTGATTTGACATCAATTCTGACAACATAAAGCATTATTTTTCTATAGTTAAAGGAAGGAATATTTATTTAAATTACTTTTATATTATTTTCTGATTGTATTTTGTTGTAATTTCCAGGGACCTAGCAGCAAGGAATATTTTAGTATTTAGCAAGGATAGAGTGAAAATATCTGATTTCGGGCTGTCCCGCGCCTTGGGCGTCGGAAAAGATTATTATCAAACGAATTACAATGTGAATCTGAAGCTACCTGTGGCATGGTAAGTTAAACTAAAATAACTAAAAATATATGGAACTAGCTTCCGCTTGCGGCTTTGCCCGCATGGTGTGTTGATATAAAGTGCCTGTGTTAATCCATAGTATCATCATCATACCTATCTACATACCTCAACCTAATCGGTCCAGCCGTTTTTGCGTGAAAGAATAACAAACATACATCCATACACTCTCACAAACTTTCATATCTATCTATCTATATAAATAAAAATGAATTGTTGTTCGTTAGTCTGATTAAAACTCGAGAACGGCTGGGCCGATTGAGTTGATTTTGGTTTTAAAATGTTTGTGGTAGTCCAGGGTAGGTCTAAACGATGAGCAAATAAGGAAAAGGCGGTACGAAGTTCGCCGGGTCAGCTAGTTTATAATATTAGTAAGACTAGTTGATCCCCCCATACGCAGCTCGAGGTGACCACTTCCCGCACCTGGATAAAAAGTCAATGTAGCCTATGTCCTTTCTAAGGCTCTTTACTGTATCTAGCTGTCTACCAAATTTCAATTCAATTCATTATAAGGTTCAGAATCTTTGGCCTGAAACGGCGACAGACGGATTAGAGTTACTTTCGCATTTATAATATCAGTAACGAAATATGAACATTATTTGAAAAATCGGTATCTTAAGCACCAGGCTATAGCATTTTGGCAATTGTCATAACTGTACAATTATTCTAAATAAAACAATGAAATTGTAAACAATAGCAAAATTACACAAAAACAATAGGAAGTGAATCTCAAAAATGCATATTAATATTCCAATTGTATTAACAATACCCCCAAAGACATCTTTCTAAAAATTCTTTTCCCAATTTAAATTATAATATCACCACTTATGCAGGGTACTATTATCATTCAATTTAGTTTAATGTGAGCAAATCAATGTCACAATACTGCCAGTTAGAATGTCATTTCAACAACATCTTTATCAACTCACTGTGTATTCAGCAGTCATTATAATGTGAAATCAAGTTGATGACTTTATAATAAGCTCCAAGTTCATATATATTACTGTACTAGCTTCTGCCAGCGGTTTCACCCGCATCCCGTGGGAACTACTTCCCGTACCGGGATAAAAAGTAGCCTATAGCCTTCCTCGATAAATGGGCTATCTAACACTGAAAGAAATTTTCAAATCGGACCAGTAGTTCCTGAGATTAGCGCGTTCAAACAAACAAACAAACAAACTCTTCAGCTTTATAATATGTATTAGTATAGATTTATAGTCCAGAGGGAATTAATATAACAATTGCAGTGATTTCCGTATGAAATAAAGGAAGTGTCATAAAATATGATTATAATTATGTACCAAGTAATTGTCCTTCTTCCTTATCTCCTTTATATTGTTAAGAAACTATAATTAATCGAGTATTTTTATTATGACGCTTTGTGCTGCAATCTGAAGAAGTTAGACCTGCATAACATCTTCATCTCCCGAGCCTTTTCCCAAGTATGTTGGGATCGGCTTTCAGTCTAACCGGTCTATTCAGCTGAGTACCAGCGCTTTTCAAGGAGCGATTGCCTATCTGACCTCCTCAACCCAGTTACCCGGGCAACCCAATGCCCCTTGGTTAGACTGGTGTCAGACTTACTAGCTGCTGACTACCCGTAACGACTGCCAAGGATGATCAACCTGCATAACATACTATAAATAATATGCATAATAGTCAAATTCACCCGCATCTCAAGGGAACTAAATTGGATGTTATTATAATATGTAAGCTTTATCACTGACGGGTTTCATCAAAATCCCACCTGCAGTTTAAGCGTTAAAGAAACATAAGCACATCTTGATAAACTTTCACATTTTCTATAATAGTAGCCGTTTTTCCGCGGTTTCGCTCCCGTCCTGTGGGAACCATTATAAAATATAGCCTATGTTACTCGGTAATAGTCTAGTTTCCCAACAATGATAGTTTTTCGAACCTGTTTAGTAATTTCGGAGCCTTTAGTACTCATAAATCTATACTAATATTATAAAGCTGAAGAGTTTGTTTGTTTGTTTGTTTGCTTGAACGCGCTAATCTCAGGAACTACTGGTCCGATTTGAAAATTTCTTTCAGTGTTAGATAGCCCATTTATCGAGGAAGGCTATAGGCTACTTTTTATCCCGGTACGGGAAGTAGATCCCACGGGATGTGGGTGAAACCGCTGGCAGAAGCTAGTATCATATGTTAGTACAGATTGCTAGGACTTTAAGATATTGCCGTCTTGTCCTGTGATTTTTGAAATTAACATTGTTAACCTAAACTTTTCAGGTGTGCGCCAGAATGTATACTATTTCTCCGGTTTACATCAGCAAGTGATGTTTGGGCGTTCGGCGTATGTCTTTGGGAAATGTTCACGTATGGCTTCCAACCCTGGGCGGCGTTCTCGGGACAGCAGATCTTAGAAGCCATTGATGCTCCTAACTTCCAGGTACGTTTGTTTGTTATTTTGGCTTGATAGAATGGTTTTAGATTTATAATCCCATAAATCGCTTAACTTCTGTGACATTCGTCGGCCGTGGTGCGTTTTTATTGCCCCCGTTTTTGAAACACACGTTCGTAACCCATGTTTATCTATAACGTAGCCTGAACAAGTGACACTATTCTGCAAAAAACTACATTTCTCTTTGTTCAATTTTGAACCGGCTTCTTCCATTATGTTCAGTACTTCATTTAGCCTGCTGAAATGCAATTCCCTTGTCGGTATAGATACACAAACATCATCTAACCATATGCTAACACCTTCCGTTGCCCTTTGAAAAATAGCGGAAGCGTTTGCTAGGCCATATACCTACAAGTCAAGAGTATTTGAAGTAACCTTTAGAAGTACTTATCTTGGTTAACTCTTGTGACGATACGCATTACTAAGATCAATTTTACTATAACACTCCTCTCGACCCAATATAGCAACCTCTTCTATCCTAAGCATCAGATAATTGTCTTGTACAACCCGTGCCGATAAAGAATGGGATTAGAAATCGCGACAGCTGTATTCAACTCTCGCTCATGTGCTATAGTGTATGAGCGAGAGGTAAATACAGCTGTCGCGATTTCTAATCCCATTCTTTATCGGCACGGGTAGTATATAGATTGATTTTATATTTATAACAAACTAGCCGTTTTTTTTGGGAGCTACTGCCCGCACCGGGATAAAATATAGCCTATGTTACTCACAGATAATATAGCTTTCTAATAGTGAAATAATATTTAAAATCGGTCCAGTAGTTTTTGATTTTATCCATTACAACCAAACAAACAAAGTTTTCCTCTTTATAATATTAGTATAGATTGTAGGTAAATATGCGTACATCATAAAAGAAACAATCCTTTAATTTATAACTTGCTTCTGCCAGCGTTTCAACCTCGTTACGAACCCGGATAAATAGTAGCTTATAACTTTCCTCGATAAATGGTCTCTCTAATACTGAAAGAATTTTTCAAATCGGACTAGTAGTTCCTGAGATTAGCGCTTTCAAGTAAACAAACAAACTGTTTAGCTTTATAATATTAGTAAAGATGTTACTCAGCGATAGTGTAGCTTGAGGTTTTCCAATAGTGAAAGAATTCTTCAGAACCTATGGTGCAAACAAACAAAATGATTTCTTTTTATTATTATTGCTTGTACAATTTAATATTATCTAACAATATATTCTAAAACCTTCAGAGACTGGAGCGTCCGGAATGTTGTCCTGAAGCATATTACACTACTATGCTGGAGTGTTGGGCTCATGACTTCAACAATAGACCCAAGTTTAAGGACTTGGCGCCGAAGTTACGCAGTATAAGACCTGAACAGGTATGGAATGTTTATATCATTTTTTGAAATTAGCGAAACCATGTATTTCCTCACTAATTAATGGATGTTAACCCTATAATATTATAAATGCGAAAGTAACTCTGTCAATCTGTCTGTTACGTTTTCACGTCTAAATCACTGAACTAATTTAAATAAAATTTGGTACAGAGATGAGAGTTGACTTTGAGAAAGAACATAGGATAGCTTTTATTCCGAACTTTAAAGAATTTTCTTGGAAACGCGATATAACCGAACTTTATGTGGGCGAAGCCGCAGGTGGAAGTTATTATACATGTCGGAGAGACATCAGGATGGAACTATCGTCCGACATCAGCTAGGGTAATCGAGCAAAGAGATAGACGTTACAATAATCACAAATTTAATTTCACAAGACACTTTGCACTTTACAATAAGTTTAGGTACTACAACTCTAGGCAATAACACTAGGTACATTAGACGTGACGTAGGGCAGTTTCGAGATGTGTGCCACACGGCGACCCAACGCAGACTGAGCTCCGCGGACGCCACGCTGACCACCACGACTCTGCCAAGCGCGCCAAAATGTTGTTTCACCGGAAACGCCACCAGATGGCGCGCTTGCGTGACGTTTAGTGTCCGTACTAGTGACCGTCTCCGACATACATAAACCTTCCTGTACAATTACTCTATCTATTTAAAAAACCGCATCAAAATCCGTAGTTTTGAAGATTTAAACGGACAAACGTACTTTTTCTGTCCCTATATAAGGAATATAGGGACAGAAAAAGCGACTTTGTTTTCTACCATTTAGTGATGGTCATTTTAATATCTTTGGCAGTTAAAGGTTTTTATTTGGTATGCCATCTCGCAGTTCAACCTAGGAGGCCGTGTACTGCTTAACTAGTCTTTTCCCTGTGGATGCCTAGAATTTAAAGCCAGAGGCGCTGATTTACGTCACCAAATGCATGTCGTTTTATAGGAAGTTCGGATAATAATCCCTCTCCACAACAACTCTGTCCAATGGCTTCGCGTTTATTTCATACAAAATTGTTAAAATTATTTAGCTTAATCTAACTAAATCTTTCAAGACTTTTACATTGCAAAGTTATTAAATTATCCAAAAATGTAATTAAACAATAAACGTTAAGATAATCAAAATAACAAGGTATTATTGGTATTAACAAAATCTATAAATCAATAAAATTAAATTAAAAATAACTGAAACAAACTCAATTAAAATATGAAAATAAAAAAAATAATACATAGTTCGATAAATTAAACAATTTGTTCGGGTACTAACAACGATGATTGATATCTATCTGTTACATTTTTTTTTCGGATACTAACAGTGGTAATTGATCTATCTCTGGTTTATAAAAATAAATTGCTGTTCATTAAGGCTCCGCACTTCGAAAACATCAGTTTTTTCGTCGGGTAGTATGAGGCCTGGATACATTCTATAGATCAGAAAATTTAACAGTGAGAAGTCGAGGATATTTGCCAGAGAATATGAAAAAATCTTTTAAAAAAATAGTCTCACACATAGAAAAAAAAAGGCTTGAAATTGCCTCTCGAAAAAATTTTTCGTCAGCTAATTCTCAAAATATTCAATGATAACCTACACATGTTTTATCACTAAACGATAGAAAATTTCCTAAGCTAAATAAAAATACCACATATTATAAGGCTTTATGAAGCACATAAGGAGAAATATTTAAAAAACGTATAAAATTCAATGTCAATTTTCATTTCATGAATTTTACCTTCTGCCAGACGGCGTTCCGCCGTAGAGACGAGTGGTCATGTCGCTTTGTCATCCGATGACAGTTAATCCTTCGTATTCCCAAAAATAATATAAAAAAATATATTTGTAATAACATCCTATAAGTTCTTTTTTTATGACTGAAAGTGCATTTGTTTTAGTGTATTACATATAATTAGCTCCATAGAAGATGATCATGAGTGTTGTGGATGCTTTACTCTTGCAACAAAATGTTTTCAAGCGTATGATGTGAGATCACAGTTTTAGACGCCTGCCACCGGTCTTAAAAAATAGGAACGTTAAGATAATGACCGTTAAACTCAGGCAAATATGTGATTCCATTCACAACATTTATTTATTTTCCAAATGTTTGTTTGTGTTAGATTGTTAGGTTGTTTATTGCAAAACGTAGTTGTCATGGTAGCCGAATTTAAACTGTCATTGCTTGACGCGCAAGGAGGTTTGTGTTTTTAGTAATTTATTTTGAAATCTGACTAATAAGGAAATTATAAATCATTTATTTACGATAGCGAAAAATAATAATTTACGTGAGAACGTCGAAAATAATTATTTTTTGAGTAATTAGTAAAAATATGAAGAAAAGATGTAAGTGGTGGAACTACACTAGTGGAAAGTTCTCATCAATACGAATAATATAAACTCAAACACGAGGTAGTTAATGTATAACGTTGCCGAGCAGCGGAGTTCCTTCGACCTTCTCTGCTTTTCCATCATCATGACAGCTCCAAACCTTCGCTTTTGTAGTGTTATCAGACATACACCTGAATGACAAGTTTTTACCCTATGCATGCCTACAACTTTCGAAAGTTGCCCTCGATTTCTCGGGGTTTCCATCATCAGATCCTTACCTGATGACTATGGGATCACATGGGAAGTCTACACAGCAAACAAAAAAAGAATTTCATGTATCATGTTCATCATGTCCAGGCGTCTTTATTTATTTAATTCTTTATTACATATAAATACATTCCCATCTTGAAGTCGGTTAAAAATGCATACCACACTGTAGTAATCACCAGCTATTTCCCGTGGCAACTAAATCCCGGCAATAATACGATTTATTTCTCGTAAAAATTCCTTGGACTACAGTGAACATTAAAAAAGAATTGGTAAAATCGAAGTGATATAAAGTGAGAGAAAAAAAAATTAAATGATAAAATGTTTAATAGATTTTTTTTTTCAAAATTAAAAATGATTTAATTTTGAGTGTTCGATTATTTAAAATATTTTTTTTTTTTAATTACACCGCTCCTCCTCACCTCCTTTCTCAGCAAAAAAAAAACTACTATGTCTATAGTTATGATCTCCTTGATATTCGTTTCTATTATGTGTTCTGTGCGCATTTTTTTGTTGTGAGACATTGATAAGTGTACGAAATATATTTAAGTGGATTGAAAATCTTATAAATATGACGCCCGCGGTGTGTTTGATATAGTGGTGAGATCATTATTTATTTGTTTTTATCAAATTTAAAATGCCATTACTTCTGGGTACCCTTAGTGATAAGCCTTTTTTATTTCTGAATCCCGTTTGACCTTCCTATCTCATATTATTGTCAAGGAAGTTTGCTCCAAAGTTATATATTGTCAAATAAGTTAAAATATTCCTAATGCACACGTTGGCGTAAATTCTTGTATCGCCATTTTTGAACCGTGAATGTTGTTAAAAACGTTTTGTCATTAAAAAAATCTAAGAAAATAAAAAAATGTAATACTGGATAAAAAGTTAAGAAATGGCTATCATCCTAGATGTGCATGTCAGTTGCATTCCAATGTGAATGAATCACTTATTCAATTTATGAAAATAAATAATATGAATATGCTAAAACAATTGTTTTCAACAGCTTGACAACATTTGACAGTTTGTGCCTCACAAACTGACTGTTTCCACGAGTCTAATTCGCTGTCGCTGCAAGTAAGTCATTAAAATTGTGTGATAAATATGATTGTATTTTTTTTTGTTACTGTTATTATAATGTTTTTTGCTTGATGATGATGTCTTAGGTACCAGCACGTATAGTTAAAAAGAACATTATATACAAAATTCAACCATGGGAAACAAGAGAAATAAGGTTCTACGACAGATCTGTATGAAGAAACGAAGCAGAAAAAAGAAAACATCTCAGTAAGTTTAATAATTATTGATTTTTTGAGTTTTATTAATTCAGCTCCATTCAGCTTATGCTCATAGAAAACAATTTTCATGGTTACGACACCAGCTATTTATACTACGCGGCTTCTTGAACTTGACCTGCTAAGTTCCTTTCATTTGAGAAAACAGCATAAAATTATGATGAATGTAACAAAAAGTTATCACGTGTTTACCTTTAAATGCTTTTAAAGTTTGTATAAAAAGCTAAGTAATCAATCACCATTATGACAGCTTACGACGAACTGCCCAAGTAAAGAAGGATTTTAAACATCTCCTTTGATATTTTATTGAGCCTTGTGAATATCTAGCCCTTGAGGAGCTCGCCATCACATAGACTAAGGACAAATTCTACAAACAGACCCTAAATAATGCAAAATGACATTACAATTATTATGGGAATATATATTACAGAATAGTTAAATATCTACAATATAATGTTCTAGAATTTGTCCTTAGTCTATGTGATGGCGAGATCCTGCACTGCATTATTCGCTGCTACTGCTTACTACTGTTACTGCATTATTACTGTTTCGCGCTGCTTGATCCATTGTTTTCTAATAAGAAATATTCTCTTTAAATAGGTACAGCGAACCTCAGGATAACTTAAATAACAATCCTTCGTCCTCCGCAACATCCCTTGCATTACTTACCACAGTAAACCTAAATTTCACGAATACAGACATTGGCCAAGTGCAGAATTCTGCGTATGTATTGTATTGTTTTTTTTCTCTTTTAGTTATGATAAATATTCTCCGGTGATGACTGTCTATTTTTTTAGGATTTCTGCCAATGACGAACCAGTGGCATCGCCTGTCGAAAACGATGCTGGAGAAGATTCTTTTCTCAAAATTCAGGGCCGGAGGATCATAGACATTAACTACTTCATTCAGCAGCTGCAAAAAATATCTAGTCATAGTTCTTTATTTAGTTGTAATTTCAAAGATATGTCTCTGATAGGAGAAAACAGAAATGGTCTACTATGTAAATATAAATTTCAATGTCAAATGTGTAAAGAAATTTTTATAATCTCAAATGAAGATACAAACAGCGAGCACAAAATGAACGCTAATTTGGCTGCGGTTACAGGGATTATCTCAACGGGTATGGGTTATTCCCAATTTCAGGAAATGTCGGCCTGCATAGATTTGCCAGTGTTTTCACAAAATTTATATTTAAAAAATCAAGATGCTATTTACGAGAATTGGGAGTCTGTCGCCGTTGAAAGCATGCAAAAAGCGGCTTTGCGTGAAAGGGAGGCGGCAATAGCAGAAGGAAAGCTGAGCAGGGATGGCATTCCTATAATAGATGTTTATGCCGATGGTGTGTGGTCTTCAAGATCTTACGGGAAAAATTATAAAGCCTTATCTGGTGCCGCTGCAATAGTAGGTCGGAAATTTAAGCAAGTTCTATTTATTGGAATCAAGAACAAATATTGTTTAGTTTGTGCTCGAGCAGAGAAAAAAAGGACAACTACACCAGAACACAAATGTTTCAAAAATTATACGGGACCCTCTAGCGGTATGGAAGGCGAAATTATCAGCCAAGGTTTTCAAACGTCTGTAGATATGTACAACATTATTTACGGAAGACTAATTGCTGATGGTGATTCTGCCACTTATTCAAAAATTTTAGCGCGAAATCCGTATTCAAAACACGACGTGACAGTTCAAAAAATAGAGTGTCGAAATCACATACTTCGTAATTTTTGTAACAGACTGAGGGCAATTACTAAAGATACAAAATATCCTTTAGATTTCAGAAAAACTTTGACTGACATCAAAATTATGACCATGAGAAAAGTTGTTACATCTTCCATTAATCATTTCAAACAGGAAAAGGATCAACCACAGACTATTATAAATTTTAGGAACGAAGTTCAAAATTCTATAAGCCATGCCTACGGAAACCACGAGAAATGTAAAAATTATTATTGTTCAAAAGAAAAAATACTGCAGAAAAATATAGAACTGGAAAACACAACATTTTGGTTTAAACTCAACAGCATAATTCAGACAGCAGTACTGTCTAAATCCAGAAGTCTGTTAGAGAATGTTGATACCAATCCCGTAGTGTTTCAATAGTGTTGTGGCAAAGATAGTGGGGGGGAAAAGAATAAATTTTTCACTTCGTCGCGGATATCATGGTAGATGTCATGCTGCTGTTGTATCATACAACAATCCTTTTCCAAAGTATTCAGTCCATAAAAAAATTTTAGGCCGTAGTCCCACAAGCATGTTAAAAAAATTTGAAGAACGAAAAATGAAGCAGAGGTTGCAAGCAAATCCCCATAAAAAAAATAGGACTCTCAGAAATCTTACAAAAAATACACATGATTATGGTCCTCAATCCACATGTCCCGATATGACACCACAAGATTATTTAGCCGCAAAAATCCAATTTTTAGACAATTTAAAAAAATTAACCGCAGATAGAGATAAAATACAGCAGTCAACCCGTAACCAAAGAGATAGTAGCGATTGGTTAGACATCCGCAAAAAAATGATAACTGCATCCAATTTTGGGATTGTGGCAAAGAGAAAGGAAACTAGCAGCAAGGCTAAGCTCGTGCAGAACATTTTATACCAGCCTAATCTAGCACAAATAAGACCAGTTGCACATGGCCTCGAAAATGAAAGATTTGCGCTGCAACAGCTTGCCTTGCAGGAAAAAGTTACTGTGGAGCCCTGTGGTTTGTTTGTTGACCAAGAATACCCTTTTATTGGAGCTTCTCCAGATGGTTTGATAGGCAATGACATGATTGTCGAAGTTAAATGTCCTCTTGTAGCATATAAAATAGGTATTGACAGTGCCATAAAGCAAAATAAAATCCAGATATGGCGATTTGACAGGAAGACGAATCAAATAGTATTAAATAAAAATAGCAATTGGTTTTATCAAGTCCAAGGGCAACTCCACGTCACAGGAAGAAAAAAGTGCTTGTTTGGTGTGTGGAGTGGTGAAAACCACCCCATGAAAACTGAGTTTATTGACAGGGACGATGGTTTTTGGGAGACTCGTATAAAGACAAAAATTATCAGTTTTTATATGAACTGGTTACTGCCAGAAATCATTGACTCTCGTCAAGCTCGAGGTCTGCCACTAAGGGAGTCGGATTCATCAAAAGATAATACACAGTGTACAAAAAGATCCAGGTCTCGGACAGAAGATGCGGAGGAGGAGCCCTACAGAAAAATAAAACATATATTGGGCCTCACCACATCTTCCAGTCCAGATGAAAACCTTCCTTCCTGCAGCAGACAGCTGAAATTTGAAGAAATGTAGCACAGTTTCATTCTTCATCACACACACACACATCATCTTTATCAATAATTATTATTTCCGTTTTGAGGTTATGGTTTTCACCACTCCACACAGCAAACAAGCATTTATTTTTACATGTCACATGAAGTTGATCCTGAACCTGAAAATACCAATTACTGTTCTTGTTTAGTATGATCGTACCATTTTTTGTTATATCTACATATCTGTATTTTATTCTCCTTTATGGCATTTTCTAGACCAGTTTTGAAAGCCACTAAAGGACATTTGATTTCTACTATTGTATCTTGGCCTATTAAACCATCTGGCGTGGCGCTAATAAATGGGTATTCGTGGTCTACGAACAAACCACAGGGATTAATTGTAACATTTTCTTGAATAAAGAGTTGTTTTATAGCAAGTTGTTCGTTTTCCACGCCATGTGCAATTGCAGTTACTTTACTGAGGTTGCATTTATACAAAATATTTTTCACTAATTTGGCTTTGCTACTGTTTTCTCTTCTTTTTATTACCACTCCAAAATTAGACGCAGTTAACATATTCTTTCTTAGATCTAACCAGTCACTGCTTTCCCTCTGATTTATAGTAGACTGTTGTATGTTATCTCTGTCCGAAGTTAATTTTTTAAAATTTTCTAAGAATAGTTCTTTGGCTCTGACGAATTCATTAGGTTCCATATCAGGAGTAGTACTATGAGGTCCATAATCAAGTTGAGCTATATTTTCTTCATTTTGTATTCTGTTTTTCTTATGAGGTTTTGCCTGGTTTCTTCTTCTTTTCTTCAGTCGTCGTTCTTCAAAATTTTTCAGTATACTTCTGGGACTTTGCCCTAAAATTTTCTTATGAAGTGTATGTCTTGGATGAGGGTTATTGAAGGACAAAACTGCAGCAAAACATCGTACACGCTAACCTCGTCGAATTGAAAATTTATCTTTTTGTCACTACACTATTAAAGCACTCTACGGCGTTTGTATCTACATCCTCAAGCAGACTTGTCGATTTTGCTAAAAGTGATTGAATAATCATCTTTATTCTAAACCAGAAACTTAGTGTTCTCTATTTCGATGTTGCTCTGTAAAGTTTTGTTTTTTAAACAATAATAATCTTTGCATCTTTCATGATTACCGAAAGCATGGTAAATGGAATTTTGTACCTCGTTCCTAAAACCAGGAGAAAGGAGCAGTTATTGCTCCTTCTCAGATTTGTATTTTTGTATTGAAGCAATCACAACTTTCCGAATAGTCATAATCTTAATTTCTGATAGTAATTTTCTATACGCTAGTGGATATTTAGTTTCCTTGGTCATTGCTTTGAATTTGTTGTACATATTACGTAGTAAGTGGTTTCTGCATTCTATTTGTAACTGTATGGTTTGGGTAAGGATTACGTGCTAAAATTTTTGCGTATGTAGCCGAGTCTTTGTCTGCTATTAATCTGCCATAAATAACATTATACATCGCTATGGATGGCTCAGAACCTTGACAAATTATATCAGCCTCCGTACCACTGGAAGATCCTGTATCATTTTTAAAACAGGTGTGTTCTGGAGTAGAAATTTGTTCTCGTGCACATACGAGACAGTATTTATTTTTAATACCTATGAATAGAACTTGACCGAATCTACGACCCACAATTGCTGCGGCACCTGACAATGCTCTATAGTTATTTCCCTAGGAACGTGACGACCAAACAGCATATACGTCTACTATAGGAATACCATCCTTGCTCAATTTATTTTCAGCTATAGCTGCATCAGGCTCACGGATGGCAGCTATTTCCATAGATTCAACTGCTGTTGCCTCCCATTTTTCATAAACGTTGTCTTGAATTTTTAAATAAGTTCATTCTGTAAAAATTGTTATAAAATAAGAATAATTTCCACTTTTAATATAGATTATTTTTAAATATGTACGCTAAATGCTTTTTTTTTTTTTTCAATATGTACATACATACTGTAACTAATTAAATGTTTCTAAGAAAGTTCACATTATTGTTTAATTGTATCCATGGATCCATCTGTAGCTTTTAAATTAATTTGATACACACAAGTTACCATTTTCAAACAGTGCCTTACTGCCTCGGTTTGTTTTGACACGAAATAGCCATTCAACTAGGTTATTTTTTTTAGTTACTTATTCCTCCCACCGAACACAGTCAATGACTCGAGTTATGTCAAAAATCAGTTGTCGACTGTTTTCGTATCGGCGAAAACGTGAGCGGCGCCCCGCGGTGGGCTCGTACCTCACCCCCTCAGGTTGTCGATTTTGACAAGACAAGGAGCCTTAATCTTACTAAACCTCAAAAATGGGTGACTACTTTGGCTTATTTTGGTTTTAAAATGTTTGTAATGGTCTAGGGAAGGTTCAAATTGTACGAAGTTTGTTGGGTCAGCTAGTATTACAACATCATTCTCCAAGCCTTTTCCCCAACTATATTGGGGTCGGCTTCCAGTCTAACCGTATGTAGCTGAGTACCAGTGCTTTACAAGGAGCGACTGCCTATCTGACCACCTCAACCCACTTTACCCGGGCAAAACCTCTTGATTAGACTGGCGTCAGACTTACTGGCTTCGACAACCCGTAACGACTGCCAAGGATGTACAATGACAGCCGGAACCTACAGTTTGACGTGCCATCAGAAACACAGCTAGTATTACATATAGATAGACAATATTATGATCAAATCAAGTTTTATTTCGTTAACTTTACAATTGTAACAGTTCGTGTAACGTAAAAGATTAATTATAAGCACGATAACCTGCTTCGCGAGGTCAACTGTGTATGTAACTGTTTTCTTTTTTACAGGTGGAAGCGACGGTAAACTTCCAGAAGCCAGAAGACGCCAGAAGAAACACCTTCCTCGAGTACAAAGCTGGACAAATCATTACAGTATTAGGAAAAGAGTAAGTTTATTATCCAGATTTAAGTATGAATGTTTAGTTGTAAGTCTCTCACTTTGTTTTATTTTCTTTTGTTGTGTTACAAGCTCTTGCGATTTATCATTCCTCTGCTATATGCAAATGTATTATTTGTTTTCGGTGCAGTATGTCCTTCTCTTTCCAGCCTTTTTTTGTCGCTTACTGAATCCATCCACCGTTTCTTTGGTCGTCCACATTCATGCTCAAGACCTTCCACGCAACAAGATTCTTATTTCTCCATATAGCATGCCCACAGCGTAGAATATAATCGATTTCTATGAGCTTTTGCGTTTGTGTAATAAATTAAATGTAAGGTACAGAGAGATAATAGAATACCAAAATCTATATTTGTCCATTAATTTAGCTGTTAGTCCTCCATAGTTCTTAAATAAATAAATTTAATAAAGAGGAAACATCTAAGCTACAAAACGACTGGACCGATCTGAAACAGTATTTCACTGTTAGGAAGCTAACTATACCCCAGTAATATAGGCTATATTATTCGCCCGCCCACGGGAAGGATTTCCCACAAGACACGGTCGAAACCGCTCGAAACAGCCAGTGATGAATATTATCATATCAGCCAGGGAGAAAAATAATAACACAAGTTTCATCTATAAAAATCCGATTTATTAATAAAATGTCTAGGTACTCACAATGTTCATATTATTTATGTTTTATTGCTTGGCAATTAATCATAGTTTTTGCTAGCGATACGAAAGCAAAGTAAATATAGCACAATAGCGAATTATTACACACTAGCTTCTGCCAGCGGTTTCACCCGCATCCCGTGGGAACTACTTCCCGTACCGGGATAAAAAGTAGCCTATAGCCTTCCTCGATAAATGGGCTATCTAACACTGAAAGAAATTTTCAAATCGGACAAGTAGTTCCTGAGATTAGCGCGTTCAAACAAACAAACTCTTCAGCTTTATAATATTAGTATAGATATCATTTGTCCAGCTAAATGCGACGTTTTTTATTTTTTGTATAGCCTAGCTTTATGTATTATTATTTGACTAAAATATTCTACTATATGTCATCTGTCTAGCCTTTCCCCCACTATGTTGGGATGGGCTCCAATGTGACCGCATGCAGCTGAGTACCAGTGCTTTACTTGGAGCGAATACCTATCTGATCTCCTCAACCCGGTTACCTTTGCAAGACTTACCCTCGGTAAGACTGTAGAATTGTTCTGTAGAAATATTCTGCTATATAAATTAGCGTGTATTGATATCCAAGGGTCTGTAAGCTGTGCCCATTGTAAACAATCTATTTGGTGTGGTCACCAAGTGGAAGTGCTAGTAAATATTTCTAGATAATGTTTTATCTGCTACAGTCATTTCAAAATTGGTTTGTAAAAGACACACAATTTCTGGGCTTTAGCCCCTGTATTAGCTCACACAAAAGTATATTACAGACACAACGTATTTTTAAGCCCTACACAATGTGCTGCGCTCTATGCTAAAAAGATGGTAGTGAATACGTTTTTTTACTAAGCACGTATACGTTTTTGCACAAAGAGTGCATACAAAATAAAACATTTGCCATATCGTGTTCCAAAGGACATGCCCATATTATTGGTACAAATATTTACTGCTTGACCCTTTGCAAATTGCATCTGTAGTTTATTTTATCCCAACCGTAATACATAGGTTATCCAGAAATCAAAGGAACAAACCCCTTTGATATTATACTACATATATTTACATAGGCCAGTCTGCCAAATAATGACATGTTTAGTGGTTCTTTTGTATTTTCCCCTTATTTAATCCAGTCTGTACAGGACAGCTTTCATTAAATCCCCTAGTTTTGAACCTAGATTGACATCTGTCGTTTGCAAAGCGGTGTTTCAAGGTTATTTTGCATGCGAGGGGTGATGCGACTGTTGCAGAAATGCTAGTTTTGCAAATTGCTCTTTTAAGCTTCAGTTTATCGCTGGCAGTCGGCGAGTAAAGTTCTTAGTTAAATATCTGTGGTTCAACTAGCCAACTATGGATTTCAAAATCTGATCCATCTTTCGGTTAGATATTGAAATTTGTCATTATATACAGCTAATGTCAAATTGACAAATTTTAATCTCTAATCGAAATACAACCGATGGATCGGTTATCGAAATCCGTAGTAAATGATCATAGTAAATGATCGTAGTAGATATTGTTTTCATATTATGTCCAACGTAACTTGGCGAGTCTGAAGATACTTAGATGTTTAGTGGTATAAATAGAATTCCTAAGTGAGAACAGCACTGTTAAACATCTAATTTCAGATACGATTAGACACACTTATGGTGAAACTAGGAAATATGGATACCGTCTGTCAGCGATGGCATAAAATCAGAAAGTATAGTGTATTTTTACAAAAAAAAATATCCTAAAAAACTAGCAGATTTTATGTCGGTGTACATAAATAATATTTACCTTCTAATACATTTCAGGAACATGACAAAATCTCCGCTATGGTATGGCGTTCTCCCCGGCGGTGCCTGCGGCATGTTAGACCCTTCGCACACGAAGCCTTATGTCCCACCAGAGGTAAGTTTCGCTATGTTTAGCTTTATGTATGTGTGTGATCACTGTTTTTAATCACTTTATCTCTCTGGCATCACCTTTTCCGTTGCGTTTTACGCTTTTCAATGCTAGAAAATGTTAAAAGATTATAGAAATAGTTTATTACCCGTTTTTCTCCATTGGACGCTACTTTTCAAAATGGCGACTAGAATCAATCGTATTTATATTTTTGACTGCATAACTGCTTTTCCTAAGGTCTAAATAAAATTAATAGAAGTAGAGATAATTTTCTAGCATTGAAAAACATCTTATTTTTATAAACATTTCGTTTATCATCCACAACCACATCACGGGAACCATTTGTGTTAAGCCGTTCGATTAACAAACCAACCAACGCTTGCATCCATCAGAGAAGTGTATGTTACGGGTCGCTCTCTCCGCATCCCGTCCGGCAATCCGCGCGGTCGATCCGCTCGACGCTGCTGAGGAGCGATGTTAAACGACACACTTTTACGGGCAAGCGGTCGATACAGCGGTGTATGATTTCGAGCCCGCAAGGAGACGTCAAGCATACAGGACACGTGGGCCTAGATGGGGCCTACTTCGGAGATATTTCCTTCTTGGACCCCGCTGGATGCGTAAGTAGTGCGCTGGACTTTAGCGCGAGTTGGTATTGTCATCGAAAGATACTATAACAACGTGGAAAGTGTTATATAATTAATTTTAATAAACACTTTTATTACAAAATGATTCATGCTATGCCCACAGAACTTAAAATTCACAGGATTTTTTTTTATTATTAAATTTTCGCAAATTCTTCGATAATGCCAATCTCGCGCCAAGGGATATAGAATGGTCCGCTAACCCTGCGTGGAACCACACATTTTCATTACCAGATGTTACCCATCCAATTTTTGTTACATTACCAATCCAATCTTTGAATCGTTCATATCAACTTTAAAGCATTTTACAATTGGTGTCGGATTTTTTTTCTTATGCGTCCTAAGTGAGCGATTTTTATGCGAACGCAAAGCGATGCGAGGCGAAGAAAACAAACAGTCGATTGCTGAAAGCTATCTGCCCCTTGGCGCTAATGACAGCAACACAGTTTTCACAAACTAATATGGCTGTTAACGAATAGTGTATAATAAAATATTTGTTCTATGTTCTAATAAATAATTTGGATTCCTTTTGAAGTGACGTACGTGACGTAACGTATATATGTCATTTCGCTTAGCATCGCTTTGCTTTCGCGTCCATTATTGGCCAACACAGGACATACCCTTACAGATTTTATTCCAGCGAATTTCCTACCTTCGTTACATGGACAGAACCCACAACATACTGGCTATGTTCACGCTGCAATTGAGTGCAATTTTGCAGAATGAATCTAGCCTATATGCTGTTGGTTACAACGCCTTCGAAACATTGCCCTGGTACAAACATAAGTATAATAATGAAAACACAAGTTTCATTCCACGCAGGTATTATACGATCTGTTCTACATTTTTGCTTTTCATCATACGACATATTTTTACATTTTGTCGTTTTATTTTCTGCTTTTGTGTCATTTGGTGAATGGAAACTAACTAGATTGATGAATTGATGTTAGAGTATTATTTTCTTTTGATGACAATATACTTAGGTATCATATAAGAAAACTTGAGTGTAATTGTGCTTTATTTGACACTAGGTTCTCGCCATGTACTTAGGCTCTAGCTAGACTATCTGTTACCAAACATTCAAATTAGTTCAGTGGTTTTGAAAACCACCATAGAGGGATACACATAGAGACAGACATACTAATACTTAACAAAGTACTCTCTTTAAAATACTCAGGTACACATTATTTTTTTAATACTACAAAGCTAACGATATATTTGTGTTACGCTCTCGCAGTAACGTTAACTGTTGATACCTGTGAAAACTACCTCGTGTGTTCATAAGTTTTGAGACAAACTTTTTACTTATAAAAATAAAATAAAAATTACTGGATGCTGTATATTTCTTTTTTCTAATTTTGAATTTGGAATGTTAACTTTTAATATCTATGATTTCGGATTATTTTATTTAAATTTTCTCGTAATGGAGGGAACAAAAGAATTACGTGCGACCGTCATTTCACTATTTAAGGTGGGAAGAAAACCTATGGACATTTTCCGAGAACTGAAAAGTTTTGGTGTGAGCCGTAACTTCGTGTATTACACTTTTGAACGATACAAGGAGACAAGTTCTTTACAAGATCGGCAAAGAAGTGGTCGTCCACGCTCTGTGAGGACGCCTGCGAACATTAAAATCATCCGAGAGCGACTTCGCCGAAATCCATGTCGCACTCAGAAGAAACTCGCTCTGCAGACCAATATTTCGCGCGTTTCAGTCAACATCATCCTCCGAGCCTTTTTCCCAATCATGTTGGGGTCGGCTTCCAGTCTCACCGGATTCAGCTGAGTACCAGTGCTTTACAAGAAGCGACTGCCTATCTGACCTCCTCAACCCAGTTACCCGGGCAACCCGATACCCCTTGGTTAGACTGGTGTCAGACTTACTGGCTTCTGACTACCCGTAACGACTGCCAAGGATGTTCAATGACAGCCGGGACCTACAGTTTTACGTGCCATCCGAAACACAGTAAATGGTGTCTAAGATATACTTAGAAAGTACTTACAAACTTAGAAAAGTTGCATTGGTACTTGCCTGACCTGGGATCGAACCCGCGCCCTCATACTTGAGAGGTTGGTCCTTTACCCACTAGGCCACCACGACTTTTTCGTTTCAGTCAACAGAATACTGAAATATGATCTCAAGGTTAAGGCGTATAGCCGTAGGAAAGTACACTTTTTAAACGATCGCCTTCGTCAATTGCGACGCGAACGTTGTCCAATACTGCTTAGGAGACACGATGCGAGGAAGATACTCTTCACCGACGAGAAAATCTTTACTGTCGAAGAAAAGTTAAACCGACAAAACAATAAAGTGTATGCCAAAAGTAGCAAGGATGTCCCAGCTTCAGCACGGAATGTCTCGCGTACTCATCATCCGGCTAGTGTCATGGTATGGTGGGGAGTTTCGTACGAAGGTGTGACTCAGCTTCATTTCTGCCAACAAGGCGTCAAGGTGAAAGCCAAAAATTATCAAAGTGACATTCTGGAGACTGTTGTGAAACCCCTGTCTAATACCCTATTCCATAACAAGTATTGGGTTTTCCAGCAAGACTCGGCGCCATCCCATAAGGCTAAAACCACTCAAGCTTGGCTGAAGGAAAATGTGCCGGCCTTCATTGCGGCGAATGAATGGCCCTCCTCCAGCCCCGACCTCAACCCGCTGGATTATTCTCTATGGACCGAATTAGAGCTCAGAGCCTGCCGAAAGTCCCACCCAAACTTGGAGTCACTTAAGCGAGCTCTTGTCCGAGAAGCGAAGCGAATTCCTCTGGAAAAGATTCGTGCCGCCATTGATGACTGGCCAAATCGTCTAAGGGCATGTATTAAAAACAGGGGTGGTGATTTTGAATAATAATTATATTTAATTTTTACTTACTATTTACTTAATGTTTACTATTGTTTTTATAAATATAAGTTAATTATTTAAAAAGATATGCAACTTTTATTTTGTCTCAAAACTTATGAACACACGAGGTATACATGTATTTTTACCCCATATGCTAAAAAGGTAAAGTTACACACAAAGCCGCGGAAAACAGCTACAGTGATAACATAGCATTCTTTATTCTTCTTCACGAGTTGACAGATACAAAACATACAAAATAAGCCTAACAAAATCCCTCTAATTTATTTATTTTTATTTATTAATAAAAGAAACACAGGTTCTGTGTATAAATTAACAAAATAAAATAAAATAATATATTCCATTACCCATCCACAGCCGCCCCGTCAGATAGTGACACCATACAAACCTTCGGAAGACTTGGAACAGATGCCGCTGATCAACCCGAATTCGCCGTCACATCTGACGGGGGCTACGGGGACCACCCCCTACCCTATGCTGGCTTCTCATCAGCCGGATAGGCCTGACTGCGATGAAGTGGATGTGGCTTGTGAGTTCACCCTTTTTTTAATAAATGTCTAGCCTTTTTTTCATATTAGCCGAATCTGGGCTAGTCTCGACCTGTCTATAAAGAAGCAAGAAAAAATATATAAATAAATAGGGCCGATATCTCAATCGCCAGATAACATTTTTCTGAGGAATAAATATGGCGGTTTTACATTTTTTTGTGAAAAAGATGTAAAAATGTCAAACATATTCTTCAAATAAAGATTAAAAAATCAGTCCTTATTCACGCAAAAAGATAACATTAACGGAGGAAGAAAGGAAAACCAAAAAAAAATATGCAAGTAAATATAAGCTAAGGACCGATTTTTCAATCGCCGAATACCTTATCTGAAGAATATGTTTGTCGTTATGACAGCATTTGCATAGAAAATATGTCAAACCGACATATTTATTCCTCAGATAGAAGTTTATTTTATTTATTTTGGACAAAAAAAATCTAAACTGATAATTGAAACATCAGCCCAAAAGTACACAAAATAAAATCTACCAATGCGTCACATTTGTGCGATAAGGTCAGCGTTTAACATACCTACATGTGTCTCAGGGACTATGAGATACACCGCCGTGGTTTCACACTAATGATCAGCCTCCCCCAAGGTTCACCAGTTCGGTTTTAGTTACCTGCCGACCGATTCGACCAATCGGTGGCAATTTGGCGGCTGGTTACGTTTGGTTATCTTATCCATCCACAAAGAACAAAACGGCGAGCGTAGATGTCATAACGCAAAATCTCCTAAGAAAGTAGTACGCCAAAATGAGGGTGTTCGGGGGACTTTTACTAGCTCCGCCCTTTCATGCCTTCTATGGAACCGGTCTTCTACGGAACCTGCCCTACGGGTTCCATACCCGTCCATTATTTTCAAAGTAAAAACACCAATCAATCAAGACTAATCCTTGACATATTGGTTTGGATTCCACAAAGATGTATCAATAGTAGGATAGTGGCACCAAACATTTCAGATGGAACATATCTTAGTACAATCCGTTTCCACCACTGTGCACTATGTTCACCAATGAATATAATTCTTGAACATCAAACGCATCCATAGCAATGTAGCATACCACATCTCTTGTAGAAATAATTATAATGTAATGTGTGTACCTACTAATTCTGCTACTACCTACATAATGACGAGGTTGTGTAATACCTGCCGATGTCTAGTCTTATAAGCGTTTTGGATGTATCATCTGTTAGCTTGTAAGATTAAATGAAATAAATAAATAAATAGAAAGTCGCCCTTACAAAAGTGTGATACCCATTTCCAATATAATTTATTGGTTTGCTCTGTTAACAGGTGACAAGACAAGAAGTTTGCGCAAGAATAGCCTCAGAACGTTGTCAGAGCCGACTACCAGCAAAAGTATTCTTAGTAAGGTAATATTTTGCATTTTTATTTATACAACGGTATTTTTCATGACCATACTATTTACAATGCTTTTGAGAACACATTTGTACCTCTGGAACTAAGTTCTGATAGACAAACTAGAAACAAAGTTTAGTCTTACAAATGAGTTCCGCGAATCGAAATCTTTGTCGTGACACTCGGTTCTTCTGGGTTTGAGAAATGGAGGAATGTATTTTAGTAGGTGGGAAATCATCAAATCACCCTCTATTTAATATAACTGAATATGTAGCGGTAGCGAGAATATCAAACTTTTACTGAAACACACCATTGTTCCTTCTGGAGCCCTTTATATTACCAGAGCCACGGTAACTCTTTCAAACAATCCCACTACCGCAACAGATTTAAAAGAAGGCTCAAGTCTCCTAACTAGCTGTTTTATTCCAAAAATTACATTGTAGTACGCTTTTAAATATTATCAGAAACTAAAATATAATACTATTTAGGTGAGGAGCGCAACTCTTGGCAGATCCCACAAAGGCGACAACGGCACCATGCCCAAGACTGATGAAGTTCACGAGTACCACGAGATTTCGGACACAGATACGGTAATTTTCATATTTTTATGATTTTTTATATAGTAGAGGTACAAGCATGCTCTTACGTGTTAGAATAGCAAATCTTATTTTTATTTGCAAACTAGCTTTTGCCCGCGACTTCGTTCGCGTGGAATAGTGGCATCCGGCAGATTTTTGGTTTGAACAATAGATGGCGCTGTATGTCCGGAATAAATTGTATTTTTTATTTTTTGTAATAAAAACTATCCTATATCCTTCTCCTGGCTCTAAACTACTTCCCTGCCAGTTTTCAGCTAAATCGGTTCAGCCGTTCTTAACACGACTTTCTTTTATATATATAGATATATTGAATCCTCTGGGAATGAAGCTACGAATGAATAATTGACGTTAATAATTGAAATTTGCAATACATATGTGAAGAAATCGTGTCTTGTTGATGATAGCAAAATCATCGCATAACGATGGAGCTATAACTTAAAAATAAGAAAAAGTTTCGGCAAAGTTGCTATTATCATTTAAATACTTACGTTACGCTTCGTATCAACGCAAAATATCTTTAGCCACTCTTTTCTCTTTTATCACTTCTTCTCTTTACGTATTTTTAGCGGAGAATGTTAGTTGTTTTAGTTTAGGCCAGGGAAATTGGAGAATCAGCTTTGTAGAAATCATTTCATTAAGTGTTGCATCGTTTTTTTTTTCTGTGCCTCGTTCAGGTGTAATTTAGTTGTCTTTCCTTCCTATGTAGTAATTGTGTATTTTCAGTGTCTGCTAGAGATATTTTTTTCCTTTTTTCTATTAGGCAAATGTCTTGATTTACATTTCATTGCGGCTATTTCATATCGATGTGATTATTTTGTGCTTTTGTGTCCTCGCATTATTGAAAAATGCATTCTATATTTTGGATGTTAAGATAGGTCATTTTTATTATCATCCATTTTATTAATTTTGCATTGCTTTCTGTGAAATGTGATCCGTTTAATATTATTCCATTGCAAGAAAGTTATCAAAGTAGAATTGTCACGTACATGGTGTTGTCTTTTCGTTGTTGTGGTAAAAAAAGGATAGTTAATTTAGTGACTGCTTTATTTTCTCTGCAGTTTACGCTCTCGGTCATCAAGAAGAATGTCGAGTTTCGTACAAACAGAGAGAAGATGAAGAACAATTATGTGATAGATTTCATTGTCTTCTGTACTTAAATAGTTGTCAATGTCTTTGAAATAAAAAAAGTCTCATCTATGATTGTTTCATCAATATTTATTTCGTTATTTTTTGTTTTCTCATTACATTATGGCGAAAAGATTTCTTGTCGTTTTACAGACAATAAGTATTTTTACGTTCATCAGAACGAAAGAAACCAACAGCGCTTGTTGATTTTGTTTGCATACATCTCATACGTCTGCATCTGCCGTACAACATACTGAATTTCTACCTTATTCAAGCACAAAGGTCGTGTGTTATCTAAACTCTAAAACCAGCGGTCGTCACACTTTACTGGGCAAGGGCCACACATAACAATGTGAGCACCAGGGCCCGGGCCGCAGTATATGCGAAGGCGTTTCAAGAGCTTTTGCATACTTACATATCTATAGTAGTCCATACTATTCATATAAATCAGTGGTTCTTAACCTTTTCGTCATGAGGGACCACTTTACCAAAAGTTTGTCTTGCCGGGGACCACCCTATTGGTTTACCCTAAATTGAGGGTTCTTTGATAAAGAATACAAGCACAATTTATAATTAGCACTCATTTCTTTATTATTTAGCAAAAAACGAAAAGTTACAGATTTTAATTTAATGAGATTTTTGTGACTGCATTTTCTTTACTAACTTCTGAATTCTCTATTTTTTTGTAGGTAAGCAAATGCAAAGAAAAACAAACATATGCTTATGTAGTTTCTAAATGCGCGAGCGTAGCGAGCGCGAATTTTTTTTCAGACTCAAATAAACATTACGTAAAATGTAGCCCAAACGTACCTATGTACATACTTAACTTTTTGTTTGTTGACAAATGCAAGAATAAGGGCACATACAGTTTCTGAATACGCGAGCGAAGCGAGCGCGATTTTTTTTAAGACTCAAAATTAAAATTACGTAAAATGTAGCCCAAACATATAGTTTTTACTGTTGGACAAGTAAGATGGATATGAATGGGGGGTCCGGACCCCGAAACTTAACTTATTATGCGAAAGCCCCTGCTCACATATATAAGTCGATAAAAATAAAGTTAAATATATATAAAATAAAGTTAGGTATAGCAGTGTTTCGCGGACCACTTGGAATGCCTCCAGGAAACACCAGTGGTCCGCGGACCACCGATTAAAAACCACTGATATAAATGCTCGTATCGTATCGTTAGTAATCGTCTCCGGATTCAAACACAAAGTTGGATTTTGATTTTGTTCATGATTATGCCATAAGTACCTATCGGTAGTATAGGTATATGTAGTATTTGACTATTAATTAAAGTAATCTACTTCAACGCGGGCCGCACAAAAAACGCGCGCGGGCCGCATGCGGCCCGCGGGCCGCAGTTTGACGACCACGGCTCTAAAACAATAAAAATGAACAGTAGAAAATCAGTAGGTTTTGCCAAAACAGTCCTTACTTTACGTAGTTATATTCAAATAAAGCGCGCCGGGTCCATTGCAAGGTTACTCCCGCAGGTTAGCACTTAATCAATGCAGGTCCGGCCGCCGTCTCGTTTACGAGCCATCCGTCAAACTATCGCGCGGGTTAATTTCTACCATTACTCAACAACCCCCTGAAAGCTTTAAACTGTAAGTGAAATTTTGGTAGGTATTTTAAAAATACATAAAAATCTCGATTCGATTTTTGGCGAAAATAAATCGTACTGTATATTACATGTTACATACATAGTGTACGTTAAAGTGGTATTTTTTTCGGCTTTAATTAATAATGCAACTTATATATAATAATTAAAATAATAACAAAACATTGTCCTTGATCTACTTAACGCATTAAATAAAATAATATTAAAAAAAAAATCGGTATCAGGAATCGATTTGTATGGTATTGTTTTGATAATTGAAGTTCGTCTCAAATTAATCCTGGCACTACAAAATCAAATTTTATATTTAATTCGTACGATTTTAATTATCCTTAACAGATTAACCCCTAAAATGTAAGGCTAAACAGTCACATTTTCAAAAAATCATCCAAAGTACCACCTGTAACGCGTAACAGTTGTTTGTTTGGGTCATCCCTAGTTGTGTTTGTGCAACACTGAAATGTAGTTTCAATGTCAGCGCGTGTCTGTACCGCGCATGCATGTAGAAGGGTTGGCTAGACAAGCGCCAGTTGGAAGCTGGACTCGGAAGCCGATGCACTAGTTGCCTCTGCTCCTCCACTAACCAACTGTCTCCACTCTTGATTTAGTGATTCATCACTGAATTAATAGTGTATCTTTAATTCTTTGGCTTCAGCTGAGCCTTATCTCGCTGGCCAAGCTTTTTGTCGATACGGACGATTTATTCCCAAACTTTTCTAAACTTGAAAAAAGTGTTGCGCTAGTTTTGTGTCCTTGAATTCAGGATCATCAGTACTGATCCAGTACTTGGTCCCGAGTGTTCCCGAGGTACAAAAACTGAACTTTTGCGCGCCTTTTCTTCGAGTGAGTGTTAAATTCAGTGTTTAACGAACTTTTCAACATTCTCTGCGGGTAACAAACTTGCGGTAAGTATGTAGATTAAGATTTTTTTTCTAATTCCTTCCTGAATTCCTACCCTTTTATATTTATTGGTTTATACTTATTTTTGACAAAAAAGGTTTTTGAAAAAAAAAAATACCCCTGATATACCCTCCCCTTTTCCCACTTTCCCCTACACTTTGCAGCTTTCTGGAGTTTCTAAATAATATTTTTGAATATATTGTTTCTTTAATACCCAACCGGGATAGCTGGCGTTCATCGGAGGAGGTCTTACTTCAGCAGCGGAAGCCAGTTGGCCGACATGATGATGATGATGATGATATATACCCAGCTGCCATCTTGTCTTTATATGAAACGTTTGTCTTTCAATATTTTGTTTCACGAAATATTGAAAGACAAAAAGGTCGTGGTGGCCTACGGTGGTAAGGTGCAAGTAGCTTGCGCATGTTAAGGCACATGCGCCGATTACATGCATTTTAAATACGTGCGTGTCTAATGACTCAAGCATGTACCAAAGCAAAATACCCACCCGCTTGCTCTGTTGCATGCGCGAGGGTCACTTGCGCATGTTAACTTGCTCCAGCTACATGCAAGTTGTAGACGTACATAATTACAACGGGAACAACATGGAAACTTATTCCACCGTTTTATAAAACTTTTAACTGGCTTCAGTACAAGGTCGAAACGATTAACTTCGTTCAAGACTGGCTGATTCTAGCGGTTTCACCCAAATGGAGGTAGATGTTTTTTCCGTACCTGGATCAATATAGCCAAGGTCATCTGGGGATAATGTTACTTCCCAACAGTAAAATAATTTTCGGAAAACAAAAATTCGATACCAGTATATAGATGGTGAACTATATACAAAAGATCGATGTCACCGCAAAGATGGTGAACTATGTACAAAAAATCGATATCAGTATATAGATGGTGATCTATGTGCAAAAGATCGATATCAGTATGTAGATGATGAACTATGTACAAGAAATCGATATCAGCACATAGGTGGTGAACTATGTACAAAAAATCAATATCAGTACATAGATAGTAAACTATGTATAAAAACATCGATATTAGCACATAGGTGGTGAACTATGTACAAAAAATCGATATCGGCAGGTAGATGGTGAACCATGTACAAAAAATCGATATCAGTATATAGATGGTATATCGTACGATATCGATATATCGTGATACGATATCAGTATATAGTACGTACCTAGCTATAAGATCCTTTTATACCACTTAGTTCGCAATAAAGATTTTGAATTTGAATTTGAATTTGATGGTGATCTATGTGCAAAAAATCGATATCAGTATATAGATGATGAACTATGTATAAAAAATCGATATCAGCACATAGGTGGTGAACTATGTACAAAAAATCGATATCAGCACATAGGTGGTGAACTATGTACAAAAAATCAATATCAGTACATAGATAGTAAACTATGTATAAAAACATCGATATTAGCACATAGGTGGTGAACTATGTACAAAAAATCGATATCGGCAGGTAGATGGTGAACTATGTACAAAAAATCGATATCGGCAGGTAGATGGTGAACTATGTACAAAACATCGATATCAGCACGTAGATGGTGATCTATGTGTAAAAGATCGATATCAGTATGTAGATGATGAACTATGTACAAAAAATCGATATCAGCACATAGGTGATGAACTATGTACAAAAAATCGATACCGGCAGGTAGATGGTGAACTATGTACAAACAATCGATATCGGCAGGTAGATGGTGAACTATGTACAAAAAATCGATATCGGCAGGTAGATGGTGAACTATGTACAAAAATCGATATCAGTACATAGATAGTAAACTATGTATAAAAACATCGATATTAGCACATAGGTGGTGAACTATGTACAAAAAATCGATATCGGCAGGTAGATGTTGAACTATGTACAAAAAATCGATATCGGCAGGTAGATGGTGAACTATGTACAAAACATCGATATCAGCACGTAGATGGTGATCTATGTGCAAAAGATCGATATCAGTATGTAGATGATGAACTATGTACAAAAAATCGATATCAGCACATAGGTGATGAACTATGTACAAAAAATCGATACCAGCAGGTAGATGGTGAACTATGTACAAACAATCGATATCGGCAGGTAGATGGTGAACTATGTACAAAAAATCGATATCGGCAGGTAGATGGTGAACTATGTACAAAAAATCGATATCAGCACATAGATGGTGAACTATGTATAAAAAATCGATATGAGCATATTCAATATGCCCGGTTGACCTTGGCTATATTGATCCAGATACTAAAACCGGTACTTTTTGTTAGTCAAAGCCCGTAAGTCTGACACCAGTCTTACCAAGGGATATTGGGTTGCCTGGGTTGAGGAGGTCAGATAGGCAGTCGCTCCTTGTAAAACACTGGTACTCAGCTGTAACTGGAATTCTACCCCAACATAGTTGGGAAAATAGAAAACGCTAGGCAGGTGATGACCCTTTGTTTTTAAATGAATCAGAAAATATTAGAGTACCTATGTAGGTATGATGTTTTCCAAAAAATAACGATTGAACTTGAAAACACGGTTAGCTGCGCGTGGGCGCAGTTTTTTATTTTACTGGTACCGACTGGAAGCCGACCCCAACATAGTTGGGAACAGGCTCGTAGGATGATGAATCAATAGACAGTGATCTTGACCTACCGGCTCAGTCACTCATCAAACAGTCATGGTAGCTAGACAGCATAAGTCAAACAATTTTGCTAACTATACAACATGTAACTTAAGTAACGCACATCCTGAAATTAGTTTGTTCAGAATCGTTTACTGAATCGATTTATATCATTTTTAATATAGGTAATTTTTTATCCCAAAAATAGTTAAAACTACGGAAATTATTGTCATATTAACCTTGTACAGTCAAAACAAATTCAAATAGACCGTAACTCAAAGTAATAAGACTTCGTGTATTGTCGGCTTTTTCCGTGGTTTCGTTATGTTGTGTCGAGTCGAGCGGCGCGCGGCGCGATATTTGCGTGCGTAGTAGTATGACCAAAAAGTTCCCCAAGAATTGGTATAACTAATTTAATAAATAACAATGCATATACATGTTAAATTAAAAATTCAGTGTATGTATTATGATTATAACATAATATTCTAATTAGGGTGTTTGAGGGTGTGCGTTAATTACGTTACATGTTGTATATGTTGATAATCTCAATTCCAGTAAACACTAAAAGCTTTTAAAAACTTTCATAGTTTCAAAAGCAAATCTGTCTGATGTTCTCATAAAATAACTGGAACTGTGTACATGGATTGAGTTTGATATAGGGTTCGCAGGAAAATACAGGTATTACACAGAGTAGTTTTAATCCGGGAGAAGTACTGCGCTAGTTCGAGTATTCGTAACTACCCACTCTGATAGTTTCATATGGAGCTGGTAAAAAATATGGACAAAGGATAAAGCTCTCTTCATCTATGTTGCTTTGTATCAAAGCTCATTCGAGCTTTATATTCATAAAGAAAAAGGTATGCTAGGAAATGGATAAAGAGATTTGTTTTGCTGCCTTTGTACGTCCATTTTAGATTGAAAGTGCTTTATTTTATACAAGCTCTTAATTTTAAAAATATGAATTTTACTGATTGGCATTAAGAACATTACTAATTACTAATGATTTTGCTAAACTAATAAACTTGAAATCATCTTTGTACACACTTGTTGCAACTCCCATCGCACTGTATGTGGGGAGAATTTCCCCGTTTTACGGGAGAATTTTTGAGAAAAAACTGCTACTAATGAATTTTAACACCACTAGTTGCGTAACCTTGACATACGCTCCGAGCCGGGCGTCTGAAAGGACCTAAAATCATGCATCTCTGGGGATATTGATTTTAAATTCGGCCATGTTGCAGCTCAGTTTAATCATTTCCTAACATCCATCAGCTTTAGGGTGTTACTGAAATTATTGTTACCTCGAGTCTGTGCGTTTGCATTGCCACTGTTATTTAAAAACTAACTCCAGGCTAGAAATTTGTGAATCTATGATTGCTCTGTGGAAGTGCAGGGGGGGAGGGGAGGAGTCATAAATTCAAGGTCGGGTACAATAATATTTTGAAATTTGCCTGACACTAGCGGATTGTTTACCACGTGAGTGAGTTACTAGGATATGCAATAAAGCTTGTCTAGTATGTTGGCTAGAAAGTAACGAACCTGCAACTAAGCACCTGTTTTAAGGCATTGGTACCTCCCCCCAGGCACTCGCCGTCAGGCACTATTCTAATTGGCTTGCACTATAATAAGATGTATTTCAAGGAATCTTGAGAGGTCTCGACTGAGTATTGCTGATTTTTTTTCATTTTTTCTAGAGCCATAAATAGTATAAAAAAATAAGCTCTGCGAACTGTGAAATCAATAGTCTGAAGGATGCAATAACAATACCCGGCTTCTTGTATTACTGCGATTTCTATTATACTTGTGCTTGCGATTTCTTTGAAATTTAAGACAAGTTTTCTTAATCCCGACGAAGTATTTTTTGAAACAAAAAAAAAAGAGGGAGACAAAAGGTATTGAAATTATTGCCATTATGGGCCTAAATTAAATATTTTAATGGTTACAAAATATTTAATTTTAGACCCAGGTGTAGGTTGTTATTAGATAAGGCTGTCTAATTGCGTACTATCTATGTATCTCAGTATTTGTCGGCGTATCGATCGCATGCGTGGTGCGCTCACGGCCGTGACATCTCTCCGACAGCTACGAATCTACTACAACCTATCACTACTTTACATAACCTTTACTTAACAAAGAAAAATAAAAACGACATGCACTTAGGCTAATAATGTAACAAAGACAAACAAAACAAATGAATCTCACTCCACTTTTAATAAAAACATAAAAAACACGAGCGGGATTTTTCGTTTTATTTACATCTACGCTTGGCGTTTTTAAACAATGTCTTCTGACTCTACGAAAATATAATTAACACTATCAAAAGGTACTGAACACGCTTTTGGTCTAATTTTCGCGGTTCAAACACTTGGTAATCAAATAGGTTTGATATTTGCCTTTGTTCGTCGTGTTGTTAGGCGGGGCACTCCCTGTAACCACAGATTTCGTTTGACAATAGACTGTCTTTCATCACAAACATGCCCATAGTCTACAAGACTTGCCAGCCTAAAATTATATACAGCTACTTAAGCGTTCTAGATATCTATTATTTCTAAATATGGAATAGCTAATATTTTACAAAATATCCTACGGATTTTTTAAATGAATTTGTTATCGATGTTCAAGATTTTTCATAAGCCGTATTAAGCTCATCTCGTAAAGGTTGTTCCTATTAGCGATTCTTAGAAACTGTAGGCAATTAGGTATATAGATTTTGTATTATGTTGGAAAATATCGCGTTCCAGCTACGTTTAAAATAGTAGTTGATTATCAAACAAGAATATAAGCATAGATCAAGTAAAGGTAGTAAGGTTTCGGAGGATAACAGGAAACATAAAGACATGATATTTTGTTAGCTTAGGTTCGCAGACGTGATATTTTGAACTTGAACTTCTTGAAAGAACTTTAACCTATTGTCAATATATTCTTATTTAGATATTAAGTATTTTTCTTTTTTTGTTTAATAATGGGGGGGCGGCGTTTGTTCGTATGCGTTCTTTCTCTATATTGGAAGAGATTTGTTCCCTGCATCGGATCAGTATAAAGCCGATAATGACGATGCATTAGCATCTCAAACGTTCAGCGAGGCCTTTGGTGGCTTTAGAAAACTTCTATGCTATTAAAATGAAGCTATGGTTTAAAATCTCGAATATAATATTTCCTATCCATCGGTTTACTAATCTGAGATTTGTATGAAGACTTGTATTCTACATTCTTAAGGAAATATTCTTTAGAGAAAAGTCATGCATTTTCTATGCTCGGTACTCATACTCGGAGTCTTTTTTAATACGTAGGTCAATATTCTTTCGTTAAACATGTTGAAGTGGGCTGACTAGCAGTTCAATTATACCTCCAATAATTAGATACATAGAGAAAAATACCACCCCCGCCCACTTTTTCCACTTAAATTATTTCTGCTTTTTGTTGTTGTAATAAGAAGCTTTTTTGCTTCCATCGGGGAGAAAAATCAGTGGAGCTAATTGGGTATTGTTATGTTGCAACACTAGTTTCGTCGCGCGGATACACCCTCGGACACAGATAACTTTTTACCGTACATTGATATAAAGTAGTCTATGTGCTATCCTGATATGTAAGCTATATTTCGGCAAAAAAAAAGAAATAAAATAAAGTTGTTTTTTTTTGTAAATTTTCTAATTACTACAAGCTCCTTTAAGTATTGTAGACACAAAATTCCTTCAAGAGGTTTTTGCGTGAAAGGGGAACAAATATTCATACATACAAACATTCGCGTCTGACATACGCGGTCTAGGAATAGTTCGAGAGCTTTAGAAGCCATATGACTATGATAAACGTGAGTTTAAAAAGACTCCTGCGCTTACACGAGTCTGTAATCATGTCGACTCTTATAAAGTTCCGCGTTTGCTGAAATATATCCCTAAATAAGATTTAAAAAAAAATGAGCTTATAGGCACGGATTAAGTTGAATGTCACGGCACGGCGCAGCTGTTGTCAGATAGCTGTCAACATGCATTTGGCTTTTTATATTGACTTTATAAATGGTATTATATGAGAGGATTTCATCGAATTCAAATGTCAATGTCAAGTTTATCACTGTGTTGCCAATTGGACTGAAATTTTGCACACGCTCTGAGTTCTGATGACAATACATGACTAGATGAGAAACGTCATTACAAATCCAATATGGTGGACTGGCTGTTTGAAATCCACTTACATGATATGAGCATCAAATGAAAGGGTTTGCTGTCAGGAATATGAAAAAAATGTCACGTGACTTGAATCTAAAATGGCGGACGTCTAAGATGGCAGATTGGCAATTAGAAATGCAGCCCTATGATATAGGTATAAAATAAAAATAATAGTTAAAAAACACACTTTTAGCACGCACGATGATGATGATGATGAAAAATTACAAAATAATGCGGACATTAAGTTTGATGAAAGAAAGCGTGGAGCGTTTGTGTAATCTTTACTCTTCTTGGACAAAACGCTCGACGCTTTATCTTTTTATTTTTTTTTTGCTTGCTTTTTACTGCGTGTTTTTTTTTTCAACTACTATTTTTTATTCTATCTCCCTCATAGCGGGCTTACTGGAAAAAGCAGTGCTTTTGTACTTGATTATTTTAGTTTTCTTGTCTCATCAACTGTGTACATAAACTCTTTAATAAATAAATACGGAGAATGCTCTTTACTTTTTCCGATGAATCTGTGAATGAAAATAATTATTGGTACTTACCGGACTGTTTTCACTGATATAAATTAACTAGGTTTTGCTTGCGATTTTGCTCGCTTCTTCAGGAAACTAATTCCTGAAACTTGATAAAAATGTTATTCTGATGTATAATCCATCCATCCATACATACATACAGAGATTCTTTCGCATTTATATGATTGCATATTAAATCATCATCCTCCGAGCCTTTTTCCCAACTATGTTGGGGTCGGCTTCCAGTCTAACCGGATTCAGCTAAGTACCAGTGCTTTACAAGAAGCGACTGCCTATCTGACCTCCTCAACCCAGTTACCCGGGCAACCCGATACCCCTTGGTTAGACTGGTGTCAAGACTTACTGGCTTCTGACTACCCGTAACGACTGTCCTACAGTTTATGGTCTCTGCACACAGCGGGCGCGGCGCGACGGGACGGGACGGCGACGCGACGGTGAGCAGTTGTAATGTACTAGATATTACGGACGACATCACACAGAGCCGTCCCGCTCGGCGCGACGCGACGCGACGATCTAGTACATTGTGTCGCGTCGCCGTCCCGTCCCGCCGCGCCGCGCCCGCTGTGTGCAGAGACCATTAACGTGCTATCCAAAACACAGTCATTGGTGTCTAAGATATACTTAGAAAGTACATACAAACTTAGAAAAGTTGCATTGGTACTTGCCTGACCTGGAATCGAACCCGCGCCCTCATACTCAAGAGGTTGGTTCTTTGCCCACTAGGCCACCACGACTTTTTGATGATTGCATATTAAATATCAGTAGGATAATGAGTTTCTGGAAAAGCTGCATTCACCGGGCTTCAGATTTAATTTTTAATTAATTATTCAACGAGACCTTATTAAATTATCTTCAATTCTCGTTATTCGTAATTTTCGATATTGGGGTACACGCGTACTTTGATTCTCAGCAAGTACTTAAAATAATTTTTATTTCCTGTAATTTTCGTTATTGACGAATCTGTAATTATTTAAGTAGATTTTACACATTAAAGTAGATTTTCAGCAAGTACTTAAAACTGGTTTGTTGCAGGAGGGTACTGCGACTTCGTGTGGCAGAGTCGACCGCTTGAACTCAAAGGATAATATTGAAATTCTGGTGAGGACATTTACATATTTATTTACATCGGTACTGTTAGTGCCGTACCCTTTGTTTTAGTGCTCGAGCTCGTAGCTAAGTCAAGGTCAAGCGGATCGATCGATCGTAAGGTCAAGCAATGCTTAGCGCGGTCGGTCCATAGATGGGTGACCATCTTGTCATATCTTCCGTGTTGCGCAAGTGTAGGTTCCAGGTGTCATTTGAACATCTTTTCAAGTCGTTACGGGTAGTCAGAAGCCAGCTAGTCTGGTAACTCAAAATCCAAAATCCAAACGCGCCGGTCCTGCAGACCCCGAGTGGTCCACGTTGGGCGCTAAAGCACCTTGACCGGGAGCTTCTCCTGGAAGCCTCAGTCGTGCGGGCTTGGGTGTCATCACCGGACAGGCCCGCCGACATCAACGACGAGGCGGAGTGGTTCCGGGAGACCATGTCCGAGATCTGTGACATGGCCATGCCCCGAGTCCTGCCAGGACGCGCCCGACGCCAGGTGTACTGGTGGTCCAGCGAGATTGCGGCCCTTCGTGAGGCGTGCGTCGCTGCGAGACACCTGTACACCAGACACCGCAGGCTGCGCATCCGCCCTCCGGATGCAGAGGCCAGGGAAGCGGAACTGTACGAGAGATACAGAGCTGCGAAGACCGCCCTCCAATCGGCCATCATCCAGGCCAAGGACGTGGCCAATACAGAGCTGCTGGGGACTCTGGACAGAGATCCGTGGGGGCGCCCTTACAAAATGGTGCGGGGTAAGCTCCGCCCATGGGCCCCCCCGCTGACCCAGAGTCTTCGGCCTCAACTGGTGGAGGAGGTGGTGAGCGCTCTGTTCCCTTCGCGCGGGGAACACTCTCCCCCGCCCATGGTTCTGCAACCCGCGGTGTCGACTGTGGACCACACATCCGACGACGACGATGTCCCCGAGGTGACTGGGGTGGACCTGAGAGTGGCGGTAACCAGGCTGAAAGCCAAAAATACCGCCCCAGGGCCTGACGGCGTGCCTGGCAAGGCCTGGGTCCTGGCCCTTGAGGCTCTTGGGCCTCGACTTAGGGAGCTTCTCAGCGCATGTATGGAGAGGGGCCAGTTCCCACTTCGTTGGAAAACAGGGAAACTGGTCCTCATTCGGAAGCCGGGGCGCCCTGCGGACTCTCCGTCCGCATACCGGCCCATCGTGTTGCTCGACGAGGTGGGCAAGCTCTTCGAGCGAGTTGTTGCACACCGCCTCGTTGCGCACCTTGGGGGGATGGGGCCGGACCTCGCGGACAACCAGTTCGGCTTCCGCAGGGGGCGCTCAACGGTGGACGCCATCATGCGCGTGAGATCTCTCACGACGGGGGATGCTGTGTCCCGGGGGGGGGTCGTCTTGGCGGTGTCTCTTGACATCGCCAATGCCTTCAACACCCTTCCCTGGAGTTGCATTAGGGAGGCACTCCGGTACCACCGGGTGCCGACCTACCTTCGTCGCGTGGTCGAGGCCTATCTGTCGGATAGGTCCATCATTTACCCCGGTCACAATGGGGAATGGAACCGGCGAGAGATGTCGTGCGGTGTTCCGCAGGGGTCGGTACTGGGGCCGCTCTTGTGGAACATCGGCTACGACTGGGTGCTGCGCGCCGACCTCCCTAGCGGCGTCAGCGTAGTTTGCTACGCTGACGACACGCTGGTACTGGCACAAGGGAGGTCGCACCAGGAGGCAGCCGACATAATGGCGCGCGGGGTTGCGATAGTCGTTGAGAGGATCCAGCTGCTGGGACTGGAGGTGGCATTGCACAAGTCCGAGGCCATGTGCTTTCATGGGCTTCGGAACGCGCCACCTTCAGGTTCCCAAGTTACGGTGGGAGGGGTTACCATCGGCGTCGAGAGGGCGATGAAGTACCTAGGACTCGTCCTCGACGGCCGGTGGAACTTCGTCGAACATTTCCGACGTTTGGGCCCCAAACTGGAGAAGACAGGTGCTGCCTTAAAGCGGCTCCTGCCCAACCTGGGAGGCCCAAACGCCCCCTGCCGTAAACTCTACGCGGGAGTCTTGCGGTCCATGGCCCTTTACGGGGCCCCGGTATGGGCACGTTCGGTACGGCCGCGAGCTGTACACTACCTGAACGTGCCTCAAAGGGTGATAGCCATTAGGCTAATCCGGGGGTACCGCACGATCTCCCGCGAAGCAGCTGGCCTACTAGCCGGACTACCACCGTGGGATCTGGAGGCAAGAGTCTTCTTGCGCCTGTACGACTGGCGCGAGGAGGCTCAGCGCCGGGGGGAAACCCCGTTGCCGCGACAAGTTGTCGCGCAGCGCGCAGAGCTCCGGCGGGATGTCATGGTGGCCTGGAGGGAGCGACTGTCGCAACCCAGTGCAGGGCAAGCCACCATAGTGGCGGTAAGTCCCCTCTTTGAGGAGTGGCTCGGGAGGAGTCACGGCGCCCTCACGTACCGCATGACGCAGGTCCTCACCGGACACGGTTGTTTCGGGAGGTATCTGCATCGAATCGGTCGTGAGGTGGCGCCCGGGTGTCACCACTGTGCGGATAGCCCCGAGGACACGGTGGACCACACAGTCCAGGAGTGCCCTGCGTGGGAAGGGCACCGCCGGGTCCTCGTCGAGGCTTTAGGCGGCGGCGACCTCTCGCGTCCGGCCCTGGTTCAAGCCATGGTCCGGGGCGAGAGGGAATGGGATGCCGTCGCCTCCTTCTGCGAAGCAGTCATGCTCGAGAAGGAGGCGGCGGAACGTCAGAGAGTTCGCACCTCTCATCCCGGCCGCCGCGCTGGAGCAGGTAGACACCACGGGCGCCGGGTGTCGCGAGACGACTCCCGGCCACCGTAGGCGTGGGTCTGTGGGCGGTGAGTTCGGGTGGCTCATCGCTCATGTCTGTTTTTAGACAACAGACCCGTGTCGGCGGCGCGCGTTGTTCCACGCGCTCCTCAAAGAGATGTCAGCAACCCCAGCGGGGCCCAGCAGGGCCAAGGCCTGCCGGGGCTGCGGGTTGTTCGAAAGAGGTACCGCGGCCCTAGCACATAAGAAGGCCTACGACGGAACACGACGGCTTTTAGTCAGTAAGAGTCTGACACTCCCTCACCGCTGCTAACCCACAGCGGGAGGGGTCATTTGATGATTTTTTACGTCGTTAAAAAAAAAAAAAAAAAAAAAAAAAAGCTAGTCTGGTAACTAGGGGTATTGCGTTGGGTAATTTGGTGGAGAAGGTCAGACAGGCAGTCGATCCATGTAAAACACTGGTACACAGATAATCCGACCCCAATATAGTTGGAAAAAGGCTAGGCAAATAATGCCCCTTTCAAATTCTCAGAAACTTCGAGTGTAAGTATACGAATTTTGTTTTCCAAAAAGTGATTGTACTTGAAAAAAAACGGTTGGCTGCGCGTGGGCTCAATTTTTCCACGAAATTTCCAATAAGCCGCTTTCTACCTCGCCGACCGTTTCCCGTTGGTAAATAAGCGCGCTTACATTGCGTCCTTTATGAGCTATCAATCAAAGCGATGGCAAAGCGAAAACCAGCGCAGCGTCACAGGTAAACAACAAACACTGGATTTCTTTTGAAGTGGCCTACGTGACGTGACGAGCTACTGCGCAGTATACATCCGATTAAATACACCGGGACATATTACGTGTATCGGAACACTTTTTTTTACAAGGTCGGCTTGTGTTTGTTGTTGTGTCAATTTTTTTACTAGCTTGTGTTATGGGTGGTAACACAAGTGATAGACAACATATAGCTACATATTTATAAATACATACAACACCGACCATGTTCCTTCTTAAGCCCTTTATGTACCACGGCCGCGGTAACTCTCGAACAATCTCGCAACCCCGGCAGGCTTTAACTCTAGTCTCTGCTGGGGTATGCTGAAAATACATATAACACCCATACACGGCCAACAAGCATCACGGTAATCACACAAATCGATGTCGACCCTATCGGGAATCGAACCCGGGACCTCAGATCCGGCAGTCCGGTATGGCCATTGCGTCATCGGGGTACTCAAAAAGCCGCTCTGCATCACATCGCATTCGCTCTCGCGTTGATAAGCTCACACAGGACGCACCCTCAAGGAAGGTTCATATCAGACAGAAAATGCGCCGAGCGTATCGTAAATGTATGATCGACTCACCAATGCATCATCGATTAGGTGTGCATGATTGAATGCTTTATCGTATATTTATCCGTCTTAGCGTCACGCGTCGTTTCGTCAGATATGAATCTTCCCTCACAAACGTTAGACTTGAATCTTTAATATTTCTTTGCATTTCAGAAGAGTACGAGCGACTTTGGTCAGAGTTTGTTGGACGAGATCGAAGTAATGTTTCGCAACATGGACCGCCGCCGAGACGATGTAAGTATAACGTACTTAAGTGATTTGTACTAAACTACATACTAAACGTTTTTCTTAAAACAACTGTTTACTTTGAAATTTTAACGTGAAAATTCATAGTAAACAGTAATTGTTTTAAGAAAACTGACGTGGACGTTTTTGGTGAACTTAGGCCTAAGTGTCTTTGGGGTGAAAAATCCGCCCGTCCTTCTAACTGTTTGTTTCATTTGGCTTTATTTAAAGCTTCAAGCTTTAAATAAAAATGTCAGAATTTGTATAACATTTATGAAAATAATTCTGTTAGAGATTTTTGTAAAAGTAATACGCAATTGCTATGGTAATATAAATAGTACGGAACATTAATGGTTGGGGTTTATGTTTGCTTTAATTCTACACAGTTATAGATATATCAGACACTGAATAGTTTACAGTCATGGAGAACAAAATGAAGAGCGGAGATGTCATAACCGACAATTTTCTAAGAAAGTAGCGTCTCCAAAATGCATTTGTTCGGGGGATGGAGGTCAAGGCGACCTACCTGCCATATGCCATCTCTGCTCATCTTTGCTTCCTTAATGATTATGATATACAGAGGAACTAATTAACTAGCGTATTACATCTTCAGCCAATAAAAATCTTTATCTTTACTCACAGCGAAATGTATGCGGACCCAACGTTATAGGTAAATGAAAAAGATTACAAATGCTTTATATCAATTACCTTCACATTTTGTCAAAAGAAAAAACAACATTTGCTTGCCAATTAGTTCCAAGCACTATGCACTAACAACCATTATAGATAAAAGGACGAACCGATATTACTCATAATTATGAATTTCAGAAAAGCAATCAAAGTTACTTTATCTTACAAAAAAGTTTTTCGCTTGCTCAAGGATGGATTGCACCGTTTAACTATTACGATAACCAAACCATAACCAGCCATCCACTTGCCTACGATTGGTCATATTCTTTCACAGTGTAGTTACATGGTGCAACCCACGCTATTAAAACGCTGTATCCGAATTTAATTTAGACTAAATTTAAATAAATTTAATTTAGAAAAAGTCGAAAGAAGTAGGCGGGCCTACTTCTTTCGACTTTTTCTTAGATATTCGGGCTGATTTTTTGTAGGACTATTTAAACTAGGATTTTCTAACAAACGTTTTGTAGGACGCTGCACCATTGGTAAAGGTGAGTTCTATTTTTTCCTACAAAAAATTGTCACCTTTTATAATATTATCGGCCGTGGGCGAACAGCCTTAAACACATCGAACGTTCGGCTCAACTTTTTCGCAGTATCACTATTCGTGTTTTTACTCGAATTTATCGAGAGAATTTTCAGAGTAAATCGGTTCACCTGTTGCGAGAATATTTAAGCTTTTTACGCAGTTTTTATAAGGTCGCATTCCCGAAATTGCACAAGAGTGTTGCTTTTCGGGAAGTGTAATCAGCCATAGCGTGCTATATTCTGGACTTTGATATACAGGGTTACTTGTAAGTAGTCCGCATCCTTTCATGAGGTGATAGTATAGGTCAATACGGACAAATTTGACTTTTAACTAATAATAAAAATTGATAAGTGTACCTAGACGACTTGTTAAGAAAAGATCTTGAAATTTGATTATCTTGAAACGGGTTAACTTTTGCCCGGTGTATCCCATGGTCAAATTTGTCCGTATTGACCTATACTATCACCTCATGAAAGGATGCGGTCTACTTACAAGTAACCCTGTATATAGCATAGAATATAGATGCTGAATATAATGTACATAACAGCCAGTAAGTAGAAGTTTAATTAGGTTCCTTTGTGTATTCAGCTTACTCGTGTGATAGTGACTAGGGCAGTGTTATTACGAGTGTGCTCATACATGGCTATGTACATGTATGAGCACACTCGTAATAACACTATATACATATGTATAAATGGCTACTGCAGTTTGCTTAGTGAGATTAAAATTGAACCTCATATTCGGATTATTAAAATGTACATTTATTTATTGACAAACATATTCATTTTTAATATCGTTTCTTTTTTTATAAATAGTTTATTTATTACATGTTCTAGAAATCTAGAAAACTAATTTGTGTATTATCCTCATATAATAAGAGGGATTATTATAAAGGTTATGACTTTGAATGATATTTTTAATTTTATATCGTAGTGTGAAACCTGACATAGGGTATTTGACTAGGTAAGCTCTATTGTCATGTAAGATTACGGTTCACTTTCCCGACTCAGGATATTAAAGAAAACATATAAAACATTAATCGGCCAAGACTGCATTTTAGTTCATAACTTCTAATAAAACTTATTGCGCGTGTTCTCCGTGAAATGATGCTTCCAGAAATTCTAAGTAGTTCAAAATGTATTTCATTTCAAGGGAATCTCTGTAAAGCCAATCTGTGCAAGAACGTTAGTACAAAGGGAAAGGGTTCATAATTTCGAAATGAAACATTTAATAGTTTTAAAAGCCTTTGTAGTTAGTCATTAGAGTGATTTCAGACTAGCGTTGTAAACGCACTTACAAGTTGTATGTATGCACGTGTAACCGCGCCTTTTAAATAACAACTCGTAGGACCGTTAACTCTCTTATAAACTCACATAAGTTGGAGCGAACAAGCCGGAATACAGGCATAAACACATGTAAGCCAGGACAGATTTTTCGAAGCGTGAATTACATCGCTCGTGTAAGTTGGTATGCCAAATCGACCATGTACCTGGAAAAAAGCGCTATTCTGAAGTCGCCCTTTGAAACATATTTAGGTTTAACATGGCACTTAATTTAGTTATATTTAGTCATTTTATGAATTACAGCCAACAATAGTCGGTGAGTACCTACATCTAGCTTATAAGTACCTTAGGGGTTGGCGGCGTTGAGCTCACACTAGCTTAAACACTACCTAATAATAATCTCATTAGTGGATTTTTGGCTCGGTTCAGTAGTTTTAGAGTTCTTTATCACACATATTTGACGGAGTTTCGACATGACGATCAAAATATTTAACGACAACTATTTTTCAATTAATACAACTTTGCTAGCTGTTGAGTAATGTTCATATAAAATTTCATAACTGCAAATAAAAGTATTTCTCATTCAGTATTCCTGGTAGTGCTGTAATTTAGAGGTTTGTGGATTTAACTACATTCTGTTAGGTCATGTGGAAATCCGTGTATTTGAGTTCGGAATTAAAGGTCTCTGCACACAGCGGGCGCGGCGCGGCGGGACGGGACGGCGACGCGACACAATGTACTAGACCGTCGCGTCGCGTCGCGTCGAGCGGGACGGCTCTGTGTGGCGTCGTCCGTGGTATCTAGTACATTACAACTGCTCAGTGTCGCGCCCGCTGTGTGCAGAGACCTTTAAGCACTGCATGTATTTTGCAGTCCAGCACTGTGCATTCTTGTTCAAATGCACGTTGCATTGAATAAATACTATATTAGTCAGTTTTACCCAAAAGTCACGAATTAGGCTAAAATTCTGTCATCACGCTTGTTTTCGACACATAATTAAATACCTGTTATATTTATTTTAATGTAGGCGTGAAGGAATATTAGGTACCTACATTCGATCGTATTCGATATCCGATTTTCCGTATTGCAACTACTCCAAATTGCAAAGGTCCATTACATAATTGGTCCAGTTTGCGGATGGTCCGACATTTCGTCCATTTCTAGAGGCGCAAATCACAGTTTCGAACTTCACTTTGGAAATGGATGTCACTGCTTTTACCAAAGTTCAAGGAAAGGACCTTCTAACACAATAGAACTCTTTGACATATTATTTCTGCAGTAGTTCTGAAAATACTTGGATTATTACAGCCCTGGCACATAAGCACGAAGTTTTACTGTACATAATTATACCTCTAATTTTGTAAATATTACCTACCTTTATTACCTTTTCACGGTTTTAATAGTTCTAGAAAGATCATCATGATTTTATATGCGTTATATCACGAAGGCGGATGAGCCATTCTTGTGTGCGTAAATGTACAGACGACTCGGCCATTACCGAGCGCTTTCGAAGTTACGCACACAATTACAATATGTATAAACATTATACACACTAGTATGACTCAGACGCTTTCGTGAGATAAAACATTTATACCAATGCAATGCCAGTTTAGTCAAGTATCTTATTTATACAAAGTGACATCTTCTTAACCTTCCTTCTATGGTTTCAGAACCCACCTGGAAGGTCGACTGACGCTATCAGGTAATTATTAGTTTTCTTGATAATTTATATTGAAGCTCACTTTAAAATACGAAAATAGGCACTGTGGACTATGAATGTAAGGTTTGACTTTCATTAATCAGTGTGGTCAAATGGTAACACATTTTTTTTGTGTAACGTACAACTTTAGACATTTACTATGACTTTATGAAGTCTGTTAAATGTAGATTTTATTTGGTTTGTTAGGCCGGCCTCGCCAAGCGGTACCGCTGATACGTAAGTGAAACTCGCAACTCGGGCTCAATTAGTGCTTTTAACGTATTTACGTCCGAATATCGAAACATCACTCAACTTTAAGTGCTGGTCAAACATTATTCTATATCCGTAGCTTTTACGTAAATTGCTTTAACAGAAAGAATTAAAGATAATGCAGCGCTTCAGTATTTCAGGGCCAAAGTTGAGTACCTACTACTTATAATTTTAAAAGCTGAAAAATATTGAAAAAATTTCGCACTAATTGAAATTGGGTTACAGTTTGAAAATATGTGTCGTATATTGTAAAATGTTGTGTGCTTTTTTCGTCAGTATTGAATAATTGTATTTTTTGGTTGTACCTGGTTGATTAGTGTATAAGTTTTAAGTTTAAATTTAGAAATAGAGTTAGCTGATTAATTTTAGTTTTTTTTTTTACATTAAGTTACGGTTAATTGTGATTTATGTTCATTATTGTTTTTTGTAATATTATTATTCGCGTACCCATAAAGGTATATTTTGAAAACCAGCTTCCCACTCCAACTGCCGACTATATATAGCGACTCCACATGCTGCGGCCGATTTCAAAACCAAAACGGTTTTATGTAAATACACACAAACCGCTGCGGCCGATTTCAGGCAGTGACGTCATGTGCGGTCGACAGTTGCAGTCAGCAGCTAGCATTCAAAACGCATCTTAAGGGTCTCTACATTGTTTTAGTAGTAGATATTGACTGTTGATGTAAATAACTTACATTATTATGTTTTGTACCCAATGCTTTAACCAGGACCTCGACTTCTCGTTCCGAAAGGTCGCGTTGGCGGTATGTTGATACTACCTACATTTTTATATTATCTTTTAATTGACTTATACCACTTGAAGAAATATAACAGCAGGTAATCATAATTTGTTGCACATATTTTTGTAATTACTAATTTCTATGAAATATTTTGATCGATAACTTTCTGAAAGTGGTGAATATAAATAAACAAATGAATCATGTTCACCATGATCGAAAAAACAAAACACTTCGATTTACTAAGTTGAAAGTTGCTTTAAGTTAGAACAAAGAATTTCTTCATTTGTTTCAACGGCGTGTCTATCTTACATGCAGCATTGGGACGTGGTTCCGCCGATCGGCGTCGTTGGAGCCACTGTACGTATACTCGTGTAAATTTTGTAATTTTGTGAAACCTACACAATAGTTCATTATTTATTCCAGAGACATGAAGCTGCGCGTGTAATAGTCGCCATGTTGCATTTCCTAGAAACTGAAATTAATTTGGCGCTCTCGACAAAGCCTTTGATTTCACAATTCAAAAGCAATGGTCAAAGAATTTACACAAAGTCTTTTTCAATAGCAAAGGTATACGGTTCTGGAAAAATCGGGAAAAATAATTTGTTTCATAACAACAGGATTTGATTGGCCCTGAAATCAAACATGTAGCAAAGCTTAGTTTCGATATTTCGCAGAGTTTGATTGGTGAATTCCAGTTTTTAACCCCTGTGTGTGTGTGTGAGGGTGTGTGTGTGTGTGTTTACCTTCAAAAATACTTACATAAATCAAATGATACCTACCTAATTACAACATTCGTATAAAAAAAACACGTATCTAAACAAAATTATAAGTAGGTAGTGGTATATAATCACTTCTGACGTTAGGCTAATAAATTAGAGCGGTCCCCCGACACAACAAAATTTAGTTTAGTCTGACATGCTTTAGTTGGTACTTACGTAGTGTTAAAAGTTATTTTTTGTTTTTAATAGGATTTAGCGTTTTTAACCTTTTGTCATAATAATTGTGTACTTTTTTTGCGTCGGGGTTTTTTTAATTTATAATTTAATTTTTGATAAGTCAATGTATATTATTTATCGGAAAATTTAATTGGCCTTTTCCAGAAAGAAAGGACATTGTTAAAAATGTAATTTTATTTATTAAGCTGGATCGTGCATTTTTGTATTGTATGTCTTTGACCCTGAGGAAAATTATTAACGTTTAATTCTAAAGCTTGTTTTTCAAGACATTTGTAAAGCACTGACTTTCCATCTTTCCTGACTTCATAAAGGAACTAGTCTGAAGGTCGCCTTTAATTTGGTTCTCTAGGAAATGTCTAGGAAATGTCCTATAGAGGTTCAGTGAAAAGCTGATTGTACGAGTCAAGGTCTTGAGTCATAGTTTTTGATAATATTAATATACCCTTTTTAATATTAAAGAAATATGAAAAATCGTTTTTCTAACACAGCCTTAAGTTCAATTTATTCATGAATACATTCAGAATAAATTCTTATACTAAACCTTAAATCTAGAATGAACTTGTCACTTAAGGGTAAGCACTACACTGACATGACAGTTAGTTAAAATTGGTTATTTAAAATTATGCATATAAAATGCAATAATTTGGAAAAAAATGTGAGCAATTACTCACATTGGTTGGAATTGTAAGCATTTTTTGTTTTTCATGCTTTTATCAAAGGATCAGCTGCTACCGTCGCCCTGCGGAACCGTATGTAACTTATTCATTTACTTACATGTTAATTAGCATAATGGCTTAATTACAGTTAAGATTTCTTTTCTTACGAAGTTATCGTGGAAATGTATAAGGTAATGAGCATAAAATGGCATGTGTGGAAGTCTCTTCAAAGAATACTTACTCGGGTTGGTAGATTCGAGGTCATCTTATCTAGGTGGGATTATACTGACGACTAGAAATCCGGGTGCGCAAACACAAACAATACAGCACCTTCTGTGCTGCCCAATATGCCTCAACACCTCTGGATTAATTCCGCTAATTTTACTTAAGCGACATATACAACTGAGATTCAATTACGATTGAAGCGTATGTGGCATTCCACATAATTACAATAGCTTAACGCAAATTATTACTAAATCAAATTATCTATGCAAAGCACTGACTTATAGAAAGAACTAAATAGTAGATGAGATAGATTTATAGAGGTATTGCCATAAGTCAATGTAAAATTTTCTTTTCACGCTTCACTCAAAGGGAGCGAGCCGAACAAGAAGAAGCTTCCAGCAAGTATGTGCAGTTTAAGTACATATTAAGGTCCAAGTTCATGGACAAAAAAAAAGCGTAAATTTTCTTAAAACAACTGCTTACGATAAATACTCAATTCTTTATTAGCATCCCATATGTTTTATAGGTGGTACATTTTATAAGGTGGACACAATTTGGACCCGGCACAGGTTAAAGATGATTACTTCTGAAATTATAATAATATTATATCGAAAATATAATCACTTTAAATTTTCAAAGTAAACTGTTGTTTTTGGAAAATGGATGTCTATGGTGTTGTAGATCTTAGGCCTTAACGTTATAATAATTTGTCCAATAACTGTTTGACTAACTGACGTAATTTTTAGTTCTTTGGTAGCTTACTTCAGGAAGCTTGCTATAAAACGTAAATCGGATAAAAATGCGTAAGTAACTTCTATAATTGTTGTACTTAATTTTTCTTATGATGTAGACAAGATTTGTAATCACTTAAATATCTCTATATAATTAAATATTTAACGTGGTAACACTGCGTAAGAAGGAAAGTTAAAGGATCATCGGTAAATTACAACTGAACTCTTTTGTACTAGTTAACTGTGTATTTTTGAACAAAACTATCAGAGTCACAAAAAATTGTAACAATCGATAGCTGTATTACATAAATTTTTCATGCTGCAATTAAAGGGAAGCCTCGACCAGCCAAGATGTAGTGGTGGAGGAACCGTTAGTATCTATTGAAATAAGAGTGCATCTACAAGGTGCAAGTAGCTTGCGCATGTTGAGGCACATGCGTAGGTTATATGAATTTTAAAAAATGTGCGGGTCCAGCGACTCGCGCATGTACCAAAGCAAAAGCCCACCCACGTGCTCTTGTCACTTGCGGATGTTAACTTGCTCCAGCTACATGCACGGTGTAGGCCCAATAGCAATAAGTATAGCGTAACCAAATTTTTGCATTTGACAGCTGTCAGTTTTCAAGGAATAGTAGTATTTATAGTACTGACTGACAAAACTGTCAAATGCACCAAAAAACGGTCAGACTATAAACGCTAGCAGGTCAACCTACTCGAATCTGACAAATTTTACCAATCGAACATTATCCTTGCGCTATTGTGATAAGGTTGAAAATCTTTTCAAGAAAGGACAATGCTCATGAAGTATGAGAAAAAAACCCAGGCCCGGCGCAAATGAAATGTAACTCAAAATATAGGTAAAAATAAGTAATTAAATATTACATAGGGGGCATTATCGAAATCAGTGGCTATATGTGTGAAATTGCTATTCGAATTTTAACATCTGCGGTACATTGCTACTCAAGATTTTAGAGGTAACATAATGTATTAGTAAAAGGAACAGCAAACAGATACAGTTGTGGTTTAAGAGTGTACATAATGACATGTTTATGGCAACTTCTCCACTATTCTTCCTACTTTTACAAGATAATAGGATGATATAACTAAAACACGATATGAATGTACTTTTCATTTTAATAATAACGCTTAAAAGTCATCGATTCTTTATTTTTAACACGAGAGGATCCAAAAATATTGCGGGATGCGCGAACTGTTCCTCATATCTAGCCCACCCTAAGTAATGTAAAACGCTCATGACGCGATGACGTGGGCGCTGCAGCCCAATGTCCTCCACCCATGAATACAGGAGAAGTAATATCCTGATATGCCATTCCTGCCATTTTCCCTTTTATAAAGAATTTAGGTGTAAAAGAACACTGCTAAAGTGAAGTTAACCCGGTTTGGACAAGACTTGCGTCGCATCCCTAAGTCCTGAGCTGTACTTCGGTATTGATTTATCTTTTTGGAAAGGCTTATTACTTGCCATATTACTTGTTTGTTGTTTCAGATAGCACTTTAATTAAACTATAAGCCCCAGCTGCTCATGTAGTCATGTTACCCCCTTAAAAAATCAAATAGCAATTTCACACATATAGCCATTGATTTCGATGATACCTCCTATGCAGTATTTCATTACTTATTATTACCTATAATTTGAGTTACTTTTCGTTTGCGCCGGGCTTGGGTTTTTTTTGAGCATTGTCCTTTGACACCTTGAGTTAGATTGATGTGCTGTCGTCTATACCTACATAGTCAATAGTATATATTATGATTTTAGATAATAAGCATATATCTCACCCATTGTTAAAACTGATTCTATGTTAATAGAAAATAAGTTGGGAATATTTCATCATTTTTGTTTTGTAATATGTTTGAGCCATGTCGAATTGTAATTGTAATTTTGATTTTGTGAGTATTTATGCTATAATATTTTTATTTTTTTTCATTATAAATGACATTTCAATTATGTAACTGCCAAAGTGCATTTTTTTGTTGTGATTCGTTTATACAAACGGTCGGGAGTGATGTCAGATTAACGCGGATAAGCTAATTATTTCGAAGCGCTTTCCGACGAGTTTTTTTAATCATATAAACGTTGATGCCACTCATATGCCTACTCGTGTTAAAGCTATAAGTAACAATTTATTAACGGATCGAGCGAATAAGCCGTAGGCTGTAATTTGCCTGGACATGTGAGCTGTCGGGTTTTTCGAAGCGCGAAATATGGCTCGCGTGTGGGCGCTTATTATAATTCAATCGTTTACCTACGCGCAGAAATAGCACTAGTCTGAAATCGCCCTAAATATAGCTTTTTGATATTTTCCCGCAAACTGATTCTGACTAAATACTTTAGTTGCGGATGCATTGTTTTTGTTATTTTATATTCGGCTCGTGTTGAAAGGTCATGTAATGAAGTTACGTGAATGTTATGTTATTTATTTCAGCTATTTAGTTATTTGGACTGGACTTTGCGGAGACTATGCTAACATTACATTCTGTTAATATTGGAGGAATATGTAGCATAGTTTATCAACTTAGAATTTATATTAGACCAAAGTGAATTTACTAATAGCATCTCCGCAATGTCTTCCATTTAGGTAACAATATTATTTTGAGTCCTGATTTTCATTACGTCTGCTATTATCATTAACCAGTGCTGAACATTACTTACGAAACAAGATCTGAACAATTTTCCTTTGTGAAATTTTCGCCAAGTCTTCAAAACCCAGGTACAAGGTACTGTAATATAACCATCTCTACCTTGGTTGGCAGGACCACGACCCTGACGAAATCGGAGCGCAAGAAAGGATCCACTGGCACCATGAAACCGATGTCAGCTCATGATGAGAAGACCTTGAACACTGCTGTCGCCCTGGCTAATGAAATTACTGCTAAGTAAGTATTGTAGCGCGGGTCACACTACGGTATTAGGATTTGGAGCTGGTAGTTCAGGGTGCATCTACTCGGTGAAATTAGCTTGCGCATGTTGAGGCACATGCGCAGGTTACATGCATTTTAAAAACGTGCGGGTCCAGCGACTCGCGCATGTACCAAAGCAAAATACCCACCCGCGTGCTCTTGTCACTTGCGCATGTTGACTTGCTCCAGCTACATGCACCCTAAATAAAAAACCATACAAATGCTAAATACCTGTCCGATGACCAGTATCATTTTGAATAATTACAGTACAATATTATGTTCACAGAGTATAATTTGTTTTCTAATTACTAAGAATATTAATTCTAGTGTTTAAAACTGAATTTGGTACGTAGTAATTGATACTGCATAATTCTCCCAGAAATTAATTTTCCTAAATTGAGCTGCACCACTTAACTACATATAACGATAATTAAACCATAACCAGTATTCAAATTGCTGATTTGATATATTAAATAGATTTATTGAATTTCCTGAAATAATTTAGTAACTCATTAACAAGGGTATATTATATAGAAGCAAATTTTGAGTTAAAACCCAAATTAATCTTACTTAATCAGTTTTAGGGCCGAAAATTTAATTCACATAGTCATTATTTTCAAATTTTGCGGAAACTTAAGATTTATTTTATTGTCCTAGGTCCATGAGCGATCTGGATGGGGACAAGAAATTGCCGCATTCGCCCAACGAGCGTTCGAAGTTCCATTTTAAGTTTCCGCTGTCTCTCCACCACGGACACGGTCATGATGCTGAAAAGGATACCTCAGCTGGTATGTTACTCATTTTTATGTACCTTACAGCTCATTTTTGTCAACAAGAAGAACGTGTGGTGAAGGAAATCTGCTGTTTATGATAAGTTGGAACTTGCAATAGTTGAGGTAGAAGAGTTTATTTAGGACTGTTTCTAAAACGACTTGTATTCTAACAATTGATCAAAAATAATCGGAAAAAATAGATCTGTTGAAAATCGGATTTTGTAAACGAAAATTGTTCTTAGTTAGTCTTTTTGGGATCGGTTACCATTCTATATGTGATTTAGACGAGTTTTTGTTTGCGTTTACGGCCGTTTCGATATATACACTTACACGCGCGTTACTAATTATTACATATCTCGTTATACTTCACGCTACAATGCAACTGTCGCGTTTGCACTTTTATATTCCGATATATTTGCTCGAATAGCTATTGACGAGTTTTAGATAGCTCTCGTTTATACGAGCTTATTAAGGCTGGCGCTTACACGAGTTTATAAATGCCTCGCACTAATATACTTACTCGCGCGTTACATATTATCTCATTATATTCTACGTTACAATGAAATCGTCGCGTTCACACTTGCACATTCCGATATGTTCGCTTGAATAGGTAAAAATGATCAAGTTATGTATGGCTCGCGCTTACACGACCTTATTAAGGACTCACACTAATTCACTTGCACGAGTGTTCGTGTTATTTCGTTATCGATTATGCATCAATGATATTGTAGCATTTAGGTACACTGGTATATTCCGGTGTATTTGCTCGAATAGCTATTGACGAGTTATAGATCTCGCGCTTACGCGAGCCCAATAACGGCTGACACTTACACTAGTTAAAAATGCCTCGCACTAATATACTTACACGCGCGTTTCGTGTTATCTCGTTACTTTTTAGGCATCAATGAAATTGTCGCGTTTACACTTGTATATTCTGATATAATCGCTCGAATAGGTATAGTGATTTATAGATGGGTCGCGCTTACACGAGCCTATTAGCGACTTGCGCTTACACGTGCTTCAAGCCTCTCGCACTCACACGAGCTTATAAATGCGTTTACGCGTCTATGTATGAGTTTCCGTATTTGAAAAAAAACGTGACTTTGTACAATCTATACTAATATTATAAAGCTGAAGAGTTTGTTTGAACGCGCTAATCTCAGGAACTACTGGTCCGATTTGAAAATTTCTTTCAGTGTTAGATAGCCCATTTATCGAGGAAGGCTATATGCTACTTTTTATCCCGGTACGGGAAGTAGTTCCCACGGGATGCGGGTGAATTAAGAATAAAACGAGCTTGTACCTACACGCGCAGGAGTTTATGCTCAAGTAACCGAATTAAGATTAATACGGGTGGTCTATACGAAGCGATTCTAAACTGATTCCGAAATTTGTGTGCAGAGTAGCTTGATGCTCCTTAGTTAGACTGGTTGTGAGATCATTTATAATGATAGGGACTAAACACAATTTGTCTTTCGAGGTACCAAGGTTTTACCCATCCACGTGCCGAACAGCTTAGGCACTCTTTATACCTCGTAACCTTCGATAGAGATACCTTATTACTACTTACATTATAGGTACTTTTAATAACATTCAATTTCCTATAAGCCTTAGAGAGCCTTCAATTACCAATAACAAAGTAATATCACCATTTATTGATGCATATTATTTTGCTTCGATGCAATTGGCGTTATAAAGGTACTCGTGTTACTACTTACGCTATATTGCATCCTGAATGCAGTAATATCAAGGCCTCTTCCTAAGGCCATGTTATCAATACAGGATAAATTACATTTCAATAGAAATATATTTACCTGTAGGAAAATTTTGAAATTTGTTTTGCTTATAGCAGTTTCAAGTTCAATATAAATGAGTGCTTGTTATGTTCCGTATTACATGTAAAGGTCGTATCATTTTCCAATGCAATATCTCCTATAAGTATTCACTAATGATGTACTTTCAAATGGTTATTACTGAGTGGAAATGTTTAGAGCCCCTTTTCAACTTGTACGATTAAGGAATGCTCTTATTTGTAGTTTCAGTCAATAATTTGTTTGAAAGCAGATATGACTCGAAATAATGTAAGGCACTTGTGAGATGACGACAGATAGAAGAGTACGGAAGGAGAAAACATTCTGGGCCAACCCCAAATTAAATTAGGCAGGATGATGATTTTGATTTAATGAGGATTAGTAAATGTCTGTTTTTGTCTTCAGCACGTGAGCGTCGCAATTTTTCTGAGGAAGCTAACAGCGTTCCTGATATCCAGGTAAGACTTGTGTCTTTTTCTTTTAATTATAACAAACAAAATATAACAATTTATCAAAAATAAAATATTTTCGTGTTTAATTTTTACCCCTAATAGCAGATGTCGTGTATATTGTTGAGTATTGGGTATAGTTTACTTTAGTCTTCATACATGGTTTTCACCTTTATTTTATTAAGTTTTAAGCATATCAAGCTACTCCAACCTGTATAACTTTACCAGTTGACGTTAAAGCTTATACTTTAGGCTATTAAATTGATTGATAATTATTATTCTTACATTACCTAACAGTAGTATGTACCTATTATTAAGAACCTTTTGTTGACAATTGTACATTATTTCAAAACATTGTCCAAGGAGTTTCTTGCCGGTTCTTTTCCATGAAATCAACAATTTGGAATTCCGCAACTAGCTTGACTTTTCACAAGTACCTGTATTAGATCCTCTATAGACAGCTGTGTTGCTAAGATGTTTGCCGCTTCTTTCCAGCCTTAACTCTAGGAATTGGGGAAAGGTGGCGTTTTGGGGGTGCTGTCCTTTTGCAAATTTTGATTAGCCTAGTTCCAATCAATAATTTTGACTTTGACTTGAGTTGAAAAAAAAACTTCATCTTTCACTATTGTACTAGCTTGATGTGCCTCCTATACATTTAAATCATCACCATTGTCCCTCAGTCCACCATAACAGAAGAGTCAAAGATGGCCTACACCAGCCTCATCGAAGAGCCGACTCCTTCCACGTCCCTGATGACTCACATTGCCAAGGAGACCAGTGGTATCCTGAAGCCAGCTACCATTCCGAAGCCAGCCCGCGCTACTCATGTGCAGTTCCGATCACTGCAAGCCAATTCGCCTAGCAAGGCCCGGTAAGTTAGGGATATATAAGGGATACTTAGAAAAAAGACTTAAGTACTTCAACGTTTGGTAAAATAAGTTTAAGGGATATTTTTAGTCTCAAGAAAAAAAGGGTCAAATAAGTATATCAATGTTTAGGAAAATTAGTTAAAGGGACATTTTTTTATATACTGATGAAAATTTTATCGATGTTTCTAGTTTGGTAATTTTCATTAGATGATAGGTTTTCATAAGTGATAGTTAGAAAAAGAGACACCTAAGTAGTTCGACGTTCGGTAAAATTAGTTGTGGATTTATTTTTTATATTGTGATGAAAATTGTATCGATGTTTCTAGTTTGGTATTTTGAATTAGGTGATGGGATTTTATATTTGTCGTGTGGTCGAATGTAATCTACTGCACTATTGACGTAAATCCATTTAACATATTTAACTTAGAGACTAGTAATGCACATCACTGTTAGTAATATTAACATTAAGGACAATTTCAAAGTTTCAACACAGAATATTATTCATGTTTTGTTGTACCTAATCTGTTTCAGAAGCTTTGCTGTTGCTGAACCTGCTCAGCCAGATGCTGCTCACGGCGTAAGTATATAACATTGAAACTACGTTGATATGTTAATCCTTCTATAATAAATACCCTATAGATATAATTAGTATAAGAAATAAAGAAAAACTTGTGAACATTTATTTAACCCCACATATTATCCTTTGACCCCCATGTGCACGTCTTTAACCAATAAAAGAAAATAATAAATAAAAATCAATATATTAAAAACAGAATATCCTGCCATTGCCTCCTCGAACTACAAAGCCGAAGCTAATTGACAAACCTCGACACATCAGGAAATATCCACTAAAACTACTAGATGAGCCAAAACCAGAAAATGAACCGGTCAGCGAAACGAAGAGCGTTATACTCTACCAGAATACCAAGAACCCAGAAGTGAAAGAAGAAATAAAACCAGTTGAAGTAGAAACTGCTGAGGACGAGGTCGATTCGGCCCCCAAAGTTGACACAAACCCTTTCAATGTTGCCGGTCCAAGCAATCCGTTCGCTTGCTTCTATGATGATGACGACGAGAGCGATGTAGGGTTACCTGTTAATACTGAAAGCGAATCAGAAAGCGGGGACGAAAGCAACACTGCTTTAGTAAAAGGTGATATATCTAAAATACTTATATGAAAATTACGTGCTGTTTTGTGAAGGCTTCTAAAACCCACTAAGCATTCGTGCATAGCAGCCGCGCTTGCGACAGCTTGACCAACTTGAATTAAAGAGGTTAATCATTACAGATTGTAAAGATCACGTGTCAGTGGAAGATTTGTTGGAGTTTGCCGACCAAAAGCCGTGTGGTCGACAACGTGGTGTCGAGTCTGATGAAGTCCGTATAATGTGCAAGGTTCTTAAACAACAGGTGCATACATAATGTATTTGACTAACAGAGAATGACACTAAAATTGCACGATAATTTTAAAAACTTCCGAAGAACCCGCTGACATTTTTGAAAATGCTTATTAACAAAATTGATTGCACCTTTCTATAGTATGGTGGGTTCTATGCCTGTAATGATCATATTTTTGGGAATTTTCCTATTAATATTTTCAGTTGGATCCTGGTGAATGGAGGTATAAGTAACTGCTGGGGTTGCATGGCATGTATAATAATTATATTCTAACATGGAAATTATTTGGTACAAATATACAAGTACAGGTATTTTTTAAACAGTGCTTATAAATATAGCGTTATTAACTTGTGGTAATATCGAGAGACTATTCTATTAATTATACACTAAAATATAGTATTCATACGTACCCTAATACTCCTACCTAATACTCTGTGTGTTGACAACTCAACTAGCACAGTGACTCTGGCAACTGGCATAGTTTATGAATATGTTGGATTCTACATTTTTTTTTTGTATCAGTGATAAAAAAATCGAAACAAATACATAAGTATAAGATATCATATTTTGATTAGTATAGTCGTAGAGATTTTTTAATTAGTGTAGAGCTTTTAAATAATAAGTGAATAATATGCTGAAATAGATTTTGCTATTTAATTCTGCCATTTAGACTAGATGTAGTTGCCAGTTTGTTTTATTTCCTCTAGATTTTTCCTCTTATGATTTAATTCTCATTTCTTAATTTTATGTTTACTAACATTTTACCAGCATGTAATGTAGTATTGCTAACAAATTTAATTTAACTACTAATTTTATTTTATTTCTATTCTGTGTTTTTTTTTTCATTTTCAACTCTAAAACCCTACAAATAAGTAACAAAATCGTATGTCAACTGCAGGCGAATCAGGCGCAATGCTTAGAAGCGTTGGATTTGAGCGGCTGGAACGTTCACAACGCGATCAAGTTAGTTCGCGTCAAGGTCTCAGTGGGGACGGACGTGTCCTTCGATAAGTGCCACGAACAACTACAGAAAACTAACGGAGATATCGGCAAAGCTGTTGCCATGCTCGTGCCCATCGAATAACAATGTAAAAAGGATTTTAACAACGTGAAAATTTTAATTTAAATAAAATTTTAACTTTACTGAAAATTGTTTTTGTTTTTTTTTGTGTCTTCTTCGAAAAAAAAGTATCTGTTTATTAACATTAGCTGAAATGTCACAAATACATAGTTCGTTATTTTTATGGATCTAATAATTATGTATTTTCTGTATTCTATTTTTTATTGTACATATTTTTGTATTCTGTATTTTTATCATCGCTCGGTATTAAATATATTAAGTTCACTGCGTTAGTTTAACGGAAATATCTAACACTTCACAAGACCAGGCCAAACCTACCTCGGGAAATACAGCAGATAGCTTGAAATTGTATTAAAAAATAATGGAAAGCCGTTTGAAGAAATAGATCAAAATGCCATGATGGCTTTATACCGGAGTTAGAAAAAATATCTGCTGAGAACTGAGAAATTAAAAATGGACGTTGATGGTACCACTAGAGTGCAAATTCAAAAAGAGTATCTTCGAGAGAGATCCAGAAAATGGAGACAATCATAATGTGACAACAGAGAAATAATCTGACCGTATGTGCTTTTAGGGATGTCATAATAGTGTGTTTAGAAATTAGGAGTAATTGGTTCAAAATTATTCTAATTTTACGTAATCCATTCAAGGAATCGATTCTTTCAGCGAATGTAACATTCTCTCAAAATTCAAAATTGTAGCTATATCAGTGTTATATTTTGATCTGAATCAGATAAACGTGCTGCCGCTGCCACCGCGCGGCCCCAAGATTCCCAAGCGAAAGCCTGCCATCCGTATTAAACATCCTGCCACCCGTGCCAGACCGCCTGCTACACCCGCAGCTGCCCGCAGAATCGTCAAGCTCACTGCCGAGGAAGTGAAGGCTAAAGATATCTTGGCTAACTACGTCGAAATAGATCACAGGGCTACGGCTAGACTGGGATTTTATGCTGCTGGACTCAGCCAAGCTGCTGGTTCCAGCCACGCTGCTGGACCCAGCCACGCTGCTGGACCCAGCCACGCTGCTGGACCCAACCATGCTGTTGGATCCAGCCACGCTGCCGGACACAGCCACGCTGCTGGACCCAGCCACGCTGCTGGACCCAGCCTCGTTGCTGGACCCAGCCACGCTGCTGGACCCAACCATGCTGTTGGACCCAGCCACGCTGCCGGACACAGCCACGCTGCTGGACTCAGCCACGCTGCTGGACCCAGCCACGCTGCTGGACCCAGCCACGCTGCCGGACTCAGCCACGCTGCTGGACCCAGCCACGCTGCCGGACACAGCCACGCTGCTGGACCCAGCCACGCTGCCGGACTCAGCCACGCTGCCGGTCACAGCCACGCTGCTGGACCCAGCCACGCTGCTGGACCCAGCCACGCTGCTGGACCCAGCAACGCTGCTGGACCCAGCCACGCCGCTGGACCCAGCCACGCTGCTGGACCTAGCCACGCCGCTGGACCCAGCCATGCTGCCGGACGCAGCCATACTGCTGGACGCAGCAATTTTTTGAGCGAGCCAAAGCCCGGCCAAGCTAAGGCCCAGTCAAGCCAGAGCCTAGCCGATTACGGCAAATGGAGGGAGATGCTCAATGACTCCGATAGCGACTCTGACAGCGATTCTCTGACTAACGCGTTGCTAGCAGTTCATCTCGCAAGTAGATCATTTGATACCATCATATTCTTGTTGTCAATCGTTCCACAATCATTCATCGTGCGTCATTTAGCGATGGTGGCCACTTCTAGTGACTTCTAGATCATTTTGTGTGTAGTGATGTTAACATTTTAGTTTTTTTTTTCTTTTTAGTTTATGGTTTACGATATACGTTTACTTTATAGTGTAATAACTAATTTAATACCCTGTGCAATTAGTGTAACGTAAATGTATATCGATTAAAAACGCTATCAACCATTCATAAAATGTGGTAGATTTAGCAGATTAAGCATAAATCGGTGTTGTTCTTTGTTTATCGCCGTTGGTATCATCAGGACCGAACACGACATGCGACACATAAATATGTAACTATCACAGTATATTTGGTTAACATTCCAGCATCAATCGACTCTTAATCATTTGTTCAACAATTGGGCATTTAAGCAATAAACCAACCTCAATGGCTGTGACAGATTGAACATCTTTATCACAATCTGCGATTACTTTTAAAAAACCCACAGGATACAAAAACACATAAAAGACCGGTTTCATACTAGCGAATTATCCGCTCGGTTTTGCAATCGTGATTAGACGAAAACGGTGCTTGTCGTTCAAGCACGCGCACGCATGCGCAAATTTATGCAAATTATATTTTCCAAGCCGCGCAGGTAAATACGCTAGTCTGAAATCTACACTACAAGTGAAATTGACGGTTCTTGTATTTTTCAGTTTTTGTTTTCATTTTATTTAGCTTGCCAAAATTTAAACAATTAATTTATGCCTATTAGAAAGATGATTGCCCTCGGGATACAAACGGATATGGAGAATTTGAAAATGAATGTGTGGTGTAACTGATACTAGCTCCAATTAACCGTAAAATACCGATTGTATTCACTTCGCAACTTCAATTATCCACTAGGTATCCTAGTGTACGAAGGACCATACAAAACTCTGCAATGTTTGCTCGAAGTAGTAAGTCATTATTTTTATTTGCCTTTTTTAACAATTGGCCGCTTTACATTCATTAGACGATTTAGTTATATCATTTTTAATGTAAGTGCCTATTACTGACTCCCCATCGTTTTTCGGAATCGAATGAGAGAGCCTGTAGTTCTCGTCAAACTTAATGGCGGCTCGCAACCAACTTCCGAGCATAAGTACGCGTGATGTTTCGACCCGCATTAAGCTTGGCAAAAACTATATTTGCTCTTAGTGCATACGTCTCTAGAACATAAACGTCTTCGACTATTTTTCCTACAATACAATTGTACTTTAATGTAACATTGTACCTTTAAAAAAACGTCGTAATATTATTATCGTAACAAAATTTTGTGTATGAAACAACCCATTTTCTTTCTGAAATTACTCTTACAGAGATGAACAAAAACACACAGCATCAGTTAGCTTCATCTGCCCATCTTTATATGCTGGACTTGGCCTCCGAGATCGGCGTGCCACGCCAGTTTAAACCGGTAAATATCTTGCATATACTTACCCCAATAAAAAAAGATATCCTACAAAATCACCATACCTGCATATCGTACACCTAGGTCTAAAGGGGGTTAACTCAAAAAACTTGATTTTTGATGAATAAATACGACCAATAAAGATGTAAAAATATTATGTTCTGGTTGCGTACAAAAATCAGTTTTCTATACATTCTATTACACTGCTAGCATGCACAGGGATGGAGGAATCAGTTTTTCGCGTTTTCTGAAGTGTTTTTTTGAGTCAGCTCTCTCTAGATCAAGGTGTGCGATATGTTCGTTGAATACTTAGGTACTTATTACAGCTCTCTCTCTCATGAAAATCTGTCGTTATGAAGTCAGCAATTTCAATGCATCGCGAAAGAACAATAGTGTTTTGTTTTTACATTAACTCTTGCACAGTCATTTTGAACAAACTTCACAATGGTGAAGAATTTTCACGACAGCTGTACTCAAATGCTTCTGAATATTGCATCTGGATTAGGCTGCCCGTCCACGTCACGAGTTTTTGTTGGACAGATAATCAACCCAATTTTTTATAGGATGTTGGACGTGTGCGTTGCACTATTGCTATCAGTGTGTTCTATATTTTTCCTACAAAATATCGGTCGCCGACTGTCGGAATTTGGCGGTCAGTTCTAAAACAAAAACCAGGGCAATATAGGTTTCTTTTCATCATGACCCACATAAAATTTTGCATGCTAATAATAATAACTTTGTGTCGCCATTTCACTAAAGTTGCCTTAAAATGGATTTAGCGTTTGCCCATGTTTGCCTTCCAAAATTCCGGGACTCTAGTCCCGTGGTCTCGTAGTGACATACAGATATATTAACTGCAGATCAACGTGCTCCCCTTGCCGCCGCGTGCCGCTTCGCACGAGAAGCCGGTTCGCCCCATCGCACGCAAGCCCGTGCTGCCTCGCAGCCGCGCCTGTCCTCGCCTGTGCTACGACAGCGACATGGATCTGATTGAACTTGGCACCCTCCACAACCGCCGCCCAGGTCAGTAATCACCGACGTATTTATAGTTTTGACAAGGGGGAGGGGGGAGGGCTAAAGATTGCGTCTTAACATTGTAAGACCGATGATCGAGAGAGAGGTTACAGTATTTGCCTTCATGCAAAGAGATATGTGTAATGTACATTGTATTCCTATATTTATACAAAAGTAGGCGTGCTATAAATATTATAGCTGAAAAATTGCAAGTGAGCTTAATAATACGTAAAATTAAAATACCTTGCCATGCCGTCCCGGTCTGCGGAGGCCCTAGCCTAAATCGTCTCTATTTAACTTCCCGGTCAGTCCTTGGATGGGCGACCACGTTGTCACACATGCCAATACAGCTAGTTAAGATATTTTAATCCTACCCGCTGGTTGACGAGTGAAAATGTATCTCAATAGCTCTTAATTGGTTTCAGAAGGCATCGAGCGCCCAATGATCCCGCATTTCAGACAGATCGTCCAGCAGGAACCGCCGTCGCCTCCCGAGAGCCTAGAGAATGGCCTCATTGGTTGCGTGTTGTACTAATCTATTTTCCCTTAATACTCTGAAGTGTTTTTTGTAACCCTTACATTTGTAAGGGCTGTTAGACAGTACCGACTATAATGGCCGCGTTTGTAAGCCGAAAAAAAAGGAAAAGCAGACAGCAATCTGATGTCGGCAGAGTCGGCCGTTGTATTAATTCAATTCAATATATTTAAAGTAGGTATTAGTGTTCGTGTTACTTAACATCCATCTTTCCATACTTTCGTGATACTCGTCCTTCATCTATACAATATTTTATGATGAAATGTTTACCCGTTATTAATAAAAAAATATATAATCCATCTAAATTTTACATTAGATTTAAGTAGTAAAATGCTCAATCCTTCTCCGTGTGAGAGGAGGCCTGTGCCCAGCAGTGGGACGATAAAAGTCTGTAACAGTAACAGTAAGTAGTAAAATGTAAAAAAAAAAAACAATATAATATATAAATAATGTTCAGAAATATTTTTAAGATGTTAAGTAATTTTTAATAAATACTATCATTCTCCATTTTCATTTCCATTGTCATTCTACAAAAATGTGATAATTGATATACTAGGTATAAAAAGGTTGTGCTTTAAAAGGTGCTCCTGGCTGTTTGGTCAGTCCTTGGTCCATTTAGAAAAGGGGTTGTGAATATAATAAAATCATTTGACAATATTATGTCAATGAGGGCTACCGCGTATGAAATCGCCGCTAGAGGCGCTTGTGTAGCTTGAGGTCATCGAAACGTCAAATGCCACTGTTTGTTTACGCGCGAGGGTTTATATTTCTAATTAAATTAATATTGTGAATATTTAACAATACTTTAGATTAATTATGGCAAATATAGATCAGGGTTCTATAAATGTCACTGCTTTGACAATCTTTAATCTTTCGGAAACTTATGTTTGCATTTCTTTTTCGAGCAAAACGGCACTGCGCAACACTGTGGCATCGCCAATACGTTCACACTATAGTTCTATTGTATTACATATGATCTAATATAATCATCTAATGTAGATATAAGTTTTAGCGCTCATAATACAAACTTTGATTGCCATAGTTTTAGACCTCACGCTACAGTTGCGCCATCTGGTGAAACAAAAAACGGTAGCCCCCATTGATTTATTTTATGATTTATAAATTAGTTTCCTACTCTTAACTAAACATAAACAATCTTAGTATGACTTATTATTTGAAAATTGAACGCGGCCAACAGGTTCCCCTACTACATATTTTTCACATTTCTAATATAATTATATATTTAGAGTAATCGCCCTCAAAATTTCATCTAGTTTTTACGCGAGCTTATAAAGAAAGGGTATTTATGTAGTTTTTTTTATGACTTTTCCGGAGATTACTCCATATACACTCTTTTGCAAAAAAAGCGGGCACCTATGCGAAATTTTGGTTTTCAGGACTTTACATGTATTTGAAAGGGTTTTAATAACTGTAGGTACTTTTATAAACCAAAATTTCGCATAGGTGCCCGCTTTTTTTGCAAAAGAGTTTATTTAGGTTTTATACGGAACATCTCTTTTTACATTTTTATAATTCGTTTATCGATTCCATTATCGAACTCAAAAATAAAAAAAATCACACCCTTTTTCTAACAGTTTACAAAGTAATAGAGGTAACTCTTTCACTATATTTTGTGGTAAATAATTACACTAGTGAATTAAATTGGAATTACAAAGTATAGTAAGTTCAACTCAGTCGTGCGCGCGGCCTTATGTGTGGGTAAACCTTGTACATATACAGTGACTTTGTGTGCGTGACAAGAGGTACAGTCGGGTACAATACAGTTATTTAGGGGTTGTATACGGGTGTTTAAAGAAAAACAGTTATTACGTAATTTAATGTTTATTTATTTATAATGATTATGAATCGCTACTTGAAAAATCAAATGATGAATTTTCGGATTCGCTACTCTCCAAAGTGAATTATAAATTTTGTCTCCATGTCAAAATGTCTATAGTATTCTTCTTTTTTCTTTTGTACATATCGACAAGTATTACCCCACATCCCTTCATCAATTTGACTTAAACGTTCATTTATGAGTTTCATTATTTCCGTCATAGTTTGGTCGACACTATGCGAAGCAATATAATTTTTTAAAATTCCCCACACATTTTGTTTACATTATTATACTAGATTATACCTCTTTTTACATTCTTAGTCCACACTTTTATTTATTGTGTGCGTACCCCGAGCTAGAAAATATGTAAGGAGTATTTTTTTTTTCCCTTGGCATGGCATTCACATCTCTTTAAGGAGATTTTATGGAGGAGGATTTAATTCATCTTAGATATGTCACCTTATTTATTTCTTAGATACTGTCAATGTCAATTTGAAAAGACTTATGAGAAAATAATGAAAAACTATATTTAATAATAAAAAGCTTTGAATGTTGTTTCATTTTTTGAAACCTAGTATTTTCGTAAACGACTGTACCCATAACAAAAAGCGATAAGAACACGTCATCCTCGGAAGACGTCACTGTCACACGAATGAAAGTTGTATATTTACAAGCCGACGCACACATAGGGCCGCGCGCAAAACTGAGTTGAACTATCTATACACTGAAGTAAATATTCTAGAAAATTATGTGAACAACTATACTGACTGATTTTTATATAAGTCTTTTTTTTACCTGAATGGTTGTAAATACAACCATTATTATACTAATCTTTATCTTTACAACCTTTTTTAGTATAGTTATAGATGCATTATTGCATGAAAGCGGGTGAGCCATACTCGTGTGTGTAAAGGTGTAATATACTTACACTAGTATGGCTCACTCCACTCGCTTTCGATAGGTCACAATGACCTAACAATGATTGTAGTTTTTTAATAATTCTTAGACGCGACAGAAATGTCTAATATAAAATGTCTATGTCTACACTTCGTGTGACCATGACATATTTCTGTTTTTAGAAGCCAGCATGTAGTCTCATTGAAACGTAACGTGGGGACTACGACGTACCTACACTTTTCTCAGTAAAAAAAATTCTTTGTCTTAAAAGAATATACTTATTATACTAATTAGATCATTGTCTCGTACTGTTTTGGTACCGTTGTAGGATATATACATATAAATATACACATAAATATATAAACAATTATATATTATATTCAATGAATAAGTGTATATATATAAAATTAAAAAAAAATGTATATAAAAAATAGAATTATGATAAATGTAAATCATAAATGTAAAATATGTAAATAGAAAAAAAACTCCTGCGTGTTCTATTGAAGCTTTAACCCAGTCAAATAAACGTTGAATCTCGGAATGAAAGCTTTTACTACGTCAAACCGCTAAACCGCGCGGACAACCACCAAACGGAATTCGCGTCCTAGGTAGCTCAAAGATCTGAAAGTTTCCTTCAAAAGGGACTTCAAGATTCGTTCATGACATCATAACATGTTTGGCTTCTTGCATTCCGAGGTTCAGTGGTATTTTGACCGGGCTTCTTAACTCATGACCATTTCATCACTCGATAGCTTTAACATCATTTAATGATACCTACTTAGTTAAAATTTTTAAAAATAAATGTAGAAAATAATCATTATATATTTGATGTTGAGGAAATAAAAAATATATGTCTATTTAAGATATTTATCAAAATAATCATTATAAAATTATTGATGTTAAAATTGATGTTTAGGAAATAAGAAATCGATGTCTAATAAATAATATTACTTCATGATAATATAACCTTCTATAATGTTAGTGTAAGTATCTATAATGTAGTTTATATAAATGTGTATGTGATTCTCATTATTTAAATAAAGATATTTATTCTATTCCATGTTGGTATTTTCTTTTATGATATATAATATTTTGGTTTAGGTAGTTAGTCTATTAGTTTCAAAGGAGATCGCCCTCAGACCCAAAAATGTTTGAACTCCGGTCAGCATGGACATTGCCAATAGTATTTTTTATTATTGTTTTTACATTGATTTTTAACCTCGTTTTATTTTTAAACTGAGTTTTCAAATAAATGAACTTTAATAGGTACTTCTTTTTAATTTGATACTCATCGCGCCATTTTGTTTTTTTTTGCATTTAATAATTTCCTCGATGAAGTGGAATGAAATTATTATTTTTTATTGTTTTGAGGTCGATTAGTCGTAAGGTCGATAAGTAGACTCTACTTAGCTATAATTTTTTTTATCGGCTCAGGCTTTTCAGCCCATCCCTTGTTTCAAAACATTCGTTCAGACAATCCTCATTATATGGCTCGTCGTACCGAACTGCGAAGAGACGTAAACGGTAAGTTATAACAGAATATTTTTAAGCAGTGTGCAAAAAATTCGTGTTTCTGTATCAGTTAAAGAACAAATCTGCATATTACATATTTAAACAATATATGTATATATATCTGCGCTAAAATCTTTCGATGAGACCCATGTAGTCCCTGCACGTCGTGCTGTCGGCAGTTGGCAGTCGCGGACTCGCTCCCGTACCTTAACTTTCGTTATCCATCTCCATCTCCTGAGCCTTTTTCCCAACTATGTTGGGGTCGGCTGCCAGTCTAACCGGATTCAGCTGAGTACCAGTGCTTTACAAGAAGCGACTGCCTCTGACCTCAACCCAGTTACCCGGGCAACCCGATACCTCTTGGATAGACTGGCGTTAGACTTACTGGCTACTGACTACCCGTAACGACTGCCAAGTATGTTCAATGACAGCCGGGACCTACAGTTTAACGTGCCATCCGAAACACAGTCATTGGTGCCCAAGATATCTTAGAAAGTACAAACTTAGAAAAGTTGCATTGGTACTTGCCTGACCTGGAATCGAACCCACGCCCTCATGCTCGAGAGGTTGGCTCTTTATCCACTAGGCCACCACGACTTTGACATCTTTCGTTATGAATAATTTTTTTGTTCCTGTACTAAATCATCAGATAGACGAGGGCAAGTAAATAAAATAAAAAATGAATTTTGATATCTTTATTTGGTAGCTAACCTACCACTCACAAAAGGAAAGTTTAGAGAAATAAATGTTCACTTATATCCGAGCCTTTGGTGCTGGTTCTCTTATAAACTTATCACATAAGTACACTTTTAGTAGCTATAAGTCTTCAAATATACAAACTAAATAAAAAAAGTAAACTAGTACACTTATCCTAAGTTTTGTCAACTTTGAAAAGGGTCAATCAGTTCACTTTCAAACAATGACGCGAATGTCACACTTTATCCAAAAATCATTAGTAGAAACAAAAAATACTAGTGTAAAAAAACGAGTGTAAAATACTCCTAGAAAAGAAGCACGCTAAGATGTGGATGTTCGGGGGACAAGTAACATTACTTGGAATTATGGACATTTCCAAGTGATGTTCCTCGAACTTTTTACTAACTACTTTTAGTAAACTCTCCGAGAACCGGCGCAAGATTTTCCTTGCGTGAATAATATAAGTCATATATTCAGAAGATCGAGTTAATATTGCACACTCTATCGGTAGTTGCCACAACATGTTCCAACTGCGCTCCGATTTTAAACATCTTGGCGGCATAAAATAAAACTAAGACTGCCTTACAATGCACGCTGAATTTCGACGTTATTGTATTCCACTGTCTCTACGAAAACTAGCTTAAAGATTATTACATAAAAAATATATCATTTAAGACGTACAAGTATTTTTAAGTTGTGATATACACAACTTAAAAATACCTTGTAAGTAAGAGTAAAATAAAAGTAAAATTGTAATAAATACGGGCTTTGATGCCTGATATAAGGCCGGCAATACACGGACCGCTTGAAGCAGTCAGGCGCGACAGCTTCAAGCTGCGACTGCACAGTGAACTGCAGAGTTCTATGGACGCACATACACGAACCGCTTGAAGCAGTTGCAACTGATTCGGGCGGTTGACAGCTTCAAGCTGTCGCCCCTAACTGCTTCAAGCGGTCCGTGTATTGCCGGCCTTATATCAGGCATCAAAGCCCGTATTTATTACAAGCTTTTATTTTTTACTCTTTTATTTTATTTTACTTTTATTTTACTCTTACTTACAAGGTATTTTTAAGTTGCGTAGTGTGTGTGTAGTGTTGTGTGGCAGAATAAATAAAATTGACCGATAGTACGCACGACTACACATCAAGCTATACCAAACCAGTTGGTCTTGGACTCGCTTTATATGACCTTTCTACAAATTGAACAGTCAGAGTGCTGATTCCGAGTTTTGTGAGCGTTCACACTCGATCGATACGTAAGTATAACTCTATTGAAATAAAGAGTCGTATGTCACATCACACGATTTAGATTTTACATCATTCATTTTGCCGGTTAATGTTGTTTATACTCGCAAAAGCGAGTGTAATACGACCAAGTACCGACGACAGACTTTATTAAAAAAACAATGCTTAGATTCGTGCTACGTGATTCAACGGTATGATAATTTTCGCATCGAGAAAGTTAACTTGCAAAACTCAGTGGCGGATTTACCAATAGGCCAAGTAGGCCAGTGCCTAGAGCGGCAGATTTAGAGGGGCGGCAAATTTAGCAAAAAAAATTCTTCAGATTTTTTTTCTAATTATTCTTATTATAATAAATCGGAAACTAGCACGAGCACCATCTCCACAATTCGTGTTAATGGTTTTATTACCAAGCCTTGGTCTTTCTGTTTACCTTTAACGGCCAGTTTCTTCATCAAAAGTTAAAGTTAAAGTAATGTCTAAAGTAAAAGTAACGGTCAAATTCGTTTTTTCAAGGCTAAAGTGACAGCAAAACTAATAGAAAAATTGAATTTGACCGTTACTTTAACTTTAGACATTACTTTGCCTTTTACTTTGGCTTTAACTTTTGATGAAGAAACTGGCTGTAAGTAGTTCTTAGCTAATTATCTTCTGTTATCTGATTGTTGTGAAGAGAAAATAAATAAAATCGAATAAATAAATAAACTATTATTAATATTAATTTTAATTTAGTAACTTTTACCTTCATTATAAAAATGATTTTTAACGTGTAATATGTTTGAACATGTACCTACCTAAATACATATTTCTTTTCGCAACGCAAAAAGAGGGGTGTTCTAAGTTTGACGTGTCTGTCTGTGGCATCATAGCACCCGAACGAATGAACCGATTTCAATTTAGTTTTTTTTTTGTATTACAGGTGTTTTACGGGCGAGTGTTCTTAGACATGTTTGATGAAAATCAATTGAGCCGTTTAAAAGTTATAGAGGTTTTACGCTTTAAATTCGGGGTTTCTTGTTTTACCTGTCAAATAAACTTTTTAGGTCAACATTAAACTCTTCAGTACATAGCGTAGCGTAGCGTGGGGGGCGCAGAGGGGGCAAATGCCCGGGACAGCAAGATTTAGGGGGCGGCCAAATTAAACATTACATAATTACATAATAAAACTATTTTTTACTAAAAATAATAAATAAATAAAATATATAATAAAACGTTTTATTGAAAATAGATAAGTAGATTAGCAAAAAATTTCAGAAAAAGCTGCCCTTGCTTTGGTCGTGTCCTGTCAATTTTGACGGGTTCGCCCTTTGCAGCCCCAAAAAAATTCGCACTCACTGCGCTCGCGGCTCCAAGTCAGATATAACAATTTATCTTTGTTTTATTGTTGAGGCATTCAATTCCGAAAAAAAATTTTTTCTCCCACGTCCATTATGGCTTTTTGTTCACTTTTGCTTTTTATGCTATGTTTACTTCATGGAAACTCTAAGGAAAAAATCGCGCTCGCTTCGCTCGCGGCTTCTTATACTTCATTTCTTGCATATCTTACTTTTTGAGTTTGCTTTGTTAATTTACAGTGGTTTTTCTTTATTTTGTGTCCTTAGACAGAAAAAAAAAATTTCGCGCTTGCTTCGCTCGCGCTTCCTAACATAAGTATTTCTTCTTGTGCGCTATCAACATCTTTTACTCATATTTAAGTTCGTTAGTTTGGTTTACCCATAAAATGTTCTAAGCACTATGATATACATATGTTGGTACATCTTAATCACAATCTTTCAATACATAGGGGCCACTTTGGTAATGATTGCACAAGGCTCATAAGCTCATTTACGGACATTAGCTAGGGACGCCTTTGCCTCCCCTCGCGCCTTTTTAATTACCTCCAATTACTTTTTCAAACTATAAACTATAAAAATTTTCGCGCTCGCTTCGCTCGCGCTTTTTTACGATTGCTCCTACCCCGGGCGGCAGATAGCCACGCTACGCCACTATAGCGGGTTGCAAAAATAATCTAGTAACTGACAGAAATATTATTAAGTTCACAATCATACTAATAACGAGATTAAACTTTCGTATTGAATTTCAAGTCAGTGGGGGCGGCAAAAATTGAATGGCCTACTAGCGGCAAATTTGTAAATCCGCCACTGGCAAAACTCGTATTAGGAACTCTGCTTATACTAGTTTTATGTAGCTTGATATGTACATGGACGTACCAAGTGTTTACTAGATATGTATTTTTACGTAACTAGAGGAATGTTCAGCTTGGCGCCACTTGAGCCGGCGACGTTGGTGTCATTCTTATCGCCTCGAGCCTCCGGCTGTTGGTAGTAAGCTGACACGGAACGCGCCCACGCCGCAATATGGCAGCTTGGTCAGCGGGCTATGTAGCGGGCTGGTTTTCTGGAAACTATAAGGTTAATAGAGTTAATATTTATTTTATACTACCTGGCAGACTTCGTATCATTTATATACAAACATTTTACATATTTACATAAGTTGTGGTATTATTTCATGTCCTCATGAGATTTAAGTGTGTAGTGATTTTAACCACTTCTGGTAATCCGTCATATATGATCCATGAGAAAATATAGATTTATTTTGCTAATAGCGGATTGTGCTTGCCGTCAGAGAAATAAAACGACTTAGAAACCAAAATGCAATTTTCAAAGATTGATCGCCAATACCGTACGTCCAGAAACCCCATTACCTGAAGTATCGTTTCGTTTTGTGGGACAACAAAATAATAAATTACTACATTTTATACCTTTGGTAACAATGAGGGATTTTCTCTTTTTCTTATTTTCTTAGCGGCTGGATAAATCGCGTTGATCTTGGAACGTCATTAAATTTTGAGGTCGTATAACGAAACGTACTCGTCATCAACAGTTAAAAAAATAGAAGATGGGGAATGGAATGGAATAAAAGGAGAAAATAATTCAGTCAGGTTTTTATCCGATTGTCTCGAGAGATTTTGGAATCTATTTGTGCCGAAATCTGTGACTTTATTGAACCATACCACGCGTTATTAATGCCTGTAGCACACCTCCGCTGCGAAACCCAAAGGGCGAAACCGCCATAGTATCGCTGTGAGTTGTGAGTTGTTGGGCGGCGAAACAACAGCGAAATTCCCTGCTCTAACGTACAAAACTGACTATGATGTTGTCTCTTTCTAACATGATTTCACTCATTTGCTTAGGCGCCGTCTACATCTACGCCTGTTGTCACAACGGGTGGAGATGTAGACGGCGTAAATCATGTTAGAGCAGGGAATTTCGCTGTTGTTTCGCCGCCCAACAACTCACAACTCACAGCGATACTATGGCGGTTTCGCCCTTTGGGTTTCGCAGCGGAGGTGTGCTACAGGCATAAGAGGCTGAATGCTGAGAGAGAAGCCTGTTGACGCGACGTTCGTAACGTTCGAAACATACATATAAATTAATAGCTTTAAAATGAGTTGAGTAATCAAAAATAAAAATTAACCAAGTTCTGTATTTACATATGGACTCGTTAATGTTACTAATTTTATCAATGTAGGTACGTTAATAAGTAATACAGATATTTTTGTTGGATCATTTTAGAGGTAAGTTAAATTTTTTTTTTGTATCGAGAAAACTTTTGAAAACGTGTTTTGAAATTAACAAGGTTCTCAGAAATATGTTCAAGATTAACATATATCTTTTTCAAAAAACTGTATCTAATGGATTTGGCCAAAAAATTGTTTGAGACAAGCCAATTTCGGCATTCAGCCCCTTAAATAGCTCACTGCCATAGTTTTTTTTAGCCTTGGCATTTTGGCAAAGGCTCGGTAACGAAGTAGGTACAAAGCCACCTATCGAACTCTGATACAATTTTTTTTAATTCTCAAAAATAAAATTTCCCATTAAAATGGAAGAAAACTTACTAAAAGCGCACAGCAGATGTCTTGGTTTCCTAATATTTTGCTTCGGAAAACAAGACCTAAATGCCTTGTTTTTGAGATCATTTTCGAAATTCAGCAGAGTCCTCTCGCAGTACCTGATGTTAGTTTTCTCCTGACCCGGCTTTTCTTCTTTGCTGAAAATTACAATTACGTTTTTGAGCAATGCGAAGGTAAGTAAATAAAATAAATTAATACCGGGACACCTTTTCACACATGTTCGGTCATCTCCATGGAAAGTTATTAATAAAAAAATAAAACCGATTCGACCGGTTATATTTTTTCGTAAAAAGTTTTTTATTTTTGGCTTTTCAGTGACAAGCATAGTTAGCACTATACGCATGAGTGGAAAGATCTCATCAATACGAATAATGTAAGCCCAAACACGAGGTAGTTTACATATTCAGTTGTCGAGTTCCCTCGATCTTCTCTCGTTTCCATCATCAGGTCAGCTCCAAACAATAGTGCTATCAGACATACACCGCATTGTCAAGTTTACAATGAGAAATGAACAAAAACAATATACCGGCTGAATTGAGAACCTCCTCCTTTTTGGGAAGTTACCTCCCCTCTAGTTTTCATGTTTGGCGTGACAACGGAAAGCGGTTTTCATTTTTATATATATAGATTGTATCATTATAGTTAACGTAAGAGGTCGACGCAGCAGTACTTTATAGAATAACATGCAGGTGGATATGCATTGTATACCTACGCATTGTCTTGTCATTTGGTTGTCTTCTAATTATACCTAAATAATTTTCAGTATTCATGCCCATTTACGACATCGTTTGCTGCTGTCATGCAGACAACATAGTTATTTATACTGTGGCTCGTAGTTGTCATTCAGGTGGTATGGTAAAAGTTTTATAATTATATTGTCAGCATCTCAAATAAGTCAAAATACTTATTACAAACCTAATTAATGGCTTGGAATGGTAGTTCATGTGTGGCATAGACAGATAACTTCAACATAAAGGCACAAAAGAAAAAGAGTTATGACAAGATGGTCACCCATCCACGGACCGACCGCAGCAAGCGTTGCTTAACATTACGATCGATCGATCGATCCGCGTTACGTTAGTAACGTTCCTCGTCACCCAAACACTCACACTTGACTCGCAGACTTTGCGTTATGACATCTCCGCTAGTCATTTTGTTCTCTGTGTACATACTTCATTAATATCTCATTCCTGAGAGGTTCGCGTTAAATTGTACAACTACGTTAATTATGTATATCGGTAGTTTTTGACATATATGTGATCTGTTTGAAGCTGCTTGTGTCTGGTTGGGTACAATGAAGTGATCAAGCGAATGAAATATGACTACTTACCGAATAATAGGTCCGGTGAGTTTTCTTTACCCACCGTATCTTCTTCCTTTCCAACACAATTTGTTCAAATCTCTCTGAAATCGCATGAAGCAATGGAAATTAGGTTTAGTTAAATTAAAGACAATCGAGAAGCAAAAAGTGTTTTTTTTTTTTACTTTTCCAGACACCTTTAGTTCGTTAGTGTATCTATAGGTTCAAAGCACTTTATAAATTTCATTTAGCAGCATTAACCTGTTGTATGTCGGAGTGCAGAAATACCGAGACACAATTGATGTTCTATTGTTTTATAATTAGCGACATACAAGCGGTTTAAGCCCCTACCTAGACTTCTTACTATGATGATACTACAGGGGGATGAAAGTTGCTCGCGTCCGTAGGATTCTCCACCTATTCCTAGGAACACCCTACACGTATCCCCTGGGTGGTGCTAAACGAGCAACAACGCCGAGTCACAGGCGGCGGTCGTATAACCTGTAAGGAAGGCCTAACAAGCCTGAAGAAAGAGAGGGTAGGAAATGACCATCTCAACCCACAACCGCATTAGCGATCGGGGGCCTTGACTTCACTGCCCGGGCCACGAGAAAGGAAAATCTCTTTAATAAATTACCCCAATCCTACGGTGGGAAACGTGCCAAAAGGATGAATGGCTAGTGGTTACTAGTCTCTAGCGCCAACCTCGGTGGACCTGGCAAACGCCGTTGTATAAAGCCTTCTTGAGGGGATGGGCGTCACCCCTCTTGTGACCTACTAGATCGACCCTACTCGTGGGAACACTATGGAATATACTGATAAAAATAAAACTAATAATCCTAAAAATACAACAAACATTGTACAGCAGATATTTCACCCGAGCATGTTTGAGAGGGTGAGAAGCAACTCATTGGGAGCTATGCCAAAAGAGATACAAAAACCGATTGAAAAGCCAAAACAACCCATGGAAAGTCCACAAAAATCTCTAAAACCCCAACAATCTGTGGAAAATGAAACTGCGCTCTCTAATCCAGATGACACTCAAAAAGAAGTATGGCAAAATGACAGAATACCGAACAGAAGCAGCAAGAGAAAGCAAACAAGCCCAATACTCAATGACACACAAAAAAAGCTGAAGAACACTACAAATTTTGCGATCCCAACAAGTAACACCTTTGAAATCCTCAATGAGGACACTACAAAGGAAGCAGAACGGATGGAAAAAGAGTACATTCCGAAGCCAGAACCAATATTTGCCACTGGTGTCCTCAACGTCGGCTCTTTAAAGGAAGCACTCTCCAAAGTCACAACTAGTGAAATGTACCTCATGACTGCGCTTAGGTCTGGACATGTTGTAAAAATCATGCCTAAAGACATTCAAACTTATAAAATGATCAGAGAGAATTTCATCTCCAACAACATCTCCCACTATACATACCAACTTAAAAGTGAAAGAGCATACCGAGTAGTTCTACGCGGACTACACGCGTCAGAGCAAACCGCACAAATAGCTCAGGAATTAAAAGAGATCGGATACGAAGTGAGGCAGGTAGTGAATGTACGCCATCGAGCTACAAAAGAGCCACTCCCCATATTTTTCGTAGACCTGGAACCAAATCCAAACAATAAGAACATATTTAACGTCAAATATATAAACAACATGAAGATTACGTTTGAAGCTCCTCATAAAAAACAAGAGATCCTTCAATGTAAAAGATGTCAAAGATTTGGACACTCTAAGAACCAGTGCAATAGGCCATACAGATGCGTTAAATGTGGTAGTGATCACCCGACAAATACCTGTACCAAACAACCTCATACCGATGCCACTTGTGCAAACTGCAATGAGAAACACCCTGCGAGCTATAAGGGCTGCCAAACATATAAACAGTACAGGGAAAGGATTACAAAGTCCAAACCTAAAGCAAGTCAACTTGACCTCAAAACTATTGTCAAGGGCAGTAACCGAGAGGATCGCACAGAACCAAATCAGACCAACATGGCCAAAACATACGCACAGATTACTGCTACAAAAACACTGGAACAAAACCATAACATTCAGCATGACAGGAAAACTGAGCTAAACAACACAGCAGAGCTTATGCACTTGATGCTAGATAAACTTCAGAAAAATATGATGACAATGGTTGAAAAAATGATGGACAAAATGATGGAGCGTATGATCCAGCTAGTGAACAGCCTGCTAGTAAAATGATTCATCACCTCCGAGTGCTAACTTGGAACGCCAATGGCTTGACGGATAGACGTCAAGAACTAGAAACCTTCCTTCATACAGAAATGATTGATGTAGCTTTAATATCGGAAACTAGATTCACGCGCATGACTCACATCAACATCAAAAACTACAGAATATACACAACAAACCACCCTTCTGGTAACTCCCATGGTGGGACGGCAGTTATCATTAAGAATAACTTAAAACACTACTCAATAGAAGATTACAGTACAGAACAAATTCAAGCAACATCAGTTAAGCTCCTGGGAAAAAAATTCGAAACTGTATTTTCCGCTGTATATTGCCCCCCTAAACACACTATAAAAGCTGAGGATTTCAAAAACTATTTTTCGACATTGAGTTCAAGATTTGTGTGTGGAGGTGACTGGAACTCCAAACACATAAAATGGGGCTCTAGATTGATTAACACTAGAGGAAGACAACTACATAAAGCCACCGAAGATATGAAGTTGGAATGCTTTTCATGTACTGAACCCACACACTGGCCTACGGATAGAAATAAAATCCCTGATGTGCTTGACTTCTTTATTGCAAAAAATCTGAGTCCCAATTATACGAAAATTGAACACCTTACGGACTTAACCTCAGATCACACTCCTATCGTCCTTAACATAAGCACCAATGTCTTTCTAGTAGAACCACCCTTCAAAATATATAACCGTAAGACAACTGACTGGGATGTCTATAGAGAAATAATAAACAGCGACCTAAAATTAATAAGTAAAATAACCACAGGAGAATGTATTGAGAAGGAAATAGAACATCTTAATATTACTATTCATAAAGCTGCTACAATTGCGACCCCTAAAAGGAAAGGCAAAGGCATACCATTTCAATATAATAGTTACCCACAGTACATCAAAGACAAAGTAAAAGAACGACGAAGGCTTCGGAAGATATGGCATTCTACCGGTTACCCAAGTGACAAAACACAATTCAATAAATACTCGGCAGAACTAAAAAACCTCATAGATACTTTTGAAAATGACAACATGCAAAATTTTTTATCAAACCTTAGTCCAAAACTGGACACTAACTACTCACTCTGGAAGGTCACAAAAAACCTAAAGCGACCCAAAATTCACACGCCACCAGTGAACAACAACAAGGGAGGTTGGGCTCGATCGGACCTAGAAAAGGCAATCACTTTCGCGGAACACCTAAGCACAGTCTTCCAGCCTTTGGTCAACACAGAACACCAAGAAAATTCTAAAATCAAAGAATTCATAGAATCACCAACCCAATTGTGTTTACCTCTGAAAAGCACTGGCCCTAAAGAAGTCACAAGGGAAATTAAAAACCTACGAGATGGCAAAGCACCTGGGTATGATAACATAGATGCAACTTTGCTAAAACATCTACCCTTCAAAGGTATCATGAAACTGGTTAACATGTTTAATGCCTGCCTAAGACTGCAAATCTTCCCTGGCCAGTGGAAGGTCGCTCAGGTAGTAATGGTACCAAAACCGGGCAAACCCCCACAACTGACTGCCTCATACAGGCCTATTAGCCTGTTGCCTGTAATTGGAAAGCTGTTTGAGAGGATTTTGCTGAACAGAATCAAAGGCCACCTAGACTCAGCGCTGCCTAACCATCAATTTGGATTCCGTGAAAAACATGGAACAGTCGAGCAAGTTCACCGCCTTGTAAACAATATAAGTGGAAGTTTAGAGAAAAAACCGGCCAAGTGCGAGTCGGACTCGTGCACGAAGGGTTCCGTAAATTACAGTTAAATCAACCTATCTCAAAAACTATAAGAGATACTTTGATCAAACCAAAAATCGTTGAAAGAGTTAATTAGCATGCATCACCTCTATTTTTTTTAGAATTTTATACCCCGTAGTTATAAAAATAGAGGGGGGGGGACATACTTTTTACGACTTTGAGAGCTGATATCTCAAAAACCGTTCACTTTAAGAAAAATGTTTTTTAGAAAACTTTATATCATTTTAAAAGACCTTTCCATTGATACCCCACACGGGTATGTATATCGAAAAAAAAAATTTTATCCCTCAGTTACATGTATGGGGGGCCCCACCCCCAATTCTTTTTTTTACTATTTAGTGTCATATTTTTGTAGCGGTTCATACAACACATATTCCCATCAAATTTCATCACTGTAGTACTTATAGTTTCCGAGTAAATCGGCTGTGACAGACGGACAGACGGACAGACGGACATGACGAAACTATAAGGGTTCCGTTTTTGCCATTTTGGCTACGGAACCCTAAAAACTATACTGCTCGGCTGTGTTTCTAGATATTAGTCAAGCATTTGACAAAGTCTGGCATGCAGGTCTCCTGTACAAACTAAAACAGGCTCTCCCCCATTGCTTCTTCCACATCTTACAATCGTATCTGGATAAAAGGTGCTTTCAAGTGAAACAAAACAATGAACTGTCCGACCTGTACGAAATAAAATCAGGAGTCCCACAAGGAAGTATACTGGGCCCCATTCTCTACCTCATATTCACCGCAGACATCCCAACCGACGACCACACTATGATTGCCACATACGCTGACGATACTGCACTAATGTCATCTCATAGAGATCCGGCGATTGCCTCCCAAGCCACTCAAAATCACCTCGACGAACTTGAGAAGTGGCTGAAGCAGTGGAAAATTAAGGCAAATGAGACCAAGTCCGTTCACGTCACATTTACTCTGAATAAAGAAACTTGTCCTCCTGTAAAATTAAACAATAAAGAGATCCCACAGGCAGAAAACGCAAAATATCTAGGAATGCATCTAGACAGGAGACTCACTTGGCAAAAGCACATCTGGGCAAAGCGATTACAACTAGATGAAAAACTCCGTAGTCTTAACTGGCTGATTGGGAGAAACTCTCAATTAAATGACAGCAGCAAAATGATGGTATACAAAGCAATCATAAAACCTGTTTGGACCTACGGCATACAACTATGGGGAACCGCCAGCAATAGTAACATCGACATACTAGAAAGGTTCCAAACGAAAGCACTACGTACCATGTATGGAATCCCAAAATGCATCAGCAACAGATACATGTACCTCGACCTGGGTGTTAATACTGTCAGACAAGAAATAGCCATGAGCAGCGTAAAATACCAGCACAAGCTGTCTGATCACGTTAATGAGCTAGCTAAAAAACTTAGCGGGGAAGGTGGACAACAACATTCTAGACTTAAAAGACATGACATCTCTAACCTAAGCAAGAGATTTAACTGACACAGAAAGAGTTCATAGTACTGGATGATTAAATAACTGTGAACCTCGTTGATGACATTTTGCTCTGACACAGCTCAGTCAAACGAATGGCTTATTGTTCTAAAACAGATTGCCAGGACGCAGAATAGACACATAAAAAAAAAAAAACTTACCGAATAATAGGTCCAGTGAGTTTTCTTTACCCACCGTATCTTCTTCCTTTCAAACTCAATTTGTTCAAATCTCTCTGAAATCGCATGAAGCAATGGAAATTAGGTTTAGTTAAATTAAAGACAATGGAGAAGCAAAAAGTGTTTTTTTTTTACTTTTCCAGACACCTTTAGTTCGTTAGTGTATCTATAGGTTCAAAGCACTTTATAAATTTCATTTAGCAGCATTAACCTGTTGTATGTCGGAGTGCAGAAATACCGAGACACAATTGATGTTCTATTGTTTTATAATTAGCGACATACAAGCGGTTTAAGCCCCTACCTAGACTTCTTACTATGTAAAATTCTAGTACAAAAATGAAACTTGATCCATTACCTAAACTTTTAAGCTTTTCCCTCTCCGACTGAGGGTTTCAGCCAACAATTCCTCCTGCGTGGGCATCCGATCTTCCACCTTCTTTGGCTTGTTTCTTCAGTTCGGTTCTAATCTTCATCCTCTGTTGGGTCTCAGCAGACTTCACTGCCGTATTCTGTCTTATCGATTTACGTTCTGAAATTATATGTAAAAGTAAAGTTCATAAAAGTGTTGTACATAATAATATAAAGCAAAAAAGAAGAATATAAAGACAAACATATAAACAATAACAATAACATACAAACTTCGAAAAGTTACATTGTTATTTGGCTGACCTGGAATCGAAATCACACTCTCATAGTTGAGAGGTTGGTTCTTTACCCACTACGCCACCACAACTTTTTTGGTGAATTGTGCTTCATGTACTTTATTTATTTAATAGTGTTATGTTGTAATGTAGTGTAATATTTATTTATTGTATCCAAAACTAGATGGAGGGATGTGCTGGCGAAAGATATGAAGGAGTGCCAGATTTCCGAGAGTGATGTTATAGATAGAGCAAAGTGGAGAAGAAAAATTATGGAAAGCTGATCTCACCACCATGTTAGTTTGCTTAGCAGGAAAGTGCCTCAAACAGTTATGGAACATTATGCAATTATGATGTTTCAAAGATAAAACAGAGTTGTGTTTGCTTACATTAACATCTGACAAACTATACATTCATTTTGTAGATTAATAACTCCGCCCCTAAGACGACCCACTGACCTTAATTTTACTTAGAAACTAGACACACGTGGCACGGCTTTATATATATTCACAAAACTTAAGATAATTTGAAGAGAATATTACTACAACTACCCGCATTTCTATTTACAACAATATATTGTAAAAAATTGTAGGTATTGAAGCTTGCATGGAAGCTTGGCATCTATAGAGTTATTAACATTGCATTGTATCTACACTATAGTAGTAAAATGATTAAAACATACATGTAATCATTGTCTTCCTCAGTTTCGTGGAATCCGCCGTACGTTATCGCATAAACTTCGTCTTCTTCCTCTTTGTCAAGCTCTTTGGAGAGCAAATTGCCCGCATTTGAATATCTCGATCTTTTATCCATGTTGATTTTTCAACGCCATACTATTTATTACAGGAAAAATGATTATTTGTAAGAAAATTAGGAATAATTTTCATAAACAAACAACATTGGCAATGACGTTAATGGCAGATTGTTCAAATGTCAACTGTCAAATTGCTTTTTTATTTGCCGATAGCGGAAGCTAAGGTTTTTCAGCGATACGGCCCACGACTGTCAGAATTTTTGTGCACAGATTTATGACTACCCAGGAAGTCGACACGAGCAGAAGTAACGGTAGTCAAAAGTACAGAAGGTGGAAAGTTTGACAACCAGTTAACCAGATAGAAAGGTAATACAGGCAGGGAGTTGGGAACAGGGCTAGGTACATGATAATAATAACAAAAAGTAATATTAAGTTTAAACTAAAGTCTCACTTTCTGCAGCTTTTGGAATGCTGATATAGGATTGGGAATATTAGTTACCAACATCCTAAAAATGTAGGTATACATAAGTCAATATTCCTTTTTACTAAAATTCAATGTAGGTGTACCTACATCTGAAATATCTCGATGAAGACTAAGTTGTAGCATTAATTACAAACTTTTGTAGTTTATGAATGCTATGTACCTATATCAATATACCTACTAATATTATAAAGAGGAAAACTTTGTTTGTTTGTTTGGTTGTAATCGATAAACTCAAAAACTACTGGACCGATTTTAAATATTCTTTCACCATTAGAAAGCTACATTATCTGCGAGTAACATAGGCTATATTTTATCCCGGTGCGGGCAGTAGCTCCCACGGGACGCGGGTGAAACCGCGGGAAAACGGCTAGTGTAGTATATTTTAAGTGGTAATAAATTTACAAAAAAAAGTAATAATTGCCTAAATTCCTGTTTCAAGAGATTTTACTAAACCAGTCCATTAAAAAATAAATTATATAAAATGATATTATATCTTTTTAAAGGACTCCTGAGGAACGTGATTCTAGCTGCGCAGTGCACATCGTGAACCTACTATACTTAGGTACAAATCTTTTATAAACTTTAGGTAGGTACTTGCATATTGTGTGGTACTAGTACTGCGCAGAGAAGAGTTATTTACTACAGTATTAAATAGACACATGAAAGCTATTGAAGCTCTGGCACGTTGAAAATATGTCGGGGTCAATAATTGGGAGCATACGACGCTAAGAATTGGGTCAATGGAAGCGGAGCGTAGGCTGGCCGGGGCGCCTGCCGTCACCCACCTACCGAACCCGTTAGAGGTACGTTCTTAGCGGTAGAACTTTACCCCCTCAGCAAAATGGGAAATAAGAGAAGTTTTTTTAAGCAGATTTTTGAGATTTTTTTACCATTGTAGCAGTACTACAACTTACCCCGTCACCTTCATGTAGCGGTGCTACAACTTACACCGCCATCTACACATTTGAAGATGAACCATCCTGCATCGCACAAGCAGTGTTCACATGCAAAGTGAGCATATATAGATCACCTTGACAACAACTGTTGGGCAGTAGCCCACCGGACACAACTCTCGTCCGGTCGGAGGACCGTCCCTTTTCTGCAAGATATGATGAGCTTTGCTCTCTGCTCTCATTCCTCCACAGCGGGGACCCCGACGTGGTACGTGATATCTTCAGGTACTCGATTCTGATAATTTTACTTAAGCGACATACGATTCATATCTCACTGAGAATATCCAATCACGACTCAATTATGATTGAAGCGTATGTGGCATTCCGCTATTTCTCTTTTAAATAAACGTTTTTATCCTTTTCTGTGATTCAATACTGAATCATATTGAATGCAATTGATTTACGATTGCAATATGATTGCAGAGCAAAATACCGTAGGTATAGACCAAGTGGCAATCCAATGGCAAACCAATTAAATGTTACTGAAATACGATTGGTCTTATATTAGTAGCAGAATGCCCGCTAAGGTTAAAACTGCTTTTGCGATTCAAGTGTTATCCAATCGCCACACACATTAGCAGAATTGAGTCCCAGGATGATGAGGAGATCTATCGTAAGGTTAGCCTGTTGCGCTTGGCTTGGTCGTGTTGCCCGGGTGATAGGGCTGACGAGGACAGATAGGCCATATTACTATTGATAGGCAGTTACTCCTTGTAAAACTCCGGTTAGACTGGAAGCCGACCCTATAATAGTTGGGAAAAGGCTAGGCAATTGACGATGCATATCTTTAGATTCTTGTTCTATATTAATATTCTTTATGAATATTCTTGATTTAGTTACCCATTATTCCAAAAGGTGCTTTCTATGGAGAAGCACGGGCAAGAAACTCCATGGTTACTCGTGTCAGAGCTCGCGTAGTGGAACCAAGGCTTAACTTATCTGGGTCACCGCTGAAAATCCTCAACCCAATCCGTTTAAGTGGGTTTGTCGCTATATCTGAGCTTATACTTTCAGGCTTTTGTTTTAAATATAGCCGAGCCTGTTTATGTCTACACAAAGCTTAATCATTACTGAGCTACGTAGTCTTTCTAAAGAAGAGAATTAAAGTTACCAACCTCTTTTTTTAAGGTACCTATCCTCTGTGTAATAAAAGTTAAAAAAAAAGATATCGTAAAGTTGCGTTTCGTTATTGATCGCGTCCTTTTTGCTCTCCCATTAAAATTTCGTTGATTACATCATGTGTAGGGTCTCGCTTTCAATATGATGACATGACCAGTACCTACGCAGACCTATTGCATGACGTAAGTCTGATTTCGTAATATGGAAAGTGTTGCGTTGCTGCCTAATCAAACACAAATAAAACTAACTTTAAGCAATAGAATGGGAGCGTAGAAAGTATGCACTGTACCTACATATTTTTCTGATGGAAATGTAGTTAGGTATTCAAATGCTCATGCGTTTTGTTATAAGTATAAAAAATATTACCTACTTATTTCGGTTAACGTCCGAATAAAAGTGATAGTCCTTGATAAAAAGTGCAGGTACTACAGGTACCGGTTTGAGTGTTATTTCAAACCTGTGACCTATTTCAGTACAAAGTGCTTGAATATCCGAACACAGGTAGATACTAACCTACTTATCTTAGTATTCTAGTAAGTACCTATACTTAACTCTTTGTTATACTTTATTTCAGATTTTCAGAGGGAATTAAAGTAGTGCCACGTTGTTCACAAGGAAAGACTTGTATAAAAAAAAGAAAGTCTCGATTAAGAAAAATGCTATTTAAGTATAATATTTGTGTAGGCTTTTCTATACATTTTCCTGACAGGCATTTCTATAAATAATTTGACTACTTTATGGTTTCCAGTCTGTAAAATTTTGAGTTTATAGAACTTCAACTAAAGTGTCGAAATGGTCACAATAAAAAAGGTTTTTGAACCATAATAGAAAATATTTTTGCGTTAGAAGGGGACGAGGGAATGTACCTACTTATAAATAAAAAGACTCTTCATATGCATTCATTTAATATTAATACAGCAGAGAAGTTTCAACAATCACCATATTACAGTTTGTAACTTTACACATAATTTTTGAGAAATATTATCTCAGGAGAATCGCTATTTTTATATAATTCGGTAAATGTAGACATAATTAGTAAGTTTCCAAGATTTTGTCGATACATTCATACACAAGTTAGACAGTCTATACAAGTACATTGTAGGGTGAATTTATTATGTAATACCTACCTTACAATTGTATAAGTATAATGGCCAAAAATGTCTCGAAATTTTTATTTACCTACAAGTATAAATATTTTCACAAAGTTATTGTAGATCCAAAGTGTTTATTGACAATAATTTTAACAGCACCTTGATCGTACAGATTTCCAATACGATGGTTTTTGCATTGTATACTTACTGCGAAATAAATCGAAATATTTAGGCTTTTGCAAATAGATTTCAAACTAGTCTATTCTTTTTTAAAGAAAAATGTCTTAAAATTGATGCGATAGGTACTTTGATTAAATGATCAAAATAATAATTAAAAAATTCGTTGTGGCTTCGATATTTCAGATAAACATAAGTATGGCTAAGTTCTCAACTGTGTCTGAAGACTTAAAGATCAAGTTCTCGAGTTTTACATAAAGCTTCACAATCAGTTAGCCTGTTTACTTTTGTAAAATAAGTATTTGACGACTTTATAAAGCTCAAATACACTAAAATGTATTGTAGAGGTAAGTACCAATGTACCCTACTACATAGCTTTTGAACACATGGTTTAAGCCGAAATGTGAATATTTTATAATCCAAAAGTTAACAGTGTACAATATTATGACGTATACCTACCTACTGTAATACAATTATTTCAGCTTAACCTAACATTCAGATTTAAAATTGATTACATCATCATACACTTATGTTCCATTTAATATGTAGACATAGAAAAGCATTTATGAGGTATTTTCACTAAAATGCTTCATTGGACTGAATTTACTTAGTTTTAAGAACCTATTATATATAATCTGTGCGTTTTAAGTGGATGAAAGGGACTTACCTAGATATATCTGGGGGAAATACTCGTTTATTTTAGCGAAAAATATCCCATAAATGACTTGCACAATGAATAAATCTAATTGAACAACGATATTCGATATTAAGACCATTTGCGTAATACGCATAAAACCTACCTACGTTAGTTACTAGACATTCAAAATAGTTTAAAAATTTCACATTTTTCCCCTCTCTATTTTATGGACTTTTTCGTCCTATCACCATCTTATCGAACCCAGAAATGTCAGTCCGATCAGTCTCTAAGTCAGTTAAAGTCTTGTCCTCTAAAATGTCTTACCCTAACAATAAATGATAATAGTGTGTCAGTTAACTTTGCATTTCTGAAGTTCGTACTGATGTTCTCGAGAAGCTTCGCTTGTCCAAAGGTGGCTAGTGGCTACTTTTAACATAACACTACTGCACCTATCAACGAGGCGTCAAATAGTTTACTTGAAAATGCAAAGTTAAACGCGAAATATATAAAAAACATAGTTTTGAACCTAACTTATGATTTAGTAAAGCATTAAAATTTCATTTTTGGTTCATAATCTTACAAAGAAGTTTGTAGTTTAAGAAAGAAAGAAAGAAAGAAAGAAAAAACATTTATTGACACAACACAAGACATACATATAATAATAAAAAGTACAAAAAAAAAACAACAATAGTAGGTTGCGCCAAATAGCATCCAGTTCAGCATTATGCCAGACAGCTAGTGCCTGACGCTGGTTTTCAACTGGACCTATGAGGAGTTGCGGGTGTCAAACGATATGAAATAATTTATGCTTTATGGAATTAAAAAATAAAAATAATAAACTAATAAACTGACTAAAACAAAATAGATAATAAATATGGGTTAGGGATTAGACACTAAATATATAAAAAAAAAAAAAAAAAAAATGGAGGTAAACCAAAATTAACCCATACCGTGACAAATCGCAATCTGCAAAGGCATCGCTCGTCGACAATTTTTTTCCTTTTAAACAAAAAAAATATAAATACATACAAGGTACATAACTACAAAAGGTAAAATAGCTACCTACTAGCTTTAGACTTCCATCATTTTAAAAGCGTTAAAGTGTATTAATATATAAATGCAGGACTTATATACTTAATACATGTTTAAAGAGTCAGTATTTAAATAACATTCAATGTTGATATAAATACAAAAATCCACGGAAACTACTACTTACATGGACAAAAATATTGTTTTTGGTATTTTTTACAAACATCTAAGGAATTGACAAAATTTCCTTTATACATATAATTATATTATTATCATCATGATTCAAGTAAGCAGATTTAATTAACACCGAATATAATCATAAAACATTGACTCTGTCATCATCATCATCATGATCCTATCACTGGCTTGGAGGATGATGATGATGACTATGTATCAATCAATATTCATAATATATAATAGATCATACATATTTGGCGCCTCTTTTATTTGGGACGACCCAATCAGAAGCCATCATTTATATCATTTTAGTCGAACCTACGTACACGCCTACACAATATAAATATAAGAGTTAGTACCAGCCTTTAAAATAAATAATTCCCTTTATCCTTCCTTTCTCTTTTACTTAAAAAACCCTTTTATACAAATAATTGTAGAGATTTTAATTCATTCTTTATTTAAGTTAAGACTACAGAATGTATTCAATCAAAGACTTTTTTTGGCATGACATATCCTACGATATATTTTTTTAAATCTGTATGTTTTTGATGTAATCTAATTAGTGTCTGCCCCTACGATAGTCGAATGTTAAATTGTATGTGTGTGTTGTGAGCGCATGCGCGAGTTTTTCGGCTGAGTTAGTGACGAGGCCGCGGACGGCGTGTGCGCTAGTGTGCGTGCCGGTAGATATGCTTGCATGTGTGCGTTTGGCAGTAGGACGCGCCGCGCGACCTAGATCACGTTGGTAGCCGGACACACTGCCATCCCGAATCACCAACTACATAATTTGATTGGACGTGCACTAGATTATCTCAGTTCGCTTACAATTCCCTAGCGAGGCCCGTACCTACGTGAGTGGTACCTACATTGTGTTTAGTTAATCGGCATAGTCTTTTTGCAGCAGTCGTTCTCTACTTAATTTTCTTAGATTGCCCAAAAGCGGCTCAAATTATGTTCATCATATAGGCTGGTACAAACTTACATAAAAATAACATTTTATTTATACAATAAATTTTACATTGATAAAATAATTTGACACCCTACTTATCCTGGCTTATCAACCGCACCCTCGATAGGAACCTTCGCCAAATCTTCTATTTGAAATATAGGAACTTCAACCTCCGGACACGCAAACTGGATCTTGACCTTGGCGAACATTTTCTCGTGTAGGTCTGCTGGGAGAGCCTCAACTTCTACAATGGCGACTCTCTCCGTGGGCTGTTCACAGCTGGCCTCCACCACTCGTTGTTCTTCACTCGATATAAGCTCCTTCTGTTCAGCCACATCACTCTCCTGTTCTTCACAACTCTTCCTACTCGCATCGCTCGAAGGTCCGGCCACTTTGTCTGAACGGTCAGATCTAGTAAATAAGGAATCAAATACACATTTAGGCAATTCTTCAATGTCTATTATAAATTGCTTCCTAGCAGGAAAAACACCCTGATATTCCATTATCGTTTCTATATTATACAAAATCGAAACTCCCCGTTTTTTTCCCTCAAATATTAGGTTACTTAGTTGTGAAGAACTAGCTTCGTCCTGCACTTTATTTTTCTTGGCAACATATATTTTTTGTTTAATTTTGAGTTTAGCAAGCATAGCTTCAAATATATTTTGAGGGAGGGCTTCAACTTCTAACATAGCTAGATGACCCTTGGAACATTTCTGTGACTCGGATTTACTTTCACCAGTAGCAGCTTCATCAGTCGGCGCGTTTGTTAGATTTTCATTTCCCCTCTTTCTGGGCGGTCCGGCCGCGGCCTGGCCGTCAGCCTCTTCGGTAGGAGCACGAGCACTTGGCTTGCCCCGCTTTCTCGACGGGCCAGCCCTACCCTGCACGTCCAACATTTCCAACTGATCTTTAGCAACACTCGCTTTATCCCGTTTACGTGAAGCGTTTGCCTTTTGAATATTATCTATTTCACTAACATTAATATTGTCGTGTGTTTGCAATGGTTCAATTTGATTTTCTTCTTTTGAGTTGAAATTTACTTTTTCAAGCAACCCGATCAGCAGTTCTTGAGGCAGAATTTCAAGAGCAATGAAGGAGAATTTTTCTCTACATGATATCTTTGTTTTTGGCTGAACTGCCGACTTTTGCATTTGTAAGCACTTCGATTTTGCTTTATCTGCCTCATATGTTTGACCAGCTTTCAGAAATATGTGGGCCTGGTCAGAATAGAGCTCCTTTAGTTGAGCATTAATTTTTGCCCACAATTTCTCCCGCTGTCAAATACTGCATTGAATGATGTACGTGTTGATTTCTATACATTGGTTAGTAAATGATTCATCTGAAAGCGCTTTTGCCAACTTGTTTATGATTGTAAGTAATTTCCCGTCTGGTAATTCCATACGAGAATTACAAATGTTAATTTTTTTCAAAACGTTTTCCTCTACACTTGCAATATCTTGAAATTTTCGGAGGTTATATTTTTTTTTTATTTTTGCTTTTTTACTATAATAAAATAAATTGATTTTTGCATCTCTGAACGGTGTGCTCAAGAAGACATATAAACCTGCAACAGAGACGCCGTTGTGCGCACGATGCACCAAACTCTTTAACTTGTAGACAAGGTTTCTTTTCTCGGTTACTGTGATACCACCGCAGTAAGGTCTACCAACATAAATTAACGAAGTCGTGTATTTAAATTTTCCATCTCTATTGATGACTTCTTTCCAGAGGACATAGCTCAAACTAGCCTCACAAAAACTGTAGGAATAGTCTTTTATTTGTTCCGGCTCCGTAATATGATTAAACCAGCCCGTGTGGGGGCTCTGCTGGTCGACCATCACTGTGACTGTTCTTGCCACGTGGTAGCCAGGGTCTGCGATCAGAATGCCAAGTCTGCCGTTTAGTGTAATGTGCACACCGACCATGACGTGCTCCTTGTCGGGGGCGAGGAGATCGAAGGGTCCCGCGCAGACCTCGAAGTCGTAGCAGACGTAGGGCACGGTCTCCTCGCAGGACATGAGGCCGGTGGCGGCGCGCAGGCCGGGGAAGCGGCTCTCCAGGCACTGCCAGCGGCGCATCAGTTCCAGCGCGAGGCCCACGCACGTGTCCCCCAATGCCTGCGGCCGCGTCGTGGCCTCGTACCGCTCGTACAGATCTCGCAGCGACCCGCAGCCCGAGCGCTTGTACTCCTCGTACAGACCTAGGAAGTTGCTGATGGAGTCGTATCGCTTGGTGACGAGGAGACGCCGCAGAATGTTCTCGGTGCACGCCACTACCTTCCTATAAGTGGCATCGTTGAGTTCGAGCCGACGCATGGGAGGGCCCCAGTGACCGCGGGGCAGTGGCGGTCTAGTGACGGCGCGGCCGGGCCCGCCAGCGGGGTGCCGCGCGGTCCGCGGCAGTCAACTGTCCCCCGCGGCACCGGCGGGCGAGGCAGCGGCGGCCGGCGAGGCAGCAGCAGCCTCGAAATCCGGCGTCAGTCATATTTCTTCCGACGCCACCTACCGACAACATCATACTCACATGTCACACATATTTTGCTAGGCTTTGTGCAATTTTATATTTTATTTACAAACTATCAAATAACACAACTTAGTGCGCAAGCATTAGGTTTATAAATGTTTTTATACGATAATTTATGTACGATTACTTATTTGTGAATTTTAAAGAAGGTAACTAACAAGGTCAATTTTCCAAGGTCAATTTTCAGATCAAAATATAACAATGCATAATGTGACATTTTAGTTAGGTAGTAACTAACAGTATGTGAAAACAAATAACGTTTCCCTCCAAAAACACGTGATTATTTGGCACTATAATGTCCTTTTAGTATGTGTTCATTATTATAAAAGTTGGTTATTGTGTGCAACTTTCCAATTTTATAATATGTTAGGATTCATCGACCTTTCTTTATTATCCCAAAGCTGTTAAAAACATTTTTGTGTATTTAAGGCAATCCTTTACCAAACTTTGTTGTAAACAGGCCGATGTTGTAAAATTCCTGATATTCGATGATACGAATGTAAATTATTGCAAAATGGAAAACGACTTACAAATCATTCTGTGGACGAACGAACTAATACAAAACTGTAAAGAAAAACCTTTGAACCAAATAGAAAGAAAGTTGAACAACTGACTCGAAATAATAAAAGAACAACAAAATGTCGAATGACGACGCGAAGTGATGGGCACAGCTGTTATAGAAATTAGTGTTGTTATAAAATTCGCCATAGACAGAATACATGTGCGTGGGCAGTCGCTTGGCTGTAGGATATTGGCTACACTGTACCTGTTCATTACGAACGGTTCAGGGCTGGTGTGAAGGCCCAGTCTGTCGTCAGCCAGTCTGAGCGGCGAGTCCAGCCCACGCGGCGGCTTCGCGTCGCCAATCGACCTTCCTAAATTGGCTGTCACTAAGCGGACCAAGATGATGGAGTGCCTACGCCATTGCTCTTTCCAAATCTTCTCATTTACAGCACTGCAAGTCTAACAGTGAGCCCCGACGTACCTGTTCGAAAAATATTCCACGACGACATTTTTAGTTGGGTTGAATGATTTTTTGATTTTTTTAATAAAAAATAGTTTAAAGGTATGAACAGCAATATTAGCTGATATAACAAAAAAAAAAACGATTTCAACGAATATAACCTCATGTCGATCAAGCTATGTGTTTCAGAGGAATAACTCCAAAGGAGTGTCAATTTCAAAGTGTATGAATGGGGGATAAAACCTAAATATATGAGGGAGACAGCCAACCAGTAGTGGAGTGCCATGGGCTGATGATCGTAACTTATTGAGAATGATTAAGAAACATTTACTATAGCTCTTTCTCACACTACAAACATTGGTTGCCAAGCGGATTGGCAATTCTAAACTCTTTGTAATATCAAATAATGAAGAGTAATAATTCAATTGATTGAGACAAATAAAGGATTGCCCCCAATGCACTTTACCAGTTAAAACCAGTGCAGAAACTGATTTAATTGAACTATACTTATCTTGTTAAACTACCTTGAACTTATGTACTTTTCATGTTGTATATTTGATGCGATTTATTGCAATCGTGAAACAAACATATTTACATTTTTATCGTGCACTGATAATGATGTCAGACTTTTTTTTATGCAAGTCAAAGATTGTATATGATTGACTAAAAGTGATAAATAATTATGAACATGTAGATGAACGTTTATGAAATGATGATAGTTGTGAATATGAAAAAAAGTTTTATATTATGTTTTTTGTTGCTTGTTTGAAGGACAATTAGAGAGTATTTAGTTATTTGTTTAAAGTTTTGGCCATGGTCGAGCGTGTACAAAAACTTAAAACATTTTATTTTCTTTGTTCACTAAAGAAGTGAATGGGGCGGAATTGGGATGAAATTCCTAAATGAGTACGGATATTATGACTAATAATAATCATTAAAAAGACAAGCTAATTTCATACTACATGAATATCAATACTAATATGTTATTTTTGGTCTACTGAAAATCCATTCAAACCTCACTATAAACTGCTACTAATCAAAAGAAACATCGACCACGACACATTCATCGATCTTATAACTTATACCTCCCCACTCAGAGACATTTAATGATTACTTAAGTCACTCCTTAGTGACGGAATTGACGTTATACAAATCCTTCACTAAGGAATGGCTTAAGTAACCATTATAATGTCTCTGAGTGGGGAGGTAATTCACCATTCACATTTAATAAAAACAACAAATAATTTTCCATCTACTTAACTGACATCGCAGAAAAATATACGCCTGTATTTGCCGAGTGCGCGAAATGGGGCCCATTCATACTGCGCTAGATTCGCGGACATGTCAAGAGGTGCATTGTGCCACACACACTTATATCTACGAACACGTGGCCTACTCTATTTACAATCCAAAGGGGAAAAAATTAAAAGGCGGTTTTGATTAAAGGAGTTCTTGTTTTCCTTTACATTTTCCAGTGTGGACAGTATTCTCGGTACACTACTGAAGGATGTCTGAAATGAGTCATTTTTATTTAGTGCTTAGTTAAAACTTTAATAAATGTTCCTTACTTCTTTGTCACTATATGATTAAACGTCAAAAAACGTTCTCTCCAGAGCTTACAAACATAACAAGATAAGTAAGCAGCCGTGTCCCGCGGGTGGAAGATTCAAATAATTCATTTACAGCGGTGTGCCCCCGATGAAAAAGCGCTGTTCAGCGGACCGGGTTCCGTGAGCATGTAGGCCACCTAGTTTGGCAGCCCCCTTACCCCCTCCAGAAGGGCCCCCGCCACCCCCTCGCGGAGCACGAGCCACCCCACGGGATTCCGTGCCCCCGCGACCTATTTATTTCCTGCTTTACATGAGTACGACCGCCGCTTGTGGATCCTAATCCTGAGCCGTATATAAGTCACTGCCTTTGGCTTAATTGAGAACTGAAACTCATATTTTAACTACGCACTACATACGTAAGCAACTACTATACGTTTACGCTGAAAGCCTTGAACTATATTCTGAAAGCGTTCGTATTCGAAATAATATTTATGGTAGCGGCAAAAAGAATGGAGAGCAGGGGAAAGTGAAATAGTAAAACGTTGGAATTCCGTCCGTAACAACAACATGGGAACTTTCTCTTTCACCTGAGACTGCAGGTAGGTATAGTAGGTATTAGTATTGACCTCCTTACGCACACAAGTTATGACGAGCATGTGCACCCGTGAGATCACAGCTAAATGTACTCAGGGAAAGGGATTGGTATAAAGTAATCAGAATACCTATGTGCGTACACGATTTTGTCGCAAAGAACTACTTCTAAGAATCCTCATTAGGTGCGCTACGATACACACAGTGCAGCTGAGCGCACGATAAATATTACATGGACTATTTATTCCCATCATTTTTCGTATATTAGTTTTTAACTAAAAGTATGAGTAAGTAGATAAAATATGACGAATTTTGAAAGAAAAAAGCCAAAAAATAATTTAGACTCAAAACTTTCCGAGGCTACTTACAACAAAATTAAATGAGACGAAAAAATCGAATTGTGAATAAATATAAATGTTTAAACCAACCTCCCCTGCCGGTATCGCGACCAGGGACGCGCAAGCCTCAGCGGTCTCGCTGTCAGACCCGGTAAAGTCATCATCATTGCTATCTTCAACCTCACAGTCGATGCTCGCATCACTTTCGGCAGAGCTTGGTTCATCATTTTCCGGTTCTTCTTTCTTCGCTTTCTTCGCTCGTTGAGCAGCTCCTTCTACTTCCAATGCCGCCATCTTAGCTGAGATCTCGTAAATCGATTGGTCTTCGTCCCCATTGAAGGTAACCTGAATAATTATTGTGGATACTTAAAAAAATATTATTTATGATATTTTTCATTGTGTGATGTGAAGTTGGTATTATTTTTTCTACCTCTATATGATTACTAAGTTATTGGTGGCATTTAGACAAGACTATTAAACGCGTATTGATATGAAAATAAAAAAATAGCTAAGACTACGCAGTGACTATGACGCGTCTATGTTTTGCCTACACACGGAGCGCTGCTACGTACGACTACGCCGCGACTACGTATCGCCTACGCTCGTAGTGCTTCTACGAACAACTACGCCGCGACTACGCGGAATCTACGCGCAGGCTACGTAGCATTGGCGTCTTTAAAAAGAACATTATTAAGAATAGTCTTTATAAAGAACGTCGTTTAACAAATTACGTGAGTGACAAAATGATAATGGTTTCTTAAAATGTTTAGTTTAAATCCTATCTATTTCATTTCAATTTCTAATTAACATTTAGATTATCCTCCTCACCTAAAATTGGAACTTTCTCTCTCCGCAGTCTTTTATTAAGCGGCAAAGAATTTTAATGAATCAATTGTACGGTGGCAGACTGCATTCATTTGAGAAAATTCAATCATTGCGACCTGGATTCCAGCTAAGCTTTTAATCAGCTTTTTCCAGATTCATTCATTCCAGTTTTTTACTTCGAAACGCTATTATTTTTTCTATTTTTAGCTTTTTCGATTTAGCATTTAATTTTGTGTTCGTACTCTTTTAATTTTGAGATTTCATAAGTATCTTAAATAGCAATACTATTCATGAATAATTGAGCTATATTTGATAGTCAAATTCTCAAAACATATTGACATTTCCAAACAACAAACTCTCGTTTTACGAGTACATTATACATGTCTATAGAATATATATTTATACGCATAGAGAGGAAGTGTCGGGTCGGAGGTACCAAATATACGAAGGCTGCTGACCTACTTTCGCTCGGAGATGCTTTGAAATAAGTATACGGAAAATGTATGTAAAAATATATGTGTGGTGTTAGTTTGTAGTATGTACGTATATGATGTGCTAGTTTATTTGAGCAAAATTACTGACTTTAAAACAGTATGGATGTTGAACTTTGTTGGATATTATATATAGATTTCTTACTTTGGGAATGCTTTATTTAAAGACTGAATATTCAAATTGTGTTATGTTTTGGTAATGCTTGCTGTTATGATTTCTATTAGTAGTAGTATTAGTTTGACATATACTCTAGGCTAGACCATTTATTACAAAGTAAATGATTGTTTATAACAAGTAAATTAATGAACCCATAAACCTATAGAAAGGTAAGTTATATTTATTTCCATATTAAATAGTAATAAAGCGGATCCCACACTAGCACGCCACTCGCTCTCAAACTCTCAACATACATCAATAGTACCTATAGTTGTAGTGCGTAGTTACATTGGCGCGTGGTGTGGGGTCCGCCAAATTCTACACGTAGTAGGTACGTACTACTTACCCAGGGTTGAGGAACCGGGTAATCCTTCAGAGGTTTAGGAGTAACCTTCTCGCAGGGGCAGATTGGTTTCTGCAGGAAAAACATATTTATTAGGATACTGCGAATAATTATTGATTTAGGGGAAGTGGAAGATAGATATGAAACAAAGATCGATTTTTGAGAATTATGAAACTTCAGTGTATTCATAAATGCTAGGAGCGAATGCTATATTCTTTTTTCGTATTTGTATTATATCGTCAATTACGTTCTTGATTTCTGAATCTACGGACATTTTTTTTATCCTGCAAAAATATATTGTAAGATGTATTTAGGAGAATTGATAATTTTGTTACAATGTCTAAATAATCTTCTCCTCTTCTCTAAATTAACGTAACGTAACAAACAAATAATGAAGATAATACTGGAAAACTCCTAGATATACGACGCAATAGTAAGGTCATAACAATATCTGAGATAACGCATCCATTGTGGCTCATTTCAGCGCGCCCTCGATCCATTGTAAGCGCCTGAAACTCTACGTTATAAGTACCAACTGCTGAAAATACGTACGCTAACTAATATTGTTTGTTATTTCTCTTTCTACTTCGTTGTATTTCAGATCTAAATTATTAAAAAAAATATACTATAGTATTGTAGTTATTCTGTTTTGCTTATCATCATTATGTTTTAATTTGCAACAAGGAGCCCATTATATCGTCTAAATAAAGCAAGAATATCGTATTAATTAGGTTCGCTTTGTGTAGAAGTGTGTCGCGTGATAACATGACCCCGGCAGTAGGGCGCGAAGTAACTCGCGCCAACAGTTTTCGGTACGAACCGAATTATCGACGGGTTCTGGCAATATGGCAGACAAATGCCGCATAAACCATTGCAGCGTTGCCATAGAGATACCATTTCTTTGGAGGCATCGAGGCCTGAAGGGTGTGTTTGAATGTGGCGTGTTGGAGCAGCGGTTAGGTCGTTTCGCTGGCGAGTTAGAAGAGGCGGAGGAGTTTAGCGTGCGCGGGGCGGGGGCGGCGCGCATACGTACACACTATAGAGCACAATGCGGCATCGGGCTGCGTCGACGTGGTCTGCGCGCCCGCGTCCTGCCCGCGCCGGCTGTCATAAATATACTCAACATGGCAGCCGCTGCCTCCACAACACCGCCGACTGAAGCCCGAGAAGCCGCGTCAGGTGAGTCCCGCTGCGCGACACCACACGCGACACCGCACTTTTATTTCGGCGATTTTCTTTTCATTTCACGTACTTTTCTTTCGCTGGCGCAATTTCACGGTAGCTCCGAGTTACAGTTTTCATTTCGAACTCGTGTTTCCGTGGAAACTTTTTTCAATTTTCCGACTTGGTATTTAGTGGTAATTACATTAGTGGGGCATTTGATACGAGTGACTAGTACAGTGGGTAGGTTGAACCTTCTGTTGAGGCTCGAGTTACGATTGCTGGCGGCTCGCGTGGCGGGTCGCGTTTAGCCGCGCTTATCACACAGTTCCGCGTAACGTTCGTTATCAGCGGCCGCGGTGCTCAAAGCGCTCCAGTACCTAAACTGTCGCCTATCTCATGTTTAGTTAACACGATTCTAACTATGTCTGCTAAACTATTCGGCGTATGAGTTATCTACCGCCATTTCGTCGTAACGGTACTTAAACTTGGAAATAAAGAAAACAATAGGAAATCGTGTGGCCGCACGTTACATCGAATGATAATGTTAGCTATTGCGGAATGCATTGTTTGATAATAATACTGAAACGCCTTCAAGTATGAATCTCATTGGTTAACAATAATAAATAATATCCAATAGCAAGCAGTTATAAAAACATCCGAAGTTTCATAAAACACGTGATGTGCAGTTGTAGTTATCCAAACAAAGAGAAAGAAAGAATACTGCATTTGGTAGTCAGGCGGAAATATAACTTATTATCATAACTATTATAATACCTACCAAAGCTGCCCTAAGTACCCTTTGTAGGTTAACTGAACACAATAGGAAGGAATGCACCCAGGAAGACCAAGTATTCCTACATTTAAAACCTGTTTTGTTATAAATATTTAGAGCTCTGCTGGTATATATATAATAGGTTTTCTTGAAATCAGATCATTAAAAAAACCATAGCCAAGAGAAATATTCAAAAGAAAATAATAAAATTAACACACAAATAAATATTGGCGATTTTCATTTTTTTTATATACTGCTAGTAATTCTTTGTATGTTTATTTTTACTATCTACAATTTTTTTTACCGACAGCAAAAAAAGTTTTTCGTTTTTTCATATGGTACTTACCTATTAGGCATAACAGCATAGAAATTTTGATTCATTCAAGTTTATAGGTAAATATGATAATAATTGGGTAACTACTTTTGTTTATATACTTACTTAAAATACACCCAAGTATATAAATAATTTATTTCAGACTTAATTTCATTGATTTGAAGTTAACTTCTATAAACTATAGAGTTTTAACTTTGAATATAAGTTACATGAATATAATCAATATCTCACTAATTCCAGACTATTTTAAAATTAACATTTTACCTAAAAGTTTTATCTACACAAGTTATTTTCTTTTGTATTTTATATACACACTGCTAAATTATTCATGCAACTGACTTACAAAGAAAATATTTTTAGGAAGATCTAAAACATTACTTGACAGAAAATCATTACAACTATTATTATTTGATGGTTTTCAAATGTTCTGTTTTCTATGTTTATTTTGTTTTTTTTTTATGAATGCTCTAAACAGTTTTTTTGCTAATGTTGTAATAACTACACAGTATTAAAACCTTATACATATATGTGTATATAGGTATATTTATGGTATATATTAGATAACAGCCCTCTCAGGTGTCTTAGGTTGCAATAGACATAAAAAATATAAACATAAATAAAGAAGAGTAAAAAAATATATTTCATACATTTGAGGTCCCTTCTGGATGAGATATACATATATTACTAAAACATACAACTAGTCTTATAATAAACATTTAAAGCAACTACTGGTAAAAATTGGTATATACATCAAAAAACTTTTTGACGTCTTAAACAGACTCCAATCCAATTGTACTTAATATAATTTTCCCTGCATCATCAAAAGTTAAATGATTTCTGAAAAACATCAAGAACTATGCAATAAATAATAATTGATGCTTACGTTAAAGTATGATTGGCTACAATAGCGAGGACGTCGCACTGTCAGGCGATGCATGATGCTGGAGAGCTTCCTCCTCAGGGGTCAGGGAAACGGGAAGTTAGCACTCCTGGCACCGACGCGTCAGCTCTCGCACCAAGCCAGGGACGATCAGAATCACGAAGTCAGTCCAGTCGCCACGATCTAGGGACAGAGTGAACACAAAATGGAGTCCGTGACACTCGAAATTATCGATCTTCTTTGTGGGCAGCGCGAACCGGCGACGTTGGCTCACGAACACTACACGAGACCCGTCAATCACACCGATTTCCTATTCAGATTACGTGTCTCAGCGTCCCCAATTGCTATCGGCGCGTTACCATAAATTTAGGCGTTATTAGAGAGTGCACGAAAGTACCGCGGAGAGGTCGATTTCGGCAATGGACTCACCAGTGTAGAGAGAGCCGCTCCCCTCGCCCCGCCGCCGCTCTGCCGGGCGCCGCCGCCGCTGCTCGCGGGTCTCGCTGGCTGGCCGCTCGACACCGCCAGCTATGAGTTGCGTTAGCAGCTGCGCAGTTACCGTGCCCTAGTTATTTCGGGTGCCGTCCTAGATACAACGAGGCCGAAATGCTGTTTTCATCATCAGCCGCGAGTTTTATTTGGTGGGGCCACGTTGGGCTGCGGGATCTCGTAGACACTGACTTGGATCGTTAACACCGCGTCATGTGGTCCGCGCAGCCGCCACGGACATGCGCGTTATGCCGCGCCGCCGACCAATGCCTGCAATCCCCGCACTCCACTTGTCAATTCGTATCGATCCAAAAATGGCGAATATATTCCTTCCTTTCTACCATAAATTATTCTTTATGTATGAATCCCTAACAGGCGCGCCGTCAGTCCCAAATGATTCACAAAAAACCCAAACTCGTAACTATTAGAAAAAATATGTATCGCTAGTTAGGGGAGGAGCGAGCCACGCCCTATGGTCCTTGCACCCCCGCGGCACCATAAGCCATGTTACTTACGATGTTTTATTAATTTTATTCCTAAATATTTATTTTTCATACTCCATAGCATGAAATTACTGTACCTTTTGTCTATTCACGAAAATAAATAATGAAATATTATTCGTTACCCAGTCAAGGGCCTAAAAAATTGTAAAATTGAAAATTTTAGCGCAGTTCCATGTCATTAACGCTTATAGAATACTTACAAAATGTTAAATAATGAGTACAGGCATGAGTCGGGTATGAGAGTAGGTTCGCTAGTTCAAACCTCGAGCCGCGGTTTCGCGGTGCCCAAGGAGAAGGGGAGGTGATATGCCATTTAGTTCAAAGTAAGCCAAGGCCGGTCTGGTGGGGATAACGCTTACACGTGTGACCTACATAGAAGCCGAGGGGCTACGGAAACGCACGACGAAGCACGACGAGCGCGCGCCCCGTCACCACGTAAGTACCAAGCCAACTGATCAATATCGGACTGGTACCAACTCTACGTCGATGGCCGACCACGTATAATGCTCTAAACCGTTCTATCGCGCTTTCCTAATGCCCTGCCGGTAAGGCGGTCCCCATTCCGAAATCATGCAGCGTACGGGTTTTCTTTGTTACTACACGTGAATTACAGCACGTGTTTGTACTACGGTCACTGACCTCGTAAATAATTTGCATTGGAGACGCCGATCCACTACTCCCACGGCCGCAGATCAGCAGACTTCCACTTTATCACTGGATACGTCACTAGGTGTTTTCACCGTAGGCTTAGAGTTAGTGCTCAACGCGCAGTACTAGAGGCCGTCGATAAGTGTGCCCCCCCTATGGCAGGTAGTTGCTCATAGTTGATCAAAGGTGGCGCACGGCAGCGCGGAGTGCATCGATCGCGATTACATCACCACTCGCGTCCTTTCTCTGCGCGCGCCGCCCGCCCCGCGGCCCCCTCCCCGCGCTGCCGCCCGCGCCCCTCTCGCACCAAACGCCATGGCTCGCCGCTACGTGCCGCCATTCGCTCTTTGCTCGTCGTCCGCTTCGGTCGTGTTCTCCGAACTCTCTCTACTCCAGTGCAAGTTAACTTTAGTTGAACATTTTTCAAACTTAGTTTTTGTTCGTGCGGCGGGAGGCGCGTTATTTCTAACTGCTCCTAGGGAATAGTAGTGATCATAAATCAACTTTAAAGTGAATAAAAATAATTTAGCTCGTTTTAAAAATTAGTGAGATGTTCGCGACCTACTTTTACAACTTCCGTGTAGTTGAGTTTCGACTTGGCGATTTTTATCATTCGTTCAAAAAGTTATATCGTAGCGAAGTCGGTCCGCGTGCGGTTGTGCTTTTCAGTATAAATGAGTAATTCGTATTTTTCCTTTTGCTTTGTCATGTGACTCGAGCCTCGCGGTATTAGTTCGCGCACGTGTCGCGTTTAATATTTTACTTACAGTTGGAGCCGAACAATACTGAACTGTGAAGACTGGAAGAAAGAAAACTAAATGTCAGTCGTGTCGGGGGGAGGAATCGACTTGACTTTATTAAATACTAGTCAGTCTTTTTCTCTCTCCTATATGGTTGGCATGTAACCGTCGTTTGCTGCGCCCGCGTCGCCGCTCCGCTCCCAGCGTGGCCATGTCCGCAGTGACGTCAGGGATTACGCAAGCTGTTTTTGATTCGGCTGCGAAATCACTGAATTTTCTGCTTGAGACAAGGCCGTTGTGAAGACTTACTTCGTCGACTTGAATATTTTTGTTCTGTATTATTGTATTTTGTGTATGTAACTATTTTTGTGTGATGTCTTTCGCTTAAAATATCTGTGTCGTAACAGTTGGGTTTGAGTCATTGTACCGAATGACGAAATCGGAATAATGGATGGCGCGGCACGCTCGTGGCGGGAATTGGGCAATCTGCGAGCGAGCGGATGTGTCGGCGCGCACGCAGCCCCGCCCCGCGCTGCCTAAAATTTAAACTCGTTGAAGAGGCGCGAACTCAACCGACACTACGAATTTCATGCTTGTTCAATTGTTCTTTCTGTTCCAGCCAGCCTCGGCGTGACGCGGCCACACTTTGTATAACCTGCACGCCACTTGCGATTGATCATTATACTCTATTGCGCTCAAAATGTACTATGCAATGCGATTTAATAATAAATCTGGTTTAAATTGAACCTCTACTTGTTTTTACTGATGATTATTTTTGATTTTGCAACTTTTTTTTTGACCCTGAACACACTGCACACTGAGTAGTAGGGACACATGGTACACAAGAAGTTAGGTTACACTACTAAACACTTGGTAAGCTAGTAGGAGTCACCCGGGCCCGCCCTCAAGGCCCGGGCCAATAGCGACTCGTATCCTTGTCCACTATAACCTTGGGGCCTTCCGAGAAACGCCGACAACTTAGAAAAAAACACAATGGCTTAGCGAATGAACAGTTTTATAAATATTGATTCTGTTAACGATACAATACAATACATTGGTTATCAAAAACAAAATTCTAATAAAATGCTCTTGGCGAATTTGATTGGCTATATTAACGAAGAAAATTGGAGAATCAATAAAATAATTGACATTTTAACCAAGTGGCTATTTAGGCATTTAGTCTATTGACTAAAGAATTTGTTAAAAAAGTCTATAGTATATCCAAATATAGAATGTTAAAAAAAATACAGGGCGATCATTGAACCTATGCACTGGTCTTTGATAACGGAGATGACATTTTTACACTTTGTATAGATAATCCAAAATTATGCGGAAGATTATATAAACAAACTCTCGTAGTAAATACCTAGTATACAATATATCTTTCTTTAAATCCAAAACATGGGTCTGAAACCTTGAAAATGTAATAAAAGTTTAAGGCAGGGTGGCCCAAAAATAAAAATAAAAAAAAACTATGTAGAGCACTTGAAAACTGGTTAATGGCTAGATTATCAGAAAAGATAATTTAGTTTCATAGGGCCAAAACAATTTACAGTTTAGAACTTTGAAAATCTAATAGAAAAGAGTAGATTGGCCTTAAACACAGGGTAATTTCGTCCGTTCGCGTCCATTTAGCACAGTTAGTTTGACGGTGATAGTAGGTAAAAATGTTTGTCAGCTACAATTTCTATTAAACAAATGCATAATATGGTCAGTATGTAGTCTTTTTTAGATATTTCCAATTTTGTTCGAAACATCTATTGTTTTTATTTTTAAACAGAAAACACTTGAAAATTTTACCGAATATGTGTTCACAAATTCCAGATTGCGCCCATCCGTGGTTCAGTTAGAGTCCACCAGCTAAAAAATATAGGGGGAATTTTTAGGAATTTGTAAACAAAGGTTGTATTTTTTAAGAATATAAAAAATCATTTATAAAAATACAAAAATCTTATCGATATGTAAAAAAAATCTTTGTTTAAGATTTAAAAAATCAACATATAAAAATCCTTTGATTTTCATTTTTCTTTAAAATAAAAATAATGTTTTCATAGTAGGTGTAAGAATTAATAGTAAAAAGTTCAGTTTTACGTACCGTGTGAGAGTGTGTTATACTAAAACAAACAATACATTAAAAAAAAAAATATTTATTTTTTAAATGTTTGATTTAAAAAATGCGAAACTATTTAACGGAAATAGTGGACGCAATTCGGTTTATTTAGTAAATCTGCAAGTATAGTTTGCGCGTCGACGTTACCTCTTATACATTGAGATATTAACGGTAATCAGTTTTCGGTTGATGTGTCTTAGTTTACTTATTTTCGAGTATTGTACACAGAGATCCATATAACGGACGCAAATTGGGTTGTGGACGCAAATGGGCGAAATTACCCAATTTTTTTTTGTAGTGGAAATTGGTAGGGAAAATAATAAGTAACTAGAAGTACAGATCTACACCCCAGCGGGGCCCAGCAGGGCCAAGGCCTGCCGGGGCTGCGGGTTGTTCGAAAGAGATACCGCGGCCCTGGTACATAAAAGGCCTATGACGGAACACGACGGTTTTTAGTCAGTAAGAATCTGACACTCCCTCACCGCTGCTAACCCACAGCGGGAGGGGTCATTTGATGATTTTTGACGTCGGAAAAAAAAAAGCACAGATCTACATATTCATTATACTTACACAACATTTCGTAAACATTACACGTAAATAATCGTAAAAAAATACTGAGATTTTTTTACACCGATTCTTGAAAAAATGAATATAGAAAACAAATCCTAAAATTCAAAATAATAATAAAACTTATAACAAAAGTTGTTTAAGTGTTTGAGTGAGTGTGTTTGTTATTGAACATATCGTTTCATCTTCTACCGGGGCATCCACCATAATTGTTCCATAAAATATAAAATTCATTAAAAAAAAATCTACTCGAAATCTTCGTTCTCGAATCAAATATGAACTAAAAACTATTTAAGTACATAAAAAAAGCATCTACTCATATTATTGATCCAAATAATAATTAAATGTTAATAAAATTATTTATTTGAAAGAAAAAACAACTGAAACTATCTTTAAAAACTAAAATACCACTAGAATAAATATACTAATAAAAAAATACTAATAGAAAAAAAAAACTTTTTTCATACTGTATATCAAGTTATCATAAAGAAGACAAGCCTAATAATATAAAATAAAATAAAAAAATCTTGCAAAGGATACATTACCGACAAACGACTATTACACAAAAGTTAAATCTAATTAGCATGCCTGCATGCAGCCTGCGTGCTATCTTTTGGAAAATAAAACAGTGGTAAAAATACTACAAAGGACAGTTAAATGTATTAAATTAAAATTACTGTAGTAAGAATTCCGCCACGTGGTGAGATAACGGACACCATGAATTGCGAGTTGTGGCGTCGCCGTGCCTTCCCATAGCCTTCACCTAAGTCTAAGAGTACACTATACGCTATAGTTGGTTTGGGCTCATAAATCACTACAAAAATGAATGGAAGCACACACGTAAAAACGATCAGTTATTTTGTCGATATCAGACTGACTTAAAACTTTGATTGAATTTTCAATTTCCAAAAAAAGTATGCGTGCAGTGTGTGCGTGAGCTAAAATGGTCTATCTCATCTCGTCTCCTTACAATCGTACCATTATATAAATGCTGATAAACCTTCCTCAATAATTTGTCTATTAAAACAAATAAATACATCAAACTGGTTTTATAATAACAGTAATCATACAAAGGTTTCTTTTTGTATTTAAACTTGCTCCAAAAGTTATTTTCGTAATTTATCTTTTATTAAATATCTAAAGCGGCCATTATACATTTTACATTTACTCAATTACAGTGAAAAATATTAAGATATATTTTTTGTATATCGGGTGTGTCGTACCTAATCACATTAAATCCTATCACATATACTTTACGATATTCTAAGGCGAATTGTAAAAAAATAACTTAATCCATTCAGTGGTTTGGCCACAAGAGTAATTTTTCGTTTTCATAATTTACAACATCATATGTAAAGCAGAGATAAAGTTAGGAGTATCGAATGTTTTGACCAGTTGACAGCTGACAGTTTTCAAGGGAGAATTTTCGTTGTTTGTAATGACTGTCTTATATGGTGTTCTAATTCTCGCACATTTTTATTCTATTACTTTGTTTGAAAAAAACATTTTTTTTATTTTTACGTATTTAATTTTTTTTCTTTGTGCTAATCGACGTATATTACCTACCGTATTTAATTTAATGTAATTAGGTACGACACACCCGATATGTGTATTTTGATCAATTTAAGACTCAGGAATACACTTATAACAATATCGTTGCATTTAATCCTAACAAAATAAAACTACAATTTTTAAACATTCCAAAAGTTGTATGTACCTAGACTGAGTAGTCATTTTTCAGGGAGTCTTAACTTCTTTACACTGTCTTACAAAGTATAAGATCAGTTAATAATAAAAGTGAACCACTCAATAGAATTGAAAGATGTCAGAAGTACCTAATATTAACGGTCGGATTCTTTCGTTTTGCAATTGCCAGTGTCATCTCACAATTGCATTTGAGACTCAAGTGTCGAGTTTTCTGTGCCTTCGGAATAGAGAAATTTAAGCCGTATTATCGAGATTAAAGTAGTATTTCATAATACTTTTATTTACCTCGACAAAAGAGTATTGGTGGGATTCTACCAGAATTCTTTGCGTACATATGCTCTCGTACAAATAAAGTCGACGTCGCGAGTTCACAGCTAGCATGTGTTCACGTCCAAAGGTTGCAATATAAGTATTGCGTGGATATCTTGGAAATGTTTGTTACTGTTTTGCTAAAGTATTTGAATACATCAGAAGAAATATCACTGGTGGTATCTCATCTTCATGTTAAAATATGCTCTTTATGCCAATCAAAATCTATCCATTTATCACATTTTATATAATGTACATCTAATTAGAGAAGTAGGCACCTATTACATGATTCAGTACACATAGGTATTCTTACGTAATTTTACAATAACGAAACCATGGGAATGACGACCACTGAAAACGCGAGTCACAATAAAAATAATTATGTTGTCTGTATGACAGCAGCAAACGAGGTCATAAATAGGCATGAATACCTACTGTAAATTATCTACTTAGGTATAATTAGAAGACAACCAAATGACAAGACAATGCGTAGGTATACAATGCACATCCACCTGCATGTTATTCTATAAAGTACTGCTGCGTCGACCTCTTACGTTAGCCATTATGATGGACCGGATACGCAACACCATTATCCGGTCCAAGATAGTCGATGTGGGTAATAAGTCTGCAAAGTTGACGTGGGATTGGGCGGGACACATCTGCCGAATGCACCCGGAAAAGTGGGCCAACATCGCCATAAAATGGATCCCTGATGATGGAAGGCGACCGAGAGAAAGACCGGAGAGAAGACTTGGATAGCTTCGTCAAGGAATGGTCACAAAAAAAGCAGCAGATAGAGATCGATGGAAGGCTATGGAGGAGGTCTTTGCCTACAATGGTTCTCAGCTGCATTCAGTTAGATTGGAAGCCGACCCCAACATAGTTGGGAAAAGGCTGAACAGATTAACAAAAAACATGTACCTCTTTTTTAAATATTTTATGTATTTAATTGGATAAACTCGTAACACAAAAAGGCACGAATTATTTATGACGGCGACGAAATAAAATTCGTGCACCATGCATCTACAATATCGTGTCAATATTAAAATTGAAACTTTATTATTCGTTCCTGAAAGCGCATTGTGGAGTTACGAACATAAAAATTTCATGATTCGCTGAGAGGAAATGGAAAATATTTTTCAAGTGTCGCGAAAATCACTTCATTGATTGATGGAGCAAATTGGGATTATGAATGAGTTCCCAGTTTAAATTCTGATAAGTAAGAGCTTCTATTAATTTTTGATTGACTGAAAGTAATCACTGATGGATTTTAATTAACGAACGCATTGCATTTGGATAGACCTGTCAATACCTGACGCATATTTTCTAGTGCAGGTATTCTGAAAATCATTTGATGAGATTGTGGATGATTTTCCTGGTTAAATTCAGGCAAGTAAGAGGATTCTATTAATATTTGATTGACTGGACGTAATCGCTGATGGATTTTCAATCACGAATGCAGTGAGTTTGGATGGACAGGTGTCATGGCGTCCTGAATAAAATGTTTTTGGAACAAGTTAAGCCTCTAACGGTCACAATTTAGTTATTCTGGTAAAAAAAAAAACTTTTTTATAAAAAATAAATAACTTTTTAAAACACTACAAAACAAAAAATATATATATATTTTTGGGTGCATCGGCCTAGAAGTCAGTGCCTAGTGGGTGCATCTGATTTCCTTTACTAATAGCTGTTCTGAAGATTAATTGCTGTGCCTAAAAATATAGTAAGTATAATAAGTAAGTAGGTATATTTAACTGCTCTTACAGTTTAGTGGCATTTGTTCGTAGCACTTGTACGGGATCCTCTTCATGGATTACGGAGTCTTACGTATGTAATATTGACATTTAATTCAATTATTGACACACAAAAACAAGTATAAAAAAAAACTATATTTTTATTATCTGCTTAGTCTTGTCCTAACTATGTTGGGGTCGGCTTCCAGTCTAACCAGATTCAGCTGAGTACCAGTGTTTTAGAAGGAGTGACTGCCTATCTGACCTCCTTAACCCAAACAAAATATTATCCAATATAATATTATAAAGAAATTAAGTATACTTATAGTTTGTAACTGCAGATGGATCTACTTAAAACAGTTTAATGACATCGCGTGATTTAGCTGTCACTCAACGTTCCATGATTTGGATTAACAGATAATAACTAACTAGCTGTTTCCGGCGGTTTCCTTCGCATCCCGAGAAACATTCCTCTCGCATTCGGATAAAAAGTAACCTGGGGTTCCACTTACTTAAATACATTGACGGGTAAAAGTGATGTAATGTCCAACTTGCAACATAAACTATATTTCATCTTAATCGGTTCATCAGTTATGCTGAGCAGAGCAGATAACTGCAGGTTCTTTATTAATAAATAAATCCTGTAAATATGGAAACGTTGATATTTCTATAGCTAGAATACTAAAGAAGGTCAGGCCATACATTATTACATACAAGAAAAATTTACTCTCACTACATCAAGCCATAAAATTGCAATCCAGAAAGAGAATAGTATAAAATGCAATACTTAAGGTCAATTTATAGGACAGCTCAATAAATATAGTTATATCACTATCATTAAAAACTAATAAAATGCGAAGTGTGCGGTTTCAAATGTCATGTTCATCAGCCGTTTTATAGTCTCACTGCAGGGCTGCGGCCTCTTCTTAATAGTTCTCATACAGAGAATAAATGGGCGTTGTTACGATTGCTCAAAGTGAATTGGCGATTCTCTATTAAATCCAGGTTTCTCGAAAGTTGTACTGAACAAACACATTTACAAATATTTTATGCAAAAATTCTTCCCCATCGATGTCGACTGGGAGCGTCCAGCCCAAGAGACTGGCAGCATTACCTCGTCGGATCGCCATGCTAATCTTTTGTCCAAGGTAGCCAGTCCTTTTGTCACGAGAAGCGTCAACCAGCCGCCTACATAGATCTTTACCTGTATACATATACTAGAGGTACTAAATATTTAAATCACTTTCGTATTTTTTTCGTTCCAGTGCGAAAGTATCAAGATTTTTTATCTTACACAAATGCCTCTGTTCTATATAGAAACTCAAGGAGAATGAACACAATCTAGGGCGGTACAGTTTATCGCGTCAAGTAATCTTTCAATTGGGCTGAACGGTCCCCGTCCGGCGGCCTCGCGAACACACTTAACGTCAAACACGGACCCACGGCGAATATGAACTCTTGTAACTGTATTGAATTGATTTGCATCGCACTTGAGGAAAAATTGCATGAAAAAACTGAGGAGTTTTAGTCAGTTTTGGGATTTGGAATTCGTAAGTAGGCCCACGTCTCACTTTATAAAACCTCTTACCAAAATGTATTACATAGCCAATAAACTCGACCAAAAATAAACAATAAATTCTTTTCACCAAATACATTTTGGTATCGTTGATCACAGCTTCATGAAAAGAGCAAGGAATATTCATTATTGAGAGGAGTCTTTACCCACCTTAGTGACTCCACTCGTCCGAAATATCAGATACTAAATAAATTGTCTGACAAGAATATTGACCACTACACTATTGACTAAACTGTCGGCCGATAGTCGGACGAATAGCCGACAGTTTATTTTGAAGCCTAGGTAATAGGGAATCCAATCGTTTTAGCCGGATTGACATCGGCCGGATACCTGATCACTATAAGGTACTACCATACTGATTTATGAGTCCAAACAAACTGTCGGCCGGGTAAATGTTTGCTGTGGCACTAGGAAGGGTATTTGTGAGTGATTCATAAAAATTGACATCATTACTGGAAAAAATGTGAAAAAATGAAAAGCAGGAAACTGGAACTACTAACTAGACGGTAGCTTTACTTTTCATTTTACAGGATTATATTGGGACATGAGGCGCTTTGATATTTACTGGAAATATTTAAGTCGCAGGCAAAAGGTGGAATAAATAATATAGGTACTGAAAGAGTCACTTTAATAGTAAGTAACCTTATAATAATTATAGTCTTGGAATTTTCATAATTTTGATAAAACACGAGAAGTACAAGTTAATTGGTAAGTATCTGATACTTGATTCTGTTTCGAATATAATAAATCCAATTGGAGAATCTATACTAATATTATAAAGCTGAAGAGTTTGTTTGTTTGTTTGTTTGAACGCGCTAATCTCAGGAACTACTGGTCCGATTTGAAAAGTTCTTTCAGTGTTAGATAGCCCATTTATCGAGGAAGGCTATAGGCTTTTTATCCGGGTTCGTGCAGAGGTTTCCACGGGATGCGGGTGAAACCGCTGGCAGAACCTAGTATTAGATAATGGTGGTCCAATGGAAACTTACATGAAAATTTCAGTATTTTTTATCTAATAAACAACCATGTCAGGAAAACACACTAAATATTGATAATGCAAAATGTTAATACTCTACTATAGTTGTTCTCGTTTTGTATACTTATAGCCAGTTTAATATAGTTACATTAATATTTCATGTACGAAGAAAAATAAATAAAACAAAACTAAAAGTAAGAAAATTGATAATAAATATGTATTAGTTTCACGTCGAAACTAGGTAAATTGAATTCGAGCATTCATACATGATTCATGCTAGATTTTCATAGTGATTTAATGAAACGTCCCCACAGATGAAACAGAAATAACTGACTAAAGGAATTTTCCATTTACATCAAGGTCTTGGTTTCCAACTAGCGGTGTAACCGACACTGTGTCTAAGACCGTCGTATAATCAGGCGGTTTTTGTGACACAGTGTGTCTGTATGCTCGTGGGCGACTCGTGTTATCCTTACAAGTCCTCTCGTACGTCATCCTGTGTCGGTTTTAATGAACTTCCCAAGGGAAATTAGCGATTTTTTTTAACCTATTGAGTTACAGTTTAAAGTTGGTTTGCAGCTCTTGTTTAAAATGAGGAGAATTTTGGAAATTTTGCTCATTAGTGTTAAATAACATTTTCATAATCAAGTTGGTCTTTTAGGTTTTCTCAACTAATATGAAAAGGAGAAAAAAATGTTTGGTCTTTGTACTCCTGAAGGCTCTGGAAGTACTGTACTTCGACCTATGTCATTTAGGCAAATTAATTATTACTAACATAAATTTAGGCTAGGCCGAATACGGTAAGTTCGGGACAAAACTGCGAGAAACAACCAATGATGTAGAAATCTATTAAAAACTGGCCTTATCTTATTCCCTGAACATGAAGTGGTTTCCTCAAAGAGCCGAAGTTTTAATATAAAATCAAAATTTTCCTCACTAACCGCTATATGTACACGAATAAGCGAACTTATCAACTTGCTTTACTCTTGTAAGATAAAAAATAGTGTTACTAACACTGATAAGAAACGTAAAATGGTATCAGTTTTTTCGATTACTAAACGCAATTTCGTCATACCAGCGTAAACTAACTGCGAACATAATATCAGTCATTTTTAGAAAGAGCTTTGCGTTATTTTGCTTGAATTTAATTTAAAGAAAACTATTTGTAAGCACAAATAATTCAACTTTAAGTGTGGCCAAAGTTCACCGACAGCGTAAACGTCAGTTTTCTTAAGACGACTTTTAACTATTAATTTTCACGTTCAATTATTAAAGTGGTTTCAAGAAAAAAGACGTTTATTTTGTTAGTGAACACTGCAAACTTTTAGTCAGCCGATAGTGGTTTCAGCTTACAAATCAGTATGAAGATGAATGATAGAACGCATATACAATAGTCCCCAGGCCGGCGAACAAATTTTTTTTTGATACATATACATTTAAGACTTTGTGAGTGCCTTCCTTACGATGAGTCCGACAAACTTTTCGAATGCGCAAATTTTGGTGCCGCTGCGTTATTTAATGCTTGACTCCTGAAATTGTCGATATGACGTCACTATGGCTCTTCGTACATACACGTTTCATCTTTTGAGATTCGTTTAATAAAGTTAACTAGAGAATGGTGGTCAACTTGTCCGATAAAGATCGTGCTGCGTTTGGAGTGTCCACCATCCTGAAAATGTCGGTATGACGTCACTACGACTCTTCGTACATACCTGTTTCATTTTATGAGATTTGTTTAATAAAGTTAACTAGAAAATTGTGGTAAGCTTGTCCGACAAAGATCATGCTGCATATGGAGTGTCCACCGTCCGGAAAATATAGATATATTTTAAGATTTAAGATTTGGTATAAAGTACTGACAATTGGTGTGAAGTATGTTAATAGTAAATGTTGCATTTAGAAAGTCGTTTCGAATGATATATGTCTCATTACTACAGGAGGGATTTATTAACTCGAAAACACCTATCGATAAAATAATCTTATATAAGCTCTAGCTTCTGAAATACTAACAATTCGCCGAAGTTTTTTTAATATGAAATGTTGCATTTAAAAACGTCTTTTGAATGATGTATAACTCATTACTAGAGATGGGATTTATTTAATTGAAAACATCTATCAATAATTATAATTTTAAATAAGCTCTAGCTTCTAAACTACTAACAATTTGTCAGAAGTATGTTAACACGAAATGTTTCATTTGGAAAGGTTTTTCAAATAATATATAATTTGTTACTAAAGAAGTAATGGATTAGCTTGACAGAACCTACCGATAATATATTCTTAGAAAAGCTCTAGCTTTTAAAGTACTAACAATTTGTCGGAGTTATGCTAATACAAGCTTGCGCTTAAAAAGATCTTTAGATTGAAATATGGCTCATAACTTCAAGTGAGATGTTATTCCTTAACACAATGTAAAGTATCAATAATATGCCTTAGGTCAGGCATGTCTTCCAAAATACTAAGAATCGGTAAGTGGTATGTTAAGACGGAATATAGCGCTTAAAAAGATCTTTCGATTGACATATGGTTCATACCTAGAGGTGGGACATTATTCCCTAACATAGTAAAACCTATCGATAATACGCCTTATTTGGGCTATATCTTCTAAAATACTAAGAATTGATAAGTGGTATGTTGAGACAAAATGTTGCACTTAAAAAGACCTTTTGATTGATATATAGTCCATTAATAGATGTGGGATATTATTCCTTAACATAATATAAACTATCAACAATACGTCTTAGTCAGGCTACTTTTTCTAAAATAGTAATTAAAATTGGTGAGTAGTATGCCAATTTAATATACTTAAATAATGCACGTGAATATTTAAGTCAGAAATTGACAAAAAGAATAAACTTCTTCCAATTGTAATATTTTTTTCTCATTTTCTTGTCGAACTGACTATTTGACTCACTACATTTGTCGGACAAGTGGATATTTGCAATAAGAATAGTATTATCTATCATTGTTGTATTTGTCCGACATGTATGTATGGGGAGACACAGTGACGTCATATCGACATGTTCCGGATGGTGGACACTCCAAACGCAGCATGATCTTTATCGGACAAGTTGACCACAATATTCTAGTTAACTTTATTAAACAAACCTCAAAAAATGAAACGTGTATGTACGAAGAGTCGTAGTGACGTCATACCGACATTTTCAGGATGGTGGACACTCCAAACGCAGCACGATCTTTATCGGACAAGTTGACCACCATTCTCTAGTTAACTTTATTAAACGAATCTCAAAAGATGAAACGTGTATGTACGAAGAGCCATAGTGACGTCATATCGACAATTTCAGGAATCAAGCATTAAAAAACGCAGCGGCACCAAAATTTGCGCATTCGAAAAGTTTGTCGGACTCATCGTAAGGAAGGCACTCACAAAGTCTTAAATGTATATGTATCAAAAAAAATTTGTTCGCCGGCCTGGGGACTACAAGGATTAGGTATTAAGCCGGTATCAGAACGACTGAAAAAATAGAGATCAAGACTGCTATAAAAAAACAATTGCCAACCATCGCGTTAACCGTCGGCCAACTGTTTATAGTCTGTACTGTGCGTTTACTCTTCATATACAAAGCAATACAATTTTGCGAACACTTTTTAAGCACCCAGCACTTATTTTGTAATAAGTCAGAATTCAGACTATCCCTCATACGTTATATAAGGGGTGATTTCATGTAAGTACAAGTGCACACAGTGATATTAAGACTGTCTGTCATAGCGTCGACATCGCACGACATTTTTCCGATAAAAACGTACAAAATGGCTCTGTCGCTTAGCCGTATCTTTTTAATTGAATACCGAAATGGGTTTGTTGGTATTCAAAGTGAATTTGGAATTATATACGTCGCTTGTAAGTTATAAGGGACTATATTTTTCCTGTGGGAGCACTTGTAAAAAGGACATAAACTATCCTGTTATTTATTCAGAGTTAGTTATACATACCGTCTAATATTTTAGGTACATGTCATCAGTTTAAACGTGAAATATAAAAAGATAAATAAGAGTTAAAGATACCGAATATGATTTTTTTTTCTAACTATTTTGTAACATACTTATCCTTCTTTTAGGAAAATAGGTTTTTGATTTCCACAAGTTATGAAAAAATATAAACGATTGAAATTGTCATTCATGCTTTCAGAAGTAGATATATATTTTCTCTACATATGTAATTTAGAATCGAAACTTGCATTATATTTTTTGGATGTGAGACAATTTTCCTTTTGTAAGTACCACAATATTGCAACACTAACACAAACAATAATTTCATGTTCTGGTCCATATTCTAAACAAGCTGTTACATTCATCCCGACCTCTTTACATAAACGATAAGTATGGACTATTTGCCTCCACAAATATATCAGATTAGCATAGTTTACTGCGCAGTACTAGACGATTACACTTTTATTACTTTAACTATGAATTAAATATAAGGTGTTTGCTGAATCTGGCTCATGTAATGTTCATGTACAAGCAGATAGTACCTACGTACTGTAATGTTTTCTATTAACGTTTCTAGAAGTTTCAGTAGGATTTTCCAAAATATATATCCAAAATAGACAAAATTCAAAAATCGTATTTCTAATTACGCTGGTATATCGGGACTTTTTGGACATCTTATTTAAATGATAATGCCAATAATAATTATCAGATAAGGAAGGCACGTTCAATTGATAGGTCTCGGCTGTCATTTGAACATCTTTGACAGTCGTTACGGGTTGTCAGAAGCCAGAAGTCTAGAAGTCTTACCAGCTTGTAAAAATATTTGGCAACTGGGTTGAGGAGATTGACAGTCGCTTGTTGTAAAACACTGGTACTCAGCTGCATGCGGTTAAACTGGAAACCGACCCCAACATAGCTGGGAAAAGATGATGATTACCATCAAAATAATATATGTTTTATAAAAAGCAACATACAAATACTTTTAGCAAAAGTCGATAGCATATCGTCTGATTTGGTCATAACATTTTATTTTTACCTTATAAATAATGTTTAAAACGTCTTGCCTCCGATAAAAAGTTATCTACTGATAACGGAGGCAAATTGATAAATTCATTGAAACTTACTCATTTTTCCTTCGATAGTAATTCGTACGATATGACGTTTATTTAGATAGTGGAACCACACTCAAATTGCGGAAGATAGTGGAATGAATACGAACATTGTGGAGTATAACATACTGAACTGTGGTCTGAGAGACTATGTAGTGTGTCTGTATCTATGTAGAGTCAGATATGTAATATTATTAGGTCTATATGAAATACGTGTTTTTATCTGAGTGATGAAAGGGATGATAGGGAATCTCACCTAAGAGCCTAGTAATACCTTCAGACGGGGTTATCACGCCTAACTCGGCAAACTGGTAACGCCTTGTAGGTACAATCCTAACCTTCCCTGGAGCTCTCTAGACATTAACAAAAAAAGCTAAATCGGTCCACCCATTCTCGAGTTTTAGAGAGACAAGCGAACCACAATTCATTTTTATAATGTACCTAAAAGAAGATTGTACCTTTCAAGAATTTCAAATATCGAAATTTCTCAAAAAATCCTTCCGATACGTAACTCAATATGGTACGTGACATTTCAGGGCATTCAGGAATGTGCCTGAAACGGTGCAACTATGCAGCGCGCTCGAGATGCCGCACTGAAGAATGTGTGCTCCGATGCTCGAGCAAGATACAGGCATGCATCAGGTATGAGGGTAGCTGGGAGTGATGGGCCATTTTTTAGGGGATTTTTTGTCGGAAGAATTTTGCAAACATGAGTTTTATTTGAGTCGTCTAGGCTTATGTTTTGTGAGATAAATGGTGATGGTATGTGGTATCAAATGCTTATTTGAAATTGAAGGTTGGTGCGTTGGTCGTTTATAGGAAGTGATAGAGTGTATGATTACAAAGAATCTTTACTAATACTATAGACGGGAAAGTAAATCTGTCTACCTGTTTGTCTTAGCTTTCACCAACCGAAATCTTAATAATAAGGTCTTATTTTTAATTAATAATAATGCCTTATTTTTAACATTTCTGTAGCTTAAACAAAGTATGTGATTATAGGTACAGATAGAGCCCGAGCATTCTTATACTCAATTGCGGAAAGTAGCTCTCCAGATACACTCCCCGGGCTTGAAATATATTCAGACACGAAATAAGCATTCCTTATTTAATATCAACCATAAAATTCTTGACATTACCTACAATAATTTTCGTGCTCATTCAGTATCCAAATACATCAAGTAAAACCCCAAAATTAATTTGTACATCCATCGAGGAAAATGCCAACTTTCCTGTATACAAAACACGTGCTCCTATGTTCTGAAATATGTTCTGAATATTCGACATTTCAGTAACCAGCACACTGGAGACTATTAGTCGGCCGATAGTTTGTTTGCACTCATAAATCAGTATGAAGATGAATTGTAGTACCTACACACGTAACAACGATTAGGTAGGTATTTGTTCGGTGTAAGACCGACTGAAAACTTCGATTGATAATTGGAATCAAGATTTTCATACAAGTAAAGAGCATCGAAAAATTAGTCCTCATCGCTCTCACTCGGTAATGTACCCAAAAGGCTGGCAGCATTGCCACGTTGGATGACAACGCTCAATCGTTGTACGGAATAATTTTTTTTAGTGTCATTTAAGTATATGATAGATGTACTTGTTTAGAAAAAATAAAGATGTTTTTTTTTAATTGCCAACTATCGTGTCAACTGTCGGCCGTTTGTTGTACCGCGAAAGCTGATACTCGAAAATGTGGATTTACTGACGGTGTGATGAATAATAAGTATCATATTTTGAATTACCGCAAAATTTAACAAAGGACCAAGCGGTATTTAGTTAGTGCGTTGGGATTTAATACCCGAGAACATCACTAATGAGGTTTTCAGTTTGTTTGTGTACCCTTTTAAAATGTTTTAATGCATGAACTATTTACTGTAGGGACTGAGAGACTACTTTGTACTCAATGAAAAGTTTATTTGTTTGGTTCTATGTATGTAGAACGTTAAATTAAAGAAATAGTCTTCTTGTATTCGAAATGATAATATTTAAATTGCTGTCCGGATTAACAGCCAGTATTAATCAAAACTATTGGTATACAACCTCTGCATTGCGTAGATGAATTTCCGAATCTATTTCAAGATCTGTATAGTATTGAAATAAATTCGTGTATTTAGTCGAAAGGACACCTTGTGGATTATAGTTTTTCTTTGCCTGTAAGATGGAGATGAGAACCATATTTTTAACCTTTGTAAAATTGTTCGTAAATGTAAGCGATGCCACGTGAAACCGTTACATAGTTGTTTTATTAATTTTCCGATATCGAACTATTTACCCACAGCTCATGGGATTAAAATTATGCTGCTGAACATGCTAAAATGCATTATTCTGTTTAATTAATTTACTCCTGACCAGTTTGCAAATTAATATCCCGGACTAAAATATTGGATTATTACAGCCGCAGGCTCGCATGACCTAAAATGTTTTGTTTATCGATGCGTTACGTATGGAAGTGTTGTCGGGTTTACTTTATTTATATCTATACTTAATATTATAAAGCTGAAGAGTTTGTTTGTTTGAACGCACTAATCTCAGGAACTACTGGTCCGATTTTAAAATTTCTTTCAGTGTTAGATAGCCCATTTATCGAGGAAGGCTATAGGCTACTTTTTATCCCGGTATGGGAAGTAGTTCCCACGGGATGCGGGTGAAACCGCTGGCAGAAGCTAGTAGTAAATAAAACTACATAATCTACGCATGTTCGATAAGTAATGGTGAAGGTTTATGACTATACTATATGTATCTTATATCGAATGCTCATATTGACCACGTAGGCTCTACTTTAATTTCAATAGAAGTAAAATTATTATAACTTTGAGAGCGTTTATCAGAAAGAAAATTAAGTACGACCTCATATTTTAAAAAAAATCTATACTACTAACACAGATGAAATTGTATTTTACCAAATGAACACCTTTGATAGAGCATGAAACATAATATCTCAAAACGAGAGGAGTTGCAAACCTAAAAAACAAAACTAAAACCTACAACCACACAAATTAATGAGTCATTCATTGTACAATTGAACTGACAGAGCACCCGATGTTCCTATATTTCCGAACCGATTGCAAAGCTGAAAACTGCCAACGATGCATGCTAGTTTGCCTAGCTTTGAGCGAGGCTGTCAATAGAGAGATTCTATGACAAACAGACGCCCTGTACACAAAAGAAAGAAAAAACGATATTGCTATCCGCTCAAAGGCAGTTTCATGGTGTTTCCAATGAAACTAGATTTGTTTCGAAATTGACGAGTGCATGGATAAGACAATGACTGGCAGAGGTGCCATAATTTCCTAAGAAAGTAGTGCGCCACAATTCGGGGGCCAAGGAACGTTACTCATCATCTTCCGAGCCTTTTCCCAACTGTGTTGGGGTCGGCTTCCAGTCTAACCGGATGTAGCTGAGTACCAGTGCTTTACAAGGAGCGACTGCCTTTTTGGACCTCCACCTTTTCTTGACTCACCCATTTTTTGAAGTACCAAAAATCTTTGACAGATGTCTCAAAGAACCTGAACGCTATAATTCACATGTAACAGATTATTTTGGTGGCACCAACCGTACGTATTTGACCTAGGAGAAGGCGCCTGACCTACCTGCATTATGGCATCTCCGCTTTTCTTACTCCGTGGACTAGTGCAAGTCGTAGGCATTTGTTTTTAGGCTCAGTTATCTGATGGCCAATAGTGGAACGATGCACAAATATTCCTTTGAGTCAGCGAAAACTTTCAAAGTCCTTTTTGAAATAAAAACGGAGTATATTTCCAGAGTGTTGTACAAAGAACCTGGTGATTAAACCATTAAATGGTTTTCTTTTTATACTCTCTTCTATTCGGAACCTTTATTTGGCGTACACATCGCCATTGACTAAGCTGTGGTTTTCCTGACTAGGTAGGTGTATTGTATTAAAAGGATATCCCGTGGATTTTCCTATCAATGTCAACAGATTTCCCCAAATCCTGTTTTTGTAATTATCTTATTTGAACTGCACTAGACTAAGTAAGCAGTCCTAGTAACTCAGCGAATTTCAAAGTCTTATTTGTGCTTCTCACTGAGTATTTGATTAATTAACACCTACACGCAGACACCTAACAGATATACTTGCGTCAAAAAAAATAATAATGATAATAATGGCGTCCACGGCCGATTTCGGCCACGGCGGCTGTTCTCACTTAAGGAGATCAGCCAGCTGCGCAGGACATATTATATATAGTGCACGAGCATTTGCACAGACACAGGTGCACTCCCTATTCCTTTACTCTCATAACCCGATGGGACGGTAATCCGACACGACCGGAAAGAGATCAGGCGCAGGACCGACATTTACGTGCTCTCCGATGCACGGGTGAATCAATCACCAACTTCCAGACTACGGGCTGCTTTGTGAAAGTTCAAGAGAACCCACAAAGCGATTTCGGCCCGACCCGGGAATCGAACCTGAGACCTCGAGAACAGCAGCCGCGCTTGCGACCACTAGACCAACGAGGCAGTAAAAACAACGAACGAGGTAGTAAAATAATAATTACATTGGAAAAGAACCCAACTATCGGTATTGAAAATATCACAGTACATTTGTTTGCGACTCTTTTCTACACATAAATAAAGACTGGTTTTAAAAAATATCTAGAAAAGAAAAGGAAAGCTGATTTAAAATGCAGTGATCCGTGTTCAAAACAAAGTTGACACGCTTCAAGCGATATAAAGGACTTCAGCATGAAATGTTATTGCGAACTGAAATGAGATGTGGGCGGCGCTACTCCGGCGGAATAACTTATAGACTGCATTAGTGTTTTGACAACTACCTATTAGAAAAACATCCCACTAAGGAAATTTTCCAGTTAACTAAGGGCGAGTTGTACTACTTGTGAACTTGGCGCGAGTGCGCTCGTGAACAACTGAAAATGGTTTTGGTTATTGTTAAATGACACATCTCACTGTAAGGTTCGCTTTATACTTTTTCGTAGAAATTACTTTCCATCTAGACTAGCCTTTTTTCAGCTGTGTGGATTCGACTTTCAGTCTAACTAAATGCAACTGAGTTTCAGTGTTTTACATAGAGCGACTGCCTGTCTGACCTCCTCAACCCAGTTACCTCTGCAATCCGATACCCCTTGGTAAGCCTGATCGTAGTTCAAACTACTGTTACTATAAGTAAAATATTATTTATTGATTTTCCCTAAAGTATAAGCCTATGGGGAAAATTGCCGAAATTAGCATCACAGCATAGTTCATAGTCCATGTAAATAAGTAGGTACCTGTCGAAAGTCAACGGCCGACATACGTCCTATTTCTTTTATAGAATTCTGAATAATGTTACACTTACAGCATCTAGTTTGAATATCTACATCTCATGAATGCGTATCTGTTTTGAAAAGAGACATCTCGGTACTCTCAATTTCGCAATGTTTTGTACCGTTATTGTTCGTCATTGAATTATTTATGCCAACTACTAGCTTGTGCACTTACTTAGCTTATGCCAGCGGTTTATACGTATCCCGTGGTACTTACGAATAAAATGAAGCTTAAAGACTTTTCTACAGATGGGCTAGCTAACACTAAGCTCTTTAGTTTTATAATATTAGTACCTATACATAAAAACTGAAGAGTAAGTTAGTTTATTTCGTTGAACGAGCTTATCTCAGGAGGTACTGGACCGATTTGAAAAAATCTTTCTGTGTTAGAAAGTCCATTTATCAAGAAAAACTACGACATACTCTCTATCCTGGTGATATGGGTGAAACCATTACTGGTATTCAAGCGTGATTCATCTTCGACCACATCTTCGCTTACCATCAAGTGAAATATTGGTTAAACGCGAAATAAAATATACATATATTCCCACGGAATGCGAGTGCGACCGCTGATGGGCGCTTGTATTGCAATACTCACATTACAAACAAACAACGGTGACATGTAATTATTTAGCGATACCGGCAATTTGTAGTGGTACCTAATGGATTAGCAAGTGTCGCAAGCGCCGGCTGTTTCGCAGTAATGGCGTCCTAAATAGTTACCGTCCAATACTTGAGTTCATGATGCATGATAGCACTCAAACAGTGAGTATTCAATTATTTATTTATTACAAAATGTATACTGTTACAGATATGCATCCTTATCCTAGGCATACATTATTTATTTATTTATTTATTTATTTAATGCTTCTGCACATTTCGTACAAGGCGGACTTAACGCCATAGGCGTTTTCTGCCAGTCGACCTTTGGGTGGTGGAGAAATAGCTGTGGTAGGTGCAAAGTTTTTGTTAAAAATTTTGTCAACAAAGAACACAAAAAAAAAAAAAATATATATATACAATATTTATAATATATGAATTAAGAATACATTATATACAGTATACATACATACTTAAATACATACATACTACAATACATACAATATTACATTACGATGTTAGGGCGCATCAAAATAACTAAAAACTAAATAATTGAGTAAATACACAACATTATTTGAAGTTCTGATGACATGACATGACTTCCACGGATATTTTATATGTGTATATATGTGTTCCACTTTTTCAGCGTGATAAAATGTATGACATGTGAAAACCCTTGAAGAGCACTTTATTTCATTCTGTAGAATGATGCCGGCAAGTTCGACATAAAAAATAGTAGTTAAAAGTTTTGAAACCTGCAACAGATGAACAAACTGATGATGTAATAACTGTAATAACTGAGCAGTTTATTTGCAAAATTACGCATGATCTTTTCATTTGTTGTTGTCTTTCGTTGTTGAAAACGCATGATAATATGTTCAGAAGTTTAGAGTTTATAGCTAAGTTACAGACACAATAGAGAAAATATCTATGATCGTCCATCTATTTTTCATAATCGGCAGATCATTTATATCCATGTAACAAAAATACAGGAAATCCATTATTACATAAAAAGCAAAATCCCGTATCTGTATTTTATTTTGATGAACAACTGAAAATAAACGTGTACAGCATTGTCCCGACAATTTATCGACGGATTAAGTTCCATCGGCGAAGCTCCGCTCTTTATTGCAAACTGAAAACGGATTTTAGATATTCATCACAATCGATGGATCGTGCTTTATTTAACGTACTTATACGTTTTTATCCTCGGATAAACTAAGCTTAACTTCTGTATATGGGTACAAAAAAAAATCACCTCTGAATGAACCTTCTTGCCGATAGTCATAATTATTGATCAAAGTTTCATCATGAAAATGTCGATAGCAAGCAACTCTTAGCAATACTTACTTCGTACTTCGTTACTTATTAACACATTGCCCTTACCTCAATGTCATTTGTGATCGATACAACATGTCTTTTTCTTCCATACTTATAAAACCCTATTTCACAAACGTGTATGTGTCACCACGCAAATAATAATAGAAATTATTTATATAGAAATGCAACAGTCAAACCTTATATTATATTAAAATCCAGGCTTCAGGAGGTCAGATAGGCAGTCGCTCCTTGTAAAACACTCAGCTGCATCCAGTTAGACTGGAAGCCGACTCCAGCGTAGTCGGGAGAAGGCTAGACAGATGATGATATTATAAAATCCAGTAAAAAGAGATGTGTGTCATAATTAGAGGATTCGATCCCGGTCGATTTTTCTAGTCCCGGGATTTCGGGATTATCGACAGTTAATACCGGGATCCCGGGATAGTCCCGGGATTGCAGGGATTCCAGGGAATAAAAAGTGGTAGTAAAAAGAAAGTAAAACATAGCAAATCAACCTTTTATTTTAAATCTTTGCTTAAATCTTTTAAAACAAAATAAAATTATAATTTCTTCTAAAAATAATCAACAAACTAGGCCCTCATAAAATCTTATACAATAAACTTAAAAAAATCAACTTCTTAAAGTTCGTCTAAAGAGATCAGTGTTAATAGTCTTATTAGGCATCATATTTTAATCAAATAAATAGGCCAGAAACTTTAATTTTCTTATTTAAGCTACGAAAATAAAATCTAAGAAATAACAACGCATCCAACGGCTCATCTGAAAGCCTACTTCTTAATTTGTTGCACAAATATGAAGCAGCGAAAAATGCGCGTTCAGGCTCGATGGAGGTTGGAGGAATAATTAATCCCGAAAATCCCGGGATTAACTGTATTTAATCCCGAACATCCCGAAATTATGATCGGGATCCCGGGATCGAATCCTCTAGTCATAATACTTCTGCTGAGCCTACAAACAAGATACATTGCTATACTACAAATGTTTCTCACGTTATTATCAATTCCGAGAAGCGAACACTAATAGACGTGTAACGAGACACACAATTGAATATCACGGCTTTGTAATTAACCGATTATCACCAGTTTGTAATTACCTAATCGGAGTAACTACGTCAGATGCTGACGCTACACATTTTAATACAAGGTGCTACAAAATACTCGTTAAAACCACATAATTCAATGGTTCTTTTCGGAGTCAACCTATAACATATTGAATTCACTTGTTTTTTGAAAAGTGTTTATGGATTTTCTTGCCAGTTCTTCTTCGTAAGACTCTTTGGAACCGTGCATCTAGCTATTGACGTAGCTTAAGAACCCATAATAGGCATATGAAATGAAAACCTTTCACTTTGATTTTTCGCTGCCCATATTAGACTTTAATAAACTGTAACTTTAACAAAAATATATATTTGGTGTATTTTTTCAGATTTTGGTGGTAATTTCTCTGCATGTGAGGCTTCCCTGGCAATTAAGCGACTTTTTTTCTCTTGTATTGTATAGAATTTGTAAAGTATTTCGTCTAGTTACAATTTCCAATATTGTGTTTACGAGTTTACTTTTATAACGCCCTGTATACCACTGATCGACACTACCAATATTGACAAACAGTACTACACAAATATTAACAAACTATTTAATGCCGGCTTTGCAGTCTGTCTGCCCTATGGGCATTATTGTAAAATTTTGTGCAAACAGTATTCAGTGAGTGTTTATTTTCAAAATACAATAAACCTTGCCTAAGGTACGGAAATAAAGTATTGCGTTACCGACTGCAATATTAATACTAACATGTTCATACAGTATCGTAATATTTGCATATTGTAAATTATTAAAGGAAAACTTTTTAAATAGTCTTTGTATTCTGCTATGCATAAATAGTCTCTACTTTTGAAAAGGCTTTTCTAGGTTTTTTCGCAAACGGATCATTTCAGACATTAAAAACCTACAAAATTTTATATCTATATTTTTTCCAAAATAATTCCCCTAGTGGAGAACAAGAACAATCTATCTATATACCATAGTAACTTACCATAAATATATCGAACCTCCTTAACGCGTAGCAACGAAAAACATTGTTTTTGTTGTGACGTCATCAATAGACGCCAGACAGCCGCGACAGGCAGACGTCTTCGTCTCGCCGCGATAATCGATCAATTAATAAAAAGGATGTAGCTGAGCTATTTACAATAACTGGTAGTTAACGATATTATTTATTAAGTTAATTAACCTGCTTTTAAGTTACGAGGTTCTTAGTTTTTGAAACTGAACTTCTTTGAGAAACAATTAAGTAAACATGTTGTTCTAGAAGCTGACAGTAACCTCGACTTTTAGAACATTGTTTTATTCAGAAAAAAAGTAACCTAATATTCTTTAAAAAAAAAAAACGAAATCTTTGGGAATTTGTCTTTTCCCAAAGCCCAAAAATCTAAGCTCTATTATGGGCAAATACAAAAGGACAGCAAATGAGAATGTTATTCATAAAAAAAATATATAGTTTATGTCACGAAGCCCGCTAAAACAGTGCAAATTGTTTTTTTTTGTACATCACGCGACACAAGCGCCTCTAGTGGCCACATACGCGATAGCCCCCATTGCATAGCCTTATGTTACATACTACAAAGTAGAAAACACTCAAAACGTCACATACTAGATACTTTAACGCAATGCTTTAACCCCGAACTCTTAACTTCAGGAAGTGACACTCTTTGACCTTCGAACAATTTACATTACAGTACTTTGATACCATGTTGTTCAGAAGATATTGATCTTCCAGCATTTTAGTTTAAATAGACAACCGTATAGTGGTTTTGAGTACCCACACAATGCCATCTTTTAGTCGACCGACAGTGTGTTCGGGCTCATAAATCAGCATGGAAATGAATGGTAGTAGGCACATAAGAATGATCAGGTATTTGGCCGGAATCAGACCGACTGAAAACTTTGACTGAATTCACGATTTTCTTAAACATACATTTTTCTATCGGCCGACAGTTTAGTCTGCAGTGTACGACTACTCAAGGGGAAAACGAGAAACTATTACTACTAAGACTTTACTGTCCATCTGTTCATCTTTCAACAAGTTAAATCGTATCTCTTGAACCGGAATAGTAAGACAGTCGTTTTCACAGATGACGTACTTCTGATGAAGTTTCAACAACAAATACTTACTGAAAACTGGAATAAAAATAATATTTGTTGGGCTGCCATATGACAATCTTGATTTTTTGCTTTTTGCTCGATATTGTCTGGTCGTTAAAGACCCCTTATAATTTCCTTATGAACGTCTACTAGCCCGAGGCTTTGGTCAGTCTAGAGTTAGAAATCACTAATTAGGCCTAGGGACATCTACCCTTCAGCGAAGGGGATGTTTTTTTTATCATCTGGCTCATAGGGTGCCGTCGATATATACAGCGGGTGTGAGGGAATCAATTTTTTGATTCAGTGATCCGTTTGTGAAATATTAAGGTTTAAAGTGTTCCTTTGGGGTTTATTAGTAATGGGCACTTATTGGTTCGATAGGTCCCTCTCTCTCTGTATTTGGAATTATTGGTAAGGGGAGGAGAGAATGTGACTACAAAAACATCATCAAGACTAATGAACAGCCTTGGATTGAACCATCCTCATTTGATTTATATGTAACTCTGTCTGTTGCACTTTCACGCCTAAAATTCTGAGCCGATTTAAAAGTTTGGTACTCGAATAGTCTTGAGCCTGGGAAAGGACATAGGCTACTTGGTATCCAAGTGCGGAAAGTAGTTCTCTAGGAAAATGGTAGCCGCGGGGCTAGTACCTACAAATAAAAAAATTAACAGAAAAATTATTATAACATTTTCTAATTATTTTACATTTTCTTATCTTCCTCTCACTTGTTTTTTTTACTAATACCAGCTTATGACGGCATTGATAGAGTATTTTTTGTTCTTCGAAAAACTTTCCTCTTCATTTTGTATTTTATTTTTCATAAAAATCGAGGTTATCAAAAGATTATTTTGTTTTTAAACTTGGCTTTTGTTTTTCACACTACCCTTTTTTGAAAGTTGTGACTTGTGAGATGGTTATTTTATTTTATTTTATCTTAACTTATTTTGTTCATAATAGCATAATTAAATAACTTATAAGTTTTTAGAAGGTTTTATTAGTAAGTACTTTATCCAGGTTTTAGTAAAAATTCGCTAGCACTAAACCCCAATTAGGAGATCTGGGTAATCTTGGCTAGAGCTCCTTTTCATTAAGAGTTCGTGCCGAATAACTTTGCAATACTCAGGTTAAACATTTTGAAAACTCACTACCTTAAGGGGCTAAATGCCGAAACTAGCTTGTCTCAAACAATTTTTTGGCCAATCCTATACAGTTTTTGACGGCGAAAAAAATATATGTTAATTTTGAACATATTTCTGAGAACCCTGTTAATTTCAAAACACGTTTTCGAAAAGATTTCTCGATACAAAAAAAATGTAAACTTACCTGTAAAATGATCTTCCAACAAAAATATCTGTATTACTTATCAACGTACATTGATAAAATTTGTAACATTAACGAGTCCATAATGTAAATACAGAACTTGGTTAATTATTATTTTTGATTACTCAACTCATTTTAAAGCTATGTATGTTAAGAACGTTACGAACGTGGCGTCAACAGGCTTCTCTCTCTTTCTCTCTCGTACGTATCTGCGTACGCGAGAGAAGGAGAGTGTTTTGGGTGCATTCAGCCTCTTAACTTACGTCTTTACCTAAAGATTTTCAAACTAAGATGTGGCTATGCGGCTTCAACTCTAATATTAGGTCTTTACCTATGAAATTGCCGTTCTGCGGTAATGGCCATTTCAAATCATAATATTTTTTGTTTGGCTAAGAATTGTAGTTTCAAATTAATTTTATTTAAAAACATGGAATTCTTCTTCCAAAAGTAGTCATTAGTTTATTGATTAGTGCTACATTGTCATCGCATTTCAATCTTCTCCGGCATCATGGAGACGTTAAAAATTCGAGTATCCTGGTTAGAGTAAAGACCTAATATTTCAATACAGTTTCGAAATGAATGAGAACTTTGCGAGTTTTGAGGTAAGGTCCACCTAGAGTCTAACTTTAACCATTTATTACTAGATTTTCGTCAGATCCCCAATTAATTTTGTCGTCATAGGACGGGGTCTGGCCGCTGGCTCCAAAATTGCTTGGCGCACTGATGCACTCGCTAACTAGGTAATCACTTGCCTGCATGTTGCAGTGCTGACGAACATGTAGTTGCAATGTTTATGTTTGTGTGTGTTATAGGTTAGGGCTGAATACCTGAAATAAAACGATACTTAGGTTTTTGAAAATGGGGATGCTCACAATTTCTTTAGCGAAGTCACAGAAAGCTTTCTAAAAGAGATATGACAAAGAACCGCAATTTAGTTTTGTATAACTAATATCAATTTAATCTTGAATGAAAATGTGACTAATTCTATTATCACGTTATAAAAGGAGAGCTCAGACTAGTGTTACATCAAAACTGTGAGGATTTTTGATAGTTAACATTATACCATTAAATTCAAAGCAAGTCTAAACTACCTCTCCTAAAACATTGGACAGAGTTTCCATTCAAATATAGAATTGCCTAGGTACACAGAAGCTACTCAAAGCCGCCCTTTGGCTTTGAGAAATAGGAAATAGATTACCTGGGTTCAATCGCACAAAGGGGCACAATTATAGTGCAGCCCTGTCTATAGCACAAAGCCAATGAAATCGATACCAGCCGCCTGAGTCTGTAGCAAAGATACCTTCCATAACGAGACCAGATACCCTTTGTGTCTGGTCACAAGACCTGGTGTTTCAGTCTAATTGAAACACACCAAAGGTTATCATAAATTACATCTGCTGTCTCCCAAAATCCTGTCAAGGGTTGGAGCTTGTGTCGGCAGCAGCCGTTGTAACCCTACGATGCCGCGTCGGCGATAGCGGAGTGTCTGCAGCGAACGGGTTAGCTGACGTTGCAAATGAACATTTGCACACGTACAATGTAATTTGGGACGTCAGATAATTTGAAGCAGGGTTATTGTGTTAGACGCTCCGTTTTACTGATATGAGCATGTTTGTTTAGCAAATACTGGCTTATCTTAATTTTCCCTTCCAAAACTCACGGAATATAATAAAAAAATGTTTAATATGTCTGCTGTTGTCTGTTGACGATAAAACCTACACGTTAAGAGTAGGCACACTAAAGATTACACAGTCGGCAGACAGTTGGCCCGGTGGTTGTATTTAAAAAAAAGAAAACCTTGAATTAAATCTAAGTTTTTAGTCGGTCTGATACCGTACAAATACTTGATCGTTGTTGTGTGCGTACTGCCATTCATTTCTAAACTTGTCTCGCCCTATCAAACAATCGGGCTAACTGAAAACCCTGCAAATTCTCTAAGCATAGCACAAAATTCTGATTCTTTACAGCTCAGTCTCTCGTACTCTAACAGTCTATCTCTAAATCTTCAAACAGACAACAACATTCATAGAAATTTTCTCAGGACACTTATAGCAAGGTAGTAATTAAATAATTCCATCCTGATTCCTGTCTATCACATAAAGAGTATCTATTCTAAAGCTTACCTATTCTGTTCACACTAAATGAACAGCCGGGGAAATGTGACCAGTGGTCTGAAACGGTATCTTACGGTGGCACACCCTTTGATGGCAGGCCTCGCTTAGATTAGGATATTTTGAATTTTGTTTTTAGAACCTTGGTGTTCATTTGTTTTTGTTTTTAATTTTTGTGTACTGGCAGGGATGATAGGTACTCTTACTTGATATTACCTCTAGTTGTACAAAAATTTACGAAATTCCTTCATGAGTGCATTTTTATGATCGTGCCCGATTTCAGTTGCGTTGTTTTTGTTAAATAAATTAATTTTGGAGAACTTGTTCACCTAAATAACGGAAAGGCTTCAAACAATTTTCGTACCTTTCAGCTAACTCGATGAAGTACCCAGATTATTAAAGCTTAGATACGCCTAAAGGAACAGATAGATAGAGATTCGCTTACTTACGCCCACCACGTGGCCAATACAACTGAACGTATAACAAAAAAGATCTTACTATATAAACGGCAATTATCGTGAAATTACGATACGTATTAATAAATGGTTCAATTAAATACGTAATTGAGCCGATTGAACGTGAAATATTACTCAGATTTATAACCGTATTTTAAGTGAATAAATTAAAGTAGTTCAATAGCCAATTCATTTTTAATAAATGGGTTTAGCTGAGGGCTTGTGGTGTTAAGAAATATTTTGCATATTTATTCGTGGAAATAAGTTGAATTAATTAATATTAACACTATTCATCACCACCAGCGTTTTTTTGATACCCAAATATTTTATATCCATCATAAAAAGTGCTATTAATAAAACTACGAAACATAACTTACTTATGACCGTGTCTCATTGGTCTTCCACATTACCTATGTATAATGGAATTATTCCACATTCTTTCTGCGCAGCCGTTTTCCAGTAAATAAATTAGCTCTACAATTACTCAATCAATAAGACTGTTTTATTATATCCATTACGCGAATAAGCTAAAATATTTACAATAAAAACTCCTTAACCAAATGTTGAACACTAGAATGTCATTGTACAATACTTACCTACAACTATGTATGAATGAAAAAACCCAAAATGCGTTGGATAAGCGAAACCGTTACTCTTATCTAATTAGCTGTTGCCAACAGGAAATCTAAACTATACCTAAACCAATTTGAACACAGCGGCTTAACCACATGGGTTCATTTAAACTCCTAACTTAAAATAACTTATATGTATTTCATTAGGCAACAATCCGCACCCAAACAAGCCATCGAACAATTAAGTTAGACACGATCCGAGGACCTTAGGCTATTCTAAAAAAAATGGCCATTTCCGATATTTTTAGAAACCAGTCCAACAAGTTCGGCCCTGTCTGGAGCCAAATAGCATTTTAGAGGTGAAACGTGTCAGAACGAGATGAATGCCGGTTTTTAATAAGTCGAAATAGGATGGCAGATCCGCGAATTCTTTCGTGGTTCACCCAAAGTTGGCGGTTGGTTCTACGTCACCATTGAGTGTAGGTGGGCTTGGGATGCTAGGAGCGACCGTTGGAATAATGTGAACCGACACGAGGTGTCCAAATTATTCGGCATTGCCTGTTCTATTGCCGTAATGACGATGCTAATCACGCAATCGAATTATGATGGTGTTACGTCATTTCGTAGGACGAGAAAGCCTTACGAACAGAGTACCTACCTTTTGTATTTGTGAAATTATACTGATTGGTGTGTACGTCACAGCCATAACCAGAGCTGTAGCTAGCATTAATCTTTTATTACGCACACCTTCAAGTTCAAACTCTCTTACAAATACCTACTTACCTATATTTATATAAAAGGCAAATGAATATTCACACAAACATAAAACAAAACATCCATCATTTGTAGCCATAGTTCTTGTAATCGGACACCAGCAAAAGAAACAGTTAAAACATAAATTGACTGCTGTTACTAAGGCGGGCCATTCTAAGCCATGTTATTTGGCAATGCCAAAAAAGGCCCGCTCACTGACTTTCACTCCGTAGTCACTGGTGAAAAAATGTGCCGACCTTTCTAGAGACGGGGGCTATAGAACATTTAATTGTGTAGACATGACAATTCTTTGATAACTCGGAATCATTACTGTGAAAAGTATTCTAATTACACATTAAAAGGTTCACTTTGTTACTTACTACCTTCTAGGATTGCCCGCACAATACAAACTTTTAGTCAGCCGATAGTTAGTTTGGGCTCATAAATCAGTGTGAAGATGATGGAAGTGCGCACGTAGGTACAAACGATCAGACATTTGGCCGGCATCAGACCGACTAAAATTTTTGATCGAATTCACAATTTCTTTGAAAAAAAATTAACCATCCGGCCAACTATCGGCCGACTGTTTAGTCTGCAGTACATACGGTATGGAAAGGGTTTTGTGCAAATCTGAACTAGCCGTAGTCCTATATCAAATTTCGGTCTACCTACGTACATACAGGTTACGTGTTACGCTTTCATGGTATTGCGGTAGTGTCTGGATTTGATAGATTGATATTGAGATGGATTGAACATGTTCCGTGCCTTTGTAGGTATTTGATAGTTTGCCTGTAAATTAGGACAGGGTTCGAGTGAAACTAGACCTATATACAGTTCTATGTGTGTTTGTATTATTCAGTAATAAAGGTACCTCTGGTAGAGTAAACTTGGTGTTGCAATAATTCCAAATAGAGTCTTTGATTTAGAATCGAAGATTAGCATGAAATGTTTCGGTGCATTCCAAAGTATCAAAGTATTTTTCTTACATTTCAGAGGCCGTCAGGCGGATTTGAGAAAACTGTGACAAAGGGGCTTGCTAGGCGATTGAACCTGCAGCCCACTCGATAAGAAGAAGAAGTTTTCATCAAGGCATTTTCAAAATTCGAGCTTACCTACTTCAAAGTCACTCATCTCCAAACGAGTGCACCATCTACAACACAAATAAACATAATCTGTGCGCATCTGCGACTATAGTGTCGCAAGCGACACAGGCGGGTTTCTAATGACGCGCGGCCGTTCCGCTGCCTACGAATAACGGGTCGTTAAGACGAAGGTAACCATCTCTAGTACTACATACTTTACAACGTACTTGCAACGTCATGTCAACGGGGGCCCGCTGTACTTGTGTGACTTTATGGACTCTACAATGTATAAGTACAGAACTATAGAACGGTAAATAAGTATTAAATACTTTTTAGAATATTTTAAAGATATAAAGTCTGTGCGCGATGCTGGCCACCAATAATGCTGGCCGAAAATAATGTCATCAAATGTCATTTGGTTTTGACAAGCAGATTTTTTTTGTGTTTTGTTTTTATTGATTTTACGCTGTTTTTTCGAAGATGATGGATCGAAGAATTGGTGATTATAGAATTAAGATTGATTAATTACAGTGACAGAAAAAAATGAAGTCTAGAATGGGCATCAACTCGCTTCCACAAACGCTAACACTGTGACAAAATCTGTACACAAACATATCTGTTTACATACGTAATTGCGTTAGCTAGGTTTCATCACAATATGGCATCATCTAGTTAGTCAGTCGGCTATCTGACGGAATATCCGTGAGCCAATTTATGTGAACAATCCCAAACCATCAAGCTGGTTTCTGTTAGCTGATATCTGACAGTTATTTCGGTACATGATTAATTAGTTTCCGAAATTGTATTCAGACCATCTCGTGTTCACTAAGTTGTGAATTTTGAATAACCTAGCTGAGTTTGTGTGGCTTAGTTTATTCTTGTGTGGGGCAAGTTCTATTCTATGTCTGGTTGTGTATGTTAAATGCCTGAAGCCTTATTTATTTTTAAACAAATACCGATTTTTTTATTCCTGGCCCTAAAATTAATTGAAAAGTGAGAAGTAAATTGGGCGTTTCAAAAATGCGTCGCCGTCATTCTTCTCTTGAGGCTCTTTTCATGAAGTCACTTCATTACATACAGTACTGTATTATGAATTTTTTGATTAAAAAGTAGAGTTATTATGGGCTCAGTCATTACTTTCTAACACATTTCAAGCCTACTGCACTACCCTATTCCAGAGACTTTCATTTAAAATAATTATGGAATCTCGAATCTTTAGACAAGTAACTACTATTAAGGTTTTAATTTTCCGTAGAAGTATAATGACAATAATAAAAGTTAAAAGGGCAGGACACCGTAATGCGCAGTAAAAATGCAAGAAACATTTTTCTAAACTCATGATGCAAGAGGAAACATTGTGAGCAAGACAGTACATCATTATAGAGGCGCTTGTGTCCTCGACAGTACACTTCCGTGTTTTTTTCCACGGTTTATTGTACAATAATATCAGTGGGAATTTTACCTTAATAATGTTGCTATCATAGAATACTACCTTACATAAGTACGTACTTTAAATTAGCCTTCGCGCTGTGCCAACATTTTGTTGCCACGCGAAACGATTGCGGAAAATAAGCAAATAAATACCTCCTCATTATTTGCGAAATTATCTTTAAGTGGTACTTATTAGAAATTGTTTTGATAAACAAACATATTTTGTTTACTATTTTCTTTTATTTATTCGTAAATTAAACAGACGGCTGTACACTTGTATCGCAGTACATTCACCTCTAGATTACAGTAGAGTACATTAAACAAGTTACATATTCTAGTATTTAGGACAGAAATCCGCAACGAGTAGTTGTCAGTTGAGCTCAATAGTTATCAAAGTGTTACGATTATGCATAGAACAGAGTCCAGCAGTTGACGAGTGACGACACATAACGCACATTGTTTATTAATACGAGATTCTTATCGCAGTTATTACTCCGCTCGTGTATACAGACTCCGCGGCCGGATACCTGCAGGTACCGCACTTGCATAAGTGAGCCTGCCAGTCAAGTAAATACCAGGCATGTGGGCATGCCACTAAACAGTTATGACTATGGCACAATTCGAAATGTTTCAAAATCTCCTACATAAAATGTCAGTCGCTACTAGTTCGTTTAAATATAAAACTGGAGTTTAGCCAACCAGCGGAGCGCACGCGACGTCCCTGTTCCCGTGAAAATTATAATTAGGAAATTTATATTTACCGTGTTACTCGATTCGGGTATGGTATCATTATTCTGTATTACGCCCCCGCCGCGATCTTAGCTGGGGACTGTCAACGTGAATACATTGATTCGAGCCGACAATTTACTCTTTTCATGCACATGAGAAATAACGTTCCAATAGCCTCAATCCCAGCGAATTGACTGACTAATTGAAATGTTTTCAATGGATTTTTTGCTTCCATAGCATCAGGTAAGTAAATAAAGCATTGAGTCGCGGCAATCATGACCCTTCACTTGGCTAAGTGCGTCTGAGCCGTGGGTGGTGTATGACGTACAAACATCTAGATTGGAAGCTAACGTCTATCAATTTGCGTGAAAATTGACCAATATAATGTAGTAGTGAGTGAATGTAGGCCGTAATGAATGGCTAATGGGATGAACAAGGAGGTTAGCTGGCATAATGGAGTCGCAGTAATGCCACTGTCGCGTGCATCAGCAGTAATTGGAGGCCACTTGGGCACAATAGTGATGTTTGCACATTTTCGCTTCACAATGAATGCTCTATGATTTGTACGTTAATGAGATGCGCATTTGAGAGCTATAGGAAGAAAATGGCGACCTTGGTGAATGAATCAGTAAATGCGTCGTTAATGAAGCAAGACAGACCTTTATTCGTGCATGCTCGTGCCCACGCTAGCTCGCCCGTTGTTCCATTGTGTCTACTTGTCTGGACTTTGGCTGGTGTTTATGAAAAGCGTATTATCGCTGCCAAAACGTTTGCTGGGAAAATCCTTTGTTTTACTTTTCTGTAGTTACAAAGTTACCATCTTTTATACGTAACTAAAGCCAGGTTAAGTGTCTCCAATTTTATGGGTATTACTACCAAACCAATTCCCATATATTATAGGTGCTTTACATGATGTATTTTATAAAAATAAATAAATTATATCCTACAGTTTTCCCCTAAAACGTAGTAAACAACATTACATGCGCATTAATATCATTAATGCCTAAGATAAAAGCATTAGGTGGGTAACTAGCCGAGGCCAAGAGTAGCTGCGTCTTAACCCTTGAGGCGAACTAGTATGAGTGTAGCTACATACGTACAGATAGTGTGCGTCTCGTGAACTACTTGGGTCTGTTCATATTTTATTATATCAACTGTCAACTGTTTTTGCATAGGTTTTCGCTAGTAATGAGTATTTGGAAGAGAGCAAAGTAAAAAGAGTTTTGGGACAAAGTAAAAACATTACAGGTTAGGTACTTATTTTTATATTTGGATTAAACTTTTCACATAAAGGAAAAGTTAGTTATTTTTAATTTGAATTATAATTAGTGTCGTTTATTTCTGACATAGGTATTGAAATAAATAATAAAATACTTTTTCGTAACCACATATCAACCCACTAAAGTCTGACCCAATAATCCCTCGTCTCCTTTAATAGTGGTTTAAGATCTTATGTGTGACAACTTTTGTAAATTTTTGACGTTTAAAAAGTGTTGTTTTATAGCCAAGTTTGAATAAACGATTTTGAACTTGATCCAATGTCACTGACAGTACCAACGTAAGCAGGGATAACTCCACAAACTCAATCTTGTCTCCGAGATACGCTGCTGTTTAGGAGGCTCCCCATTATTTCATTACCGACTGCGCAGGAGTGAAACGGTATGTGATGCAGGATACTATACTCGTGACGTCATAATCTTAACATGTGGTCGGTTACCTTGGTGGAATGTAAGTATATCTTGGACACCAATGACTGTGTTTTGGAGGGCACTCTAAGCTACAGGTCTCCGCTGTCATTAAACATCTTTGGCAGTCGTTACGCGTAGTCAGAAGTCAGTAATTCTGACAACCAGTCTTACCAAGGGGGGTTGCCCGGGTAAATGGATTGAGGAGATCAGATAGACAGTCGCTCCTTGTAAAACACTGGTACTCCGCTCCATGCAGTTAGACTGGAAGCCGACCCTAACATAGTTGGGAAAAGGCTCTCGAGATGATGATGAGACCTTGGTAGAAAATCCTTAATTTTTTGTTGAATTGAAACTCCGAATATTTACTTCCAATTAATGCCCCCGCATGGTGCAAACTTTTAGTCACCCGATAGTTTGATCGGGTTTAAGAATCAGTATGGAGATGAAACCACGAACCAGCGAGTACCTATCCAACCAACTAAAAAGTTTGATTGGATTCACGACTATCATCTGTTTTGATTAAATTGTCAAATAACCATTCATAGCGAGCAGAATCTCTTTCCTATTATTTACCTTTCTAAATTATATTGAATGTTCCTTTTAGGAGAATATGCTAATACTTTAAAAACTCCGTAACAACAGCGTACAATCGAAGCCCATTTTATTCTTAAAGTGTCGCAAAAAATAATCTCTAAAGAGGTGAAAATGTGAAAGATAAGATCTTTATATGTAACTAAAGGAAAAAGAGTTTTCCCAACTCGTAAAAGCGAGTATGTTTTCCACCCACTTCATTTATTTTTAGGCGTAGGAGTAAGTAGGTGTAGGGTAGAATCGCCTTCGTACATTTCAGTTTTCAAGCCCGTTTTACACATATGCATAATCTACATTGTACCCTTAATAGGGTCTTCGGCAAATAATTGTTTTATGCTGACATCGGGATTTTAAATCTTTTCGCATTAAGCTGACCCACTGTTTTCCTAATATAAAGGCAATTTGAGTCAAAAAATATTTTTGCAAAGGTTAAATACTTTATCCAACTTTTCGAGGTTATCTTGTAGGTAATTCTATTTTCACCTTTTTAAAATATGATGATATTCTACCTCTACATTCATCTTTTTGCTTTTTCAGGCTTTTATATCAAGTAACAGTGCTTCAATGTGGATTTTATAGCGCATATGCGCTCAATTCTTTTCAAGACAGTCATTCTGAATGGCAAAGAAATGATTGCCCAGTTTCTGGTATCATAATTTAAACCGGTAGTTTTCAATTGTTTTCCGTAGGATGAAAAACTGAGAGAAAAATTCGCCAATGTGACAGCGCTGGATTATAATCCCATCTAATATTATAAAAATGCGAAAGAGTAATTCTGTCTGTCTGTCTGTCTGTTTGATTTTAATAAAATTTGGCACAGAGCTAGAGTTGACCTTGAGAAAGAACATAGGATAGTTTTTATGCCGGACTTTTGAAGAGTTCTCTTGGAAACTTGATATAACCGAAATTGACGAGGGCGGAAGCTAGAAATTGATAAAGTGAAAAACAAATGATAAAATACATGCTTCATTCCACCAGGTCACTATAATTCAGCTTAACATTTTCACTAATTATATATTAAATCCGAATCCTTATACATTATAGAACTATAGGCTTTGTCGCCAAGTTGCCAACAAGTACCCACCCGTGGCGTACACGTGGCCGTGACTTGTAAGGCTTTAGCTACATCAACATGAATTTTGAAGTCTGTTTGAAGTTTGAATAAATCGACGTCTATTTTAACTTATGAATTTTCAAATTACAAACAATCCTTACTTACGTAATGCATATAAACATGAAAGTTTGTATGTATGTATGTTTTTTGCTCTTTCACGCAAAAATTACTGGATCAAAATTCATGTTGTCATTAGCCTTTTTGACTTCCCACTGCTGGGCACAGGCCTCTTCTCACACAGAGAAGAATGAAACTGTGAAGAAAGAGTATATTAAATAGTATTATAGTTTATAGAGGTATATCAGCATGGCATTTAGGATATTTTCTATCCATGTTCGAGAAGAAGTTACCTCGGGAAACGGGTGAAACCGCGGGCAGAAGCTAGAATACAATATTCATGTAACCAAGAGAATGCCTATAAGTAAGTAACTTGTCACCATTCTCTAATACCACAAACAAAGGTATTAACTTAAGGTCAAACAACACATTACAGGGTACAGACGAGGTCAAAACCGCCCTTTGTCGCCACTGAAGTACTAACGGGAGCCACTCAGTAATTCATGAAATAAATATATTTCTTTGTAAAGAAAATATTTTGTTAACGGTCTTGTGATGTGTTTAGGAATGTGGGATTTTTGATGGAGGCTGTTTTTTGGGTCTTTAACGCGTCGTTCGTATTTTAATTATGACTTTTTCATAAGGTCTAAGGTAAAAATCTATTCTATATAGTAAATGGATAAGATACATTTGACACATGCATCCTGCCAGTGCTTGCATATGGGAGCGAAACCTGGGCTTTACCAAAAAACGTAACAAATAAACTCGCCGTATGTCAACATGCTATGGAAAGGACTGCATGACTGGGATCAAAATGAAAGACAAAGTAAGGAGTAGCAACATCAGAAGAAAGACTAAGGTACAGGACATAACTTTGAAAATAAGAAGACAAAAGTGGAAATGGGCAGGTCACATGATCAGGGGAAAGGAGAAATGGAGTAAAATAATTACACAATGGTACCCAAGGGATGGAAAGAGAAAGAGGACAAAAAAGGTGGGACGACGAGATTAGACTAGTCGCGGGAACAACATGGAGTAGAGTGGCCATGGAAAGGCCAGAATGGAGAAGATCGGAGGAGGCCTTTGCCACCTGGCAAACGGACACGCAAAAGTGCAACAAAAAAACAATATGTGAAAAATAAGAAATACTGTTATGTCCGAATAGAGGCTATAAATAAATAAATTAATTAATAAAGGGATACGAGTCTACAATTAAAATGAGTATTGTCATAAATCTCTATCTAAATATATCAAAACAAAAAGTGTCTTCTATTTGTAATACAAGTATTATTTAACAAATGGAGAAGGTAAAGGAATTTTTTTTACGTAATAGACGTTTTAATTTGGTAAAATTTTGTACTAATAGGCTTGTTTTTAACGAAAATGTGTGACTTTTAAATACAATCATAAATCTTTGCGATAAAACAGTAGGTACAGCAAAAATAAATAGTTGAAATGACATTAGAATATTTTTGGTATCAGTAAATATTATTGAATACAGAAAAATTAAAAACTTTTTAAAAATATTTAGTCTATCTAGTGTCTTTTATTTATGCACATTAATTATTGCATAAAAATATTTAAATCTTAACCTTAATTTTTATAAACGCGTGGTATCAAAAAACAGTTAGGTACTCGTAGAAATATTTTACAAGTAAACCCATTTAGTGTATACATAGTTCTTATCTTTTAAAATAACGTTATCGCTATGAGTCGTTAAGTTTCATGATAACGTATCTATACTGAAATATAATTCTTCAGTTATCGTATTTCCCTTAGTACCTACTTATGCGGAAATTAAAATTTATAAGAAGGTTACCATAATGCATAAATACTTGTAGTGACTATTGTAACCTACAATTTTCTCTTAAAACGAAGGCACCAATTACTTACTGAGCAAAACAAACACAAATATTCTGTGTGCGCCTCAAATATACGAGCAAGATCAGACCAAATACAAACCTAACTCGCGTTTTAATAATAACTCGTAACAGCTTATATTCGTCCGAAAAATCCCGTTCAACCTTGCCAAAATTTCTGAATTTCAGTTGTTTTACCTGAGGAAAAAATACAAAAACCCATCTTCATTTCCTCGTTCATAATATTCATTACCAAATATGCAATGTGCATCTAGCACTTCCTAACATAAACGCATTTATAAAGAGCGCAGCAAGAAACTGCATTCAGTTGCATACTGCACCTGACAATAGAGCAATTTGCATACATTACAATTATTTGTCATCATTAGCGTATGTAAATTGAATGTGTATATTTTAACACTTCGATACTAGGTTTTTGTCTGATATCAGAGTACTATAAGTAAGTAAATAATCTAAATTCTTTAAATAAACTATATTCTTTTTATTATACACCGTGTCTTTTTAGTCGTCTTACAAAGATGGTCCACTCAATGTATCCGACCTAAAATACCACTAGGCATGATTATTAATTTTATAGCATTAATTAAGATAATAGGTGCAAAGAAAAATAATTAATATCTACAAAGAAATAAGAAACATCCTGATAATAATGTTTACGTATCAAACGGTAGAAAGTAGGTACCTTTAAAGCGCTCCAGTCGAGTGATGGTTCTATCTCCATTTTTTACGAGACAAAATATCGTAATCAGACAAAAAATCGTCGCCAATCTAGCATAGTGCACGTGGACTGTCATCAAATGAGATTATTAAAATCTCATAAATAAATTTTTTTTTATGAACGTTTACTAGTCATTGGAAACATGAAGTGGGCTGCCGTTGTAAGACGACTAAAAAGTCACGGTGTATATAAAATTCTCGTATCACAATGTTAGTTACCTTACTTCTCCGATACGGCTTTACTGTTTTTTATCGAATTTTATTTGCATATTCAGTAGGTTTGAGAATCGGCTACTCGCTATTTTTTATACCCCTAAGTGATAAGGGTTGTTCACCCTTAACTAGAAATAATTTATATGGTAAAACAATGTTTCCCGGGTCAGCTGCTTTTGTAGTTGTTTTGACATCAAAACTGCATTTCGTTGTTCAAAATGTAAGACAATTTGTGAAAAAATCGCTTCTGCAAGGGGTTTCACCCGAATCCTAGTAGATACTTCGTGCTCCCGGCAACACGGCACGTTCGTTACCGGAAGACAATTTGTGATATTACTAGCTCCTGTCTGCGGTTTCAACCGTGTCCTATAAAAACTATTTCATGCATTAGAATAAAAAGTAGCCTATACCCTCCCTCGATAAATGGACTATCTCATACTGAACGATTTTTTTATAGTTCCAGAGATTAATCTTTCAAGCAAACACAGTAACTCCTTAGCTTTATAATGTAAGTATAGATGTACTCCCAAGCCCAGGTTTTACAGAGGAGAGACCTACATCTCCATAAAAATGTTACTTATTTCCACCTTAGACCGACCTCCAGAAATGAAAAAATCGTAGGCATAAGGAAAAACTATCAACAACAACTTTTCCGTACACAAAGAATAGAAATAAACAGTCTATGCGTCTTTATATCCTATTAATCTATTAATAATTAATGTAATCATAAATATTCATACAATGTTGGTACAATAACATGTTGTTAATACAAGTATGTACGTACATGGAGTCAGAACATAATAATTTGATGTACAAATGTGTACTTGTGTTTCAACGCCTGTCATTACTACGACGTAATGTCAATCTATTCAGAATTCATATAATGAGAATGAACATTGAAATTGTGTACGTTTAATTAAATTGTATGGTATTAAACTATTGTTCGTTAGTTTAATAATTATAGTAGATATTTTGATGTTCAATTGGTTATATCAAAAAATGTAGATGTTTTGTAAGGAGTCTTCAGGTATCAGTTTGAGGTTTTTATTATTATTAATTATTGTTTAATGAATGCAGTATTTCATAAAAAAATGTTTAAATAAAGTATGTCATTTTATGGTTATTATTCCAATACCAATCCAGACTTTGAATACAAATAGATCGCTTTTTTTGAGCAAAATCACTTTTTTATCTATTGAATATCTATGAGCTGAATGATAAACACATGCATCAGAGCGTAAAGACCAACAAACAAACAAATAAACACACACAAAATTCCCTTTACAAAATAAACGTGATTCGCAACCATTAATAGGAAAACAGTTAATAAACATCGGAACTAAAATAAAGCCTGTCAAACGTAGATTAACGAACGATCCCAATATTCGGTCTATGGTTCTGCTCACTACGTATTCAATTTTGACAGTAGCCCCATACAAGTTCAACAGTTCTTTCTGGAGAAGTTGCTGCAATCTCCGTTGAAGTCCCGAACGAGTGAAAATGGCAAACTTACCTAGGAACTAGGAAGTGGACGGGGAAGGATCTGCCAATGACGGGGCACTCCCGGCCAGCCAGCGGAAAACTTCCTCCGCACTTTCTTCGGTAAAGCCTTTGATTCCTCGGGTCTGCTTGGTACGGGCACTAGCAGACAGGTTTTCTAGTGAGGGTTTTGGATAAATTTTCTATCGCGCGACAGACCCCGGGCGACAAGGATATTTGACAGACAGTAACAAAAGCGAAACCCATCGTGGTATATAGGAAGTTTTTATTCGACATTAAAAAGAAAGAAATAAAAACTCACAAAAAAGATTGCACATTGTCGAATTTGTATCTCTAGTAAGTACAGTACAGATGGATTGAATATAGGGATCAGTCGTAAAGCGGTTATTTATCATGTTATTCAATATTGGCGAGCGATTGTTTAAACATCGTGATACCGTAATTCAGTTTCCCATTTTCCAATAAGCCCTGTTTGGTCAGCTAATATGGTTTAAGTACGTAATTTTGTAATTAAAGGTACCTATGTCATGTATCGCTGAATAATATAGTGGCTAATTAAGATAATAGTTGCAAAGAAAAATAAATAATACATTAGAAATAAGAAACATCCTGTTAATAAGGTTTACGTATCAAACGGTAGAAAGTAGAAAAGCGCTCGAGTCGAGTGATCATACAGAGAGACAAAATTATCTACGTCATGCGTCATAATAATGAATTTATTTTTATTTTTTAATTATTCAAATCTCATAAATAACATTTTTTTTTCTATGAACGTTTACTAGTCATTGGATACATGAAGTTGGCTGCCGTTGTAAGACGACTAAAAAGTCACGGTGTATAATAAACGATAAGGATTACTTAGACCATTTTTAAAGCGCTGAAATTCAGAAAGCTCCGAAAACTAGCTTTACCCTTAATTACCAAATTCATCAAGCACCCATAACGTTTTGTAACGCTCAATCGACAATTAACATTTCTGCCATGAATTTTCGCTGCGTTCGCCATACGTGAATTCATATTCCGTACCTATCAACATTTCCGTGTAACATACCCTAATGAGCTGGGGCCCGATTCTCTTAAGTTAATAATGTCAAAATCGAGTCGCAATATGATCGCAATAGCAGTTTTAACCATATCAGACAGTCTGCTACTAATATAAGACCAATCGTATTCCAACGACATTCGATTGGTTTGCGATTGGTCTGCTATTTTGGTGATTTTGGTCTATACGGTAGATTGATCTACATTCATTTTGCAATCGTAAATCATTTGCAGACAAAATGATTCATTATTGAATGACAGAAAAGGATAAAAACGTTTATTTCAAAGAAAAAATAGCGGAATGCCACATACGCTTCAATCGTAATCGAGTCGGGATTGGATCTCAGTCGAACCGAGTCGAACGTGAATCGTATGTCGCTTAAGTAAAATTAGGAGAATCGGGCCCCTGTCCGAATCCAGCATTTAGACAATGTCAGACTGCCATTCAACAGCATCCAGTCTATTCAGTAATAAACTGTCAGTTCGTAACTAATATCCAAATATCGTGTGCGTTCAGCCTGTGGGATAGTCATGCCATTGAGGCACGTTACGTGAATATTGTGTGCGTATTGATGCCTATCTATACATATGTACAGGACGGCAAGTACCAATGCATCTTTTCTAAGTTTGTATGTACTTTCTAAGTATATCTTAGACACCAATGACTGTGGTTCGGATAGCACGTTAAACTGTAGGTCCCGGCTGTCATTAAATATCCTTGGCAATCGTTACGGGTAGCCAAAAAAAAGTCAGTAAGTCTGACACCAGTCTAACCAAAGGGTATTGGGTTGCCCGGGTAACTTGGTTGAGGTCAGAGGCAGTCGCTTCTTGTAAAGCACTGGTACTCAGCTACATCCGGCTAGACTGGAAGCCGACCCCAACATAGTTGGGAAAAAGGCTCGGAGGCAAAGTATGGCTAAAACTTAAAGTATGTACCCATTTCACTCGTATAAATGTTTCTTTCTTTCTTCCCGATATGACTGTTTTTTACGAAATTCTTGAATTCAGGCCACAGTTTTCAGTTCGTTCTAAATACGTGTGTTGGTCGTTGTTATGTGCATACTAACATTCATTTCCGTATTGACTTATGAGCCTTAACAAACTATCAGACGACTAAATGTTTGCAGTTTGCAGGCTCTATTATAATATTTGTTGCTTCTATCACAATATAGAGCCTAGAGACACTGCGTATTTTTATCTAGGTACATGTTCACTTCTGTACGTCGATTCTATAAAATTCAGTCAATAACTCGCATTTCACTTCGCTATTCACTCTCACTTCGCATTCGGTTCAAAACGTTCTAAAAGTCATCTCATACTTTATCTAACATTTCATAATTTAGTTCAACTCGCAAACACGCTCGCAAGAGTAGCGCTAGTGTAGTAACTCACGGCGGATTCAGATGCGAAGTTTAGGGTGAAGTCTTATAGAATCACACTGCTGGTATACGATAGCAAAAAATATATTGATCGACCTCTTATCTCGGTTTTTAGATTACAATCAGAAAAAAAACTTGGCTTACAATCCGACAGATAGTACGAGTAACTGATATTACTTGCATCTTGCAATGAAATATTTAAATTATATTCCCATATCACTTTTGATTTACTTACCAGTCTTATCAAGTGGCTCAGCCTTATTGAGAAGATCAAATAAGCAGTTCCCCCATGTAAAACTCTGATACTGAGCTGCATCCAATTTCTAAGATTAGGAAGCTGACCCCAACATTGTTAGATAAAGGCTACGCAGATAATTTTGATCATTGTCGTTAGAAAGAAGAAAATCTTGAACTAATTTTTGATGATCAAATGGCGAACAATTAACAAACTAGAATCCTTACCAATAAATAATAATAAAAAGTAAGTACCTACGTACCAATAATAAAAATTCAAACACAAATTGCCACGGCCAGTACTCGCATAATAAGGCCTTTGTTGTCACCATCACGTTGGCCTCCATATCAGCCATGGTGCCAAGGTACCCCCTCACCTGTCCTCGCTGCTCCAAGGCAATATCTATTGGACTTTAAAAAGAAACCTTTGTGAAAGTCGGTTGGAATCCCACGCGAATGGAATAAAACCGTTGGTACAAAAATTTTAACAAAATATGAGTAAAGTCAAAAGTCAAAACAAGGTTTTGCTTGTCCTACTTATGTTGTGGGTGTAGTTAACCTGCGAAACAATGCATAGTGTAACATATATTTGACACTGTCTAATATGGTATTATGAATGAAGTACTTAGCTATTTATTTTGCTTCTACCTTAAAACCTAACGTGATTAAGGCCATCAACAAATAAGTAAAAAGTAAAACCTTATAAATAAGTATAAGTTTAACTTTCCTTACTTTACATACAGTATACTTGTGAATACGGTATGGTATTTATAACTTAAGTTTGCCATAGCGAAGCAAACTTCCTCTAAACACAGTTTCGCAATTAATTTCTTAAAAGCCAAGTCCAGACGAAGTGAGATAGAGTATAGAGGTATAAAAACATATTCTCTATTTATCGTTACTAATGTTTAGAAATAAGGACGTGGTTTGAATGTTTATTTGCATTAAATACGATTCGAAAATACAGAAACAAATATATTTCATTGTTGCTACACTACCCTCCGGAACACATGCTATTTTCCAGGTACTCTAGTGGTGGGTGGAGAGTATTCAAAGGATTTGTCGGTAATAGGTACAGCTTCTCAGCTTCTTCATCATACAAACATGTATAGGTAAGCTACATTTTATGCAGCTGCGGGCAAGTAGGGGACTACTTGCCCGCAGCTTTGGGACATGAGTGGAACTGTATAGAACAGCAAGTATATATTAATATAATATTGACTTGAGGAAATTGAAAAGTCACGTCGAATAAAATATAATATTTTGTTTGCATTTCTCGACGGTTTCAGACATGCAGGTTATAGATGTCAGTCTTTTCCCCATAGGTAAAAGATGAAGTCAAGAACTGCATTTATGCTGAACATTTGTAGACAGACTGATCAAGGACTATCTAAAGAATGATGTCACTTAAACTGGTTTTAATTTCAGACCAAAATACGGCTGATGACTTGAATATTCTCGTACTCATTAATAATATTTTCGTGAGAAAATACAAGTCTCTTTTAAAACGGTAATACATTAATGTACAAAACTTGAAACTCCGGAACCTGTCAATTAAGTTTTTGGAAGAACCTGATAAGAATAAGACCTAAATATTGCTTCCCGTATCATAATCAAATATACATACCTACACTATGACATTAACAAATAACGGGACACGTAATGAGTTAAATATTTTTTTAAATGCAAACTGGCTTTAGGACTAGATAATATTAAAGTAACGTTTCTTTGCAAAAATAGCCAACCATTCGACCAAAATGGCCAACAAACCACGCTAAAATAAAACACTTGACGACCAACGCACCTAATTGACATTTATTACATTCAAAACTTATAATAACGATTTCATAATAACTGTCAAATTTCGCGGGGCCAGGAAACGAAGCCGCTTCTATCGAAATATCGTCGTAATTGGGCTACTAGAGTGCGATGACACCGACGAATTTCGAGTCGCTTGCGCACGGTCGCCGATAACGTTCACTATGCCACAGTAATGATATGCTACAGTAGTAAAACTTCGCCATATCTTTGATAAAAAAGCCGGTACGTTAATATGCGATAGGGCTGCTAGAATTCAGCATTTGAATTACATCTGCTCTACGTACATTGTTTTGATTGTAACTATAGGTACTTTTTTCATATGAACAACTAAAATACTTACTTTGTAAATTGAATATCATAAGTGTTCAATAAAAATAATTTAACTAAAAACGTTACGTTACATATTTTCAAAGTTATTTTCTTTACTTCAATAAAAACCCTCATCCAAATAAATGTTAATTAGCTTAGACATTTAATGCAGATTAAAATAATATTTGCAATTTACACTATACCCAGCAGTCAGATGAATAGTTTTTGACATATTGACGTCAGTAACTTTTAGCAGCGGTTATTAAATTAAATTAAAAATATATTTTTTTTTTGTTATCTGCATCTGCATGTCGTGTGCTTGCCGTGGATCGATGCGCATAGGCAAAGCTCGCGTCTCAAACGTTTTTTTTAAGTTGACATACTGATAGACATTATTACTGTGACCATGGTGAAGCTGACGCCACGCGGTGTCGAAACAATGGTAAAAATGAACAATAGCAAGCGTTACATGTGTGTTTAGTATCAGAAATAGCTGAAGTCGTGAATTTTGGATGTTTTTGAAAAGGAAAGAACTGTGGGGAATCTCTTAACTACAAAACAACTGGTAACTAGGTATATAAGGTATATGGATAGGAAGGTATCTAGGTATATAGGAAGAGGAGGTGGCTTAGACCCGGTAGGATAGTTTTTGTCATCATCTAGTTAGATATGGGAAGCAGAAATTAAAGTGGTAGCAACTATGGCTATTTGTCATACTTACATATCGAATCGGTTGAAGTTTTTATGATGGAATTTAAATATGGTCATAGACCGAAATTTTTTTACTCAGTCCCAGAAATATGGTATACTTCTACGTAGTTTAAAACATAGAACAAATTAACCTTTGAAAGAAGAAGATTTTGATACTTAGTTGTAATTTCTAATTATTTATAAATATTCTTTTGTTAATTGTTATTTTTATTTTACGGTTACATATATTATTTCTGCAGATAGTGTCCTATTTTTGTTGTTAATAAGTCTATAACCTTCCAAAGAGTTTTTAAAGTGAAGTACTCAAAGATCAGTAAGTACGGAATCTCGCAGTGAACAGTACTGCGTCGGCGCACCGCATACGAATGAACCACGAAACAGGATAAAGAAATGTTTACTCAGTCATGGCATGAGGTATTGAGTTGACATGGACAGAATTGTGATGAGATAACAATAACGTTTATTAAGATACTCAAAATTGCTCATTTTTAAATCGCCATGATTAATTAGGCAAAAATAATACGTTGAAAAAAAAACATGATAATTAAATCCTCTTTTCAAAGATTTTATTTGCCAAAAGAAGAAAAAGACAAAAATATAATTTATTTGCCATAAAATTAGTCCATTTTTTTGGGGAGTCGGTCAAAAAAACTGACACTAAGGCTTGCTGTTACAGCCTTTTTTTATCGTCCCACTGCTGGGCACAGGCCTCCTCTCACACGGAGAAGGATTGAGCGTTAATCACCACGCTTGCTCAATGCGGGTTGGTGATTTCAGACTTTATAGTCCAGGTTTCCTCAAGATGTTTTCCTTCACCTTTTTTTTTTTATCAGCCATTGGTGTCTAAGATTTACCTAGAAAGTACATACAAACTTAGAAAAGTTGCATTGGTACTTGCCTGACCTGGAATCGAACCCACACCCTCATACTCGAGAGGTTGGTTCTTTACCCACTAGGCCACCAGGCTTGCTACGTTCGTAAAAATGCTAAAAAGTTTTTAGGTGAAGGTGCCCATCTCAAGATTTCAGTAAGTCAGAAAAGAGATAGGTATAGAGCAGATAACACCGTCTCACTCATTGGTATCTCATAGATGTAGTAGATAATCCCTGAAATACTAAAGGCGAGTTTCAGCAAGCTCTTGTTAAAATGTAAATAATCAGAATTATGTTTTAGTTAGACTGTTTAGGACTGACACGAGTAGCGTCTGAAACTGCGGGAAATACTTTGTAGTTAAATACATGAAAAACACACTACGTATAACACAGTCACATGAAAACATATTGCAGTGCTTTAATTACCAAACTTCGGGCTTTACAGTATATCACAGTCCAACGAATATTGAACCTGTACAGAAATTTTAACAAAAGCATATTCAAATACTCGCTCGTGTTCAATATGGCTCCCGATTTGTATGTAGACGTCGATTTCATACGAATTGTCAAACGTTTCACTGAATACACTTCCCGGTTCAATACATCTAAACAGGTCATCCGAAAATGATATAAAAGTCACGTTTTACGCTTAACAAGTCCGTATATTTCGAACTTTGTTAAAAGTTTTTTTGTTACCGAAAAATTTGAGGACTGAAAATGGTACATTCAAAATAGGTAGTGAGAGTTTCAATGGAGTATGATGTAGTTTATTTTTTCAGCAGTAACATATTGAGTATAACTTCTTACTTGCATTTAATTATTTGGCTATCACAAAAAACTGCCGATTTAGTAAAGAAAACATATAAATGATCTCTTTGCATGGGCATTTACCAATTTTGCTTTTTTTGGGTTTTTTTTCCATATGTAGTGATTTATTTACAAATAACTTTTTACAATATCTTAATAATGAATATATATACAACATACAACTAACTTATTACCTAATATATACACTTACTATAAATATAAATGTTTAAAAAATTGCATCAAAAACTCCTCATCGCTGTCCACCGGGAGTGTACCCAAGAGGCTAGCAGCATTACCACGTTGGATGGCAATGCTTACTTTTTGGCCAAAATAAAAACCAGCCCTTGGGTCACCTGAAGTGTCAGCAAGTCGCTTAGCAACATCCTGTTTAATTTAGATCGTAAATATAACAAAACTGTTCTTCTCTATTAATTATTTTACGCCAAAAAGGTTATTTACATACATTTTCCCCTATATTATTTAATTTTACTAGCTGCATAATTCTGCTCAAATATTCTACGTAAATATTGTCTAATTGAGCAATATTTGCAGACGGTAGCGCAAATACAGTTTAAACTAAAACCGTTTGAGCCTTGAGGACTTCCAGTTTTCCTATTCATAATGTAATATTTTGTGAGGCTAAATGTAAATAAATACGTTGGTCAAATTTTCCTTTGAGAAGGTTTACCTATGGTTGCTCCTTACGGCTTAGCTGCAGAAATACGAGGTAAGTATTTGCTGCAGTTTCGCTCATAAACGGAGAGAACTATTTAATTTTAACGTTTAAATATAAATACTTACTTATCCTTCTGTGGGATTATCTCATAATATGTAGTTAACTTTGAACTTAACTGTGGCTTTCCGGAAAAACCAGCGTTTCTGATTTCACGTGGGTCTAAAATACAGGCAGCATTACTTTCGTATGTTTATATTTTTATGTAATTAGTAAATGATGTTTTGCCACTCAAGGGTTTTCAGTTTTTCTACTAAAACAAAAGATGTATTCCCTCATTTAGAATTGAAATGTTTCCTACTTTACCTGCATTTGCCATTAGTCGAATAGACAACACAATATTATGTCATAATTGTATGTGTTCGCTTTATACTCCTTTATTTCAAATGCAGGTACATATATACATATTTCGTACTGTTAATTTTCTTTTAAACAGTTACCGTCTTACCACAAAAACTTTTAAACGTCAGTTTAAGACTCGTCTAAAAAAATGTCAAATTATGACGTTGACATATGGTTCATTTTGCAGCCACAATTTTTTTAGACCATTACAGTTGCCCTTTATTACTAAACAGTTGGTGTACCAGCTTTTTCATTTAGTTTAAAGTACCCTTTTTATCCGCATTCAGGCGTGCTTAGGTCCGATTACACCCTAATGCGGCTGAAAAGGAACATTCCCACTCCACGCTTAAAAAAGAGACCTGTCTTATATATATGTCTTTTCCAAGATATTTCACAACATTTTTTATTCAAGAAGTATAGGAATTCATTTCCCCATTTTTACTGTCAGTTATTTATCAAATAGTTCCGAAACAAAAGTACTTAGGTACATATGAAGTCAGTCTTCGAAGGCTGTTCGCAACGTCGATCGATACCCACCTTAACACAATGAGTACCAGAACTATATCCACATCAGTCAAGGGATTTTGATCAGTATTTCTAAAGCAATAGGGGTTATTATAGCGTGAGGTAATTTGTCCGAATTTGTACGCCATTGCGTGTACTGTCGCATTGTTTAGTCCGACTAGCTTCTCTTTGAAATGAGGCCTCATTTTCAGTTCAATTGACAAATGAATAGGAAAATCTAGCTGCTATAAATCCTTTAGCCTTCTAGTATATTAATCCACTGTCAATAGAAGTTTTAATTATCTACAAGGTCTAAATTGCCTCTTCCAGAGCTAATTTCCTTCCTATGTCAGTCAAAAGTTCGAAATTTCCAAATAGTTAACCGAGAGAGTGCCAAAAGCAGACATATTTCAACCGTTTGACTGAGAGCAGGCCTTGACCAAGTTTTTACTCCCCCACAAGTTGACAGCCTTGAGCAACTTCTAACTACTTATCACAGAACTAACAATGTACGTAGGTATCTACCTAAAACACCACACAATTGATTTACGACCTTCTAACCTACAGAATAGAGTTCACTTTTGTGTGTTGCTTTGAATAGTGACATAGCAAATGAATTCAAACTCGGGCTGTACATATGAGTGAGCTCGTACAATCTTGAATCGAAGTTTTAAGATTTTCCGTTACGAATTGTTTTAAAGACTTATACACGTATTTGAGCAATATATTTCGATAACATGTTTGCTGTAGTATTTCATTCTGGTATCAATTTAAATAATATTAGAGCCAGCATTGAATCGATGCTTCTATCTCGATTAAATAAATCGATTACGTAATAATTTCTCGCTTGTATTTCCTAATGTCTGGCATTAACAATAATACTTTTTACTTTCATAACACTGACAGATAATAAAATAGCCATAAACAGGGCAAATAGAAAATGGAAAAATCCCACATGATGACAGAAATTAAGATCGCATGCAAACAAACAATTTTTATGCAATATTATGACTTTGTTCGACCTTTGCAAGTCAATAAAAATTACAAAAGAGTTCTAGCTTATATCCAATATCTAAAAATTATAAAAAATGGCTTCTTAGTCGCCCTGTGGGGGTATCTCATATCATAAAATACTTAAAGAATTACATACTTAGTATTTTTATTCACTAATTTGATGACCGATAAGTTGATATAATTTTCTAGTATTTGCTAATATTTAATTCAATCAAACATAATTTAATTGATAGCTGAGGTCCTAAAAACCATTAGAAATATAAAGATCTAGAACATTGATAAAAATACACTAACAAACCACAATGTACTCGTTATTACTATAAATATTATCAGTTTCATATCAAAACTTATCTAAGTTTTTCTAGTTTAAGTACCTTCTCTATCATAATGTTTAACTAAACCATTATAATTAGTCACAACACTTATTTTATTGCTGTTTATCGAATCGTACTTTATGACCATTAAATATTCAAATATGAGGGCTCATTAATTTTTGTGAGAACTGTTAAAAAATCACGTCATTATTCAGGTGAAAAGTCTACAATATCATTTATATGAATTCTGTAACCCATTGTATAATTTAACTTTTATTAGGACACTAGCTTCTGCCCGCGACTTCGTACGCGGATCTTGTCCCTTATGCCAGCGACTACGGGGTCAGCAAAATCAAAGATCTGAATAGTCTGATATTGAATTTTAAGGGCCCGTTGACTTGAAAACAACGGAATACGCATAACCATTAGAAACGTTCCATATATTTAATTTTTGTACTTTAACGGCAAAAGCACAGCAGACTTAAACAAAACGCTGAGAACTGAACCGCAATAGACGTGACCATAGGGATAAAAGTAGTGATTCTAATTAGTCCGCGTTTAAGTTGTGTGTGGCAAAAACATTAAATAGATGACAAAGTCTTGGTGACTTAGTTGAAATCGTGGTGGTTTAGTGGGAAGAGAACCAATCTCTCAAGTATAAGCATGCGTTTTTGATTCCAGGTCTGGCAAGTGCCTGCCAACGCAACTTTTCTAAGTTCGTATGTACTTTCTACGTATATTTTGGATACCAATGATTGTTATTTGGAGGGGATGTTAAACTGTAGGTTCCGGCTGTCATTGAACATTCTTGGCAGTCGTTATGGGTAGTCAGAAGCCAGTATGTCTTACCAAGGGGTGTTGGGTTGAGCGGGTAACCGGGTTGTGAAGGTCAGATAGGCAGTCGCTCCTTGTAAAACACTGGTGCTCAGTTGCATCGTGACTGGAAGTCGACCCTAACATAATTGGGACAAAGGCTCTTGAGATAATAACGACAATAATAATGAGATATAGGCACCGCAGGACATCTGAGACTGATGACGGGGAGTAGCGACCCCGCGGGGCTATATATACTGAGTTCTCCAGGGAGAGTATACTGTCCCCCATCTCCGGCCGGTCGGAGTGAACCATGACGGGGGTAGGTCTCACGCCTCTGGCTTGGCTTGGCCATCTAGAGTGGAGTCGCTAGAGCAGGATTAGTAGCCCTGCTCGGAGGGTAGGTGCCTCATGGTAAGCACAGGGAGCGCGTATTATGCGTTTAAAGTCCGCCGAGGTATCCTCACCCTTCAGCCGCTCATGTCCCTGTTGCCCTCTTGTTGCTATTCAGTGACTGGTTCCCGGGGGCCCAGTAAGTGAGGTGGCGAATCTCCACCTGCCATTTTTACATGTACCTAATACATTGGTATCCACTAACATCCCATCACAATAGCCCAAGTAGTTTTCCTTCATAGTTAGCAATAGTTTAGCACAGAACCGGAGATTGTCTTTTTTTTAACGACGTTCACCGGGGATTGTCCTTGGGTTCATTTCTATAGTGTATAAAGGGATAATGGTCGGTTTTGTGTCACCATTTCATTAAAGTTGTCTCAAAAGGACGTATTCAGCGTGTTGGCTTTGGCACCACGTTTGCCTCCCAAAAATTCGGAACTCTGTAGTCCCGAGGTCTGGAAGAGACATACAAAATAATAATGAGATATAACGCAACAAAGTCGTAGAGTGGGGGCTCGTGACGCCACGTCTAGGTAGCACTAAGCAGTGACTTAACACGAAATTCAAGCGTTGTTGTATCTTCGTTATTATTTGTTTGTGAGATGGAGAGAAAAGAAAAATACGTGTCCATTATTTTAGGATTATCTAAAAGACGGACTAATTACTTTTTTTTGATTCACCATACCTATTTCATAACATTCATTTCTATACATTTCAAGTGTAGTATTGCTCTTGAAGCTCCACATCAGGTGTTCCAGATCTTCGATGTTTATACGTCAATAGAGAGTGCTTATCAGATTGAACAACTTTTGCTAAAACGTCATACATCTGTACGCTATAGTCTAGCCGGGCCCCTGGAGTTCCACATCAGGTGGTTTAGATCTTCAATTTGTATAAGTCAATAGAAAGTGCTTATCAAATTGAACAACTTTTGCTAAAACGTCATACCTGTATATGGTACAGAGAAGCTGGGCTCTTGGGGTTCCACATCAGTGTTCCAGATCTTAAAATTTATTATCTCAGCTGAAAATGCTCATCACATGAAACAATTTTTGCCATGGCACCATTTTTGTATCTCTTATAGTTTTGTTGGTCTGTTGGAGTTCTGCATCAGGTCTTCAAGTTTCGAAGATAAATTATAGCCTACATGTTGACCAGGCTTAATACTGATACAACAAAGAAAAAATCATTGAAATCCGTTCAGTAGTTCGGAAGATTAGCGTGTACAAACAAACAGACATACAGACATACAGACATACAGACAGAATTTTTTTTTTGGATTTGTGCTCCATTACTGTTTCTAAACCCCACCCAATTATTATTTTTTTAATATATTCAATGTACAGACACAGTTTTTTTACAGATTTATTATATGTATAGATAAGTACCTATATCACAACACTAGATAAATAAACTCTTCAAAATCGGCCCATGCATCTTTGGGTAATCGGTGAAAATGCATTTTTCAAAATCTGACTAATTGTAAATCTCCTCCTCTTTGGAGTTGATTAAAATTCCGTAAAAAAACTGTGCTCTACAATTCATAGAAGCAACATTTTCACCCAATCCGAGCGACAAATCTTTGTACCGCTATTTTGACTAGCCTCGCATGTACCAAAACAATTTCATTGATTGTACAATTGAGCTACATGTGGTACAGTTGAACAGGGGCGGGATTCTGCTATTTTACTCAAGCGACATACGATTCACATACGACTGAAATACAATCACGACTCGTATGTGGCATTGCGCTAGTTTTTCTTTTAAATTTATCCGTTTCTGTGGTTCAATAATGAATCATATTATTGTCTGCAAATGATTTACGATTGCAACATGATTGTAGAGCAGACTACCCTATAGACCAAATGGCAGAAAAATAACAAACCAATCGAATGTTATTGGAATACGATTGGTCTTATATTAGTAGCAGAATGCCCGCTAAGGTTAAAACTGCTATTGCGATTCAATTTCTATTCAATTTTGACATTATAAACTTAGCAGAATAGGGCTCCAGTACGTTACTACTGTACATGATTGTACCTCTACATATGAATGTTTAGAGGACGAATCGGCTGGTTCCCGACCTAGCCTCGCTTGAACTTATAGACCACTAAGATTATCGACTTGAGACATTTTAGTTTCAAGGTTATGAGACTAGAAAAATACCTTTGGAATTTGGTACAGAAAAAAATTGATAGATGAGATTATTAAGAGTAGATACTCATAAAGAAGAAGAAAGAGTAGGGCTTAAAGTTTAGACTTGTCATATTTAACAAATGATTTATACTTACGTATTTAAAAAAGCAGTTTCCTTGAAAATTAGGTACTTCATTATGTTATTTATACCTGTTATAGAACTCTACAAATGATGACGTTACAATGAAACGTAATTTTTATAAATAGCCACAATAACCAACGAATATTTCGTTTCACTAATTTCCTTGACATTGTGTAACTTCGGATACTACTTATGTTGGCATTCCCGAGTTATATTATTAAGTAGGTATTGTGAAACATACTACATTCAATATGATAATAGAACCAAGACCATTCATGTTTATACCGACTGACGAAAAGATTGATTCACAAATGTTTCACAATTCCGGCTTCCGCGCGACTGAATATATTTGAAATTTAAATTATGACATATTTTCCCAATTGCGTTACCCACGTGGGCAGATGGAGGTCACTTGCGATCAGGTGGAATCGTGATTTATTTAAAGTTTTCATGAATTTTAAACAGTCATTTCCTCTTGTGTTTGTCACTATTTTCAGAATGGGTAAACATTGGGCATTTAAATATGAATGTTGAATTACAATTTTATATTTAAAAAATTCAAACATCTGACGCGAGAATCACCTTGCCTTTTAGGAAGTCGGTTAAAAAGTTTTGAAATAATGAATCTCATTAAACAGTATTAGCTCATATATTTTTATATTTTTATTTAAAAATACTTTACCTAAGTATAACCATACATTTATTAAAAATAAAAATGTAACAAAAATAAATTATCCCATAGAATCAAAATCATTTCCCACACTTTTTCGTAAAGTAGGCTACATACATCAATCATCAGCTACAACCTTCCAGGTAGTAATTTAACATACTCGTACATAATAAATAATAATGAAAGTGCGCCCCAATTACCGTGCTATCGGAGATTGAATGAAAAATAATAAAAAGTATGGTCTTGTTAGAATATTGATTAGCAAATATGGCCTGCAGATTTGGTTGGTTATGATATTAAAAATCGCTACAAATGCTAATGTATCTTTATCATCATCATCATCTCAGCCATAGGACGTCCACTGCTGAACATAGGCCTCCCCCTTAGATCTCCACAGATACCTGTTGGAGGCGACCTGCATCCAGCGTCTTCCGGCGACCTTTATAAGATCGTCTGTCCACCTTGTTGGTGGACGTCCTACGTTGCGCTTGCTAGTCCGTGGTCTCCACTCCAGCACTTTTCGGCCCCATCGGCCATCCGCTCTGCGAGCAATATGGCCTGCCCATTGCCACTTCAACTTGCTAATCCGGTGGGCTATATCGGTGACTTTAGTTCGTCTTTATCTTAACCACATTTTAATTCGTAGTCACGGTTATTGTTGGTTTGTGATTATGAACTTAAGTTTTTGCATGCCAAATAGTATGTAAATGGGACTAACCAATTATTGTAACAACCTATAACTTATGTGTATACCTACAGTCAATGCAAATAAAAGTATCCAATTCTATTCTAGGCAAGCGTGTTGCTAAACGATTAATCAGTAGTTTACATTTGTAAGAAGTTAATCATCATCCTCCGAGCCTTATCCCAACTATGTTGGGGTCGGCTTCCAGTCTAACCGGATTCAGTTGAGTACCAGTGCTTTACAAGGAGCGACTGCCTATCTGACCCCCTTAACCCAGTTACCCGGGCAACCCGATACCCCTTGGTCATACTTATACTAGCTTCTGACTACCCGTAACGACTACCAATGATGTTCAATGACAGCCGGGACCTACAGTTTAACGTGCCATCCGAAACACAGTCATCGGTGTCTAAGATATACTTATATATATACTAGCTTTCGCCCGCGGTTTCACCCGCGTCCCGTAGTCGGATGGTGACAAAAAATAGATGTTGGCCGATTCTCAGACCTATTCAATACGCTCACAAAATTTCATGAGAATCGGTCAAGCCGTTTCGGAGGAGTATGGGAACGAAAACTGTGACACGAGAATTTTATATATTAGATTTATGAGAAGTTAATCAAGGACTATAACTATTGCTCGTAACATCTATTCAATAAATAATGTAAAAAATATGTTGTCCGCAGTTCACAGTATCATCAGTCACACAAGTGACCTCGTGTACACTCGCGCATAGCTAAACGCTGTCAAGTCAACCAGGCTCACTTGTACCAATTCAATATCATTTAATACAACGTTATCTTACAAGTACTTTGTAGTTCTTAATATACGTAGTACCAGATGTTCATATTTTGTGCTAAAACCTTTGCCGTCTTACCACAAAAACTTTTGAACGTCAGTTTAAGACTTGTCTAAAAAAATGTCAAATTATGACGTTTACATATGGTTCATTTTGCAGCCACAATTTTTTTAGACAAGTGTAAAACAGATGTTTAAGTTTTTGTAGTAAGGCCATTGGTATTTTAAGTATAGGCAGGACTACGTTTTAAGACACATACTCGTAGTTTAACATACTCATTTGTCCAGCTTTTTCCGAACTAAATATATTGGGGTCGACTTCCAGTTTAACTAGATGCTGCTGAGTACCAGTGTTTTACATGGAGCGACTGCCTATCGGACCTCCTCAACGTATGGTAGAACTGGTTGTCAGACTTTCTGGCTTCTAACTACCCACCAATTTAACATGCCCTCCGAAACACGGATGAGTTCGTCATGACAAGATGGCCACCCTTCCACGGACGGCAGTTAAGCGCATAGTTTTGAGTTTACTAGACTCAAAGGACTAAAAAACATTATTTATCAAAAATACCCAAGTTTCGTGTTCAAACAAACCGTGTGTAATTAACAGAACAATATGTTAATTAAAAAAGAGAAAGCGAAATGAACTGGGTTTTTAAAAAGTCAATTAAACATAGTAGGTCAGAACACTAGAGGTAGTGTCATTTTACACGCAACAGTTATGTGAACGTCACGTTATCTAATCTAGTATTTAAATTAATACCTAGGACGAATAGACTGTACTACGGAATCTCGAAGTTCAAAATAATGGCGTACAAGGCCGATTTTGGCCACGGGCGGTTCTTCTCATTTTAGGAGATCAGCCAGCTGCGCAGGACATATTATAGTGCATGAGCGTTTGCGCAGACGCAGGTGCACTCACTATTCCTTCACTCTCATAGCCGGACGGCAATCCGACACGACTGGAGAGAGATCTGGGGCCCGATTCTCCTAATTTTACTTCTACCTAGCGACATACGATTCACATTCGACTGAGCTCCAATCACGACTCAATTACAATTGAAGCGTATGTGGCATTCCACTATTTTTTCTTTGAAATAAACGTTTTTATCCTTTTCTGTCATGTAATAATGAATCATTTTGTCTGCAAATGATTTACGATTGCAATATGATTGTAGAGCAAACTACCGTAGGTATAGACCAAAATCACCAAAATGGCAGACCAATCGCAAACCAATCGAATATCGTTGGAATGCGATTGCTCTTATATTAGTAGCAGAATGCCCGATATGGTTAAAACTGCTATTGCGATTCAATTTCTATTCAATTTTGACATTATTAACTTAGGAGAATCGGGCCCCAGGCGCAGGACCGACATTTACGTGCTCTCCGATGCACGGGTGTATCGATCACCAACTTCCAGGCTCCGGGCTGCTTTATGACAGTTTCTAAAACACACAAAGCGATTTCGGACCCGGGAATCGACCCCGAGACCTCTAACAGCTGACTGGACCAACGAGGCAGTTTAAAATGCCAATGTACTGTATCCATAAAGTACACAAGATCTATGTATGTGACATTCCAAATGTACGCTACATCGAAGTACTGTATTGAGAATATTCATTATCCCAATGTACGGAATATCGAAAGTTTGTTATATCGAAGTACTTGATTGCGATTGTTCTTTGTTCGAGATTCCGTAGTACAGTCGGACGAATGTATGAATGTATAGTATATTATATATAGTAATGTTTTAACTGCTTCAGTATATGTTTATCTATGATGATTGGTACCGTTAATTATCACGAACTATTTGTATTTAATATACTCAGCGGTATTTACATACATTTGTGTAATTATAAAGATGTTTCGTTGTTATGGTTCACTAACATTCAATTTAAAGACGAAAGTTTTTTGAATAGTAAACTAGAGGTACAAAATAATGATAGGATTGTTCTTACTAATGTTATAAATGTCTGTCGCGCTTTCACGACAAAAGTAATAAACCGATTTTAATGTTTGACAGAATAGATCATGAGAAAGGACAAGGGCTACTTTACCCATTAGAAACAGCCAGTATTACACAAGAATACAGTAAAAATGACCCTTCCCACGGTTCAGTTTTTTGCCTAATTCGCTTTAATTAAAATTGGTCGACCTATGGCCCACTGAGCTACACAGAATAAAGAATAAATCTTCCAGAATAAAGAAGATATTATATAATATATATATACTTATACTATACTATGAATGCTTATAATAAAGATTATAAATATAAAGTTTTCTTTATTTGCAATTTATGATGCAAATCAAGCAAGTATGAGAATCTCCATTAAAATCATTATTGAAACGTTGTTTCGCATAAGTTAGTACTCGTATTTAGCTATAATTCCTATTTATTTATTCATTAATATAAATAATTTATTGCAGAAGAAGACGTTTAAAATATCTGTATTATTAATACAATAAAGAGGTAACCATTTTTCTTAGTAATAGTATAGTTATCGGCACGGATATTGAGCTCTCGGCGGAAGAGTGGGGATCGCTTTGCGCACTGTACACTTAAGGCAATAAACCAATAAATCGCTTCTGCGCAGGTAAAGGTCAGGGCTCAATATCCGTGCCGATAACTATAATAGTATTTATTTGTTTGTTTGTAAGTAGGTAGGTATCTTAAAGGTTCCGAAAGTACTGAACCGATTTGAAAAATTCTTTCACTGTTGTTAAGCTACACTGTTCCTGAGTAACATAGGCTATATTTTATCCCGGTATGGGCAGTAGTTCCCGTGGGATGTAGGTGAAAACGGCTAGTTATCAATAACTAGTTATATAGCCACCTCATCATCAGCCTATCGCAGTCCACTGCTGGACATAGGCCTCTCCAAGTGCACGCCACTGAGATCGATTTTCGGCTGCTCGCATCCAGCTCCTGCCAGCCGTCTTGCGCAAGTCATCACTCCACCGTGCCTGAGGACGTCCTACACTACGTTTGCCGAGGCGTGGTCTCCACTCTAGAACTCGTTTACCCCAACGGTTATCGGTTCTTCGGTTAATATGGCCAGCCCACTGCCACTTCAGCTTGCTGATTCGGTAGGCTATGTCGATGACCTTGGTTCTCTGACGGATTACCTCATTTCTGATGCGATCCCTCAGAGAAACGCCGAGCATAGCTCTTTCCATAGCCCGCTGAGCGACTTTAAACTTGTGGACCAGCCGTACCGTCAGTGTCCACGTTTCGGCTCCGTAAGTCATGACAGGTAGGACGCACTGATTGAAGACTTTTGTCTTTAGGCACTGTGGGATCGACGATGTTAGGACTCGACGTAGCTTCCCAAATGCAGCCCAACCCAACTGAATTCTCCTATTCACCTCGTCCTCAAAGTTGTTTCTACCCAACTGCAATGTCTGCCCGAGGTATACATATTTATATATATAGCCACCTATCAGGAAGGAAGTCCGATAGATACAAGCTAAATCATGATTGAACAATAATATAATTTTGCAAATTGGTCCAGGTTTTGAACAACGATGAACATACATAAAAAATAAAGATCCCGACGAATTGAGAACCTCCTCCTAATTGGGAAGTCGGTTAAAAAGGTAAGTTTTTTATCATTCTTTCGCTGAGTCATAGTTTCAAGTTTCAAAGGCATCATAATTACTGCAGTTGGTTGAGTTTCAAACAAATCGATGGCATCGCAATTATGGATCGATCGAGTAATTTCAATGATACTCAGAAGGACACGATGGCTTTGCTATAAACTATTCACGATATACTTGTAATTACTACTTAATAATGCAATGTTATGACACAACATTGTTCTGTATGTAGCTGTGGTGGACTGATACATTCGTCATATTGTGAATGGGTACAATTGTCCAGGACTGGTTGGCTTCTAGCAGATTTTTCTATGAAGTTTGGCCCTCCAAATTCAGGAGTATTTTTTTGGCCTTACCTTATATTTATTTACGTGATCCTTATATCATGTACTATTATAAAATTAAGCTAAATAATCTACTTATTTTAAAAGAGTACACGTATAGTTTTTTGCTAGTTCCTCTTTATGAGATTAACTAATTTAAACCTAGCTGCCTTTCTGAATTTCCATCCAATTTGCTATTCAATAAAAACAATGTACCGAGCCTATTTTCATTATTTTTAAAATTTTAACTTATAAGGGAATTTTAATTCCACTATCTGAGGGTACCTTTTTCCAGATGTTTAACTCCAATGCCTGCTCATTGTAAGAATATAATTCCATCATAAAATATAGCTATCTCATCATCATCCACCGAGCCTTTTCCCAACTATGTTGAGGTCGGCTTCCAGTCTAACCGGATTCAGCTGAGTACCAGTGCTTTACAAGAAGCGACTGCCTATCTGACCTCCTCAACCCAGTTACCCGGGCAACCCAATACCCCTTGGTTAGACTGGTATCAGACTTACTGGCTTCTGACTACCCGTAACGACTGTCAAGGATGTTCAATGACAGCCGGGACCTACAGTTAAACGTGCCATCCGAAACACAGTCATTGGTGTCTAAGATATACTTAGAAAGTACATACAAACTTAGAAGAGTTGCATTGGTACTTGCCTGACCTGGAATCGAACCCGCGCCCTCATACTTGAGAGGTTAGTTCTTTACCCACTAGGCCACCACGACAAAATATAGCTATCTCTAGAACTAAATTCGACCATCCACAGTTTACTTACCAAAGCAAAATATTCAAGCTTCGCCATCTCATACTCAGAGATTACAAACTCCATCCTGTATCTATTTTACATGTCCCTAAACTTGCAGCCTTGCATTGTCAAAGCAAGTGAGGCGTAACATCCAATCAAAGGCCAAATATGCATGGCCTCTTTCATTTCAGCCGGGTAACGGCGTCAGTCGCAGCCTTTTGCCTGAAAATTCAATCTCGAAAGGGTGACGACATGACTGAAGGTATTTAAATATCAAAGAGGATGGTGGATGCTCACATCAGACGGGAAAGTTGTCTCATATTTTTGTGTAGCAAATGCGACTATGTTACAAAGTAAAGCAAGCAAGTTTTACTTGTAATTTAAAATTATGTAGGCGAATTTCTTAAAGGATTTTCTGCTAAGCTTAGATCTCCATTCATGTTAAACGGTCAGTTCTGAAGTAGTATAAAACACACACGAAAAGGTGGACAGTTATTTTTATTATCTCACATAATGGTCATAATGACCCCTTATAGTCGTGGATATTAAGTATGATGAAAAGATTCCGAAGAGACCGCTTCTTACATTGCAATCTGTACAAACATGAAATAATATTTGAATGAATAATGCAAATACTAAAAGTCTGGAGTCTGAAAACATAACACTCCTTCCATCTCTTGATCGGGCATTAGTGCATAAACAGAAAAAGCTTAAGAAATAAGTTCCTGTGAAGTCAGAAGTCCGATGAGGCGCAAACCGCGAAAGATTTCCTTAAAGTGGGAGCAAACTCAGAGACGCGGAGAACGCCTCGTTATAAATGCACGCGGGTGTTCAGCAGTTAGAATTCACTTTATAGCCGACTTGCACGAGCAATGGAGCTTTTCATATTTTATAATGCACTCGGAAATTCAATTCAATTCCAAATGCACTGTAGCACAGGTGAGTGCTCCACGAATACATGAATTCGAAGCCAGCAACGATGTTAGCGTTGCAATCAATTCAACGAATAAAAATAACTGTAACTACCTAATATTTAGCTACTGTGTTATACTTACGACGTCTAGTCTGCTTTCTAAAAAACTGTTTCGACATAAAATGCCTTGGCAACAGCTGTGTCGCTTCCAACGCGAAATTAATGACAAAGTATGATGCGACTGTTGGACCTTATTACGAGGGGGTAAGGTGCAAGATGGCTTGTGTGGGCGGCAGCATAATGTTTTGCCTTTGTTCGACGTAGGTAACCAGCGAATTATTAATCTTCCCCACCCCCCGCTGCACCTCCGAAATTGGGCCACGGAGGGTGGTGGGAGTAAGTTTTGGGGGGTCTGAAAGTCTAAATGTATTTACGACGTGAAGCATCGCGATCCTTTGTATCGGAATGTGCGCCAAACAAAATTATGTTTTATTTCGTTCAGTTTACGGTGAATTTTAGATGAAGTTTTTTTTGCTAAATTCGGTCGTGTGACTCAGAAGAATAACAGTAGTCTATAAAATGTGCTTTGCTCATTTCGATGGTATAATACGATTAAACGGATCATTGTAGAATGCTTCATAATTCCTTACTTTGTTTCGGGTAGCCTAGTTTGTGGGATACTAATCTGAGTACCTACCTATAGGAATTATACGAACCTTCATACAACACGTCAACGTTTATAAATAGACATTTATGCTGAATAAATGTTAATGAAAACAGAATTGGCATGCCCAACCATCCTTTCTCGAATTTTAACGTTTGACTTGCAAAATGATAAAGTTGACCTAATAAATCTTGGTTGGAATGTAGATTTATTCAAAGATACAGTATTTTTTCCAGAATCTAGTGGAATGTGGTAAAAGTAGTTATATAGTGTCAGATGCTACGAGCTACGACATGCCTACGATATGGCTACGATATGGCTACGACAAGGCTACGACATGGCTACGACAATCAGTACGACTGATGTTACTGTATAATGTACATATTACTACATATACACGTTTTTATATACGTGAACTGTATATCAAAACTGAGAGATTATTTAAAAAATAATCATTGAAAAAAATCTTGATTTTAATGGGACTGATGCCGGCTAAATCACTGATCTTTCTAAAGTGCGTACTACCATTCATCTTCATACAGATTTATGAGCCCAAACAAACTATCGGCCGACTTAACCTAACCTTTTCCCTGCATCCTAGACTATAACGTGAAAAGAAAAAGTTAAAATACCGTAAATGCACATACTATACGTACTTTAATCTTACGTAATCTTACGACACAGCATCATAAAGCACCTATGCAATCGACTTTCATTCATAACACGAAGGCATATGATTTAATTTTACATAAATTGTATATGTAAATTCCTTAGTTCTTTTTACCCAGTTCCAACAGAAACGTATTCCTGCCAGGGATTAATTAATGCAGTTAGTTTAATATGTACATCACATTATCATATCAAATTAAAAGGTTGTGACTAACACGGCCATGAATATAATATTAATACAACATTTTTCTGGAATAAATCATTTGCTGCAACGGTTTTCTGTGTCATTTATAAGTTGACTGCATTCCTCCAGCGATTTTAAGGGAGTCACTTCCCGCATCCGGATAAAAACTAGCCTATAGGTATGTTATTCGGTTGTATCTGGCATAATACATCAAAATCTGTCCAGCCGTTTGCGCGTGAAAAATTAACAAACAAACACACATACTCACAAACTTTCGCCCTTATAATATTAGTGTTCAGTTCAAGGTTACGTCTCCTATCTTCGTGCCCTAACAGCAGACCAGGTCAATGGTTGCAGAAGACATTAGTGTTTCAAATTTCAGATCCCACATATGCCTGCAAGTAAACTGAGCGTGTAACATTCCTATCACACGAGCTGATGACCTTGAAGACCTGAACCGATTTCCACCAAACATTGCTAAGAACACTCTCGAATGACATTCCTTTTAATAAAAAAAATGCATTTCAATCAGATCATCCGTTTGGGAGCTACGATGCCATACACACAGACACACAGACACACACACACGTCAAACTTATAACACCCCGTCGTTTTTGCGTCGGGGGTTAAAAATACGAATAATCGCATTTTCGTGTCGTATCATTCGATTGCTTGGTTTCCTCGCCATCTCGGATAAGCCGCGTAATCCCAGATTGTTACATCGACTTTACTAACCATAGATACAGTAAAACTAGACAGATACGGCCCTGTAATATAGTGACATGTCTCACCAATGTACCTACTGTCAAATTGTAAATGGTATGTTGGTAGTTCTGGTAAAATATCTACGCTCCTATTGCTCATAAAAGTCTAGGATCAATGTTATACAAAAGGCATATTTTTTAGAATTGTCTCTCCTGCGTGAAAATTAACGTTAGTGGAAAGTCATACAATCCCTATAGAAAAAAAATCCATTCAGTTTGATAAGAACTATGCTGTCCTGTTGTTCTTAGGTATCTCAGTCTTCGTTTTAAATGTATACCTACATTATTTCAGAGCTTGTACTATGAAGCTTGAGGCTATGAGGCTTTACAACATAAAAAAACTTTAGTCAACGAAAAAGTTAACACATAACCGGCGGCTGAAGCCATAAAAATAGCGTTGGGATCAATAGAAACGTGTCACGATGTCAGATTTCAAATGTGCTCCAGCAGCCAAGAGTTGGCGACACGCCAGCTTCTGACACTCCCAGTGGTACTCACACTACCATAACATGGCTGAACAACCCACGTGTCTTTACCTCTTATCGTGTGAGGTACAAGTATAATGCTAAGTCAAAACCGATTGAGAATAGGCCAACCAAATTAGAAATGTTTATGTAAATATGTGTACACTTGTTTAGAGATAAAACAATGTATTTGATCTGTTTCATGTCAATTCTTTCTCAGGTCGGATTACCGTCCCATTGGGCTATGAGAGAGAAGGAATAGGGAGTAAACCCGTGTCTGCGCAAAAGCCGCCGTAGACGATAATCGGCTACTGCTATGTAACATTGGACTGCACCTCCAACGCCACTTCCTAGTGTAATGGCTGCAAAGAAGAAACATTCATTCCCAGAACAAAAATATTACAATCATCTAACAAGCTCTAGTGTCAGAGTTTTCTCAAAACGGGACGGCTTCTGATCGGAGTTATAACAACTGTTGCTGACGGAATAGCAGGAACCCCGGCTTGGGCATGGGGGTGTAAAACCGCCAAATTCCAGACACCGGGCTGCTTTGTATATAAGATCCACAAATCAATGTTGGCATGATCTAGAACACTATTACAGTTCCTATGCTAAGTTCCATATTCAGTCAGCGTTATAAATAAGCATACACGGTGAAATTGAGAATTCCCCTCTTCTGAAGTCGGCTAAAAACACCGTATCATGACACATGGTAGTGTGAGACCCGCTTAACCGATCGTCCGAAGACGTAGGGCTTACGCGTCATTCCAATGATATTAGTTAATAATAAATAAATCATGATTATAATGTATTATAGTGACTTCACTTCTATAATATTTCTGCAAATCATTAGTCATGGATCTAGTATACTATACCTAGTATTTCTGTATTGTTTTAAGAGTAAAAAGCGATAGAACATATTTTTTCTCGAGAAAATCTCTGACTATTCCGAATTTAGTCTAAATATTATTCACTTTTCTAGTGAATTCTTACTATAGACTTCAGTCAAATGAGTTTACAAATGAATCAATGTGACCCATTTTTGAATCAAAATCAATTGCAATAAAGATACATATATATCTACTGGCTACTTATTACCGCGATTCTACCCACGTTTCAAAGGAGCAACTTCCCTCAGCTAGATAAAAAATACACTATGTCCCTTCTCAGGCTCTAAGACTATCTGTGCACCGAATTTCATTGCAATAGGATCCATAGTTTTAGCGTAACAGACAGAGAGAGTTACTTTGGCAATCATACTATTAGTAAGGATTTCAGATAGAGTTACACTCTTACCACCCCAATATCCTATTGATTGATCAGCACAAAAGTTTGACCAATTAGCCAGGCTTTTCATTACAAGCCTCTTCAAGCTTAAAGTGCCTCTAACAGGACCTGCAGTCTGCAAACTTTTAGTTGGCCGACGATTTGTTTGGGCTCATAAATCTGTATGAAGATGAATGGTAGTAAACACATTACTAAGATGAGGTATTTAGCCGGTACCAGATCGACTGAAGACTTTGGTTGGATCAAGATTCGTTTGAAAAAAATTGCCAATCATCGGGTCAACTGTCGGTCGACTGTTTAGTCTGCATTTTGTGGGTTATTCTAAAGTAAGTAAGTACTTCAAAACCTCGTTAACTAGAAATCATCAAAGGAATTTTGTATAGCAAAGCCTCCCGGCTTCGCTTGCCAAATACATAGACCATTCCTGAATTTGGAATAATGATTAATTAAAATTCCACGTAAATAGGACAAGTGGTTCTCGAGTTGCGCTCTGATAGACGATGCGATGTTTTGTAGTTGAATAGGGTGAGAGGGTTTAAAACCATTTTATCGAAAGATGTTTGTTTGAATATCTTCCGTTATTTGAAGGGCTCCTGTATCTTTATCTAAAACTAGCTGTTCCCCGCAGTTTCACCCGCGTCCCGGCGGAAATTCTTCCCGTGCTCGGATAAAACATAGACCATGTTACTCGGGAAGAGTGTAGCTTTACAACAGTGAAAGAATTTTTCAAATCGGTTCAGTAGTTTCGGAGCTTTTTGGGTACAAACGAATAAAAAAATGTTTCCTCTTTATCATAACAGTATAGATAATAAAGCAGGATTGGTTAAAGTACTAGATATTTCCTGAATTTAAGGGGTTTTACTTCACGCTCGAAGATGAATCTTAACCCCATATTTCTCGAACTATCCGCTAATTTCTTTGTTACATACAGAATTCAATTTTATATTATATTATTACACTAGCGACCCGCTCCAGCTTCGCACGAGTTAATAGTATTTCGGCACTACTGAATGTATGTTATTATACATATAAACCTTCCTCTTTAATCACTCTATCTATTAAAAAAAACCGCATCAATATCGGTTGCGTAGTTTTGAAGATTTAAGCGTACAAAGGGACATAGGGACAGAAGAACCGACTTTGTTTTATACTATGTAGTAATGATACACAAAGGATTTTATTTGTGTTAAAACACAGGTATATACCTATGTACAAACCAGAGGTATTATTACATAAGGTGTTCAAACAATAATCAAACCTCTGCATGTTTTGTCCGTTTTTGGCGGATATAGGTTGACATATACAGTCAAACCTGGATAAGTGAGAACTGGATAAGTGAGAAAACTCTATTAGTGAGAGTAATAGCCAGGAACCGTCATTTTAAGCTCCCAAAACCTCTATTAGCGAGAAGCAGAAACCTCTGTAAGAGAGAGTCGTTTTTCCCTCATAGACCTCCGTAAGTGAGACTGTTACTTATCTATACCTCTATAAGCGACAGTCGAGCTTTATTTACAAATTTAACATCTGCAATTTTATGACTCATTCTTAACTTTCGTGGCACCATTGTTTTTGTATTGTTTTCTCGTCAATATTGTACCTATTCTATTTCGTGAAACTAATAATACCTATTGTTATTCTATCGCATTCTTTTGGAACGGACACGTGTGCCTGTGTACCATCCTGGTTGTCGGAACTATGGTTATCAATTGCAAAGGAAAGTTCAGTTTTGCATCATGTCAAAACGCACAGATTCCGGAAACAGAAATAAAGATCATTACAATGAAGCTAGCTTCAAATGCGTTGGAGACGGTCCATCAGTACTTTGAAGACACGGCGGTTGTTGATCTAGCAATATTCGACAAAATGTATGAGTTAGAGAAAAACATTAGAAATACAAAAACAGAAACCCGAACGAAATTGACGATTTTTTTAAGGGTAAATAATTTCTAAAAAAATAAAATTACATACCTAGTGCATTAATTTTTGTTTTGTTTTCGTAAGCATTTAAAATATATACACAATATATGTTGTGCATATGATGCACATAATTCTATCATATTACATATGTATCTACATATTTACTACATTCGTACATTCTGTGGTTTGTTATTGCTGTGTACCTCTATAAGAGAGAAACGCTACCTGCATTAGCGAGAAACTCGGGTTAGTGAGAAACCTCTTTAAGCGAGAATAAGATTGTGTCCCCTTGAACTCTCGCTTATCCAGGTTTGACTGTATTTCTTTTAAGTACTTATCTTCCTCTCCTTCTTGCCCTGTTCCCAAGTTATTTGGGGTCGGCGCAATACCTATGTCTTTTTTCTATACTTCTCTATCAGACGTCATACTAACATCCACTTCCTACATTTCTTTTACTTATATAGAGTAAAAATATAGATAAAATTCACTACATGAAACCCATGAATTCATTGTCTAACGTCACTTACCTCTATAATGGCGTCTGCTAGCGTCAAATTCGAGAGCGCAAACCGGGCCAAGGCTGGGCGATAAGCTAGTTTCAATTTATTATCAAGCGATTACAAGTACCTACAGTTGTCACTGTAAATGACGAATTTAACGCCTTAAATATTATTTTACATGGATTGATTTGTTCGTTTTGAAATACTGTGTTGGTACTTTCATTTCTTTGGTATATTCTCATTGTAATTATTAATCTAAAAACCATTATTTGCTTGCCCATTGACAGCAAAGTATGGAGAACTTATGTTATTTTATTGTAACACTAGCTTCTGCCAGCGGTTTCACCCGCATCCCGTGGGAACTACTTCCCGTACCGAGATAAAAAGTAGCCTATAGCCTTCCTCGATAAATGGGATATCTAACACTGAAAGAAATTTTCAAATCGGACCAGTAGTTCCTGAGATTAGCGCGTTCAAACAAACAAACAAACAAACTCTTCAGCTTTATAATATTAGTATAGATCTATGGGTACTTACAACCCATGTTTGCAAAGAAATAAATGATTTCATTTGATACTGTGAAATAAAAGTGTAAGTAAAGTGGTTTGTAGAGACAGAAAACAATACATGTAGCATGTAATAAATCGATTCAATATTGGGGAAAAAAGCAGAGAATATTGCATAGTGAGTAGGTATTCATATCGAAAACAAATGACTACGCATAAATAGGCATAAAATATTTATACCTACGTATTTATAGAAATGCATGCATTTTTCTGAATAAAAATTATTTGTAAATATTATTCCAGATTTTTATTGGATTTTTTTCATAAAACTAGAAATTTTCACGTTAAAACGTATTCAGAAAACAATAACACCATACTTTCACGATCACTATTTGTAGCAAACACACAGCATAATACATTATTTAAAGAACGAATACACAGTCTACGAGAAAATTCGAGTCGCCGTCGACACCCTGAGAGTGACCTTCTAGAAATCAATACTACATTCCGTAAGCCATCCGAACTTAAATAACCTTGAGAATTTCTTCTACACTGAATAAAATAATACATATAACAATATAAGGTGCTGTAAAAATATCTGCCACGGCTTCAATAGGAGTATTTTATATGTACATCATTCATTAGTAAAGATTACTTACTTATTAATAATCCTATAATATATAGTTGAGACACCTTTTCACACACGGTCGGTTAGCCCCATGGTAAGTAATTAATTAACTTATGCTATGGGTGCTAACACAACTGATAAACTACATATAGCTACATGTACACCCAGACCACAGCCAACAAGCATGCTCATCACACAAATGTCGACCGAACCGGGAACCGAACCCGGGACCTCAGGATCGGCAGTCCGGCATGGTGACCATTGCGCCATCGAGGTCTTCTAATTAAGATTACAGTATTTCCCCACTATTTAATGTATGTTACTAGACGTGTACTAGACATATAAACCTCCCTCTTTCATCACTCTATACAGGAATGAATTTTATTCAGTGCGCAAACTTTGTTAACTCATAGTTAAAAATGTTTTATAGATACCTACGTATATTTTTATTTTGTTGTGTTTTAGTACAAAAAAGAGCAGTTATTGATAGCGAAATTATGTTTATTTTGTAACCGATTGTACGGTCACAGTCGTCATAGTAGGCACGGCGGCAACGCGAAACCGGTTTACTGACGCGAGCGCTGCTCCAAGCGCGTATGAATAGTTAGTATCCATATTTTGCTGTTTTAAGGGCGGATAAAAAAAAAATCCTAATGATGCAGATATGCTCTGTTAATGATTCTGGACCTGTAAAATTAAAAAAAACCCGCATGAAAATACTGAAATAGATTTAAGCGTACAAAGGGACACAGGGACATAGGGACAGATAAAGCGACTTTGTTTTATACTATGTAGTGATAATACCTAAAATAGTATTTTGCTTATAAGTAAAAAGTGCGTACTTATAACTTTCATTTGATTTATTTACATTCCGTTGTTTAAGGTGGTTGTTTATTATTTATTATTGTGTGTTGTTTATGGTATGCAATAAAGAATTGAGAATTGAGAATTGAATTGAGAATAAAATTAACTATTCCAGCGTACAAATGTTTTCTCCTTATTGTAACGTTATACTATACTATATCCTCCGCCGTGTCAGATATTTTATACCACATTATACCTATACAAGGTTTTTGGTACATATTATCATAATATCTCCAATTTCCAATTTGCGTTCTCACACGTCGAAATGAGAGCGATTGATCAAATTTTAATTGATTTTTCATCGCACGTCAATCATTCACTGTCATGATATTAATGAACAATGAACAGAATTCTAGCGTCATTAACAGTACAGACCGGTTTTCATGTTAATTGCAATTATAACTGGTAAATCGGTTCAATGCTGCAACAATTTATCTACAATACAAATAGTATCAACACCTAAAGGTACATTTGATACTTAATTAAGAACATAACCAACTCTTCATTCCTGCCGTGCTCTACTGACAAAAAACAACTATGTCATGCGTCTTACCAAATCCTTATTACCTCGCAATAAGGCCTAAAATCCCTTCGTTGGAAATGTTAGTTGAGAATAGCCCGTTTAGTGACGATTGGGTAGTAAATTGGGCCTGATTGAAACGCTCCAGATTTCAACAGCTAGGTACGTAGATGTGGCGTGTGGCAGTACATAGGAGCGACTGTCTAGAACGATCTAATACTGCGTGCCCCGTTGATTACCGACCGTCACGTGTAACGGAACGCCTCGACAAAGATCCATTTGGTCTAGCACGGAAAATTTCGCACCACTATTTCTGTTACAGGTCGTTAAAATCGTCATAATGATAACTGAAAGAAAAATATTCTTTTAAAGACAGTTAAAATTAAATGACGGAGCGGAAAAGCGAAGTTTTAAAATAATATACTTTATAAATAGAAGACGGATGGCTTTCAGAGGAAATGTGAAGTTATTTTTCCGTCGCGTTTCGAGAAAAGTTCAATTTTCAACTAATTGGATGACATACTGCGGGAATGCTTCCTGTCTTATTGCAGAGAAATATTATTTTATTTAACTTATTTCGTGTCTAATTAATGACTGCAGACTAAAATATACCTGAGTATAACATAGTATGAGGTAGGTTAGGTACACAAAGTAAATGACGTATATTAAAAAATCGCATTAACCTTGTGTATTTATAATAGAATATAACGTTGAACTGTATATTCAAATAAGCAGTAATCCTCACATACTGTATATACACTTAAGTACTCACCAAAACTACAGAACGGATTCAAATGAAATATTTTACACAGACAGTCTAGAACCTGAGAAATGATATAATATAGACATTTTATCCGGGTACGAGATGTAGATTTCTGGGGACACGGGTGTACCTGCGGAGAACAGCTAGTAATACATCATCATCATCATCATCATCTCAGCCATAGGACGTCCACTGCTGAACATAGGCCTCCCCTTAGATCTTCACAGATACCTGTTGGAGGCGACCTGCATCCAGCGTCTTCCGGCGACCTTTATAAGGTCGTTTGTCCACCGGTTAGTACCTAATACATAACGAGCATAAAATACACTAAAATATTTAAATATTACCTTCATGTCGGGTGTGTCGTTCACAATCACATTAAATGAAATGCGTTAATATACTGATTGATATATGTCGATTAACACAAAGAAAAAAGAAACTTACGTAAAAATAAAAAAATGAATTTTTCAAACAAAGTAAATAGAATAAAAATGTGCGAAAATTAGAACACCATATAAAAGTCAGTCATTACAAACAACTGAAATTCACCCTTGAAAACTGACAGCTGTCGACTGATCAAAACATTCGATACTCTTAATTTTATCTCTGCTTTACACATGATGTTGTAAATTATAAAAACGAAAAATGACTCTTGTGGTTAAACCACTGAATGGATCAGGTTATTTTTTTTACAATTCGCCATAGAATATCATAAAGTATATGCGATAGGATTTAATGTGATTGTGAACGACACACCCTGTATAGATGCCAATCCAATGTCCAGTTGTTGCAAGGACAAATGATCTAACTGTACACTGTACATTGCCGCCATTAACTATGGCCAGCTGCACACAAATGTAGTATATAATATAACATCATAATACATAAATAAATAATGTAAAAGGATTTATAAAATAGCAATTATTTATCGTACTAATTGCACTAGGAAAGTAACGTATTACGATAATATGGAAAAATTTGAATCGATCGAGAGATCAAATTGTACTGGAAAGATGAAAAGTCATCGTAATATTAAAATGCGATAGTTTGTAAGGTTATATGTAAATATATCTATACTAATATTATAAAGAGGAAAACTTTGTTTGTTTGGTTGTAATGGATAAACTCAAAAACTACTGGGCCGCTTTTAAATATTCTTTCACCATTAGAAAGCTATATTATCTGCGAGTAACATAGGCTATATTTTATCCGGTGCGGGCAGTAGCTCCCACGGGACGCGGGTGAAACCGCGGGAAAACGGCTAGTTGCTAATAAAGGTATTACTAGTAAACCGCTTATACATAAAATAAAAGCAATTTAGATAATAATCAACTGTTAACGAACACCATCGTATCATGATTCGGTATCTGACAGATAGGTACCTGTAAGTAGGTCAAGATTATTTTACTAGATAGATATACCTACACAACAGAGTACCTAAGCGTTGTAGAGTAAATGTCCCTGGTGGTACCTGTAATGTTGCCAGAAAACTCGGCTTTTTGGAAAAAGGGGTTAAAATGGCGGAATTATTTGACAGATAGTCTGAAGCCTAGACTTCCATGATGTTAATAAAAATATCCCTACTAATATTATAAATGCGAAAGTAAGTAACTCTCTCTGTCTGTCTGTCTGTCTGTTACGCTTTCACGTCTAAACCACTGAACTGATTTTAATAAAATTTGGTACAGAGATAGAGTGGACCTTGAGAAAGAACATAGGATAGTTTTTATCCCGGACTTTTGAAGGATTCTCTTGGAAACTCTACGCGGGCAAAGCCGCGGGCGGAAGCTAGTATCCTATGTTTCAGAGTGGATAGCCCAATATTCAAGCAGTGTTCGCTCATGAATATCCAAAATTACTAACATAGTATTTAATTTACTAATATCTACTAACTTAGGGACCTGTATCGGTGTTGCTGTGTTAAATACTGATATAAATATATTCATTCATCTTATGCTACATATATCCAATATGCAAATCTGTTGTGTGGTTTCACAAAAATGCGTGGACATAGGTACCTACAGTAAATTCCTTTGTGTTAATTACGTACTAAAATTTGATGTTATTACGCTTCCTTACTTAACTAGATTCACTTAATATGTTATCAGGAATGATAACCGCCAGCGACCCACAATGAGGGTCACCTAATAATATTATTACGTACCCTACCTCGATTATCTTCTATAATACATAAAACTTTGTAGCTCCTCTATTGAAATTGTGTTAAACAGAATCTCCCTCCTTCCTTCGTGGTTTAAAGTTATCACCATCTTAAATAAAGGTTTCATTAAGGTCCAAGATAAGTGTATAGTTTAAATATTTTATCTATACACAATCTTACTAAATTCGCTTAGCTGTTTTTCACGAAAACTGAGTCAAACTATGTAGTTACTTATTTTAATAATAATATATAAATAATAATCTAAAAAAACCTTTTCAAAACTACTTCTTAATCGTTAAAACATTTTCCGTTGGTTTAAATACAAGAATAACTTATTTCAAATACTTAGGAATGTAAGGAATCGTCATTGATATTTTTTCATTCCACGTCATTGCCAAATGAATCACGGATCTGCGTACTAAATTCATTCTAGTCCAACATTTCATGACGAATTGATCATAAATATATTACAGAATATTACGCGAACGAAAAAAAAATGTTACTCATATAATATTCTGAACAAGAATGATTATATTTGGGCTGTGTATCTAACTACCGGTTCCTCTTAGCAACCGGTTGCTTAATATGAAGCAACGTTCACGTCGGTATATCTATGAAATACTGCTAAGAGGAACCCAAATGTGGACTGTGGAATCTAACTAGCAAAAACGATGTAAAAAATATATTGACAAGCGCGAAGTGCGGGTTATCGATCGTTCCGTACACTCGCGTAATTAAATGGCGAGTTGTATTTCAGTTGAAAGATGACTACTGTAGAGTTATTTGATGCGTAAATAACTCTTAACATATTTTGCTCTACACATTAACTCTCAACATATTAACTCTTAACGTGGCAATGCAGCCAGTCTTCTGGGCACGTTTCCGGAAGACAGTGATGCGGAGGAATACTTCGACGCCTGATCGATACTCTTTTATATTATGTTTTATGTTTATATATATTTTGTATATAGTATTTTATTTTTAGTTTTGTATAAAGATAAGTAGTTTAAGTTTGTATATATGTATAGTGTGTACATTGTATAAAATAAACAAATTCAAATACATTTTAATAGAGTAACAAAGTAAATTGTTATTCTTCCAAAACACTAACTGGAAACAGCCAGTACTTACATAAAGAAGAATTCTGAATATTTAAATAAATCCACAATCCATTTACTACTTAGGTACATTGGAAGGAACTAACGTTCTGTCGAGTATATTAGAAAATATAAGGAGTATTTTCCGCAAGTACCGGTAGCTGGGGGGATTTATTCCGCCGCGAAAAAGTTAAAAAAACTTTAAGCCGGCTAAAGTCGAAGTCGAAGTCTCGCCGCGTGAGGAAAGGTAAATGTTATCTATTGATAGAATTTCTATTTTATTTTGCATTTACTTTACTTCGAAACTTCGAGGCTTAATCTGACGTTTGAAAACTCGGTACGGTGAAGTCACGGGGTGAAGTACTTTCGTAAAACAGTATTTTTCTTGGAAAGAGTTTCTACAACACTTCTAAATTTTAAAAGATCAACGATGTTTTTTTAATAACACTTATTTCATCTACAACTTCATTCTAATTTATTATTGTGATCAATTAAACTATATTTTAGGTCTCATAAAATTCCATGGTAGCCGACCCCGACGGCGACGTAGTTGGAAGAACACTTATTTTTTTTTACAACTTTATTCCAATTTATGTCTTACTAGCGACCCGCCCCGGCTTCGCACGGGATAAAAGTATTTCCCGACTATTCGATGTATATTATTACACACATAAACCTTCCTCTTTAAGCATTCTATCTATTTTAAAAAATCGCATGAATATCGGTTGCGTAGTTTTGAAGATTTAAGCGTACAACGGGACAGAAAAAGCGACTTTTTATAGGTACTATGCAGTAGTGATTAACGTATATTTTGGCTTCTAAAATTTCTATACGTAACCCTAAAATGCAGCGTGCTAGTTCGTCGATAGAATGCGCGGGCTCGGCTTGCTGACATCAGCCGTATTACGTCATTGCAAGCATGTGTGCGACTTCATAGTATAATTACCCACAGGGTTATATTCTGATAAATTATGGAGAACACGCGGCCAAACGAAGGTCTTAGTGACGTCAGCTGCGAGTTAAATAAACTTCCTAATACATTTTAATGGTTTCTAAGCTCTTTATAACTGTAGTTGGGCAGTATTTGGTGGACAAGGACTGATGTGTTGGCTTCGCTATAAGTAAATATATTGCACGTGTTGCGTAAGAGGTGGAAAATATCCGGACGTTATATATATTTTTTCTTAGTATTTGGTACCAAGTATAATGTTGAAAAGGAAAAGAGAGAAGCACCTACCGAACACAACATTATATGTAGGTACATATGTAGCCTATGCAGGTCTGTACGTCACATTCAAATGTATAACCACACTTTAGTAGGTGTAGGGGAGCCGGGGGGAATGAGAGTCAGTGGGCAATGAGGGTCAGTTCAAAAAGAAATGAACCTTAAGCTTTACGGAATTCGGCTATGTAGCATTGGGCTTAGCTGGGCACCCCTCCCGCACTGTCCAAGACGCCGACCCGCTAATGACGCTCGCGACACCGGGAGCAACACACGTGTTACAGGGGAGGAGCCATTGTAAAATTTCCGAAATTTCGACCGAAAACGTGAGTATCTATATTTGTTAATTTTGCTGATAAAATAATCTTAAAATGTCATTCTGTAACTAAACTTATGTTTATTAATGTAAGATACTCGATTTTGTAATGTTTTTTGTATAGTAATTCAAATTTAACAAACGAACCATCATTGGGGTAATGAAAGTCAATTGACCCCCATTCCCCACATCGTTTTTTATTATGATAAAACTTTTTGTTTCATTTCAGATGCCAAGGAACTGGACAAGGAAGACCACCAAAGTGAGTTGGACTGCAGGTGACCTGCAGGCAGCTGCTGTACGCATTACGCAAAGGAAAAATAACACAACGATCAGAAATTCTTACTGCCACATCTCAGAAAACCGTGTTTGAAGAAAAAGATAAGAAAAGAAAGGAAAGAGAAAAGACACACAAGAGGCAAAGTTATTAAGAAGTTAAAAGAAGTAAAAAAGAACTTATTTAAGTCAAGCTCCTCTGATGAATCGGCTGATGAACAGGTTCCTTATGTTGAGAGTGGAGATAGTGACTTGGAAAATATTGAAATCCCACTAAACATCCAGCAAAACTTCCGGAACGATCGTGAACAGTCTGTATGCGCCATATGCCTTGAAGAGGGAAAGCCCAGAGAAATCTGGTACCGATGCCGCCTCTGTGCAGGATGGGCCCGTGATGCATGGCATGTACAGGATGTGATGATCCAAGTCGCTATCGCTGTGATTTTTGCATTTAACTCGATTTTAAATATTAATTTTGTTACGATTCCATTGTGCAATCATTTCTAATTTTTAATTTTGTTAATTAATGTTTGTTTGTTAAAGAGATAATAATTTTGTTGCTTTTATTTGTTTCATAATTTTGACTCTTATTCCCCCATGAGCTGACTTTCATTTCCCTTACATGCGGGTAACTAGAGTCAAAACTACTTTTTTGTTTTTTAATCATAATTATGTTCATGTTAATGACAGCCAAAAAAGACTTATACGTTTCGATACCTGATTAATTTTTAAAGATAAGTAATAATGGAAACAATTTAAGACTGATCATTTGTGATTATAATAATGACTTTTCCTTAAGTGACTCCCAATTCCCCCATCTCCCCTACTTAATATTCCGTTTCCGAAAATTCACGCCACACGGCTGAAAGTAAATAAAAACAAAACTAATAGGTATTCGTCTAAAAATAACCTGAAACAATTAAAATTTCGTGGTGAATAATTAGTACTTTAGTTTATAAATTACCGCTACTGTACGGACGTACAAAACAAGTTTTTTAAATAAATATTTTTGAATATTTACCAAGCGTTAACAATACTCTTAGTGGCAAATAATTTGGGTACCTATAATCTGCCGGAAGAAAAATCAATTTTTAATTAAGTGAAAGGTTTCTGCAGAAAAATAAACAGTTAAAGTGCAGCATGATGGAGAACATGCAATGTCCATCAGATGGTTAAAAAAAAGAGACGCCTCGTAACGAACCATCGTGGGCGCCATTTTCTTTGTCTTATTTTCCTATCGCAGAAATGAGCAGTGGATTGCTTCGCCCGTTTCCCTTTACTTCTCTCATTTTATACGGTTTAATTAACATTCGGAAAATACTGTGTCTACTGAAATGGTTTATTTAGTACATTCCTTTAAAAGTACGCACTTTTAATCAATTAAAATCAGAAGTAAAATATCTGCTTCTAGACTTTATTACGAAAATTGAAATTTCGATAATATGCACATAAAAAAATGGTAACCAAAAACTGTTTAAGGTCGTTAATTTATTTCGATCGTTAAATAGTATAAAGTACATAAGTGGCGCAATCTAGCGGAGTGAAGTGGCAACTAGCCCAAGGTTGCTAAACTTCACAAGAGAGGCCCGCGGCGCCGCTTGTCCTCGTTTCTACCAATCTACCATTAACACCACGCTCGAAACTCGACGAATCGTATGTTCATTCTAATATCTTGTCAATTGATGTAATAAATATTTCTAAATGAATAAACATTGATGAGTCGATTTTTGTGACTTGAAATGTAAAAAATGTTAAGTTAGTACCCGAAGATGTTGTTGGGTATTTTAAATATTATATAATGTCTATATTTATTTAGATTTTTGATGGTTAACAGGATTGGATGAAAAGGAAATATTCACTGTAATATTAGTTTTTTATTTAAGTAAGTAACCGAGCACCTGCACCAAAAGTAACTGTTTAATTTTCTTGTGTTACTACTCTTTCTGTCTGTTTCCTGTGTTAATCTAGATTTAGTTAAATAATTTTGTAATTTTGTTTAATAAAGTTAGTATAGTTTAGTTTAATAAGCCACTAAAAGCCTTAAAATAATATTCACTTAACTAGCTCTTTACACACAAACTAAAACAAATCGACTTAAGTAGGAAATCATGTAGAAAATAATAATTTATTCTCAAATCCTTCGTTTTTAAACTAGTATTAAATCAAGCTACTTATTTAAGTTTTTTGAGCAACCGCACAAAATGGCGAAGACGGAAAGTTTATTTTTGTACAAAGGAGCACCGAGCCATGTTTTCTTGAACTCATTAAAATTATTTTCAGACCACAGACAGCAAAATTATTATATCTACGGTAAGTAAGTACAAGAGAACCATTGCTTTGCTCATGACTATTAAATACAATACGAATGAATTAATCTATAGGTATTTCTAAACTAATATAATAAAGAGGATTTTTTTATATATTTGTACCTAAAAAGTTCCGAAACTACAGAACCGATTTGAAAAAATCTTTCATTATTGGAAAGCTACACTCTTCCCGAGTAACATGCGCTATATTTTATCCCGGTACAAGCAGTAGCGACCACAGTACGCGGGTGAAACAGCTAGTAGTACCCAATAAAACAAAATTAAACAACTACCTGTACACAGAAAACCGAAATCTTTAATTCATAAAACCCGGTACAAACTTGTGCGGCTAACCATATTCCACTGGTCACTCTACCAAATGAGATACAAATTTTATTGACAAATTTACCCGGCTCACCGATCGATGACCTGGTTCGGAGGCGCGATACTAGCAAATTATACACGGACCGTCTTATATGAGGCGTGACGGATCCGACACGGGGTGAGTACGGAACGACATTGGTAAGTAAAGTTGATGTGCCATTTTTTTTTTAGTTTTTTTTTTAATATTTTGCTTTTTTATAAATTTATCCTCCTTTGGAAGCGGAAAAGTGGCTCTAGCCTTCTAAAAAAATACGTAGATACCACAAAAATAGTTCCTACATATTTAAACAGCCCAAAGCACCCATTAAGAAAATAACACACTGAAAAATTGCCGATAATTAAAAAAAAAACAAGTTTTATTTTACCCAATAGACACTTGGATATCAAACAAAATTTATTCCGACTTTTATTTTTTTTAACGACGTCAAAAATCATTAAATGACCTCGCTCTGTGGGTTAGCAGCGGTGAGGGAGGTCAGACTCTTACTGACTAAAAACCGTCGTATTCCGTCGTAGGCCTTTTATGTACCAGAGCCGCGGTAACTCTTGCGAACAATCCCACAGCCCCGGAAATAATTTCGACTTACACGACTAACACACGGTAAAAATCGTTAGATTTAAAACACAGTCTGTTTAGCATCTAGTTTTAGAATCAAATGCATTTAGAATCTCCAGCATCACGTTTGAGGCAACCTGTGAATTCTAGAAAGGCCTAAAGAGCTATTTTGCATGTTACACCGAGTTCTATCATTTGTATGTATGGAAGAATCTAGATTTTGAGGCATCATGATATTAACATTATTGTGTGCAAACTGTAAATAGTGGTGTAAAAAAATAACTTTCAAGTTACTAAATTAATTTCTGACAGCATGATATTTTTTAAGTTTCTTCCTGAGGGAACTGCTTTCCAAACGAGATAAAAAGATGTGCTGATATTTACCTTATACATACTTATAAGCTGTATAATTGCAAAGTTTCATCCAAATCCATTCGGAAGTTTTTGCGTAATCTCACAAACTGTAGCATTTATAATATTAGTAGGAAATTATTAGTAGGATAATCTTAAATGCTAACACGGACAATCGAAATATTTCGCCGAGGGACATCTCCGCCATCTTTCAAGAAATATGACGTCATCACCCAAGATACTACGTCATCGATTAACAGGAATACTTTGAGGATAAAGATTATGAAACGCATCTTTATAACCTGTTAAGGTTTACAAAATGATGACCAGTTTCACCAAACTACTAAATACAAGGTATACTTACCTATTATAATTTATAGGTGGCTCATGGCTAAAGTAACAGCCACCCAGGTGAGCAATGCTTATAGCGTTTGATCCGTTGATATTTCGTAAGGCATGTTAATCTGTAGGTCCCGGCTGCCATACGATTTACCATTTAAACCATTTATTTGCTACACATACACGTTACATTTTTATGACCATCTTTGGCAGTCTTTACGGGTAGTCAGAAGCTAGAAACTCTGACAGTCTTGCTAAGGGCAACGTGTAAGCGGGTTACCCAGGTATTCAGAAATTATGGATTTCTGAAAAGTTAGTCTGGTAGATAATTTCTATAACATGGGACAGATGTTTATGATACAATTCAGCAGGAAGGCTATTATAGCTCTCTCTCTTTCCAGCTATTTATCCCACATGGTGGTGGGGTCAGCTTTCCTAATTTTTCTTCTCCACTTCGCTCTATCTATGACATCGTTCTCGGAGACCTGGCACTCCTTCATATCTGTCGAAACCACGTCCCGCCATCTGGTCTTAGGGCGGCCTCGTGATCTTCGACCGGGGACAGAAAGTTGCAGCGCCAAATTTCCCACGTAGTCTGATGGTCTTCTCTTAACGTGGCTATTATAGCTATTATAGAATAATTTATTGTTCTAAGAATCCTTACTATAATATATTTCCTTTTTTGGAACGAAAACGTCCAGCCGTCAATTTTCGTATTATTTGTTTTACTAATTAAACATGAAATAGAAATTAAGTGCGGACGATAACGATAGTAACGTACTTTTGTAGGTACTATTTCATAATTGTGTTTCGGTTAAAGTTAATTTACGATATTGTTATTATTATTTCTGTATTTTTATACAGGCTGTTGTTACAGATTCAGGCTTTGAAAAATATTGCAAAAAGGTTTGCAATATCTAGACTGACGGTATTAAATCGTCTCCTCAAACCACCTACAACATCACAAACACTTCCACAATATCTTCTCAATCCAAAACCAGTCAGGAGAAAGGCGCAGACATACCATTAGTGTTACCCTTTCTCCTCAATGTAAATATTATATAAAAAAGTATTAAATCGTATCTTTATTTCTTTAACAGCAGACGTAAAACTCATATAAATATAAATACAACCTGCCGAGGCTAAGGGGTAGCTCGATACGCGCGTGCTACCGCAGCTCTGGTACACAGAAGACCCAAGAAGAAACATGGTGAGTTTCAGTGAGTCTGACACTCTCTCACACTGCACCTACACCTGCATCTGATGATTTCCCATCTCAAAAACAACAAAAAAAGCAAGTCTTAACCGTATCATCTTCAGCCATTTTTAATCGTTCCACTGCTGGGTGCAAGCCTCGAATCCTCTCACAGAAAAGTATTGAGCGTTAATCACTGATTACAGACCATAGTGGTGGTTACATAAAACAAAATGGCGAATATATTCCAAATTCAAAAAGCCCACACCATGTAGCAACATTATCATGCGTGTGCTGGTTATTTGTCCACCTGCTCTGCACCTTACGAAACTCGACGTAAAATAATTAATTAATGACCATTATCACTGGCTGCGCTTACTAACAGGTGTTAGTAGATGTATTTTGTCTTTGAAGGCTAAAATCCTTAGGTTGGTAACTTCAAATCCTACTTAATATTATAATGCGAAAGTCTGATTATTTGCTACGCTTTCACGCAAAAAATACTTAACCGATCGTCATGAAAATTTGTACATATATTTTGGTGTTACTAGAATCAACATAGGAATTTTTTATCAACATACCACGCGGGTGAAGCCGCAGGCGGAAGCTAGTTAGGTTATAAGTCTCTAATGCCCATTTTCCCCAACAAATACCTAAATTTAGGGATCTCCTATAAGCTAGGGTATGATCTCCTAGCTTTCATCAGAAATAAAACGTCAATTCGTATCACAATAACTTCTTGTATTCACTTTTAAAACACCATTTTAATAACAATCGTAAGAAAACATAGTTTATCAGTTAACGAAGAAAACGCGCGCTCTATCTGTCAAAATCTTCATAGGGTTGTCATCACGGATGCAGCAGTGTTGCCCGTATAAAATAAAAGGATCTAACATTCGGCCTTCCTGACCTTAGTTTGTCCTCAAACTATACCCTTGGGTAATTATAAATAAGTTTGATTCTAGTTGCCCATTCCAAAAGTAGCTTCCTATGGAGAAGAACGGGCAAGAAACTCCATGGTTACTCTTTTTTTAAAACATAATATGTATAACATTTGGTATGTATTGATACATACGATAATAACATAAAAAAAAGAAATGCTTACAATATTTTACGGCTGACTCTGAGAAAGTTATACAATGCAAGTTGAACTAGGAATAATAACATGTGCCACCTATTGGCCACTAAACAACTTTCCAATAAGTCGGATTTAACACAATTACTCTAATTTATTAATCTTTTTATATTCTACATTTGTTACCATATCTTCTCATAGCTTCACTGGCCAAGCACTCTCACTTGCCAGTCACTGTACAACTTAAGCAATATGACATCACTTACTACATTTTAGGCTTACAGGCCAAGCACTCTCACTTGCCACCTGCTTCTCTTTACTGTTGCAAAGGCCAAGCACTCTCACTTGCCATCTGCTTCTCTTTACTGTTGCACAGGCCAAGCACTCTCACTTGCCATCTGCTTCTCTTTACTGTTGCACAGGCCAAGCACTCTCACTTGCCACCTGCTTCTCTTTACTGTTGCACAGGCCAAGCACTCTCACTTGCCACCTGCTTCTCTTTACTGTTGCACAGGCCAAGCACTCTCACTTGCCACCTGCTTCTCTTTACTGTTGCACAGGCCAAGCACTCTCACTTGCCATCTGCTTCTCTTTACTGTTGCACAGGCCAAGCACTCTCACTTGCCACCTGCTTCTCTTTACTGTTGCACAGGCCAAGCACTCTCACTTGCCACCTGCTTCTCTTTACTGTTGCACAGGCCAAGCACTCTCACTTGCCATCTGCTTCTCTTTACTGTTGCACAGGCCAAGCACTCTCACTTGCCACCTGCTTCTCTTTACTGTTGCACAGGCCAAGCACTCTCACTTGCCACCTGCTTCTCTTTACTGTTGCAGAGGCCAAGCACTCTCACTTGCCATCCATACCTTCCAGCCATCTCTAACTATGACTGCATCGTGGCCTACACTCCCACTTGGAGCCATCCATGCCTTCCAGCCATCTTTAACTATGACTGCATTGTGGCCTACACTCCCACTTGGAGCCATCCATGCCTTCCAGCCATCTCTAACTATGACTACATCGTGGCCTACACTCCCACTTGGAGCCATCCATGCCTTCCAGCCATCTTTAACTATGACTGCATTGTGGCCTACACTCTAACTGGAGCCATCCACGCCTTCCAGCCATGCTAACAAATCGTCAACAATATAATTGCATAAACTCTCACTACGATAAACAATTTCTTCGAATATTTTAATGTCATTTCTTTTTGAATCCAAACTGTGACTTGTGTACCATTGCCATTTTAACAAATAGGCAACCATATACTTGCACAAATTCTTACTACGGTAAAGAACTTCACGTCTAGTATTTGGACTTGTATACTTTATCAAAACATTCAAGTTTAACAGAGTAAGTTAATCTTACTACCACTGTGACTGCAGCGAGGAATTCACTCCCATTTGGAGCTATCTACGCCTTCCAGTCATGTTAACAAATTGACATCAAGGTCCTTCTATCAAGTCTCTCGACTTATGTACCTTATCAATACATTCAAATCAACCATTACAAGTCAACATCAACATATTGGCATCTATATACATACTTATATAATTTCCTGTTTCAATAATCAACTTGTTTTATATCTAGTCTCTGGATTTATATTCTTTATAAATACATTCAAATTCACGCATTACAAGTCAACATCAACACAATGACATCAATATACTTAGATCATTTCCTATTTCAATAATCGACTTGTTTTATGTCCAGTGTCTAGATTTAGATTATTTATATATACATTCAAATTCAACCATTACAAGTCAACATCAACACATTGGCATCAATATACTTAGATCATTTCCTATTTCAATAATCGGCATGTTTTATATCCAGTCTCTGGATTTATATTCTTTATAAATACGTTAAAATTCAACCATTACAAGTCAACATCAACACATTGGCATCAATATACTTAGATCATTTCCTATTTCAATAATCGGCATGTTTTATGTCCAGTCTCTGGATTTATATTCTTTATAAACACATTAAAATTCAACCATTACAAGTCAACATCAACATATTGGCATCTTTATACTTATTTAATTTCCTATTTCAATAATCAACTTGTTTATATCCAGTCTCTGGATTTATATTCTTTATAAATACATTCAAATTCAACCATTTCAAGTCAACATCAACATATTGGCATCTATATACTTATATCATTTCCTATTTCAATAATCGACATGTTTTATATCCAATCTCTGGATTTATATTCTTTATAAATACATTCAAATTCAACCATCACAAGTCAACATCAACATATTGGCATCTATATACTTATATCATTTCCTATTTTAATAATCGACATGTTTTATATCCAATCTCTGGATTTATATTCTTTATAAATACATTCAAATTCAACCATCACAAGTCAACATCAACATATTGGCATCTATATACGTATATCATTTCCTATTTCAATAATTGACTTATTTTATATCCAGTATCTGGATTTATATTCTTTAAAAATACATTCAAATTCAAGCAGTACAAGTCAAAACCAACATATTGACATCAATATACTTTTATCATTCCCCATTAAATAAACAATTCTCTATATCCAGTCTCCGGACTTGTGTACCTTATCAATACATTCAAATTCAAGCAATACAAGTCAAAATTAACAAATCAAAATCATCAAATCATGTATATAGTTCCCCATCAAATAAACAATTCCTTATATCCAGTTTCGGGACTTACCTAGGTACCTTATCAATACATTCAAATTTCAATATTACAAGTCAATATCAACATATCGACGACAAGAATCCTTTATATCCAGTCTCTGGATTTGTGTACCTCATTCAAATTCAAGCAGTACAAGTCAACATCACCATATTGGCATCAAGATACTTATATCATTTCTCATTTCAATAGAAAACTTCTATTATACAAAGTCTCTGAACTTCTGTTCCTTATTAACACATTCAAATTCATCAATATCATAATTCAAAGTACAAATCAATATTTACACATTGGTTCTGCTTATATAATTTCTCATTACAGTACACAACTTCCTTCTATCCAGTATCTGAACTACAGTACATTAAAACAACATTACATACAATATACAATTTCTTAATATCTAGCCTTAGATTCATAAACTGCGACACTACACTTGTATTGATCTTCAATACAATATACACTTTCTCAATATCTAGCGTCAGATTTTTATACTTCATCATTACACTTGTATTGATCTTCAATACAATATACACTCTCTCAAAATCTAGTGTCAGATTTTTATACTTCATCATTATTAATTTCTTAATATCTAGCCTCAGATTCATAAACTTAATCATTACACATGTATTGATCTTCAATACAACATACAATTTCTTAATATCCTGTTTTAGATTTATATGTATACTTCATCATTCCGCTTGTATTGATCTTCAATACAATGTACAATTGCTTAATATCCTGTCTTAGATTTATATACTTCATCATTACGCTTGTATCGATCTTCAATACAATGTACAATTGCTTAATATCCTGTCTTAGATTTATATACTTCATCATTACGCTTGTATCGCTCTTCAATACAATATACAATTTCTTAATATCCTGTCTTAGATTTATATGCTTCATCATTACGCTTGTATCGATCTTCAATACAATATAAAATTTCTTTTTAAGGACTTGGTTTCGAAAAATTGAGAGTTATGAGAAATATACACGGCTTTTTAAGTATGCTATATAAATATTGATTAATAATATTATCACGAGTGGCTCCTTACACAAAACCGGCCTTACACAATTCCTTCCGTGTAAAACAGTATTAAATTCAGAATCATAAGTGACTTTCGTAATTATCAATATCATCAAACTGGTCAATATACAAATCTCTCAATTTATTACATCTTCTATCTCTGTCTACAATATATATGTATACATATTTTATCTTGTTTAGTGTTCATTAATCATCAATATGATCAAGATAGCTATTACACATTCTTTAGTCAGTTTCTCTGCCCATCTCTTATTTATATTCGTTATTCGTTATCTCACAACTAGTACCATATATCTTGTCTAATCAATACTCAATTCTTTATTAGCATTCCAGTTGCTTGTTTTTAATAATTAATAACATAATAAAACGAGAAATGTACCTACAAGTAATTACATTTTTTTTTCTCTGTCCATCTCTTATTTGTATTATAGCAATGCCTATGGTTAAACTAAATCAATACATGTCTTCTATTATTATTATTTAACAACACAATCAAATTCAATCAGACCTCTACAAGTTACAATTGTTTCTGTTAATCCCTTATTGTAGTGGTTAAAAAATATAAATACATAATATCCACTTTCTTCCTCAAGTCGTTTGTTTTCAGCAACAAACAATAGAACCAGCTAAAACAGTACATAGTGCATACCTTCAAACCTCTCAATTTATCAAAAGTTAATTTATCTAGTCTTGTTTCAATAATTCAACAATATAACCAAACTGAAATATTATGAATCTTTCAATTTATTTCACATTTCAATACAGAGGCTCGTAAGAATTAATAACAGATAATCAAGGTAAAAATTTTATAAATCTTTAATTTATTCATTCAATTTTCTTCGTCTGGTATTGTTTTATTAATTAACAATTCATTAAAATCACTACACTTCTCAATGCAAGCTTTTCTTTTTAGTTAATACCATTTAATCAAATTATAACTGTACAAGTTGTAAAGTGTGAGTGGAAAAGCCTTCTGCTCCTTTGGAACTATATCCCTGATGAGGGATACGAAAGCAGAATTGAAGGTGGTGCCGTAGTAACAATTTTAATATAAACAAAGTAACGACAAAGTGCCCCTAGGCCTAGTTTGACTCATGGTTCTTTGTAAATTATTTATGTTGCCTTAAAGAATTGCCTTCTTTAGCTGTGCCCTAACAGGGCCTATAATGATGCCTACTTAGTTTTAAGCCTCGTCAACATCAATTGTAACAATATGGAATGCAAATAAATATATATATGAATATAAACATAACCAGATGTCATCATCTTTAAATATAAGTTCCAATAACCATATAAATTGTTCTTTATTTTTATCAGTCAGTTTATTCAATTAATGGTTCAAAACGAATAAATACTAAGCAATGCTCTTTCTTAGTTGTTGACTGTAAAACACTTGTGGTTGTACTTACTGACTTGTTAAGGATGTTATTGTCACTGCCACTGAATTCACTCCTCTGATCCTCCACAATATTGGTTCCTATTTTATAAGTGGTCAGAATAGACTCACAACATCAATCAAGAAAATCATCATAAACTGTACATGTAATTTTCTGTGAGAGAAGGTCTAACATACAATATGTGCTGAAATTTAGTCTCAGAATAAAATGTCTAACCTCCCAGGAAATTACAAGATTTCCTGTCATAATGAGAGTACCTATTTTTGTGTTTAGAATATTTAATATGAATATTATCAGGTATGCATAAGAGAGTATAGAGAGAAGTGTTAACTCGTATTGTCACCATCCATAAAAATTCAGGTTTAGTTTATCTATATGTTTTACTGAGTGCCCTGGTATGCATTCAACTTTTTAATGGGCTAGGACAAAATACTTATTAATTGCCTAATCTTTTATTCTTTAACCGTCTCACATACTTCTTTTTCAGCATAGTATAATGTATTCTGATGGTATAGCTCCTGTGTAGTATCAGACAATTTTATGTCTAACTAATGTTGTTTCGTTCCATCTCAGACCTATCTCTTATTGACGCAATCGCCATATTCATTTATTAAATCTATACATATAATAAATCTATACATATAATAAATCTGTAAAAAAACTGTGTCTGTACATTGAATATATTAAAAAAATAATAATTGGGTGGGGTTTAGAAACAGTAATGGAGCACAAATCCAAAAAAAAAATTCTGTCTGTATGTCTGTATGTCTGTTTGTTTGTACACGCTAATCTTCCGAACTACTGAACGGATTTCAATGATTTTTTCTTTGTTGTATCAGTATTAAACCTGGTCAACATATAGGCTATAATTTATCTTCGAAACTTGAAGACCTGATGCAGAACTCCAACAGACCAACAAAACTATAAGAGATACAAAAATGGTGCCATGGCAAAAATTGTTTCATGTGATGAGCATTTTCAGCTGAGATAATAAATTTTAAGATCTGGAACACCTGATGTGGAACCCCAAGAGCCCAGCTTCTCTGTACCATATACAGGTATGACGTTTTAGCAAAAGTTGTTCAATTTGATAAGCACTTTCTATTGACTTACACAAACTGAAGATCTAAACCACCTGATGTGGAACTCCAGGGGCCCAGCTAGACTATAGCATATGAAGATATGACGTTTTAGCAAGAGTGGTTCAATCTGATAAGCACTCTCTATTGACGTATAAACATCGAAGATCTGGAACACCTGCTGTGGAGCTTCAAGAGCAATACTACACTTGAAATGTATAGAAATGAATGTTATGAAATAGGTATGGTGAATCAAAAAAAGTAATTAGTCCGTCTTTTAGATAACCCTAAAATAATGGACACGTATTTTTCTTTTCTCTCTCTCTCACAAACAAATAATAACGAAGATACAACAACGCTTAAATTTCGTGTTAAGTTACTGCTTAGTGCTACCTAGACGTGGCGTTACGAGCCCCCACTCTCCGACTTTGTTGCGTTATATCTCATTATTATTTTGTATGTCTCTTCCAGACCTCGGGACGACAGAGTTCCGAATTTTTGGGAGGCAAACGCGGTGCCAAAGCCAACACGCTGAATACGCCCTTTTAAGACAACTTTAATGCAATGGTGACACAAAACCGACGATTATCCCTTTATACACTATAGAAATGAACCCAAGGACAATCCCCGGTGGACGTCGTTAAAAAAAGACAATCTCCGGTTCTGTGCTAAACTATTGCTAACTATGAAGGAAAACTACTTGGGCTATTGTGTTGGGATGTTAGTGGATGCCAATGTATTAGGTACATGTAAAAATGGCAGGTGGAGATTCGCCACCTCACTTACTGGGCCCCCGGGAACCAGTCACTGAATAGCAACAAGAGGGCAACAGGGACATGAGCGGCTGAAGGGTGAGGATACCTGGGCGGACTTTAAACGCAGAATACGCGCTCCCTGTGCTTACCATGAGGCACCTACCCTCCGAGCAGGGCTACTAATTCTGCTCTAGCGACTCCACTCTGGACGGCCAAGCCAAGCCAGAGGCGTGAGACCTACCCCCGTCATGGTTCACTCCGACAGGCCGGAGATGGGGGACAGTATACTCTCCCTGGAGAACTCAGTATAGAGGTATATAGCCCCGCGGGGTCGCTACTCCCCGTCATCAGCCTCAGATGTCCTGCGGTGCCTATATCTCATTATTATTGTCGTTATTATCTCAAGAGCCTTTGTCCCAGTTATGCTAGGGTCGACTTCCAGTCACGATGCAACTGAGTACCAGTGTTTTACAAGGAGCGACTGCCTATCTGACCTCCACAACCCGGTTACCCGCTCAACCCAACACCCCTTGGTAAGACATACTGGCTTCTGAATACCCATAACGACTGCCAAGAATGTTCAATGACAGCCGGAACCTACAGTTTAACATCCCCTCCAAATAACGGTCATTGGTATCCAAAATATACGTAGAAAGTACATACGAACTTAGAAAAGTTGCATTGGCAGGCACTTGCCAGACCTGGAATCAAAGACGCATGCTCATACTTGAGAGATTAGATTAGATTAGATTAGAATATTCTTTATTGTACACCAAAGAAACATAGACAAGGACATTACAAACAAATACGTGTGAGTACAACAGGCGGAGAGATTGGTTCTCTACCCACTAAACCACCACGATTTCAACTAAGTCACCAAGACTATGTCATCTATTTAATGTTTTTTTACGTAATAATACGTGTAATATTTTTGTCACACACAACTTAAATGCGGACTAATTAGAATCACTACTTTTATCCCTATGGTCACGTCTATTGCAGTTCAGTTCTCAGCGTTTTGTTTATTCTGCTGTGCTTTTGCCGTTAAAGTACAAAAATTAAATATATGGAACGTTTCTAATGGTTATGCGTATTCCGTTGTTTTCAAGTCAACGGGCCCTTAAAATTCAATATCAGACTATTCAGATCTTTGATTTTGCTAACCCCGTAGTCGCTGGCATAAGGGACAGGATCCGCGTACGAAGTCGCGGGCAGAAGCTAGTTAATAATAATAGACCGCTTTCCGTTCAGACTTCAAAGCCAAAATTTGTTTATTTTGTATTTATTTGATTCTAGTATACATATCTTTAAGCACTTCAGGTTATTTTGAATGGTTGAGGAAACCAGATTGGTCTCAGCATCAAGTGGTGGATTCCAAATTAAAATGAAATCTTTCAAAAAGAACATATCTGATCCGGCTACTCAGATTACTGACACTACTGAGTTATATTTTCTTCTGATTAATTGACACTACTGAGTTATATTTATTTATTATGCTTCAGTCTGTAAAATCCTTTAAGTAAATAATATTTACTACAATTGCTGCATCTTTACTGTGATTAAACTATCCTTATTGTGTTACAGTTCTATAATGTACCTGTTAGCTGTAATGTCATCCAACATTCAGATAGAATAGGCAGTTTAACTTTTTCTAGGTGAGACAATTTACAGTAATATGGAGAAGATCATTTAAAAAGATTACCATTTTTATAATTTTCACTTTAAAATAAAACATGCATCTTAAAATAATAACAAGCAACGATATTTGCTTGGAATGAAGTTTTACTTAACAATGATGTATGTATTGGCAGAACCAACATATTGGTAAAACATACTTACTGTCTGAAACATACTGGCTTGAAGCATTTAGTTTCATATAGTTACTTCATTAATAAAAACCAGTTTAGTGTTTATAGTTCTTTAAAGTATTTGATTATCCATTATTAATACCTGTTATCACCGCTTGGGATGTACTTAGAATAGTCAAGAGCTGTGTCCAATGGTTTTTGTTGGTTGTCAATTAACCAATTTATTTTCTACTTCTATTTGTAAGTGATTATGATTATTTCAATTATTGTTTTATTGGCTTTATAACGTGAATATCCTATTATTATATCCTATTTACTTATTTTTGTAGGTACTTCCTTTGTCTATTTCAGTAATGTATGTAAATAATGCATTAACACCAAATTGTTTGGCCATCATCCCCATGAACTATGCAATTAGCTTTACTTGCTTTATTTACTCTTTTCCCATAAATATTTTATGTATTCAATGTGTAGCAAAAATAACACCATACATAATTACTCAGGATAAAAATGTTTACCTCAGAGTATCTGCCATGTTCCCAGCTGGTTTATGGATGTCTAATTAAATATATTGTTATACATTTACTCACCTTAAAAATGCATGCATCAAATGGACCAATAGCAAGCTCTGTTTACATCCATGCAAAACTGCACTTATGTGCAAATTTATATTTTGAATGGCACCCATTATGTACAACAAAATATCTATAACCTAGAGAAAACTCAGTACCAAAGCTCTGAAATGTCAGCTCAAATAGTTTTTAGTATATAGAGCTAAATGTTTCTGGTTTTATATTTGTGTGCCATGACAAGTGGCAAACATGTTTTAAGCACATACCTTTAATAATTGTAATATTATCCTACATGCATGCACCTGCGTATGTATGCATGTATACACATGTTTAGGCAATTAAATGATTGTTTTCTATTCCATGGATTAAATTGGAATGCAAAAAAAAAAATATTAATGCTTATACCTGAGTGTCCAATGTCTCGGGTACCTGGTAAAATGTTTCATCACGGCGGAGGTGTCTAATCGCCATCAGGCGTAGTGTGTGTCAAGCAGTAATCTACACACAAGAATCTTGTCTGGTCGTCGTCATTATTGGCTCCACAAGTCTTTCGCAGTTATACCCTCATCTGATTGTAGACATTCAGTTTCACTCTTCAATACCATCAGCGTTCACAAGCGCTATAGTGGAGGAACGCTGATGATAATACTGTTGACCATGTCGCTTTGTTTTCCTTGAATAGAAAAGTCCTTGATACATTATTGCGGTTGAGCAATCAGTGCTGTGGTCATCTCGTCTTCGTATAGAAGTGTTTCGCATAGTGTGGCGTGATCATTAATTTTATTGTATTCGGAGCATTCGCGCCCCATTGGTAATTAGGCGTTTTCTGTTCTTCCCGCTTCTGATATAAGCTAGGGTATGATCTCCTAGCTTTCATCAGAAATAAAACGTCAATTCGTATCACAATAACTTCTTGTATTCACTTTTAAAACACCATTTTAATAACAATCGTAAGAAAACATAGTTTATCAGTTAACGAAGAAAACGCGCGCTCTATCTGTCAAAATCTTCATAGGGTTGTCATCACGGATGCAGCAGTGTTGCCCGTATAAAATAAAAGGATCTAACACTCCTAAGAGCATTAAGGGATCACTTAATACGAATTTCGTTTTCACTAAAGTTTAAGTGTCCCTTATAACCTATATAATTGGGGGAGCTCCTTGACCCTTAGTTAGGGAAACGTTAAGGGATTGTTGGTGAAAACGGGCGTAACTGTTTTAAGTACGTTTTAAGGCTGTGTTCAAACCAAACAAACTCTCAGCCGCCGAATGTAAGCAAACGTTACGCAGTTTATTGTATTTCCATACATACTTATTCACTTTTTGTTAACATCTAACTGACGATAGGTTCTTACGCTATGCATAGACGCTGACATTCGGCGGCTGACAGTCAGTTTTATTTGAACGCAGTCTTAGGTTGGTATGGGTACTTCAAATTAGATGCGACAAACCACTATCTGTTTCAAGCTACGTCTTAAAAGCTAGCTGCCGACTGCAACTGCCGACCGCACATGCCGCGACTGGATTAAATAGGCCGCAGCTGCATTACTGCTTTGTATATATTTACATGAAACCGTTTTAGATCGAAGCTGCAGCAGCACCTGCAGTCACCGTGAGATATCAACCGATTTCACGTACTTGCTGCAAGTACAGTTTTCATAACGCACCTTTGGGCTTTCAACAGCTACTTAAGTAATTGATAAAAATGATTAGGACAAAACTTAGGGATCTATCAGACAGAGAGCGGTCACGCGGTCGAGCGTTCTGCGTTCGCATTCTGCGTTCGAGCTCTTCTACTACTTCTGTGTGAGTATATCTATGTGACGTAATATGGCACAAATAACGCAAAACTGACCGCTTGAACGCTTGACCGCGTGACCGCTCCCCGTCTGATAGTTCCCTTAGTAAATATACAGTTTGACAGCTAATAAATTACCTACTTAGCATCTCTTTATTTTCAACAGTCACTTGAAGAAATACTCTTATTACAAGTCAAAACAACTACGCAGTTAGCAGTAATGTTTCATAATAATACTTGAATAAAATCAAGAGATATTTTTATTATTATGAAGCCCTCTTTCACTTGTACAGGAAAATCAAGTTCATGTTTTTTTATTTTTTTACTCGGCACGTGTTTTTTCAACCTTTGAAGATGCGAAGGGTGGTTGCCATGATCCGATTAGCCTATATAAAGGTTAATTTTTGTGGTAAAAAGGATCAAGGGCTAACTTTTAACTTAAAACAAACATATTAATGTATTAGAGGGTACATTTATCCACAAAGTGCCGTGGTAGCCTAGTGGGTTAAAGAACCAACCTCAAGTATGAGTGCGTGGATTCGATTCCAGGTTAGGCAAAAACGAATGCAACTTTTCTAAGTTTGTATGTACTTCCTAAGTATATCTTGGAAAACAATGACTTTGTTTCGGAGGGCACGTTAAACTGTAGGTCCCGGTTGTCATTGAACATCCTTGGCAATCGTTACGGGTAACCAGAAGCCAGTAGTTTGGGTTGCCCGGGTAACTGGGTTGAGGAGGTCAGATAGGCAGTCGGTCCTTGTAAAACACTTGTACACAGCTGCATGCGGTTACACTGGAAGCCGACCCCAACATAGTTCGGAAAAGGCTTGAGAGATGAAACATAGGTATATAAATGTATCCTCTTATCCACAAAGGTGAAGAATTTCTTTGTGAGAGCTACTTAATCTCTTGAAGTGTTGGCAGTTTGTATTAATTAGCTTCTCTTTTAATTAAGTAATATGCCTTAATGATATAAAATGAAGAAAGGAGTAAACAGAAAGTATAAACGAGCAGCTCTGAAGTCGTGGGCAAACGAAGCAGCTATTAGTTCTTAAAGTACCTATCTTACTCATATTTTAAATGCAGAAGTCTGTTTGTTTGTTTTGCTTTCAGAATAAAATTGCTGGACTGATTCTGACGTGGACGAAGTAAACTTATCTTGAGAACCTGAGCATGGTTGAGTACCTATTGCAATTTAATTTAATACTCCAAAAATGTGGTTTATTACCTACATACCTACTCACTCTTTTTTATATTAAGGTACTTAATATTTAATTAGTTAATCAAAAACGACAATTTAACCGAATATGTAAAACTAAACCAAAAAACAATACAATAAGTAATTAAGTACCTAAGTAAACAAAAAGTATTAAAGTAAATAAATAACTATTAAGTAGGTAGTACTAAAGTAATCAATCAATACATAGTATAAAACAAAGTCGCTTTCGCTGTATGTCCGTATGTATGCTTAGATCTTTAAAACTACGCAACGGATTTTGATGCGGTTTTTTTTAATAGATAGAGTGATTCTTAAGGAAGGTTTGTATGTATAATACATGTAAGTACCACGGGCGAAGCCGGGGCGGGCAGCTAGTAAACAATAAAGTATAATATCAAGTTTTCCCATAATTGCCTACCTGTAGGAACTCCTTTCTATCTAAGCAAAGTTTTTAAACAAAACTGAAGACTTGGACAGAGTTATAAAGTTAGTTTTAAGCCTTAAATTGCTCTTTTTCAATGCAAAGTTATGCTTTTTTCAATGCAAAGTTATGCTTTTTTCAATGCAAAGTTATGCTTTTTCGTTTGACAGCAAAAAAACCAAAACAGACTACAAAAACGTGTGCCTATCAAACCTATGATTTTTTTGTTTAGACAGCATTATCCAATGTTCAGAAATAGGTATTTTTACCACCAACATCGGAACTAATACTACCCGGTCGCCGGCTGCCCGCATCCTGAAGGCATTTCAGCCACCCGGATAATCTCCATATGAGCTTTATCTAACTACATTAGGTACCTTAGAATCTAGACAGTTAGGTACTCTCAAGCAAAAATATATTCATTATACCAGCCAGACAGTCACTTTTAACAAGAAATATTTCTAAGTATGTTTATTAAAGGTGTCTTTGTAAATATCTCAACAATACAAGAGAAAAACACTTCTTTTAATAAGTTGTTTTTCTCAAGTCAATTATTATTTTTCAGTTTTAATATGATTGTTATTTCTCTTATAATATTACGAAGCAACAATCTTTATGTCCTCTTGCCTTTAATTATTTTATTTCTGGCTTCCACCCACGGTTTCGCTTTCGGTTCTGTGGGTGTTATATCCTACACATGGATAAAAATAGCCTAAATGTTATTCTGATATTCAGCTATATAACGGCCAAGTATCATTAAAATCCTTCTAGAAGTTTTTGCGTGATAGAGGATCAAAACTCCATGCACACTTTTCTGCATTTATACCTATTATTAGTAGCGTTACTATTAAGGATTTGTTCGCAATAGCTCATAAGTTTTAATAAGGCAGTTACTAAGGATGTTTGTAAAACAATCGCGCATTGAAATAGCAACAATAGTGTTTCTATCCGACTGGGTTCACAATGATATCTTTGGTACAACATAGCGTGGTTGCAACGTTTCTATCAATCCATTCACTTACTGCAATACTGTTTATAGTTTGTGGTGTATTTGATGTAATATGCAATTTTTTTAAGGCGCCTTACGAATAACTCACTGTCACTTTTAAAGGTAAATTAAAGGTAATTTTAAAGGTACACTAATACTACTAGCCGATTTTCCCGCGACTTCATCCGCGTTCCTTGGAAATTACTGCCCGTACCGGGATAAAATATAGCCTATGTTGGTCGGGAAAAGTCTAGCTTTCTGACTGTGAAAGAATTTTTCAAATCGATTCAGTAGTTTTGGAGCCTTTGAGGGAACAAACAAAAAAATGTTTCTGCTTCATTGTATCAGTATAGATAACACACGCATACCTATATGTAGGTATAGGGAATCCAATACTTTATTTAAGTACCTAAATATGTATAGTCTGAACTTAATATCCCCATAAGTATTTTCTAGGAATTTTAATAAACAGTAGCTATAAGAATATTCATATACTTAGAAATTCCACGCAAAGGAATGAACTGAGAGACTTTGTGATCGCTTTATTTTGCAAACATGTTTTGCATGTCTGCGATTTTGCTATTTGTTTTGATCAGGAGCTGAAATTCTCTCTTGAATCTAGCTTTTACGGCAAACTACTAAACCGAATTAAATGAAATAGAGAACATACTAGGACCTGAGAAGGGACAAACTAATTTTAAACTGAGTTCGCGAAGTAGTGCGCTTAGGAAGCGAACGGAAGTAGGAAGCGGGTATTACGTATCTGACTGTGAGCTAACATTTTTTATGTCTGCACAGACATCAAGAAAAAAGCTTGAAGACGTTTATTAAAGGATCTTAACAAGCTAAAGTACTGTTAAGGAAGAGGCAATATTCTTAATAAGGATATTACTTACTTTATAAATAACTAGCCGTTTTCCTGCGGTTTCACCCGCGTCCCGTGGGAGCTACTGCCCGCATCGGGATAAAATATAGCCTATGTTACTCGCAGATAATATAGCTTTCTAATGGTGAAAGAATATTTAAAATCGGTCCAGTAGTTTTTGAGTTTATCCATTACAACCAAACAAACCCTCTTCATAATATTAGTATAGATATTGCTCATATTACTAAGTTCTAACCATCCTAAGCTTAAAGGGTAAAGCAACAACAAACTACATCCAACGTTCCCTCGAAGCGAGAAATCCCGCACGTCATAATATTATTGTATTATGCAGTTTGCCCTCCCAGTTTGCCTTCCCAGTTTGCGTTCCCAGTTAGTGAGATTGGCGTGCAGTCAGTAACAACATTAAGGCGCTGAATGCCGAAATTGGTTTTCTCAAACAACTTTTTGGCCAAATCTATACAGTTTTTGACGGCGACAAAAATATATATTAATCATAAAAATATTTCTGAGAACCCCGTTAACTTCAAAATACGTTCTCGAAAAGTTTTCTCGATACAAAAATATTTTAAACTTACATCTAACTAACTAACAAAAATATATATTTATCAACGTACATTGATAAAATTTGAATGTTCATATATGTAAATACAGAAGTTGATTAATTTTTATTTTTGATTACTCAACTCATTTTAAAGCTATTAAGTTATATGTATGTTACGTGAACGTTACGAATGTCGCGTCAACAGGCTTCTCTAGAGTGTTTTGGGTGCATTCAGCCTCTTAAGGCCACGTCTCGCTTCCGTAATTTCGTTAAACATTAGTTTGCAGTAGGTCGACGGATAACTATGATAATAATGTTTGCCGATGATACCTCTCTTATTTTTAACATTGATCGGCGTAGACGTAACCTAGACGACGTAAACAATTCCATTATCCAGGTCCAAAATTGGTTCAACGCAAATAACTTGGCTCTTAATGAAAAAAAAACGAAATGCATTCGATTTTCATTGCCAAATGTAAAAAGTAGTGAATGTGACATAATACTCAACAGTCAAAAACTAGAATTTATAAATCAGACAGTTTTCCTGGGAATCACTCTTGACAAAAAACTACAATGGGGACCCCACATAACATCTCTTGCGGGTCGTCTTAGCTCGGCCGCCTATGCTATTAGAAAGATAAGGCAGCTAGCGGACGTAGAAACAGCTAGACTGGTATATTTTAGTTACTTCCACAGCATCATGTCGTACGGCATTCTGCTGTGGGGACGAGCTGCTGACATTGAATGCATATTTATCTTGCAAAAGCGAGCTGTCAGAGCTATGTACAACTTACGTGGTCGTGAATCTCTTAGGGAACTGTTTAAAAACATTAATATTATGACCGTGCCTTGCCAATTTATATATGAAAATATCATGTATGTTAGGAAAAACCTACATTTGTTTGATAAAATATGTGATAGACATAATTATAACACTCGAAATAAAAATAAAATAGCTATCCCGCAGTTTAGACTATCTAAAGTACATACATCTTTCATGGGATATTGTGTTAAATGTTATAATAAAATACCAGACAACATTCTGGAACTAAATGACATGCGGTTTAAAATTCATATAAAAGCCACACTCTGTAAAAAAGCATATTATAAATTAGAAGATTATATTCAAGATAAAAATGCTTGGAAACATGCTGATCCTGCTCCATAGGACGCACTGACAGTATCAAATTATTGCGAATTTAAAATTACACGCGCTAGTAAAATTGTGTTCTTCTTTTGATTGTTTGTTTGTAACTTTGTACAAAAATATAAACATTTGTAAATGTGAACACCATGTAGCATTTTAACCTTTTTTTATTATCATATTCTTTGTCTATTGTGATTCTACATGATCTTCGCATGTTATTATAGTATGTATCAATACATACAAACTGTAATCTATACATATAATAAATCTGTAGAAAGTGATTGTTTGTTCGGGATTCACGTAAAATCTACGAATTTAATGCAGACAATGCTTATATACAAAAGTTCTACGTAACTTGGGGTATTACTTAGGCTTTGTTTCATCGAAATCGGTTCACTCTATCAAAAGATATGATTAATTTAGTGAATTCAAGATGTAAAATATTACGACACGCAACCTGTTTGACAAAACAGTACAGGTTAAAGTAGCTCCATCTGTGGTAAATAAAATACATCAAGAAGCGAGGTGGTAAATAACAATGAATTACCATTTACATTCTTTATATACTATTATTTCAATAGATGGAGTTGTGTATTTTCCGTAATTCACCATATTTTAACACGTAGTGTAATTTTTCGATAGACATTTCAATAGTGTTTGTCAGTTTGCCGTGCCACATCAAAATCCAACTATAATTATTACCTTGATGAAAGGAAAATTAATAGATCTCAGCCAAATTTAAAACGGTGCCATCTAAATTATTTTTTGAACATTATGTCAAAAATGATGACTTTAGTATAACAATTAATTATAATTTAAAGTTACAGATGGAGTTCATATCAGGATTTTTTCATAAACATAGTTTAGCTTATCTTCCACTAATGTGGTGGCCTTAAACAAATTACTTTGAGTGAGTAGTATTATTTTTTCTGATGCAAAATATGAAAACTTAATCCTAGAAGAAATCAGGATCTATCTCTCGCAAGCGCTGCTAAGCGTGAGATAATGTAGGCTTCTGTAGCTTTAAAAACCAGCCCAGATACAAAGTGCAGATAAGAAATGGGAGCTGCCTTATCGCGTCTGAAAACGTACAAAATACGCGTCGCATACCAGAGACATGCTTACTTTCAACTTCCGATCGCAATTAATACACTGTTCACGATTACGAACAGTCTCAGTTAGACCCGAGCCAAGTCTAAAAAAAAACCTTTTATATAAAACTACGTTTGATATCATCATCATCCTCCGAGCCTTTTTCCCAAACTATGTTGGGGTCGGCTTCCAGTCTAACCGGATTCAGCTGAGTACCAGTGCTTTACAAGAAGCGACTGCCTATCTGACCTCCTCAACCCAGTTACCCGGGCAACCCAATACCCCTTGGTTAGACTGGTGTCAGACTAGCTGGCTTCTGACTACCCGTGACGACTGCCAAGGATGTTAAATGACAGCCGGGACCTACAGTTTAACGTGCTATCCGAAACACAGTCATTGGTGCCTAAGATATACTTAGAAAGTACATACAAACTTAGAAAAGTTGCATTGGTACTTGCCTGACCTGGAATCGAACCCGCGCCCTCATACTCGAGAGGTTGGTTCTTTGCCCACTAGGCCACCACGACTTTTGATATCATTCAATTACAAAGACAGAATTGTTCTCTGTTGCAAATCCTATCCACCTATATCCTATCCTAATCCAGAATGCATTGCAGGTGTGCATTGCACAAAAACCAATGGTATCCTATTCGAGAAGTCAAAAGAGTTGACCTGCCAACGTCAGCTTCTGCGCTAAGCAAGTGTTCTTAATAGTACCATCAGAATTACATTCATCGTTGAATGAGGTGAATAAATTTTCAGAAACCACAATAACAGTAGGAGCCAAAGCGTATTATCGCTTCATAGAGCTCTGATTGGCCCCAGGTGACCAAGTCAGGTCTGATTTGTTCGTTCATCAGATCTTTGAAAGTGTTTCGGTGGATACTTACTGTCGTCCTGTTTACGTGTGACACAAAATATGGTATATAAACGTCCTCCGCAAGAGCGAAATTTTCGCAGTGTGCGGTAATGACGCACAGTATACCTACCTACAACACTTATGTTTCTTTTGATTTGCTGGCTCCACCAAGAAATGACAAATTGCGAGCGTACATTTTGAAAATCTTGGCAAAACTGCAGGTTTCAAGTACGAACACATGAAGTGGACTCTCTCAGATACGTACATTTTGCCTATTCGTGAACTAATGCAAACATTTCGGTGGAGTCCCGGCTTAGGCCACCACATTAGGCGTGCGCGATCCTCGGGCGTGTGAGTAGCGCGGGCGCCGCGCGTGCGTCGCGAGCGCGTTGAGTGAGCGTCGCGTTTTGCTGCCCTGCGGCATTTGTAGCGCGCTCGCGGCGCGCACGCGCCGCTCTCCTTGACGTTTAACTGCTAAGGCGTTTAGCGGGCGGTGGGGATAGCGGGCGAAGGGGTAAGAACGCAACTCGAGCGCCGCGTGCTCGCCGCGAGCGCGTCGCTTGCTCTCTTCACACATGCCGCAGGGCAGCAAAACGCGATGTTCACGCAGCGCGCTCGCGACGCCCGCGCTACTCACACGCCCGAGGATCGCGCACGCCTAATTTGGGGTCAGCCTTACCATAGTGAGTAAGTGAAACTATCCTACCCTATGCGCCTGCTGATGATGATGACTCATTTCATCATCCATCCAGCTATTCCCCAACTATGTTGGTGTTGGCTTCCAGTCGCCGAATCTGTTCGAGTACCAATGTTTTGCTTGGAGCGACTACCTATCTGTTCTCTTCAATCCAGTCACATTACAAGACATTATCCATGGTAAGACTGACAGACTTTCTGGCTTCTGATTAGTCACAGCAGCTGCAGAAAATGTACAAATGACAGCTTTGTCAGACTCAAAGCATATAGACATAGATTAAAGCTGTTTCCTGTGAAAATTACTTACGCTCTATACGTAATAATTTTCCAAATTGGCTGACTAAATCCAGAGATATTCACAACGTCACAAACTTTACTTCTTTTGTTTAGATAAATGGTCACATCCACAACACAACCTTGATCATTGAATCTATGCGACTGCTAAGTGCTAATCCTAATTATACTGTCACGTGAAAGAATGCACCTACGGGATAATTAGTATTTTGACTATTCTATATTGCCCACGCAGACGAAGTTGCGGGCAACAGCTAGTACTTATTATTTTTAAAAGAGTAACCATGGAGTTTCTTGCCCGTTCTTCTCCATAGGAAGCTACTTTTGGAATGGGCAACTAGAATCAACTTTATTTATATTTTTTGACGTTCATAAGTGCTTGTGAAAGCCTAGATGAAATAAATGATTTGACTTTGACTTTGACTTTGACTTTGACTTTAATAATTATAACATGTAACACCTAGATGCAAACTGATGCTAAATTAGTGTGGGAATTTTAACTGATATACTTAACAACAGATCTATTTACGAAATAGTACCAAAATATTATATCCACATTTAAAAAAAACATATAGGTATTTCAATTATCTTTCTAGGATGACAATATCAACTGTGACAACAAAAGGGTTGAAAAAAACCTAAATTATTGACAATAGTACCACGGGTAGTTTTTTCTTGCCCGTGGTACTACCAGACAGCTTGGTAGTACTACGGGAAGAAAAATTTACTACCAAATTTAATACCAAATTTACTACAAAAATTTACTTCAAACTACCAGTAGTACCACGGGCAACAAACATTAACAACATCTGGTGTTGTTTACCTGATATTATAACGATGTTTGCTTGTATGTTTGTTTGTTGATGCTGTTTCGATTTAAGATAGACCATTTATCGAGGTAGCATTAGTCTACTTTTTATCCGGGTGCGGGAAGTAGATTCCACGGCTGACGGAACGTAGATTAGGGTGTAAGAGAAGACATCTGTATGTATTTTCCGTCGTCTACGTAAGCTGTGTTTAGAAAATTTTGAAAACAAAGTAAATGCAATGCTTACCTCATAGGTACAACTACCCCTGAGCACCAAATTATTATCATGTTTTCCGATGATTTTAACCACGAAAATGTACCGACAACTGCAAGTCTTCCTACTCTTGCAATAAACCTTGTTACATTATTATACTGCTAAACCAATTACATTTCTTACCTACAACGTCAAGACGCTGCAAAGCTGAAAAAAATATTTCAGTCACGTAATTTCTACGTTAATAGCAATGGTTACCACGATAAAGCTCATCTTTTTTCTCTTTTATACTTACTGAATTTCTCATATGAAAGAAAGGGAGGTTTTCATGGAAAGTCTCTGGTATAACTTTTGGCAAAGCCGATGAAAGCTATGAAGGGAGAATTAGACAGTAATTGCCAATTGCTGCAAATCATTTCCATCTCTAATAAAGTGTTTGTTAGTTTGCAGAAATGAACATGTGGTAAATTACTTGATTTCAATTCATACTACTTAAGTTAGGAAATCTATATCTTGTGGTGATAAAGTAGGAAAGGTGAAAAATATGTTAGCAAGTTATCATATGCCAAACCATGTCCCCTTAATGTTGGGGTCCGCTTCCAGTCTTACCGATGCAGCTGACTGCTAGTATTTTTTTGCAGGGACTGACTATCTGACCTCATCATTTCATTTACCTGGACAACCCGATACCCATTTGTTAACTGGTTGTCAGACTCTCTGGCTTCCAACGTCAAAATGTCAAATGTCAAAGATGTTCATACATGACAACGAACATAATTGAAAGTGCCTTCCGAAATACGAGGAAAGATGGTCTCACCCATCGAAGGACTGGTGTTTACTTAGTCACGAGGTCCTCTACAGTTCATCTGTCACAAATGGAATATAAAAATCAAACTATGACAGGTCAGAAACTAAACTATGTATTTAAAATTGCAAAATAGCAACCAGTTATAAATAAACAATATAAAAATGTCAATGCGTCCCGTATCTTCTATTTACGTTTCTGTTAAAACGTCTCTCTTTCTTAGTTCTTCTGTCTCTGAGAGTATTACCTGTGTATCGCAATCTTCTGTAATAAGCGCGACTAGGCTCCCACTCGCCGGCCGTTCCTGTCCACTGATCCATTTTTCCAGCAGTTGAGCAACGAACGACAGCGGTGTCCATGCCGTGAAGTCAGCTTTAGGCATCAATCTTCTATTCATTGGTGTATCTAATGCCAAGGGAAGTAGTGCTACAGCCACTGCATTCGCAGGCAGACCGGAATTCTCAGCTCCAAGAGACTTGGTGAGCTGGTGGACAGCTGCTTTAGCCATGCCGTAACCAATCATCTCTGGGGTGCCTTTCAAAGCGGGTATAGCTCCTGTGAGAGCAAGCAGTCCTCCCGGACAGAGGTGTTTGCATGCCAAAGAAGCAGCGATGGAAGAAGGCCAAACCGACCGGCGCCACATCACATCTGATTTCTTGCTGAAGTTGTCACAGAGATTTCCTCCAGTCCAGCCCCCGGCCACACAAACAACAGCGTCTAATTTGTTATCCTGTAGCCCTGTATTCATTAGAGTCATGACGTGCTCTTCTTGCTGCATCCATGATGCATCTGAAGGTACTGTGATGTTGAAATCAGCTCCGGGGTTCGTCTTCAGGTCAATATTTACGACCCACCAACTGGCTGCTTTGAAATAGTTGACGCACGCTGACCCTAGGGCGCCGCGGCCTCCGTAGATGGCTATTCTACCACTGGACATATTGAAATTAAAAAAGAAATTATTTATTTATTTATTAATATTGTAAATTGATACGAGTTTGGATCATCGAGCTTAGAATGGTTTGGATCAAAGTCTATTTTTGACGCTCGCGCTGTCAGTAAAAAATTCGTTAGACTTTTTAATGGACTTTTTAGACAGATCTCCGATTGCCATGATTATTTTCTTTATTCAAAAAGTTATTATTACTTCCTGACTTGTCAATGGTTCGGTTTGGTGGCTGCCCACATAAAATTATTAATAAGTATATCTTTGGAAACTTCCCCGGCAGAATTCTTGCTCAAAGTAACTTCGCCTTCCAAGACGCTTTAAAATAAATTATAAACTTAATAAAATTGAAAAAAGATTACACTTTTTTATATAAGCGGAATACTTAGAGGTTTAACTTGTTTCTCGCCTTCTTGATGCATTCGGGATCTTTTATTTTTGTATTTTTTTAATTTACATAGGTAACCATTTCAGTCTTCCCTAAAAATTATATAGTTCATTATTGATTGGAATTTTAAGTCTTTTCTCGTTGAAGGTACAATGCAGAACAATAGGAATTCGGTTCAGTATTGTTTAAGAATCCAATGACAAATATATTCCTGCTGAGATTCCCTATATAACAAATGTTATTTTTTCTATAATAAAAACCACCCACTAAATAACAGTTATGTATTGCTTCAAATGCCTTCAGAAAGAATTATGTAAAAAAACATAAACTAAACAATACGCCCCAAAATCCGAAAAGCTACATTTACCCTCTGAATAAAGAAAACTTCACAACGAAAACAGGAAGCTAAATTTTTCGTGCAACCGCGGATAGGATCTCCAAAAATTTGAGGAAAACAAAGGAACTCGGAGTGACCGACCGGTGCGGAGACAAACTTGGAGATCGATACCACCAAGTGGTTGCCATGGAAACAACGCCTTGCTGGCCCAGTTTTGGGAAATCTCTATATAGACGTATAGCATGGTCACCGCTTAGGAGTGTCGAATTTTATGTGGCAAGTGAAAATGTACGAAAAAAAATATTTTGTTGTTTTTTATTGATTTATTAGAGTACGATATATATTTTAAAGAGACGCTTGTTGGTGCCGAATTTTATGTGGTTAAGGGAGATAATGTATATAAAATGAATTTTGTTGTATTTTTCATTTTATTTAATTATTAGAGTAAGTAGGTAGCTAGCTATACATATTTTTAAAGAGACGCTATTACTATTCGAAGCCCTTTATTCGTTTTAAGTTTCTATTTATTGTAAATATAGATTTAGTTTACGTTGAAATAATGAACAGTTTGTGTAAATAACGAAAATAAATAAAACACAGTTGAAAAACCGAAATAGAGTATATACGTGTACTTCGATTTAGCTCAAAACGGTAGTGTGATCCTATATCTACATATGAGCGCAAATCTTTCAATAGGTACTTACTTTGATTATTCTAGTTTTATAACCTGTAGAATAAGTTGTAATGTTTAGTTATTTAGATACCCCCATCGAGCTTAGATATATGTCAATGGATACCCCTAAAATAATTTTCAAATTGAAATAGGTACAAAGGTAGGTATATGGCAACATTGGTTTAAAATCGTATCTATCAATTATTTTCAATTAAAAAGGTTCGTGTTTATGATAAACAACTTCAGAACGCCATTTTTATATCACACACTTAACAAAGTATATTATTATTGTATCATATACCTTCATCTCCTCACTTCGAGCATGTAAACATGTTTACTCGGATATCTTTTCAATAAATTTTCCAAGAATCAAGAAAATAAAATGCCATTTTGTTTCATGTTTTTATTTCAGAACCATTAAAGTCACAATTGGGATTACGTTACGAATTTATCAGTAAAGAGAATGGAGAATATATTCGTATTTTTTTTTCCAAATTGCTTGTAACGTTTTATTAAAATTGGCAAAATGAATATGATCCTCCATTGTGTGCTAGGATCAATAGCCAGATATGAAGGTAAACAAATTGAAGTCAAAAGATATTCTACTTTGTTGAATCTATCTTAAAGGAATTTTGGTGATTTTTCGTTTCACGAATATCGAATGTATTCGCTGAATTATAAATCTGTTAATCGTCTTCTTCGGGTTAAAACCTGGGAAATGCATTTTTCCACACTTCATAGCCTTCTTGAAAATAACATCGCAAAGCATCCCACTATTTTCCTCCTCAAAAGTTATATCTCTTACGCTGACGAGGTTTTCACAGACATCGTTATGTAATAAAGTAGATTTTGTGCAAATCTAGTTTTTCTTATGACGTCAGACATAAATCGATGTGTCTGTCTGTCCAACCAATGCGGTTGAGTCGTTAAGTAGAAAACCGCAGTAAAACGGAGGGAGACAAGAAAATTTCGTATACCTACACTTATTGATTATTTTCACACTGAAGCAACTTGGATGTTGCTTTTGATATATATAAAACCTCAATGCTGGGATAAAGGTACTTATTACGAAAAACAAAAGTAATTCTGTCCGTTTAGAGTAAAATTATGATTTACAGCCTGTACCTACTCAGATATCGAGATGAATAGAATTGAAACCGTACGGATAGGGCGGACTTTTAAACGCGTTTAATACGGGAATCTAAATCATTGGAAAGTTGGAAAAGGATGTGGCAGATCATTATATAGCACACTAACCACTACCCGTCAGTTGCACAAAGACCCATAAACACTAACACTTTTTATCTTTGTCAAAGAAAGAGTCAGAAAAAAATAATAATTAAAGAAGCTTTAACTTTACTGGACCTTTCTGCAAATGACGGTATAAATATCATATCAGCCCCCTATTGCCATCCACTATTCCATTTTCAATCGTCACTGTTTCTTTTAAAGTTAACAAAAGACAGAACGGAAAAAACTGGCAATTCTTTTACTTTTTGTGTGTTCGAGATCTTTTAATAAACGAACTTTAACATACCAATATCGTGTAATTACAAACCAATGGTCTTAACGTATATACTTTAATAAATTAAATACCTGTACATAACGAGAAGTTCACTAGCCATAAAATTTAATTGAAGCCAGGAGAAATTGTCGCTTGCTACAAGCGGAAAATATTTAATTTTCTTCTTAGTAAAGTAATAAAATTTTCTGAATGTTCTTTCATTTTATTTACTTATTTGTTTAAAACATGGAAATTTTCAGAGAGAAATGTTTTCAACGGACCGGGAATTCGTAGCCTCGAGCTATTCGAAGGCAAATAGTCGGATGATTTTATGAAGCTCGCATGAGCGTTGAACGTAGCAGGAACTAGATAGATAAATTATTATTTTCATTCGAACTTTATTAATTTTATTACCCAGTGTGAGTGTTTGCTGCTGTGTGTTTATTTTCGGATTAAACAGCTAAAACAAAGAAGACTAATAAATGGCTGTTGGACGTTTCACAAGGCTAGCTAAAAATGCAGTAAGGTTCGTGTATAAGTAACTGCAAAATCGTTAGAACTTTACAAAATGCCTGAATCAGTAGCAAGCAAGGTTGTCTCTATTAAAAAATAATTAATTCCATTATTAATGCATCCTTGAACTGACAACTGTAACCTCGTGGGCTAGTCACGTAGGTAGCTAACAACTGCCGATCTTCAAGGCTTCCTATTGATAAATTAACTTTACTTTGTTCCTTGTTACCTTCGAAGTACGACGAGCTATATAACTTATTGCCTATATATATTTAAGTAAGCCTATTGGGATTGAAACATTAGGACCACTACCCAAAGTGTCCGCCTCATATTAAAATTTCACGACGTCTAGGACTCGGCCGAGACAGCGAGATAGTAGTCTATGAATCGACTTTCCCTTCAACAAGCAGTAAGTAGCTTACAATTTATCTATACTAATACCTATTATAAAGAGGTTTTTTTTTTTGTAATGGATTGTCTCAAACACTACTGGACCGATTTTAAAAATTCTTGCATCATTACAAAGCTACATTATCTACGAGTAACATACCTATGTTATATTTTATCCCCAGTAATTATCATGGGACGTGGGTGAAACCCTGGGAAAATAAATATGTATCTATGTACCTGCTTACAAAATTTCATCGGAATAAGTTAGCTGTGCCCGACAGTGCTTTGTGAGAAGCTGTACTAAATAATTTCAAATAAGAAACGAATACATTTCCACGGTTAGACTCTGCTTTCGTAATTAGCTTGCGTAAAAAAATATAAACGTCTAAACAAAGTTTTTTTTTAATCTAAGATAACTAATTTAACCATCCTCCAACGATCGTAGCTATGAAAACTGACAGATGTAATGACAATACAATGATATGGTAAGTACCGTCAAACTGATGTGAAAATTGAGCCGGAAGATATGAACTGCGTGAATCTATTAAAGCGTGTTTATCTAGCGTTTTTAAACTATTAATTCATTTATTCAAACGTTAAATCAACGATTATATCGTTATTCGTTTCCGAGACAAACTTTAAGGGGATCTTCACACTGCCCCGCATCACGCTGCATCTTGCGTGTCGACGCACCTACGCGCGTTCCTGCGGGAGTGCAGATCTGCATCATCGTGCGGGTTTTTCGCGCACTCACGCGCGTAGTTGCGTTTTGTTAATTCACGCACGGCGGCTCTCATCGAGTTCCATTTTCAAACATACACGTCACGCCCATTCAAAATCACGCGAGTCACTGCGGGATTCAGTGTGCCATACCTTGCGTCTCGCCCCGCACCTACGCGCGGGGGTGCGTTTTTCTCCGCATGTATGTGCGTGATCCGCATGAACGCGCGTGGATGCATTTTCAGTGTGTTGGACTATGCGTGTTTTCCATACAAACGGAGATATTTCCATACAACGGAAAAAAACGCATCCACGCACTACGCTGCATCATGCGGGGCAGTGTGATAATCGCCTAAAAATATGTTCAACTAGAGCGCCACCAACTTTAGTTAAACTTTTGCGTCAGCATCTTCCCATCATAGTTACTCCATCTAGCGGGAAAATGAAACATTAAAAAGTACAAGTTTGGAATCATAGATGGCATTAGGCAACCCATCGTCCATCCCCTCCAACGGAGTGTGGGTAGAGGGTGGGTTCCCCCACCCAAATGCGCAAAAATTGGGAATAGGGAGGCTCAGGTGGGGCAACTTAATGGGAGAGGGTAGGTACGTTCCGTTCCTGTCAGCCAGAAAATTTATTCATGATATTGCCAGATTAGTAAAAGTGCAATTGAATTTATTGTATTGTTCAGGTAAGTATTGAATAAGTTTAATTGATTAAAATGCTGGGCAAAGTCTAGGAATAACTATTATTTAATTAACTATTCTCAGTCCTAAGATAAAATCAAGTTTCTCCACTGGAGATCTCTAAAGTGTGTCCATAATACCTAGTCATTACCACGTTTTACCATTACTTCATTTAATTAGATCCTTCTTACCTATTCATAGATTACTCATCTATCCCCTCGAAATGCATTAACAGAGTTGCTACCTAATTGCTACCAGCTACTATTAGCTGATACCAATTGCTACCCTCGTGGTTTTGAAGATAATCAGAATCTAAAAGTTACAGCCATTCTGATATCAGGACGGCTTTCATTTTTTCCAGTGTGAAAAAACGGCGCAAAAGTATTACCTAAGTTTTTTTTCACCCAGAGTTGCTACCTAACTGCTACCTTCCAACTTAAACTTTTGGACCACACCAATTTTGCGGATAAAAGATATAAAAAGAAATAGTTTTTGCGCCTTGAGAAATAAATTAGCAAGCTGTCACTTAGATACAAAACAGAACTGTTGACGTAGGCGCTATCTACTGTCTGAAATGGAGTTCGTTGGCTATATTTTAACCACATGTTCTACTCATGATTGATATACCTAAGCTTATAAAATACTGAACCAAAATTGTTTTCACTAGCCGATAAGAGTTCATTCACAAAAGCGGGCACTTTGCCAAAATGGGAATGAACCAGTGCACGAGTATTCGGCTACTGCGGCGCAATAATGAAATTGTAGTAACATTTTATTTATTTTGTATTTTCATAAAAGTATTTTTTTTAACGCTGTAGTTTTATGACGATTTGAGAGATTTTTTTTTTAATTTTTGTTCACTATTTTATGAGCCTAAATTATAAATCAATCATGAGTAGAACACGTGGTAAAAATATTGCCAATGAATTCCATTTCAGACTGTATAGTCTATCTGTCGTAGTATGCCCACTTGCTAATTTATTTCGCAAGGTGCAAAAACTCTTTTTATCCGAGAAATCGATATGGTCCAAAACCGAACTTGTATTTTCTTCAGAAATTGATGAGATAGATTTTTTTCCAAGAAAAAAAACTGTTAGGTATACAACTACATAGGGGGAAGGGGGGCACTTTGATACACAAAAATTCAATCTCTTTTCTGAGGACCATAAAGCATTATATTTAAATATTTGTTTTGATGTGTGCATTGGCTGATATGTCAGCTTATATTTTGGCTACGCAAAAACCGCAAAAAACTGGCGACGTATAGAGATAAACTGATTTTAAGAAAAAAACATTTTTGTATCATTCTGCCCCACCAGTGGGGCACTTTGATACATGGGGTGGGGCAGTTTGATACGTATTTTAAATCCATATAAAATGCAAATTTAAACTGACTAAAAACCAAATATAAACTGTATTATTACTTAAAATTAAGAAATAAAACAATTTTATTGATTGAGATCGCAAAATACTTTTTATTAAGAGTGCACATTAGCCATAATCAGTCTCTTAAGTTACTTAAGGAATATAATAACAAAAAAAACTATTGTCCTCATAGGAGAAGACTAATTCTGTGTTATTTTCTTAATTATATAATCAGTTATATATGTATAGTTACTAAGTAATCAGACTTTAACATTGAATATTGTTAATGAAACTATAATATTAGAACCTTCTATCAAAATGAACAATGTTTTTCTTAAAAAAATAAACAAACATCAAAAATTTAACAAAAAAAAATTAACAAAAAACTCTCATACAAATTACAAAACAATCTACAGGATATTATATCGATTTAAACCTACCGAAAATGAATAAAGCAACGATGTTCGAGATGTTCCTTTGGAGTTTTGGAGAAAGTTGGTTTTGGTAATAGCAAAACTACATCTCTAACATCCACACTTGCTTTGTCTTCCACAATTGGAAATATAAACTTAGAAGACGCTGCTTTTTTTCTGAGATATGATACTTCATATTCTGTCACTTTATACTTAAATAGAACTTTGGCAACATAGTGAATCACAATAAGTAAGTAATTAGCAGGGAATTAGTGTTCAGGATTAACTGGTTCTTCATTAATTACCTCTTCTTCTGATTCCGACGGCATTTCAATGTCTTCACTATCACTCGTCATCACAACTTCATCTTGACTAGAATCGGAATTTATTTCGGCAGGCAAAGAAGTCACTCTCTTTTTCTTTTTTGGCTCAGTTAATGCTGTTTGTATATGTATGTATTGTTGCATGCTGTTTTGCTTTTTGTAATTCTCTTTTCTTGTTCTTTTCATTACGTAAGCTTTCTAATCTATTTTTTTCTGGTGTTTCAGTGTATATTCTTGATCGTCCCTTTTCTCTTCCTTTTTCTTTTTAAGACACTGTCAAAAATCGCCTTTTTTAGATTAGGTCACCATTTTCTGAAAAAAAAGGAGAAAAAAAAAACAATAAAATAAACTATTATTTTTGACGGGGCACTTTAATACACTAGAGGGGCAGATTGATACGTATCATTGTACCCCGCACATTACCGTATCAAAGTGCCCCAAAGGACTTTTTCCGCAAACAATTAATTTTATCAAATATATAATAATCTTGCAATCAAAAACATTTTAAAATACAATAATAACTATATTTACTTACCTTTAGTAATAAATTATAACAAAAACAACTAAGAATATCCTCTTGAGACTCGATTACATTTCACGTATATTTTTAGTAGGCAGCGGCGCACGCCATTTACAACATGTTAATGACCGTTGAGGCCCAACGCCAAACTGGCGGCGAGCGGTGTCACAACTGTCATTCTTGTGAATGTCCTTGATCATTCTAGTGGTGTGCCGGATTGTGTAGCGTTTATTGGTTTTGAGATATAGATACTGTACCAATGTGCCCCGTGAATCAATGTGCCCCTCCTCCCCCTACCTACCTAACTTCAAAAAGTTTTTCTATTTTATTTATCTACCCCGTTGCAAGTCTCCAGTTGGAAGTTGAAGCAATATCTGGAACGATGCTTTCTTTTTGACTAGTCAATGTTTTAGATGAGTATCACGTTCGGATACCCACTCAACTCCGGCAATATTGATTGTAAGTTTTGAGCGCCATCTATATTTGCACAGAAGAACTACAAAGCTTTTTACATTTGTGCTAAAAGCAGTTCCCTGGAGACGAAAGAAAAATCACGGTACGGAGGATAGTATTTAAATAGTAATATAAATATACAAAATAATTATTGTATCTAAAGTGTGGCGTATTAGCAACACTTTCGCGTGAGAGTACATAAACCATGAATTTCGCATCAACGTAAGCCAGTAATTACACTCCCTCCCGCATCAGTAGGATTCGCCGCCCTAGGCATGCCCTCCTAGAACCTGACGATGAGATAACTGTCCTCCAAGAGAGTAGTAAACTAACTAGCACTCTACACAAATACAAACCGCGTTCGTACAAACCTCGCCGCCGAGGTCCGCCGCGACGTCCCGTTAATTGTCCTCCCGACCCTTGCTCATCGAGCCAGCCCGCGAGCTGAGCCAGTAGCTTTAAATTCCCCATTTAATAATAATGATCATATGATCCAGCCTGTTCTCTTGCTGCCTCCCCAGCGACGCCCTAAGCCGAGGTTCGACCCCACAGGGGGTACCTACCCTTAGCGCAGTCGCTTAGTTTATAAGTTTGTTTTACGCCCCTGGCTGGAGGCCTTAAATTCTAGGCATCCACAGGGAAAAGTCCGGTTAAGCAGTACACGGCCTCCTAGGCTGAACTGCGAGATGCCATTACAAAAAAAAAAAAAAAAAAATCAACGTAAGAAAATCTTTCGGTTGGCATTCTCCAAGCTCCCCGGCTAATGGCGTCCTCTGTCCTACGAGTAAGGATTACTTTAAGAAAAACTCAATCACGTATAGGATGGGCTAAACTATGCCAACTTTGCCCAAAAAAAAAGAAGGAAGTCTGTAGTAAGCTGCCACCTCGAGGCGGATACATGAACTCTAGAGCGATAGCGCTTTTATACCACGGAGTAGTAAAAAGACTTCATAATGTTTAGATGGATAATAATAAAGTCAGTTAGATGGCGTTTTATGTGGGGAGAAAAAATGCTCGAAAAAACCCTCAAAAAATCCCATTTCCTTACAAACTTTTTCATTAGTAATATTAGCAGGATATAATGTGCTAATGTTAATATCTGGTTGGCACTAATTCTATGAAATAAAACAACATTTATTACAAAATAATACTATTATTAGGTAATCCTTAAAAACAAAGGTATTTGCAATGTTTTTCCCTCTTATAATAGAAGTACTGCTTTAGTAATAACAAATTGTTTAGCACTGGACTGGATCTTATAAATTAGTTAACAAAAATCTTAATACACTACAGAAAATTTGACTAAACATCAAACATGATTTAACAAACGCTAATCCAAAAATAATAAATTAATACTCCAAAAATATAAGTTCCAAACAAAGCTAAATCATAAAAAAATCTAAATACGATAAATTATAACAGGTAAACAGCATTCATTCGGTAAAATCGTCAGTGAATGTACTCAACAATATTCGTTCTGTCCAACGTAGACGTTCATTTCTTTGATTTTCGTCTAAAGTTTCTAAAACTTTTTTGGCTTTTGAGAACAAGAGCCACCAGAACATGTCTACAATCCATTGTATAAAAGTATTTGTATACGGCATCTCTACCTGCTTTATGGACACTCTCTGCAATACATCTAATACCGTGGTATACAATATTGACTGTCTGGTTGCTGGTTTGCATATAGACAGATGATCTAGAGGTAGTTGGTAAAATTGTCCACGACCTAAGTCGGCAGAGAATGATTCTACAAAATGGACTGGGACTTTAAATGCTGTGACTAAAGTTGGCATTGTTTCTGCAAAACTTATGGTTTCCCAGCCATACGCATCAGCAAACTCTATAAATGCCTTATGTAGGTTTAATAAGACAGGAGAGTCTTGCTGTAGCTGCCTTACATCATTAGAAGGCCACAGCACCGCAGCTGCGGCGCGAGGCATGGTAGCCACTGAACTTCCCTTATGAGGTGTGCTGAAAAACAAAACTGCTTTGGTGTTGTCAGCTATTTTCTTAAGCGTTTGCTGATCACTTTGTGATGCCTCCACCAGCACTTGTTTGACGATCAAGCCACCCATAGAATGAGCCAGCCACACAACTGGCGTGTTTTTATCACCAACACGGGCATCTATAAGGGCCGGAACCATCTCAGATGCTCGAGTTGCAATGTCTGCGGTTTGCAATGGGCATCGCTCGAGCCACTCTGATAACGAGCTCCAGTAGTTGACACCAAGTATCCTCAAGTTGTTGATGTCTTTCGGCAGCCAGTCTTTAGGCCAGCACACTGTGTAATTGCATTTATCTTCTTCTTCTTGATTTAATGCAATACGTTTTTGATTTGCAGTAAATGAGTTGGATGATGGTGGATCTCTCATAGCTTCAATAGGAATATCATGAAGAACCACTTCTAATTCTGATAACAAAGCTTCATCTCCCAATTCTATTAAGTCTTCCATGACTTGCTGCATTTCAGGGTCTACATATTTTTTTTCAGGTGTTACTATGGTTTCACACACTTCACAGTCAAAATCAGAGACAGTAACTTCTATAATTCCGATAGGCTCAGCACATTTCCTGTCTCTCTGCCTCCATGTGACAAACACTCCCCCTCGTAGTCCGTGTACCAGCAAGGTATCACAAGAAGTAGGAGCCGTGGTTCTGTACAGCGGATGCAATAGAAATAGACCAGGTCGGTACAAATATTCACCAGACAAATTTGCAAGACATACTGCAGCAGAACTAGACAAACGAATATCTTTGGACCGTATTAGTCGCGACAGTTCACCAATGAGACCATTTCGAAAAAATTCTGTTAATAAATTAACATGTACACTTAATACTGTGAGAATTTTAACAACAGCCAAGTCACATTCAATGTCATAACGATTTCTTAACATTACTTCAGCTAGTATAGACAGCAAACCCATGTTGATCAATGTTTTGATAGATAAATCATTGTCATAATCCTTAACATTGAAAAGACTTACATGGTGGTACAAAGCATCCATACACAGTATACACAGGTCTCTCTCGCTGACATTGTCTGGCTTCGAGGGTATGCTGTCAGACTCCATGGCTGCTTCCTGTACATTTGCAAAATACTTGGAGAGAAAATGTTGGATGCAACAGTGAGGATGTATATTTTGAACAGCCAATATGAGATCCCGAAATTTGAATGAGAGAAGTTCACATGACAATGCTGCCCGTCGAACATGAATTGGAGGTGGTAGGAAGTAGCGTAGGTCGGCGCCGCGGGTCCGAGCGAGTAACACCGCTGTTTTCTCATCTATGGCTTGAGCAAGTTTGCAGCAGTCCCAAATCTTGTTATTTTTGAAAGCAGCTAGTTGATCCAGGGCTATGTTCCGCTGATCTTTATTGCCATGACGGCACAACCACAGCAGTCTCCACGCTAGAGAATGCTTTAAACTTTTCCAAATTCGGGCTAAGCCCACCGACTGCTTCGTAGCTTTGTCATACTCCACCTGGAATGTCCGATTATACGAGGGGTCATCAACGTAGATATACTCAGCCACGCGTTTCTTCTCCCTCTCTATTATTCTGGGATTCACTATTCTGTCTATAGATTTGCATGTTTGACCAAAATGGTAATACATCAAGAAACTGCCGCTACCTGTTGCTGCCACTATTTTTAAATATTTTAAAGAGGACTTAATTATATCTTGAATACTCATGGTTTTAGAGCATACAAAAGATTTTTATGATTCATTGCTAACCACTGGCTAGTAAACCTATACAAAGACAGGTTACTGCGCCAATGGTAGAAATGTTGGAGAAAATTAAACTTAGTCGGAAAACGTTGTGATCGTATTTGTATTTTGTATTTTTTTTTTGACAATTGACACACTTGACAGGAAGTGCTACAATGGCATTTGGATTAAATAGATAAAAAATGTTGTGAAGATAATACAGCAAAAGGCTTGTACAAAACAAAACTTTTTATACAAAAAAATAAAACCAGTGGCGAAATAAACATATCATCATCCTCTAGACACCGACTTCTAGGCCAATGCACCTAAGATAGTTTTTTTATACTTTTCAGTATTTTTGATAGTCGGTTATTTTTAACTTTCAGTGACAAGAACAGTTGTCACTATACGCATTAGTGTAAAGTTCTCATCAATACGAATAATATAAGCCCGAACACAAGGTTGTAAAAATGTACGATGTGCATGCAACGCATGCAACAAAGTGTGTGCTAAGTATGAATGTAGATGGATGGAGAGGAAGAGGAAGACCTAAGAAAAGATGGATGGATTGCCTGAAAGATGATATGAATAGGAAGGGAGTGAGTGTCAGTATGACGAGTGACAGGGGAAAATGGAAGAAAATTACATATTGCGCCGACCCCAAGTAAAATTTGGGAACAGGGCAGGAGAAAGAAGAACACAAGGTTGTTAAAATGTACCGTTGCAGAGTTTTGACCCTCGACCTTCTCTCGTCTCCATCATAAGGTCAGTCAGCTCCAAACCTTCGCTGATGTATACTGTTATCAGACATACACCCTGATTGTCAAGTTTTTAATATGCATGCCTATAATTTTCGAAAGTTGTTTTCTCAGGGTTCCCATCAGATCCTGACCTTATGATTATAGGACTATCCTATCAAAGAAAACTATAATTTAGCAAATCGGTCCAGGCGTCTTCGAGTAATTGGAGAACACACATTAAAAAATAGTTTAAAAAAGATCCCGACGAATTGAGAACCTCCTCCTTTTTGGGCAGTCGGTTAAAAAAGGGTCTTTTATTTTGGAAATTATGTTCCTCCCTCTAAAATCTTTCGATCATTAAATGAGAAAGGTTTTGAAATTATGTAAATGTATATTTGTGTGTATATCAGACTAAAGCTTTTTTTTGCGAAAACGGTTTCAGACTCAATGCGAGAATATCTGTAAAAATCTTTGTACATGTCAAAACCCTACGCAGATTAAAAAATATACGTAAATGCCAAAAGTCACAGGTCAGACGTAAATAAAAATAAAATTGTGAGTACACAGTTATTCAGGGACTGAAATCAATAATTAAAGGAGGTAAGTAATAATATTATTTTGGAATATTTCAGAATAGTAGTATATAAGTGAGTTCTACGAGACGCCATCACTTTTTTTCATCGTCGTCATCTGAAAGTGGAAGGTGCACTACTGAATTTAGGCGTCCCATCCATTACCTAAAGGTCTAGTAACAATAGGTACTAAGCAGCCAGCTTTCTGCGGTAGATTTAATAATAGGTATTCATATTGTGCTAGTCTTGTGGTTTAAACGTCCCTCAAGCGTCCATATGCTTGTCAGATTTTAGATCAAGTTTTGCATGTACCTATGCATCTTGCATCTGTTTTATTTAGGTATTCTCCAACTGTATCTCTCACTCATGCACTCCTGATGTTAAAAAGCTGATGATGATGCTATGTTCTTATCTCTTACATCAGCCATGTGACAATTAGTTATAGTAAAAATCGTTTTAATAGTCTGCATCCAGTATTGTAGTCGTTTTCTATTTTGTAATGCAAAAAAATGCTTCATTACAGGTTCTGTCTGCAGAGTCAGCCAGGAATCTTCGAGTATTCTCCAATAGTAATCCGATTAGTAAGTAAATATAAATATTTGATCATTTTCATGTCTCATTTAAAAACAATGGAAGCCGTGGCCTACAATAGCAAAGCATATTTTTTGTATCTCGATAAAACTGTTATTGCATTTACACCATTACTTACACATGCAAAGCATAATTTCATTACAAATTGCTCACTACTTTAGATTAGTGTAATAATCTTGTGCTGTACTCGTAGATACGAATAACATCATAAAACCCGAATTTAAAAATAACTATTTCCCTCGCTACTGCAAGTTCTACTGCTATGTGCACTGCAATTGCTCTCTATACAATGCTATGTACTTCCTAATGTGCGAATAAACAAAATAAAAGTATGTTTCGTAAGCAATCTGCCATCTGCAACTGTCAATCACATGCAAACTCATGAAATCGGTTGATATCTCAGGGCAACTGCACATACTGCTTCAATCCTAAAACAATTTCATGTTAAATTCAAAGCAGTGATGTCCGCATAGCCGATTATCAGCTATGGCGGCTGTACTCATATAAAGAGACTAGCGACCCACCTCAGCTTCGCACGGGATAACAGTATTACACCACTATTTAATGTATATCATTATATATACAAATAAACCATCCTCTTTAATCACTATGTGTACAAAGAGATATAGGGGCAGAAAAAGCGACTTTGTTTTATACTATGTAGTGATTAGAAACTGTGCAGGACATATTATAGTGCACAAGCATTTGCATCGCCTGTGTCTTCGCGACTCAGGTGCACTCACTATTCCTCCACTCTCATAGCCCGATGGTACAGTAATCTGGCACAACCGGAGAGAGATCAGACGCAGGACCGACATTTACGATTAATACAAAGCAGTATTGCAACTGCAGCACGTGCTATCGGTGTTTACAGTCAGGAGTCAGCAGCAGGCTTCCAAAGCATTAAAATTTACATATGTGTGTATTTGTTGCAGTCATACGGAAGTCATGCCTGAACATCAAGATCCAAATGAATCAATGAAGAATGTACTGGGAATTGTCACCGGGGGTGACGGCAAGTTACCCTATAGGCCATTTATAGACTGCATGAAAGAAATACGGTACGTAATGGAGATCAATAAGATTAGAACAAAAACACCAACTCATTGTTGCTTCAATATACATTCAGTAGTTTTAGCATGAAATGAATTTCTGTAGGTTCTGGTTGTCATTGAACATCCATGGCAATCTTTATGGGTAGTCAATGGCCAATAGGTATTGGGTTGCCCGGGTAACTGGGTTGAGGAGTAATGAGGAGGTCAGATTAGGGTTGCCAGGTGTTAGGATAAAGCAGGACATACGTAGGATTTTTGATTGCTTGTCCGGCCAAAATAAGCGGCATCCGGCCTGTTAGGATTTTTCAATTTCGAAAATCGCGCGCGGATCAAGATCGAATCACGCCGAACGAGTATCGGCGCGACGCGGGGCGCGGCGGGCGAAGAAGTTGTAAAGCAAATTTCTGCTAACGAAAAATATTAGGTTATTGTTGTTGTCATACTTGTCATACAAGCTTTTAAAGTTTAAAAGTTTAGTTTTGTTTAAATAAAGGAGAAGTTATGTTTTGTTTTGTTTAAATAAAGGAGAAGATATATGTTTTGTTTCGCTTACGTTACGTTGATTTATTTTTGTTGTTATGTTTAATTTTGATAATGTTAAGTAAGAAAAAAATTTTTGTTTTTTTTTTTTATAATATAACGACTGATGATTAAAAGAGTTAGAGACTGATTTATAATAAAGAAATATTAGCTTGATTTTGCTTTTGTTTTATTACAATGCAATCAGAAAATCCCGGATTTCCATTTTTTTAAGTAACACCAAAATTTTTAAAAAATGTGAGGCGTCCGGATTTTTCGACCGAATGTTAGGACAAAAAAAAATAGTTTTACACTTTTTATAAAAAAATGGACAAAAAAACAAGATGTCCGGATTTTTTACCCAAATATCAGGACAAACTCACAGGTCAGATAGGCTCCTTATAATGTGGTTTATTCATTGGTCTCTCCATTAAAATCGCAGGAATCTTCCTCTATTAACTGGACATTTGAGCAAGACTGGCCTCGGCAATTGGTACACAACTAATAATTTTCTACAATTTTAAAAGCGAATTGTCGCGACTTCAGCGCTTCGAAAAATTATGTTCTGTGTTTAGTGATGCAGAACCATGCCTTAGGACTGCAGTACGCTGATATTTAGGATTTCAACGTGGGCAATCTAGCCTTAGTGACAAGCCACGTGAAGGTAGTTCAAAACCCGCCATGGCCGCCATGACCCAAGATAATATCGAGGCTATGCAGCAGTTAATTCTCGCAGACCAACATGTAACATACCGTGACATAGATCCGTGGGCATAACTATTTTTTTTTTTTTTTTTTTTTTTTTTTTTTTTTTTTTTTTTTTTTTTTTTTTTTTTACTTTCCCCAAAATTAAGCAAAGTCTTCGTCGTCAACGTTTCAGCACACCTGGAAATGATGTTGACTCATACAAATCGGCCATTTTGACTACCATCACTTCAGAATGGAATAAATGTTTCAAGAACTAGTTTTAATGAATGCAAAAGTGCATTAAATATCGCGGAGAATTCTTTGAAAAACAATAAATGGTATTGTATATAATAAGTCGTTTGAAATAAGTGTAGACAATCTAATAGGTTATTAGATTGTCTACACTTATTTCAAACGACTCAACTTAAAAGGCAGCCTTCATATCACCGTGGGATCTGGAGGCGAGGGTCTTCTTGCGCCTGTACGACTGGCGCGAGGAGGCTCAGCGCCGGGGAGAAACCCCTTGCCGCGGCAAGTTGTCGCGCAGCGGGCGGAGCTCCGGCGCGATCTCATGGTGGCCTGGAGGGAGCGACTATCGCAACCCAGTGCAGGGCACGCCACCATCGTGGCGGTAAGTCCCCTCTTTGAGGAGTGGCTCAGGAGGAGTCACGGCGCCCTCACGTACCGCATGACGCAGGTCCTCACCGGACACGGTTGTTTCGGGAGGTACCTGCACCGCATCGGTCGTGAGGAGGCGCCCGGGTGTCACCATTGTGCGGACAGCCCCGAGGACACGGTGGACCACACAGTCCAGGTGTGCCCCGCATGGGAGGGGCACCGCCGGGTCCTCGTCGAGGCTTTGGGCGGCGGCGACCTCTCGCGTCCGGCCCTGGTTCAGGCCATGGTCCGGGGCGAGAGGGAATGGGATGCCGTCGCCTCCTTCTGCGAAGCGGTCATGCTCGAGAAGGAGGAGGCGGAACGCCAGAGAGTTCGCACCTCTCATCCCGGCCGCCGCGCTGGACCAGGTAGACACCATGGGCGCCGGGTGTCGCGAGATGACTCCCGGCCACCGTAGGCGTGGGTCTGTGGGCGGTGAGTTCGGGTGGCTCATCGTCCCTCTGTCTTTCTAGACGACAGACCCGTGTCGACGGCGCGCGTTGTTCCACGCGCTCCTCAAAGAGATGTCAGCAACCCCAGCGGGGCCCAGCAGGGCCAAGGCCTGCCGGGGCTGCGGGTTGTTCGAAAGAGATACCGCGGCCCTGGTACATAAAAGGCCTATGACGGAACACGACGATTTTAGTCAGTAAGAGTCTGACACTCCCTCACCGCTGCTAACCCACAGCGGGAGGGGTCATTTGATGATTTTACGTCGCTAAAAAAAAAAAAAGCCTTCATATATACGTGGCTTATATGTGCATATCATGTGTAGTGCGACTCTTTGAATCGTGATATCTCAGGAATGGTAACATTTAGGAGAAAACTGGTGATGCCATTCTTGTAGAAAATTTAAAGATCTACAACTTTGGTTGATGTTTTTTTTTATAAAACTTACCGTTTTCGAAAAAAGAACAAAAAACCTAAAATTTTGACATTTGACCTCAAATAACTTTTTCATCCCACCATCTCGGAAAGTGTAGTTTTACCCTTCGATATCTGAGCGCAAAAGCCGTTTTTATTCTCTAGAGCGGCAAAGTGATTTGAATTTAGAACATCGTGTGCAATACTCCATTTGTGACAATCTTGATAAGACTTTTCAAACAAATACATATTAAACAAAGGCTTATGTTTAACTGACCACCAGATATAGTAACAAATAGCGGACCAAAATTAAACTCGCATTTTAATGCAAAATGATAACCAAAGTTTTAACACTTTGCTATCCTATTTAAGTAAAATTACTCCAAGTAAATCATGTGTAAGCCAAAAATAGTAAATGATCACCAAAATTAAACCAACATTTTAATGCAAAATGATAACCAAAGTTTTAACACTTTGCTATCCTATTTAAGTAAAATTACTCCAAGTAAATCATGTGTAAGCCAAAAATAGTAAATGATCACCAAAATTAAACTCGCATTTTAATGCAAAATGATAACCAAAGTTTTAACACTTTGCTATCCTATTTAAGTAAAATTACTCCAAGTAAATCATGTGTAAGCCAAAAATAGTAAATGATCACCAAAATTAAACCAACATTTTAATGCAAAATGATAACCAAAGTTTTAACACTTTGCTATCCTATTTAAGTAAAATTACTCCAAGTAAATCATGTGTAAGCCAAAAATAGTAAATGATCACCAAAATTAAACCAACATTTTAATGCAAAATGATAACCAAAGTTTTAACACTTTGCTATCCTATTTAAGTAAAATTACTCCAAGTAAATCATAAGTAAGCCAAAAATAGTAAATGATCACCAAAATTAAATTCTGCTATCCTATTTTAGCAAAATGAGTCCAAATAAATCATTTTTATCCCAAACTTGATATACATATATGTTAGCAAGCATGCAGCATGGAAGCAAACATGCAACATGCAGCAAGCATGGCTTCTGTCACGGCTCCAGCGCTGCGGGGCTCCGGCGGTCCCATGCGAGCTTATCGTCGCAGATGGTTTTCACGCTCACCAGCCTTAAAACTACCTGCGCCTCAGCTCGCAGGCCGCCTCGCCCCTCCGCGCCTACGCGGTTTTGAATTGCACTCTAGGGGTAGGGCAAACAAGACTACCTACGTGGAGTCTATACCTATACACATAACTCAATATGGCATCATAATACTTTGTTTAATAATAAGCCTACATTTTATGGCAATCACAGTGATTTATTTAGGAAAAATAATACATTATTTTGGTCGTCAAGATTTGGTGATCATTTACTAAATTTGGTGGTCGAATACAAATTAAAGTGGAGTCGTGACTAAAATAGCTGGTACTATTATATTTTTAGACTTTATTTTTCTGGTGTTCAGTAGATATTTTTGGTTACAAAACTTAGGGTATCAAAGCATTTTATGGTGGTCTAAATATTTATTCCCTTAAACAAATAAAATACTGCTTAAAATAATTATTCAATTAATTATGTAATTTTTATTATTATTTTTACTTAGATTTTTAACCTCGTCTCATTTTTAAACTGCGTTTTCAAATAAATTAAATTTAATAGGTACTTCTTTTTAATGATACGCATATGTGCGCGCCATTTTGTTTTTTTGCATTTAGTAATTTCCTCGATGAAGCGGGATGAAATTATTATTTTTTATTGTTTTGAGGTCGATTTTAAACCTCATTACATTTTCAAACTGAGTTTTTGCATAAATACATTTTAATAGGTACATCTTTTTAATTTGCCATGTGTGTGCCATTTACTTTTTTTGAGTTCAGAAATTTCCTCGATGAGGTGGGATGAAAAGTTACGTGTTGCACTCGAGTGCAAAGATTTTTCACCTTGTGCTCTTTTGATTCCCTCGCTATCGCTCAGGATTCTAATTATTGAAACACTCGCTACGCTCGTGTTTCAATTTTAGAATCCTTCGCTTGCTCGGTCATCAAAATTGAGCCCGCGGTTAAAAAGCAACTTTGCACTCTTGTATAACAAATAACTATTGACGCACACATGGGATCGATGGGGACTTTTAATATTTTATTTATAATGATAAACCCAAGCTCTCTACCAAACTTCAGCTTTCCAGGAATTTTTGTTATTTGACCACTACTTTTATGTCTATTTTGACCGGGCTATATAGCTTCACATCAGATTAACATGTAGGCTACTTTTTATCCATGTTTGGGAAATAGTCCTCCCCACACTAATAATTCAATACTTTCTTTTGACAGAAAAGAATGGGGCACTCAGGGAACTATGGACAAAATCATGAAACATCTGATGTCGGACCCAGCCCCAGTGACAGTCAAGACGCTTACTGATGCAGGTCCAGTAATTCCTGGCTATGAAGTCGTGGTTGCAGCTATTTGCTTCTCATCGTTAGCCAGTAAGTATCTACTTGTATGCTTCTTCTTGTTCCGAGCCTTTTCCCGACTATGTTGGGGTCGGCTTCCAGTCTAATCGGATGTAGCTGAGTACCAGTGTTTTACAAGGAGCGCCTGCCCTATCTGACCTCAACTGGGCAACCCAATACCACTTGGTTAGACTGTCTACTTGTATGCATTCTCATAAAAGTTATGTGTAAATTGTAACTGCCTTGCTGTCAGGGTTCATGAGATACAGCCTGGTGACAGATAGACAGCGAAGTCTTCTAAGAGTTTAAACCTTACAAAACCCTAAAAAATCTACAAATATTTTAGTACATTACATTTATTCTAAACATGTTTATTATTGACTTAATACATGCACATCTAACAATTTCCTTTCGTTTTCAGAATTAAAGGAGCAGGGCTTCATCAGTTTCGTGAAGGACCCTCGCACGCTTGAGATTACAGATGTGATGCTCAGCATAGAAAGATTTGGCACCGATCACAAACCACATGAACTAAGCGAATATGATTTGTTTAAGTAGATTTAGGAATTGACATTTTAATTTGCTACAGCTAGGATTGCCACCTTTTTTTTAAACATGGTTTTTTTCTCAAAATGCAGAAAATTCCTACATGTATCTTTTTGCTGTCACGAAAGTGTTTCGTATTTTATTATTTTTCGATAATTGTTTTTTTTTTCTATATCTATTATATCCATACTATTTCTACTATTATATATATCTATTATATCTATACTTATTTATTTTACGATTTTTATTTTATATCTATACTATTTATTATATTTATTACATACTAGCTGATCCCGCGAACTTCGTATCGTTTAAACCTTCCCTGGACCTCTACAAACATTTTAAAACCAAAATCAGCTCAATCGGCCCAGCCGTTCTCGAGTTTTAATCAGACTAACGAACAACAATTCATTTTTATTTATAAAGATTGTACTAAGTATTTACAATTGACTGAAATATAATACGATAGGTACTATATATTATACGTAGTTTAGGTACGGGTGGCAATCCCAGCTACGGCCAAAGCCCGAAATGCAGCTAAATTTAGTTGTATCCTTTCTCATAAATAGGATACATCTACCTCTAGTCGCATGTGTGCTACACCTAGCTTTAGCCGGCTAAACCTAGGCGTAGTCACTCTTCGGGCTTTAGCCATATAAGGGAAGGTTCATAACTGACGGAACATGGCGTCACGATAAAACAAATATGCGATAAAGCGTTCAATCATTCACACCTAACCGACGATTTCCCGACGCTCGACGCATTTCCCGTCAGATATAAAGCTTCTCTAAGACATTTATCTGTGTAAGTAGAAAAATACTTTAATATATACTATATAGGTGTCTAGTTAGTAAGCCAGACGTTATCGTCAATTATTTCATCTTTCCTCTCGTGTATTTATATAATTATACTTTCACACAACGTTCCACCGGGATTTGATTATATTCCCGGCTATTAATTGCTGATGCAATAACATGATAAATCGTTGCTAAAAATCGGTTATAGAGAGGAAATTTAATATATTAGGAACTCTACTCACAGTTTCACCACTTACCTACACTTACTTTGTAATTATCTGGTAACCTTAAAATGATTAAATAAATGTGATATAAAACTTAGTTTCATTTTACTGCGTAATTGATAGATAGTCACATTTGGTTTGCCCAGAAAGATTATTTAATCCTATTATCTTAAGGAATAAAAACACTGAAAGGGATAAAGTAAAGCTTTTCACATTGCTCTAGAAGTTGGTGTCTAGATTCTCTAGAGCTTTAGAGCCATGTGAAAAGTTTTATTGTCCCTTTCTGTGTTTTGTGAAGTCAGCTTCAATTTTTGGTTCCTTATATTTTTACAATACTAACAGTGGCAGTCGCCTAGTCGTAAACATAATTTTATTGTGAAAAGTTCTTACCAATATGAATAATACACACGCATATCAATTTTCTACCCGATGCGTGCCTATAATTTTCAATAGGTAGCTGCTCTCGATTTCTCAGGGTTTCCATCATCAGATCCTAATCTAGCGGAAATGGGACCCAACCCAACTGCGAGTACCTACTTATACTGTTTTATATAAAGACTAGCTTCTGGCTTCTGCCAGCGGTTTCACCTGCATCCCGGGGGAACTACTTCCCGTACCGGGATAAAAAGCCTTCCTCGATAAACGGGCTATCTAACACTGAAAGAAATTTTCAAATCGGACCAGTAGTTGCTGAGATTAGCGCGTTCAAACAAACAAACAAACTCTTCAGCTTTATAATATTAGTATAGATATTTCTCAAATCGGTGCAGACGTCTTCGAGAAAACAAGTAAGTAAAAAAATAGGCGACTTGAGAACCTTCTTTTTCTGAAGTTGTTTAAAAACTATTTAATTCGAGTGTAATACTTACGAGTGCTCATCTTTGGATATTAAACCTGTGCCTAGCCTAACAAACTCTCATCGAAATAAACTCAAAAAATGGGGAAATGATACTTTTTGCCATACTTTTACATTACTGAGGATAATTTAATAAGGTGCAATAAAACAAATAATTTCAATTAGACATTTAATTGGTAGACTCAAAGACTAGACTGTTACAAATCAGATCCACAAAATTTAGGTTTGCTCCCAAATTACCATAAATAACATACTAAAAGATGCAAAACAAAATGTTATGCTGTTACAATAAGAAGTTCGAAATATTTGCGTACATAATGACAGGCCAAAACCTTAAAAACTACAAAAACATCATTTCTGTATAAAGTAAATAATTTTATGAAAAAAAAAACAAGTCAACAACATAATATGTAAAACAACTCTTAACATCTAAAAAATCACAGCCTTTTTCTTAAGGCAAGCAGAAAGATTTGTATTTAACATGCAATAAAATAGCTCCAAATATTGTATACTTAAATTAAATAAATTAGGTATAACTAGGTGATAGGTAAATGGACATGGGTTAAACTCGTAATTGAGATCGTAAGGTACTGGGCCCCATCCTTTTTTACATGGAATGGAGCTAAGTCTACAGTCTACACTTACATAACTACTGTATGTGAAATACATCAATGAACCACTATTATTTTAATTATTTGACTGAAAGGTGATCGATTCAACGTTCCAGCCATCACAACTTTTTAAACAGGGGCCCGATTCTCCTAAGTTAATAATGTCAAAATCGAATAGAAATCGAGTCGCAATATGATCGCAATAGCCGTTTTAACCATATCGGGCATTCTGCTACTAATAAAAGACCAATCGTATTCGATTGACATTTGGTTGGTGTGCGATTGGTCTGCTATTTTGGTGATTTTGGTCTATACGGTAGTTTGCTCTACAATCATATTGCAATCGTAAATCATTTGCAGACAAAATGATTCATTATTGAATGACATAAAAGGATAAAAACGTTTATTTCAAAGAAAAAATAGCGGAATGCCACATACGCTTCAATCGTAATCGAGTCGGGATTGGATCGCAGTCGAACGTGAATCGAATGGCGCTTAAGTAAAATTAGGAGAATCGGGCCCCTGCATTTCTACACACTTAGATAAGTAAAATTGTCTCTTTTGGACAAGCAGTGTACAATAATTAAAAACAGTTGGTTCCACACAGTATAGTCCTTTTTAAACTTCGTAAATTTTAAAGAATCATTTTGTGACTGGCCAATGAAGGCAAGTTAAGCAAAGACTGCTCCAGACAGCCAATTAAGGCAAGCTGGTAAAGATATTGTTTTATAGCTATTATAAAATATTGCATAAATATGACAAAGAAAAATCTGTTTTAATTAAATTAAATTTCAATAACATCCAAAAAGGCCAATCAGTCATATTTTTAATCCAGTCAATTTTTTAATCTTTTTATGGGAAATCATCAAATGACCCCTCCAACTGTGTGCAGCGTGAAGTAGTGTCGGACTCTTAATAAACCCATCATGTTCCTTCTTAAGCCGCGGCAAAACTTTCATACAATCCACAGCCCAATCTTTTTAATCTTAGGTACCTACAAGTTACTTGATATTACCTACTAATTGATAAAAGGGCCATATTATGGCATTTAAAGCTCAGAATAATTTTTAAATCCCCCAAATTTGATTGAGTACCTAATTGGTCAACCTATCTAATTTTTTTCCCATAAACCAAATATATTACATTTTCTGAAAATATAGAATAAATCTCAAACTAAATATTTCTGAAGTAAAAAGTGACACATTTTATGTTTTATCATTAATTCTTACACCTAAGTATATCTATAGACATAGAGTAACATCAACCAGCAGTTATAACTGCCCTACTAGAAGTCTTTTATCTCCAATTCACAAACATTTATGCTTAAATAAATATACACTGTTTTGCAGAAAAAGAGGGATTATATTATATTTGATTTCCACAACTTTATGTTGTTGCACCTATGTGAAATCTTGATTTTAACAACATATGATTGATGATGATTTCACATTCATCAAGATTTCACATAGGTGCCCGCTTTTTTTGCAAAAGAGTTTACTTGCAATTATTGCACAAGACTACTTAAATGTGTAATCATTAGGCTGCTATTATAATAATACTGAATATGTTTTACAATAAACATACAGAGGACAATTATGAAATCTATAATTATTCACTACCTACACAGTAATTATGATGTATGAGAAAGATTTTTTTAAATATGTATTTATGAATATGAAATGTATAGTTGAGCTTGACTTTATGCATGACTGCTCATGCAAATAATCTGTAATGCAATGACTATAGCATTTAATTTGAAGAAGCTTCCAGTGACTGTGGAGGTATTTCTTCAGATATGCAATGTTCAGTCTCAAAAGTGTGCATAAATTTAAGCACTACAATCTTTCTGGGCATAGCAACAATAACCATATGCATATCATTTCCTTCTACTACATCAACTTGTAGGACGGGGCAAGTGCACAGAACTGGACACAGTGATCTCTCCATAAAGTTGTACTGTTTTATTGGCTTTTTGTTAAAAAGGTCCATTTGGCCCTTATTATATGGAGCATAGTATATGCGTAATATTCCCCAGTTGCAACCAACAAAATAGACATCCCCATGTGATCTGATAAAAACAATATCTCTTAAGGGACCATCAGGAACTACATGTTTCATCAGATACATCCATTGAAAGTATATTCGCCAATCCAGATGTTCCAAAAAATTATAATAATGCAGTTCGTGAAGTAAATTGGAGGTAGTATCAAGAGTACATTGCAATATTAGAGCTTCCCTCAATACAATATATATGTTGCGTTGGAAAGTAAGAATGTTGAGGTTTCCATGGCTGTAACCAATTGACAAGATTCCATCGTATGCTTTGTTGTCTGTTTGTGCCAAAAAATCTGCTGTTAACTTTCTGCAGCGCAAGTCGCAACGAAATATCTCATCGTTTAGATTTACGAAGAACAATTCATGCGCAACCAGAACAAACAACTTTACACTTTCAAAAGTGGTATGAATTTCTTCAGGGAAATGCTTGAATGTATTACGTTTTCGAATGATGAACAATTGTAGATCGTAACTTAATATTACAACTACATTCTCGTTTTCAGTGTACTTACAGTAGTCACCAATGATGGGCTTATGGCGCGATAATGCCAGAGTTTCGATATCGTAATAGACAATAGAACCTTTTTTGAGAACCCCCAGGATGCCGTTCCCTAGTAGTTCGAAGTTGCGAATCTCTTGAGCAGAGAATGTTGCAGTGGCAAACTCGTCTCGTTCTTCTGAAGCATATTGTAATTGCTTCCATAACGTCAGAGATCGGTACAAATTGTACCAATGTAGTCCTCGCTTTGACTTTTTACGGGCGATCGTATAAACATTCGGGAAGTCATCTTTACAGCATTTATGCCAGATGTGCTGGTTGGTGCATAGATGGTCAACGACCCCTCTCCATCTAGAGCATACTGTGCGGCAGCGAACTAGGTCCTGCGATGATAAATAGACAAAAATGTTTTCTAAGATTTCATTTGGTAAATAGTTCATGAGGCCGACGGCTGTCTCATCATTGTTCTCTGCCATTTTGGTATGTTTTGTTACTGGTAGGTAATCGAAAGGTGATGAAGGTTGGTGAATTATGATTTCTTTTTTAATTTTTATGAAATCTTCTTGGTGATGCACCACACCACGAAATAACTTTGTTTAATCACTTATTGTTAATTAGTTCCGCAGCTATTTCAACTAAAACCACCACAGCCACACAACGCCTGGAATTGTCAGCATTGTCAGGAACACAGAACATGAGAACATGTCAGGAACCTGACTTCGTTCGACTGCCGGTCGTCCGTCACTCAGCACTCTGGGGCCGGGGAGGCGTCACTCTCGTCCACAGACATAATATAGTAAACAGGACTGCGCACTTATACCCAAAAAACGAGCCGAGTGAAACAGTTAGTACGTAGGCCGTCTGTCCCTTTCTAATAGGGTGACTTGAGATCAAGCCATGTGAGACAAATTCGAATTTGCTAAGATTATTATTGAAGATTGGTATTGAAGTTTTAACTTACGCAGTTTGTGACCTTAAGCTACTAATATAGGCTTTTAATAATTAGCGGGAATTAGCAGTATAAAAGCAGGAATATTCAAAGTGAAGACTGATTTTTTTGTATTTTTGCTTCACATATAGACTGCTGAGCCATTTATTAGCCTTTCTTCATTTTTTGGGAAGCTATAACAATAGTACAAAAGTTTTAAAATCCATCACCCATATTTTGACTCGTTACAAGAATTCATGGGCACCCTAGTTGTTTGATTTACGAAAATTTTATTATTAGCTAACCTGTGGAACGATATATTGCAACCGCCATAGCGCTTTTTCACCATTTTAATAGTTCAAATTGATTTAATACAAAAAATATAAACAAAATTTTAAATGCTGAATACGCGTCAAGAATGTTCAGGGTTACCACTAGAAAATAAAAAAAGCAAAATACAAATTTATGTTCTTTATGTTTTAAGAATAAATGCGAATAAATTAATGCGATTGTTATTAATTTGTTGACTTACAATTGTTAAAATAAGATAAAAATATAAGTGATTCAATTGTTTTTTTGGGTAGACAAAACTGTTGATCATATTTTTTTTTATGTTGGCAAGGTGTTAACGAGACACGCGGCCTCCGTTATAACTATCCCTCTCGGCTTGAATTTGCGTCTGTGTATTATGCAACCAATTTAGTACCTTATTGCGTTGGAATAGAGTTCATTTTCGTAAATATATCTATACTAATATTATAAAGCTAAAGAGTTTGTTTGTTTGTTTGTTTGAACGCGCTAATCTCAGGAACTACTGGTCCGATTTGAAAATTTCTTTCAGTGTTAGATAGCCCATTTATCGAGGAAGGCTATAGGCTACTTTTTATCCCGGTACGGGAAGTAGTTCCCACGTGATGCGGGTGAAACCGCTGGCAGAAGCTAGTATTTTGATAGTGCGCAATCTTGTTTTTAACCGACTTCCCAAAAAGGAGGAGGTTCTCAATTCGGCCGGTATGTTTTTTCTATGTATGTACATCGATTACTCCGAGGTTTATAGACCGATTTACGTGATTCTTTTTTTGTTCGACGCGGAATAGCTGCCAGTTGGTCTCATAGTCATCAGGTCAGGATCTGATGATGGAAACCCTGAGAAATCGAGGGCAACCTTCGAAAGTTGTAGGCATACGTAGGGTAAAAACTTGACACTCAGGTGTATGCCTAAAAGCACTATTCAACAGTGAAGGTTTGGAGCTGACCTGATGATGGAGACCAGAGAGGGTCGAGGGAACTCGACAACTGAATATGTAAACTACCTCGTGTTTGGGCTTATATTATTTGTATTGACGAGACCTTTGCAACAGTGAAGGTTTGGAGCTGACCTGATGATGGAGACCAGAGAAGGTCGAGGGAACTCGACAACTGAATATGTAAAATACCTCGTATTTGGGCTTAACTTATTTGTATTGATGAGAACTTTCCACTTATACGGATAGTGAAAGCTATTCGTATCACTGAAAATCTTTAAATATAAAACTTTTTTACAAAAAATTCAACCGACTTCAGTTTAATAATCTCCTGCCATTAATTAACGATACTGATTGTACCACGAAACTCAAAATTCTTGCAGTATTTAAAAATACTACTACTACTACTACGGTATTTAATAAAGGGGATAATATACAACATGTAACGTAATTAACGCACACCCTCAAACACCCCAATTAGAATATTATGTTATAATCATAATACATACACTGAATTTTCAATTTAACATGTATATGCATTGTTATTTACTAAGTTAGTTATACCAATTCTTGGAGAACTTTTTGGTCATACTACCTACTACCTACGCACGCAACGCACTCGACTCGACACAACACAACATAACGAAACTACGGAAAAAGCCTATTAGTTACGGTCTATTTGAATTTGTTTTGACTGTACAAGGTTAATATGACAATAATTTCCGTAGTTTTAATTATTTTTGGGATAAAAAATTACCTATATTAAAAATGATATAAATCGATTCAGTAAACGATTCTGAACAAACTAATTTCAGGATGTGCGTTAATTAAGTTACATGTTGTATATATATATATATATATATATAATAATTTACTGTGTTTACGTACAATATTTGATAACAATTTAACTGAACAAAAATATGGGAGTATCTCTCGACATCTGGCAACCGTAAACGCACACAGATGCACGTGTCCGTACACGGCGCCACTTATCTGCCGCGCACATATAAATAAAAACTGGCTTCACTTTGTTGTTCGCGCACGTTCTATCTGCCTATTTCTTTGATCTGAGGTCCAGGGTACAACCTGGAAAATATTTTTATTAACTTTTCTAAGGCTGTGTGTGACTGTGTTTCGGAGGGCACGTTTAACTGTAGGTCCCGGCTGTCTTACCAAGGGGTATCGGGTTGCCCGGGTAAGTGGGTTGAGGAGGTCAGAAAGGCAGTCGCTTCTTGTAAAGCACTGATACTCGGCGGGAAAAGGCTCGAGAGGTGATGATGTAAGTAGGTACCAGGAAATGATAAGATTTTAGTTGAGTGTATTATAATTTTATTGGTGCGTACACAATCAGCTTCCAATTAATTAAAAAAAATAACATGCATAAATAAAAAGTGAATCAACATTGGGAAAGTTACAAGTTCGAGTACTCGCACACTGCAAACTTTTAGTCGGCCGACAGTTTGTTTGGGCTCACAAATCAGTATGAAGATAGATATTGGTGTCCACATTACAAACATCAGGTATTTAAGACCGACTGAAACCTTTGATTGGAATCTTTTTTGAAAAAAAAAATGCTAATCATCAGGTCAACCATTGGCTGTTTAGTCTATAGTGTGCAGGTATTTTGAAACTGAGACGGCTCTCCAGGAACCATCAAATAATTAAAATGGCTTTTGCCGACACGAGATTATCATGTGCCATACAAAAGACTGATACCTTATCAGTCTTTTGTATGGCACATGATAATAGTCCAATGGACAAAAACATCTGAAGCTCTTTATTACGAAGAATCCATGTCATAAAAATCAAAATAAAGAAATAATACGGCTGGTTGACGCTTCTCGTGACCAAACGGCTGGCCATTACCTCGGACAAAGGTTCAGCATGGCCATCCAACGAGGTAATGCTGCTAGCCTCTTGGGTACGCTCCCAGTTGACAGCGATGGGGATGAATTTTTTGACGCTTTTTAGATATAGTATTTTTTTATTGTTTTACTAGGATCGTTTTTTTTTGTGTTGTAAATATCTATTATTAAGATAATGTAAAAAGTTATTTGTAAATAAATTATCCATTTACTATGACAAATCAAAAATCATTAATTGTATTCAAAAGTCAGTCCCCAAAACACTGCTTTTGCTGGAAAGAAGTGGCGCAACCAACTCCCCAGCAAACGTAAAGCATGTATAATACTTATATCAAATATACCATGCTGAAAACATTTCAAATGAAACTAACTTTAAACTTAAAAATAGCTGTAAAACTGTTCCTTGTTCAAACCCTGCTGACAGTCATTTTTCAAAGTATTTTTTTTTTTCTTATAAACTTATTTTATTTTCAAATCAATAACTTCATGCATTCTGACAATATTAAAAAAAAAACTTAACACTAAGCTTAAACATAGTTGTAATAGACTTACGGCCAGTTTCTTCATCAAAAGTTAAAGTTAAAGTAATGTCTAAAGTAAAAGTAACGGTCAAATACGTTTTTTCAAGGCTAAAGTGACAGAAAAACTAATAGAAAAATTGAATTTGACCGTTACTTTTACTTTAGACATTACTTTGACTTTTACTTTGGCTTTAACTATTGATAAAGAAACTGGCTGTTAACAGTTATTACCATTAACAATATGTACTTAATATTACCATTATACATAGATAAATGTAAATAATTATTTGACGCGTGCAACAGCTTCCACGAAAAAAAAAACGATTGTACCTGTGAACTGATTGTTTTTTTTTAAACTACGTCAGATATGTTTTGTTTCTGATAGTTTTAAATAAACTCATACCTAAATTATTAATTATTTTTAAACTAATTAATTACACTGGTCTGCAAATATTATAATTTTTGTCCCAAAGGTGAAATATATAATTTCTTGTGGAATATTTGATACCGCATGGTCGGCGCAGCATGTTTTCTCCTTCCATTTGAAGCTCTCGGATAAGCCGCACCTCCTTGATGTAGCTTTGAGCCAGGGTCCGGACTTGAGACAGGTTTACGCACTTCACTGCACACTCACACGAAGTACCCACTTCTAGCACTTTATGGACTTCACTGGAGCCACCAGCACCCAGCATTTTAATAAATATGTATTCCTTATCTTTTATTCTGGTTGGCTTGAACAAAAACGTAGAGTTATCGTTAACTATTCCCTGAGGGTATGAAGGTGTGGCCTTGTGTGAGGGCATTCCTTTCTTGTCATCCGGAGGAGGAGCAGGCTCGGCTCTAGGGGGCAGACATTGGGGCTTCTCCACAGAAGGGTTCTGTGAGAATAACTCCACTCTCACTTTATCTCTATTTTGTATTAAAGCTTTCTGTGAAGCTTTCTTACGTTTAGATCCTGGTGTAAACCTTCATATGCCAAAAAAAAACCTAATCCATTCAGTGGTTTAGCCACAGGAGTCATTTTTCGTTTTTATAATTTACAACATTATGTATAAAGCAGGGATCGAATGTTTTGATCAGTTGACAGCTGTCAGTTTTCAAGGGAGAATTTCAGTTGTTTGTAATGACTGATTTTTATATGGTGTTCTAATTTTCGCACATTTTTATTATATTTACTTTGTTTGAAAAATTCATTTTTTTTATTTTTACGTATTTTTCTTCGTGTTAATCGATATATATTAACCATTATACTAACGCATTTCATTTAATGTGATTGTGAACGACACACCCGATATAATGCTTTAGTTAGAAATTACTAAACAATTTTGCTGACCTTAAAAAATATTGACAAATAGGTATAGTTAAAATCGAACTTTAGGAAGGGTATATCTTCAAATCCCGACGTGCTAGTGCAACTTTATGTTCTGGACTTCGATTAGTACGTATCAAATATTCTACAAGAATTTATTCTATATTTCAATTTTGGGACAAAGATGCTGTAGACCAGTGTTATTATTTACCAGAATAAATTAAACTATACTTAAATATAGTTGTAACAGAGAGATATATTGGAACTCCATGTTCAAGCCTGCTTGTTCAGGACACGGGTGACCTCGGCGAGGGGAGTGGTGTAGCTACCAGGCTTCACAAGGTTCACCAGCTGTTCCGCTATCTCCTGACCCACTCGCACTTGGGCTTCCTTCGTCGAAGCACCTACGATATAAAACATAGCTATAGTTTCTAAGGAACCTCTGCACGAACCCGTATAAAAAGTAGCACATAGCCTTCCTCGATAAATCTCTAAAACAAACAAACTCTTCAGCTTTATAATGTTAAAGTAAGTACCTCTAGTATAGATATGAATTAAGAAGTAAGGACGGAGGACAAAGTGACAATTGTTTTGTGGCGTACCAAATCGCTTGTTCAAAGCAAGTCGTGATTGTAATGTAAAATAAGTTGAATATAGTGACACATGTAGGTACACCTTATAGCCATCATACAGTTATGTAGGTACCTATATAACCTATGTAACCTTGATTTTTAAAAGCACCTAAAGGACAATGCTTGTGTGTTCTGGATAATAATGTCGAGACACCTTTTTTTCACACACGGTCGGTTAGCCCCATGGTAAGTTATTAATTAACTTGTGTTATGGGTGCTAACACAACTGATAAACTACATATAGCTACATATATATAAATTATAGCACCCAGACCACGGCCAACAAGCACGCTCATCACACAAATGTCGAACGAAACTTTAATCGAACCCCAGACCTCAGGTTCGGCAGTCCGGCATCGGCATAGTGACCATTGTGCCATCGAGGTCGTCAAAAGGGCCAAAATTGGAGAGAATATGCTTACCTAGATGAGGAGTGGCAATGACAGATTTGTGCTGGATGATCTCCAAGGTCAAAGGATCTGTAGGCGGTTCCTGCTCGAAGACGTCAAGAGCTGCTCCGCCAACCTGGAAAATACGACATTCATTGACATCATATTACGTTGATATTACACTTTACCAATGTACGTCTAAAATATATGTTCCCGTATGTGTTTCAAGAATGTTGCATCACACTAGAGTTTCCTACGGTCCATGGAAAGTACTTTTTGCACTCGGATAAATCTATGTCACCCGGGGATAAAGTAGCTTCTAAACACAACGACTTTTTCAATTCGGTTCATTAGTTCCAGACCCTTTTGGGAAACAAATAAAATTTCCCTCTGATAATATTAGAATGGATAGTAACAATCAAGTGCCGTAACAAGAAAGAAAGAAAGTAACAAAAAATAAAACCGACTCCCAAAAACACTGAAAAGCAAAAAAAAACTATTCTTAGGTGCATCGGCCTAGAAGTCAGTGTCTAATGGATGTTCCTGAGTTTATACGCCACCGATTTCTAGGCCGATGCACCTAAGAATAGTTTTTTTTTGCTTTTCAGTGTTTTTGGGAGTCGGTTTTATTTTCTTGTAAAAAGTTTTTTATTTTTGGCTTTTCAGTGACAAGCATAGTTGTTACTTTCCACAAATGTGGAAAGTTCTCATCAATACGAATAATATAAGCCCAAACACGAGGTAGTTTACATATTCAGTTGCCGAGTTCCCTCGACCTTCTCTCGTCTCCATCATCAGCTCAGCTCCAAACCTTCACTGTTGCATAGTGTTATCAGACGTACACCTTATTGTCAAGTTTTTAACCTATGGACGCCTACAATTTTCGAAAGTTGCCCTCGATTTCTCAAGGTTTCCATCATCAGATCCTGACCTGGTGTCTGGCAATTATGGGACCACCTGGAAGGTATACCCTATCAAACAAAAAAAAAAAATTGCAAATCGGTCCAGGCGTCTTCAAGTAATCGGTGAACATACATAAAAAAAAAAAGATCCCGACGAATTGAGAACCTCCTCCTTTTTGGGAAGTCGGTGAAAAAAAATAACAATCAAGTGCCAGCTGACCAGTTTCCTATAGCAATTGCATCATGGGTGCCGTACAAGAAGTTGTGGTGACCTAGTGCGTAAAGCACCAACCTCATGTATGAGTTCGTGGGTTCGATTGCAGGTCAGGCAAGTACAAATACAACTTTTCTAAGTTTGTATGCACTTTCTAAGTATATCTTAGACACCAATGACTGATAAAAAGAGGAAGGAAAACATCTCGACGAAACCTGGACTATATAGTCTGAAATCACCAACCCGCATTGAGAAAGCGTGGTGATTAACGCTCAATAATTCTCTGTGTGCGAGGAGGCCTGTGCCCAGCAGTGGAACAGTAAAAACACTGTCACTGGGTGACGTACAAAGATAAACTGAAATGACAAACTCACCTGTCCAGAGTTCAGTCCATCGAGGAGGTCACGTTCCTGGATAAGACCGCCACGTCCTACGTTAACAATCTTGATGCCCTTCTTACATTGGCCCAGGACTTTGGCGTTGATGAAATCTGTTAACAATATAGGTTAGTACATGGACTGTGGGATTGTACCAAACAGTTACAGAGAAGAGGTGGGGTTTGGTCATTAAGATCTGACACTCCAATCAGTTTCAAACTCCTACTATTGCAAAAAAATCTAATCTTGGATTTCCATGTGTTCGAATGTGTCGGAAAAGATAGGTACTGGTATCTCATGAAAAACATATTACTTAATCAACATATTTGAGTAATCGACTGATATGTACACCACTTTAAGTAAGCAGTGAAGCTCATGAATATTAACAAACCACACAATGTGTTAGGTAGACTGATTGTTTTTTAAAATAGCTTGTAGCTAACCAATAATTTACTCGTTCGTAAACTATCTCGATAATTTTCTTCATGACCTAATGATTCGTGAAATAAATCAACACACGAAACTTTATATGCAATCGTTGAATCAGTAGAAATCGCCACTTATGTATTATAAAATAAAAAAAAATATGTGAACTCGCTAGCACATTTTATAAATTTAAAAATAGTTGTTTACTGGCAAACGCAGTGTAATGATCTTCAAATGCCCTCAATTAAAATCAATTCAATAGGTACATCCATTATTAACTCCACCAAATTAAACGTAGTCACAAAAATATTTTATTGCGCAAAAACGTCAGTAGTTGCTTATAAATGCGTACTTACTTTTAGTAGAGGCAATGAGAGGAGTGTGCAGTGTAATATAATCAGCCAGAGGCCAGATCTGTTCGAGCTCCATCTTGGTGGCGTGGAAGCTGGTGCACTGCTCCGCCGTCACGAACGGGTCGTAGCCGATGATCTTTGTAACACGTCTTTTATAAGATCCAAAAACTCAATTTGCATCAGCAGACAGTGTAAAAACTTGATGAAATTCGCTCATTGTTGCACGCAAGCGCTAATTAGAGCTAAAGCAAGTTATGCACAACTAGTCTAAACGTAAAAGTTAAAAGTTTAAAACGCTATTTCATCAGAAAAATTGCAGAAATAATTCCATTAGGCAAAGTACTATTGTCCCCTTATCTTATCTGTCATTCACGAGTTCTGTGTAAGTATCGATGGTAAGTATCTATATTTAAGTTTACATTCATTTGTGTCATCATCACTTATTGATAGATCAATACATTTGATAGTCAAGTTCGTCATCAATACACACACGGGTATACTCTGCTAGTTTATTCAATTAATATTTCTACACAATCCAAATTCCATTTCCGTTTATGGAAACAAAAATGCTGTTGACAACGATGCTCGTGTCCTATGTCGTGGTCTGCCGTCAAAGTGACATTATTCACAATAAAAATGCCGCTTTGACGGCTAAGCACGCCATAGAAATATTTCAGAGGTTATTCGCTGTTATCGCTCAGACCTAGAGTAAAGAAAGTTTACCTTCATGCCGAACGAGTGCATTCGGACGGCGACTTCTCTGCCGACCCTGCCGAGGCCGAGGATGGCGAGAGTCTTGCCGTTGAGTTCCGTGCCGGTGTAGAGGGCGCGGTCCCACCGGCCGGCACGCAGGGCTGCGGCGGCAGGCACCACATGCCTCGACAGGTTGAGGATCAGGCTGCAGGTCAGCTCGCAGGCACTGAGGGCATTTGCTCCAGGGGCACTGTAACAAACGTAAACGAAAAGTCATGACAAATGTCTCATTTTTACTTCTCCTGCCTTGCTTCTAAAATGTTCCTTCCATTCATCGCTTTTTATCCTCCTTTCTCCATGCATTCATATTCATATTCAAGAGAGAAAGAAAGAAGAAGTGTGTCATCTTCTCCAAAATGCTTATGTATTTATAAATATTGTGTGCAGTAACGGATAATAAGGGTCCGTTCAGATAGACCGGCTCGGAGAGGAGAGCAAATTCTTAATACGTTGAAAATCGAGTACTTAGTATTTGTAGTAAGGTTTATTTTTGCATGTGCACTGTTTTTGTCATTAAGAATGCTTGAAGGCGCTCGGTGTGAAATAATAAGAGGAGCCGACCGGCTCCGATCGCGTACTTTTTCTCGGTCAAGCAGAAGTTTGGCTCCGATTGCATCTCACGCAGCCGATCGGAGCCGATCGGAGCCGAGTCTGTGTGAAAAGAAAAATGCGCGCCGATGCTCTCCTAGCCGGTCTGTCTGAACGGATCCTAAGAAAGAAAAATAAATATCTCCTCCTTGATGGGAAGTCGTTTAAAAACCCAAATGGACACAACTCAAGAATCTAACCACCAGCTTATAAAAAAAAGTTCTAGAAAAAGAAAGAATATTAAAACTCGTTATTATTAGCTTTGTTACTTACTTGATGACCCCGACGCCTCTCTCCTGCGCCGTGGTGACGTCGATGTTGTCGACTCCAGCACCAGCCCTGCCCACCACCTTCAGGTTCGCGCCAGCTTCCAGCACTTCCTTGGTGACTTGAGACGCTGATCTCACCACCAACGCGTCATGTTTCTGTTAAAACAAGGAAATGCTTCATTATTTAGCCTAGAGTACGTACTTTGGTACGCAATTTTATCTTTTATGAATTGACCTCTATTATATATAGCGCGAAATATGGTGAGTACAATTGTGACCTAATAATAATAGTTAAACTAGTTAAATTAGCCATGAAGAGTACAATATAATTAATGGGTCATTTGTAGGTAAATAAATGTGCTCATGGACGAACTATTAAAATTATAATTATAAGGACGATCGACGCCAACGTTCAGGACAATTTCTTTTTCGTACTATAAGAATATCACGATGTTGATAAATTCATAGAATTAAATGCAATCCCAAAACAAAAGAGCACAATCAGATGATATTAAACTCGTCACCAAGCAAAAACTCGAAAGATAAAAAGTACAACAACCGCGTGCAATAAAAATGAACGATAAGTAACGTGTAATGTTATTGATGCGTTTGTAGCCCTTACCGGTATCTCTTGGAGCAGTTCTTCTTTGCTGATCTTCGGCTTGTTGATCACACTGATGCCATGTGAGTTGAGTATGTCCGTGCAGTTGGACCCGACGCCATCGACGACCAGCACTGATTTAATTTGTAAGACCATTTTGTTGCTGAGAAAAGGGAATATTAAGATTAATAAAATGTGTAAAATCCACAACACTACGTGGAATCAGGGGAATACATTTGCATTAAAGCACGTGGCGAGTGCATTAGGTGTAGGTACCTACCTGGCATGAAGAAAAGTTACGAACAAATCAGGGTGTCTAACCGGTTTCTTAACAATTATATCTTTCGATATAAGGTGATTAGGCACCATATAAGTTTGCAAATGGATTACCAGGCTAACATAAAACTAAAGGTGCAAAAAAAAGGTGAAAAATTAAGCTGCAAAGTTTTTATCGGAGTACCTACTTAATAAAAATTTGTTACAGCATAGTAATAGTCATATAATTGCCATTTGCCTTGAATGCCGTAGCCTAATGATTTGAGTTAATTCTATTTATTTATTTTATGGTTCACCTACAGTAGTCCAGTAGTAACCTATTAGTAGATTTGTTAACATTAAAACTTAAAAAAATGACTTATTAGTACTCACGAGTAACGGTTGAGGGCTGAGGGTGTTCGATGTTGCGCGTCTGGAGTCTGGACAGTACTGAGGAATGAGCGAATATGTTCCGAGCGCATGGAGCTGTGTGGCGCTCGGTCGCCACTTATCTTCGTTAACGTCCAATGAACGAACGCTAATGTCCCCTTCGGCCCCGGCATTATGTAGTCTGTGTTTGCACTCGAATCTGCCACCACGATACGGAGTGACACCAAGAAAATCTCGGTGTGCACTCCAAGATGTTACAGCTCCAATTTTAGGCCCGTGTGTACATACATTACAGATATCATAAGGGAAGTCTCGAATAGGAACTAGGGGCCCGATTCTCCTAATTTTACAAGCGACATACGCTTCACGTTCGACTAAGATTCAATCCCGACTCAATTACGATTGAAGCGTATGTGGCATTCCGCTATTTTTTCTTTGAAATAAACGTTTTTATCCTTTTCTGTCATTCATTAATGAATCATTTTGGCAGAAAATGGCAGACCAACAGCAAACCAATTGGAATACGATTGGTCTTATATTAGTAGCAGAATGCCCGCTAAAATTAAAACTGCTACTTGCGTTTCAATTTTTATTCAGTTTTGACATTATTGACTAAGCAGAATCGGGCCCCTATTGGATCAATCGTATGATGATTGTATGTCACTTATGTAAAATTAGCAGAATCGAGCCCCCTTTAGTTAGACTTTAGTAGTGCGTTGTGATGTCAAAAGAGGTCGGTGTTGCGTCTCGCGCGCCTTTGTTTGCGTAAACATGTTTATCACATTCAAGTTCGCTTTCGATTGATCATTTAGTATTTCATAATACGATAACGTAGCTTGGCTGAAATCGAAAGGAGTATTGAGTTATACATATACATACCTACCTGTTTACTTTTTTTATATTCGTTACATATTTTAATAATTTATAAATAATATTTTTTATCTTTCCCTACTTAGTTATGTTAGCTAGCTATGCCACAACACGTAAATAATTTAGATTAAGATAGATATAAGTATTTTTACTATACAGGGTTACTTGTAAGTAGTCCGCATCCTTTCATGAGGTGATAGTAGGTATAGGTCAATACGGACAAATTTGACCATGGGATACACTGGGCAAAAGTTAACCCGTTTCAAGATAATTGAATTTCAAGACCTTTTCTTAAAAAGTCGTCTAGGTACACGTATACATTTTTATTATTAGTCAAAAGTCTCGTTTTTGTGGATTTTTGGGTTTTTTTGGATAGAAGTTGAATCACTTCATAATAACAAACCATAAAACTGTACAAATCACAAAGGAAATTATCGAAAAGCAATTACTTATATACTTTAAAAAAATCTACATTTATCTAGCTATCCAAAAAGACATAAAACATACAAAAATCCGCTAAAACGAGACTTCTAACTAATAATAAAAAAAAGGACATCATTCATTTCGTACCCAAAACTGAAAGTGCCGGCCAGAGTAAAAAAATAGTAGATTCTTGTAGAGAATAATGTCCTGAAGATTTTTACTATGATAAGAATCGTCTACAGTTAACCCCCAGGCTGCTATTTGACTGTGAAAATACGAAAACTTTTTACAAAAAAATTAAACCGTCTTTTTTTGTAAAAAGTTTTTTATTTACAGCTTTTCAGTGATACGAATAGTTGTCACTATCCATATCAGTGGAAAGTTTTCATCAATACAAAGAATATTAGCCCAAATACGAGGTATTTTACATATTCAGTTGTCAAGTTCCCTCGACCTTCTCTGATCTCCATCATCAGGCCAGCTCCAAACCTTCACTGTTGCAAAGGTCTTGTCAATACAAATAATATAAGACCAAACACGAGGTAGTTTACATATTCAGTTGTCGAGTTCCCTCGACCCTCTCTGGTCGCCATCATCAGGTCAGCTCCAAACCTTCACTGTTGCAAAGGTCTCGTCAATACAAATAATATAAGCTCAAACACGAGGTAGTTTACATATGCAGTTGTCGAGTTCCCTTGACCCTCTCTGGTCTCCATCATCAGGTCAGCTCCAAACTTTCACTGTTGCAAAGGTATCGTCAATACAAATAATATAAGCACAAACACGAGGTTTAACTACCTCGTGTTTGTGCTTAATGTGATGTGCCGTTTAGGAGTTCCCTCGATCCTCTGTCGTCTCCATCATCAGATCTGCCCTAAACCTCCATAGTATTGTAGTCTCATCAGATATACACATAAATATAAAGTTTTTACCCCATGCTCGCCTACAATTTTCAAGAGATGCCCTCGATTTCTCAGGGTTTCCACCATCAGATCCTGATCTGATGACGATGGGACCAAATGACAAGCATACCCTTTCAAATAAAAAAAGAATCAGGCGTCTTCGAGAAATCGAGTAACAAACATAAAAAAAAAATACAGCCGAATTGAGAACCTCCTCCTTTTTTTGAAGTCGGTTGAAAAAATCCAACAATGTTTGGAGCATTGCATTAAATTCCCAAACTGGAGAAGGCAGGCGCTGTCTTCAAACGACTCCTGCTTATCCTGGGAAGTCATCAAATTACCCCTCCCACTGCTGTGGGAAAGTTAAACTCTTACTGACTAAGACCCATCATGTGCTTCTTAAAGCCCTTTACGTACCAGGGCCGCGGTAACTCGCGCGAACAATTCCGGGGCCCCGGCAAGCCTTGGCCCTAGTGTCAGCCTCACTGGGGCCCACTGGGGGTTGCTGACGCCAGAGTAAAAATATCGTATATTCTCGTCGAGGATAATGCCCTGATGATTTTTTACTACTATAAGGAACGTCTTCGGTTAACCCCCAGAATACTATTTGAGTTTAAAGTGTGTGAACCGTGAATAAAAACTGGTACTGGTAAAAAATCTATACTGGAATGTTACGGGAAATAACGTCCACAGTATTCCTCATTTTAAGTTCCAACATCCTTAGCTCATAATTTCTTTTACTATTTCATTTCCAAAGATTTGGTACCTATGTAACTTTATAATATAAGCAATAATATCGCACTCAGAGCCACAAGATACAAGCTGTGCTTAGTTTGTGGCTCAACGGTAACTACCACAATGTAAAGTTGCTTTATCCTCTTACTGATTTAAACCCATCATGTTCCTTTTGACCATTTACCAGGGCCGCGGTAATTCTTTCGAACAATCCCGCAGCCTTGGCAGGTTTTGGCCCTGGTGGACCCCACTGGGGTTTGCTGACTGACACAATTTATATGTTTTAAAAGCTTGTCGCGATTTTACTAAGAAAGTACCTAAATACGAGTAGGTACCTACTTAAATCTCGCGACAAGCTTTTAAAACGTATAAATTGTATCAAATATTTTAAATTTGAAATGACAGTAAAGTTACAGTAAAAGTTTATTTTTTTCTTTTCAGCGCATTTAAATAAAAGCTTGTTTTTAAAGATTTTTTTTACGTTATTATTGTATGTAGGGTAAATACGCCAAATGTCGGCCTCCCCCCAAACTTCGGCCGTCTGTACATTTTCAGCTTGCATTCATTCAAAAGGTAATTAAGTGTCAGTTTTGCTCCTCGAATTGCAACCTTGGTTTATATTCTATACGTACAAATCGTTACTATCCGATTCTGTCACTTACTCTTCTCATACTGAGCGTCAGAAGCGATTGCGCCGTTGAAACATCAAATTCGCATGTAAAGTAGCTTACTCGAAGTGAATACTCACATTTTGGGGATTGATATTAGAACGATAAAACATTTATTTATTTTTGTTTTAAGCTTGATTATCACTAATGGGTTATTTTTACTATATTTTAAGATAGTTTTTTCAGCGTTTTGCGTATATTTTTCAAGGAAAAATAGGAGGCCGCCATTAGGACAACAGTTTTGACTTAAAACCGTATTCTCGGCCGTGGCCGACTTAAAGTAAATGCAGTCTATTTTATAAATTCCTATTGTACTAATTCCGTTGGCTTAACAAGAGAATTTGCAAAGCTTATAGGCAAATAGATCTATTTTACGTTTAATAGCCAAATAACGGCCGGGGTGATATTAGTCGAATCTCGAGAAATAAGGTACAAGAAATAGGGGCCGACATTAGAAACATTAAAGATCGTAAATAATCGTAATGTCGACCAGCCTCGAACTCAAGCGCAACTATACAGGCTGATGAAAAAATACTTTTATATTTTTTCATTTTCTCAAAATATGCTGTGGATAACGGTGTGAGTTTCACATTTATATAATATCTTGTTTATATTATTTGCGCAGAAATAATGTGTTACTGTTTGTTTGTCCCAAATAAATAAATAAAAATAAATAAATAAAATGAAATTATTTATTTATTATAATTTATTATATTGTAAAGAAGTTAAGTTTAAATGTAGGAGTTGACAGTATTGTAGGCATGTGGTAACTTTATGGTTTGGGATTTGCTATCTATTAAACCGTTCTTATTAGCTTAAAAAATATAAATGGTTGGTCGTGAATACGACTTTTTTATTTAGGGGAAACAAAAAAATATTTTACTATTAAACAAATACAATTACAAATGTATACTTAGTATTATATTAGAATTCTGCCACAATAAATCATGTAAATAATATTTGTCACTGCCATAATTTACAACACCCTAGGTATACCCGGCCGACATTTGGAAAAAATGCGTCCGACCTAGGGCCGTGAATGGCCGACTTTAGGGTTTTTCTGTTCTCGACGCATCTAAGCCTTATTACTTTTTTCTTTTCGTAGAAATATCAATCTTATGCCTATAAACATGAAATAGATTAATCAAACTATCCAAAACCGCATCAGAAACTATCTTTCGTTGGAAACTGACGGTGCTATAGCGAACCGCAGTCAGAAAATCGCTAAGGGGGCCGACATTTGGCGTATTTACCCTATCAATACATACAAAGTGTAATACCTATTATGTTTTAAAAAGAGTAACCATGGAGTTTCTTGCCCGTTCTTCTCCATAGGAAGCTACTTTTGAAATGGGCAACTAGAATCAAACTTATTTATAATTTTTGATGTTCATAAGTTCTTGTAAAGGCCTAAATGAAATAAATGACTTGACTTTGACTTTAATATGTATGTTTTGCGTTAGTGAATCACACTAATGCTAATAGACCTGTAGGCAGCTGGTTAACACTTCTCGGGATAAAAAAAAACTCAGGACAAAAGATAAACAATGCCATCCAATGGGGCAAGGCAATGCTGCCATGTCTATTGTTACTCGCAGCCAGTTAAAGCAGTCAATCAACGACTTTCAATTTTTCGAATTCTGGTAATTGGGCATATCTGACCCGCTTTGCAAAAAGAGGCGGACATTAATAAAATTTGTTTTGTAACATACAGCGCCATCTAGTGTGTTACCATGGCGGCAGTTATAAACGAAAAGACAGCTACAGTAGACAAGTGACGCCATCTAGTGTAATACTATAAGCGAGAGTTATAAACTAGAAGACAAGTAACGCCATCTAGTGTAATACTATAAGCGAGAGTTATAAACTAGAAGACAAGTGACGCCATCTAGTGTAATACTATAAGTGTACGAAACCGAGGGTCGACTTGGGAGGGGATGGCAATTAAAATACTGATTTAATTTACAAGTATATTAATGCCTATTGAAATGCTCGCGTTTGATCTCACAAAAAAAATATTATTCTAAATTACATACGTATTTGCTTGTAACGAAACCATAGCGCGATCTAATTCGACGACAACGCCATCTATCGAGGTATGGAACAATTATTGATTAAAATATGAATATGAATATTTCACGCTATGATCTCGTTACCCAAACATACCGCCCACCAAGGACATTATGCAAAATGTCCTTATTACTGGCCGCCCACCATGCCAACAATGGTATGTTATGACAAAGAAAAATATAAACCAATAATAACATAAAACGGTATACAAAATGCAAATAGACGTTTACAGACTAACCAGTGTTTCAGACTATTAAACTTACAATATAAAAATCACATAAACATTAACTTAAAACACAAACTTAAACTTTATAACATATCTGACTTTACTTGGCCACTGGCAATACACATAGCTTAGACACAGGTCTTTTAATAATTGAGGCCTTCGTGCGTAAAGTTACTACCCGCGCAATTCCGTCAGGTCCACAATGCTTCTGCTCAATCTTTCCCAATAACCATTTTCCGGGAGGCATGTCGTCCTCCTTAACTAACACTACAGTTCCAACAGATGGTTCAGGAATTTGGTGAGCCCACTTGTGTCTTTGCAAAAACTGATGCAAATAATCATGCGACCAACGTCGCCAGAACTCCTGCATCATTCGCTGTTGGAGTTGCCAGCGTTGTAAGCTACTAACATTAGTTTTCTCATAATTCGAGTCCGGCACTAAAACAACTGGCTCTCCAATCAGACAATGAGCAGGTGTCAAAATATCGACCTTATCTTCATCCTCGACATATGACAACGGCCTCGAATTGAGGCACGCTTCAACTTGGGCCAGCACCGTAGCCATTTCTTCATACGTCAGAGTTGTGTTACCGATAATCCTCTTTAAGTGGTACTTAGTGGACTTTATTCCTGCCTCCCAAAGACCACCAAAATTTGGTGCATGAGGAGGAATGAAGTGCCATTCCGTGCCATTTGTAGCAAGATACTCTGCTAATTCCGCATTAAAATTTGATTTTTCGGCATTGTATAAAACAAGTAATTCCCGAGCAGCACCTACAAAATTTGTACCGTTGTCGCTGTACAACTCGGCGCAGCGACCACGCCTAGCTACAAATCTTTTATACGCAGCCAAGAAACCCTTGGTACTCAACTCGCTAACCACTTCTATATGTACTGCTCGAGTAGACATGCATATAAAGAGTGCAATGTAACCCTTATATGATTTATTCCCACGCCCTTTCGATACTCTTATATTTATGGGTCCTGCATAATCCACTCCTGTACATAAAAAAGGTTTATTTGGTGTTACACGTGCTGATGGTAGTTGCCCCATAAGTTGAGTCCGAGTTTTGGCTGCATACCTAATGCATGTTACACAGTTCCTCACATATTTTTTGGCTAGCAATTTAACCCCGATAATCCAATACTTGGATCTTAAATACGTGACCATAAGCTGCGGGCCCCCATGCATGGTTTTTGCATGAGCGTCAGCAACCAGAAGCTGACTCAAAAAGGATTCTTTTGGCAAGAGGATTGGGTGTACGCGATTCAGATCCAATTGAGACATGTCTAGTCTTCCTCCAACTCTTATAATTCCATCAGAATCAATAAAGCTATTTAACGACTTCAGATTACCCTTTTTCTTACTATTCTTTGATTCCTTCAATTCTTCTGAAAAATCCTCTTGACATTTCTTTATGCAAGTGTTCGTAGCATCGTCCAGCTCCTGTTTTGATAATTCCCTTGTGCTATGTTTAGTAGTTGCTTGTTTTCTCAGATTCAGAAACCTCTTGCAGTACGCTATGACTCTTATTAATTTCGACAACTTTGAAAACTTATTCCAGATGGTAATTGTATCTAACGCAGTCGTGTGCACCTTGACTTCTTCTAAATGTGTTGCGAGATGCTTCGGTCTTTTATATTCAATCACTTCCTGTCGCAATAGATCCGGACCATTCCACCATATAGCCGTAGATTTTAGTTCAGATGGGCACACACCACGGGAAGCGCAATCTGCAGGATTTTCTTTAGATGACACGTGTGACCAGTGGTAAGTATCCACGATGTTTAAAATATCTGAAGCACGATTGGCTACAAAAGTCTTCCAGCGGCTAGGATGACTATTGAGCCAAGCCAGTACCACCTCACTATCTGTCCACGCATGCCAATCACACTTCTGGATACCCATTACATCTCCTACTTCAGCCATCAATTTGGCCAGAAGAACGGCCCCACATAGTTCGAGTCTTGGTATAGACACTTGTCTAATAGGTGCCACCTTTGTTTTCGACGTGACAAGAGAAATGTTAATGTTTCCCTCGTTATCTATCACTCTGAGATAAATGACAGCTGCATATGCCATTTTGGAGGCATCAGAGAAGCCATGGAGTTCCTGCTTTACGTTAGCGACAGTATGCAGCCATCGTGGGATTCTAACCTCGCCCAAGAAAGGTAAGTTGCGATAGTAAGTAGCCCATTCCTGTACTAAATTGTTAGGAATTTCTTGATCCCACTCTAAACCTGCTAACCACAATTTCTGAATAAATATTTTAGCTAATACAATACTAGGTGCTAGCCACCCTAATGGGTCAAACAACCTCGCTATTTCGGCGATAATTTTTCTTTTTGTTATAGGTGCAGTGAGCGGCAGAAGTTTTACGGCATATTGGAAGACGTCATTGCATGAGTTCCAGGTAAGTCCCAGTATCTTTGTAACCTCGTCAGTTTTTATCTTTAGTTCGTCATCTGTAGTACACTTACCCTCTCTGATTTTATCTAATAATGCCTTGCTATTACTCCTCCATTTTTGCAAGTAGAATCCACCTTTAGCTAAAACTTCGTTCATCTCCGTGTAGATTTTGTATCCTTCTTCTGTAGTGTCCGCTCCCGTCATCAAATCATCCATGTAAAAATCATTAAGAATTATCTTCTCCACCTGCGGCTTATCCTTACATTCATCATACGCAACTTGATGTAATGCACGAACCGCTAAGTATGGTGCTGATGCGGTACCAAAAGTGACGGTCATCAACTCGTATTCTTCTATTTCCTTTCCAGGGTCGTCTCTCCAGAGTATCCGTTGATACATTGTATCAGAATTATCAAGCAGCACCGCTCTATACATTTTGATGACGTCGCTGACAAGACATATCGGATGGGTTCTCCATCGCATAATCGTATGACGGAGTTCAGCTTGTAACGTCGGACCAATTAATAAGTTGTCATTAAGTGACATTCCCATTGTTCCTTTGCAGGAAGCATCAAATACGACACGCACTTTCGTCGTTTCCTTATCCTCCCGGATGACGGCGTGATGAGGTAAGTATATTGCTTTACTATTATCCTTTTCCTTTTCTGTAATCTTTCTCATATGCTTCAAATCTAAATATTCTTGCATAACCTTAGCATAATCTTCTCTTAATGTACTGTTCTTCTTTAACCTTGTCTCTAAACTCTTCAGTCTTTTTTCAGCAATGCACTTAGACTCGCCAACCTTACTGACCGGGTCAGAATCACGCAGTGGCAGTTTTACAATGTATCTGCCCATGCTATTCCGCTTTGTGGTAGCCGTAAATATTTTGTCACATTTAATTTCATCCTCCGTGAGTATCTTCTTTGTTCCAGACGGTTCAGCTTCCAACTCCCAAAATCGTTTCAACATATCATCGGCTTGAACACTGGAGTGCATCACGGCAATGTGTGAATGAACATTTGACTCAGGATCCACTTCACAAGATCCCGACAGTATCCATCCAAAACTGGTATCTTGCGCCAATAGAGTTCCAGTTATATTTCTTTTAATGCCCTCCTGGATAATTTGACTGTAAACCTCAGCACCTAATAAAATATCAATTTTATTAGGTCTGTGGTATTCAGGATCAGCCAAATCATCCTCGGTCAAATCTATCCATTCTATCCTGGCTACTCTCGTAGCTGGAAGAAGAGCGGTGACCGACTTCAGTACGTAAGCATTAACCCCTACTTGGAAATTTGGATCAATTCTTGACCTCAACTTAATATCAACAGTGAACTTAGACGTTACGCTTTTTTCACCCCCTACACCTAACACAGTGTGCCTTGATGGCTTTTTCTTCAATCCTAAATATTGGACTGTGGACTCCGTAACGAAAGAACCCTGTGACCCTTGGTCTAGCAAAGCCCTAATGACCTGATAATTCCCTTCTTTCGACTCAGCTTTAACCAAAGCTGTAGTTAAGAGCACAGTTTTCTGACCTCTTCCTGTCGAAAGACATGACACTATCGGTTTGCTAGACCCCTCCGCTTGAACGGTTATTTCACTACTATTTTTATTTGTATCCTCCTTCACCGACCTACCAGCGGACGATGAGGCTTCTTCGCGAGCATTATTATTAGTTTCCCCAACACCAGACCCCGAAACACCTGTTGGGTGTAATAACGTGTGGTGGCGGCGTTTGCACACTTGGCATCTAAGAGTGTTTCTACAGGCTTTTGCAGAGTGGTTATTGAGAAGGCAAACAAAACACAACTTATTTTCCAGAGCAAAATTACGACGGGCATCATTAGTTTCTTTACAGAACTTTTTACATAAATATATTTTATGATCTTCCGAACAATACAAACAAGAAGCAGTGTAGTCAGCATTTTTTTTAACAACGTGAAAAGACTTGGTAACTTTCTTATCACTATTATTTATCTCAGTTTCTATATTTTCTAGACCTCTGAATCGACCTGTTAAGAACTCCGAGAACTGAACAAAAGTTGGTAAATCATCAGATGGCTCTGAGGCTACCTTCAACTCCCAGGCCTTTCGAGTATCTTTATCTAATTTGATACTTATAATATGAATAATCAATATATCCCAGGATGATACATCAATACCTAGATTTTTTATTGACTCTAAGCAATCTGACGTTGTACTTATAAGTTTCTTAATTTCAGTAGCCGATTCAGAAACTAAATTCTTTTGACTTAACAAACGTTTCAAGATGCCGTTAGCTAAAAACCGTTTATTATTGTACATACTGTCCAACTTTTCCCAAGCAATTTGATAACTATCGGACGACATTTTAATATTTCGCAATAGCTGTTCAGCTTCTCCTGTCAAGTGACCTCGGAGATAGTAAAATCTTTGGGCATCATCTAGAGCTTTGTTTTCATGCACAAGACCTAAAAACAAGTCCCTAAATGTCTGCCACTCCGTATAATTACCCGAAAACATAGGAATTTTTATTTCAGGCAACTTGAAACGTGTAACTGAACTTTGACCAGATACAACAACACTTTGTTTATTCGAATTTAATTTACATAACATCTCTTTTAAATCAGTCTTATATTCTACGTACAACTCTTCTACATCATCATATATTGCATTTTTGTGGTAGTCTGAACTATACAAATCTGATCTCTTGACTTGACTTATAATTTTAGTATGAGTGTCTGAAAATAGAGACCACTGTTGTTCTAAATTATCTAGCCTGGTTTCCACATAAGAAGTCGTTAATCTTTCCTTTGGGGACTTCTTAAAATTAGCCTTAGCTTTTAACATTTTGGCTTTTATATCATCTTGCAGATCACTAAACGCTTCCATTATGTAATAATAAAACGTAAACAACTATTTGAACAACAAAGTACTAAACTATAATTTTTTAAATTTTACAAGTCTTTAAACAAAAGTTCACTGAACCCAAAATCGGGCATGGATTCCCCGTCTCAACCACTTTTCACTTAAAACTATTACAAGTCCAAACTACTAAAAAATTTACTAAGTTAATTTATAATGGAAATTAATTTCCAATAAACTTTCACTTTTTGGAATTTTCCAACTAAATTCTTCCTGATAATAATTGGAAATAATTGTACTCACGATTTATCCACTGATCACTCACTGACACTAACTGCTGATGCCCCGTTGTGATGTCTGCGCCATACAAGTGGCGCCCTCTCGTGGCCACGAGCTGCACCTCTTCTCCTCCCTTGCCTCGTCCCTCCGGTTGCTGCTGCCACCAGTAGTGCTGCACCACGCTCCACTGGATGCACCCTGCGCCAACCGGTCTTCCACCTCCAGCTCCTGGTACCTCTCACCTGGTACCCACTGAAGGGGATGCTCTGGACAGCGATCCACTGCCCAGTAACGAAGCGAAGGGTGGTAATTTTTACCACCACCGGAAACCACCACGAAACACTCCCGACCACATCCGACTCCTAAGGACCATGTACGAGACCGAGGGTCGACTTGGGAGGGGATGGCAATTAAAATACTGAATTAATTAACAAGTATATTAATGCCTATTGAAATGCTCGCGTTTGATCTCACAAAAAAAATATTATTCTAAATTACATACGTATTTGCTTGTAACGAAACCATAGCGCGATCTAATTCGACGACAACGCCATCTATCGAGGTATGGAACAATTATTGATTAAAATATGAATATGAATATTTCACGCTATGATCTCGTTACCCAAACAATAAGCGAGAGTTATAAACTAGAAGTGCAGATCTGCATCATCGTGCGGGTTTTTCGCGCACTCACGCGCGTATTTGCGTTTTGTTAATTCACGCACGGCGGCTCTCATCGAGTTCCATTTTCAAACATACACGTCACGCCCATTCAAAATCACGCGCGTCACTGCGGGATTCAGTGTGCCATACCTTGCGTCTCGCCCCGCACCTACGCGCGGGGGTGCGTTTTTCTCCGCTTGTATGTGCGTGATCCGCATGAACGCGCGTGGATGCATTTTCAGTGTGTTGGACTATGCGTGTTTTCCATACTAAGGGGATCTTCACACTGCCCCGCATCACGCTGCATCTTGCGTGTCGACGCACCTACGCGCGTTCCTGCGGGAGTGCAGATCTGCATCATCGTGCGGGTTTTTCGCGCACTCACGCGCGTAGTTGCGTTTTGTTAATTCACGCACGGCGGCTCTCATCGAGTTCCATTTTCAAACATACACGTCACGCCCATTCAAAATCACGCGCGTCACTGCGGGATTCAGTGTGCCATACCTTGCGTCTCGCCCCGCACCTACGCGCGGGGGTGCGTTTTTCTCCGCATGTATGTGCGTGATCCGCATGAACGCGCGTGGATGCATTTTCAGTGTGTTGGACTATGCGTGTTTTCCATACAAACGGAGATATTTCCATACAACGGAAAAAAACGCATCCACGCACTACGCTGCATCATGCGGGGCAGTGTGATAATCGCCAAAGGGGATCTTCACACTGCCCCGCATCACGCTGCATCTTGCGTGTCGACGCACCTACGCGCGTTCCTGCGGGAGTGCAGATCTGCATCATCGTGCGGGTTTTTCGCGCACTCACGCGCGTAGTTGCGTTTTGTTAATTCACGTACGGCGGCTCTCATCGAGTTCCATTTTCAAACATACACGTCACGCCCATTCAAAATCACGCGCGTCACTGCGGGATTCAGTGTGCCATACCTTGCGTCTCGCCCCGCACCTACGCGCGGGGGTGCGTTTTTCTCCGCATGTATGTGCGTGATCCGCATGAACGCGCGTGGATGCATTTTCAGTGTGTTGGACTATGCGTGTTTTCCATACAAACGGAGATATTTCCATACAACGGAAAAAAACGCATCCACGCACTACGCTGCATCATGCGGGGCAGTGTGATAATCGCCAAACGGAGATATTTCCATACAACGGAAAAAAACGCATCCACGCACTACGCTGCATCATGCGGGGCAGTGTGATAATCGCCTAAGTGACGCCATTTACACACTTTCTATGTATCTGTGAAAGCGCCGGTCCTCATCACCAATACAGTCAATACAGACAACTACGTGTAGATATTATGCACACATATAAACAGTCTGACTGTCTTTGAGCAAATCGTTCCCCCTGGCTGGAGGCCTTAAATTCTAGGCATCGACAGGGAAAAGACCGGTTAAGCAGTACACGGCCTCCTAGGCTGAACTGCGAGATGCCATACCTACCAAAAAAAAGAACAAATCATTCATACCACCAGCTAGAGGATCAGAATTCGGTAGCCATGCGGCCAATTCTGCAACCTAAATACGACTAGATTCTGTTCTATAGCCTAGCAGACTTCAGGAACTAGCCAGCTAGGGGCGGTTGATTGGCGATAGCCAAGCAGTCCCTATCATCTCTCCACTTAGGGTTGCCTTAAGGGTGCGTCCACATCTGGCGAATGCGCCGCGAATGCGCAGCACGCGAGCCGATCGCGAGCTGTCCGCGAGCTGCGCGCGTGCATTTTTGTTCGTGCGCCGCTTCTGCGCCGCTCACGCGCAGTTCGCGCGCGACCTAAGCGCCGCTCGCGCGCAGTTCGCGCGCGACCTAAGCGCCGCTCGCGCGCGACCTAAGCGCCGCACGCGATCAGCGCGCAGGCGGCGCGAACCACGCGCGGCGAACGAATGATTATCCCTATGACAGTTCGTTAGTGCTTAACATTGCAGTGACGTCCTGCCACAACAAATCCTTTACAGGCCCATTAAAAATTCGAAAAAATCATAATTGTGTACCTACATTTTTAAATTTAAAAAATAATATTAACTAATTATTATTAGTAATATAATAGCTAATGATGCAGCAATTATATTAAAAACACTAGTGTCGTCTGACATCTTCGATAGTACTGAGCCATTAAACGGAACAGTAAGCGCTAGAACTGAGTGCGCGCAGATCGCGCGCTGCTCGCGCGCAGATCGCGCGCTGCTCGCGCGCTCTATACGAGCCTTGCGTGAGTTGCGCTAAAGAGGCGCACCGAACTATTGCAGTGACTGCACGCGCGCAGCTCGCGGACAGCTCGCGATCGGCTCGCGTGCTGCGCATTCGCGGCGCATTCGCCAGATGTGGACGCACCCTAACGTTGCCATAATGCTAGTTTTTATTACTAATCGACTTTTCAAAAAATAAGAAGAAAAAAATAAGGTTAAAACTTAACTTCTTATTTTTTACAATTTCCATTTCCAAGAGTTTCCCTCGATTTCTGAAGGCTTCTATCATCAGATCCTGACCTGTTGACAATGGAACAATACGGTGAGTACCTATACATTTTCATCATAAATAATCAATTTCTCAAACCCGGTCCATTCGGTTGTTTATATTTGCCATTGAAATGAGACAAAATATTTGATGTTTAAACTTGATTTTCTCTAGATTCCCATGGCACATTGATGAGACTAATGCCATCGTAAATCAGAGCCTTATATCATTATACTATGCTATATTTATTTTGTCTCCGCCATGGGTACGGTTTCCATACTAAGGTGCCTAATGGCCTTGCTTTGTATCGAAAGTCATCTTATCAAAATTCGGTATCCCGGAAATACGTCTAGCTGCCACAGCAAGTGCGCAGACACTGACGGCAGCCACATACATTCGCCTACACCAGCTCTGGTCGCGGGCAGCTTGCTGGCTGCCGCAGCCAGGATACCGTGACTGCCAAGTGCGCGGGCTCCCATACAACGTCATACGTTTTACTAGCTGCCGCAGCCGAGCTGCCTACTACGGCCTTACTCTGTAGGTACAATACTGCCATGCTTATTCTTACTCTGTAGATACCTACAGTTATATTACCTCTTTGCATTCAGCTGACACATAATTCTTTGCGGTCAGTATTCTACTAGGATTTTATAACCAAGCGGGCCATGTCACAGTCACAAAGATGGGGAATGTTATAGTTTTATTATAATGTACTATTTTTTTAGCATTTTTACCATTTAAGCTACTTATTCCTTTCCTGTTGCATACTACTAGTGCATAAGCTACGTTACCAATGCATGCTTTATCGAAGAAGCTTTATTACGATGTCATGAAGAGCGGCCAAGAGGATACCATTCTGGAATCAGTCGGGATGGAGGGAGAGACTGCAAACGAAGCATCACCAAGACCAACTACAGATGTGGGTTGCTCCACCAGAACCCACAGGAAGACGTACGCCGTACAAACTCAATGGAGTCGCAGTGACAAGAACTTTCGCAATGAGTACACGAACACAGAGAATGATACAGAAGGCTCAATAGCCAGCAGATACATTGCTGTACAAAAAACTGCTTGTTGCGCAAACTTGGCTATAAACAGAGCTCGCAGCATTCAAACATCATCTGTAAGCTGTCAGGAATCATTGGCCGAGACTCCACAAAAATCATTGTCAGACAGAAAGACACAAGTTAGTCAGAAGGTTGTGGAAGTAAGGGGTTTTCAACTCGAAAAAAGAGGTTTTGCGCAGCATACACTGTCAATCGCAAAACGTCCCACTGAAGTACCGGCACCTGCTGCTGCTGCACCGGCGGTACCTGCATCTGGACCTGCACCTTCACGTACACCTGTACTTACACCTGCACGAACACCTGCTCGTGCACCTTCACTGCCAATGTCACTACCAGCCACCATCAGGGCATTCGATACAAAATCGACAAGGACAGAAAGGTCACAACATCTAGAAGTTACAACAATGACTGAATATGATACAATGGAAAGGGGCCATGAGACCTGTAACTGTGAAGAGTATCTGCCCATTCCTTGCAAGAGAGGACTGACTGCATGTCGCAACTTCACTCTAGGAACGGCGGAATTCCGCCGCTGTCAGAACGAACAGAATAGTACGAAACTCATTGGAGGGTGTCGTGTGCCCGTCACCAAGAACCAAAAATGCAGATTGTGACGAATTCAGTTATACATAAATATATGACCAGCTTTTTATTTTGTTTTTGCCTTATAACTTTTATTTTAGCAAAAATGTGTTACAGCTTATTCAATTTTATAACACTTTAGAAAACTATAGTTTTCGTTAACGCATTTTTTAAAATATTGTTTATTTACTATTTTTTTTCTATTAATCATTTGTTTTTTTACCCCTCACCCTTTCCCTCACTTTCAAAAACCATGAGTTGATGCATTCCTATAATGACATTTAATCCTTAATTATAATTATTGATTCGGAGAGTCCTTGTGAACGTAAATTCAAAATACAAGTATTAAAAGTAATTTCTCACTGCCTTTCTCAAAGTGTAACTGAAGTGTGCTACTTACTCAGGAAGTCGGTAGGTACTTACCAAGTTTCTTTCAAAAATACCAATAAAAATAGTGATTTTTAGAATCGACCGGCAACACAGGCTCTGGTGTTGGGGGGAAGCAGCAACGCAAGCGATTGTAATCGCATCAGGGTTAAATCTGCATATTTTGTCTCCAAGCCATTTGGCAATTCCTACATAACTTAAGCTATAGTCATGGAGAACATAATCACTCTCGCGGAGGTGCCATAACGCCTAAGAAATTGACGCGCCAAAATGCGGATGAGCGGGGGATGAGGAAAGTTACTGTTTTCGCCGTCATAAGCCTTGTTTGGACCCAACCATATTTTGTAATACCAAAAATCTTTGACGGATGTCTCAAAGAACGCGAACGCCTACTTAGTTCACTTGTAACTGACTACTTAGTTCACTTGTAACTGATCGTTTTGTTAATGCCTACCGTACGAATTTAAAGTAGAAGGCGCCTGACCTACCTGCATTATGTCATCTCTGCTCATCTTTCCTTACTCCGTGTCAATTATTAGCTAGTCAACAAAACTAGCTCTGGTTTCTATAAATTTTTACTAAAAAACTTATAAGTAGTTAAAACTGGTTAAAAAGCGGTTTGGGTTGTTGCAGCACTCATCGTTCGTTATCTGGTCGTTCCGTGGAGATATTTACGGCATGCCAGGGTGCACGCCGGCCACTTATGACGGCCTGTCAACACCAGCCACTGTGGAACCAAACATGGATAATGTATTGTGCACTAATGGCCGCTCCCAATATTATATCCATCCGTTGATTTGCTTACTGGGGATAGAATTTTGATACCTAGATAAGTAATGTCAAGTTCTTATCACAACAGATAATAGAATATCAGGAATGGATGTATTTTGGACATAACTTATGATTAGTTCTGCGGTAACTTAGGTATGTGCTTTAGGTGCTGAAATATTTGTAGGTACCTATGCTTTTTCTGAGTTAGGTATTTGGTGAATACCTCAAGGCGGGTGATAAATTAGTTTCATAGAACAGTAGGACAGCAATTCCTTTTGTAGCGACTGCGGATCAACCATCTTATTATTTAGAAAATTAAATAATCTTTTGACCACAACCAACACAAAAACATTGTGAACTTAGTAAGTAGGTAGGTATATCAGATAAAAAAATCGGGCCAAGTTAAAATAAAAATAAAATTATTAAGAGTTTATTTAAAAAAAAAAGAAACAGTTTAAAACTAATAAAAATACAGCGTCTTCATTTAGACACGAGAACATAATACATACATAATTATATGAAATATTAACATAATACTTTTGTACGCTTACTAAGTATTTATTATTCTAGCAATTTACTAATGACTTTGATAAAACAATATCCTACTGGTTTAAGTTAACTCTAAGTCCTACTTAATGATCACTGCGAATATTTAAAATTAATTAAGAATTTGCAATTTATCATCTAAGTACATACATTTAGTGTGAAAAATGAAAACTGAAAACAATATCCTACTGGTTTAAGTTAACTCTAAGTCCTACTTAATGATCACTGCGAATATTTAAAATTAATTAAGAATTTGCAATTTATCATCTAAGTACATACATTTAGTGTGAAAAATGAAAACTGAAAATATCAAGGCAAAAATTATCAAAGTGAAAACAAAACGATTTGGTCAGGTAACAACAAATGATAAAAGTAAGTTTACTTACCTACAAGTGAAGGTACAGTAGGTACCAATTTCTATAAAAAAATGGATGCTTCAGTTTAAAAGACCTGAAGATATTTATGTCATTTTAGCACGACAACAATCTCCGAGCAACAATTCTATTGTAATCAATGCGTATTTCTTTTAAACAGTAAATAAGAAAATATTTATATTTTTAGGTACATTTGAGTAAGATGAAATAGCCTTAATTCGTAGTACTTAAAATGAGGCACATTCTTAGGGCCCTCAAAGGTACTGTAAATTGCAGGCAATTGCAGGTAATTGTAATTGTAAATTTTTGGGTAGTTAGGCCATAGGGCCAGCTATTTATTCTACGAGTATAAAAGATTGGATGAATAAACATTAGACTTTGACATTTGTTGGAAAGCAAAAAGAAGTCCTGAAAAAACTAGTATAACATAAAATTAATTCTGAAATCATTCAGTAATGATTCTTACGATAAATACTTCCATCTAAACAACTAACATAAAACTAAGCATAATTATGGTACACTAATTAATTTCAAAGTGACGACAAATATAATAAAATAATTACTATACCTAACATTATATTTATTTGGCGTTCATCTTAGCTATCGATGCGAGCGACTTTTATTTTAGACTCTCAAATCATCAACCCTCTACAAAAGAAGGTCATACTTTCCATAGGTGATTGATAAAATATGTTTATAGATACAAGTATAAAATATAATTATTGGTAATAAGACGATGGAGGTGGACCGGGCGTAGGTACCGAGGCTGGTGAAGGAAGAGTCGGTAGCGGCGTCGGCGGTGGTGACGAGTAGACCTTGGATCTGTCAGCCGGGAGAGCTGGGAGTGATGACGACAGCCCGAAGCCTCCAAGACCGGTGATGGAGGAACCTCCACTCAACATCTGGCCGTGCACCCCCCTCATACCGGCAAACATGGGAGCTGAGCCTGGAGAACAAAGTTATTATATCAGTATGTGTCAGTTGTTGCAGCGCATGATGTCATCACTATTTGTGGAGTTGATACATTTTTCATTGCACATTGTAGGTACCTATGTAAAACAAGTGTTTTTCGCTAAAGCTGGGTTAACTATAATATTAAATAAAATAATGTCTTCTCGTATACTTTATGATGTTACAAGTATAAATGACAAGGGAACTTTGTGTTTTTGTGACGCTAAAAAGGACAGATAGAAGTTTGAAAATACTTAAAGCCATTCTCAATATTCTATCCAACTGTTGATTTGATTATCTATACTAATATTATAAAAGCTAAAGAGTTTGTTTGTTTGATTGTTTGTTTGTTTGAAGGCGCTCATCTCAGGAACTACTGGTCCGATTTGAAAATTTCTTTCAGTGTTAGATAGCCCATTTATCGAGGAAGGCTATAGGCTACTTTTTATCCCGGTACGGAAGTAGTTCCCGCGGGATGCGGGTGAAACCGCTGGCAGAAGCTAGTTAGAGATAACATTTTGACGTTAGGCCCATACAAGTCATGTCAAATTCCAATCTGTAGGAAGCAAAACAACTCATAGACAGAAAATTGCAAACGGCTGGTTAGAATCATCACAAAGTTTTTACTGAGATGAGAGTATTCGCTATTCTCAAGCAGAATGGTCGGATTCGATTCAATGTCAGGCAAGTAGGTTCCAACATAACCTTTTTACAAATATATAGGTACTTTTTCAAAGTAGGTACATCAATGAATGATGGTGAAGAAAAACATCATTGAGAAAACCTGGAATTTAAAGTTTGAAATCGCCAGACGCCAACAGGCATTGTTGATATTATAATTTAATTATAAATAGGATTATATATATATTGCTTCTTTTATAAGCAGCTTAATAATAAATAATTATATAGCTTATAGTCCCTCTTCTATTTTACGTAGGTACTTTCCAAATACACTAGAATCTATAGTGGTGCCAATGTAGAAGCTTGAATCTTTGAAAAGCGGCGCATGGGAGTGGTCAAAAGGCTATCAAAATATTATTGCATATTAACGAATCAAACGCTAAAACCTTACCTATGTAAGTAATTCAGCAGTTAGCTACGTACGAAGACTCGTAGATGGGTTTGCAATAGTAAAAAGAGATCAATTTCGTAAAATAAATGATAAAATAACGACCAATTACTTAATAAATTGTTCCGTAGACAACTCTACAGGTTCGGTAAACCACGATCTCTGTGGAAAAAATAACCAGTGCAGTACTGACAACGCGATGATAATAAATGTGAAGCCGGCGTAAAACCTCACATACACGCGTGTTCTCATAAAATATGTGGATGTTAGGCTATAATTGCGCTACGCTGGTTCCCACCGCGGCGCCGCCTGCGCCTCGTCTGTTAGCGGCCACGTGCAGCACCACCTAATCGACGTAATTTAAACAAACTAGCAACACCAACCAATTGCCCGCCTTTAGGAATAAAATTTTACTTCGACATAAAATTTTCTAAGAACTCCATCCAGTCTCACCAGCTATATGTATATGCAAGCAATAGTATCCCAATATCTCTCGATACAAAACTATTCTCAGAATTTTATGGAAACCACAATATAAATTCTGAAATGAAATTGTTTGATTACGACATTCATCATTTCTACTTTGTTGAGTGAGACAGCAGAAGATTATCAATATTTTTCAATAGTTTACTTTTGATAATACATATATTGCGGGCACTGTTTCGACTTCCGAGAATGCTAAAACTGTTTCTTATTTAACTGTTTATGAAAGACTTTTATAATGAAAAATAGAAGTAAGTATTGGTGTACTCTACGGACGATCATAAGCTAACGTTCCATTTACCGTCCCATCGGGTTATGAGAGTGAAGGAATAGGGAGTGCACCTGTGTCTGCGCAAATGCTCGTGCACTATAATATGTCCTGCGCAGCTGGCTGATCTCCTTAAATGAGAACAGCCGCCGTGGCCGAAATCGGCCGTGGACGCCATTATAACGTTCCGTTAGTTGTCATCGCTTTTTAAAGGCCATAGATTACGCCAGGGAGAGGGCCTCGCCGATGGGATAAATTGCTCTCAAGTTGGCAGGCGACGAGAGATGCGCGCCGGGGCGGCCGCGCCCGCGCCCACCCGACACCGAATTACATTACTTTAACAGTTTAACTATAGATTTATTGGGATTTAAGTGGCACACGCAGGTACATACAGCGCCAACTATTCCTAGAGCAGATATAAAAGAATTCGCATAAGTCGCACAGCTATTGCACATAAAATTCAATTTACAAAATGTAATATGTTCGCTAGCGAATTATGTGAATCCCGAATGCCGCAAATTTATGATAGTAATCAAAATATTTTTTTTGTCATTGAAGCAATAAAACTGGATAATTCGTTTTATATGTCCATGCATGTTTCCCTAATTAGATTCATTTACGACGTCGGATGTGTGTGAATGTAAGAATATCTGAAACGATTAGCGATCGATTCAAGTTCGTGAGTTTGGCAGGCATTAAGGATTCACGAAGACGCAATATTCCAGAAAACACGAAGAACAAAGGAATCCGAGTTTTGAGCACTTTAGTGTAACTGTAACTAACTTGCGTTACCATCAAAGCTTCCACATAAAATAAGTAAGTGAAAGTCATGAAGCCTAAACAAACTACACTCGGATTGCTTTGAACACAGGACAAGGACAATTCGCGGTGACACAAAGTTCAAGTTCTCAAAATACCTGATAGTTATCATCGTTGGACGAAAATCTTTCAAGTCACAAACGTTGAAAGGTAATCTGGTATTGCGCCATCGATCCTCCCTAAATAAGAGAAATTATATCTTTAATATTATCCCTTGAAACGATCATTGAACAGTGAACATCTTTGGCAGTCGTTACGGATAATCAGAAGCCAGTAAGTCTGACAACCAGTCTTACCTAGGGGTACCTATTGTGTTACCCGGGTAACTGGGTTGAGGAGGTCAGATAGGCAGTCGCTCCTTGTAAATCACTGGTACTCAGCTTTATCCGGTTAGACTGGAAGCCGAACCCAACATAGTTGAGAAAAAGGCTAGGTAGATGATGAATAAACCTTTAAACATATCGGCGGAATTTACACGTGAAACGAAGGAAATTACATGAAATTAAAAATACTGTAACGACTGTATATTTTTTAATTGCCGTTATAAAACGTGTTTGAATTTGTAAAATTGTAGATACACACTTTCGTGATACCTATTTTATTAGCTAAGGAAATTATTGCCGTAGGGAAATTATACCGGTAGTGATTACAGTAATAAAAAAATGCTGCTTTTTTATATTGTAGTTTTTTGTATGTATGTTGTAAAAAGTAACCTCTTTTTTTGAAGGTCAAGTTTGCCATATGAAAGGGTTGATTTTTTTAGCAAGTCTTAGGCGCAACTGCAATCAGGAACGTTCGGTTTTTTAGTTTTTTTTTGTCTTGCGTGTTTATGGTAGAAGCTAAATCTGTTGGTGGTGAGGGACCACCCATTAACTATGTGACGAATATTCGTATTAAAATATTGGCGTTATTAAGTTAGTGATGATTACAATCTTTTTTTGGCAGGTATATTATTAGAGTAGATGGTTAAGTTGGGTTCCTTCTATCTGGCAGAAATTTAATACGCAGAATTTTATTTGGCATAACACACTTGGCATAATTTTCTTTCAACGAATGTTTTTAAGGCATAAAATATATTTAGCATAATTATTGTTTCACCGAATATTTATAAGTATGCCCGAATTTACAGTTGCATACTTTTAAGATGGCAGAATTTTATTTCGCATAATTGCTTTTGGCATAAGAGTTCCGCATTATTTCGCTTAGCATAATGTTTATTTTGAGAAACTATTATTTGATATAATCTCACTTAGCGTACTATGAAGATAGTAGTATTTAATTTGGAATCATTTTATTAAGCATATTGCTATTTATAACCTTCAATTAAAAAAAAAACATTGTATTAAAAATTGAATTTAGTGACGAAAACGAATCGCTGAAAAACCGACTCCACGTAGTCTTGTTTGCCCTAGAGTGCAATTCAAAACCACGTAGGCGCGGAGGGGCGAGGCGGCCTGCGAGCTGAGGCGCAGATAGTTTTAACGCTCGCCGCCGCGGCTGAGGCTGGCCGGCCACGCCGGCCAGCAAGCCGAAGCTGCGGTGGTGAGCGTGAAAACCATCTGCGACGATAAACTCGCATGGGACCGCCGGAGCCCCGCAGTGCCGGAGCCGTGACAGAAGCCATGCTTGCTGCATGCCTGCTTGCATGCTGAATGCTTGCTTGCATGCTGCATGTCTGCTTGCATGCTGAATACTAGCTTGCATGCTGCATGCCTGCTTGCATGCTTCCATGCTACAGGCTTGTTTGCATGCTTCTTACAGGAAAATAAAAATGCTAAAACTATGCCAAAAGATGATTCTGACTATGTATAAACTTTCTGAAATATGATAGTTCTTTTAATGACTTTACTACTACTTATCTGAAATGTATGCTAAAAGGAAATTCTGACTGGCAACTTTCTGCGAAATGATTATTCTACTATTTAAGTATTATGAATATGAAATTTATGCCTAAAGATGATTTTAACTGCCAAAATTATTGGTTTTTAATGTATGCTGAATGAGTGTATGCCACACAATTTTCTGTGAAGTTAAGATTATGCCAACTGTTGCTATGCAAAAGTAGATTATGACACAAAAAGGACCCGGTTAAGTTAATAGCAGCAGTTTGATCTTATTTGATCTGTGTAATTATTTGATCTTATTAAAGGCAAGTTAACGTGAACTCTAACTTGAATAAATAAAAACTAACAATATTATGAGGATCGGTGACATTACTGCTAACTGAAACTATGAACATTATTAATTACCTACACAAGTTTGAAGAAATAAGACAACATTTTTTTTCTCGTTACAATGTTACTGGATGCACCCTCGTTACCCGTCAGGAACCGATTTCAAATCGGACCGCACACGTCGAGTCAAATGCATCGATCTGTGTCAATTACTCGAGTTATTTATATCGAATACAAAATAGAACAATACTGAAGATGTTTTATTTAGAGAAACAACTGTTTTAACTAACACGGGAAAATGCTGTTCGGTATTTGAAGAATTCAAAATTAACCATGTACAATATGCGGCTGGTTGACGCTTCTCGTGACCAAAAGGCTGGCTATTACCTCGGACAAAGGATCAGCATGGCCATCCAACGAGGTAATGCTGCCAGCCTCTTGGGTAGGTACGCTCCCAGTTGACAGCGATGGGGATGAATTTTTTACTTAACTTTATTTTTTACTATCATTGATAGTATAGAATATGGGTATGGAAAAAAATGTCTCCTGTAAACTCTTTACTTTGTTCATACACTATGTACAATGTGGAAATTAACATGCTTTCAAACATTGTGATTGCTCAAAAAGCTACTCTATACAACAAAAAGTTTTGTAAAATTAACCTAGATATTAGTAATCGATCAGCTTACTTCTGAAATTAGTATTAACGTGATAACATAAAAATTAAAAAAAATCTGTCTGTATCAATAATCCCAGTTATTACCTACAGGCACATAACTAAAACGAAAGAACATTTTAAACAATCTGTTTGAAGGACTGAATATGTTGTCTGTATGAAAGTACATTTAATCATAATTCTAATTTTTTTTTTGTTTCAGGAGCATGAAAACGAAACCAATCTTACACCGCTTTTACACAAGTGGATTTTCTATTTGGATTTTTGTCGCTCAGAATGTGTCACGTAAAAAAGCCGGACGAAAAATCAGCTGATGTGAAAGCGCCCTTATACGATAGGTATTTAAGTGTAATGTATTTACTAATAATAGTTATACAATGGAAATAAATAATGGAATACCTGAACCTACAAAACAAAAATTGCATTATATTTCAAGTATCTAGCTCTAATAGACTTTGTATACAATAAACGTTTAATCAAGAACAGGAAATCGAGTCCATTAGCGCGATCCAAAGTGACTAATACAAAGTTGGTTACTTCGCAGAAACAAAAGTAATCGCGATCGTACAAATAAACCCCGACTTCACTCGCAATCATAAATTAAAATACACCTCATCTTTCGAGAAATTTGAGTCTTACTCATTCCCGTCAACTCAGTAGGGACAGCCCACCTTTAACCGTACAACGAATGTACTGAAATAAAATTTTCAAACACACGTCAGTTACGTTAAATCAAAAAATGCTCATAAACCGAGCACCCATAGGCGAGCATAAACACAGAATCAAGGTTGTCGTTCTTAAAATCATTCTCGATTTTTTTATTAAAGCCAGCGTTAGAGTTCCGCCGACGGCGATATTTTTTGAAATACCTATTGCATTTATAAAGATCAAACGGTTTGAACAAACGGGCGTTCGTGTAAACACATCAGCCGCGTAGCTGCGCGTACGCAGCGCCATTATCACACGTAAACTAAAATACATCACCACGCTCTCTCAGGAACTTTTATATTTTATGATCTTTTTGTGTTCAGGCGTGTAACTTTCAGTAACGTATGTAGGTTCTATGCTCTTGTGTTGTCTGGATTCAGGAACTGGATTTATTTTGTAACTAACCAGCGACTCACTCCGGCTTCACACGGGATAACAGTATTGTCCCACTTTTAATTGTATGTTATTATACATATAAACCTTCCTCTTTAATTACTCTATCTATTAAAAAAACGTATGAAAATTGGTAGCGTAGTTTTGAAGATTTAAGCATACAACGGGACGCGGGGGCAGAAAAAGCGACTTTGTTTTGTACTATGTAGTGATGACAAAATCTGTACACTGATATATCTAACTAGCTTTTACCTGCGGTTTCACCATAGTCCTAGGAAAATTACTCCACCCTGGCATATAAAAAAGTAATCTTCAGCTTTCATAAATAATAATAATTAGGCTAGTGAACAAAAGAAAGAGATCTGAAGTTTTCAAACCGGTCCAGTGGTTCTTGAGATTAGTGCTTTTAAACCTGCAGCTTTATAATATTAGTATTATTTTGTATCCAAATAAAGCCCTATGTGTACCTCTATAATGGGACATGTTTGGAAATAAGTTTTACGATATCTCGCCCGATAAAAAATCTTATTATCACAATCTTCTTCTTACTGAGTGAGCTGCAGGTGTAATCACCTAGCAAGCCCTGGTATCAGAAATCCACCTGACGGCCTCTGACGATTTATCGCAATAAGGGTGGACTATACCTAGTATACTGATTACACGTACTGATTAGCCTAGATTAAGCTTTCACAATTATATGTAACTTTCCAATGTTTCAATTGCAAAGGGAATATTACAGCTTAGGTACAGCTGAAATGGTGTTTATTCTTGACGTCAATAAGTTCACATTAAGCTAAATAAACCAAAACTAATTCATAGGTAGGTACGTAGGTACACATATTGTAAGAATGTACCCTTATCTTATTTATTGGGCTGTCGCGCTCAGCATTCACATTTTTTCACAAGGATGTGATAGATCATTTTACAACACTCATTTATTTCAAGTAGGTACTGCTTAGTATTGGTACCCAAAATAAGAGGTCAAGACGTTCTTAGAAGTAACTAGCTTCGGCCGGTGGTTTCACCCGCGTCCCGTGGGAACCCGCGCACCCAAATATAAAAGTAGCCTACAACCTTCCTCGATAAAGTACTTTATGCTGGACATAATTACTTAATTATGTTTCATAATTATACATAGGTACAAGTTACAAGGATCATCATTGCTACACTTAGGGAATCAATATCAATTTTATAAAATAAAACCCTATAACAGACATTTTCCTAATTATATGAAAGTGTCATAAGAAATGCACATTAATGCTTATTTCAAGTAAAACACACTACACAGAAAAATTATATAAACAGCTGTGGAAAACCACTTTTAACACACTTATAGTACCTAACTTCTCTTTTAACTAACTATGTATGTAAGAAAATCTTGTAATCTTAATTCTATCCAAAGTACTAGCGAGCCATTTGGCCACGGGAAGATAGCATAAGATGATAGGGTGATCCGTGATACAAGGATAAGCGATTATCCCGGCAATCCACATTTGAATTATCAGCAAAAACCAACTACCAAACAAAACAATGATACAGATCGTTTATGTAAAACGAAGAACCGACCTTTAAGAGATGCATCAGAGCGTCTGCCTTGCAACTGCACATGTTATACCACACTTTATGGGTCGTAAGGGAGTTCCAAGCTTCTAAGAAACCGGCCTGCGCACATGGGCAGCTATAAACTGGGCGATTATCCGGCCCTGCGCAGGAGTCTTTATTTATTGGCCGTCTATGTACGCTGCGCCTTAATCGGACGCCATGTTCGCAGTTTGGCGATATGCTCGGATTTGTTTGTGTTAATTTGCCACTGTATTTTCGGATCGTGTAGTCGGAATTTTGTAGTGTGTAAAAGATTAAGTGTAAGATAGAATTAATCGCCTTTTGTAAAGAGTCGTTTTATATTTTATACCAAATCCACTTACCTATTTATAAAAAACTGACTTTTTTCGATAATAGATTTAAACAAAGGCGTAATCTAGTGTCAGTCATTAGGTTTTGATTTATGAAACTCTATTTCTATGCATCGATGTTATCTACAACGTACAGTACGTATAGGTATGTCAATGTTTCCATGTCTGTCTATACTTAGGTACCCTAATCTTACAAACTTAGTTCGCTGTTTTTAAAATGAACTTCTTATATAGTTGTTTCCAGAGAACTTCTCAAATTATCGACAAATTAAAAATAATCTTAATTACCTACGTGACTGACTAATGAAACTATGTACTTGAAAGTTAACCTTTGAATTGTTTCAAGACGAGTTCACGCTTGAGAATATTCTCGAGTAGGTGCCAATCGGTTGAGGTTTTAAGTGGTAGTTATCGCTCACAGCTTCTAAGAATTAATTCCTATACAAAATTACATTACACTATATTTTGTACGTTTGTTACTCCATTGTACAAGACCATGGACGTCAGGACTTTGAATTTTTGCAAACAGAGAAATAGGGAAAGCTTGTGAAACTAGAACTTAACAAGCATACCTAAAGCTAAAAGTGTAGCAGAAAAAAAGGAATTAATCAAAAGTTCAATTTTGAATAAGTATAATTTACTTGAAAAATACCGGCCAAGAGCGTGTTGGGCCACGCTCAGCGCAGGATTCCGTTTGTTTCAGTAAACGTCAGTTACAAGTTAAACAAGAACTTCTATTTTTACTCACAATGTAACTCTATTGAACTAAATTTCTTTTTCACAATGTAATAGAATCCAAAAACTAATAATTTTTTAACTTAAAGAATTTAACCCACACATCATGAGCATGAACAAATCCTTACCTGCAACCGAAGATATTAAATACTTTATTTGTGTAATGAATGACCAAGTTGACAACGAGAGACCATCCACACAGAAAAAAACTATGTTCATGGTTGATCACGAAGACATTTCCATTTAAATTTTGCTGTAACGAAACCATACCGCGATCTAGGATTTACTTAATTTGATCAACGCCATCTAGTTAGAATTTTTGAACCAGTATCTACTACGGGAAATTACTGCTATTCCAAATATTCTATCTGTCTGTTGATGTGCTTACAAATGATAAAATTTTAACATTATCCCGATACGCCAAAGGACAATGGGCACAAATATGGGACCTGGTATACCCCACCAACAGCAATGTCATACATATCATTGGATAGGCCTTTTTATGTAGAACAACATTTACTATGACAGCTTTGCTGAAATGTTTGTCCGTTCTGAGATATAATTAAAAACGAATCTAAAAACTCGAGATGTCAATAGATTATTTAGTTCTAACTTTTGCACAGTTTTTGATAGATAAGTATATATCTCAGAACGGACAAACATTTCAGCAAAGCTGTCATAGTAAATGTTGTTCTACATAAAAAGGGCTATCCAATAATATGTAGATATGACATTGCTATTGGTGGGGTACCTATACCAACCTGACCAATCAAAACAACAGATAGACAGAATATTGGGAATGGCAGTTATTGAGCAAACTAAACGGGTTGTGTGTTGGGTTTTCGGTGGTCATTTTGGACTGTGTGAACCGATTTTTTTATTTGAAAGGAGATACGTTCTGGGTGATGAAATATATAAACTAAGTTAAAAAATGACTGTACATAGGTTAAATTACAAAGTTAGTCCAGAAAATATTTTGTACGATTAATCAAAGACTGTCAGTCGCTCCTTGTAAAGCACTGGTACTCAGCTACATCCGGTTATTATGTCATATAGCTTTCAAGAATTAATGGTCACTGAGATGAACCGTGGACTGACGGATAGACATGGTGAAACTATAAGGATTCCTATTTGACTACGGAACCCTAAAAAAAGTAGGAATATAACGTACCTAATATTAGTTTTAAGTCGAAACATGCCAGAAGATTGTTTTAAAAGTCGCCAACTTGGTTTATAACACCCCTTTTTTGCGGAAGGGGTTAAAAACGATTCGCAGAAAATTGCTTAAATAAATTAAAAGAAATTTCTGAAGTTTGCTAACACAAGTTTACTGGGCGACCTATACGTGCTGTGAACTTGAACATAAAAAGTTTCTAAGTAAGGAACCTTTTTTACAATTCAGGAATTTTCCACAGTTCGGCATTTTTGTTTATTAGGTTATAAGCTGTCGTTATAAAAAAAGTATTGCAATGACGCCAATAAGGACCGTGGAAATTGTTTTAGCTTTTTGAATTAAGAATGGAAAAAACCTCTACTTAATTCTAAATTCGAAAGAAATTGGCTCAAGAAACTAACCAGCCAGTCAGAGACTAAAACTAGAGGTATATACCCAGGGCCAGGATCTATGCTAGGTCAATATCGCCCTAGAACGTAAGCTTTTGAGATCTCCTACAATATTATGGTATCCTGGTACCTCGGCCAGAAGAAGTAATCAATACATTGCACGTTTTGGTACAGCGCCCCCATTAGTTTACTGCAGTATTGATTAGACTCAGATATACAGAACCAAGATACTAGGAGTCTAGACTGATAAGAGTTCGATTTTATAAGCTAGAATTTATAATGTGTGCGTGTACCGTGTACGTCATCGTTGTCATGTAATGTTAGGTTTGAATGTGTGGGTGAGGGTTGTGACGAGTACTTTCACTTTTCTAGTTCAGTGCATTGTTAGGACTGCTCCTTATTGTCATGAAGTCTGAGTGGAATTCGAACTGGCGCCAGATAAAATGTATCATATGTATATGTATAGGATATGATAATAACAATGTAACGAATTTAAGCACTTTCTTGTGATAAAACTAATTAATCCATTTAAACTACATTCAGTATTTTTAGCCCACATCAAAAGAGGATTGGTTCTCACTTGGAATATTTTTTTGTTTAAGATTATACTAAAAGCTGGGGAAGACATAACACAATTTTTAACTCGTCCCTTGAAATAAAATCTTCAAGAAACGAATGTAAATACTGTACCTTAGTACCTATAGTAGTAAAGTACTGTGTCAATCGTAATTTATTGTATTTCGATGATTACTTACATATTTTTTAGTAACACCAATCGTCAATTCATTCATTACTTTTCATTTTTGTATCATGAACTTAGACAAAAATGATTTTCAAGCTAAGAACAGAAGAATCAATCAAAACTGACTGTTGATACCAAGAAAAGTCTTTATTATAATGCATTATCTTTTATGTGAATTATATCCACTCGTATCCTAAGAGACAGACTGTCCAGTGCCCATCATTATTTAACGACGTCAAAAATCATCAAATGACCCCTCCCGCTGTGGGTTAGCAGCGGTGAGGGAGTGTCAGACTCTTACTGACTAAAAACCGTCGTGTTCCGTCGTAGGCCTTTTATGTACCAGGGCCACGGTATCTCTTTCGAACAACCCGCAGCCCATCATTATCATGACCTGCCTAGCCTTTTCCCTGTTATGTTGGGATTGGCATCCAGTCTATTCGAAGGCAGATGAGTAACAGTGAATTAAATTTCTTCCTACCTGACCGCTTCATCCCAGTTATCTAGAGGTACATGGGGAAATCGATCCCCTCAGTAGAAAGTCTATTGTCTGAAAAAGACTACTAATTCAAACATAGGTACCTAAAATTCTAAATTTAATTAAAGCCATCATTAAAATTGTCTTTTCTTTTGTTTAATGTATTGAGTTATTTTGTGCTAAAACATGGCGGATTAACTGGGCTAGACGTAGGCGGAATCATCAGAAGTAAGTATGTAAGTATGTGTAGAACGTAATATGTAAACTACATTGTATTACCATGTCAAGACAAAGGCATTTTTTACTTCTAACAGGCTTCTAACTTATCTCGAATTCGATTCCTGGGTTGAGCAGAAAAACATTCGTGAGTTTTTTTTTTATTTGGCTCACCAACAAAGTTTTTAAGAAACATCACAAAATAACCCGGAGTCTGGAAGTTCGTCATGAAACACTAGTGCCGCGGAGAACATATAAATGTTGGTCCTGGTCTAGCGCCTAATCTGTCTCTGGTATTGTGAGATTACTGTTCTTGATCTCATCCCTTTAAGAGAATGAGGGATTATAGATTGACACCAGCGCCCGCGCTTACGCTTGTCTGTAATAAAAGGCTCTGAAACGACTGAATCGATTTGCACTGTCCTAGACTAGTAACATATGGGATGTATTTTGTAAGGGAAGAAGCTCCTCGGGACGCGGGTGCACCCGCGAGAAACCAAGTTCTGATCTTAAAAAAGTCTAGAGTCACTGATTAACATACTTTTCTGGATAACAAGAAGACTAGGCCACAGTTCGTGAAACACAACTAGCCTCACTGCGAAGGAATGAGAACCGTGTCTGTACCGTGAGTGTTATGCACTGTAGTTGGCACCGCTTATGTGACATACCGAAGGCCTGGTCATTTTAGTCAACACTAGCTTCCTTCAGCGGTTTCCCCCAGGTCCCATGATCCCACTCCTCGCACCCAGATAAACTTAGACAAAATATTTTTTCAAATCGCACCTAGAGTTCCAGAGATAGTTTCGTGCAAGCAAGCAAACAAACAAATTATTTAGCTGTAAAATATCAGTATAGATTATGACAACACTTGTAACAAATGCCGCTAAGGTGTGCTATGCTACATGAAAGAACACCAGTACCCAAGGAAGTGCACTAACTTGGTGATCAATCAGGGAGCGTCCAGAACATTCACTGATTAGCAGTCGCAAGGGTTGATCGTTGGAAGTTTAAGCAACGATTGGTGCGGTTCATTGCTCTGTGTTATGGAAAGCACGTTAAATTGTAGGTCTCGGCTGCCATTTATTATTATTACAGTATTCATTGTGGGATGTCAGAATCTGGAGTGACTGACCAACAGCCATATCAGATTGCTCAGGGTTGAAGAGCTCTGACAATAGACAGTTTCACCAGGTCATAATATCCGCCATCTGTCATGCTAAATGGACAGAGACCGCTCTTACGCGACGAAGGGTATGGCGATGCGACTCTTAAAATGAGGAGCATGGACGCAGTTAACTGTACGAAATAAATCAATGTATACCTGGCCACTTCTTACTGAACAAAGCAGTGGCCACTACTCGAGTGGTCCCATGTAAGTAAGTACATAAATGTGTGTAGGTACGTAAAATACTAGTCTAGTATAAGTAACTAGCTTCTGCCAGCGGTTTCACCCGCATCCCGTGGGAACTACTTCCCGTACCGGGATAAAAAGTAGCCTATAGCCTTCCTCGATAAATGGGCTATCTAACACTGAAAGAAATTTTCAAATCGGACCAGTAGTTCCTGAGATTAGCGCGTTCAAACAAACAAACAAACAAACTCTTTAGCTTTATAATATTAGTATAATAAGCTTTGATATAGTGCACCAGAGTTTTTTTTTTTTTTTTAACGACGTCAAAAATCATCAAATGACCCCTTCCGCTGTGGGTTAGCAGCGGAGAGGGAGTGTCAGACTCTTACTGACTAAAAACCGTCGTGTTCCGTCACAGGCCTTTTATGTACCAGGGCCGCGGTATCTCTTTCGAACAACCCGCAGCCCCGGCAGGCCTTGGCCCTGCTGGGCCCCGCTGGGGTTGCTGACATCTCTTTGAGGAGCGCGTGGAACAACGCGCGCCGTCGACACGGGTCTGTCGTCTAGAAAGACAGAGGGACGATGAGCCACCCGAACTCACCGCCCACAGACCCACGCCTACGGTGGCCGGGAGTCATCTCGCGACACCCGGCGCCCATGGTGTCTACCTGGTCCAGCGCGGCGGCCGGGATGAGAGGTGCGAACTCTCTGGCGTTCCGCCTCCTCCTTCTCGAGCATGACCGCTTCACAGAAGGAGGCGACGGCATCCCATTCCCTCTCGCCCCGGACCATGGCCTGAACCAGGGCCGGACGCGAGAGGTCGCCGCCGCCTAAAGCCTCGACGAGGACCCGGCGGTGCCCTTCCCATGCGGGACACACCTGGACTGTGTGGTCCACCGTGTCCTCGGGGCTGTCCGCACAATGGTGACACCCGGGCGCCTCCTCACGACCGATGCGGTGCAGGTACCTCCCGAAACAACCGTGTCCGGTGAGGACCTGCGTCATGCGGTACGTGAAGGCGCCGTGACTCCTCCCGAGCCACTCCTCAAAGAGGGGACTTACCGCCACGATGGTGGCGTGCCCTGTGCACCAGAGTTTGCGCAGAGACAAGTGCACTCACTATTCCCTCACTCTCATAGCCCGAAGGCCCGGAAATCAACTACATATAATACAGTTCAATCAATATTAGCCTTTTAAGCTGTCTTCTCTACAAACATTCACGGTAAGGCAATCACCAAGCACAAGCTGGTAAAGCTGCCCTTGCTTGACTGCTCTGACGCACTCCCTCGGCCACGGCGCTTTCTAATCCTTTGGATTTGGAATTTCGAGTGGTCGAGCAATGATATAAGTAGCAAGTTCAATGACAGTTATACATGTAAAAAAGTAAGTACCTCTATAAGTAAATGCAAAGACTAGTAAGTATAAGTGAATGGCAAGTAACTGTTTCCCAAATATTTAAATGTCACGATGTATACCAATAACTAGACAGATTCCGAAGATGGCAAGCAGGTACATATTTAAAAACTATACAGAGTACTCTATCGTGAACATAACTGTAGAACAATTTAGTTAATTACCAAATTCTAATTTTAATTGAATTAGGTATTGCTTGAGTCTAAGGAACTTTAGGCATCGCTAAGAGATTAAGTAGTTTTCGAAGTCAAAGACATTTATGGTAGTAACAACTTTTAAACATCAAGAAAAAGAAGCACTGTGGTGTGCACCCTACAAAAATGATGGTCTAGCGACTGACTATTAACAGTATAACCCACAAACCACGCCAATTAAATGTTTTACTTGGAGATGGGCAGTACGATTAGCGAGGGTGAAAAATATCCCACACTGAGCTCACCAACACCTATCATTGAGCTGCTGTCATTGAAAATCTTTGGCAGTTGTTACGGAGAGTCAGAAGCCAGTAAGTCTGACATCCAGTTTTACCAAGGGGTATTGGGTTGCCTGGGTAGAGAAGGTCAGATAGGCAGTCGCTCCTTGTAAAGCATTGGTATTCAGCTGCACCCGGTTACACTGGAAGCCGACCCCAACAAAGATGAGAAAAGGCTCGGAAGATGATGCCACCATCACCTATGCCCAGTGTGGTTAGTATTGGCATATCACCCCAGCTAAAGACATTAGCCCAGCAGCGGGAAAGAGACTTTCTAGAAGCCGGTCATTCAAGTTTCTATCAGTACCAGGCCCAACATATTAGAACATCTCTAACAGTCATTATTGGTAGTCAGGAAATAGTAGTAAATAATTGTAAAAGGAACTGGATATAGAGGTAAGAAAGTCAGATAAGAAGTTTAAAATAAAAACCGATTTCCTATTAAAACTCAAAATAATTTATTCCCAGCACTTTTCAAGCCCCAAAACGGCCACCCTTCACCAAACGCCTTTCTGATGGAAAGTTACGACTGAAAGATGCCTAATGAAATTAAAAAAGATGTGGATATTTTTTCACTAGCTTCATGAGACTCGAAATAAGTTTTTAATGAATACATTTGAGAACTTCGCTTTCTCGCTTGACCCACCCGGATGATGTCAGTAGCTTTGCTTCAAGTACTCCATAAGAATTCCTGGCTAAGTATGTGACGAGAGACGACGCGTGTGGTACTTATAGCGATCTTACTGGCCGAACAGAATGTATGTTTAACCTCCTTCGTTAGGCTATAGTAGCAATTTATTCTTTTTTTATTTTGTAAATACGTTCTGAATTTAAAAATTAATTAGGCCCGTTGGCATGTTGGAAACCATTGACATAGTACACATCGATGTTAGAAATGTTTTATACCATCTCTTAAAAGTTTTCCAATGAGTTTACCTATATACTTAAAGAAATGATTAAGTAAACTTTTATGATTTCTAAACTACTAAACTTTAATAAATAAATATATTTAACGTTCGTTAGAAAAAATAAATGAGAAAAAAAAAAACAACATTTGACTTAACTGCAATTCCTCCGCTTTACTTTATTAGTTAGCACTATAAAGATAAATTTATTTGTTAAATAACATATTATTATGTTGTAAAGGTGTTACAATATTATTTACAGTTTCAATATGTTTTGCCATGTCAGGCGTACAAATTAACATTTATTAAACTTAAAATCTAAAATCTATATTTAAACAAAATAAGTACTTACTTTAAACAAAACTTAGTATTTTAAATATTCTTTTAAGAAATCACCTATCTTATAGTACGCTCTTTTACATAAAAGTTTTTTTAGTTTATATTTAAATAGGTTAATATTTAATAATTTATATCTATCTGGTACTTTATTATAAATTTTGGGAGCCATACAGAATAAACTTCTCCACACGAGGGTAGTTTTGGCGCTGTGCAAGCATAGTCTATTATTATTGCGCCTATTACGTTGAGATATACTTGACTAAAGAGGAAACAGTTTTATAAATATCACATGTATTAAATAAGTAATAATAAAATAATGATGTGACAGATGAAACATTATAATAAAAAAACTAACTGCGTAAGAACCAAAGAAACTTTCAAGTAATAGACCGCGACATAACTTAAGGAAACCTAACACACCTACATGGAATGAACATCCATGGTATGTTTACCTATTAAATAGGTATTTTTAGGTATTTTGGGACCGCCATAAGGGCGGTCAAATCAAAAATAGAAGAGAAAAAAAGTGGAAATTTCACATCGTAACCTACATAGTCAATTGGCGCCTAGATTAACCTAACCTAACCTACGACGTATAAAAGTACAAAAATATATCTCTGAAGCTTCGACGTTTCGTTGCTAGGGTCATGTTTTCAGGGAAACGAAACCATAGCGTGATCTATTTCGATCCAAACGCCATCTAGAGAGATAAAATGCAACGGAGTGCAGAATACTGCATTATTATGACCAGCATAATAAGGCACACGTTAAAACTAGGAACTGAAGCCTCACGTACTGAATTTCAGCCGTGAAAACCTTTTAGTAGGACGACTAGCGCCGCTCTTGAAAGCTCAGGTAATTTAGACGCGATAGGACAAACATTTTGTTTATTTTAGTGTCTTAATCTACATTTAATTAAGGTTTTTATGTTTGGAATATTTTTTTAGTAATATAAGGTAATTTTAAGTGGCATTAGCTTAAAGTTTGAAGTCTCTGATTGTTGTCTATGAACTTGGTAAAAACCTAACCGAATCTTTCAAAGTAAGTAACATTGTATTTTTAAATGTTATCGTTCTTTCTATAAGGTCGGGATGGAGTCAAACGTGTAAAATAAGAGGAGAAAACCAAAACATGCTAATTGATCTAAAGAATGTGTGATAATCATCCCCTTAGATTAATTGACGCTAAGTTATTAAGAATTATCGCTCTAATGTATAAGAATATATAAACCGTCGACGTATATTTTTTGTTTACCTTCTAATCGTCAATTTTCCTGACTAATATTATTTTTTGCCAATATTATACCTAAAGCTGAAGAGCTTGGTTTGTTGGAATGTGCTAATCTCGGAACTGTAGGGTACTATTTGAAAAAATATTTCAATGTTACGTAACCCGTGTATCGAAAAAGGCTTTTGCACTACTTTTATCCGGGTGCGCGAAGTAGTTCCCCCGGGATGCGGGTGAAACCGCTGACGGAAGCCAATTCTGAATATTTTCTGCAGAATTGTCTTCACACGTAAATATTTATACGTACAATCATGTAAAATAACCAAGCTTTTGTAAAAGTATGTAAATAAGTACGAAGACTAACAATTACAGACTTCATAAAATCTTTACCATTAAAAAGAAAAATTGCAACTTGATCATTTAAAACCTTATTCTAATTAGATAAAATTATAATTCAGCCTGTTCGATAATAAAGATGTAGTTAGCCAAAATGGGAACAAGAACGTACGAGAACTTTATTCTTCGAAAAATCCTGAAAATTATTGATCCGAGCATCACATATATTCTAGTAGGTATAATAATTGTAGTCGTTTAAAGTAAAAACTTTAGTTATTAAATTTGAATAATTAGTAAGAGTATACAATTTGACAATATAATTCACAAAACATTGATACAGTGATTCAAAAAGATTGTACCGCTTTTATATAGACGGAAGATTGCGCGCGCGCAGAAAATGATCTAGGAAAACATAAGCTGTTGATTAAAAAAAATTTTCTTAATTGAAAAAATATGTTTATCAATAATATATTTTGTAAATCTTATACCTAGAGGAAGTTGAAGTATTTTTTGATGATTTTCACAATTAAATTGGTTCGAAATTAAATTGGTGAATAAATATTTTGTGATTTGCATTCTGCATTTAGTACCTAATTTTTCGAGAACATTTTCGCAGCAAATTAAAATATTTGTTTAAAAAGTGTGTGTTTTTGTATACGAATGGTCATCTTCGTCATCACAAACTCGCTGATAAGTTTGTTTCCCTCGTATGCGCCTAGAAATTATAATGCTCACCCGTACTTTCCTATTAGAAATGCCTGAAGGTGTTGTTCACGGTATCAGCTCACATAAATAAGTAATCAGTGGGTCAAATGTAAAACACGTAGAGTTAAAGAACATAAAGGTAAGTTAGGTATGGTTAGCAACTTCTACGTCTAGCAGAGAAGTTGCTATACCCAGTCGTACTGTGTATGCACAATTGTTGATTAAATATATATATTGAACAACTATCGGTCAGGTAGGTCGTCTTATCTACTACCCTAGGTACCCACATGGACAGAAATCAAATGATTTCCCATCTTTCAACAGGTAGAACAGGAAGGACCATTGCAGATACTGCTGGCACAAATATCTCTAGAAGAAAGACTCAACGCTAGGGTCTAGGCTGTTCCCTCCAGAGCCTCATGTTGATATGCATGAAAGGAGAATGATTTAATAATGTGTGACTCACCATGTTCATTGGCGACAGCATACTGGTAGTTGGGGATGAGGTCGGGCAGGTCGTGGTGCGGCGGCGGCGACACGGGCGGCGGCCGGTAGCCCGGCTCCACGGCGCCGTACGGCAGCGGCCACTCGCGCTCGTTGATGGTGCCGTACGCGCAGTACTCGCCGCCGTACGCCAGCTGCTGGCCCGAGCTCGCGTGCGAGTACGCGCACGCGCCGTATTCCAGCGACCCGCTGCCGCCCGCGCCGGAGCCGCTGCCCCCGGCCAGCTCATAGCCCGGCGGCTGCGACGGTGGCAGCGCCGCTACGCCACCCCCGCACAGGTAGCTCCCGCCCCCAAACTGGGGCTTCAACGCCTGGCACTTCCGACGGAACCCGCGCGGTCGCCGCCTGAACGAACCCTCCTCGAACATGAACTCCGACGACGGATCGATCGTCCAGTAGTGACCCTTCCCCGGCCTACCGAGCCCCTTGGGCAACTTCACGAAACATTCGTTTAAACTTAGATTGTGGCGAACGGAATTCTTCCAGCCCTGGTAGGAGCTGCGAAAGAATGGAAACTGTTGCTGGAGGAACGCATAGATTTCGCTGAGCGTTAGCCTTTTGTTGGGCGAGTGTCTAATGGCCATCACTATAAGAGCGATGTAGGAGAAGGGTGGTTTCTCTTGGCGTCGCGTGGCAGGCGCGCGGCGCGCCGCCTCCTCGGTGGTTTGGTCCTCGGTCTTCATGCGTGCAGCGCGTGTGCGTCGGCGCGCGGGCGAGCTTACAGTGCGCGCGCGCCGCCTCCGAACACCGCACCGCGCCGCCCAGCCCCGCCCCACCGCGCGTCACCACTCCCACGTCCGCCTCTGCTCACCAGCGTCTCGGCGAACCGAAGCTTACCGACGCGCTCAAACTCTCACACCTAACTGAAGCTTTAACCCGAGTAACTATTAAGTAATCTGCGCCTTAACGTTTTAACCGGATTGAGCAACAAAATCATTTTAGGAAAACTTTTCTTATACGAAGCCTAGTAAAGTTGAACTTGAATACTTTTCGCTGTGACTTATTTGTGTAAGTACTATAACATTTCAGAAGTATTGCTGAGTGCACCTGGGCGCTATGGCTATGAGGCCTGGAGGCTGGTGGTGGCGCGGTGGCTGGTGAGGCAGGGTGTGTGGGCACGTATGTGCGTGCGGTCATTGCTCTGGCGGATCCCCGTCTGTATCATCCACAAACTCATACAAACACCCAAACAGCGGAAAACCCGCTTAGACAATAATATTTACCCGTCGCAAGGACGCCTGTCGAACGCCCGCTCTTGACCTAGCACAATTAAACCAAACATTTTACTAGAACTATAAAACAGTTATACGACGTACACCAAATATTTACCATAAAGCGTAAACCAAAAGTTTTGCATTAAACTTGCCGGATTTATTTACTCGCACACGTGTAAACTAAAGAGAGCAATGGAAAACAAACTTTATTGGAACACCATACGACTCAGTTTACAAACCAGAAAAGTAAACAATCAATGGCGTTTGGCAGTTCCTCGGGCCATTGAAGAGGATCAAGAGGAAGACATTATAACAGCTTGATTACATAAACTTTAACATTATTGCCGAGATGTAAGTCACACGTAAGTATATGGACTGTCATGAATGAGTTATGTTTTGATGCGACAGTAAACCAACACTTAAGTATTAATGGAAGGAAAGTGGACTTTGTACACAAAGAATAATTGTCAAAATAGAGCCGGGGAAGTTCCTGAGCATGAGAAAGATAATAAAAAAGAGATCAACCGATAAAGTTGACTAATGACGTAAGAATGAGGCTTAGATCCTCATAAAATCGTTCAGTTTCACAGCTTTTGATTTTTAACGTGTAACCATTAAACGTACGTTAAAGTGACGTCACGGGTATGTCGCGTATAATAAATAAATCATTATTATCGAATGACGCTATAAATACGTGCAGAGGCAGTATGGCCGCGGTTGCTGATCTTTCCCATAAACAATACTGCCACTGTAGTAAACAATCACCATTGTATTTTTTGTTTACTACGATCAAATACGAAAGCAGTGCAGCTGCCATGAAATCTCATGCAATTTCCATATCTTCAGATGAAATTAAAAAAAATTAAACATAGTTTCTCTACATACATATAAAACCACATACTCGATTTGTACTTAACATTTTAGTAGATATCGTTAAACAGCTGCTTCTAATTTCAAAAATAATTCACGAGGTATATGGGGAACATGATTTATGTGTTGAACTCAACGTTCCAAAATTCGAAGCTACTGCTCTCTTTCCCACGCAGCGTTTTCAGGGAATACAAAGTTAAAAGGAAGATGAGCATTCGTGTGGCCCCGCCCACAAGATGGCGCGGGCGTTCGGAAAGGCGCGCGCGCCGCTCCCGGAGCATTGCCTGATCTTGAACCCTCCATTCATCACCTTTTACGATCTAGAAATGTTTGCTTTGAGGTTTTTACGGTTTCGCCTTAATTTTTGGTGTGCAATTAGATATTTTATTGGTGAAGTTTAATTGATTTTCCGACCATTATTACGGATGAAAAATTCGTGAAATCGCATTGAGAGCGACGTGTAACGATTTATTCGAGTTGTTACATTGTTGGTGTAGTAAAAGTCAGCGTTTATTTGATTACTGTGTAACGTTAGGCTGACGCGGAGATAACACATCCTCTCCTCTGTAGTGACCGTGGCCTATGAGAATTTGTGCTTAAGTGTTTGTCAGCGGTTTTGGCAACTCTTGATTGTATCTCACGTTTTTTTTTTGCGTGTCGCCTTTTCATCATGCGTGCGAAATATGTAATGTTAGTTTTGCAGTTCAGCAAAATTTTAATTAAATAGGTACAAATTTTCTATTCCCTGATTAAGCTCGGAATATTATTTAGTTTTATGAAAATAATACTCATGTAAGTTGAACCTATCAATATATAATGTAGAAAACGATTATTCAGGCTAAATCTCAAATTAAATTCTAATGAATTATTCCTAAAATATTTTTCCTTTTTTATTTGGCTACGTAAGGCCTACGTGACGGTGCGTGTAGCGGCGTAGCAGACCTTACGTAGCAACTCATTGGTACATCTGGAAAATTATATATATTTGAGAATTCTTGACCCTTTATTACAATTGTTTTGGCTTTGCTACATGCTGCGGTTTATCTATACACTGGATCTTAGTCTAATACATATCACCTACTATAGTACTTAATACTTTATTGCATTCCATAATGTGTATAATGTGGTTGATAAATAAAATAAATGGAAACAGTTATGGACCAGCATGATAATTTATAGACGGTTAGACTGGAAGCCGACCCCAACATAGTTGGGAAAAAGGCTCGGAGGATGATGATGATGATGATAATTTAAAAAGAAAAAATAATAATATTGAAGTAAAGGAAATCTTAAATCTTGATATTTAAGACAATAGACAGTGACACATTGCCGAATTCACTGTCTGTATTTACTATTTACAGTATTGTTGATCGAGGTATTTACGCATACAACTTGCAAGATCTTAATTCCCTTATCTTAGCTGAGCCACAATAACAGAAGCGCAGCTATAAAGGCCGGATAATAAACTTTGTAGCGACAAGACCACCGACACAATAATATAATGTGCGGCCTCTTTTGTCACCTGACACGCACTGTTCGTCGAAACTTAGCTGTGACAATGACGATCTTGTTAATTTTTGTGTAAACAGTTTCTGGCAGTCTAGAATGTTCTTACTTTTCATTTTTGTAGGTATCGTACCTATCTGATTTTAGTGTTTTTCATACAATTATTTTCTTGTTGTGAATTGATTGAGCAATTAAATTGATTTTTAATCCAAAGCTAATTTTTTTAGCTAATTGAGATTTCTAGATATTAAACTATCGTATTTATGTTTATGTGAACTATCTTCACACGTTAACTAGTATAATACAATCTTGTGTTAAATACATAATGACTGCTAAATAAATATGGAAAAATAAATTACTGTCCCAAAAGCCAAATATCCACTTTTATAGTTACTTGGAGTACCTTAAGCCATTAAAAATTCTTATAGTACCTACTCGTAGTTTTAAGTTCGCTACAAACCAACTTGTTGCGTACTTCATTCATGCCTCGCACACAACTACAACCTTAGACCTAACATACATGTCCTTCATACGCAGGTATGTATGCAACACACACAAACAAAATTAAAATTTCAAAAATATTTAAAAAATCGTATCACTGAACTATCCGTCGCAATATTATTTGATTATAAATTAAACATGTATACCGATGGATATAGCCGTTGATTTTGACTGACGACTAGGATAGCATGTATGGAGAGAAGCTTCGAGATACTCGATCCCGGTCGGGTTACTCGACAGCCGAACTCCTATGTGTCGCTGGTATCCTAGTACCAGGGTCTAGAAAAAGCGCGTTATTGACGTCTGGATGCCGTGCGCATGCCTGTAGCTTGCAGCCGACAAAGACTAATTATCTGCTATTTCATTTATGCATCTCTCTCGGTATATTGGAGTGCATTGCTCTCAATAAAGGGCGTTTTCTCTCCTTTTTGCTGTCAGCTCTATCGATTTTGTAGCCCGGGCCTGAATATTATGATGTTGATGTATTAATTAAATCTCTGATTGACTAGTTACCTTAAAAATAAGTCAGTGGCCCTCTTGTTGCGATTTAGCGACTGATAGCCGGGAGCCCAGTAACTGAGCTGGCGAGTCCACCAGCCATTTTTAACAATACCTACATTGTTATCGGCAGGTGCCATAGTTCCCATAGTCCCATACCTAATCCAGTAACATCTCATCTCAATAGCTTAAGTAGTTTTCTTCCATGGTTAGCAAAAGTTTAGCACAGAACCAAGGATTGTCCCTGGGTTTAATAATATAGTGTAAACAAAGATAATCGTCGGTTTTGTTTCACCATTTCATCGATGATGTCTCAAAAGGGCTTTAGCGTGTTGGCTTAGGTCCCGCGTTCGATTCCCAAAAATCCGGGACTCTATAGTCCCGTGGTCTGGTCTGGTATTCGGTTAATAAAATACTTCAGTACCTACTTGCGTGTTTCGTCATCAAACAATTAAAGTAAGAGAATTAATAAAGGCTTTTGTAGTAAATTGTCATTTAATTATTAACAACGGGGTACCAATTAGGCTATTAAGTCGCTATACAAGCAGCAAAAAACTCGCAAATACGCCCCCTATATTCAAATTCGACAAATTAACGATATAAGAGTTTCAATAGGCTCTGAAGGTAAGCACCTAAGTTTCACCTCCCCCGTCATAATCAAGAATCAATTGTAGCTTTTCTAAAAGAAAGGAAATTTTCTTTATAATATTAGTACAGATTAGACGATTGCTTAGAAATACTCCTTTGTTTCAGGCGGGCTATTACATAACCAGGCTTCGAAATCTAGAACAAAAAGTACGAGCATATTCAGGTCAATATACTTGTGTGCAACGCTATGTTTTCTGATGTGGATGTAACATAATATATCTACACAGGTGAAATAAATCAATAATTAATCAATTTATAGGGCAAAATGTTGCCAGGTGCATCATGAGAATGCATAATTTATGGCTTTTGTTTTGCCCTATGGTTTCAAACGAGGAGTGAGATTTTTCCTATAAAACAAATTTGTCTAACATTTTTCTAATGATTAATCATGCGAAATTGCCTAACCCTTTTATTACCAAATTATGAGATGGACCATTAAACCTAGAAAGACTTCATTAATTGCCTTAAGAGTTAACAAATCAAGATTTTTTGGCGGGAATTTTTTTCAGGCTCAGTATTTAAAAAATACGTTTTAAAAAATCTTAGTAACCTAAGTAGCTCTTTTTCTAAAAAAATCTTAGACTTTTCAAAACTGTTCATAAAATTGCAATTTATTACCATAAAAAATAATAGTAAGTATAGCAACAATTTTGCCCGGGGCCCGGTCTGAGCTGAATCGAGGCACAGCTGACGCATGCGTACTGAGCGCACTGCACTTGCATTTTGCTGCGATTCTATAATCGCGTCTTTTCACCAAGTGTTGAAGAAAACCGGCAAAATACAGTTCTTCAAGTGGGCAAACGTGCGGCGCCTTATCGTGGCGTCCGCAAAAACCCTCTGGAGATGGTTTCTACAACTGCTGAGTGACTTGAAGATGTTCGCAAGGATCGTCTTCATCATGCTTGAGATCCTGGTGCTTGCTGTGCTGGGTATTATCAGCGTGACCCTGCACATTATTGCGATCTACATCGAAGAGCTGAACCGTCTCCTGCCTGCCTATTTCCGCAGCATCATACGTCATGTCTCCTACTACTGAATGGGCGGCTCCCCGACGAGGGTCTTCGGTCCGAGGAGTTTTCAAGATTGTGTTGTTAACGGTTTTTTTTCAAGTAGTGCGGTAGTGTTGTGATTGGTTATTTGTGTTCCAAATGTCGCATGTAAAACCTGTTTTTTAAGACTTAAAAAAATCCTTTGTTCAACGATTCGAAATTGAAATTACCAGTAAAATATCAATAGTGTTTGCACCCCTTTGGGAACTGTTTTATCGGCATTTTTTGTGTCTGACTGAGTATCGTGTATAATTATTTTTAAGTCTAAATAGTGTAAGGTGGACTGTTATTTTAATAGTATATGTATCTCAATAATGTGTCAAATGTTATTGCTCAATTTTGGAACGGTTTCTCTTTAGGATTCTATGTTTGAGACTGATTTTTTAACAACTCTTTTAGGAATATCAAAATATCCATTTCGTCCATAGTATGATATCCAGGGTTTAAAATTCATTAAAACTAAAACATTTATAACTCCACAAAAAATACTTTCTGGAAAAAAAATTGTAATTTAACATTAGCATTGTTTATTTGCTTCAAAATCTGCTTAAAATATTAATGTAAATGGGTAAACTAAACTAAAAACAAAAATATTTCTACCTTTACTTAGTTATAATTATAATGTATCTCTCTACCGAATTATATCTTAGATTATTTTGTATTTTCACAATATATCTGTACCGCCTCTCTTTAACTTAAAACGAATTTACCATTTACACTAAATTGTAATTACAATGTGACATTTTTTATTGATTGTTTATTATCATTTCTTTATTAAATGACTTGGTTATAATAACTCGTTTAATTACCGACAAAAAAAAATCCTCCTAACTTCTAAAGAATTTTCACTTATAATACCACAAGAGCTTCAAAATTATCGGGTATTTTCCGATAGGTTCGTTGCAAACAAATGAAGGAGTCAAGTTTTTCAGGTTAAAAAATAACGAGCGCGAAGCGCGAGTGATTTTTCCTGAAAAACTTGACGACTTTATTTGTTTGCAGGGAACCTTGAGGGAAATGCCAGATAATTATGAAGCTCGTGTGGTATTCGGGAGATTATTTTTCCGTCCCAAATGTCGGCCACAACCTGTCAGTTTGACGTAGCAACGACCAGAGAAAATATTCAAAAAATTTTCACTTATAATACCACAAGAGCTTCAAAATTATCGGGTATTTTCCGATAGGTTCGTTGCAAACAAATGAAGGAGTCAAGTTTTTCAGGTTAAAAAATAACGAGCGCGAAGCGCGAGTGATTTTTCCTGAAAAACTTGACGACTTTATTTGTTTGCAGGGAACCTTGAGGGAAATGCCAGATAATTATGAAGCTCGTGTGGTATTCGGGAGATTATTTTTCCGTCCCAAATGTCGGCCACAACCTGTCAGTTTGACGTAGCAACGACCAGAGAAAATATTCAAAAAATTTTCAGTATAATACCATGTAGGTTGTACCACGTGACGTCGAATGGTGCAATTCTATTGGTCGATATTTGGGTCGGAAAAATAATCAGTATAATACCATGTAGGTTGTACCACGTGACGTCGAATGGTGCAATTCTATTGGTCGATATTTGGGTCGGAAAAATAATCAGTATAATACCATGTAGGTTGTACCACGTGACGTCGAATGGTGCAATTCTATTGGTCGATATTTGGGTCGGAAAAATAATCAACAAAGTCCAGAAATCCCAGTAACTACAGCTACTATGATGAATTAAAATCTTCTATTATTTGTTGTGCGTTTATTGCACTGCAATTGTAGCTTTTCCAATCTTTTTGTTAGGTTGAACCACGTTGAGCGACCTAATCTAGGAAATACTGATCATCATCTCCCGAGCCCTTTCCCAACTATGTTGGGGTCAGCTTCCAGTCTAACCGGATTCAGCTGAGTACCAGTGCTTTACAAGGTGCGACTGCCTATCTGACCTCCTCAACCCAGTTACCCGGGCAACCCGATGCCCCTTGGTTAGATTGGCATCAGACTTCCTGGCTTCTGAATACCCGTAACGACTGCCAAGAATGTTCAATGACAGCCGGGACCTACAGTTTAACGTGCCATCCGAAACAAAGTCTTTGGTGTCTAAGATATAGGTACTTAGAAAGTCTCAAATCTTGGAAATACTGATACGACTCAAAAATTATTTTATATACCTACCTAAGACTAAAAGAATACTAATTATAGGTACCTATATTTATCGGGGAAGGCTTGTAACCACTATCCAATAAATGTATACGGTACGGTACGGTATGTATACGGTATGCCGTTGCTACCTATCCTATCATTACAGTTGCTACCTACAGTGGGCATCTATCTACCTAAGTATATATACATATTCGACATCTAAATAAAATTGAAAAAAAAAACATTTGGGTGAATTTCAACAGGTCCAATAAAATCTTCATTTCCGTGGATTTTTTATTCTTCAACTTTAGAACAAGAAAAAATAGTGTTTACTCAAGTTTTTGATAAGATATGTATTCTTACTAAATATCTAGTAGATAGCTTAAAAAACTAACGAGATATACAAGATTAAAATTTTCATGCCACGTCGATGAAACATGCATGCACGGCAATGAAACATGCGTCCATGGCAATGAAAGAACTTTTCGCGTCGGTTTTTTTCAGAAAATCTTTTTCTTTCCTTTCTTCCGATAGTTTCGGTTTAGGCATCTTGGCTTTCTAGAAAGAATCAATCCATTATTATGTTTATAATTAGACTGTAGTATATGTGAGTGAGTGAGTGTGTGTGCGTGTGTATGTGGAGGTGTGTACGTGTGTGTGTTCGTGTGAGTCCGTGTGCATGTGTGAGATGGTGCGTGTGTGCGTGTTTGAATGTCTATCGTGTGATGGAGTGTTAAATGACAGAGAAAGTCGAGTGGTGTGTGTGTGTTTATCATTTTGTGAGGTGAACGTGGAAATATCTTTTTGTAGTTGACTGTATAGTACAAATGGCTTTTTTTCTTAATCATGCCGTGGCGATGAAAACATAAGTCACGGTAATGAAACATGTGGCCACGGCAATGAAACGAAATTGTTTTACAAGGCATGGCAATGAAAATTTTTTCATTGCCATGTATTTTTTTTAATTGCCATAGCAAATTTTGACCACGGAAACCACGGAAATGAGAGCGCGGCGATGAATATCAAGGCTAAAACATCAAAATACCAAAAATCTGTTCATAATTCACAGTAATTAACACGTCACAAATAAACATAAGATAAATGGCATTGTACCGAATGATCAATTAAGAGGACAAACTTATTCAAACAGAAGTTAGACCTATCTACGGCGATGAAAGAAAAAATGTCCAGTAGTAAAAAAATTGAATACTTACATTTATGGCGCGAAAACGCAGGCACTTGCACACGTGATTCCACGTTGAACACTTGACGACCACTAATATGCAACATTTAGCGCACAGCGGGAGGGACGCAAAACGTTAGAAAAAGCAATATTCTCAAATATGTTTAGGACATGGCGATGAATGGTAGTTCTGGGACAAACTATTTTTTATTTACCATTTGTTGTATTGTTTAAATATTTGAACAAATGTAGTCCGTAACAATACTTTAACTATTCACGAATCAAATAAAAATAGGTTTTAATATATATAACTAATACATTTTTATCAATAAGGTCTAGTACACATCAAGGTGACGTGTGGACAGACACGGCAATGAAAGATTTTGAGGTTTAATTTTTTTTTTTGGAGAACCAATTAATCCTATTAACAAAATATTTAGTGCTACACATAGATTACTATTTCACCTACTTAGAAAAAAATATTAGAATATTATAACCATGATTTTTAGTACCGATTTCATCGATGCCACGCAATTTTTGGTCCCGGGAAATTCACCCATTTATTTTACTATTAAAGCTAAAATAAACAACATCTGAACTGTAGTTGCCATCTATGAAAGATTGGCAAAATCCAACGTAAGCGGAAATGGACCTTTGAGCTTTCAGATTCCATGTTTGCAGATTTGCAAAAATAGTCCAGATGTCGCTAAATCTAGACTAAAATTTCAATAGATGTCTCTGCTGTTGAGTCTAGCCTCAAAAAAGTGCCTCTGCCTAGTGTGAGTTTTACCACTTAACTTTCTTGATGCGTAAATTATCATATTAATTTAATTACGTACACGTAGCATTAATTTTTTAAACTGTTTATTTAAAAACTGACATCGGCACAAGCTTGGTCGTAGGTATTACAATCGCGCTCACTTGCGAAATAGTAAACGTTTTTATCCGGCAAAATGTATTTATTTATTCACCACACTAACATTACAGCCTTATAACCTAATGCGTTATTGAGGCACTTAACTACTTAATTAAAAATTAAATTTAAAAAAAAGCACCCTAATATATAACTCTTCTTATCTCAATAATAACATAACCCATCTTATTGGTTGTCGGGTAATTTAACCCATAAAATGTTTACACGAAATAAAAACAAAAGACAATAAAATAAAAGACATTAACAAAAATGTATGGAGGTGTAATATTCAAATCATGTGATGCAGCATACGACTCTTTATTTCAGCCGAGTTATAATTATATATCGAGTGCAGTAAGTTACTGTAGGTACCCGGAATCGGCACTCAGGTGCCTGTGCCAAAAAGTTACTAGGAGACCATAGGCAGTATGAGATGCTCACTCTCACTCACTACTTCCCAATTTCAGTTGACCCCAAAAGTTTGCTGATAGCTGTTAACTTTTTTATATTTTCGCGCTTTTTGGGATCCGTGACATGTGGTGGTTATGGTTAAAAAATAATAGAAATATACTTAACTATAGCGACCCGCCCCGGCTTAGCACGGGTGCAACGTTGATACTAAATACCCTACCTCTTCAATCACTCTATTTAAAAAAAAAAGAACGCATCGAAATCCTTTGCGTAGTTTTAAAGATTTAAGCATACATAGGGGTATAGGGACAGAGATAGCGAGTTTGTTTTATACTGTACATATAGTGATAATAGAAAAAGTTTACTGACGGTTGGTAGCACGAAATGCAGGATAAATAAACCACCATCCTTCATTTCGTTCTGTAATTACCTATATTGAATTATCAATTAGGTACCCATTCAGCAGTGAAATGAAATGAAATGAAATCGTTTATTTTGAAAGTTGGACATTACATCACTTTTACACGTCATTTTTTTAAGAACGCTTCTTAAAATGAGGGTTCCTAAAAATGAATCAATCTTAACATGGGAGAAAGTGAGATGAGTCAAAATATAACCATGTATAAAATACGAGTTGCTTTTATTTACATTTCCAGCGTTAAGTACTATTAGTAGGTATGAGTGAACTTTCGTATTTCACTGGAATTTTTCTTTAAATCTTTAGCTGTTTTTGTTACTTATACTTTTCTTAATACCTAAATAAGAACTTGCGAGTCGGACTCGCGCACCGAGGGTCCCGTACATTGAATACAATATATCTTCGACGATATCTGAACTTTGCAAACTTGGAATAATTTTCATAATTTTCCTCGTTTCACCTGTTCATAAACCAAGATCTTCGAAATTTCTGAAATCGTTCATTGTGTCTAAAGCCCTGAATCAGCGCGTTCAATAAAAAAAACTTTTATAAGTTTTTTAATTCTACAGCTTAGGAACAGCAGTAAAAATATTTAACAGTAAAAAATTCTGTCTACTTTTTATATTTCTAAAATATCCCTAACACTGCTTGCTAATATGTACCTACATGTATATGTTTTCATAATAGATATCACATTTTAAAAAGGGGGAGTGAAAGGCAAATTTTTGGATTTTTCATTTCTAAAACATCCATAATACCTACTCGCATTCATAAAAGTGTAAATAAATAAATAAAAGATATCAGTTTCTCAGAGAGGGGAGGGGGATCGCATATTTTTTTAGATTTTTGAGATATATGAAGCTATTCAGCCTAGTTATCAGGTACCAACCACATTGCCAGGTTGGCACCCAGTAACTGACTGCCGTAAAATGCGTTGGTTCTCAGTTTTTAACCCCTAACTTATGTATGTACTACAATATTTGCAAATAGATATATTTATGCAAGCGAGAGAGATAAGCGTTGCATCTTTGTTCCCCAATCGAATACTTCCCGAAATTAGTGCGATCCTGGTAGATAGGAACGTGGATTGTATATACAATTTGTGTATATTTGATTGGATATAGGTATCAATCAGGATTTGTTGCGTGCGTTATATAGCTATAGCATAAACATCACTATACGCGTTGCTACATGTACCTTACTCGTCATATTGTTCGTTATATCGGTGATTTATATAAATATAAATTCCTGTAGCTTTTAATGAGTATAGTTTTTTTATTATTCTTTTTATATTATTTAACAAAATTACAACAGCGCAGGTACGAAATGCCTAGCAAAAAAATCTATTCGTATGCAAGTACATATTTCTAAATCAAGCCACAGTAGGAAACTTGAGATTTACTTTCAACTCTCAGTAACTTACTAATTTATGGATATCTACTGTAATTAAACTACATAGCTTCTGTATTATTTATATAAATTGAGTAGTAGTTTGGATATAAAGCTCTAGCTTAAAAGATGTCGCTACAATCCGGTATACAGAATTGTCTGTATACCGGATTGTAGAGACATCTTCGTATCAATTGGGATACGAAGTTTTGAATGAGTGAGGAAAATGATTATTTTAGGACGTATTGAAGCCGCTGCAGAAAGCTCTGCTATTGTATCAGGCCTGAAATTCAGGTGCCTCCCTAAAATATAACTGCATTTACTGGGCTGCAAATCAGAACATTTTCATGAATGGGTTAGGCCATACACATAATGCCTTAATAAGTATACGTAGATATAAGAAAATCGATCTCATAACGAGGACATAGACCTCTCCAAGTGCACGTGGCGTGCACTTGGAGAGGTCTATGTCCAGCAGTGGACTGCGATAGGCTGATGATGATGATGATGATGATGATGAAGTATACGTAGTAGATAGCTGTGATAGGTAAGGTAGGTTATTCAGCTGTTAATTCTAACAAGTAGTTTACCTACTATTACTATGCAACCAACAATTTGAGAAAAAGTAAATATAGAAAAATTCAAATGAGGTGTATCTATATAGCTTTCGTATGTAGGTGTAGTACAATATGCAAACTTGTGAAACAAGTGGTTTAAGTTTACCCCTAAATACCTAATTTTCATGTATACATATGTATGTATGTAGTGGAGTAAAATAAAAAAAAACGTGGTTTGTATTTTATCCCGTATAACGAAACTTCAAAACTTTCCCGCCATTTAACTCCAGCACTTTAGGAGTTAGGGTCGGGGCCATGTGATAAAAAAGCTTTTGGCCCACACTACGCATGCGTAGACCTAGGATACCTGAAGTTCGTCTATGACCTCTTCAGCACTTATAATGTCCTAGTAAGTTACTGTAACTAAAATCAATAAAGTGCAATTTAGGGCGTGGCCCAACCAATCAACACTTAGTAAAATGCTTATCGATGTCAAAGCTGGCAACACCCGTTCTTTTTTAATGATGGCAATAGTGTACAATTTTTGAGTAAAAATAATACAGTTTTTTGATTATTTACAGCATAATTTTAACTTTAAATTTCGTTATATAGGTATGAGAAAATATATTTTATTTTAACATTTAGTAAAAAAAAATTGTTTTTTCCCTATAGCAACATTGAAGCAGAACACGCATGCGTACCAGGAACCACATAGTCCAATGTATCTAGGCACGTGGCAAAGTCTAGGAACTAAATTAAGCCTCCCCTTTGTTCCTTTACAAGCGATATCCCCAAAGGAGTTCTAGATATGTTAGACAAAATGGCGACTCAACCTTTCCCAAACATGAAATGAATGCTCGTGTGTCCTTTACCAAATCTAATGATGTATTTCTTAGTTAGAAATCCTAAGGTATAATTTGCAATTGAATCAGTTGCGTAACTGTGTTTTTATGCATTTCTCAGCTCAGTTGTGTGTTACGGAACCTACTTATATTTTCCGAAATATAGGTTTTTGTAGAACTTACTATAGGATCATAATACATAACAGGTATATAATTCACACTATTGTATACAGACTATACAAACGCAAGCTAAAATATAATTCGCAATGACAGCTCTATCATAGGCCAGTTTTCGCTAAAGCTGCGCAGAGCACGTAACCTTATTAATACCCCAAAGAAATTGCCATTCCCTTGTCCCATGGGCTTCCATCTTCATTGACGTTGAAGTTTTGGTCACCATCACTGTTGTAGTCTCCTTGGTGAGAAAATCGATCGTAACCTCCCTACATTGAATAGTCTATAAGCTCTATAGAGTCGGCAATGCTTGCCAATACTGAGAATTTGCCAGTGTGAAAAATAGTTGGTCTTGATTGCCTTTTTCTTTTTTGTTAAAATAATTAAAAGTCCTTCTGCAATAATTTGAAAGAGCAATTTTTTTGTAGGTGTTGGTTATCGTAATCATGGTTTTTGGTTCGCTTTAATACGTATCAATGGGATTTCAAGTTACTGACTAAAATGTCAGAACATACTTACCTACTTATTCTATAGAGGTACAGATGTATATTTTATTTTTGGTTTTATTTCAAAAGTCATATCATCATACTAACAGTACTCTTTAGTACTTATTCTTTTTTTTCTTCTTTTCAGTGAGATTGTAAAACTGAAACTAATGATATGTTATAACCTACCTCAGATTCTGGCTAGCCTTTTCCCAAGACGGCTTCCAGTCAACTGAAGCTACCTTTTGGATTTGGCGACTATGGTTAATCTTATTGATATTCTGGACATCATAAGTACTTGTGAAGGCCTAAATGAAATAACTGAGCTGACTGAGTAGCAGAGTTTTACATAGACTAACTGCCTATCTGACTTCTAGTCAACGTCATTATTCATTGATACAAACGGATCACCAGACATTGCTACGATATCAAAAAGTGCCACTTCGTTTACGATACATAGACACATTTTTTCCGCGAGAAAAATATTTTCTATCTTTCCACATGGCGAATACTTTTTACTGCATCATACTACGTGTAAGACCGTGGCTAGAAAGAACGTTACTTGTAAGATGACGGCAGACCGAAGAGTATGGAAGAAAAAAAATTTTGCGCCGATTTTACAAAATAATTTGTAAATATTTTATTGGGATTGATTCCAGTTAACCTTTCAATTGAAAAATTATTTGAAGACACAGTAACACAAACTAGCCCACGGGAGACTCATACAGCTGCACACCTACCTAAAAACCGTCCTAACAAAAAAACTTCCCATCGCAGTAGAGTAAAAGGTCTATTTTTTTGTAATAATAAATCCCCCACTGAATACCAAAACCTAAAGCTTTTACAGGCATGTAGACTCCCTGAAAAATGAAACATACTGGCAGTAAATAGTAGGGATGCATTTCCCACCCCAACACGCATGCGTTAGTGACGCCGTAACCTAGGTTACCTGCATAAAATACTAAATACTGAAACCTTCACTACTTCTCTTTTATGATACCCTAGTACTTTCCGTCTTTGGAATGCAGAGGAGTGCACTGAAGATGCACTTAGGAGACAGATACGTGTTGCAACGATTGTTGAAAAACTTCCTTTGTTTATGATGCTATTTTTTCAATTATTCTGTGATTTTATAAACTAAGAACCTTGCTAATAACTACTACATCATTTAATACATACAATATACCTATTTGATTATAGTCTTAACTGAAATTCGGTGACACATCCATCACAGTCAAGCGTGAAGCTGCTTGTAACATGTTTTATTTAATGTTGATGGCTTGCTTAATGCTAAAATATGTAAGTAAGCTCAGATCAATGTTAATTTTATATGCTAGAAGTTTCTTTAGCAAATTCAAAGAGCTGATCAAGTGCAAGTCAGATTCAAGGACTGGGGATTTCGTAGACGTTGCATGTAAAATATTTCAACCTTTCTACTGCCAAATATTTATTTATTCATGAACATGACAAAGAAAGAATTTAGAAAGAAATCTCAACTTAATTATACAGTATGGAAATTTGACCTATTTTAAACTTATTAGTTTGTATTGGCCAAATCCTAACCTAAGAAATATTAATTTATTTTTTTTTATAAATTATTAATAAGTAATCATAATAATTGTGTACTTTTTTTTGGGTCGGGGGTTTTTTTAAAAATATAATTTAATTTTATTTCATGCTTTTTGAAGGAGCTCCTTAATTTTTCCTTCTTTCATTTAATTTCTTTTATTTTAAGATGAGGTCGCTATATGCGATCTCGGCCAAAGGAAGCTCTTTAACAATCCTCATGACAAACTGGCTCTGGGAAAATTGCACAGACTGAGAAACAATAAAGATTCACCTTCGGTCATTCTAGATTTTCAGCAAAAATATAAATCGGTTTATCCGTTTCATTCCGGCATTCCAGGGTTTCATCCGCCACATCCCATTTCCAGCATCAGGTTCTCGTCAATTAGAAACATGAAGACGTCAAGACAAATTCAACGAGCCCAAACTCGATGGGTTTACTAAAATGCAGTTCAGGGTTACGTCTCCTATCTTCGTGCCCTAACAGCAGACCAGCTCAGTGGTTTCAGAAGACATTAGTGTTTCAAATTTCAGATCCCACATATGCTTGCAAGTAAACTGAGCGTGTAACATTCCTATCACACTTAACAAACGAGCTGATGACCTTGAAGACCTGAACCGATTTCCACCAAACATAGCTAAGAACGCTCTCGACTGACATTCCTTTTAAATAAAAAAAAACGCATTACAATCGGATAATCTGTTTGGGAGCTACGATGCCACATACACACACACACACAGACACGTCAAACTTATAGCACCCCGTCGTTTGTGCGTCGGGGGCTAAAAAGGGTCAGTCATATTTGGTATTTGAGTAGAATTTTCTAAATACTTCTCAACACTAGGACCAAAAAAATTAGGACCAAATAAAAGCGTGGTGGTCTAGTGGGTAAAGAACCAACTTCCCGAGTATGAGGGTGTGGGTTCGATTCCAGGTCAGGCAAGTACCAATGCAACTTTTCTAAGTTTGAATGTACTTTCTAGGTAAATCTTAGACGCCAATGTCTGATAAAAAGGTGAAGGAAAAAATCCTGAGGAAACCTGGACTATAAAGTCTGAAATCACCAACCCGCATTGAGCAAGCGTGGTGATTAAAGCTTAATCAGCAGCAGTGGGACGATAAAAAGGCTGTAACAGTAACTAGGACCAAAAGATGAAAAACATTTTCACAAGCTAATTCAAGAAATACAGATTTAATATTTTTTTATTACTAGATGGCGCTGTCTCTTTAAACCAAATTGCAGTTTCTGACTTGCGTATAAAACATTAGCTACCAGGGCAGCATAAATGACGAAGAGGTGGGTGATAGCACGTTTATACATAGGTAGTCTAGATATTCAAGGCTTCAGGAAGGAGTTGGGGGTGCATCGCCATTGCAATGTGTTGAAATGGGAGGGGCGGGCGCAACGTGCGAAAGGGAGGAAATATTGAAACATCTACCGTTATAAGATATCATAATGCTATCCCTCTGAAATCCGAAATATAGGTAGAATACATATGTGCATAGTGGAAACTGACATTGAAACAAACTTTACAAAACTTTCAGACTAGTAGCGCATAGAAGTACTTAACAATAATTACGTTTTATAATGAAGTTGTTAAAGTTTACTAATTCACTTTAACTAAGGTATTTTCTTTCACACATAGGTTCCTATATTATAGGTATATACGCCTATTATGATAGGACTCGCAAGTGCGCCGCCGGCATTTTAAAAGGGAGTAGGGTAGGTAGGTACGCTTTTTTATTGAAGGCGAGAAGGTCACATTGAGCAGTTCGAAAACAAAGGTGCATTCCTTCATATTTCACATGCTGGGCTGCGGCCTCCTCTCACACAGCGAAGGATTGAGCGTTAATCACCACGCTTACTCAATGCGGGTTGGTGATTTCAGACTTTATATTCCAGGGGCCCGATTCTCCTAATTTTACTTAAGCAACATACGATTCACATTCGACTGCGATCCAATCACGACTCGATTACGATTGAAGCGTATGTGACATTCCGTTATTTTTTCTTTGAAACAAAAGTTTTTATCCTTTTCTGTCATTCAATAATGAATCATTTTGTCTGCAAATGATTTACGATTGCAATATGATTGTAGAGCAAACTACCGTATAGACCAAAATCACCAAAATAGCAGACCAATCGCAAACCAATCGAATGTCGTTGGAATACGATTGGTCTTATATTAGTAGCAGAACGCCCGATATGGTTAAAACTGCTATTGCGATCATATTGCGATTCGATTTCTATTCAATTTTGACATTATTAACTTAGGAGAATCGGGCCCCAGGTTTCTTCGAGATGTTTTCCTTCACCTTTGATTTCCTCCATCTTTCATCCTTAGTCCGTCTATTCCACAGTATTGACGTACGTACAGAATTTCCTCTGGATAAAAATAATGAATTCTAATACTCATTACATCATAAAATTCCTTCTAAATGAAAAAATTGACACACACCAAAAAAATCAACACCTCCAAAAAAAAACTCTCAAAAAATAAAAAAACAACACCAAAAATTCAACAGAATCAAAAATCTTACTAAATACAACATTCCGACAATACATGAAAGCGTTGTGTGCGCGCATGAAGCTTGGTTGTAAATTAAACGTTTATGACGCGAGGCCATGTGGCGATCGTCCGTCAAGAGGAGGAAGCTTGGCCAGACAAATTTGCGCGACCAGGGCAACGAGAAACAGAAGCTGCAACGTTTCCATCATGTTTTATTGGGGTTTGAGGAAGCAGTTGACTGGTTTTCGTAAGTGGTCGGGTCAGATACCTATGTAGCTGCCTAACAGTACCTATATAGGTAGGTACTTATTGTTACGGTGACTTTGAATTAATTAATTAGGAAAGAGTACACCAGATGAGTTAAGTATTTTATTTTGATTGACATAAAATTAGAATTCGCCTGCGGCTTTGTACACGTACGTAAGGAACTAGTTACGTCCTACACCAAATTAATCTTAACTCCAGCGACCACCATATCTATATGAAAATTACAACTCAATCGGATCAGCAGTTTTAATGCGAAAACGTAACTTACAAACGCAAAATAGGAATACGAAGTAAGGTTTATTAGATAAGTAATCTAATTTAGATTGATGATATGAGTCAGGGGGCGATTCTACTAATTTTACTTAAGCGACATACGGTTCACATCCGACTGAGATCCAATCACGACTCAATTACGATTGAAGCGTATGTGGCATTCCGCTATTTATTCTTATAAATAAACGTTTTTATCCGTGGTTCAATAATGAATCATATGTATTGTCTGCAAATTATTTGCGATTGCAATATGATTGTAGAGCAAACTACCGTATAGTATAGACCAAATGGCAGACCAATCGCAAACCAATCGAATGTCATTGGAATACGATTGGTCTTATATTAGTAGCAGAATGCCCGATATGGTTAAAACTGCTTTTGCTATTAAATTTCTATAAAATTTTGACATTATTAACTTAGCAGAATCGGGTCCCAGAACTTACGCGAAGTGAGATAGGCTTAAAACTTATTTAATTGCAACTATAAAGGATCAGGAAATACCAAATCCAAAAAGTTTATTTACCCATGCCTGAATATACTGTAGTTTTTCTTAAAAAAGCTATTTTCGACTACCTACCTGTTCCCGTACCGGACATTCTTAGCAATTTTTTCGTCTGTCTTCTTTTAAACTGAAAATCAATCAAAATGGCCACTGTTTTGAAGGAGATTTATTTTTAAATACCTAATGGGCATTTTTCAGAGGTCTTTGAATCTAGAAATAAAGAAAACCTCTACTATGCCGTGTCAGGTGAAAGAAACCACTGAGGTTATAATTTGCAATAATGTCTGCACTTTTTTTATACAGCTGTTATCATCATACTCATCATAAAGTTTTAAGTTGTTTATAAACTTACAATTCTGTATAATATAATATGTATGTTAGTCTTTAAGGAATATATCTGTGGGCCAATGTAGCCTGAAAATAAACGTATTTGATTTGATAAAAGGAAACAGTCAAGTTTCCGATTCGATTACTCCCCGCAAATGATTTTCATAGATGCGGCTTTGGTGCATACAAGGATCTGCGGACTTCATTCGTGGTACTGTAAGTTATAAACGATTCAAATACCCGTATGTTGGGAAGTACTTACATTAAAATAGTATTACAAAACACAGAAAAATATATACTTCTAAAAATAGCCGTTATATTATACAAAATTATTACCGATACGTCTTCATCAAAGCGCAAACATTTTGATTTCCTAAGATCTGTCTAGCATTCCTAGTTGATAGTGAAGAAAACTTAAGTACAAATTAAAAGTGCTTTCATCGTAACGTTTACGCATCTAGACTGGTTTATTTTTCTTTTCTGCAAGCTAGAGCAACTAACTAAAACCGATTTATTAAACACCTACACTTTTGATTACTTGTTTTGACTGCGTTTATCGAAACAGAATTTCTAAGCGTCTGCCAAAAACACAAAGTATGAGAAATTTTTGCATTCTATTCTAGATCATTGCATACCAGGGCCATGGCAAAACTGTTGCTTTTTAGTAACCGACTGCAAAGAAGAGGTATTTAGTTCTATGTGCATACTGGAATATTAAAGAGAGAGATCTTTTTTTGGAGACATTTGGGGTGTTTCATGTCTATGACACTTCTACCAAAAAGATCCCTGAAATGTAAAGAAATCCTTAGGTAATAAAAAAAATCCTCAATAAGGTTTTATCCTAAACATGGGCCAAGTACCTAAACACCTGAAACACAATAAAAATAATGAAGATTCCACATTCGTTTCCCGCTTACAAACCTACACATCACATTCCCTGTAATCACAGCTTATTCACCCAATCTTAGCAATTCAAAAAGTCTGCGTTACCAACATCTAATGTCTAATGTTCCCGGGTAATATTAGACGTACTTCTATCAGTACAACTACATTTGCTGAACTGCAGCCATTAACAGCCGACGAATGTAAACATTGCCCGACGCTGACGGCGACTTGAAAGGCGTTAGGGGGAATTCGAATCCCTAGTAACTTTTTGTTCACGCCGCCCGAAGACAATGTACTTACCTACTTACGATGAATTACGAGTATTCATAATTTTAATGTTCGCTATTGTTATGAGAAACCCTGATAAGCTGTGGTAGGTGTTTGGCGGATGATTAAGCGACATTTTGGTGACGTTTGATAAAGGCGGTTGAGACGGAAGATTGGCATGTGATGATTCAAGAATGTTTTTTGAAAATGTACTTAGGTAACCATGCCAACGCACAGAATCAATTTAATGACTATAGCTTCAGTTTCAAAACTATTTCAGCTTCTTAAAAGACAACAAACAAACAACGGGACAGACTTAAACGATTCCTATATCGGTAAAAAAGGACACCCATTTTTTACACGAACATTTTGGTAGTCAACCCTTACATAGCATCTATAGGTAAGGTTAACCCTTGGACAGCGGATGTAAACAAATGTAAATCTCTGACTGCCACATGTGTGTCGGGGTTAAAAAACATACTAATTGGTATCTGATCTGACACGTACGTAAAAAATCAACGTTCTACAACATGTCTGGTTGAAGATAAGGCACCAGTGGGTGCGAAAATATAAAAACCATGTTTTGGTAAGCAAAAAACTTTTGACTAAGATAATGCTGATCTTTTGCACCCTTTAAATAGTTTTTAAGCAGTTACTGTTATACATGTTTCACTACCGTATTGGAGATAAATGTTGTAAGAATCGATTATCTAACTTAGAATACAAAATTAATAAATTACTTGGTAACTGTGTATCTAAGTTACTAGAATGATGCATGAATTATTTTACTTGGCATATCAGCCAAGTAAAATAAGCCACTTTTTTAAAGACAATAAGTGCACCTCATTTCTAAAAAAATATTTCAAATTAACTTTGAAATTAAATTTAGATTTTGATACCTCAATTGTTCTACAAAAGATCTTAATACCAACTTTTGATAACTTGTGTGACACACGAAACCCAATGAAACTAATATTCAAAATAAACTAGAATCAACATTAAAAAGGTCAGTTCAAAAACAAAAGGGTTGGCCAGGATGCAGCCATCAGTTGGCTTTGTTTTCATGGCTAGCCATACGCGGCTCTAAGAAAATATACATGGGGCCAAATTGTAACCACGTCGCGGCCACACGCCGACTCCGTGTTTTGACGAAGCGTCATCGAAGCCATACCTTTGTCTAAACCAGACGATAGTCTGTATAACTGTATATCATAACACGCTACACTGCTAATTTTGTATTGTATACCTATATTTCCGCAATGTGTATTGCAAGGTTTGCAATTTTCGGTGTTCAAAAGCTGAAAGGTATTAGCCTGCCTGTTTAAGTTTCAGAAGAGATTTGGTTAGATAGTGTTTGAGTACAAGTAGTTAAATGTAACATCTGTGTACCCCGTGTTTCATACAAATTTATTTATTTATTTAAAAGTACTGCCATATCACAAACATTTAACATTCGATAACTTAAACTACTTTTTAGTTTATGGCCTGATGCATGTGACAATAATGGCGTAGGTACATAACATTCGCAATTCATCAGCTCGAAGATGGAATACAATAATCTATCTACCTCTATACTAATATTATAAAGCTGAAGAGTTTGTTTGTTTGTTTGTTTGAACGCGCTAATCTCAGGAACTACTGGTCCGATTTGAAAATTTCTTTCAGTGTTAGATAGCCCATTTATCGAGGAAGGCTATAGGCTACTTTTTATCCCGGTACGGGAAGTAGTTCCCACGGGATGCGGGTGAAACCGCTGGCAGAAGCTAGTACAGTATAATTGTACAAATAAAATATTCTTACTTCTGAAAAAGTAATGCAGTTGTTTTTAAGGATTAATATAAAGAGTCAGTCAAAAATGTTAGCTTGAGAAGTTACAGCTTTTGCATTGTTTCCTTGAACTTAGCGACTGGCCCCGGCTATGCACCCCTTTATTATTTTTATATACCTAAGTCTCCTCATGACTCTTTCAGTCTATATAAAAGCCGCATGAAAATACTGTTCCATATTTGTTCGGGAACAGAAAAAAAGTGAGGTGTAGAACTTTGTTTGTATAACTAATGTTTTTGAAGGAGTTTATAGCTCTGCACTTTGTTGGGCTACTTACGAACCTATACACTACGGGAATTTCTTTGAGGTATTTTCGTTCTACTAAAAAGTGTGCTCGAGTGCGACAGTCTTGCATTTACAAGTCAATATAATTTACAAATAGGTCAGGAACCGTATCATTATTTACATATCAGTTTGCATAAACACCAATAATAATTTGATATCAATATCAAGACATTGGGAGTACTATGCACTACATAGATAATGTTTTTCACGTGACACTTAAAATATTAAACTTGAGCCCAATCTTTAAACAAATATTATTATGTCACTAAAATTCCCGGACATTTCCTACTGATGTGATGAGGTCACTCAAAAATTATTTAAGGTTAATTTACACGATATACGGAACTTAGGTACATTCAATGGCATGTCACCTCTCTCCAGGTTCTGAAAATAAACTGTCATTATGCGTAAACTGAAGTTCTCACTGCGCATTCTCAATGCACCCGGCAAATGGAAGTAGGAACTCTGAAACTAGTGGTATCCCCCACGAACGAGTAGGAAAGCCTAATAACACATGTTCTAGTACTCGATGCACTGTTGACATACATTATCTCCTCCGTGATATGCTAGCCTAGTACTTTGGATGAAATCATTGCACTTTCGTGAACAATGTTGCATATTGCTGGTTGATTGGTTATTGCCTTGATAAACCTAACTTTTTGTTATATTTTTTATCAATGGAATACCAACTTATTTTGTAATCTTAAATAATTTTTAATTGGCCCGATCCAAAATAATTAAGAAAAAAACACTTCGCTTATCAAAAGCGCAATGTTTTTCATTGCCGTCTTTGTACCAAGTAGTTGATCGAGATATAATATGTATGCTATGTAATATGTATGTTAGTCTTGAAGGTATCGTCTATGGACCAATGCAGCCTAAAAATAAAGGTGATTTGATTTTTGATAATGTTCAGAAATGAAAAATTATTCCTTATTTAATTGATTTATTTATCATGCAATCTTAAACCATAGTTAAATAACTGAATCAAATAAAAAGTTAACAAGCTAAATAATGAATGATACGATAAATACAATATACAATGCTTAGCGCCTACTTCATACATATACATATTCATCACATAGGTAAGTAAAAAATCTGAATCAAAGTCACATCGAAAGTACATTTTCGGGAACGACTTGTGCTTGGTAAGAGAAAGGATTTTGACTGGACGCCGAACCCACCGCTAGCTCAGTAGCATAATATAAAGTGTCCCCATCTTGCACTCGCTGCAAGTTAGCCAAGTCCAGGAAGTCCATTTGGCCATCTTGGCCCTCGCCTTGCACAAAATTCGCCATAACCAGAGAATTCTCGGCAACATGCGACCGCATATGGAAATTCAAGTGACTGCTTTGTTTGAACCTCCGACCACAGACAGTACACTCGAATGGCTGTATGTTTGTGTGTGTGCGCATATGCTGACGAAGGTGCACCGACTGGGAGAAGCACTTGCTGCAAATGACGCATTTGAACGGTTTCACTTTAGTGTGGGTGCGCAGGTGCTGGTCCAGCCCTGCCTTCTGAGTGAACGCCTTGGGGCAGTACGTGCAAACGAACGGACGGACCCCGGTGTGCATCCTCATGTGCTGCTGCAGCCCGCCCTGCTGAGTGAACCGCTTGGCACAGATGGAGCACTGGTGCGGCTTCATCTTCGCGTGAACGATACGGTTGTGCTCATCGTATTCATTGCTATTCAGAAATATTTGATTACAAATGCGACAAGAGAAGGTGAACCTATTGGGAGGCTGGTATTGTGGGGCGATAGTGTCGGTCGGATAGAAGTCCCGGTCTAGCCGTTTCTCGCACACTTGACAGCGCAGCGCGGCCTTGCGTCTTTTCGTATGCTCTTCTCGATAGTGCACTGAGTAATCACAGCAATTGAAGAAAATCTGACGACACTGCAGGTCCGGCCGCAGGGTTGAAGGGAAAGTGCAAGTAAAGGGCCCCCTGGTTGAAACAAATTAAAAAAATAAGACCCCAGGTTTGTTCAGAACACCGTCTAAGTAAGTTCGCTTAACAATAAAAGTCAATGAACCATACATGTAAATAAATGTTCATAATTTAGCACTTTACAAATACCTACACTATGTTAATTTCCTTATGAAAAAAGTTTTTAGTTTAAGAGGACGAATTGGAATTTTTGGCGCCAAGGATGTCAATTTTTCTCAGTAAATACAAAACGGATCAAAATACAACTTGGTTACCTGAAAGTTCATAATATAAGCCTTATTTTGTTAGTTGTAGAAACATGATTAGGTAACTTTTATAACAGAGAAAAATATATCAAACATACCTCTTTTTAAAAAGAGATTCACATATTATGGGCAAACGGGACCGATTTAAGCCTCTTAACTTTTTTAGTAGTTGAGTATATACATACTCTTTAAAATGGTAGTAGGAATTTTTATTAAATTATCATTTCTAAATATTAAAATTACAAAACCATTTTGTCGCTTACGACTTTTAGTTATAAGCTAGCGCGCGTATTGTTATCCTCGCCCCGCTCAGACGCTCCGACCCCTTTTGGCGCCTTAGATGCGCGTGCCGGTTATGGAATTATTGTTGACCACTTCCTCGCCTTAAGTTCTATTTCTCAAGTACAAAAACAAGACCTAAGTACCTCAAGTCAATCGGCAGTTTTGGTTTCATTTGGGTCCTCTTGACGACACCGTCTAGCCTGGACCGCTTTATCGTCTCAGCATCCAATTCGTTCCTCTCAATCTTGATGATCAAGTACGAAGTATCTTCGGTGAAGCATCGAGTCATAAACCCGTCGTTATCAGTAGTCACTCCATCCATGTTTTTATCTAGCGGAATAAACTTGAAACCGCAGAGTCCGTTTATATCCTGAGCGAGATTGAACCATTTAAAAAAAATCCTCAGATTATTATTTTAAGGTAGGTAGGATCAAGGCTTATTTCAATTGATTGTAAGACAGAACCCGCATTAAAGGTGCGAGCGATTTTGAGATTACAGTTCACGTATGTCATATATGTATAGGGAAATTAAAAAAAAAACAATAATCTTACTTGATCACTAAAAGGGGTTGGTTTTTGCTGAAATTCTCCATCGCTACCGGACCCTTCCTCATCGTGTTGCGTCTTTTTATGATTTTGCAAAGCTCTCCTGTTGTAAAAGGTTTTCATGCACAGCTTGCAAGTGTAGTCGGCCGCAGATTCCCCCCAAATAAGGGGGTACTGTACCTAGTGGTTTGATTAGTTTAGTTCGCTTTGTAGATTTTACTAGCTTCTGCCAGCGGTTTCACGCGCATCCCGTGGGAACTACTTCCCGTACCGGGATAAAAAGTAGCCTATGGCCTTCCTCGATAAATGGGCTATCTAACACTGAAAGAATTTTTCAAATCGGACCAGTAGTTCCTGAGATTAGCGCGTTCAAACAAACAAACAAACAAACTCTTCAGCTTTATAATATTAGTATAGATTAACTTTCAAAAGGCAGGTGGTAGTCTGGAAGTTGGTGATTGATACACCCGTTCATTAATCGAAGTAATCGAAGAGTAAGTAAATGTCAGACCTGGGGCCTGATCTCTCTCCGGTTGTGTCTATAAGCGTGAGAGAATAGAGAGTAAACCTGTGTCTGTGCAAATGCTTGTGCACTATAATATCTAATACACAGCTGGCTGATCTCCTGAAATTAGAGCAGCCGCCGTGGCCGACAATTGGCTAAGACACGATTATTTAATCATTATACTTTGAACTTTTTTTAGAGGAAAGTTGAGCAAAACATCTTGATGAAATCCGCGCTTAAGATGACCCACTGACCGACAATCCGCTTTGAACATGCGCTGTGATTATGGTTCATTCCTTCTTTCTATGACAAGAGGCCTATGGTCTGCTGGGAGACTTTACAAAGGCTGATGAGGAGAAGCTTTTCATTGAATTAATTAATAATTAAGTAGCTGTGATTATTAAGTAGTGTAGGTAATGTTTTTACTCACAGAAGAGCCAGGCACGATTAACAGTGGTTCCGATGGTGATACATTCTCTCCCACTTTTTCCATCCTTTATATTTTTGTTATAGTTGCGTGATTGGTGTATACTACAGACTTTTATTCAACCGGCTAGCTAATAACATCTGTTACCTGATAAAAAGGTAGGAATAGCGAGTAAGTAATTATTTTAGGCAATATTGATGAAAAATACACTTTGAGTATTGTAACTTACCTTTGAATACTAATAATCCCAAAATTGCATGCGATTAGGGCAAAACTTACGATTAAAACATAAATAAATTAATACATTTTTATTTAAATGACACATTCATTTTAAAATCGCCGCTTTTCATTTGATTTGTGCACAGATTAAATAATTTGTGCACAGGTAAAATTCTTGCCGACAATTGTCAATTTTATTGTGCACTGTAGCCTTATTCGCTAACTCCACTGACAGCTCGCAGATATCATCATTTGGTAAAGTGTACATCAGTAAATTGTCAAACAGCTATTTTCTTATTCGCTAACGCCAGTGACCATCTGAGATGACGTCATGAGCATCGACACAGGCTGATATCCACCATGACTCATTTTGACAGCTGTTTCTGTATCGATGGACATCAAATTGATGGCCACTGTAATTTTTTGAAATACACTACAAATAGCAGTGTTTTATGCCTCATCACTGGGATGTCTATACTATATTGTAGCATCAGACATATAAGATTTCTCTAATTTTGCGAATCCAATAGAAATACAAACCCTGAGTCGTTTCCTTTATTTTTTGATAGTGTTATTTTTAATTGTATTATTTTAATTTGTTTTATCTTTTTTTGTGTGGAATAAAAATGTCGCGTGTATTTTTGCTGGCATTTGTGGAATAAGAGACAAAACGAAGTTTATCCAGAATCCAGAAACGTCGTCTGCGGGATTGCAATAATTCTCTGGATTGACGGGAGAAGGAATTCATGGCAAATTTTCGTATCAACAAATAAGGGTTTCAGCAAGTTTCGGCAGAGTTACGTCCATTTCTGCAACATGCTCAACAAAACACTGCTGTTGCAATTGAGCTAAAAGTAAGAATTTATAACGTTAAAAGTAAAATAAATACCAATATTACATAAATTAATGTTACTCATAAACACTCTGAAATGATGATGACTAATAATAATATGATGATAAACTTTGTAACATCAAATTTTGTTATATATAGATATTGGCAGTCCTAAACTTTTATGCAAACGGATCATACCAAAGGAACTCCTCATTCATTTGCAACATGTCTCAACTTTTATTTAGTAAGTGCCTACATGAGGTAACCGATGCTCTCAGTGTATGGGACGAGCTACTCAAGTACATAAAGTTTCCTTCCTCTCAAAATCCATCATGAAAGTGTATGTTAGCATTTTAAACCTAAATAATAATAAAATAGTATACCAATTTTTATTTTGCATGCAAAACGTAGGAATCTACGTATCAAAATATTATTTGCGTTGTTAAATTTACAATAACTACAATACTCACAATATTCTCAGTTAAAATATTGTTCATCCACACGGAACTTTAGACACCAAGTTCACAAGCTCTAAAAAGCTGGCAGTACAAAGTGGGCAAAAATTTTTTAAAAAAAGCTCAAAATTTGTTGCTAATTTGTTGCTAATTAGTTGCCAAATAATCGATTTTTTTGCTTTTGCCGATTTCGAGAAATCGTCAACAATGCTACCTTCACCATAAGCTGGCATGGATTATAAGATAAAAGTAAAGGTAAAATAAACAAAATCACTATAAATTTGTTGCTAATTTGTTGCTGTATAACCAAAATAAATTTGAGGTGCAAAAATATTTTTTTTTTTCAAATAGAAAATTTTTATTTGCTTTGCGCGCTTGAATGTCAATTGTTTCATGAAAAAAATTTGAAATAAATTTGTTGCTCGTCACAGAACTGTTCCTTGTCACTTAGAGAACCAGCAACTAAATAGACACCCGACGATCGGGTGTCTTGAACTTCGGCGACTAACAAACCGGCCATGCTAGCTTGAATGTCGATTTTTCCGGTGAAAAACGTTGAAATGAATTTGTTGCTCGTCACAGAGGTGATTAATGTCTCTCAGAGAACCAGCAACTAAATAGACACCCGACGATCGGGTGTCTTGAACTTCGGTGACTAACAAACCGGCCATGCTGGCTTGAATGTCGATTTTTCCGGTGAAAAACGTTGAAATGAATTTGTTGCTCGTCACAGAGGTGATTAATGTCTCTCAGAGAACCAGCAACTAAATAGACACCCGACGATCGGGTGTCTTGAACTTCGGTGACTAACAAACCGGCCATGCTGGCTTGAATGTCGATTTTTCCGGTGAAAAACGTGGAAATAAATTTGTTGCTCTTCGCAGAACTGTTAGGCATCGATCGGAGAACCAGCAACTAAATAGACACCCGATGATCGGGTGTCTTGAACTTCGGTGACTAACAAACCGGCCATGCTGGCTTGAATGTCGATTTTTCCGGTGAAAAACGTGGAAATGAATTTGTTGCTCGTCACAGAGGTGATTAATGTCTCTCAGAGAACCAGCAACTAAATAGACACCCGATGATCGGGTGTCTTGAACTTCGGTGACTAACAAACCGGCCATGCTGGCTTGAATGTCGATTTTTCCAGTGAAAAACGTGGAAATTAATTTGTTGCTCGTCACAGAGGTGATTAATGTCTCTCAGAGAACCAGCAACTAAATAGACACCCGACGATCGGGTGTCTTGAACTTCGGTGACTAACAAACCGGCCATGCTGGCTTGAATGTCGATTTTTCCGGTGAAAAACGTGGAAATAAATTTGTTGCTCGTCACAGAGGTGATTAATGTCTCTCAGAGAACCAGCAACTAAATAGACACCCGACGATCGGACAAGCCAGCATGGCCGGTTTGTTAGTCACCGAAGTTCAAGACACCCGATCGTCGGGTGTCTATTTAGTTGCTGGTTCTCTGAGAGACATTAATCACCTCTGTGACGAGCAACAAATTCATTTCAACGTTTTTCACCGGAAAAATCGACATTCAAGCCAGCATGGCCGGTTTGTTAGTCACCGAAGTTCAAGACACCCGATCGTCGGGTGTCTATTTAGTTGCTGGTTCTCTGAGAGACATTAATCACCTCTGTGACGAGCAACAAATTCATTTCAACGTTTTTCACCGGAAAAATCGACATTCAAGCTAGCATGGCCGGTTTGTTAGTCACCGAAGTTCAAGACACCCGATCGTCGGGTGTCTATTTAGTTGCTGGTTCTCTAAGTGACAAGGAACAGTTCTGTGACGAGCAACAAATTTATTTCATATTTTTTTCATAAAACAATTGACATTCAAGCGCGCAAAGCAAATAAAAATTTTCTATTTGAAAAAAAAAAATATTTTTGCACCTCAAATTTATTTTGGTTATACAGCAACAAATTAGCAACAAATTTGTAGTGATTTTGTTTATTTTACCTTTACTTTTATCTTATAATCCATGCCAGCTTATGGTGAAGCTAGCATTGTTGACGATTTCTCGAAATCGGCAAAAGCAAAAAAATCGATTATTTGGCAACTAATTAGCAACAAATTAGCAACAAATTTTGAGCTTTTTTTTTTTAATTTTTGCCCACTTTGTACTGCCAGCTTTTTAGAGCTAAGTTCACACACAATAGAAAGCAAATACTGAATTTTACCGCCACAGATTATTTTTAAATGTATAACACGCTGAAAATAAAGCGTTCTCTCAAACGTAGTAATGTAATGCTAATAGGGTATTTCCTACTTAGCAGTATAATAGTCGATAAAAAAATAGAGTTGTCAAGTTGTCATCGTAGTTTTGGCGTCAGCAACCGTGTAACGATATCCACCGATATCCACTTCATGCGATACAGAATACCAATGTTTTGAACTTATCGGTTGACATCAAAGTTCGGATGAAAACTGAGGCCAGTTGACATCTGAAAATCGGAAAGTTAGTGAATAAGCCAGCTGCACAGGGTATGTGCAGTATGGGCACACTAGTCATCGAAAATTGTATTCACATCCGCAAGCTAACGATCTAACATCGTCAAAAATTCATTTTAATGAATCAAATCCTCAACAACATTTTAAGTGCTCAAGTAGTTGCAGCTTTATTTTCCTTTCCTCACTGGTAATAACTAAACGTCACATAACGTAGGAAAACTGTCATGCTTTATTTACCCACTTTGTTTCTACGCGATAGCTGCAACGCGCCTATTTTCAGTAGTCAACGCACTTTTCTGTCATCAGCTGTGGTCATCATCAGATTTTTGGCTAAAAATTTTATTCAATGATATTAATTAAATTTCCAGCTAGCGAATAAAAATCATGGCTGGATCAGCGCTAAGGCGCCTTATGGCTGAATATAAACGTGAGTACGCATAAAAAGGTATTCTCAATATTTCCTTACGAAGTAAACTTTCACAATCATCTAAATACTTAATTACATTGATAATTAGATGGAGATTGGTAAATTATAATCGGTTGTAATTACTTATTGAGCAAATTTTTCTTTACTCTTACTCTATTCTTCTTGAGTGGAAAGATAAAATATTGGTTCATAAAATCTAGTTCAGTGTTCTTTGCAACAGAAGGTTGTTAATAATTAATGCCATAGTGGTTATTTTTATTGATATCTGAACATATGTGCATACAGGCGGTGTGACTGCAAATTATTGGCAATTCATTCTGTACACAGTACTTATCTATTATAATGTGACGAAGTCTTATTAGCAATAAAACTAATTAATGATAATGTTGGTCTTGGTTACTTTTAATAAACTTACCTGTCACACCATAGCTCTTTAAATCAAATTGCATCTACTTAAAGGTTATCACAATCTGGACTTAAGAATATTCATGGTATTATTTACGTCTGCCATAGAATTTATTCTTTTAACAAATCATAAATTGATTAGCAAACCTCATCAAAATAATACATAGATAATTAAACAAAACATGCCAGTATTCTGGACATAAACAAGATACCATTTTGTTTTATAAGTAAAAATAAACAAACTCGGCTTAACTAAATAAATTCTTGCATAACTTGACATTGTTTGACCCTAATAAAGGTCGTTATATATTTGGTAATACAGATTGGTTTCAAGTACATACTCTGTTTACCTAACTGTTGACTTTTGTATGGACTGGGCATAACCACCACAACATCAAGTAAATGTTAAATAATTCGCTCGGAGATAGGTAGCAGCATCTCTGAAGCTAAGAAATATCCCTGACTGCGGTCACCAACATGCATACCCAGCGCAGTGTGTATGAACATACCCCTAGCTTGGAGGAGGCCTCTGTAGTTTGTGATGAAGTAGATTCTCTCTCAACTAAAAGTAGACTCAACTCAAAAAGGCTTATTCAAATTAAAATTGAGTCTCTTTATGGTGACACGACTATGCGCATATCACACATGATACACATCAAGTCATAAAATCACTGTTATATGGAAATGTGTGAAAAATTAAAGTTAAAAGCTTATGTTCTCATTTCAGAGCTAACCCTAAATCCTCCAGAGGGCATAATAGCCGGTCCCATCAATGAAGAAAACTTCTTCGAGTGGGAGGCACTAATAACGTAAGTTTCTATCTACACAAATAAAGCTGAATTTAAGTCTCTGTTTTTGTCTTTTTGTTAATGTAACAAAATAATTGGTATATTCCTCTGTTACCATTCAAGATAGAGCAGTCATATTCCAATAATTTTTTTATTATTTAATATTTAATCAAAATACCTCGACTCTTAATCTCATATTATTTGATAAACAGTGAATGAGGTCAATCACCTTGCCAAATTAATGACAAAGTATTTTTTGTTTCTATTACGACTTGGTCAGTTTTACCTCCCATCTACTTTATAAAAGACATTGTACTTACACAACAGAGTTAATTGATTTTGCACAGCTATTTTAATACAGTGTAATACATAAACCATCCTCTAACTAAAATAATGTGAAAAACAAACCTCTATACTAATAAATAGTATAGAGGTTATATAGGATAGTGTTGAGAAATAATACGAGAAAATCTTAAATATAATTTAACTTATATCTTTTGCAGTGGTCCCGAAGGAACATGCTTTGAGGGTGGAATATTTCCAGCTAAACTAGTCTTCCCCCCAGACTATCCACTCAGCCCTCCTAAAATGCAGTTTATTTGTGAAATGTTTCATCCAAACAGTAAGTTTATATATTTCATATTTGTAATTTAATAAAGAACATGAGTAGGTACTTATTTAAATAAAATGCTTGAATGTACTATGCTGCTTAAAATTGAGAATTTAATTTCACAGTCAACGCTTAAACACTACCTGAATCTGCAATTGTAAGAAATTAACTATAATACTTGCATGTAACTCTTTTAAAAAACTTAGAAGAAAACATAAAATCAGTATATTAATTAGTAATTTAAATTGTACTGCCTCTTATGTACATTGAATATGTTATTTTTTTTCTAATTATTTTACTTCATTTATTTATTTTTCAGCATATAAATTACATTTTTAAATATTAAATATAAAAATAAAAAACATTTAATTAAAATTATTATTTGTGTTTGCAGTTTACGCTGATGGCCGAGTATGTATATCAATTCTCCATGCGCCTGGTGATGACCCCATGGGCTATGAAAGTAGTGCTGAGCGCTGGTCCCCGGTACAAAGTGTAGAGAAAATATTACTCTCCGTTGTCAGCATGCTGGCTGGTAAGAAACATGAATTTGTCTTATAAATGTAGCCATAGATACTATTTTTTTACATCTACAAACATGTAGGTTGTCATATGTGATGTGAGTGTGTTTATTTGTTGCTTGTTAACTTGCAAACAGCTGAATGGATCTGGATGAAACTTGGCAGTACGGTTGCTTATATGCCAGAACAGGCTATCTTAAAACTGGCTGCGGAAAGCAGTTCGTTTAGGAAGTGGGTGAAACCAATGGCCTAAGCTAGTTTACTTTGCTTATAGATAAATATATTGAAAACAATTGTATTCATATCCGAATCAAAATGTGTATGTATGTCTTTAATCCTAATATGAGATATTTTCAATGAATTGTGTATTTTGCATTGCAATGTAGATAAATACGGAGACAGATCTATGTTTAGCAGAAACCTGAATTCGAATATAATGATCTGAATGATTTTATTTATTTTAATGAGTTTAATTTTAATCAAAAACTTTGTCATTTCAGAACCAAATGATGAGAGCGGTGCTAACGTGGATGCAGCCAAAATGTGGAGAGAAGATCGCGAACAGTTTAACAAAATTGCTGAGCGACTTGTTAGGAAAACCCTGGGTTTGCCTCCGCCGTAATATCATAGCAATAAGGTCGAATTTGACCACTTTTCTGGGAGATGGTGATTTTAACTTATTGATTCTATAAGCGATGTTTAGAAATCTTATAGATAGCTTATATAAACCTTTTAGCGAACCTATGGCGTTAATGTGAAATTTTGCAATTCAGCCGTGATTTTACTGATAGGTATTAGTACCTATACTGGATTCGTTTTGTGGAAAATATTGAGTGTAATATGCCAAAGTAATCTTAAACAGCACAGCAATAACTTTGACTGATATTAAAGCACTGAATTACTTAATTGTATTGAATAGTGAACTTACATAATACTAATTGTTAACAGTTTTATCCATTCCTATTATACCTGTTATTTTCCATGAAATATCCAAAATGTCAATTTTATTATCCATAGTATGATCGAGGGTTTTATCACATGCAGTTGTCCATTGCAATCCTTAAATCATTTGGCATAATATTTGGTAGCTTCCAAAGCGTATTCACTATAGTTTTTTTTTATGATAATAGATGGGGGAAAGGAGATACATATCACGCGGCTTCCAAAATATGACAGAAAGATAATCATGGGAATATCCCATAGACAACATGTGCTATGAGTATCTTGCTTTTTGAGCATAGAGCAACGCGGTCCACCGGCAGGCCGGCGGGCGCCGGTGGACCGCGTTGCTCTATGTTTTTAAGTTATCCGGAGACACAATGGACTACTGTATACAATTATAAGCTAGTGGTACATTCTTAACCATAGCGGCTCATAATATTACCTCTTCGTAGTTTCAAGGATTATATCGAATTTAAATCTTTTAGCAATTTTATTAGAGGCGTAGGGGAGATTCCATAAACGTGTGTTAAAAATTGTATTTATTGTTTTGACAGAATCGACTTCCTATAAGACAAGGCATAAATGAATATAACTCTATTGTAAACTTTTTACTTAAAAATAAATATTTATAATTTATTTAATACTTTTTATTGATATTTTGAAACCCAATCAAAGATCGTTGAGGATTTTAAACCTGGCCCCTGGAAATGTCATAAGAACACCACGTGGTATAGAATTCATTTGTTTATTCCTACTGCCAGAGTAGCGTCAATAGCCAGAGTTCTCAATAGAGAAACAACAATTCATCGGCGATCAATGCTGCATGACGATTTTTATTTATTTGGTCTTACAAGCTAACAGATGACACATCCAAGACGCTTATTAGTAGAAGAAATAATAATTAATTTACCACTGCTGCAGGTGGCTCTTCAGTCAGTGGCAACAAAGTTTATTACTTCTGAATCTGAAAGTAACAAAATCCACAATTTTATCATTAACTAGCGAACCGCTCCGGCTTTGCACGGGATAACAGTATTTCTCCTCTATTTAATGTATGTTATTATACATATAAACCTTCCTCTTTAATCACTTTATCTATTGAAAAAAACCGCATGAATATCGGTTGCGTAGTTTTGAAGATTTAAGCGTACAACGGGACAGGGACAGAGGAACCGATTTTGTTTTATACTATGTAGTGATTTAATATACATTGCTGGTATCGACATCCTATCTATATGAAGTCGGTAAGGAAACCATCCTATGTTACCAGGACAACATGAATGAACAAGAGGTGTTTCTGCCAAACGCCAGGATTATATGTGTTACAGCCAAAGTAATAAGTGTGCATATTATACATATTATCTAGCTATTATTTATAATATCTACTCAATTTGGATAAAGTAATATATATAATGACCAGTGATTATGTATAATATATATTTAATCACTATGGCTGTAACATATGCATTGAAAGCGACATCTGATGAGATGCACGTTTATCTTCGAGTTGGGTATCAATGTGAATCCAAGTATCAAGAGATGGCGCTTGATGTTTTTAATGCTTTATTTTTTTGGTAGAAAACAGGGGCCCGATCCTCCTAAGTTAATAATGTCAAAATTGAATAGAAATCGAATCTCAATGTGATCGCAATAGCACTTTTAACCATATCGGGCATTCTGCTACTAATATAAGACTAATCGTATTCCAACGACATTCGATTGGTTTGCGATTGGTCTGCTATTTTGGTGATTTTGGACTATACGGTGGTTTGCTCTACAATCATATTGCAATCGTAAATCATTTGCAGACAAAATGATTCATTGTTGAATGACGAAAAGCATAAAAACGTTTATTTCAAAGAAAAAATAGCGGAATGCCACATAAGCTTCAATCGTAACTGAGTCGTGATTGGATCGCAGTCGAATGTGAATCGTATGTCGCTTAAGTAAAATTAGGAGAATCGGGCCCCTGGTACGTACGGTACATTCAATTACAAAATACTTATAGGTACCTAATCAATCGTCTAATTTACAAAATAGGTACCTACCTGAATACTAAAATCTCAAACGCAAAAGTTGTGATTAGCTACTGTTGTATCTGTTTGATGACGTTTGATGACTGTTATTTTATTTACGTATTTGTGATAGTTTTTATCGAAGATTTTATTTAGACTTCAGGTATTCAGGTAATTTGATTGTATTTGGTTGGCTACTTTCGACAGAACTGCAAATTCCATTGATAAAAAAAAAACAAAACAGGTGCCTAGAAACTTAGCTATAGGTACCTATGTACATACCTATAGCTTAGATGTGTAGCTAGGTAGGTAGAATTTAATAAGTAAAAGTCCGAAGCCTGAGAAACTACCTGTCGATGTCGCAGGTAAGAAGATGGATTGACACGGTGACATATCGGTGTTAAAAGCTTTATTCACATAGTAGGTGTACTTACTTTGTCTAGAATCCGACCCCAACCTAGTTAGGATAAGGTGAGGCAAAGGATGGCCTTTTCTAAACAAAACAAAGGGTAAACTTTAGGGTTCCGTACCTTCTGCAAACCTGGAAGTCCAATCTTATTTTGGACTAGCTGTTGCCCGCGACTTCGTCTGCGTGGGAAATATAGAATTGTCAAAATACCTACTACTTAGGTATCCCGTAGGTGTATTCTTTCATGACTACTTTAGTTAGGATTACTACTCAGCAGCCGCAAGGGTTGATCGATCAAGGTTGTGTCGACGATGTGTGACTATTTATCTAACGAGGTAAAGTTTGTGACGTTGTGGAAATCTCTGGATCTAGTCAACCGATTTGGAAAATTATTACGTATGGGGCGTAGGTAAGTAATTCTCACAGGAAACAAAGGTCTGACAAAGCTGTCATTTGTACATTTTCTGCAGCAGCTGCCACTAATCAGAAGCGAGAAAGTCTGTCAAACAGTCTTACTATGGATAACGTGGTGTCCAGTTCACTTGGTAGAGGAGATCAGATAGGCAGTCCAAGTAAAATATTAGTATTCAAACAGATTCGGTTTGACTGGAAGCCAACACCCACATAATTGGGGAATAGCTGGGTGGTTGATGACAGAGTCATCAGGCAAGCGCATAGTTTCACTACGGGGGGAAACACTTGTATTACCTATGGGGATTTTCTGTGCACTCACTAACTACGTTAAGTTGGGATTCCATCGAAATGCTTGCATTAGTTCACGAACAGGCAAAGTGTCTAATCTGTGAGAGTCCAATTTAAAGAAAAAGTCCAAAAAAGTCGTGGTGGCCTAATGGGTAAAGAACCAACCTCTCGAGTATAACGGTGTGGGTTCGATTCCAGGGGCCCGATTCTCCTAATTTTACTTAAGCGACATACGATTCACATTCGACTGCGATCCAATCACGACTACGACTCAATTACGATTGAAGCGTATATGGCATTCCGCTATTTTTTCTTTGAAATAAACGTTTTTATCCTTTTTTGTCATTCAATAATGAATTATTTTGTGTGCAAATGATTTAAGTACGATTGCAATATGATTGTAGAGCAAACTGCCGTATAGACCAAAATCACCAAAATAGCAGACCAATCGCAAACCAATCGAATGTCGTTGGAATACAATTGGTCTTATATTAGTAGCAGAATGCCCGATATGGTTAAAACTGCTATTGCGATCATATTGCGATTCGATTTCTATTCAATTTTGACATTACTAACTTAGGAGAATCGGGCCCCAGGTCAGGCAAGTACCAATGTAACTTTTCTAAGTTCGTATGTACCTACTTTCTCAGTATATCTTAGGCACCGATGGCTGATAAAAAGGTGAAGGAAAACACCTTGAGGAAACCTGGACTATAAAGTCTGAAATCACCAACCCACATTGAGCAAGCGTAGTGATTAATGCTCAATCCTTCTCCGTGTGAGAGGAGGCCTGTGCCCAGCAGTGGGACGATTTTTATCCTCCCACTGCTGGGCACAACAACAACAACATCACACAACATGGCAACATGGCATGGCATGGCATCAACATGGGCAAACAGTAACAACAGTAACAGAGTCCAATTCATGTGTTCGTACTTGAAGCCTGCAGTTTTGCCAAGATTTTCAAAATGTACGCTCGCAATTTGTCACTTCTTGGTTGCCTGTCATATTAACTTTTGCCACCTCACACCAAATGAATTTCATCGCTGCTACCTACGGAACCTCAAATCGAGTTCGAGATGCTCTTAGCCAATTTATATCAAAGGGATTACACCCACACATCGACAGCTCTATACATTGCCATTAGAAGACCACCATTTTATTATTTCAATAGACAGCTACTTACATTGAACTTAAATCGAAGTACCTAGGTACTACTTACCAAGACATAGGTAAATTTTATATAGGTACATAATTATATAGAATCATAAAATGTGAATAAGTATATTTTTTAAATCAGTACTTCAGTTCATTGAAATAAGGTAAAAAAAAAACTGCCAATTAGCAGTAATTGGATACTTATGGAATATTTTCAAGTGGTCTGGCGCTCGAGCAGAGTATTATGCTCATGTTGAAAATATTATTCTATCAGAAAACGAACTGTAAGTAGAGGGCCTGACATACTAATTGGAATCATTCCGTTTGTAAGACTACGTGAGTGCTTTTCGCTCATATTTTTTACTTAAGTACTTCTTTGTTGATGTTTACAAGCGTACTTACCTATTTTTTTTTTATTTTGCCGCTAATTAATTTCTTAGGTCCTAATTATATAGGTACATATATAACCCCTTATCAAAATTCATTAAAGCTTTTTTTCTCTTCGATCGCTTCACTTTCAATGTTATCTCTGACATAATATTTTGAAAGCCACAACATATAAAATAGGTCATCAAAGCTCCGACCCTTGCTTAGCCAGCCCGCGTAGCTGAGCATTAAAGATAAAACGTCCCTAAAGTTATGATCCAGCCTGTCCCGTCGCTGTTATTCAGCGACGCACAGTGGTCCGGATTTTCAAAAAGGTGGACATAGGATCGAAAATGCATATTTAACTCAACTAAAAATTGATTCGTATGGGAAATTTAACACTGATTAATACTTATTACTACAACTTTTCAAAAAAACTGCTCCTTCACCTAAAAAAAAAATATTGAAAATAAAAATGTATGGGAGAAAATCTATTTTATTTTTTTTCTCCGTTCAGTATCAAAGTATAGCAACCAAATCTTATATTCTGGTAAGTACCTATTGTTCTTAATACGACAAAATATAAATTGCTTGCGTATCCCTGCGGCCTTGGCGCCTACGATGCTTCAAAGTTTACAATTTTAAACTTGAATTATCTTAACATTATTAACGAGTTTTTCTGAGTTTTTCTATTGAAATTAATACAGAATATCATTTTTAATAAAAAAACAGCCCCCCGCGCGCACCAACCGTGTTTTTGGCTCGCCCCTACTACTTGGGACTTAAATATACTACTGCTGAAATGACAGTATACTTTTGTGTAGTATACAACTTTGCCGAACCCTTCGAGGATTACCTTTAATGCGTGACTGCCCTAATTGACCTCCTCAACCCAGTTACCCGGGCAACACAATACCCCTTGGTAAGACTGGTGTCAGACTTACAGGCTTCTGACTACCCGTAACGAAGTTCACAAAGGAGTGAAGATGTAGACTTCAGTGATTCATCGGTTTTCATGTCAAGTATTGTCCCTCTTAAATTAGTTTCAAATAATATAACCATATGGGAAAACCCAGCACCTTCTTCAACACATTATTGCAGGCCTATAAGTTCGAGTTTTGTAAAGAGACAGCAGAATACATCAAGCAAGAAGAAGCTGCATTGAAGGAATAAATAATTAAAACCGGCCAAGTGCGTGTCGGACCCGCGCACGAAGGGTTCTGTACCATCAAAAATAATATTCTATATATGTATATATATATATATATATTTATCGAAATTGAGCCATGATTAGCAAAACAGTCACGTTTGTTGTATGGGAGTCACCCAAAATAGTTATTTGATTCTAGGTTTCATATTTGTTGTTAGAGCGGCAACAGCAGTACATCATCTGTGAAAATGTCAACTCTCTAACTATCACGGTTCATGAAATACAGCCTGGTGACAGACGGACGGACGGACAGTGGAGCGAAAACAATAGGGTCCCGTTTTACCCTTTAGGTAGGGAACTACGGAACCCTAATAACATCGATTCTACAAAATGGGCAGGGCTAGAGATTAGTCACGAGCTTCATATGACAATGATCGACGGAAAAGTAGCCACTATTATAACGCACACTTCGTCTGCATCTGCCTGCAATATTTGCCTTGCTAAGCCGACCGAGATGAACAAGCTGTCAGAAGTATTTTCAAGACCTGTTCGAGATGATGTTTATAAATATGGACTTTCTACTCTTCATATGTGGATTCGTTGTATGGAGTGTAATCTACATATATCTTACAACATGGACTTTGGGTTGTGAACTACACGAGGTGCTAACAAGCAACTAAAAGCTGCGAAGAAACATTTGACACAAGAAGAATTCGAACAGCAAACAGGTTTTTTTCGAGATTATGATAAATCTGCCGAAATAACTAAAATTGTCAAAGGCCTACTAAAACATTTTGCGGTTATTCTTCAAACGATTTCATCAGGATGTGCTATAGATATTGAAAAATTCAGGAGTTATTGCAGAGAAACAGCTGAGATCTTTGTGCATTTACACAAGCTACTCATATACGGTGCAGACATTTGTCATCACTTTGGCCTCATACCAATTAGCATTCTTTCCGAAGAAGCGGGCGAAGCAAGAAATAAGGAATTTCGAAGAGGTCGTGAATATCATACAAGCAATATCAATCATGCAAGCAAGCACGTTAAACTGTAGGTTCCAGCTGTTATTGAACATCTTTGGCAGTCGTTACGGGTAGTCAGAAGCCAGTAAGTCTGACACCAGTCTCACCAAGGGGTATTGTGTTGCCCGGGTAACTGGGTTGAGGAGGTCAATTAGGGCAGTCACGCATTAAAGATAATCCCCGAAGGGTTCGGCAAAGTTGTATACTACACAAAAGTATACTGTCATTTCAGCAGTAGTATATTTAAGTCCCAAGTAGTAGGGGCGAGCCAAAAACACGGTTGGTGCGCGCGGGGGGCTTTTTTTTATTAAAAATGATATTCTGTATTAATTTCAATAGAAAAACTCAGAAAAACTCGTTAATAATGTTAAGATAATTCAAGTTTAAAATTGTAAACTTTGAAGCATCGTAGGCGCCAAGGCCGCAGGGATACGCAAGCAATTTATATTTTGTCGTATTAAGAACAATAGGTACTTACCAGAATATAAGATTTGGTTGCTATACTTTGATACTGAACGGAGAAAAAAAATAAAATAGATTTTCTCCCATACATTTTTATTTTCAATATTTTTTTTTTAGGTGAAGGAGCAGTTTTTTTGAAAAGTTGTAGTAATAAGTATTAATCAGTGTTAAATTTCCTATACGAAACAATTTTTAGTTGAGTTAAATATGCATTTTCGATCCTATGTCCACCTTTTTGAAAATCCGGACCACTGTGCGACGCCCTAAGCCGAGGCTCGTACCCCACAGGGGGGTGCCCATAGCGCAGCCGCTTAGTTTGTAAGCTTTTTTGCCCCTGGCTGGAACCTTAAATTCTAGGCATCCACAGAGATTTGTCCGGTTGAGCAGTCAACAGCCTCCCAGGCTGAACTGCGAGATGCCATTCAAAAAAAAGGTCATATAAAATAATATATAAACCAACATTTCACGAAGAAATATTTTTTTTGGTTAGTGAATATATTTTTTGCATGTGATTATACCAAGATGGTTTTGAGATACCTACGCCGATTCTAAGCATTAGTTTAGGTACCTACTTATTCACTATCTCCTCAATGGAGAGGTGCTTGCAAGTGCCTACCTATTTTATTTATGAACCTTACAGGGTATCTAGTTTAAGTCTGCGTAGTTTGAACTCCCAGTGCGCAAGTCGCAATATGTTCGATTACTTGCAGTCTCAGATACCAGGAGCGCAGACTTACTTAGGAGCTTGGTAGAAGTGGCCTAACACGAGACCTAGACACACGTCGCCAGCGTCCTTAACATTTTCGATAAAGTCCAGATAACGAAGTGAACTTTATAATGTGTAAGTTTAAAGTTCTATATTTTTTAATACATTTTATAATTATTAGGAGTAACAAATTTTATTCGTATTGCAACTCATTAAGTGTACTGTGTTCCTAACAAACGTTAAAGATTTTATAAGATTTGGCTAGTTTGGATAGTATTCAGGAATCGCGCCAAATCCAAGAGCGCTGATTGGCCGAAAGTTAACACTTCGTAACTTTACTAACTAAGCAGTGAGAGTTTATTTGTATATAGAAATATCTTCTGAGGATAAAACGATAAATTATAGAGGTGGAGTCACGGCGCAATTTATTTTACAAAGTTAATATATTAGTTTTGTACAAAAATATACTGTTTTCCTCAATGTCAAAGTTTAGATTACCGCATAGAATGAAACGTATACGGCATGGATTGACAAGCTGTTGCCCAATAACAAACAGCTTCTAATAAGTTTTGTCCAATCAGATAAAAGAGATTTGTCCACATGTGACAAATGAAATGATGAGATCTCAACAAAGTTTCTTGTGTGATATGGTTTTTTTTATAGTCTGGTGGCGTTTACGTATCTGCAGTGCTTTGCGTTTCATAGTTTCATCTTCTAATTCATACGTTTATTCGTTTCAAAATTGCAATAACACTATTAAAAACAATTGTTTGATTAATAAAATATAAGATAAATTATTTTGGACAAACAAGAGCACAGTGTTTATTTGTAAAAATGTTACTTTACGATCGTATATACTTTTTAACGCTGCGTAAATGATCGAAATAACATGAAATTGTTGCTTTAGCTGTAATAAATGATAAGAAAATGGCATCTTCTAACGCGGAGTTGCAAGAAAGGAGCAAACTGTACTATAAGTTTACGAAGGTACTGACCCTGAAGGTTGCACAAATAGTGGTTCAGAGCAGGCAAGGAAAAAAAATAACCCACGAATGTAATGCCAAGTTTCCGGACAACGGAGTGGAGTCTTCGCCGCAATGGGTAAGCTTTGTTTTGGTACAAAACGTCGTAAAAACGCACGTCCTTAGTTATTCTCGTACGACCTGCCTGCATATGCATGGCATATGGTAATGTAATGGCAATAACATGTTTAAAATATGTGTGTGCTCATACTAGTTGAGTTTTATTGTTTGTCTGTCAATTGTGTTTATTGCTTTGGTATTACTGCTGTGCTACTTGTAGTCAAGTGGGGACAATATTCTTAAACATTGAGAGATGTTTGATTATCACTGAACAAAATCAAATAATGTTCATATAAGTTTTATAATAAAAAGTTACCACATCTCTTCTAATATAATGAAGGGAATACATATTTGTTTGTTTGTACCGGCTCTGAAACTATTGAACCATTTTGAAAAAATCTCACTGTTAAAACTACACTGAAAAAATCTCACTGTAAACAGCTGGTCTTGCATACTGAGAGAGTTTTCTTATCACTGAACACAATCAAAGAATGTTATAAGTTTTGTAATAAAAACTTAACACATTGATATATAGTTTTTTGACCCCGGAGTTATAAAACAAGTAGATAATCCACCACTTGATATCAATGATAGCCTATTTTTATTTATTTACTTAGTTGTTATATTCAATAAACTTACTTGTGTGCTTATATTGTAAAGATGATTCGTGTATGTGTTGCTGTTTTGTTTTGTTCTTTAGATAGGAATAATGTAGGGCATATCAATTCATAATGTTTTCTAATATGTTGCGGTAGGCCTGTAATTTAAGTTGCTGAGTGCTATTTTACTTTTAATTTGTGCTTTGCTTGCTATTTAGCGACTTTTATTTACAATTTATTTTTAGTGTGATAGTATAGCTTATTCTAACTTTTTTCTATTTTTATCTTCTTTTATTTACAAAATAAGGTATAGTGTATGAATACGTTACTACTATGCAACATTTACTATTTACTTACAATAAAAGTTTTTTTTACATATTTTTGTACAATTTTTTTTGCGATAATATTTGTCTATATGTTAATCACCTTATGTGTACCAAAAGTTACCGAGAGTTATGTGTACCTTTTAGAGTAACACCAAGATCTACAAGCCATATGACAGTCCTAATTATTATATTTGTAACTGTAAAAGTTATAAATAAAATCAAATTGGACCAAGATATGTAAGCCTTAAGAAAATCTCAGTGTAGTTTTTGATGCATGTGTATTGATAAAGAAATCACAAAACTTAAGTAGGGTAGAGCAAATGTACAGAATTATCAATTAAGATTCTTGTACAAACACCAACAGGTCAAACTACCCGAATCTGTCAAATATTACTAATCAAGCATAAACCTTCCGCTATTGTGATAAGGTTAAAAATCTATTGAAGAAATATGACGGATTGGGGTAGGTTTATGTGCTGTTGTCTGTACATAAATAATAAACAAGTAAGAGCTTGCAAAAGCGCATTAGCGAATGTCATTTTACTAGCTTTTGCATCATATATTTTAAACTGCAAAAACCTGTTGTCAACGCTAAATTATTTACTCCCAATAGTGCATAACCCAGAAGTGTCAACTTGTCAACCCGTTTAAAAATGTTATTTCCATTTTAAAATCAGCACTTTATGAGTATTTTCATAAAGTAGGGCACAGCTTCAGGGAATTTATCTGTCTCTCAAAGGTTACTGAAAATGGGTGCTGCTGAAAATAGTTACACAAATATGAAACATTTTGATGCCCACTATTAAATTTGCACATTTCCTAATATCTGCTGGAAAACAGTGAATGTATGCAGAATTTAGTAACTCTGAATACAGTAGGCAAATAGTTGCAGGAGAGTATTTGGTCTGTGAAAGGTTGTTAATAGTTGGAACAGTTGAAAACTTTGTTCGCTTGTTAAGCTTTAACAGTTTAACCGCTTTGAAATCTGAGCTTAACTATTAAATGTGGGCTTAGCGAATTTGTAGCTTGCATTTTGTCATAAATGGTATGATTTTGGGCAGTGGATCATGCGGATTGCCTAAGACTTTGGTGACTGGCGGTCACTGGGGAGACCTATGTTCAGTAGTGGACGGCAATATGATGGTGAATCATATGCTATTTAATCGTCTTTTTTTCGAAGTGGCTTGACCAATTTGATGGACCTTTCGTAGACTTAATTTGTGTATAAATATAGTGCTGGGTGCCAAATTTTAATATTTTCGGATTTTAAAAAACTTATTTTGCTGCTGTGCATTTTTTTTTACACTATTCTGCATACTAAGCGAAGTAGTATTTACTATATGCCATGTGGATTTATTACTCATTGTGTGAGAGCATTGAATAGTATTTGTTTATTGCATCATAAATTATACATCATTAACTAGCTCCAAAGTTTACGCTGTGCTATATTTGTTTAGTTCAGTTTGAAGGGGCAATTCCTAGAATACAACTGACCCTAAAACCATGCAATGGTACAATCATTGGACTATTTCTATGATGAACTAGATATCTAATACGTCTCACCATTCTTTTGCTTAGAAGCTATTCTAAAGCATTTGAGTGATTAAACTGAGAACCATCAACTTCGTCAGCCCACATTAAAACGACAAACCTTTTGGGCCAAAAAGGGCCACAGCAGCCCCCCAACATAATATTCAATTTACTTCTTCCAGTTCAATCTATCAATCCCCGACGAGCCTGGCGTGACAGAAGACACGAAGCGAGTGCTCAACGGCGAAGTGGTGGACGCGCTTACCAAAGTCCTTTGTATCGAGATCTCTTTACACACCGTTGATGGAGACGATATGGTGCTGGAACTGTGGACGGTGAAGCTGTCTCCTGGCAGCGAGGTCTGCTCACCTTCCACCGTATATTACCGCATGAGCGTGATGCTGAAGTCTACCCTGACTATATCAAGGATAACGCCTGCGTATAAGCTCTCGAGGTCACAGCATAACGAGTCCTACAAGATTTCCCATAAGATATATGGTGGGGAACCTGATTATGATATTTTAGGTGAGTTTTTAACCGACTTCCCAAAAGATTGTTATTTAGGATATATTTTTTTCAATTTTTGGTTTCCTCTCTCTCTTTACCAACCGATTTGAAGAGTATTAGTTTGTTTGAAATAGTATCATCAGGTTCAGGGTCTGATGATGGGAACCCTGAGAAATCGAAGACAGCTTTCAAAAATTGTAGGCATGCTTAGGGTAGAAATTTAACTTTCACGTGTAGGTATTTGCAGAAACATTACAAAAACAGTGAAGAGGAAAAACTGAAAAGCTAACAATAAAAAGTTTTTACAAAAAGAACCTGACTTCTAGACCTGCGCACCTAAAAGTATATTTTTTTGCATTCTAGTGCTTTTAAAAACAATAAAAAGTTTTTTACTGTTGTAATTGTTTTCAGTTCATGTTAAAAGCTGCTACTTGATTTTTTGTGGCTTGCTTTTTTGTCGTAACTGGAAAACTTTGAGCTTTTATTTTTCAACTCTTTCTTTCATCTTGTAAAATAACGTCATAAAACTTCAAATATCTAGAACTTAGGTCTTAAAAATACTTACTAATTAAAAAGTAATGCTTAGTGGTTAGTATTTACTAATGTTCTAAGTTCATTATTACTAGGCAATAAACAGCAGTTTAATATGCTAATAGAAATACCTAAGAATCTATGATATCCTGTACATTTATGGAAATAATTAACATGCCACGTTTTGCTGACGACGATACTGTTAATTAGCATATATCCGTCTGTTACATACAGTTGACGCTTGCTTACGTAATATGTTATTCATAACATAATAATATGTAGGCCTAACAAACTTCTATTGGCGAAACAAACTTAAAGGTGGGTTTAGATAAAGACTATTTTTATCTTCCTATATACCTATAAAAAGATAATCGGGACCGGTGTGTGTAGACCTACAAGAATATCAAATTCAATAATCTGTCTCCAAGACATGGAAAACCTTCGAGGGATTCGCGAACGTAGCTAAATAGATGAAATTTTTAGTACAAAGCTTTGGTCTTAGTTATGTATTTATTTGTTTGGTTAACAAACAATTGATTACACAATTAGTTTACAATTTGATTTAAAATTACATTTATGAGCGTAACAATTACTTAAAGGTTGACACCACATGCACATTTTTTTTATGAAGACAACAACTCAATTTCACATCTAAAACGACACAACATCCAGTCAAATACTTAGGTATAGTCGATTTTAAGTCTACAGCAACTTCATGATAAATAAGGTCACTTTATAATGCGTTTTCTTTTCTTCTTTAGAACTTAAATGTCAGGGAATCAATTAAACTAAATTGGATCTCCACAACGAAATCTTCGATTTAATTCGAAAGTTTCGTAACAAAACAGTATCGATTATTGGGGCTTTAAATATTACTAGGAAAAGGCTGGAAGTTAGGAACTTGGTACTGCAGTCGTACATATTTTATTAGCTTTCATTTAAACTTAGCTTTAAAACATTGGACAGTTACTTAGGAGGAGTTGCTCCTTTGTCTATCGAGTTACTACTCGATAGCTTTAACTTTCCAATACGGCACAAAAGTTTGACAGATTCGAGTGTTCAATATCAACTGTCATATCTAAGAAATAATAAACATTTTAAACAATTGAATAGGTAGGTATATCGATTTAAAAACATGGTCATAAGTCCTAATTCTTAATTTGGTATATTAAGTTAATCTATACTAATATTATAAAGCTGAAGAGTTTGTTTGCTTGTTTGTTTGAACGCGCTAATCTCAGGAACCACTGGTCCGATTTGAAAATTTATTTCAGTGTTAGATAGCCCATTTATCGAGGAAGGCTATAGGCTACTTTTTATCCCTGTACGGGAAGTAGTTCCCACGGGATGCGGGTGAAACCGCTGGCAGAAGCTAGTAAAATATATAGCCCAGCCCATGCCCTTTCTCAGGCTCTAGTAGTCAGTATCTGGGTACCTTTCATACATACGTACATTGTACAGCAGTTTAGACGTGCAAACGCGTTATACAGAGTTACATTCCCATTTCATTATCTGCTTAGTCTTTTCCCAAATATGTTGAAATCGGCTTCCAGTCTAACCTAAATTTTATAATAGGTATTAATAAGGATAATCATTCCTTTCTATCGTTTTCTTCTTCCAATTTTATTTGGGGTCGGCGCAATATGTCTTCCGCTTCCTCTTCCCTATCAATCGTTATACTGACACTCACTCCCTTCTTATTCATGTCCTCCTTCCAGGCAATCCATCCATCTTTTTTAGGTCTTTCTTTTCCTCTCCAACCATCTATATTCATACTTAGCTCACATTTTGTCATCCCGTGGGAACTACTTCCCGTACCGGGATAAAAAGTAGCCTATAGGCTTCCTCGATAAATGGGCTATCTAACACTGAAAGAAATTTTCAAATCGGACCAGTAGTTCCTGAGATTAGCGCGTTCAAACAAACAAACAAACTCTTCAGCTATATAATATTAGATAAATGTGGTGACCATTAAAAACTTTTTTACCATTTTCAGGCGAAAAACGCAAGACAGTGAAAGTGAGCGAACTACACACGCCAATAGGAACATTAATGATAGAAGTGGTATACCGGACGAAGATGACGTTCATGCCGGAGACCAGACAGAAGATTGAGTACGAGGCCTCGCCGGCCACTACTGGGATAATGGTTAAAAGTGACCATTTTTACACCGAGAGCCCCAAGTAAGTTCTCTTTACTTGAAAATTTGACTAGTCTAAAAAGAAATCAGGATATTTTTTTATCAGAGTCCATTTAGTATCACGAACTGTGTCACACAGTCACATAGGGCTCTCACAGTAACACAGTTAGTGATACTAATGTTAATGCGCTTTCGTCTTATGGGGGTACCATAATATACAACAGGGCGATGGCATTTTGTTTTTCCCCCATTTGTCTACTGTCATCTGAACTTCGAGGTAAAATCTTATATAAATAGGAAGTGGTTCCTCTCGCGTCTTATAGGACGTAGCCTTCGGCCTTCCTTGATATATCTAACACTGTATTTTTTTTCTAATCTGTTAAGTAGTTTCTGAGATTAGTGTGTTTAAGCAAACTCTTCAGCTTTATAATAATATTATTAGTATACTGTATAGATTTAAATCTTATACTGCTTTTTACTTTGATGTATAATAAACTAAAATAAATTCCTTCTAGAAAAAATCGCAACGAGAAGAAAGAGTTAGACCTCTCGAAGCCGTTGACTGCTGGCGCATTTGTCGACCAGAAGAAGATCCAGGAGTTACACAAGACCCTCAGTGAGCAACTGCCTCCGGAGCCGCCCATGGCCTGGCTGCTTGCTGAGAAGGAGAAGATGGAAAATGTAAGATATCTTCATCATTATCAACCTTTTTATTGTCCCCTTGCTGGGCACATGCCTCTGCCCATACAGAGTCATCAGCATCAGCATTTTATTGTCCCACTCCAGGGTACAGGTTTTTTCTCATACATAGAACGAATTATTTACTCAAGATGTATTTTTTTTAACATTTTATTTATAATATACTAACTGTCTACGTCGGACAGGCACCCTTAGATATACAAGAACGCAATAATTACTGCCCGCACCATTCACTTCCGGCTCTGATGGCTCACTGCCATTTCAGATATTGGTTGTGAGTTGTGACGCAAGTAATTGTAATATATATATTTTATTTTTCTTTTACTTAAACCTTTAAAGAGTGATTTACTCAAGGTGGGTGTTTTATTCTTATTGCCTTTGTATGTAATGTATACTTTGAAATTCCATGTAACTGACCGATTCTCTGACTCGACTGATCACTACATCGTACAAAAACCCACTGACGTCGACACAATTGACCAAAGTGATATTCATTTCTAATGTGTTATTACCATTCGTTCGTTCGTTACAGCCTTTTTTATCGTCCCACTACTGGGCTGCGGCCTCCTCTCACATGTAGAAGGATTGAGCGTTAATCACTGCGCTTGTTCAGTGCGGGTTGGTGATATCAGACTTTAGTCCAGGTATCTTCAAGGTGTTTTCCTTCACTTTTTTATCAGCCGTTGGTGTCTAAGTTATACTTAGAAAATACATAAAGTTTCATAAGTTTTATAACATTAAATTACTTCAAAAATTTGCTACATAATTGCAGAAAATGAAAGCTCTAACGATATCAGACCACGAGAACGCGAACAAACCCAGTTGCAGTACTAGTGTGCCGAGTTCCTCCGCTCACGCCGTCAGCCGCGCTATCGAGGTGCCCAAGCCTAAGAACGGAGACAGATACTCTGGCCTTATGGTAACTATCATTAAATAACATAGACTTTTGCTTTATTAAGCATAGCGTCTTAGGCCCGGTTGTTCGTACGTTACGGTAAAGTTAAAGTTAAAAAACGTCGGAACAGTATACAGGAATGAATTTTATCCAGTGCGCAAACTTTGTCAACGTATAGTTAAATAAGTTTTACAGATACGTATATTTTTATTTTGTCGTGTTTTAGTACAAAAAAGAAAAGTTATTGATATCGAAACATGTTTATTTTGTAACCAATTGTACGGTCACAGTCGTCACAGTAGGCACGGTGGCAACGCGAAACCGGTTTACTGACGCGAGCACTGCTCCAAGCGCGTAAGAATAATTGGTATCCATATTTTGCTGATTTTAGGGCGGACAAAAGAATGAAAAAATTTTTTTTTACTGATGATGCAGATATGTTCTGTTAATGATTCTGGACCACCAGTTTTTTTTGTGCACTGCTTAAAATTCATTCCTGTATATCTCCAAAAAAGAATTTATTGCGTTTCTAGAGAGATACCAATGCAAAGAACATCGTATATCTTCCTCCTGAAAAGTTATGTCTTACACTTGGAAGTTGGTAGTTGATACACCCGTGCATCGGAGAGCACGTTAATGTCGGTCCTGCGCCTGATCTTTCTCCTATTTCCATCCCATGGGGCTACGAGAGTGATGTTGAAGTGGACATCATCAACGTCATCAATTTCTCTCAAAATGTTTAGCAAGGCCCAACTCATTATCAATATCTTCTTATCAAAGCAATTTCCACGTAAAACATTACGCCATAAAGCGCATAGTTGGAATTTCTGGCCCCTAGCTATCCGTTCATACTTATACACCGCTGTGACCATGTTACAATCACAACTACAAATGTTTTTGTAAGTTTTAATATTTTTTATCGTCTCGTTTTGTCGTCCATTTGAAGTGGACAAATGTATTTATGTTGTTTTTATCTTGTATTCTTTGGGGTTCAATATTATAATTATTATAATTTAATAATAAAATGGAAGCCGACCCCAACATAGTTGGGAAAAAGGCTCGGAGGATGAATTTAATAATTATAATATTGTAATATACAGCTGTGTTGCAGGGAAGTTTATTTTTCACTGCTTTTTCTTTCCAGCCACAGCACTAGGAAGTGTTGAAAAGGGGGCGTTTTTGGGGGGTGCTATCCTTTTGTAATATTGACGTTAAAAAGTGCTTATCTACTTAGCCTACTTTAAGAAACGATTTTGACTTTGACATGATTTCGATCACCCAGGCGATCAGAGTGGCACAAGTGAAATAAAACCTACTATTTGTTGCATTTATACTTACAGATAAACAAATCTACCTACCACCACTTACCTCACAATTAACATATCAATTCACAATTTCCAGGAGTTCCCTTTCGCCGATGGCAGCCCAATAGCAGAGCTAGCGAATTTCTACCAAGAATGTTTGCAAGCCAGATCCATAAGTGACGAATGGACGGATATTGTCATCGAAGCTTCTGGAACCGACTCCGAATCTTTGTCCAAACAACTGAAGATGTTCGAAGACGCTGTTCCCGAGTTCGATAATATGGTAGCTTCCATGTTCAGTAACTCGGAAGGATCAGACCGCTCTTAAATGGCCCGTAAGACTGTTGAATGATATTAGAATAAGGTGTAGCAGTGCGAATGATTTAGTATATGTATATGAATATACAGATCTTTAAATGTGTTGCGTATTGCTAAATATACAGCTAAGTCTTGTACAGGATGTCTCAAAAATCAGAACTGGTTTAATTTGTCTTCTCGTCTGTTACCAGAGTGCCTAGTGCGAGTTTTGCAAGTTAATTTTCTCGATGCGTAAATTGTCACACAACTTAACCACGTATCACTTATCTTAGATTTGTTTATTTAATAAAGACTGTCATCGGTACTTGGTCGTATAATCGCGCTCACTTGCGAAATAATAAACATTATTATCCGGCAAAACGAATGAAGATGTAGTATCTAAACCAGGCGCGTAAGCGCGTTAGCTTACAGTATCAGCGCTCTAGTGATTTTTTCTGGGACACCCTGTAGTTTTAACAAATGTATAGAAGAAATATAGTTTTTCATTGCCATTTTATACAGTTTTCCATCACATTTATTAAATATTTTATATCAAGCGACTTTTAATTAAATTCGCACTGCATTGATTGAATTCGCGTGATGTATTTGAGGGTTTGTAGATAGATTTATATTATCATGTTATTACCATTTTATTGTAAGCGCCATCTTCTTGTCTGACCTGAAACTGGAGTGTAGAGTAGTATTGTTTGTCTATGGTCTGGCGATATTCAACCTTTGTTGATTTAGTCTATGATAATATATCAACCAGTGATATCAATTTTATAGGCCTTAAATGACTTGAAAATCGTTTTTTGACAGTTATTTTGAAGTAAAAATTTATAAATTCCCGTAGGAATTTAAACATAATTTTCAAGATCTTAAGTTAAAAGACCACATATAGACGAGCTAATAAATACGAAATATAGAAAAAAACGTTTATCACATGGTTTCTTTGTAGTCAAGGTCATGGCACACATGAACAGCACGGCACGGCGCAACCCCAATCCAGCGATTAAGACGCCACCGTGATTTTGATAGCCGTTTGCCATGCTAAATTATAGGACTACCAGCTTACCAATGGATCTGAAATTTTGATATAGGTAAATTGATATCTTTATCTAGATTCTGCCAGAACGAAAACACGATACTGATAATTTTACTCGATCATAATTAATTCCGAAAACACGTGTAAAAAAGTACTATTTTTGAAATTACAAGAAAGTTACACTATCTTTATGTTTCAAAATTACTCTAATATATTCTTAACATCAATATTAACGTTTTGTCAAAGGCATTTTTCCATAACTATTACCAAACATTTTAAATTAAAGTTTTAAGATATTGGATTTTTTGAGCGGCCGCGATCATGGTGGACGCTACGCAATTCTGAACCCTATGTGTGCGTCGGCTTGTAAATATACAACTTTCATTCGTGTGACAGTGACGTCGTCCGAGCATGACGTGTTCTTATCGCTTTTTGTTATGGGTATAGTCGTTTACAAAAATGTCTAGTTCTTCACGGAGAAAATGTTTATTATTACATTTTACAGTTTTTCATTATTTTCTCATACGTTTTTTCAAATTGACATTGACAGTATCTAAGAAATAAATGAGGTGAAATATCTAAGATGAATTAAATACTCCTTACATATTTTCTGGCTCGGGGTACGAGGACAATAAATAAAAGTGTGGACTAAGAATGCAAAATTCATCATTTGATTTTTCAAGTAGCGATTCAGAATCATTATAAATAAATAAACATTAAATTACGTAATAACTGTTTTTCTTTAAACAGCCGTAACCCCTAAATAACTGTATTTGTACCCGACTGTACCTCTTGTCACGCACACAAAGTCACTGTATATGTACAAGGGTTACCCACACATAAGGCCGCGCGCAAGACTGAGTTCAACTTACTATACTACGTAAATATAAGCACTCTGAGAACAAAAAATCTATGGAGACCGTGTTATACTACAAATTCTTTTTTATTTCTTTACATTATATTATTATTTACATTTCAGTTTTAATAATTATGTTTGAAAATTAATTACTTAGCTTCATTACTTCTTTGATACCTTTCACTTCACTACATACATTTTTTAAATGGTTAACACACAAGATCTGCGACGCTTTTATTCCTTAACCACTTAATTTTTACTAGCTGTTTCACGCGATTTTAGCTGCATTCCCGGAGAACTTCTTCCTGTGCCCGGATAAAATATGGCCTACATTCACTGGGGATAGTGTAAATCTCTAATTGTGAAAGCATCCTTCAAATCAGTTAAGCAGTTTCAGAGCCTATACAATCCACAGAAACAAACAATCAAATCTTCCGTCTTTATAACATTAGTATTAATTATTTAACACTGGTCAAACCCTTTCATTTGGTACCCATATTGAGAGAGCTATAAAAAAAAACAATGCAATTCAGCATTTTCTGGCGGTGGCCATCTTGGACTTTATAATATTATACATGATTCTACTAATCAAGCCCTTTCATTTGATACCCATATTGAAGGAATTCGCCATTTTGTGGCGGCGGCCATCTTGGGCCGATATTCACCAAACAAAGCTAGGAACACTCCCGATTAATTTTCATTTCAAACAAAAAAACCTAAATTCATATCGATTCATCCGTTCTGGATATACAAACACACATACACGACACACCACACATACATACACACAACCATACACGTCCAAATTATCATATTACTCTTCATAAAAAGTTTTCATTACAAATAATTTTTGTAAGTACAACAAAAAAAAATCCGATCAAAAAATAAAAAATGTAAGTTGCGGCTCCTTATCTTCCCTGTTCGGTTCTCCTGACCCCGCGCTGACCTCGGCGTGTGCGATTGGCGCGAAATTCAAATTTTAGACATTGAGTGAAGAGTATAGCTTGCGCGACGCGATAGACGCGCGAATTGTAGTGGGCGGAGCTATCTAAAATCAAAAAATCCGCGGTGCGGTCTTAACTTGTCATTTGAATTTGACCCTTTGATCGTATCTGAAACTAGCTTCTATTCTTCTGCCAGCGGTTTCACCCGTATCCTGTAGGAATCTCTTCACGAAATGGCATGACATTTGATTGACTAGGTGGAGCTACTTTTAATAATGTAAAACTGTATGTATGCATGTAATTTAACTCGTGGGATGAGTTGGTAAAAGTTGGCCATTTGGAGAATTAGCCACTTTACGAATTAGTCCTTTCACAAAGTAGGCGTTTTACTACTTACAGCCAGTTTCTTCATCAAGAGTAAAAACCAAAATAAAAGCCAAAGTAATGTCATAAAGTAAAAGTAACGGTCAAATTCATTTTATCTATTAGTTTTGCTGTTTGCCTTGAAAAAACGAAATTTACCGTTACTTTTACTTTATGACATTACTTTGGCTTTGACTTTTGATGAAGAAACTGGCTGTTAGTCCTTTGAGAACTAGTCCATTCGCGAATTGGCGTTTTTGCGACTGTGTGCCATTTTGCGAATTAGGCATTATACGATTAAATGGTCCCTGAGATTATTTGTCAAAAAACAAACTTTATAAAATATTTCAAGACAACAGCGTTCAAGTGTGCCATGACCTTTAAGATATTGTACAGTTTCAACGGCCAATACTATATAGTGCAAATTAGTGTAACTCACTTCACAATGCTCATACTTCGACTGATGCTTTTAGGCTAGTTTTGTATCATAGATAGATATTTATACATACAAAACAACGCTAATTCTAACGAAAATATTGCTTAGTGCAAGCTTCTATATAAATAATATAATCTTGTAATATACAGTACGTTTGTATCTTTTCGCGTTTGAAGTTAGCGTTTGAACGGCGCAGTGATTTTTCGGAATAAATTGTCTACTGCGTCAGCTTCAATCCGAATTCATCGGTAAGAGAAACGTCCGTTTTTTCTCAAAACAACTGGGGCTCAATTCTGTTAATTTTATTTAAACGACATACGATTGTTATTTGATTAAGGTTCAATTACGATTTAATTACATGTGGCATTCCGTTATTTTCTCTTTTAAATTATCCTTATATATTTTATTTTTTTCTTTTTATCCTTTCCTGTGCTTCAATAATTAATTGTATTGAGTAGTGTAGTGTTTGTAGTATCTATACCTAACTAGATACACGCTGTCGGGTGTGTCGCTGCTGCGCGTGCGCCTGTGAGTGAACCAGCGTTAACCAACCACGTCAGGTGGACAGGGGTCCTACAAGTATAAATTTATTTATTTATTCAGGCCTACCACAAACGTCCATTAAAGTTAAAGCTTCTTTAAATCTATTGCTGACTCTTCCTTTGCCAACAAGATAAAAAGTGTTAGCAATAGATTTAATGAAGCTTTAACTTTAATGGACGTTTGTGCAACTGACGGTAAAATTCATACAAACAATAAAAGAAACAACAGTTAGTGTATGCTCTCAAATTAAAAATAGGCTCAACATTATTTTTAGACTGTTCAAGTATAATTAAGGAGTTAAACATCAAAAGTAATATATAAAGAAATAAAAATAATAAAGAAATTGAATACAAACATAATAAAACTTTAAAAATTAGGCAAACTATAAATGGCTCTTTTAAATACACAGACAAAATGGCGGACCAATCGCACACCAATCAAATGTCATTGGAATTCGATTGGTCTGTTTTTAGTAGCACAATAAAAGGTTAAAACCATTATTGCGATTAGATTGCTATCCAATTGTCACATTATTACATCGAGCCCTTTGAAACTTTTACGTGATAATTTATAGTAAGCAGTTGTTTTATGAAAACTAACGTTTTTGCTGTCGGTGCACTCGGGCCTAGACGCGTCAAGATATAGCAACGTAGTTTAATAAACTGCGGATTGCAATAACCGATCCATCCATTGTTTCGCAACCGAGAGATTGAATTTTGACATTAACTTCATACAAACTATGTCATTTTCAAACTCTAATCAATAAAGAATGCATTGCTTATTGCAAATCACAGTGAAAAGATTCAAACGCTTACGATATAATGTAACATATGTTCAAACCGCTTCAAAGTTTTAAATAATCGTTGATTAGAAAAATCTTTTTACTGGTGTTTGAATCGATTTATTCGAAATCGTATGACATTTTATCGATGTTCGTGGATATAATATAACATGTTAGGACTTGGATAACGTAAGACTCATAACAAGACTTAGTGGGAAGAGCGACTGATATGAAATTGACTTTATGACAGTCGCGTGGGGATGTACTGGGTGCGGTCTTATTGATAAACTTTTATCGATATGTTAATCACAACACTGCTGAATTATATACTTTAGTTTATGCTCTATCTACACGAATTAGAGAACAGACAGATATTATCGAAGAATTGAGAACAAATTGAGAGAATTGGGTACCTAACAAATATTTCAATTACAATTTATCAAAATACATACGACAATTTAATTCAGTCGTATTGTGATATCCATATCGACAAAGTTTGTTGTAATATTCGCATTCGGATCTAAGAAGGCTTCACTCGATATATGCACTAATTACGTTTACAATCACTCGTTCAAAGCGTTTGTGTAAAGTTTATGCGCGTTCATGTTACATCAAAAAATATTATTCGATTTATATAAATATGTGAAAAATTCTAATATTGTTTATCGCTTTCGAAAGTAAATATGTAAAAATATAATTATTTCGCTCCTAAGGTTCATCGGTATATACGATATATATATCATTGATCAATGTAAATATTTATATGAGAAATAAGGTTATAATTTATTTGATTGTAGAGGTCACTGTAGACTAATATGTCAATACTAGCTTCTGCCAGCGACTTCGTCCGCGTTAGATTCGGACTTTGTGCAAAGAGAGGAAGAAATAATAATCACCAGCCTATGCAATTATCTAAATCTATGCGTACCTAGCCTATTACTACTTATCTTCAACCACACGCGACGGAAGCTTAAAAAATGGAGTAACTTCTCCCGATTTCCCAACATTTCCCATCACTGCTCTGCTCCTATTGATCGTAGCGTGATGAAAAGTATCCTATAACCTGCCCAGGAGTATGAAGAATATTTGTGCCAAGTTTCATTAAAATCCGTCGAGTAGTTTTTGTTTCCATAACGAACATACAGACAGACAGACAGACAGACAGACAGACAGACAGACAGAAAGACAGACAGACAGACAGACAAAAATTTTACTGATTGCATTTTTGGCATCAGTATCGATCACTAATCACCCCCTGATAGATATTTTGGAAATATATTTAATGTACAGAATTGACCTCTCTACAGATTTATTATAAGTATAGATTATCGATTGTTGCTTATTGAAAATTTTGTAGGATTTTGTGTCGAGTAGTTTGTAAGGAAAAGTAACTTAAACGTGTAGGTTTACATATTCTGTATGCGGTTATAGTGTGTATGACTTATTCTTATAAACTTCTGCCAATAAATAAGGTGGAAAAGGGTGGTTCGAAAACTGATTTCTCAAACAAACAGAAGTTTTGCTACTGAAATAAAGTCAACAGTGCAGTCGATACTAATCCGAGAAGTATCGGTCCGATGTAGAACAATTATTCACATAGATATTAAAATTGATAAATCTAAACTTCCTTGGACCATACATTTTCAGATTTGGATCGAACGCAGTGTGAAACCATTTAAAGTATATATCTGTCTTAAATATCAATGAATATAAGCTAGCAATACTTCAGTTATTTTGTAGGGACTGCCGTTCAATCCACTTTGACTATTCTACCTTTAAATCAGACATCCATAATGACAGAATAGTCCTAAGTTTCTCTAAGCACCCATTCAATATAGCACGATAATATTTAGTTATAAATAAATAATCATAGAACTTTAAATATACATAACTCTATGGCATCAACAGAGGCCTTTTGCAACTGTAAAAATATAGTGCGGTGTAGTTTCCATTAAATAAAATAGTTCACAATTTAAGTACAGTGCCTTCGAACCAACGACTGAGATTGAACGTCTCAAAAAACGTGATAAGTGCCAACTCTCGTTTTTGATACATTTTTAAAGTGTAAGGGATTGTTTCACTCCTTCAACTATATAAAATTCTGCAATAAACATAATATTTGCCATAAAAACAAGGGGTGAAACAGACTGTACAAATAAAGTCTCGCTTACCATAGATACGGCTATGTATGCTCCATTTGAGTCGGCACTTAACTAAAGCTAACAATCTTGATAGCTTTAACACAAATATAAATCAAACATTAATCAACTGAAGCATTAAATTAACTGTTTTTATTAAAAAAGTGATCGCAAATACAATGATTTTAAGCAGCATTTTATTTTTAAAGTTATATCATGATTGTATCTTTATATAAGTGCCTACTCCAATGGAGCATATATAATGAATAGTGTTACATTGCATTTTATTACATTGGCAAAACAAATGTATATAGTTTCGATATTAGTTGTAACCAATCGTTTCGCTAGTCAATCGTTTTGGTTAAATTACTGTAGTTTTTTTCATCACATATTTGTGTTTTATGTAAATCATTAGTTTTATTCAGGCGACGCTTTTTTGTGTTGTTTTTAGAGTAACTGGTAATAAGTGATCGATACTTAAATATGTGATTCGGTTAATGATTACAAACAACTTTCCCAAATAAACGTTTTTTTATGTCATCTTTAGTTTTATCACAATAATGTAACAGCTGTTTCGAACTTTGAACTTTGTGCTTGTTTTTTTATTGTGATGAAATTAATGAGAATAAGAAATTGTTTCTTTGGGATAGTCGTTTGTAATCATGAGTAGAAACGTCTTCAAATATCGGTCACTAGATACCAGTCACCTTATAGTAGTGCATACCACAGCGTCTATTGGTTAGAATTTTTAACCACCCTACAAATAAACTAAGTTGTGATTTGTCAATATTAGCTGGCGGGAAAACAAAACTTTTACTTAAAAGCGTAGCCTTAAAAACCAAAGCTGCGACGTTGAAGTCCAAATTCTACCAAAGCGGAGTGTAGAAGAATTTAATGTCTTTTATGACGCTAATTATAAAACAATAGAAAATCTATTGTGTCTCGCGTATATCTGCGCTCCGAAATACTACAGGTACAGTTTATATATACCCATATTTGCAAAATAAAATTCTATTCTACAACCAATAGATATTTGAATAACGAAAATTATTTATTTTATTATTGGTTGTTCAAGAACCTTTCCGTTTTACTCCGCTTTGGTGGCGTCTGGTCTTAATTAATACAATTACGGCAGTGAAAAATCGAGACCTAATGTTATTCATGTATTTCTTTTACAACTTAAACTTATTAGAAAAAATCAAATCCTTAAATTGCATTTTCAGTTATATTATAAAATAGCAATCAGAAATTGCACATCATACAACATACAACATAGTGTTGTTATTTATTACCTTTTTAAATTAAGTTATTGCTCACTATAATTTAATATTCCTTTTAACTTTTTCATTCAAGTAATGGGATAGCCGCAGTAGGCTAAAGTTTTCATTATATTTTAGTAATAGTTTTAATGCGTTTTCAGTTTATAATAGTGTAGTTTTGTGGGAGTTAGTCAACACTGAGTCTAAGTAATCGCCATATAAATAGGTATATTCATTAAGACACACTTATCATTAATAATAAATTCATATCTAAGACCAGAAGACATGTAGTGTTTCATAAAACCTTCGAGGATAGCAGATACTATTACATTACATTTACTTCTGGCCTGGTATATTAATACACAGGTAAATCAAATAATAAATAGTCCGTCGCGTACTTATTTAAGCAAAACAAACTATAAGTATAATAGTATAGACTACAGATATATAAAATCCTTACCTAACCATTGTATGTATGTTATCTACTAATGCCCATTTCCATCGACCACATGAAAGTCAGTTTTCTTTAAAAAAAAACTGTTTGTTTTGAAAATGGAATACTGTTTTTATAAAATGTAGTCTTAGATCTTATAACATGTCTTTCAAATTCAAAATCTTGTGTGCGTGTACACAGTTGTTAGAAAACTGACGCTTACGTTGTCTTGAACTTGGATTTAATTTGTGTTAACTTCACGATTGCATTTAATACTACAGACCATATTTATCTATCATAAACTAAAATATAGAGTCCTTAACTATTTGTTACTTGAACTTTCTGGGTAAATCGATTAAACCAATGTCAATGGAATTTAGGATAGCTAATTTGGTTTTTACTTCTATTCAATTTATTAAAGGCCTCTTACCATTACTAGCATAGACTGGTATAAACCATAGATGTAAAACAAATGGAAGATGCATGATATCATTTAGACTTGAATATCTAGAGTGTGAGAGATGTCTCTAAGAACTCTTAAATTGAGAGTTCCTTGTCTTAAATCTATCATTGTCCATACTTAAAACTTAACATCTTACAGTAAATTACTATTAAGGACCTGTAAAAGTTAAATTGTTATTATAACCTGCTGACTGTTCTTTAAGCTCTTATAAGTTCTCATTGATATGCCACACTTTTTCGATCAATTATCGTTTCTAGTACATCTTCCTTTTAGTTTTAGTCTATGGAATAACTCAATATGGCCGACAATACATTGACAAACATCGAAATAGCAATAGTTTTATACTTACATGACTTTTAAGTTTTAAATTATCCTGGTATAAGTACTACAGTGGGTTCATCTGTAGATTTTCCTAAACTTATACCGTCTTACCACAAAAACTTTTAAACGTCAGTTTAAGACTTGTCTAAAAAAATGACAAATTATGACGTTGACATATGGTTCATTTTGCAGCCACAATTTTTTTACACAAGTGTAAAACAGGTGGTTAAGTTTTTGTAGTAAGGCCAGTAAAGTTGGTGTAACGTAATGGCATTATAAATAATAGATATATTTTTCATACGGATGCATCATTATTTATATAAAGTCTGTTTCACAATGCCCGGTTCAACAATATATCCCGAATAATATACATATTAAATTCGCTTTCAAAACCGAAACACAACCGAACATTGTGAAAAAGATATAACATTGTATTCTTTGTGTGAAATAACAATTATTTAAAGACATTGTATAAAATCATTATACAGGAACATTATCATCCCATTTCCAATAATAAGGGAATTAGTTTAGAAGCATAATACATATACATAATTTTGGGTGTATGTATATTTTTTCATATTACTTACGTATTTTAGAACGATACTCAAGGATAGATCTTGTCATAAGACCTTTGACCCTAAATAAAATTACATGCCTACCTTAAGAAAAATTCTATCACTGTCAACTCCATACGATTAAGGTTCATTTTGAATTCAAGCTGCCGACTGCAACTGTCGACCGCACATGCCGCGACTGCATGAAGTCGGCTGCAGCAGCACTACTGGTTTGAATGTATTTACATGAAATCGTTTTGGATCGAAGCGGCGGCCGTTCAGTCGACTCTAAGAATTCAGAATAGTGTATGTATTTTGTTGAAGGTTCTAGCTACGCGAGTCTGGCAGAAATTGGCGTTAATTGCGGCAGATTGCCATAAAAAAAAATATTCAAAACGTGATTCAAACATGATGCTTAAAATGTATTGAGGGGTACTTTATGGCGATATCTATCCTTGTATCGTTCTACAATACTGTCCTTAGAGTAGGTAGGTATTTAATGTAAAAAACAAACTCTATGCTCCACCTGTAGCGGTTTATATACCTATTAGATAAGTTGTGTCATTCTCATTATAATTAAATCAGTGTTGCAAACACCATTTCTGTGTTTTGTTGCATAAAACAAGCTTCATTTACTTACGTTTGTAACTAAATGTTCACACATTGTCATTAACGGCTTCTGAAATAAAATACAGATGTTTTACAAAGAAAAACGTTTTATTTCGTTCGTTGTCAAACGAATTTTACAAGCATAACATAATTATTGCTTAATCCCCAACAAGAAAAAAGACATAGGTATTGCAAATGACAAAAATGCCGTAATATTATAACAGTCATTACATAAGTTTGGTATAAAATAATGCTTAGGTGGGGTGCCTTCTCGTCAAGTCTAGAATATTTCGCTGTCCTACAATAATGTCAATTAGCACGAACGTGACAGTTAATGTAGAGGAACGGCACTAGCAAAGAAAAGATGGATGTTGTCCGAAAAATGTTATTAACTGGAAATAATGTTCTAGGACGTCAGACATAATAGTATTGTAGAAAACGTGTCGACCTCTAATTAATAAATGTTAAATAGTTGGTTTGTAAAACACTATAAAAACACGCCTTTACCATGCTAATCGTGGTCAAAGTTCATTGAAAGACTTTTACAACAAGCCCAAACACAGCTATGATACGATGTTCCTTCATTAAGTTCCAGTCCATCATCAGATCAGTTCGACAGTACCATAGCATAGTTTTGTCATCAGAACTACATACAGCTGCCAATTTTTATGACGCTATCGTAGCGTCATGAAAATTGGCCTTGGACGACAATAGTTAAATTAGTTAGGTACCTCAGATTCCATTACATAGTTACAATACTGGTCAACCTATAAAAGCGTCATAATAAAATAAAACAATGTTAATTAGCAGTCCCCGATAACGCATAATGAAGACTGGTCTATTATATTCAATAGACGGTCTATTCGCTAGCCTGTGACCCAGTTGAAGAGCCGTGGACGAGGGCTTTCGGAACGTTCGGAGGGTGTATGCTTCTTATCTTCACGTTCTGTCCAGTTATATTCTGCAAGAAGAATGTTATGAAACTTGAAGGAATCGTTAGGATTGGCTACATTTTGTTAAGAGGTAAGTTGGTCCCAGCTGTTGCACAAAACTACTCGGCTATAGTGAGAGACTTATGATACGAGGGCACGGTTTCACTGGTTACCGATAAAATGTCAGTGATCTGGTAGTTAATTCTATCTGTCAGATATTGTTATCTATTTAAAAATTATGACCTGAAAATCGCTTCATAATTAGTAAGCTCACCCACGCAATAGGCATAATGACCAAAAAAGGTGTGAAAATCTGACACATGAATCGAGTGTTTGTACCTTTCATACCAACACTCAACATTTATACTGGGCTATTTAATTTCCCTTCTACTAACCTGATCATCCAAAGGCGGATTAAAAGTCCTCAACAGCGAAGTATTGGTCTTCTTCGCAAACACGCTTCGCCGATGATGCGCGAACACCGCGTCGTGTATCAACGCGTGCGTCACGCGGTGGCGGTCCGTAGAACGCGACACGCAACGCACGGCGCGTAACGCGTCGAGAGCTATGTTCAACCGAATGCGCCCGAGGAACGAGTAGAGAGAACACTCTTCTTCGCGTTCCTGGGGAGAAAAGGAGATTGGAGTCATAGGAAGACGCTTTGTAGACTACATATACATATTTTGCTATCAGCAAAATATTGTACAATGCATAGCAGTGACTGTTTAATATGCTGCGACCATCAAAAAAAATCCTGAGCCCATATAAGCATATAATGCCTCATTTACATTCAGCTGTAGTGAGCAGGGAAGTAGGCAGAACGAGTATGTAAACGTATACTTCTCATGCCACTACTTAATGCCTCTCGCGCTGCCCAGCGCTCCCCAAAAGAGCGGTTTTTAGTGCGGACTTCAAAGGACCGGTAGCGCGAGCGGTAGGGCGTGTTTACATTCTGCTCAAGCTCAATAAAATATTATCTTTAGCAGGTTGTTAGGTACTTATAAAGTTCTATCACGATGAATAGATATCATCCACCATCTTCTACGACGTCTTTTCTTTTTTTTTCATTAGATTTATTTTTAACTGACTCACATAATTTTGTATCGCTAAAAAGCACAGCGCGGACTCTGCAAAAATTTCAACGTCTGCCATTGCCGGAACTTGAAAGCGAAGTAAGAGGAAGGGCAGTATGTAAACATACATATCCCTCGATCCTGCCACAGCAGTACTTATTTAGGGAATTATTGCCGGCAGCGCGAGGAGCAGCAATAGGGGCTGAATGTAAATGAGGCATAAGGTTTAATTTACTGTCAATTATTTACCTTTTTCTTATCACGCGCGAAGACATCTTCTTGCTGTCGTTTTATTTCTTTGGCCCAACCTCTGAAATAATTATTCCAATACATGTATCAGTTTCTGAGCCTCCTAAACTGTCAGTTTGTTCAGAAAATCTAGGGAAAGTTGACACCTTTGTAAAGAAATTACCTGCCAACAGCTAAAAAGTCGTCGAGAAGTATATCATCCTTGGCAAATATTTCAACGCTCTGGAGTTTGGTCTCCCTCCAAACTTCGGCTAGTTTCAACGTAAGATAATGGGACACGAGCACTAAAATAACCTGGAAGAACAGTGTAATATGTCCTACACTTAATCATGGTTAAAATACCTGTACCAACCTACCTGTATGTACCTACTCTACTTTTTTCCGGTTTAAGCTCCTAGCAGCGTCTTAAAAGGCAGAAGAAAAATCACCAGGTCAGAATAAAATATATGGCGTGGGCGTAAGCCTATGGTATCTTTGGATCCTTACCCTCGCTATTAATTCGTTACTAAGAAAGTCTGACAATCAGTCTAACAAAGCGGTCACACAACTGGGTTGCGGAGGTTAGACAGGCAATCGCTCCAAGTAAAATACTGGTACTCAGCTGCATTGGTTAGCCTGGATGCCGACCATAATAGAGTAACGTAAAAATACAGATACACATTCTTTTTGAAAAGTTGTAAAGTTTAAAACACAAATACCCATAATTAGCTTAATTAATAAGTTCTATAGGGTTCAAGAATTAGCAAACCTCGTCTTCCATGGCCAATTTAATGTTCTCATATAGATTGTACGCTTCATCGGCCAGAGCAACTCGGTGTTCCAAATCTTCTGACAGCATGTGTAATATTGCAAAGGCCTGTTATTACGACAAAATAAGTATATCCATATCTATATATATAAAAGAAAGTCGTGTTAGTTACTCCACTTATAACTGAAGAACGGCTGAACCGATTTAGCTAAAAATTGGCAGGGAGGTAGTTTAGAGCCAGGAGAAGGACATAGGATAGTTTTTGTCACCATCCGGCTACGGGAAGCAGTTATCTCAGGACGCGGGTGAAACCGCGGGCGGAAAGCTAGTAAGGATATAAAAGAGAACATTCTGAAAGCTAGGAGATATTCTGGAACCTACTATGAGACAAACTGGAAATCAAAAATAAACGAGGCGCCAATGGGCATGTTGAATACTAGATGTTTCCCCGCTGTTTCACCCGAGTCCCGGGGGAACTTCTTCCCGTACCCGGGTAAAATGCTTTTAGCCTATGTTATTCGGGAATATAGCTTCTCAACAGGGAAATAATTTTTCAAATCGCCTTTTTTGTTGAAACGGCTCCTCAATAATAGTTGGGAAAAGATTACCTAAGCAGCTGATGAGATAGGTGTACCATCATTAAACTAACCTTCGGCATACAAGAGCCAGCCATATCGGCAGCTGCAGGACACTCGGGTGTGGAGTGAGATCGCGCCAGTTCGTCTATCTTACCGACGGCGTTTCGGGCCTCCAGCGACACGATGGGACATTCCAAATCTAAGTAAACATGTATTTGTAACCTCCTTTTTTTGGGAAGTCGGTTAAAAAATGACAAAATTACTTCTTTTAACGTAGAGAAAGTTATGTCAATCTTGCTTCATCACACACAGGCCTCTCCTCGTACAACGAAGACATGAGTGGTATTATTCATGCCTCTTTATCAAGGTGGTTTGGTGATTTCAGACTTAAGACAGACTGAGCCAAATTTTGTTGTAGTCAAGGAAGTATAAAGGTCTCTGCACACAGCGGGCGCGGCGCGGCGGGACGGGACGGCGACGTGACACAATGTACTAGATCGTCGCGTCGCGTCGCGCCGAGCGGGACGGCTCTGTGTGATGTCGTCCGTAATATCTAGTACATTACAACTGCTCAGCGTCGCGTCGCCGTCCCGTCCCGTCGCGCCGCGCCCGCTGTGTGCAGAGACCATTAAATTCAAAAACCTTGTATGACTCCATACTCGTTCAGTTTCACTCCTGACGATCGACAGCTTTCGCGGAACACTGCGGCTAATAGGCTGGCTATTGTAGCACCACGCTTCACCACAGTAGGATTCTAGAATTAAAAGCTACTTATAATCAACTTCTAGACAACAATACCTATTTTATAGTTTTCCATTCGGTCTGAAGGGCACTATTAAGTTATTGTAAGTACGACTGTTATGCACCAAACGAGAAGACGGATCACATAGTGTTGAGCGATTTCGCCGTCAATGCTTTGGCATTTCAAGATGTTATCAAGTTGGCACCTAAATAAAACCCTCATATGTCCACTAACAAGAATCAAATTAAAACACCAGTAGGTACTTTAAATCAATTCTGCTGGTCGCAGCAATGTCATGGGCACTTAGGGTGCGTCTACACGGTGCATGTAGCTGGAGCAAGTTAACATGCGCAAGTGACAAGAGGCGTGCTCTTGTCACTGGGTGGGTATTTTGCTTTGGTACATGCGCGAGTCGCTGGACGCGCACGTATTTCAAATGCATGTAGGCTGCGCATGTGCCTCAACTACTAAAATACACAACTTAGCAGTAAGTACCTGCGTTATCTACCAACTATTTAAAGGTACATACTTACCGCATTAGAGGCACCAAGATGCGCTCGCCAAGATACGAGCTGACCGACCGCATCGCCTGCGCGAGTGATGTCGCAGACCAGAGCTAGTGCGATGCACTGGACAGGCGGGCGGGTCATCTGTAACGAATATTATGTATAGAAGATGTCAAATAGGAGAAAAATAAATATTATGGCAATATGAAAGTCTTATCTGTCGCATTAGGAAAGCCCTGTAAAGATAGTTTAAGGTGTTTTAAATAAATAGGTAAATGAAATAGTTAGTGGGAACCGTAGAGAAGAAAACACCGTAGTGTGGGCTTTTCTTTCCTTAATTTGTACTTATTGAACATAACTATGATAGCAGTCCGTTAGATATAAGTGATACGTGAATGTATTCTTTCGCCCGTTCAAATTGTTTTCGGGCTTCCTCCTGAGATTGAGCTATTTGGGTACAACCGTTTAAGTCCAGAGAACATCAAAGCATTTGAGGCATAGAATTATAGAGAGAATAACTCTACAAATTTCTGCTCTATTTCCTGGCTTTTTCTCTAGTCTTGGATCTTAACTTACCTACACTGCAGCTCTTAAAACAAGGCTACATTTCGAGTTGAATTTTATGAGGTTGTTGAGGGTGTTTATAAAATCCTAAAATACTTATATAATTTTCATTATTTACGAAGAAGTAAAAGAAACCTGATAGGTATAGTGTCATTTAAAAATTGGCGTTAAAATTTATAATAACAAGAACCAAGAGACATAATAATATTTTTTAAACAGCCTTTCAGACATTGAGAACCACAGCCGAAGCCAGCAAAAGAAACGGTCGCCACAACGTTTAGCTCAATTGAATAGTCTCAGTAGGAAGTCACGATCCCCTAGCAAACGTACCACTCTTTCACGATATTAATAGCTCTGTCCGTTTGTACTGAACTAGTGTTTCGAGAGCTCGAAGCAGGCGAATCTGCTTTATAGTGCCAATGATTTAATAAATAAAAAATTCTCAAACCAGCTGTAAATGCTCAGTTGATTAAAAATAATATAATATGTATTTATTAACAGAACAACTGCAAAGATCTGTCTGTACTCCTGATTGAAAAGGAGTTCAGCCCACTCCTGGCCGCAGCATCAGGTTATTTCTATATAATACATACAAAAATAAATTAAATTTCAAAGTTCCCCATATTTCCCTGCATGCAAAAAAAAATATTCAAGGTCAAAAGTAAAAAATATGTTTTTTTTTGCGTTTTTTTTTGTGATTTATTTATTATTATATTTCAAACGATCTCACAAATTTTCAGCTTGTTGTGAATTAATGTAACTTCACACTTATTTTTTGGTCTAATTTGACTGGACTATATCATTCGAACCTAGAAATTAATAATTTTTACCTTAAAAATATAAAAATTATAATCATCATCACAAAGTCTAGCCTTTTCGTCCATTATAAGATTATAGACGCTCTTAAAAATTAGCTTTTACACAAATACCTAAATGTAGCTCTCGGCCTAGACTAGCCACAAGTAGCCCTCGTCCAGACTCGCAAGTGATTGCATCCCGTAATTACAAGATATTGAGAACTGATATTAGTTACTGCATAAATCAACCACGCTGAGAAAGTGCTGAACCTTCCATTGAGGTAGGTACTGACGGTGGTTAATTTATTTACTTAATTAAAATTTATTCACGTGAGAAAGGAGAGGTCTCCTTATGCCTCAAGGAATGTTAAGCTATGAAAGTAAGAGATTGACAAAAGTATAATTTCGCCATTTTACAAGTAAGTAAATACACGCAAATATTCCAACATTTTAAAGTATCTGTCATACAGATTTACCTAAACAGCTACTATTTTACGAGGGCCGAGCCGATTTTTCTGAAACACGATTAAGAACACTTGACACATAAAAAAAAGAGAATCGGTTCATCCGTTTAAGAGCTGCGATATCACAGACAAATTCATCGACAGACACGTTGAACTTATCAACTCTATTTGGGTGGGGAGGTAGAAACCTTAAGAAAAGTATATAGACATACATATAGTTACCGGCACGGATATTGAGCTCTCGGCGGAAGAGTGGGGATCGCTTTGCGCACTGTACACATAAGGCAATAAACCAATAAATCGCTTCTTCGCAGGTGAAGGTCAGGGCTCAATATCTGTGCCGATAACTATACACCAGTTTAATAAATCGTTTATTTTACCGTAATCATGTCCAGCAGTTTGTAAATACCATCGTTAGCAACGAACTGTGCTCGGTACTCCGGCTTCCAGACGATTGCCTCCCAAATGAAGTTTAAGAGCGATATCAACCACCTGCAATTTTATGCAAAATCTTAATTTTGAGAAGTATTTTGAGACATTATACTAGGTAGAACTAAATCTGCCTTGAGTATTATGTAAGTCGTAATTACCACATTAGCTAATTATAAAAAATCTAAGCATATTAGAAATATCTTCTAAGGACAATATCTCTTTGGAATCGCATCCAAATCGGTTTATCTGTTTGAGAGTTACTGTGCCACTGATAAACGCACAAACCAACAAAGAAACAAACAGTCACACATACCTGTCAAACTAATTAATGCTTATCTAAAACAGGTATCCAGTAGGTGGTGTTCTTTGAAACCTTGTATCGATTTCTGTCGATGATCTACCAGACAAAATGCTTCTTACCGACTTACCTATCACTAACAATGAAGTGTTTATCCAGCGAATACAGCACGACTTCCAGCATCTTCTTAGCTAAAGCATTCGCAGATTTAGGCCACTTGATATTCGGATACACGCAGCAAGTAACTTTCTTGTTAGCTACAACTCCGCTGGTTAGTAAACGTAAGGCGAGTGCTATGACAGCCTGACTTCTCTCCACTGGGGGGAGTTTCTGTTCCATGAGGGTGTAGCAGAGGTCTGCAGAAAGAAGATAAAGAAAGAAGAAGATAGGAGCGCAGTGAAAGATTGTGAGACAGAAAAGAAAATAAGAAATTAAATTGAAATAAGTACAAGTCATCTAAAAAAGTCACAAGTACACGTTGTCTGGAAGATGTGTCCAATCAGGGGCCCGATTCTCCTAAGTTAATAATGTCAAAATCGAATAGAAATCGAATCGTAATATGATCGTAATAGCAGTTTTAACCATATCGGGCATTCTGCTACTAATAAAAGACCAATCGTATTCGATTGACATTTGATTGGTGTGCGATTGGTCTGCTATTTTGGTGATTTTGGTCTATACGGTAGTTTGCTGTACAATCATTTTGCAATCGTAAATCAGTTGCTGACAAAATGATTCATTATTGAATGATAGAAAAGGATAAAAACGTTTATTTCAAAGAAAAAATAGCGGAATGCCACATACGCTTCAATCGTAATCGAGTCGGGATTGGATCTCAGTCGAATCGAGTCGAACGTGAATCGAAGTAAAATTAGGAGAATCGGGCCCCTGATGCAGCTGAGTACCAGTGTTTTACAAGGAGCAACTGTTTATCTTGACCTTTACTTAGTTATTGCCTTTGCTTAGTTACCCGGGCCAACAGATACCTCTTGCCCGGGCAAACCAGTCTTACTGGTAGTAAAAAATTCTGACTTAGTGTAACAACTGTCAAAGACGTCCAAAGAACAGTCGAGACCCATTCAAACGTGCTACAAAAACACGGAGGAACTCGTCATGACAAGATGGTTGGTTACCCATTAACGGACTGACCGCACCAAGCTTAGCCTTATGATCCACAAACCTTACTGCTGCTACTTAGCCACGAACCACTTACGTATCAGTATAATAATGCCATGCGTATTGAAGAGGTCCTGCATGACGACCCGTCTCTCAGGGTCGCGGCTGTGCAGCGTAGCTACCTGCAGCAGTCGCACGCACCAGTACAGCACGGGGAGCTCGTACGGCTTCTCTGAATACCATTCAATGTACCACATTAACCTGGAATACAAGTATAAATATCGGGACACCTTTTCACTCACGGTTGTTTAGCGCCGTGATAAGTTATTAATTTACTTCTGTTATGGGTGCTAACACAACTGATAAATTACATATAGATACGTATTGCAACACCCAGACCACGGCCAACAAGGATGCTCATCATACAAATGTCGAGCGAACCGGGAATCGAGCCCGGGTGTGCATGAATGAATCGAATGGTGACCATTGTGCCATCGAGGTCGTCATAATCGTCGGAAAGTATCTTGTCTTTGTTCAAGTGAGGAAGTTAGTCAATTGTTTTATGAATGTTGTGAAAATCAGTAAGGGCCTTCTTTAGCAAGGCTTATGGACTTCTCACTGTATTGGTGTAGCGGAGATTGAAAAAGTTTCAGACTTTAAATAACGCAGATTCACCCATGTCCTTCCCAGGGCCCTCTGGGGCAAAGTGGAAAGATATCACAAAGATTTAGGCCAACAATTATTGACATGGTAGGTACTGATCTACCCTTCAATCAATACTTCATTTTTGAAAATTATTCAGATTATGCGACGAATCATTATTAGTCTAAGAACAATGATTATTATTTACAGTTCTAGATAAAAAGAAAAGTCTTCACCAAATTAATAATAAGCTTCCAATTACCTTCTAATCAATCCATACTGCTTCACCAACTTTCGGTCACACAACGGTATTGTGCAGACCAGGGCTTGTAGAGCAGTTTTGCGCAACTCAGCGAATAGTGGCGGAGACCATCGCGACCGGAGACTGCAGAGTCCAGGGTCTAGCAAGTACATGATGCCTAGCAACCAGTGCTGGGATACTACCATCTGGAAGGCCATGGAAAAATATGATGGCTTTTGTTAAGGTAGGCCCAGATTCCATCAAAGCGGAGTGGAGTTGAGAAGTTTTATAATAACCAAGAGTATTTCGTTCTTCAAATATGTTGTCGTTGCTTACTAAATAGTATCCCTGACTGGAGAAATTCTATTAGTTGTTTAAAAACTTACTTAACCCCGCTCCTGACTGCTATGATGGATTCTAGGCCTTAATCATCTAAGCGGGGTATAGTTAAGTTTTTCTTATAAACGACACCGCTATTTTTTAAAGCGACGGACGGAGAAAATTGTTTTTATTGCAATTCATAATAATATAAGTAAGTTGCATTCTAAGTTGTAATAATATGAATATGGATTTAGTTTTTAAATAATATTTGTTGCACTTACGAATTTATTATAAGGGAACGCTTTAAGGAGGTCCACGACGAAATAAATCAGTACTTTCTTGAACTGGACATCTTGTTGGAAGGTGTTGAAGTTGATGGTCGCCGTCCAGTCGTCTCTCGGAGGTAGCTCCGTTAGGACTGACAGTGACATCACATCTGTGGACACACGCCGATGAACAATATGTAGAAATAAATGAAATTGGAGCGTCTGTTAAATAAATAACAATATCTGTCTGGTTGTTTGTTCTAGGTAATCTCTGAAGTGGTTGAAATCCGATTTAGAGCATACCACCCTACGCATAATAAGATTTTTAAATCCACAAATCTATTAAGCACCATTCAAAGTCCACAGCTCCGTTCAAAACATTTTTTAAGAAAATTCTTGCTGGATTTACGAAAAAAATGTTTTTTATTATATTGACTGATTTATCTAATACTTGTGACGCAATTCTGGATGAACCGAATTCGTCAGAGTCGACGGGACACGGTTGAACGCGGCCCATTCTTCAGACCACGCAATTGCATCCGACGGAAGTGAAAGTGTTCAAATTATGGCGACTACCCGCAAATGGAGCGGTTCCGAATTCAATATCCCCATTGATATAATAACGTTATTGTTTATGTTTTGTTTTTGGAACTGTCCGCATAAATTGTCGGTTGCAATTTATGAGCCCGCTGGTTGAACACATAAGGCGACAACCAGGAATGCGACGATAATGCAATATAACTTAGGTGCTTATTTTCTCCAATTACCGAGATCAATAATAATATTAGCATCTCATTAGTTTTTATGATGATCGAAATGGTGGACTTGGTCTAACGAAACTTATTTGAGACTTTCGTCCATCTCTATTAGAATAGTGGACTCAATTTTAATAGCTTAGTGGTTGATACACCGACCTCTCAAGTAGTGTAGTTGTAGGTACGATTCTAGGTCAGGCAAGTACCAATTTAACACACTATTGATTAAATAAGCTGAATGAAAACATCCTGAAAATAACTGGAGCAAGTCTGGAATCGCCATAAGCTTTAATGATTAATGCTCATTCTTTCTCTGTATAAGAAGAGGCAAGTGCCCTGCAGTGTGCCAATGTAACAAGTCAAATCATTTAGGCCTTTACAAGCACTTATGAACTTCAAAGATTATAAATAAGTTTGATTCTAGTCGCCCATTCCAAAAGTAGCTCCCTATGGAGAAGAACGGGCAAGAAACTCCATGGTTACTCTTTTTAAAACATAACCCGTCTTACCACAAAAACTTTTAAACGTCAGTTTAAGACTTGTCTAAAAAAATGTCAAATTATGACGTTGACATATGGTTCATTTTGCAGCCACAATTTTTTTAGACAAGTGTAAAACAGGTGGTTAAGTTTTTGTTGTAAGGCCATAAGTGTTTACAATATTTTATGGGTTGACTCTGAGATAGTTATACAATGCAAGACTGACGATGATGATAATAATCTATACTAATAATATTATAAAGCTGAAGAGTTTGTTTGTTTGAACGCGCTAATCTCAGGAACTATTTGAAAATTTCTTTCAGTGTTAGATAGCCCATTTATCGAGGAAGGCTATAGGCTACTTTTTATCCCGGTACGGGAAGTAGTTCCCACGGGATGCGGGTGAAACCGCTGGCAGAAGCTAGTGTTGTATAAGTAGCTCACCTGGCATCAAAATGGAAGAGAACAGACGCAGTTTATCTCCGAAGCACTTGGTCAGCACAGCCGCTATAACTGTCAGGGTAATTCGCTCGTGGCGATGTTCCCGCGTGCGACATTCGTAACGGTACGCCCATATGAAACACCTGAAAATATTCAGTTAAATAATATAGGGAAACTAAAGATACATAACGATGGTAGCGGAGGTAGGTTAGGTTAAGTACAGGACGTCTACCTCTATACTAATATTATAAAGCTGAAGAGTTTGTTTGTTTGTTTGAACGCGCTAATCTCAGGAACTACTGGTCCGATTTGAAAAATTCTTTCAGTGTTAGATAGCCCATTTATCGAGGAAGGCTATAGGCTACTTTTTATCCGGGTCTGTGCCGAGGTTCCCACGGGATGCGGGTGAAACCGCTGGCAGAAGCTAGTGCAAAGATAAAATTACCAAATGTTGCAAACTTCGGAGGGGTGGTGATACAAAAATATTCTCACACAAATATTACAATTTCGCGGATATTTAAGAAAAGTTCACACACAATTTGTTACCGTTTACTACTTAGGGCAAGTAAATCCGAAGAAACACAATATCACAGTGCCTCACACAGGTGGAATCTCGGCTAACCACCCAAAAGTCAAATACAAATATTTACCTAGCTTCATATCTATTGGCAACCATCTACAATTCTATTCTATCTATACTAATATTATAAAGCTGAAGAGTTTGTTTGTTTGTTTGAACGCGCTAATCTCAGGAACTACTGGTCCGATTTGAAAATTTCTTTTAGTGTTAGATAGCCCATTTATCGAGGAAGGCTATAGGCTACTTTTATCCCGGTACGGGAAGTAGTTCCCACGGGATGCGGGTGAAACCGCTGGCAGAAGCTATTTCTACAATAATTTACCAACTACACTAATTGGTCTAGAAATCTGTACCTTTGAGCATAACAATCAGGATGAGGTAACACCTTTCTAAAGCTAGGATTTTCGTCAAGATATTGTTTGGTAGTTTTCACGAGAACTAGGAGAAGTGACAGGGTCGTCGTCATGTTAACACTGCTATCTCCTAAAAGCACGTAATATTACAACTATTAGGCCTCGGCTTTAATTAACTTAATGAGCTATGAATTGATTTGGAATGGAGTTGCAACAAGCGGTCTTAGGAGTATTTTCATTTAAAATTGGTAAGTCAAAGATTATCGGAACGACTAAGTAACTACACAAGTCAATAAAGCGAGGTTAAGCTGCCTCCTGAAACTGCCTAAGGTTTATTTATTTATTTATTAAAGGGTTTACCACCAGCTTCTTTGTAGATAAAGCTCAGAGTACAATTTCTGTTAATACTAGGACTTACACAGTCGCCAATGGTTAGTCTATTTATGGGTAAAAGAAGTTGAAATTCCATGAAATAAAAACAAATACCTAATCTAATTACAGTCAGATCGGCAGTCGACTCCTGTAACTAATTAGTATTCAGATGATGGATGTAAAGGATGACGACGTTTAGACATTAATGAACTTACCCAATTTTAGGTTAGGATCCTGACAATCCCAAGGATTAATGTCGTAATTTGGCAAATCCTTTTCAGGAAAGTAAGGATTGAACCGATAGAAAATGTTTTCTATTATATTTTCTTTCATCATTTCTATACCTGAAAAGTTGAAAATTAAACCGAGATGCTGACATCTATATAGAGGTATATAAAAGAAAGTCGTGTTAGTTACTCCACTTATAACTCAACAACGGTTGAACCGATTTAGCTGAAAATTGGCAGGGAGGTAGTTTAGAGCCAGGGGAAGGACATACGATAGTTTTTATTATAAAAAATAAAAATAAAAAATCAATTTATTCCGGACGTACAGCGCCATCTATTGTTCAAACCAAAAATCTGCCGGATGCCACTATTCCACGCGAACGAAGTCGCGGGCAAAAGCTAGTTGTATATAGAACTAAGTTTTACATGAATCAAACTGTCACCCTTATCAATATAGGGACAACTTTTTCACAGACGGTCCGTTAGCTCAAGGGTAAGTTATTAATTAACTTATGTTATGGATGCTAACACAACTGATAAACTACGCATATACCTCTGTATATTTGTATCTGAATACATATAATAACACCCTTATTATTTTATTCAAGTAGCTATTTAATATCACGGCATTGTCACTACAAAGTCAACCAGTTTCAAGCTGTAACCCAGAAATCTATACCATAAAGTATATAATAGAAAGTTTTAACAATAGGAGGCCGATCAAAAACAGGACTGTTGGACGTTTATCATCGTCGAAGCCGTTATTGTAACCAGCAATAATTGGCAACAATATATTATCTGGACGTGAAAAATGGTTCAGTTTGTGGCACTGAAATTACAGCACTGGCGCTTGGAGTAGCCATGGACTGGTTTAACATAGTTAGTATGCTAAGATCCCGTTTCTAAGACTACTGTGGAATGACCTTCAAAAACTGGTGACTTTCAGCCTAATTGAATAAATAACTTTTTGTGTTAATCAAGCTCTATTTCAAAATCATGGATGGAGATTTTTTCTGTGGACGTATAGAAGGTATAAATTATGACGCTATCTATAGATATTAAGTTAATGCAACGGGTAAATAAGGTAGTAGGAAGTTATTAAAAGTATTCAATTTATATTTAATTATTATGAAGTAACACAAAAACAATAAAATGATGCTGCGACCCTTTTACTCGGCGCCAATAAGCCAAGTCTAGAACCATCATAGTTTTATTTCCGACTGCATCACGCAAAATATAAACAACAAAAGACTCACAATTCTCCACAGTATCACAAGCTAGCAGCAGTGCGATCTCCAAGAAGGTCGGGAACCTATGTGACGAAGCCACGGCAAGCATTCTGACCGTGGTCTCCCGCAGCACCGGGGCCCCGGCTAGCAGGGAATACCGCAGGGCAACCGTCCCGGGCCCGCGGATATCGTCTGGGGCCGATAAGTGCCATATAATCGCCTTGGAGACCACGTCGAAGAGTTTGTCGTCTTCGATCTTTATTAGGAGGTAGCCTGTAATGAGATTGGAGAATTACTATGTATTGGAGTTATGGGTCTTAAAAGATGAGGGAATTGTTTAAAAACTATTTATATGTAATTGTGTAGATCAAACATTGGCACGCTTGGCCAGCGCATATTAAAATTCTGCTTATTATACACGAAAGTTATTTTTATCAGACAAGCTGATATTTTCGTGCTAAAGACACTTTAGCTCCTCTAATGCATAAAGAAGTCATTTCCTTTCGAATATAATGTGAAAAAAATAGTCCCACCCTCTTAATCAGGCAAAGGCGAGTACAAACAGATGTTAATAAAGCTGGTTTCAAATCACAACTAACACATTGAAGGCGAAGATCACTAGGTACTAGGCTAGCAGTAAATAACGAAGTAATTAAAATAAACAACAAGAACACAATAGCTGTAACTGGATCCCAAACTTTCAAGCTAAGCTGAAGATACGAAGCGACGGCTTGCGATAGGGCTGACACAATGATCATGAAAAAACATATCATTGGTCATTATGAAACTATGCCGAAGTCTAGAAGTTGGTGGTTGATACACCCGTGTATTGCAGAGCACGTAAATCTGAGCCCGATCTCTCTCCGCGAGTACACCTGTCGCTTGTTTATATTGTCCTGACCAGCTGGCATATATCTCCCTATAGAAAACAAACGTTGTGGCTGACAATTGTCCATCTGGACGCCATTATATGAAAGAAGAAAACCCGAACATTTATTGATACAAGAAATATTAATTAACAAAATAAAAAGAACAACGACGCTCGAGAAAATTGTTTTATTGATTTTTGCGATGCGATGGTTTCAGGCGGCCACACTTTCGCTTACATCGTATTACATTATTCAAAAGGTTTCAAAGTGTGTGCAGGCTCTCAGATTCGATAACGCATCAAAATTCAATTAAAACTCTATAATACATCATTCAATACTTATTATTTTATAGTTTAGAAACAATATGGACCCTGTACGCCCTGTATAGCATAAAAAAGTTGCAGAGTTTAGCAGTAGCTTATTACAAAATTATAATTATATTTATATTCAACCTCACCAAGAAGTTATAGGTCTAGTTACGCACACTGTTTCTCAAGATGTCCTAAAATTTTAAACTACAGCCCCTATTGTTCGCCGGCCCTAAGGCAATACTTCGTGTTCACGGTATCGCATTTCAGATAAGTGTAGCCGCGATCCTACTGTACATTATAATCACCTTTAGCTGGGAGAAAGGGACCTAACACCCTGAAATTGTTTGCGGTTTTATATTACCTACGTGTTTGCGCCTAATAAAGTATGGAAATTAAAAATATGGCCGAAATCGGCCGTGGACGCCATTATGGAAATTCGATTTTAGAGGTATAGTGGGCTGACTGGTGGTTGAATGACTGACAGCTTAGCCAAATAAAATTGTAAAAGGATTTTGTTTTCTTTTTTTCGTTTTTCGGCTGGCTATTTTTTGTCTATTTGCACAGACGAAGATATAGGTTTGATTGCTCAACAAATATCATTTGAAAAAAAATTGTCTGCTGCGCAGTTAATCGGGTAACTCTGCGGACTTGCTAAGTTGCATCGGTTATAGTGTGTTTATACCTCGTACCTTGTAGGTACTGCTGGCATCTACTATAAACGATGGAAGAAACACAAAGTCACATTGCTCACTAGTAAAACATTAACTTATAGTAGCGTTGATACGATTGCAGTGAAAATAATTTTGTCTACGTGTTACGCCTGTGTAAATATTGCCTAGACATTTTTTTGCGAACACTATTTAATACATATTGAATACTTTATCACTAGGTATCATCACCTTATTTAGTACCTAACCTTCTTTAGCCTGCTGCCTTTTATGATACCAACAACGCATAAAATAACACGCACATATTCGGACATAAACCATGTGGCCTTGCATATTAATATCAAAAATCATTAAACTGACATCAGCTACACACTAACGTCACCAGTTTTCTCTTTGACAATGAACATTTGAGAGAAAGAAAAAAAAACAAAAACGGCTCATGAGTCTAGCAAAGCTTAATTGTGGAAATTAGACTGTCTATCCATTGATTGATTCATCGAACTCCCAAAAAAACTAGTCAAAGACCATCTTCATTTTGCTAGGAAAACATCTGATTAAGGCTCTAGACAGACGGACTGCATTTCGATTGCAATCCGACTGCAATTTGCAGTTCAAGGGCAGTTTGAATGCAGTTGACACGACTGCAATAGAACTGCAAATCAACTTCAGAACACGACTGCACGCCGACTGCATCCCAACTGCAATCGGACTGCGCGGTTGGTTTGCAGTTCTATTGCAGTCGTGTCAACTGCATTTAAGCTGCATCCGAACTGCAAATTTATTTATTAAGGGTTTACCACCAGCTTCTGTGTAGATAAAGCTCAGAGTACAATTTCTGTTAATACTAGGACTTACACAGTCGCCAATGGTTAGTCTATTTATGGGTAAAAGAAGTTGATATTCCATGAAATAAAAACAAATACCTAATCTTATTACAGTCAGATCGGCAGTCGACTCCTGTAATTAATTAGCAGTTCTATTGCAGTCGTGTCAACTGCATTTAAGCTGCATCCGAACTGCAAATTTGCAGTTGAATTGCAGTCCGTCTCTCTAGAGCCTTAGACTCTGTCGGAACAATTGATAATGGCATCCAGACCAATTATCGGTCATGGCAACTGTTCTCAAATGAGATCAGCTGACGTATTACAGTAAACAAGTTCTTAAGTATGTTTTTGACAATCATTGTTTGATCAGGATAGAGATCAGGACAGAATATTTCGTATGTAAATTTCTTAAATCCTAGTGATAAAATGGCATCCAAGATACTGACGTGCCTAGTTTGGGGGCAATCTTGTGTCTTCCTTTACTTAGCATTTGGAAAATATGTTTTTGTTTGGTAGCTTCACAAAACAATCTCTCACTCCACTAGCTAATTTTCACGAATCGTGACATATTAACATTTTTTAAGCAAAAAATATATTTATTCGACCTAGAAAGACGATTCTTCACCTGCCAACGTGCAAACATTGGTATGTGAATCACGCGCATGCTCCATAAGTCACAACTCCTCGAAAGGAGTAAAGTTCCCTGGAGTGACGATGACATTGTCCTCTTTACCGGCTGCCGCGAAGTAGCGTGGCGATATCGACTTGACCCCAATGCTGTTAATATTACGAACACGACAGTCTACGTAATAGTAGTTCGGTTTCAATTCATTATCGAGATATTGTGTACCGAGTTTCTTTTGCTTATAAAATGTGACCATTTTTTATAAGATTTTATTTCTTAGGAATACATTCTACTATCAGTTTTTCATAAATTGAGAAACAATATTTTTGAATATCATGGAAAAGGTTTGTGTCATCTGAAGACATATTTTTCTCCCTGAAAAATGTTAAGTCACGATATCTAGTCACTACCGAAAAGCACGTATTTAAGCAGTGGATATGGACTGCTGAAGATTTATTGAAGTGGCCAACAATAGGGAAGGCCTTTCCCAGCAGTGGACGTCTTTCGGCTGAAACACAATACCTAGACTAATAAGGCCTTAACAGCTAGTAAGAATTCAGAGCAAAAACAAACGGATCAGTATGGGTTAAGTTAATTAGTGTATATTAGCTTACCAATGTACCCCAAAAAATCCATGATCATTTCAAAATACTTCCAAACATCAGCCGAAGCTGTAAGGATGATGGGTTTATTCAAATTCTCGAGCAGCATGGAGCGTTCCTCTTTTAAGGTGGGATTATGGTATCCTTCTTCCATCAGGTAGTCTATTATGATGCAGAAACTCTTCAGTGTATCAACTCGCTGAAGGTAGAGTTAATGGCAGTGTGTTTAGTTTTCAATTATATATTAAATAATGTAATTAATAGAACTTAAAATATAAAATGCCAAAAATACATTATACTGGCAAGTGGCAAGGTAATTGCGAAAAATGACAGCAAATTGTGGGCGCAGACAAAATATTGGCAATGCCATCTTTACTTAATTTTTCTAATGAAATAAATTTTCGTAAATGTTACAGAGAAAATAGGCTTTTATCATGTAGTGAGACCCAAAGAAGCCCTGCGGAAATCTGCTACTAATGTTATAAATTAATTTATAGAAAAGGATACATAGCCCTCACTGCTGGTCCTGGCGAAGTCTCTAAGATGTGACTTTAGACGCTCCATCTGAACCCCCACGGTCGGACTTTGCACCATGTAGGCCAGTTTCTCCGCCATCTCCCATTTGAAGGTCGAGGGGCATTCTTCGCGCCATTTTGGATCTAAAAGAAGTGAGCATGAATTTGTAGATGATAATGATGATGAACCTGTTATCCCTCATCTCAGACACAGGCTTTTAGAAAGGCCTCGGAGGGATACCTCCGAGATAGCAATATAATACAAAATGTTGTTGAAATTAAAAATTCTTCACAAATAATGTAACGCTTTCATTGATTAAAAGAAATTGTGTTCATAAAAAAGAAAACTGGAGATGAACCATTATTTTCATTACCTTAGTCACGATATCGTAAACTATAAACATGCTACAGTCATTCCGTCTAGTTTTAACTATCAGTATAATTGTTCAAATGTCGTGTCCTCGACAGGAGAACAAATCTGAATAATTATATAGAATCAAGTCAATGCGAAGAAGATAAGATAATATTGTTAGTAGACAGACAAAGATACTTAAATCGAACATCAAAATACACTCCATGACTTTTTTGAATCCACATATTCGGAAATAGACTCGTCTATTTACAGAATCATAGAGACATGCACCACAAAGTGACCTATCAAAAACCAGAAGACGTTCGAAAAAAAAAATTTAAAAATACTATACTAAATTCCAAATAAATTATACAGTTAAAACGAGAGCATAATTTATGTAGCTGTTCAGAGTCTAATGGTAGGTATACGCGACCAAAGTGAATGACAGTTGAATATGCTCGTGATTAGTTGCGATGCATACTTTATTACTCTGAATGGCTACCATTTTAACTAATTAACATTACTTTGTAGTGCATAATCTGTCTAATAACCGTGCAAATACCGAAATACTTAAAGATGTCTTGAAGAAAAAGGTTTATCACGAAACTAAAACAGTAATTGAAAATGTAACTTAAGAGACATCATCTGTCTAACTTTTTTCCTAATTATGTTGGGGTCAGCTGAAAGTCTAAACGGATGCAGCTGTGTACAAGTGTTTTACGAGGAGCGACTGCCTATCTGACCTCCTCAACCCAGTTACCCGAGCAACCCAATACCTCTTGCTTAGACTGGTGTCAGACTTACTGGCTTCTGACAACTCGTAACGACTGCCAATGATGTTCAAATGACAGGGACCTACAGTTTATCGTCCCTCCAAAACACGGTCACTGGTGTCCAAGATATTAGGGCATGCAATTCCGGTAAAATAAAAATTACCGGTAAAAATTCGGTAATTAAAATATTTTTACCGGTAAACCGGTAAAACGGTAATTTTTGTATTTTTTTAAAATGTGATATTATATCAATAAGATTGGTTAGTCCAAAAGCAAAAAATAATTAAAAATACAAGGTATCCACCTTATACCTTGTATTATTAATTATTTTTTGGGACGTGGGCCGTAAAAAAAACATGTCAGTACCATCCGAACGCAATGTCGTCCACAAAATGCAAGAGAAACGGCTGCGATGGTTCGGCCATGTAAAAAGGAGACCACCTGAATACATCGCCAATGTTGTGTACTCAATCTCAATATACCCGTCAAAGGCGCAGAGGCATTCCGAAACGGTGGTGGTTGAGTGTCGTAATGAATGACATGAAAATCTACGAACTCGAAGAGGGAGATGTCCTGGATAGAGCGAAGTGGAAGAAGAAGATACGGAAAGCGGACCCCGTCACAAGACGGGATAAACGCTAAGAATTACCGTGAAAAAAAAAACATTTTTTTCATTGAAGTGAAAGCACTTTTTTATGGTAAATCGTGGGCATTTTATGGACCAGGGTCGCGGTAACTCTTTCGAACAATCCCGCAGCCCCGGCAGGTTTTGGCCCTGCGCGTGGAACAACTCGGGCCACCGACACGGGTCTGTTGTCTATGCAGACGGAGGAACGATGAGCCACCCGAACCCACCGTCCACAGACCGACGCCTACGGTGGCTGGGAGTCGTCTCTCGACACTCGGCGCCCGTGGTGTCTTCGGTCCACTACAGCGGTTGGGATGAGAGGTGCGAACTCGCAGGCGCTCCACCGTCTCCTTCTCGAGCTGACTGGGAGAGACTGAGAATGACTGTTTCGCAGAAGGAGGCGACGGCTTCCCATTCCCTCACGCTTCGGACGATGGCTTGAACCAGGGCCGGACGCGAGAGGTCGTCGCTGCCTATTGGCTCGACGACGACACCGCGGTACCCTTCCCAGGCAGTGCACACCTAGACTGTGTGCTCCACCGTGTCCTCAGAGCTGTCCGCATGGTGGTGAAGTAAAAGCCCTTGCTCAATAAGGTCATAGAGTAAGTAAAATAAGCATAAGCTACATTTTTACCTAATAGGAACTCACAGCTATGAGGAAATTCAGATTAACCGAATGAATAAAATTTGTTTAGATATTATAAATTAAGATGAGAATGAAGATTTGTATCTAACCTAGAGATAGTTAAGGAGCCACATAAGTTTACTTTCCTAAAAAACAGCAACTTTAACACTCTTACAATATGAAATGTATGCAATATTACACATGTTCAGGCTACATAATGAAGATTTGACGTTAAATGAACAATTGCTATATATTATCACAAAAACGTAAAAACCGGTAAATTACCGGTTACATATTATTTTTACCGGTAAATTAAAAATCGCGAAAATGGGCGGTTTTACCGGTAAAATCGAAACCGGTAAACCGGTATTGCATGCCCTACAAGATATACATATAAAACGTCACTCAAGAGACAATGGTACATTAGTTCAGGTCAAGTCGAGAAATTATTATGATAGCTGATTATAAGGGTAACTAGGTGAGGGAAAGCGCACTTCAATAAATAAAAGGAGGATTGTCCTATATGTTTAGTTGCACTTTCATAAATACTGTGCCGTTCACTATTTGGAGACATCGCGACTAAAATAGTTTGACTTATGCGGGTGTCGCGATGCCAGTGTATACTATCTCCAGCAACAACTATATTTAAGGAAACGACGCTGATAACTAATGCTTTATTTTTATTTCTTTAACTAGCTTCTGCCCGCGACTTCGTACGCGGATCCTGTCCCTTATGCCAGCGACTACGGGGTCAGCAAAATCAAAGATCTGAATAGTCTGACATTGAATTTTAAGGGCCCGTTGACTTGAAAACAACGGAATACGCATAACCATTAGAAACGTTCCATATATTTGTACTTTAACGGCAAAAGCACAGCAGACTAAACAAAACGCTGAGAACTGAACCGCAATAGACGTGACCATAGGGATAAAAGTAGTGATTCTAATTAGTCCGCATTTAAGTTGTGTGTGGCAAAAATATTACACGTATTATTACGTAAAAAAACATTAAATAGATGACAAAGTCTTGGTGACTTAGTTGAAATCGTGGTGGTTTAGTGGGTAGAGAACCAATCTCTCAAGTATGAGCATGCGTCTTTGATTCCAGGTCTGGCAAGTGCCTGCCAATGCAACTTTTCTAAGTTCGTATGTACTTTCTATGTATATTTTGGATACCAATGACCGTTATTTGGAGGGGATGTTAAACTGTAGGTTCCGGCTGTCATTGAACATTCTTGGCAGTCGAGTAGTCAGAAGCCAGTATGTCTTACCAAGGGGTGTTGGGTTGAGCGGGTAACCGGGTTGTGGAGGTCAGATAGGCAGTCGCTCCTTGTAAAACACTGGTACTCAGTTGCATCGTGACTGGAAGTCGACCCTAACATAATTGGGACAAAGGCTCTTGAGATAATAACGACAATAATGATGAGATATAGGCACCGCAGGACATCTGAGCCTGATGACGGGGAGTAGCGACCCCGCGGGGCTATATATACTGAGTTCTCCAGGGAGAGTATACTGTCCCCCATTTCCGACCGGTCGGAGTGAACCATGACGGGGGTAGGTCTCACGCCTCTTGCTTGGCTTGGCCGTCCAGAGTGGAGTTGCTAGAGCAGGATTAGTAGCCCTGCTCGGAGGGTAGGTGCCTCATGGTAAGCACAGGGAGCGCGTATTCTGCGTTTAAAGTCCGCCGAGGTATCCTCACCCTTCAGCCGCTCATGTCCCTCTTGCCCTCTTGTTGCTATTCAGTGACTGGTTCCCGGGGGGCCAGTAAGTGAGGTGGCGAATCTCCACCTGCCATTTTTACATGTACCTAATACATTGGCATCCACTAACATCCCATCACAATAGCCCAAGTAGTTTTCCTTCATAGTTAGCAATAGTTTAGCACAGAACCGGAGATTGTCTTTTTTTTAACGACGTCCACCGGGGATTGTCCTTGGGTTCATTTCTATAGTGTTTATAGGGATAATCGTCGGTTTTGTGTCACCATTTCATTAAAGTTGTCTCAAAAGGGCGTATTCAGCGTGTTGGCTTTGGCACCACGTTTGCCTCCCAAAAATTCGGAACTCTGTAGTCCCGAGGTCTGGAAGAGACATACAAAATAATAATGAGATATAACGCAACAAAGTCGGAGAGTGGGGGCTCGTGACGCCACGTCTAGGTAGCACTAAGCAGTGACTTAACACGAAATTCAAGCGTTGTTGTATCTTCGTTATTATTTGTTTGTGAGAGAGAGAGAAAAGAAAAATACGTGTCCATTATTTTAGGGTTATCTAAAAGACGGACTAATTACTTTTTTTGATTCACCATAACTATTTCATAACATTCATTTCTATACATTTCAAGTGTAGTATTGCTCTTGAAGCTCCACATCAGGTGTTTTACATCTTCAATTTTTATAAGTCAACAGAGAGTGCTTATCAGATTGAACAACTTTTGCTAAAACGTCATACATCTATATGCTATAGTCTAGCTGGGCCCCTGGAGTTCCACATCAGGTGGTTTAGATCTTCAATTTGTATAAGTCAAAAGAAAGTGCTTATCAAATTGAACAACTTTTGCTAAAACGTCATACCTGTATATGGTACAGAGAAGCTGGGCTCTTGGGGTTCCACATCAGGTGTTCCAGATCTTAAAATTTATTATCTCAGCTGAAAATGCTCATCACATGAAACAATTTTTGCCATGGCACCATTTTTGTATCTCTTATAGTTTTGTTGGTCTGTTGGAGTTCTGCATCAGGTCTTCAAGTTTCGAAGATAAATTATAGCTTACATGTTGACCAGGCTTAATACTGATACAACAAAGAAAAAATCATTGAAATCCGTTCAGTAGTTCGGAAGATTAGCGTGTACAAACAAACAGACATACAGACATACAGACAGAATTTTTTTTTTGGATTTGTGCTCCATTACTGTTTCTAAACCCCACCCAATTATTATTTTTTTAATATATTCAATGTACAGACACAGTTTTTTTACAGATTTATTATATGTATAGATGAAAGTTTTTTTTATTCAGTTGCTGACATTTGCATGTTAGTCTTCATTTGTGTTTGTCTTCTAAGATTTCTAAACTGTTGTAGACCGAGAAGAGTCCCGATCCAAAAAAATAAATCGTGGGATTGTAACGCTTACTTGGTTTAGTTTAGTACATTTTTAAGTACATTTAAGTCAGATTATGTCCTGACTCCTATACGAATTTTAAGTTATGGGTTGAAATATCTGTCTTATTTTACAGCCTGAAAACATCAATAATATCCTCCTCAACATCTCATAACTATATACTTGAATGGATATTTACCAAGACGAATAGGGTCTAAATTCTTAACGATATTCCTCTTGAGCAATCCCTTTTCTGTGTACTCCTTTCCTTCTGGGCCATGTAGACACTGGAACGTATCTGATGACCCGGACATCGACTCCGAGATGCTCAAATACTGCTTCCTCGTCACTTGTTTGTATTCCTTGTCAATCCTATCTTTCTTATAGAACTTCGTGTGCGAAGACTCCATAGATGGCTCCCTCTGCCTCAATTCCTTCCAAGTTTTCTTACTTCTAAATACAGATGGTTTATCACTTTTAGGAGGTGATTTATCAGGGCTGTCGGGTTTTTTCGGGTTCCGCACAGATTCTTTACTCTGTTCCTCCTCACATGTTGTGAGTGTGAAGGACTCCCTTTCAGTTGGCGCGGGATCTGGATTGAATTGTCCATTGTGTGATGCCATGTTTTATTCTAATTCAACAAGATCAGACAAGATTTTCAGTTTTGCAAACGAAACTTTGATAAATGACATTGTCACTTTTTGATGTTTTATATTTTTTTCTCAGGAATTGAAAAGAGGCTTGATGTAAGTACAAAAAGTCTCCGTTGTTATTGAAATTGGTCAAAATTACAGTATTTAGTGGCATCTTATTGTTTTGAGTGTCCAACAGCTGGCGAGGCGAATCGGTCAGCCGGCGCGGGCGCAGCTTCGGCTGAATTTATCCGAGAGTGGTGGGACCAACGGACGGGCACGCTGCGCTCACTCCGGCGCGTCAGTCGCACCACCACGCCCGCGGAGTGAGGTCGTGTGCCATCGCACACACGCGCGCAGTTCGTGTACAACGTACTTCATTAGTTTTCCCCTCGAGAAAACCAAGTGAAATAAAACAATTATATCGCGTCAGTGGACAGTTGTGTGTGGATTTGTCGCAAGTGTAACATAAACAGCTGTATCTCCCCACCGGTGAGTGTTGCCTGCATAAGATTTTCCTCAAATCGCGGCCAAACGTTTGTTTTGTTGACATTGTTACGTAGCTATGATAATGGAAATGCGAGCGGCAAATGCCACAGACTGCTTTATTAGATATAAGTTAATCATATTACTTGCTCCGACTGTACAGAAGTCATAGAACAACAATAATGCCTTGTTTATCTGTTTGTTTACTCTTTACATCTAATTAAGAAAAACGCATATTAACTTGTCGCATATAACCTCATACAGTTTAGAACGTTCACTAGTTTGAACTAGAATTTAGACGACAAATAACATGATAGTCCTAATTAACAACATTATAGCAATTGCGGCTCTAATGACAATACTGAAGAGGGGGAGGGGGGACGGAATTATAGTATTACTAAGTACTCATTCCTCATGACCAAATAAATGAGACACACTCGTCATGTAATTTCCTTAATTTGTCATAAATATTGACACGGTAACAAGTGCGCAGAACTGTAAAACTGTGTAAATATGTGTCATTATTTAGGTATCTACATAAGTCTCACACAGTGCTGTGTAATGAAAAACGACGTGTTGTCTATGCAACAAACACCTGCTCTTAGGCTATCATAGCTAATTGCTGTGTTACGTAAAACTCAAGGTATTTTATCATAAGGTATCATTACACTGGCATTCCCCTGAGGCAGAGGCATAGGAAGTGACGTGTGATCTGTATATCACATTATTATCATACATCTCCTGTGTCGAAAGTTCCATGTAAATGTAAGGAAGTAAACCTATTAGAGACAATATCTCTGCACGGTTTGGAGATCGAATCTGGAACTTTCGAAGGTAGCAATTATTACAGCGACCGGTACAAAAGCCTAATTGTACTTGTAAATAAACTTCCTGGCTATGCTTAATCGCGAATATTAGTGTGTTTGTTACACTCTGTTTTGTTTACTAGAAATAGAATTTTGACATTAGCCACATACAAATAAGTGATGTCAAAGTTCTATCTCCAGTAAGTAACCAAACTACAGATAGATACAATATTGAGAATGGCCATTAGACGGTTGAAGCTTCAATCGATTAGATCAAGTTTGCCATGAAGATAGTTTGGATACTGATGACGATTATCTAGTCTTATTTAGGACCTTATCCAGCTGCTAAACGCGGTAATCAGCTAACCAATAACCTCAGTTCAAACTTAACTAAATATAATAATAAAATAACCAGTACTTTAGCCCATCACCTTACTAAGTTGCAAATTGTTGGTCTCCATTCATTATATCGAGGTTATGCATTCGAAATTCTAATTAATTAAAAAGTTATGTAAATTTAACAAATTAAAGGCCGCAAGCGCTGCTGTTTATGTTAAATTTTAATAAATATAAACACTATTATAAGTTAAAATAATTGAGGAAATGTGGAGTTAAAAAGTTGTAAATTAAGCCAAACTGCCTTGGACCAACGAGGTGATCATTTTGAGACTCCTTTGTGGAAGAAGAACCAATGAATAATGATAGCTTGGGCAAATATTCCGATAACTAAAGAACTCAAAACATAATTAACTATTACTTAATACAAATAATACTTAATTTACCATGTCATAATAAGCCATTTAAACCAACACTCGTTGGTTGAGTTTACCAGTATTTTATTAGAGCAATAACCAAGAAATAGTTGCATAACTTTATTATTTAAACCACGGCACTACTACATAGTGCCCAAGAAACAACAACTTTGACTAAAGTAATCAGGACATGACATTACTTAAGTTCTGTTGAACTTTCTCGTTTATTACTCAATTAGAACTGGAGAAATCTGAGAATTCAATTAAGTAATGATAAATGTGAGATCAATCTATTCTACAATACTCTATTTTGTTTCCTTAAATATTGCCCGGTTAACTGGTTTGAGGAGGTCAGATAGGTATTCTCTACGTGTAAAATACTCAGCTGCATCCAGTTAGACTGGAAGTCAACTCCAACATAGTTGGGGAACGGCTAGACAGATGATGAAATAAGCTGAAAGCACTGGATATACTATCATCAGTCTTTTTTATTGTCCCACTGCAGCGCTTGTGCCTTTTTTATTGTCCCACTGCAGCGCTTGTGCCTTTTTTACTGTCCCACTGCAGCGGTTGTGCCTTTTTTATTGTCCCACTGCAGCGCTTGTGTCTTTTTTATTGTCCCACTGCAGCGCTTGTGTCTTTTTTAATACTGAGCGTTAATCATCACGTTTGGTCAAGATTTGAAATCTAGATTTTCTTTAGATGCTGTTATTCACCTTACCGCATACATAACAATGCATGACATAGTCATAACAACATACAACCGTTGCCTACTCATCAATGATGATGAGTCATCCTACAGAACACGGGAGATAACGTGAGACATAAAAAAACTCTCATAATGTTTAACTTTTCTATAGGCAAAGATCTTTTGGACCAGTGTATAAATAAATACTACATTTTCCATTTGTTTCGGAGGGACGATAAACTGTAGGTCTCGGCTGTCATTTGAACATCTTTAGTAGTCGTTTCGGGTAGTCAGAAGCTAGTAAGTCTGACAACCAGTCTTACCTAGGGCAACTGGGTTACCCGGGTAACTGGGTTGACGAGGTAAGATAGTCAGTCGCCCCTTGTACTGGTACTCAGCTGCACCCGGTTAGACTGGAAGCCGATCATAACATAGTTTGAAAAGGCTCGACAGATGATTTGATATAAATACTACATCTTTGAAGTCCAATAAATAATTTCGCATGGCTACCATTTAGCCACATTTAGCTATCATGTATAAAAAGTTCAGTTATGAAGCGAACATATAAATTGTTTGGCTTACAGAAGCCGTACTGAAGGGGTTACTAGTCGAATAATCTTAGGATCAACATTTAGATGGATGCTTCTGCAATACATACTCTTGACTTCAAGTATTTGGGCTAAAGAGTAAACGCAATATGTAGTATGTATTACATGTATGTAATTGAACACTACTGGGTAAGTTCGCTTAGACTTGTTATTTTCGTGAAAAGGGTCGGATAATTTTACATTATACATATCATAAAAGACCAGGAACGTGGCATGGGGAACATCCTTTTATTATAAAGCTAGAGAGTTTGATAACTTGCATGAAGGCACTGACTTCAGTTGTTACTATTGGGCCGATTAGTAAAATTCTTTCAGAGCAAGATAGACTATCGGAAAACTTTATGCGGGTACAAGGAGTAATTCTCACAGGAAGCCGGTGATGCCTATGGTGGAGGCTAGTCCTATTATAGATTGCCCCAACATACGAGATAGCTGGATATTGACATCTAAAAGTGGTCTCAATAAATAGTGCAAGAAATCCTAAATGGCAGGTACTAATGACTCTAGTGTTCTGATTCTTCAATGAAATGACTTACGATTGACTTTAGCATCATTGACTTATTTCCCATAGCTGTCTACTTATTTTACTGACGATGTCTTACTTGGAGTAGATATGTGAAAATCAACCTTATGATCACAAGAGTAAATGCTAAAATTCTGTACCTCTGTGGTCGATATGACCCTGTGGATATAACTTATTATCATCATTAACTGACTTCATCGTCATCTGACCGTTAGAAATATCAATTGTTGAAATGACTTTGAAATGGTGATGTTACATATCCACGATTCGGGAGACAATGTGGGTCCCCCTTAAACTGCAAACTGGCGATTCTTGGGGAGGGCCCTTGTTCAGCAGTGGACGTATTCCGGCGGACGCGACGATGCTAACATTTGATAATATCATCTCACTAGCTTCCGCCCGCGGCTTCGCCCGCGTAGTGTTCGGTTATATCGCGTTCCCAAGAGAATTCTTCAAAAGTCCGGGATAAAAACTATCCTATGTTCTTTCTCAAGGTCAACTCTATCTAGGTACCTAATTTTATTAAAATCAGTTCAGTGGTTTAGACGTGAAAGCGTAACAGACAGACAGACAGAGTTACTTTCGCATTTATAATATTACCTAGTAGGGAGTAGGTATAATTTTTCAAGTAAAATTCTCGTTTCTCTAAAACAGTGTATTTTCCAAATCATGAGATATCTTAAGGAATAGTTTATCGGACGAAATAAGATACCTAATTCATTTATTTATATTGCATTTCTATAACGATGAATTACTACAGCTATTGTTCTGAAAGCAGTCGTCAGTAGTTGTATCATCAATGACAAATGAACGTCATTCATTATATGTATATGAGGTAGTTGTTGTAGAGGAAAAACTGAAACTAGAATACCTGTTTAACCTAACTAGAATACTGAAACAGATTCTAGCGTTAGTAAATGTTTTCTTAGAGGATTTATGTGGAAATAAAGAGCACTTAATTAAACTAACTAATGCGAGTTGTACGAAATTAAACCTTCTCAGCACTCAAACCATTGGTAAACCAATAACCGATTTTTTACGATATAAGTATTATATTTAGCTGACCCCATATACATGATACATAGCAGGAAGAGAGAGAGAGTGATTTAAGTATAATTAGTCAACAATAAAACCACGATCAGGGAAAATGGAAAACTGATAATTTTAATATAATATTTCCTGATTTAATATAACAGGAGTCGTGGTGGCCTAGTGGGTAAAGAACCAACCTCTCGAGTATGAGGGTGTGGGTTCGATTCCAGGTCAGGCAAGTACCAATGCAACTTTTCTAAGTTTGTATGTACTTTCTAAGTAATCTTAGACACCAATGGCTGATAAAAAGGTGAAGGAAAACATCTTGAGGAAACCTGGACTATATAGTCTGAAATCACCAACCCGCATTGAGCAAGCGTGGTGATTAATGCTCAATCCTTCTCCGAGTGAGAGGAGGCCTGTGCCCAGCAGTGGGACGATAAAAAGGCTGTAACAATATAACAGGGATACATAAGTCTAAACATTATTATTTTAGAATCAGTTCCTACAGCACTAACCACTAATTTGCACAATTTATTATGTAGCATTGCTGTGATGGACTGCTTTAATTGAAAGATGAATTAAAGTAGATAACTATATAGGTACCTATACTGTACTATTTAGTTTGATTCATTAGCTACTGGCTACTGAATGTTCGCTCGGCGCCATACCTCCTAATAATTTATAGAACGCCGTAGATTTATCGATGTAGACTCACCTAGTTCCAGAGCATTTCAAATCCTAAGTAAGTCTTGTTTGAAATACAGCTGGATTTAACGAAGATAACTATATCTAGATAGCCTAGTTTACGTTTCCAAAACTCTTGTAGTTTGTAAGGAAATACATCAATACTAATTTCCTAATAGTTCATTGACTGGCAACAAATGTTACCGTGAGATGACGGCAAATGTTAGAGTATGGAAGGAAAAAACATGCTGGGCCGAACCCAAATAAACTGTGGGTAAGGGCAGGATGATGATGATGATGACAGCCAAAGAAAATCGCTGCTTTTACTATATGTATATGTTAGGAGAGTTATTTTTCTTTACTGAGCTGAGCATGAAATCTTAACTTAAATTAATAAGTAGATTCCATCAATATATCTTCGTGTTCTCTCAGGTCTCATGGCAGTAAATAAAACTTACCAAAAGTACACAAAAAACTACAATTACCTACCTTTAAATATAAGTTAAATATTAACCAGATAACAGCGTGGCCTTACAAAGTTTCCTTCACGGTCAGTTTGAAGGTACGACCAAAAAATGTCTTATTTGTTGCACAGCTATTCAAAATATTAGGGAAATGGCTTCGTAATGTACAGTAATTATTAATTCAATAAACAATAATTATATCGGTTGAATTACTTATTTGTTACTATACAGAGTGTGTCGTACCTAATCACATTAAATTAAATACGTTAATATACTGGTTAATTTATGTCGATTAGCACAAATAAAAAAATAAAATACGTTAATATAAAAAAAATATTTTTTCAAACAAAGTAAATAGAATAAAAATGTGCGAGAATTAGAACACCATGTAAGAGTCAGTCATTACAAACAACTGAAATTCTCCCTTGAAAACTGACGGCTGTCAACAGATCAAAACATTCGATTTTATCTCTGCTTTACACATGATGTTGTAAATTATGAACACTGAATGGATTAGGTTAATTTTTTTACAATTCTCCATAGAATATCATAAAGTATATGTGATAGGATTTAATGTGATTAGGTACGACACACCCGATATAGGTCCCTACACTTATTTTCTGCGTCTACGCTGCTAAGTTACAAAATATCATATTGATCCGGTGTTCGGTTACAATTCCGTGTCTTTGTAGTGTACGGAATAAGGCTTGTTTATGAAGGCCAGTTTTCAAATTCTATGAAGACAAATACATTTTTACTGAAGCAGTAGAGTCAAATATTTTTTTTATTTGTAACTAATAGACACTCCGTATGTTACTTAAACATAATAAATAGCAACTGCCTAAATTTAATTATTTATCCAACTTCTTCTGACTTGAATTAGAAAATAAAATACTGAGAAGAGTTCCGATTGTACTTATACGTAACTTTTTTCAGTCGTTCGGATCCGTTCGATAATAAATAAATAAAATAATAGGAGCTTAATAAAAATTACTCGAACAATTGTTTACACTTCAGATACAGATTAAACTACTACGTAATATCATATGAATCATATTACTCAAATAATATTAAAAAAAACACCGAGTTTTCGTCATAAAATCATGATGACAACTGAATGCATTGTTTTGCGTTTACATGATATCATGGCAATATGCATTTGCATGTATATTTTCAGCCACAACTAGTGACAATGAAAATGTATTATATTCCACCGACGCGTGATATAACGCAGTAAAAAACAAAAGGACTATTTATTACAGCGATAGACTACATACTGAGTAGACGTATTTACTGAAAAGATATCGAAAAATATAACTCACTTTTCGAAAAATACAACTTACTTTTTCGCGCCATAAATCTTATATTTTTATTTATCTGTGTTCGTTTCAATTGATTCCAAATTCAAATGCGAACATTTGAATTTAAAATAAAAAAGTGAAACCAGAGACAATTTCGCAAAAAGTGCGTGTCAATATAGACTGACCTTCTTTCTATATGTTTCATAGTAATATCATGAAGAGAGCGAGATAAGTGCGGCGTCTGAATGATTGACGTGTTGTTCCAAGATTATATATCTGATAAACGTTAAGAATACCCCGATCTGTCATGATAAAACCTTCTCTTAGATAGTATACGTTAGCAATGGACTAAGGACGGATTGTGTGTACTTAGTGCTAATTTTCAGCAAATATTGAAGTGTTTAACGTCTGTGGCCATGGCGAATTTGTTAAAAAGGTATGTACTTACTTTACTTTTTATGGATACATCAATCATGTGTGACCTTCTGTTGAATCAAATTGAAATTGTATCATCGGTCTACACTTTTTTTCACAAAGTTGTGCCTAGATAAGTGGTTAGATCCCCTTTGAATGAGGAGTTCTGGCTTTGACCTGTTTGTAAAATTATCTGTACCGACTTTTTAAATGATGTTAAGACGGGCTATGGTTCAAGAAGTAAATGGATCAACCTTGCACCCACAAGTCCACACAGTGAACTGAAAAAATCCTACCTCGCTTAGTCGTTCCTTATAGTCCGATCGTAAATCAATAAATCATAAAAAAAACATAGTAAGCAATTAAACTTAAACATTTTCAAGTATAACTTTAAATAAAATAAAGACCAATCACGATGCAGTATTTTATTGATTTTCAAAACTTGTTTAAACTGCATGAGATATACATTAGCATCGCCTGCTCTTTATATTAAAAATGAAGTTAAACTAGTTGTTGAATATTTAATATTATAATGTTCGTTTTATATGCACTCGTGGGTTTCCTAGTGACCTATACACTGATACACGTGATAATTCAAATCGTTTAACGAACCATAGACAACTTTTCATGTACATAGAAGTTTTACTCAAACTTTTTTAAATTTAAATGGTCTATCGCGGCATTATGCAATTTTGGAGTTTACAATAATAAGCTGTAACCTTTAAAAAAATGAATACAGCTAAGAACGATCGCAAATATTAGTGTCAATTTTGATGATAAGAGAGTGCAAGTTTTTTCGTACACTTCAGTACTTTTCCACACATCCTTAATGCAATACCTTTTATGATCTTTTGTCAGTTCTTCAGTACCTATTTTTTGTTTTAACGAACTCAAAAATCATCAAATGACCCCTCCCGCTGAGGATTAGCAGCGGTGAGGGAGTATCAGACTCTAACTGACTAAAAACCGTCGTGTACCAGGGCCGCGGTAACTCTTTCGAACAATCCCGCAGATCGTATCAGTACCTTTGGCATAGTTCATGATATATAATCAACGTAAGGAAAACAGACGAACATATTATGTCCTCCCATTGATACCCCACTGAAAATAAACACGAAAGCTCCAATAAAAACGTTAAAAATAACCTTAGATATCCACGGCAATGCTATTTAAGCCCGTCGATCACACGCATCTGCCACGCGTGGGCAACCAGACGTATAAATATCTGGCCGTACTAAATAAATAACACTTACTAATTAATTGCAAAACTTACTTACCTTTGTGGAGGTTACAGTATGGCACAATACTTAGGGTTGTCAAAATTGGACGAGCTTATTTTGACGTACCTAGGTATTTATATTTGTATGGGTAACTATCTGTTCCCTGCAATTCCAAAGGGAACTTTTATCAGCACCGGGATTAAGGATGCTCTTCTGCTATCTTCTAGGTCCTTTTTCAGACTCTATTCCTAGGCGTACGAATTCCATCTTAAACTGTTCAGTAGTTTTGGCGTTTTACCGCGAGAATTTTGACACTAGAGCGCAAAAACTGTTTGGTTGTTTTTCGCATTGTTAGCTTGATTTAAATTAATGTGTAAAAATGCAAGATATAAGTGTGTGAAATCAGAGGAAAAACACTCCCAATATTTATAGGTATGTTGTGAAAAAAAGTAGTGCGTCAAAAATATTTTTATTTTAAAAGATTTTTTAGCAACCCTAGCTGAGTAGGTAAGCTTCATACATATCTTAGAATAACTAATTAAGTTTTTATGCTGTATGTAATAATTTTATTTATATGATAAGTTTCTCCAAAGTGAAACGTTGAAAGTAAACGCTAAGGTCCAAGTTACGTAATTTTATATAAATGATCTAAAATTATTCATAAAACATGTTAATTGCTGTCAATGTTAGGGGTTTCGTGACGTTTCACGACCGTTTATGGTAACTTTACTAGTCATGCATACTATTTAATTCAGACTTTTCGGTACGTAATGATTCTCGTTTTTTATTTTCTTTTAAATATACAAAATTTTAGTTATCTTCACTAATGTTGTGAAATGGCTGTTCTTAGGAACTAGTGGTCCGATTTGATTCCTTCAGAAGACAACATTTGTTTAGTCAGTAAGAGTCTGACACCCCCTCACTGCTGCTAACCCACAGCGGGTGGGGTCATTTTATGATTTTTGACGTCGTTAAAAAAAGACTACATTTTATCCGGGTGCGCGAAGTAGCATACACGGGACGCGTGTGAAACCGCTGGAGTAAGCTAGTTAGGTTATAATACTCTTATTAGATACAGTTTATTACACTCCTCCTATACAATAATTAACACTTACATACCCAATAAAAAACCTACATCATATACCTACCTACTTACATATTTCAACAACCAATTTGTACTAAAATGCCTTTTAAACGTCTTTCAATTACGTCAAATGTTACAAAATATATTGACGACATAGCTTGTGTCGCCTTTCGTCCAGCGGCGTAATATCAAGTTGCTTATTGCGAGTAGTGTGACCAGTGTTCTTGATACTTGTTCGGACAATCGTGGCGAATACTGCGAATAGATATTATGTCATCATTTCCAGGCTTCCAGTCTAAACGGATGCATCTGAGTACCAGTGTTTTACAAAGAGCGACTGCCTATCTACCTCAACAAAATTATCCGGGCAACCCGGAATTTTTTTTTAAATTCCCCTTGATAAGAATGTTCCTTAGACTTACTAGCTTAATAGATATTATAATATAAAGGGTGAATAATGAATTTTAGCTTGTCTAGTTACATAGGGTTGTATACATATAATTTAGCTTAAACTAGGCCATTTTCAGCTATTAAATCACCGATGTGTTATGGTTATGGCTAAATAAGGCAATTCACCGTTAGTGTTCATGTGGAAACTATGTGGAAGCTTATTCATTATTCCCAATACTTCTACTAACTAGCTAAGTAGTAAAGTATGTTTCGAATTAGCTACCTTCATACTTCCTAAGGCGTATTGCAAGTATGCGTCTCTTTCCACGAGTATCAAGACATGTTAATCGCTCTATAGCTTGCAAGGTGGTTGAGTGATATTTGGACCGAACTATAAACACATAAGACGGTATGTACTGCTTAAATTTAATTAATTTCTGGTACTTAATCCTTACTTAATTGGGCTCTAACCTTGGGTACGATTTACGAGGAAATTGCTTCACTCATTACTTACCCGAAAATATTATTTGAATTTATTACGTTATTACATACAATAAAATGTACGTGCATAATAAATAAATACGTATTTATTTATAAGCGTCAATTGCTAAACTTGTGTGAATATCCTGTAGTCTGGACTTTGCACTTTAATCAAATAAAATACTACCAGTATAAATAGCTTATATATTTATATTTACATATACCAAATTATACTACTTCTACATGCATATGTAATATATTTTCATAGATAAAATTAGACAACTTTTTAAATGATAAACTGTACATGTTTTCTATACTTAGAAGTTTTCTCTTTAACCTGAAGATATGACCAGACTTCCAGACCAAAACCCCAACAGCTTCATCTTCTTACCTTGAATAAATACACTCGCAAAGCTCCATATTCCACGATATGTGTTCACAGTCAAAATAATTAACAATTTCAAAATATTATCTCGTTAAGTGCACGATGCAAGCTGATGACCATTGCACTGCGGTTGCAACATCACTTTGAAACAGTTCACTCTGTATCTAATTAAATGTTTGTTTCAAGTCCTAAGTAATGGTAATGTTCTTAAGTTAATGTGTTTGCCTGTCTGTTTGTTCGACTTTTATATGCGTGTGTATATTCTAAACATAGGATTTATAATTAAGTTGCTTCTGTACGCGCTTTCAGCTGCATCGCCGTGTAGGAACTCCTGCTCTTAGAGGGATAAAATAATAAAAAGTAGCCTATAGCTTCGATAAATGGGCTGTCGAACGCTGAAATAGGACCAATACTTCCTGAGATTAGTGCATTCAAACAAACAATTCTTATGGCCTTACTACAAAACTTAACCACCTGTTTTACACTTGTCTAAAAAAATTGTGGCTGCAAAATGAACTATATGTCAACGTCATAATTTGTCATTTTTTTAGACAAGTCTTAAACTGACGTTTAAAAGTTTTTGTGGTATAGTAAGTTCAACTCAGTCGTGTGCGCGGCCTTATGTGTGGGTAACCCTTGTACATATACAGTAACTTTGTGTGCGTGACAAGAGGTACAGTCGGGTACAATACAGTTATTTAGGGGTTGTAAACGGGTGTTTAAAGAAAAACAGTTTTTACGTAATTTAATGTTTATTTATTTATAATGATTATGAATCGCTATTTGAAAAGTCAAATGATGAATTTCGGATTCGCTACTCTCCAAGGTGAATTATAAATTCTGACTCCATGTCAAAATGTCTATATTATTCTTCTTTTTTCTTTTGTACATGTCGACAAGTATTACGCCACATCCCTTCATCATTTTGACTTAAACGTTCATTTATGAGTTTCATTATTTTGTTATTTTGGTCGACATTATGCGAAGCAATATAACTTTTTAAAATTCCCCACACATTTTATTTGCATTATTATACTAGATTATACCTCTTTTTACATTCTTAGTCCACACTTTTATTTATTGTCCGTGTACCCTGAGCTAGAAAATATGTACTTAAGGAGTATTTAATTCTTAGATACTGTCAATGTCAATTTGAAAGTAAATAATGAAAAACTATATTTAATAATAAAAAGCTTTGAATGTTGTTTTATTTTTTGAAACGCTTTATCTGACTCCTTAATAATTTCTCCGTGAATAACTAGTATTTTCGTAAACGACTGTACCCATAAGAAAAAGTGATAAGAACACGTCATGCTCGGACGACGTCACTGTCACACGAATGAAAGTTGTATATTTACAAGCCGACGCACACATAGGGCCGCGCGCAAATCTGAGTTGAACTATCTATAAGACGGCATAGCTTTATAATATTAGTTGATATTAGAGTAGATTTAAAGGAAAACGGCTGCCACAATTTAGATGATTTTTTTTTCTATTGGTAGCTTAAACCTAAGAGGATCTTCATAAGATACTCCTTAATCTTAACCATCAACAGCCTTACTTATAAAAATCTCTAATCACCTTCTAAGTAACACTTTAACTAATAACTACTTAAAGTCTTAAGTAGTGATTAAATGTTAGTTAAGACATGCTTAAGCAACGTTTATAAGAGTTTCCTTAAACAGCCCTTAAGTCTTACTTATTATTTAATTCACGTTTATAAAAAAGGCTGCAAATAGTTTCTTTCAGGGTTACGAGCAAAACCGCGTTTAACAACTAGAGTTAAAATCCGATGAGAACTGACTTACGCAATAACACATTGCTTTCACCGACAAAGTATTTTGTTACAAACCATTGCTTCTTACTTTATTACTACGAATACTGTTAACTTTTAAGCGTATTCACTCACTGCATACTTTTAGTCGCCCAATAGTTTATTTAGGCTCATAAATCAGTACTGAGATGTACTGCGGGATTGTTCGAAAGAGTTACCGCGGCCCTGGTACGTAAAAGGCCTAAGACGGAACACGACGGTTTTTAGTCAGTAAGAGTCTGACACTCCCTCTCCGCTGCTAATCCACAGCAAGAAAAAAAAATGTATGGTAGTACGCGCATTACAAAAATCAGGTGTTAAGCAAGATTTAAAAAAAAAAAGACAAATTTTGGCGTCAACTGTCGGCCGACTAATTAGTCTGCAGTGTACTTTTACACTCATATCTTTGTAACGGTACTGTGCTTATTCTTCAAGTTTCTTACACTAACGTGGCTCACAATTTTATGACAAGTTTTATTAACTTTAGATATAATTCGCTATGATTTATTCGTATTTCTATACCATACTTGCAATTTATGGCAATAAAATAACTTTCTATTTAATGTCGAAATGTATAGAGAGTGCACGGCGGTGTCACTCGTGTCCCGTGGGAACTACTACCCACCGCACTCGAATCAAATACAGCCTATGTTATTCGAGGAGTCGAGGATAACGTAGCTTCACAACACTGAAAGATTTTTTCTGATAGTTTCAGTGATTTTGGAGCCTTTAGGGTCAACACAACCAAACAAAAAAACCTCTTTATTGTGTTAGTATCTATAGAAAAACCATTACCTATTCACATCACCCAAGACACACAAAAAAAAGAAAAAGACAATTGACAATCCAAACTTCAAAAAATGAATAGTCCGTTAGATAAATTGATATCTAAAACAATAGTTACCTAATAGTAAATACCTATACAAATAAGCTAAAGAATTCGTAAACTTAATATTACGTAAGCCAGTGCCGGTAGCAAGACAATAGGTTTTAGTTTGAAAAGGGCACTTGTGTAAATTTCGTTGACCCGCTCTGGCTTGGCTAAACGTATTGTAGCCTTCATATCTATCTGTCAGTTGTGACTGTGAGTGTATTTTTTTAATATAAATCTTGTTCTTTCACTTACGTAGAACCTACACTATTTTATGTACTAACTGTATTGTTTACTAATATTGTAAATGCAAAAGTAACTCTGCGTGGAAACTTTTCAGAACCGATTGAAATGAAATTCGGTACACCAGCCTAGATCCTGAGAAAAGACTTATTTTTTTACCTGGAGCAGAAATTAGTTGTCGGTGATGCGGGTGGAATAGAATGTATGTTCTTTTTTATTTTAGTAAGGTATTTCCCTCTAAAATGATCTACTGAAATTACCATAAACTAATGATTGAGACATCATAAATAAGTGCGGCTCTAAAATATTCTGATACCTAATTTAAAGTTTTTGTTATCTCCTAGACACCAAAAAATTATACAATTACCAATAACAACCAAACTACAGATATCCGATAACGATAACAATGCAATTTGAATAGAAACTGCTTGCATCTCTTGTTCCACTTATCGGAGCAGTGGACCATGATGGGGCAGATAGTTGCAAGCTGGTGGACCGTGGTAAATGCCTCACATGTCATTACAATATTCATAGACACCGTTACTTATCTATGTGCTGGATCTACGCTCCAAAAAAACTCCTGAAAGATGATCTTTTAATTGTAAAATAGGTGGAAGTAGCGAACAAAATAATGTCTTAAAAGCTATAAAAATCTATTTTTAGGGTTTCATACTAAAACGAAAAACGGGACCATAATACTAAGTCTTCGCTGTCTGTCTTTTCAGGCTGTATCTCATAAACCGTGATAGTAAGACGGTTATCAAGTATAAAACTCAACTTTTTTGACCGTTCAAAGTAAAGTAAAGTATCTGGCTGTTTTTTCACAACGTTAATCACGTTTAAAAAACATATTAGGTATTTTAGTCGTTGTAAAGCGTGACTACTTTTGAGCAGCTTCAATAAACATTTTAACTCCCCAATTGATGTCCTTCACAGGTTTTATATAAGCTTAGGGGATTTATATCGGCTTAATAGCCAATAGCCACCCTTAAGCCTCGCTTATTGCCGACCGTCTGGCCATGGATTCCTAATCGGACAATAGTCTATAAATAGGTGAGGTTTGATGATCACTTTAAAATAAATAAAATTAACGGCCTAATGCTTAAAGGACACTCCATTTAAGGACTCCTATAAATTCTTTCTCTGCCACTAATGAATGGTTTGGGTATTTTGAAGTTAGCTAAATCCATCAATCAATTGAAAACCAATCTAAAACTGTCCAATGTGATTTCGCAGGTTTTCATCTCCTTCCAATGTTGTATCTCAATGTAAACTAGATATTTGATAAGACTTCGCATTTCTATTATCTATTACTCAATCTGTTATTCTGACACATGTTTACAAATCAATTGAAGAAATCGGCAGCTCCATGTCGAATTCCTTAAATCAGTCTGATGTTTGCGAAATATTCGATATTAGACTCGATTACACTCCTAATCGATTCGACCATTATACGATTGGCGCAATAAAAATAGTATTCAACCATGACAGTGGGCAGTAGTTTGTGGTTCTGACAAATTATGACAATTGTATGCATCAAGTTAGCCTGGACGCATACATTCGGTTTCCTGATCAGGAATTCAGATTCGGAAACCGAAATGCTCTTTTTTCGTACAAAATGTTCACAAGAGCGCACACGTTCTTACTTTATCCGAACGGAAAAAAACCTGACATTCGTTTCGGAATCTTCTCCGTGCGTTCAGATAGTTAGAACCGGAACGTGTGAACCGGAAACCCGATCAGGAATTCCTAATCAGGAAACCGAATGTGTGCGTCCAGACTTAAGGAACTTTATGATATTTTGACAGACGTAGAGAGACTTAAGAATTTGATTTGACTGCGGGATTACGGGATTTTTGAAAGAGCTTTAATGCGTCAACCCGAGAATTATTTCATACTAGCTTCCGCCAGCGGCTTCGCCCGCGTGGTGTGTTGATAAAAAGTAGCCTATGTGTTAATCCAGTGTATCACCTATCTACATACCAAATTTCAATCAAATCGGTCCAGCCGTTTTTGCGTGATTGAATAACAAACATACATCCATACATTCTCACAAACTTTCACATTTATAATATAAGTAGGAAGTAGGATGGTAGTTGTTAGGGAGAGACTCCAGGATTGGTTGAAAGTGTTACCACGGCCCTGGTACACATAGGGCTCCCGAATGAATAAAGATGAGTTTTAGTCAATAACCACCTTCCTATTAAACGTGGTCCTAAAAAGTACCGGTTTTAGTACTAGGTATAAACTATCGTCTAAAACAAAGACAATGTTTTAAACCTTGTATTAAACAAGGCACTATAAAGTGGTAAGTCTGACAGTCACACTGCACCAATAGCAGGTGTCATTTGGTGTTTTCCCACTCTAAAGTGAGAGAGACCTAATAAGATAATATCTTTAAAAACTAAGTATAACATCATAATGCGGTTACCATGATGATATAAAATGCATGCCACTACTTACTTAGAAGTCTAACAGTTATAACTGAGAATAACTGACCAACAGCTATGGGTTGCAACGGCATATGCAAATGAAAGAAATGCTATTGTCATGGCTCAAGTGTGCCATCATTATAACTTTTATAACTTGTACATTATAGTTTTATACACATACGTTAAAGCTTTGACATTTTGAGTAAAATGAGATACCGTAGACAGTATTCTCGGGTACTATTAGCTCCTGTGGTAAAAATGAACCCTCATCCTGAGAGAACTACTTGCAGTAAAGAGGTAAGAAGTAGCCTAAATGTTGATCTGAACAAGCAAGTATAAGCAACTAATAAGTAACTCTTGGGCCGTGGGGTCCGAGCACCCGCCTTCTTGCCAGGGATATTTCCCAGCGCCTGGTTGACACTTCCCGGGACCCAAAGGCTGGCTTTTATTTCTCACAGAGGTTGAGCATTGCCATCCAACGTGGCAATGCTGCCAGCCTTTTGGGTACATTACCCAGTGACAGCGATGAGGAGCAATTTTTTGATGCACTGTATTAGTTTTAAGTTGTATATACATATATATAAGTTTAGTATAAGCAACAGTAAATTTTCATTGAATTCGGAAGAAGTGAAATATGCAGTCACATACTTTATCCTTTATTATATTAGAATGAAAAATAAACTCTATCTAGCCACAAAGCCGCTAAACAGAACACTAGACGGGTTTTCTCTAGTCCAATTACATAAGAAGTAGGTAAAGAAGTCAACGTGCCCTATAATCCGACTGCAGAAAGCGAGGGTGACAATCAATTTAGCGAAGAGACGACCTGTCCTACTGGCCTCCGATTACGTCAATTACGTAACGTCAAAATAATCTGCTGTCACAAAACGCTAGATTATTGTAACAAAAAAGTAAAATTTCTGCTCCGTGATAGATGTTTCGTAATGATAATAAATGCAAATATCGTGTTAAATAACTTTGCGCGGAATAAATCATTGTGTTAGGAACAAGTTTGGTGATTTTCCATCACATTTGAGTATTATTTAAATATGTATTATTTATGGCATCTTGTCATTAACCTATGTCTTATTTTTATTAATACTTTGATGGCTTATTCCAAAGCATTCATTTGAATATCTTCGGCAATCGTTACGGGTAGTAAGAAGTAAGTAAGTCTGACGACCAGTCCTACCTAGGAGTGTTGGGTTGCCCGGGTTGAGGAGGTCAGATAGGCAGCCGCTCCTTGTAAAACACTGGTACTCAGCTGCATCTGGTTAGACTGGAAGCCGATCCCAACATAGTTGGGAAAAAGCTAGACAGATTATGAGGCTTTAGTACCTATTACAAAGAACTATACAAAAAGAGGACTTAAAATTGGCGATGTTATCTATGATGTTTTTTTCCAAACCTCAGTATGAGTAATTTAAACTTTACATCATAATGAATTTCACGCGTTATCTTTCTTTAGCAATGTTTACTGAGTTAAAATAACTCTTTGCAATATCCGCGGTATTCTGACTGGTTGGTCACCGTGTCACACTAATTGTTTCCAAAGCCATAGAGACACAAAGTATGGCGACGAGTGACGTGACTTTTATTATTTGCATACGTGTAATTACATATGTCTGTATAATTTTCATACATTATGTCAGCGATTCCCAAATGATGTTCCGCGGAACCCTGTGGTTCCGTGTCAGGCCCTCAGGGGTTCCGCGGAAAATTCAAGATTTCCATATAGTAAATCGTTTCACTTTTAACAATATTAAATTATTATTCACTAGCTGTTGCCCGCAACTTCGTCTGCGTGGGCAATATAGAATAGTCAAAATACTACTTATCCCGTAGGTGCATTCTTTCACGTGACAGTATAATTAGGATTAGCACTTAGCAGTCGCATAGATTCAATGATCAAGGTTGTGTTGTGGATGTGACCATTTATCTAAACAAAAGAAGTAAAGTTTGTGACGTTGTGAATATCTCTGGATCTAGTCAGCCAATTTGGAAAATTATTACGTATAGTGCGTAAGTAATTTTCACAGGAAACAGCTATAATCTATGTCTATATGCTTTGAGTCTGACAAAGCTGTCATTTGTACATTTTCTGCAGCTGCTGTGACTAATCAGAAGCCAGAAAGTCTGTCAGTCTTACCATGGATAATGTCTTGTAATGTGACTGGATTGAAGAGAACAGATAGGTAGTCGCTCCAAGCAAAACATTGGTACTCGAACAGATTCGGCGACTGGAAGCCAACACCAATATAGTTGGGGAATAGCTGGATGGATGATGAAATTACATAAATGAATTTACATAAATACTGTCTGGCGGGTTTGAGTATTTTTGATTGGCCTACGCAAATGTTCTGCAGATCTGGTATCGTCGTGTGACAGGTCGTTGAGCTCCCTAAGATATGGTTGAGCTACACGACGACTGATGCATGCGTGCCGTCTGTTGGGACTGGTCAGCTCCAGCCTGATGTGGCTCTTTCCTCAAAAGGCCATTCCAGACCGCGTACATGGTGACACTCACACATAATTATTTCATTTATAACATGTTTGGACTTTAAAAGAGACTATGACCCTTGAGTTTGTTTCGGCGTTTCTTCTCAGGGATCAGTCAGTTAGGAAATGCCGGCCTCAGCGTTCTTAAAATGACGTGTAAAAGTGATGTAATGTCCAACTTGCAAAATAAACAATTTCATTTCATTTCATTTCATTTCATTTCATTTCAAATGAGTCATCATCATCAGCAGGCGCATAGGGTAGGATAGTTTCACTTACTCACTATGGTAAGGCTGACCCCAAATTAGGCGTGCGCGATCCTCGGGCGTGTGAGTAGCGCGGGCGTCGCGAGCGCGCTGCGTGAACATCGCGTTTTGCTGCCCTGCGGCATGTGTGAAGAGTGCAAGCGACGCGCTCGCGGCGAGCACGCGGCGCTCGAGTTGCGTTCTTACCCCTTCGCCCGCTATCCCCACCGCCCACTAAACGCCTTAGCAGTTAAACGTCAAGGAGAGCGGCGCGTGCGCGCCGCGAGCGCGCTACAAATGCCGCAGGGCAGCAAAACGCGACGCTCACTCAACGCGCTCGCGACGCACGCGCGGCGCCCGCGCTACTCACACGCCCGAGGATCGCGCACGCCTAATGTGGTGGCCTAAGCCGGGACTCCACCGAAATGTTTGCATTAGTTCACGAATAGGCAAAATGTACGTATCTGAGAGAGTCCACTTCATGTGTTCGTACTTGAAACCTGCAGTTTTGCCAAGATTTTCAAAATGTACGCTCGCAATTTGTCATTTCTTGGTGGAGCCAGCAAATCAAAAGAAACATAAGTGTTGTAGGTATACTGTGCGTCACTACCGCACACTGCGAAAATTTCGCTCTTGCGGAGGACGTTTATATACCATATTTTGTGTCACACGTAAACAGGACGACAGTAAGTATCCACCGAAACACTTTCAAAGATCTGATGAACGAACAAATCAGACCTGACTTGGTCACCTGGGGCCAATCAGAGCTCTATGAAGCGATAATACGCTTTGGCTCCTACTGTTATTGTGGTTTCTGAAAATTTATTCACCTCATTCAACGATGAATGTAATTCTGATGGTACTATTAAGAACACTTGCTTAGCGCAGAAGCTGACGTTGGCAGGTCAACTCTTTTGACTTCTCGAATAGGATACCATTGGTTTTTGTGCAATGCACACCTGCAATGCATTCTGGATTAGGATAGGATATAGGTGGATAGGATTTGCAACAGAGAACAATTCTGTCTTTGTAATTGAATGATATCAAAAGTCGTGGTGGCCTAGTGGGCAAAGAACCAACCTCTCGAGTATGAGGGCGCGGGTTCGATTCCAGGTCAGGCAAGTACCAATGCAACTTTTCTAAGTTTGTATGTACTTTCTAAGTATATCTTAGGCACCAATGACTGTGTTTCGGATAGCACGTTAAACTGTAGGTCCCGGCTGTCATTTAACATCCTTGGCAGTCGTCACGGGTAGTCAGAAGCCAGCTAGTCTGACACCAGTCTAACCAAGGGGTATTGGGTTGCCCGGGTAACTGGGTTGAGGAGGTCAGATAGGCAGTCGCTTCTTGTAAAGCACTGGTACTCAGCTGAATCCGGTTAGACTGGAAGCCGACCCCAACATAGTTTGGGAAAAAGGCTCGGAGGATGATGATGATATCAAACGTAGTTTTATATAAAAGGTTTTTTTTTAGACTTGGCTCGGGTCTAACTGAGACTGTTCGTAATCGTGAACAGTGTATTCATTGCGATCGGAAGTTGAAAGTAAGCATGTCTCTGGTATGCGACGCGTATTTTGTACGTTTTCAGACGCGATAAGGCAGCTCCCATTTCTTATCTGCACTTTGTATCTGGGCTGGTTTTTAAAGCTACAGAAGCCTACATTATCTCACGCTTAGCAGCGCTTGCGAGAAATAGATCCTGATTTCTTCTAGGATTAAGTTTTCATATTTTGCATCAGAAAAAATAATACTACTCACTCAGTAATTTGTTTAAGGCCACCACATTAGTGGAAGATAAGCTAAACTATGTTTATGAAAAAATCCTGATATGAACTCCATCTGTAACTTTAAATTATAATTAATTGTTATACTAAAGTCATCATTTTTGACATAATGTTCAAAAAATAATTTAGATGGCACCGTTTTAAATTTGGCTGAGATCTATTAATTTTCCTTTCATCAAGGTAATAACTATAGTTGGATTTTGATGTGGCACGGCAAACTGACAAACACTATTGAAATGTCTATCGAAAAATTACACTACGTGTTAAAATATGGTGAATTACGGAAAATACACAACTCCATCTATTGAAATAATAGTATATAAAGAATGTAAATGGTAATTCATTGTTATTTACCACCTCGCTTCTTGATGTATTTTATTTACCACAGATGGAGCTACTTTAACCTGTACTGTTTTGTCAAACAGGTTGCGTGTCGTAATATTTTACATCTTAAATTCACTAAATTAATCATATCTTTTGATAGAGTGAACCGATTTCGATGAAACAAAGCCTAAGTAATACCCCAAGTTACGTAGAACTTTTGTATATAAGCATTGTCTGCATTAAATTCGTAGATTTTACGTGAATCCCGAACAAACAATCACTTTCTACAGATTTATTATATGTATAGATTTTCAATTAAATTGTTTAAAAATATTGCATTCCAAAATTCCATTTAGGCACCATGTAGGTACCACTCGCAGTGTAAGTACGAGTTCGCGACAAGTGACGGGGGAAGGCCACGGCAGCAGATAATTTAATTCAGTTTTTTGCAAATTGTAGATTAACTCAATACCTCCAGGTCTTCGGCAATCGGCAAAAGAAGGTAGCGAGTCGGCCAAAAATCACCGCATTTTTTGGGCTTATTTCATCGCCAAGATTATATTTTTTTTTATACATTTGACAGGACGTGACATGATATATGAGTATTTCTAGCGGCTATTGTTACCATGAATCAAAGTGTGACATTATTTCCAATTTTTGCACCTCCAAACTAAGAAAAAATTTCGCGCTCGCTTCGCTCGCGACTCCATGTTACGATCCTTTTATGTTCGTTTAATTGCTCAGGTATCCAACTCAGAAAAAATTTCGCGGTCTTGCGCCGAGGTTTCTTATTCATCTTTCCTTTGATATGTTTATTTTTTATTCCTCTGGTTCAGAAAAAGCAATAGCGCTTTCTTCGCTAGCTGCTTCTTATTCATTTGCATTTGCTTTTTTGTGTGGATATTGTACTTTTTGAGACCTTATTAATTTACAGTGGTTTTATTTATTTTGTGTAGGTACTTAAACTAAAAAAAATTCGCGCTCGCTTCGCTCGCGATACCGGCTACCGCTGGTTATCTTTCAATACTAGCGGGTGCTTGAAACTTGTTTTTTTTTTTATTAAAAAAAATCACGCTCGCTCGCCTCGCACCTGTACAATACCCAAACTATTTCTTTTTGCGTTTACTCTGTCAGTCTTCAAACTGAAAACTATTTACATTATATAATACGCAAGGTCAAGGGCGGCTAAATTGTTTTCTGGCCCGTGGAGATAGCCATGCTACGCCTGAGTATGTCTCTAACCATATAACCATTTGGTGCGCTACCACGCCGCGAGCCGTTCCTAAGTGTATTTACGTCTTTAGTTTACTTCTTACTTAAGCTAGGGTTCCGCCGAAAAATAGTGAAACGAAAAGGGTTCCGAAGCCAAAAGAATTCGGGAACCGCTGCATTATGTTACGCTAGTGTTACGTGATTTTTGGTGTTAAATACATTTTTGAATACTGAATTCATAGCTGAGGTAAATAAAATTACAGCTACCAAAAATGAATATTTTATGAGTTTTTGCTTAAGACATAAGCTGTTGTTGTTTTTTGAAAAAAAAAAGAATCTGCTGAACCGATTGCGATGGTATTTAATGTGGATTTAGAATGTTTGTTGGTGAATTATTACATGTAAGTATGTTTGTGTACATACAGATACTCCTCGCTTGAGCGCAGTTTTAAATAAAAAAGCAAAATATTCAGAGCTGGACTGTATAAAAACAGTCTATAAATATATTCAGTGCTTCTATACAGGTCATCGTCTGGCCTAGACGAGATATTTGCTAATGCAATAGCCAATATAAATATATTGCAGTGTATAATGCGTCTACAGATAAATTCAGAAATAAGTGTTATATTAAAATTCTGAAACATGATATAGGTTCATTATACAAGATATAGATTTTATTGTAACGTCAATAGTTTTTTGAAAGTCGTACATTGTAGTTCGAAGCCGGAAAGTCTCACAATAGATTTTAGCAAGCAGTGTCGGGTTACCCGTGTCGGTAGCTGAGTTGCGACTTGTTAAATAGACAGTTGCTCCATGTAAACCACTGGTAGTCAGCTACAACTGGTCTATTTGTAAGCCGACGCCAATATATTTGGCTAGGCAGATGATAACACTTGTAAAACACTGGTAAACAGCTGCATCTGGTTACACTGGAAGGAGACCCCAACATAATTGGGACAAGGCTCGGGAGATGGTGATGATGAGATGGTGACGCTGACTGAGAGCATTTCTATGACATGTTTCAGTTGAAGATTCCTTATGGTTTGGAAAAATCACCACTTGATAGTGAACTCTGGTGCCCCCACGCTAGTCAAAATATACGAACAAAACACTGCTGTTTTCACACCGGTAAAATTATTTGAAGGCTCTACAACAATATACCATTAATTTTCTATTAAAAAATCAAAACTGTGTTAGATGTTAACGCACTTATGACTATTTCATAGAAAATTCATCGCGTTCATCTTATAAAAGAGTTTATTTTGCTCGTTGCATGCATTCGTCAAACGCCGCTGTAAAAGCAAGCGTTGCCTAAGATATAAGGATGTGTGCAAATAATTACTTTCCGCTCCGTAAAGCCGTTTATAATGATAGCGGATGCTGGATAGCTTCCCGTATGACTTGAAGCTCTCGCGCATAAGTTTTTATATGAAAGTCTATTACAATTTTTGTCCAGTGTTTTTGTAGTAGGAGAAGGCCTGAAGTGCTCTATAAAATAATGGGAAATAAAATACTTTTTTACTGTTGAAATGGAACAATGTTAGGTGCTATTGAAATGACATCAGACTAAGAAGTTATCTGGTATAGGAGGAAGAAGACTAGCTGTTTTGACCCCAAATAAAAATAGGTAATAGGTAGGAGGATGATCGTGATTTTTCAAGTAGGTAGGTATTAAAGGACAGGATAAGTTGTGGAGATTCATAAGAATAGAATGTCCATATGGATCCATCTTTTATTATCATTAATTAACTCTCTTTTCAATCAAGGACCATCGATTTATATGTGCTGGAGTATCTAGTTAATCATATACATAGAATCAAACCCATATTGGACCATCATCATCATCCTCCTGCCCTTATCCCATTTCTCAATATAACTCGAATGTTTATCACAAAAATATGGTACCAGTTCGTTTCTCTCCACTTTCCATTCGTAGGCCTCTGGGCGTGTCGCTAGAGTTATCTCATTTAATTTATCTTTATTAAGATTCATTTATCAGATACTTAGAGTGCTAGTATTAATGCTCACTAATAATATATATCTAGCTGAACACATACATACCTATAGGTATATTTTAAACCGCCAGTTTCATTCAATAATTAAATAAAAAAAATTATAAAGTACGAGCTGCTTTGACTGCGGTTTCTCTCGCATCCCGTGGGAACTACCACTCGTACCGGGATAAAATATAGCCCATGTCATCCTCATCCTCCGAGCCTTTTTCCCAAACTATGTTGGGGTCGGCTTCCAGTCTAACCGGATGTAGCTGAGTACCAGTGCTTTACAACGAGCGACTGCCCTATCTGACCCCCTCAACCCAGTTACCCGGGCAACCCAATACCCCTTGGTTAGACTGGTGTCAGACTTACTGGCTTCTGACTACCCGTAACGACTGCCAAGGATGTTTAACGTGCCATCCGAAACACAGTCATTGGTGTCTAAGATATACTTAGAAAGTACATACAAACTTAGAAAAGTTGCATTGGTACTTGCCTGACCTGGATTCGAACCCGCGCCCTCATACTCGAGAGGTTAATAAAATATAGCCCATGTTACTCGAAAAGAGTGTAGCTTTATTTATTTATTCAGGCAAACCAACAAAATATTTACAAAACAAAATATAGTTTTCATACGTACGTGTTTACAATGTAAATACATATGTCACTTACAGGTATGCACGCCATTTACAATAAGTTACAGAGAATAATACTTATTTATAACGTTACTGCAGTCAAAACTATGGAAAAAAAAGCAATGAGTATAAGTTAATTAAATAATTACAATATAAATGCAGAATTAAATCATATGTATTAGCACCAAATAGGCAAGATTTAGGGTGAGAATAAACATAACAACATAGCTATCAGCAGTGAAGGAATTTTTCAGATTCGTTCAGTAGTTTCGGAGTCTTCAGTGTACAAACAGAGGTACAAACAATAAAAAAGTGTTTACTCTTTCTTACACTAGTAGTTATAGATAGTATTTGTACTTTTTTTTTTGGCAGGGGGAAAATCCTCATGGACTTCCCTCCACCTGGGGTCGGTGGAGGAGGTGTGCCGGACTCTTACCGGCTAAAAACCCACCCAGTGTTGCCATCTATTACCTATCGTCAGATAGTATTTGTACCTAAAAATACTATAAATGGACAGACTTTACCGCTTATTATGTGAATCATATTTTGTAACATTTAATTTTATGATACATTTATTGTTCAATAAATAGCTATGTGTAAGTTACGCTTATTATCAATTTCAAATGTGCGAGGAACCTATTTCGTAGTAAATGGAGTTTACTATACCGATTTGAAAAAAAAAAAACACAGTTGGAAAGGTACACTGTTCCCGAGTAACATAGGCTACATTTTAACATGGTACCTATGGGCAGTATTTCCCAGGGAACGGGGACAGTAAAAACCGCGGGAAAACGGCTAATTACACCTAAAATTATTATCTGACAACCAACCTCTAAACTATTGAAACAATACCAATCTATCCTCAGTTTTAATTCATCCATTATTTAATAATAAAACAATTAAAACTCAGTGGGCGTCACCACGCATGGCAGGCTCAATGGGTCCCCATTTTAAGATTCGGCCGCCCTTGACATTCCTATCCGTATAAGTTGACAACGACAGGTGATGTACCACAGATAATATAATCTTACTTAACAGGTGTTAGGCCCAAGTTCACCGATAGCTTAAACGTCAGTTTTCGTAGAAGAAATACGTTAAGTTCAAGTTGTTTTAGGAAAATTATTTTTTGTTGTCAGTGAATTTGGCGCTTATATGAGTGATGGCTAAATGAAACGTTTGGGTTTATGCATACGAGATTATCTTACTGCGGTAAAACTAGTGATGAGATATGTTTGAATCTTTTTTTGAAGCCGTAAGAAAGATCAAATGTACGCAGCAGTTGAAGCACTATAATAAAATACAAAACACTATTTAGGTATAAATAAATACTTAAAAGACTGGCTAAGATAAATTATTGTAAAAATATGTGGCACCAGCAAAATATAGGCAATATTTTAAACAGTTTACAACATGGACAAGACATTATCAAGTTAAAGTGCTTATTGTCAAAATAACAATAATATTATTGTAGTTAAGTTGCTAGTGTTTTGAAGTTAGTCTTTGGTGTAATGAATGAGTAATATATGTATATCTCATCAAGGCTATCACACTCCTCTTGTCTTCAAACTAAGATATAAAACGACCTGTTTCCCATGAGTTCATTAATGTCGATAACTGTATTTTTGCAAGTTCTCATGTGCCATCAAAATTGTTCTAAATGGGAGATCATTTAGAAATGATGAGTACATAATTACAATACAGTATAATTTAATTTACCTATATAACAAGGTTAAGTATCCAAAACTTCGGGTTCTAAGTTGACTGCACTATTATTCCGAGATAATGGATCGTTCAAAAGAAGTGTCTGTCGCAAATAAGGTATAAATATCAAAGCCTGAAGGGCTAAAAAGAAATAGGTATAGGTTCAAAAATTAACAAAGAAGCATTCATTTTCATCTCATACGGCCTATCATACACACAAATTATAAAAACAAAATCTTTAAACAAAACAATAAAAGATAAGTTATCAACCGTCAACCAAGCAGCAAGGTTGCTGTCTGTTTTGTAAACACGATCTCACAAACCCCGCATTGTCTAACATTTTCATTGTGTTCTACACAGGAAACCCGTGTCCATTGGCTGGCATTCGCACGCCTCTTTGAACTTAGCAAAAAACACCATCATATCATAGCCGACACCTTTCTAAATTGCGTTTTACACCTCGTTAAAACCAGTTGCGGCAATACATTAAATTAAAACAATACATTGTAAGTTGACAAGTATCAGCGACGTGCCCTAATAGTAACACCATTTGTGTTTGCTCAAGTGAGTCTAGTGACCCAGTTCCTAGCATTAGCGTCTCCATACCACCAGCCATCAGTCAACCAGTACAGTTACATTCTAGCCGAGGAATCGAAACCCGATGTAGACCAGACTCGACACAATGATACGCCTAAACAACTTTCCACTGACGAAATTGGTGCTATTTTCTCTGTGCACTATATTTTCTGTCCCCGACTCGATAAACTTTATAAACTTTGAAAATCGCTATAATCTACAAACATTCTGTTCTATTTTTAATGGGGTACTAGTAAATCACCTTTCTCCGTCTACCGTTGGTACTGCGGGGTCAGTGTTACACATTAAGAGAGCGACGCTAATGTAATTACCGCGACCTTTCTATTGGAGTCAATTGTCCATCACAATGTGGCTTTATTACATCTGTGTGTTTTAGCGTTTTATTGTGAAATGAGCTGATCTGGTGCTGCGCGTGACAAAATGTCGTCAGCGCTCATTACACCAATTTGCAGGTGATTAAGAACACAAAAGGCTTCGAGCATTCGATTGTTCGCCGTGATCATCTCTCTGGCTGCTATTAATCACGAATCTTACATAAAGGCGCTTGAATTATTCAATTTGACGTAGGCACGTGTATTAGCATAGCCGAGCCGTGCTCTAGTCTAACAGCACAATAATTATAGACCGTCGCCGGCCACCCAATTAACTTGGCATTAAAATACTTTCCCCTAACGCAGGTATTATTGAGGTTTCATAATGAGAGAGATAATGCAGTGGTGGGGGTTACAATAACAATAGTGAAAGCATATTTGGTTTATTGCCCTCACGAAAATAGAGATTTGTTGTTTTTTTACTCTTGATTGTTCGGCTTAATTTTGTTTTATCTACCTATTGAACGTAACTACTACTATAAGAGGGAAGCAATGGTAATCTACTAAACATCTAATCGCAATTACGGGTAATATGAATCTAACTAGTTTTAATAGCATGCAAAATGGTGAACTGAAATTACAGGCGGGTTACATAAGGTCGGAAGTGAACCTGGTGCCGCGAAAACTGATCATCAGACCGCCGCGCCGTTGAGACCGCAGTCTAAATAGCAAACCGCGAACGAAATCGTGATATTTCCCCTCAAAGAAATATATTTAGAATCCACAGACGTAATGTATTTCCTAGTATTTGTGTCTGAAACGTAATTACGCTGTTATTATTTCCTGTTTTCACACGTCGATCGATTTCTGTGAAATTATTGTAAATGATCGGCTCTCTATATGGGTTTCACTAGAGCTACAGGGACCACCCGAGCTATAAGTAACTTATATAATATTCAGATATGAAGTTTCATCAAAATCTGTTTTGTTTTTGCGTAAAAGTACCTCTATTACCTTAAATTAATCGCGGTAATCATATCTTCTTTCATAAAAGGCTGAATGCGTTAAAATCGAGAGTAACAAAATAACCGTTAGTCATAATAAAACCGAAAACTCGATTCGTAGCAGAATTATATTCGTATTACGATCAAAATTCACTTTCGGTTTCACGAAGTTACTTCACAAGACATCTGACTGGATTGGTATCAAAGAAACGTTTTATTTATAAAACGGGTGCTTTAACAAAGTCAAAGTCAAAATCATTTCTTTCATTTAGGCCTTTACAAGCACTTATGAACGTCAAAAATATAAATAAGTTTGATTCTAGGTGCCCATTCCAAAAGTAGCTTCCTATGGAGAAAAACGGACAAGAAACTCCATGGTTACTCAATCTAGCTTAAGTGTCATCACTTAATAACTTCAATTGGTTGAGATTGATACGGGTATGTCATCTTAAACTATACATTGTATATGTATTTGCTACCGGCAGGTGATGGTATGGTTTAAAGTAGTTTAACAAATGATGTGTTCAGGTCAGAAATATGATCTTTCTTCTCTAATTGAAGCAGATGGTTGGGTTGCTTATTTCCGAGGCTGCGGGATTGATAGAAAGAGTGACCGCTGCCCTGGTAGATACACAAAGGACTTGAGAAGGAACAAGTCTGACGCTCACGTTGCACCCATAGCAAACGAGACATGTACCGACCTAATTGATATGTCCTAATTAACATTGTTTTTACATATTGTTTGTTTTTTATAAAAATATCCATATATTTTAGATTTTCCCTTATATCATCATTCTATAAAGGTATTTTGACAATTATGGCACTTTTGACGCAATTAAATGGTGATAAATATGCATTATTTTAAGGAAATAGAAAATAACCTTTACGTTACTTATATAGTGACGTAATAGATATGCATAAAAGGAGAGGAGGAAAATGCCCAAAACAAGATTTTACATTAATCCATAAAACTACACTTAATGTTAGTCATCGTGTCATAATACTCATAATTGTTAATACGTGATGTTAATATCACTCGGAATTACCACTAAAATGATACGTCGACACTTCAAACTACATAGAACTGTTATGATTATTAAAATAACTGTAAAATTCATATTTTCAAACCTTTTCTACGTAGGATGACGTGAAATATAAAGGCCAGGTTGTTCGAAGCTTAAAACATCAAGGTTAGGGTTAAATTCTAGTTACAGTAAAATTAACAGGGGTTAAATTCAAAAAGCGTTGTTGAAATACCAGTTTAATGAACGTTAAAATTTGACCGATGTCAATTTTGACCACGGTTAATTTGACGTTTTTATTATGAAATTTTAACGTCGAGCTTCGAACAACTGGGCCTTAGGTACCACTACAAATAAGTCGGCCTATAGTTTGTTTAGGCTCATAAATCAGTATGGAAATGAATTGTAGTACGCACATAACAACGATCAGGAATTTTGCCGGTGACAGACCTTTGATTGAATTCACGATTTTCTTTAAACAAAGTGCAGTGTACGCGTTGCGAGTGAAACCGAGGGAAACCACTAGTAGCTTTAATATAAAACTGAGGTCAGACCAATACTTACGTGTACCGGTACAATTTCTGTTTTCTTATTGAATTCTTGCAACTGTCAAGGTCGCTCCATCACGTGGGCAGCTGTTTTTACCATTCCTAGTGGGTGGCACCCAAATACGAATGTTTGTCCAATTTTCTATGGTTAATCAGGTTTCTTTTAAATGTCAAATCTTAAATTGGGAGTTAGTTATTTTCGTAATCTAAACACTTTTATATAGAGACAAAATAATACGCTTTGATCAGAATGCTAAAAAATTAGTCTTTTTTTTAGTAATGGCATATCGCAATTCAGCCTAGGACTGCTTAACCGGTCGAGTTCCCTGTGGATGCCTAGAATTAAAGACCTCCAGCCATAAGTTGAGGCATTCAAAACACAATTTTAAAAACATAAACCTCTTGGCAGTCGGATAAAATATCGGTATGTAAACCAACAATGCGAGAAGCCGAAAATCGATCTCAGTGGCGTGCACTTGGAGAGGCCTATGTCCAGCAGTGGACTGCGATAGGCTGATGATGAATGATGATGATGAAACCAACAATAATTATTAATCTGTAATAGCCTATTAAGCATAAACCCCGCTATAGCCAAAGTGTCAACCACCTCCTCAAACGAGGTTATGAAGGTGTTCCGTCCCTGAGCGCTACAACAATGGCTGACAGGCCACCACAATTAACGGAAAGGAAAAACATAGTTGTTCCACATTAAAAACCGGTACAAATGAATATATTGTTAACTCCCGAAGGTTCAATGTATTGAGAGCGAGTGGCCGTGTTACGGTGCCCTTAATTCGACGGTAGATTAAAAGTGTGGGTTACAATGACGGTTGTAGTGTGTGGTTTAATGCTGGCTTTACTGTGGAGGTGAAAGACTTTTTAAATGGTGAGGGTTTTAATTTGACGCTTTGTTCTTAATATCAGATTACTCACGGGAAGTCGACGGTTTGTTGGTCAAAAGTTTATTGAGCCTGAGATTTCAGTGTTGATAAATCTTGAGTGGACTCTTTCTGAGACCATTCACCCACTTACCGAATAGGGAACTACACCCCGGATGTGGCATGTGTCCTTTATGAAGTTCTAGACTATCTTAGACCCGAATGCCTTTAAGTTGGTTTTGCAGTTTTGGCATGAAACCTTAAAAAGATACTTAAAAATAGCTTACCTATGCCTTTCTAATAATGGTAGAACTTGATAAAAGCTCTCTTGAGCTTGTATTTTGTTCACTTGGTCTCTATTATACGCAACTGTGTTTAATGTAGATGTACCCCTCAATACAACCTCTATATAGAACCATAATGAAAAAAAAATACGTATAAATATGACATTACACGCAGGAACTTTCATCTTACTTCATGACGTCATACAATTCCCTAGGGACATGTTGTTGCGGTTACAACCACAAGCGAGGCAGATGCTGCGGTGTGTTGTTTCTTTTATTTTACTTGTTTTATATTGGCTCTGGGAGTAGGTACTTGCCGAGGAAATAAGACAACCACAGTTATTACCATTATCCATAGCCATATTCATAGCATCCATAGCATCAGCCATATTTTTACTATGATAATGTATACTGATGTTATATGTAAAGCTGAAGAGTTTGTGTGTCTACTTGAATGCACTTATACCTAATACCTAGACGAAGAAATCCTAATATTTCAGTGTAAAATAGCCCATTTTTAACTGGTGCACTGGAGGGGTGGTTCCCACAGGACGCGGGTCGAACTTCTGGCGATATAATCATTAACACATCATTCTAGAAACTAGCTGAATCCTGCAGTCGCAATATTAAAAAGCATTGAAAAGACTAGATTCTTATGAGACCAAGGTTTTTTTCGTCTCGACTTGTAAATACAAAAGACATAACAAAAGTGCGAACAGCTTCTTGACAAACATTTTACAATTGACATGTTGTTATGAACGTGTATTTTCAACGAACCAACAACGTGCAGACAAGTGACATAACGTGACTACAAAAATGTTATGAGTATAAACTACTAAGCAGTTTCACGATTTTAGTGAGTGTACTTGTGAATAAGTTTAGTGGTCTGGCTTCGTCACTTCTACACAATACATTAAGATAACCTACTCTATAAAAGTGACTTTTAAAACTACCGTGGATTTTTGTCTAGGCCTTATAATGACCTATCCTTACACATTTTGAACGCCGTTGCTACCAAATATTTTTTTCTATTGTAGGATATTTGAAAATGGTCACCAGAAATTTGAAATTAGCTCGTTCAACCGTCCTAGTCTTTCGCTTAATATGTAGATCAGTAAGTACATTATTTACTTACATGAAATAATTCTGTCGCATGTAAACACTTACTCAGCAATCCACAAGGAAGTAGTTCGCTATAAGCTGTTGCCCTGAACTCGCTAACGAAATGACCTCAACGTGTTCTATAATAGAAAATTTTGATTAAAAGATTTGTGTCACATACTTCTTGTTATTGGCAATAGAGATAATAATTAATTTTAGAAAAGATAATAATTTAATTAATTTAAAATCTCTATTGTAGTTATAGTTGTCATTTACAAAATTAAATCCTTGTGTTCTCAGGGCCCTTTTGAAAAAGAATGTGTACACGACTCCTACTAAAACAATTCAATTTGAATCATTTTAGCTGCATAAATATTGTTTCTACCAATTTTTTTGCAAAGATTGACATAAATAAATGATTGTCACCGGACTGAAGACTGTAGGCACTTACACTTTAAGCAAATGAAATAGGTACATATTTTTTTATTTTTCTCTTTCTTAAATAAATATTTACAGAGGTGGTTAGGAGATTTAGTCACAAATCAGGCTAAAAACTTCAAAGAATTTCACAGGCAAACGAACAGACGAACAAGGCAATACAATAACCTTCACAACTATAAAACGATCCATGATTGAGTTCACCTTACAGTTTTTTTACCGATATCTATCCTTACTTACTTATTACAACTGCACAATTGGCATCTATATTTCGTATTGTCACGGCAGTTTTTTCAACAAATTAAAATGTTTTTTTGTGTGCGACTTTAAAACGTACATAATGTATATTTGAATTGCTATCTTTAATTGGAAATTGAATCAAAGGCACATATCGATAAACGGAAGTGTTTTTGTGACTGATCAAAACTTGTTCACGACTGCCAGTGACCACCTCTTTAGAACATACTATTAAATCAGGGGCCCGATTCTCCTAAGTTAATAATGTCAAAATCGAATAGAAATTGAATTGCAATATGATCGCAATAGCGGTTTTAACCATATCGGGGATTCTGCTACTAATATAAGACCAATCGTATTCCAACGACATTCGATTGGTTTGCGATTGGTCTGCTATTTTGGTGATTTTGGTCTATACGGTAGTTTGCTCTACAGTCATATTGCAATCGTAAATCATTAGCAGACAAGATGATTCATTATTAAAAGACAGAAAAGGATATAAATGTTTAGTTCAAAGAAAAAATAGCGGAATGCCACATACGCTTCAATCGTAATTGAGTCGGGATTGGATCTCAGTCGAACGTGAATCGTATGTCGCTTAAGTAAAATTAGGAGAATCGGGCCCCTGTCCTCTGTAGATACGTAGAACGTGATAGACAGTCAGACAGATGAGTAGATAAATAAAGGAGATAAAAGGGCCCCAGAAACGACGATTAAAAACGTTCATATTTTTTACTAATACCATAAATGGAAAGTAACTTCGTCTGTCAAGCCTTCACGACAAAACTAAAGAACCGATTTTAATGCACAGAGTAAACTAGTAGTTTACTCTAGAGCTTCAGAAAGGTCAAGTGCGAACCGTAGGGAATAAACAGCTATGGCCTTACTACAAAAACTTAACCACCTGTTTTACACTTTGTCTAAAAAAATTGTGGCTGCAAAATGAACCATATGTCAACGTCATAATTTGACAGTTTTTTAGACAGGTCTTAAACTGACGTTTAAAAGTTTTTGTGGTAAGACGGCTTGTCTTTTGAATTAAGATCTATGTAGCAACGTCCCATCTAATTTGGAAATGGGCTACATCGAATAACATCTTTTCTTTGGTAACAATAAGTGTTTAGATCACAATATCCCGGGATAAAGCAAAAGTGCCCTGTTTCCATACAAAATACAGCCATTTACAAAAACCACAACCTTTCACATTTACCTAAGTGTTATTTGTAAAAGGAAATTCGAGACGCCTACGTCACTAGGTTTTTAATTCTGTTCAAGGGCTTCCTCACCTTCTTACTGCTTATTCACATATCGATTTACATATTTAAAAACTCACATTTCCGAGTCTAGACCGTATCGAATACATTTAAAACTGTAACGTGGAATATCTATATTGTCTTTACTGGTATAATATATCGCTGCGTTATCTATAAGAGACTAGCTTCTGCTAGCATCCCTTAGGACTTATTTCACGCACCCGGATAAAGTAAATAGTCGTCGTTTAGGTACTTGGATAGTTGGGCTATCATCATCCTCCGAGCCTTTTCCCAACTATGTTGGTGTCGGCTTCCAGTCTAACCGGATTCAGCTGAGTACCAGTGTTTTACAAGAAGCGACTGCCTATCTGACCTCCTCAACCCAGTTACCCGGGCAACCCGATACCCCTTGGTTAGACTGGTGTCAGACTTACTGGCTTCTGACTACCCGTAACGACTGCCAAGGATGTTCAATGACAGCCGGGACCTACAGTTTAACGTGCCATCCGAAACACAGTCATTGGTGTCTAAGATATTTTGTTGGGCCAGTAATTCCTGAAATTAGCGCATTCAAAGAAACTCTTCAGCTTTATAACATTAGTTTATTACAAGTCATCTTGAAGTGGTACTGTTGGCAAGCAGATATTTATTTCAAATGTGAGACATATCATCTTCCCTGATCTTTTGATAAGATACTGGAGATATATTTATTATGATCAAACAAACTGGTGGTTATTTCCACTGCCTTGCAATTTCTCTATCGTATTGCCTTGTACCATTAGTGCCTAGGTATGCACCTATAGATACATATAAGAAGGTATTTTAAGGAGATAAAATATGAAAGTATTATATATGAATTTGGTGTAAATTAGGAATCTTACTGTCTCTATATTATTGTAAACGTGAAGCTACTTACTAGGCATGTATGTATGTTCGTCTTTCACGTAAAAACAACTTAATGGATTTTGATGAAATTTGGCCGTAATGTACCTAGTTCATGTAACAGAATAACATATATAGGTTACTCCATAACTTTGCAGTTTGTAAGTAATTTCCTCGGGACGTGGGTGAAACCGCGGGCGGAAGCTGGTTTGAAATAAATTAATTTTTTTTTCGATATAAATCGTTGTATGCCAATAATCTATAACTTAACAATGCAAACGTGAACTTATATTAACCATTTTTTGTATTGTCATAGTTCATACTACCTGACACGCACTGCCTTCGCCAAAAATATTGTTACAACACTTATTTTGTCCAATTTGTATAGTGCACGCACGCTACAATATAATATAACAGAGTGACCTTTAAATGTATTCTAATATTGCTGTAAAAATCGAAATTTCATTTAACAAGGTTTACCTTCGATTCCTACGGTAAGTTGCACCATTTAACTATAACGATAACCGAACCATTTACAGTTGTCAAATCGCTTATTTGACCATTTATTGTCGAAAAGTACACGGCTGGTTATAGTCAGTCTTATCAAGAGGTATTGACTTGACCGGGTAACTGGGTTGAGGAGATCAGTAGGCAGTCGCTCCTTATATAACACTGGTACTCAGCTGCATCCAGTTAGACTGGAAGCCGACCCCAACATAGTTGGGAAAGGAGTTTAAAGAAGTTTACAGCTGGTTATGGTTTGGTTATACTAAAATGGTGCAACTCATCCTTACTAAGAAAAAAACAATTGAAAGTTTAAAACCGTCTCATTGATTGTTCGAAAACGGATAAAAACAAAACACACTCACTTTTTGAAATACTTATGCGGTTTTTGTGAGTTGTAATTATCATAGAGACAATTGATGCTCCGGCGCAGCTGTAAACACGGCGTCAGATGACGTCAGTATACAAATATGTGCCATTGACAATCATTGTGCGAATGATGAGACAGCCTTACGCGATGGACGGTTTATTTGTTCTTCTATGGAGATTGTTATAATGACTAGATTATGAGAAATTGGTAGGTAAATAGAGAACTAATTGTAAAGAGAGAAAAGGGTAGGACTAAAGATGGAAGAATTTCTTCAAAAATGATTGTTATGAATGAGTTTGTGATGGGGAAGTCTGGGTAAGTCCTGATGTTTATTTATGCTTATTCTAGGCCTAGCCTTTTATCTACTTGTACCTAAAGCTTAATACCTAGTTTGTTTATTTACTTGAATGCGCTTATCTCAGGAACTAGGTACTGGACTTATTATACATTCACTCGGTATTAGGAAGCCTATTCCTTGAGGACGTCTACATACTACTCTTTATACAGTTTCCACAGGAACATCATTAAAGTTAAAAATCAATTAATTTTACTAGGATAAATCCGGAAATGTAATAAAGCAGTAAACTGCCAGTTTCCTTGGTTAGAAATAATTTCCTAATCGTATCTAGGAAGTAGTAGGTACAAGATTATAATTATTTTATTACATATTCCAGCCAGGTAGTCAGTGAGGGTATTGAGTAATCTGGAGGAAGATAAACTAATAAGTACCTTCCTCTTTCATAAAACTTGTATTGTAAATAATTATTTGTAGGAAAATATATAAATTAAGTAAGTATACACTACACTGTGATATTCCTTGAACACATTCACAAACAAAAAGGATAAAATTACATCGAAAACGTATCGCAACGCGATCTTTAGTAGGCCGATTTGCAATATTCTTTCCCAAAATACATACTTACACTAATTAATTACCTTATTTCAGTAAGACAACCTTACGAAATACAAAACTGTAGCAATAATATTTATTTTTACATACATATCCCTTCACAGTCTGTCGAAACGAATACCAGCCGCCCTTGAGTCGGGGATAAAAATAAATGGTTGAATTCGAACTTTCACGTTGCATTATAGGTTCAGTTCCTTGGTTGCACAGCCTTTGAAATAACCCACTCAATTTGTAATACCTACTTAAATTTGCATAAATTATGGCTTCCGATTAATTTTGTAATGATTGTTGTAAATTACACACATCTATAAAAACAAAATAAAGTAGTGTAAGTTTCACTTCTTATAACTCAAGAATAGCTGAACCATAAACTTCTGTTCTATTCTATTCTTCTATTCTATTCTATTTAAGCTGAAAATTAGAGGGGAGGTAGCTTAGACTTTTTCCCGCAAGGACATAGGATTTTGTTACCATGCGGCTACGGGAAGCAGTTGTCTCGGGCAACCGCGGCCGGAAGTTAGTAAAGAATAAATAAGGAAAAGCTTACATAATCGCGATTTCTAAAAATGTTTTAATTATGTCGTTAACACCTATAAAACTGAATGACTGGAAATATCGGTAATTTGAAAGTAAGTAGGTATTGCTAATTATGTAAGGAAACCGTAATGACAAATTCACTTATTTCATTGCGTTATTTAAATGACGGAAGACCAAGCAGCGAAAGTTAACAATGCTTTAATTTAACTTCAAGACAGTGCAAATAAGTATATAAGGACAAGAAATAGTTTAGGCACTATTTTCCACGATCAATATTCCAAAACGGATTCTTTTCAAACTCAACAAAATACTCAAACAATTCTACTTAAAAGTATACTTGTCGCAGAAAACGTTAATAAGCCATAGATAGGACGACGTTTGAGCAGTTACTAATCACTACACACACTTGGATTCCTATAACCGGTCCATCCGATCTATGCAATTAGAGACAATTTATATGGAGGTAGTGTCAAAATTCAGTCTCTAATCAACGGATAGATCGCATATAGAATCCACCACAAAACCACCAAAGGCAAGGTCGTATCGCAACGCAACTGTCAAACAATATTTACAAAAACTGATTTAATTACATTAATCACACATCACTTGCACATGTCAATAACGTGTTATCAGACACATCGTGAGAAATGACTGAACTTCATCTGATGTATCTAATAACATACTTTAAAGTATTGGTAAATCGATATGAGGAATTATCGATACTTACAGCTCAGTCAATGTCGATTTTGATGTGTCAGGGAATGTGCAAACGAATTTTCGGTTTGATTGCTGTCAATTTAACATCAATTTGGCAGTCGTTACTTGTAGTCAGAAGCCAGTAAGTCTGACACCAGTCTTACCAAGGTGTAACTGGGTTGAGGAGGTCAGATAGGTAGTCGCTCCTTGTAAAATACTGGTACTCAACTGCATCCAGTTAGACTGTACTGATTACTGTGTGTATACTGATTGTTGATCAATATTATCAGGTTCGAAATCCTAGATGCAAGATAATAATGAGTGTCGTCCACCTTTCTTGTTTCTGTTTGTCACCTTAAGTCCATAGCGAGATGTTAGAACAAACCTGAAGTATCAACTGGTTATGGTTAATACAAAGGTCATATCTTGCTCTACCTCTGATCATTTCTTCTAAATCTGCGCCTGCCCCAAACAAAATCTAAAAAAAATAAACCACCAAATAAAATTAAGCAGATAACATCTTAATCACTAATTGATCAGCTTTCAATGCAATTTTAACCAGTATCTTGGCCAACACAATGTTGTTATCGCATACTTGCCTGTCAATTACACGGTACACTCGATATTCGTATGTATCGAAAATTTTCATGATTGTATCAATTTAAAATCGACCTTCGAAGCGAGCGAGTTTTCGAGTTGCTTAACCGAGTATGGAAGGTTGCTCCGTAAGTATAGATTTCGATGAATGGACTAATAATATAACTGGCCTACGTTGTTGCAGATATTTATAACTAGGTGATGTATCAGGGACAGTATTGTTAATCCTTACTTTTTAATATAACGAATGCAAAACTAACTCTGTCCGTCGAGCCGGGATCAAATGTAGCCGTTACACGCAGATAATGTAGCTTTCTAATGGTGAAAGAAATTTTGAAATTGGTAAAGTAGTTTTTGAGTTATCCATAACAAACAAAAATATATTTTTTATTATAATAGGTATAGAAAATATGGCTATGTTCTCTTTTATTGGAAGTCATGTAGAAAATTATATTTGACGAGAGCAGATTGGCTCGGCTTCAGTCAATATCGTTGCACAATCCAATCTCTTATCACAACGTACTCTGTCTATCAAATGACCTATTTTCTATGAAATATCAACAGTTATTTTTATTTCACTTCGTTTTACATGAATGTTTTGAAATAGCAAACTTAACATTGACCCTAATTCAGCTGTCTGGTTATTTTAGGTAGCCATTTACAAAATGTTTCAAAATATTTCAGCTGAATCATAATGATGGTTCTTACAAAATAATATTTAAATAAGTACTACATATGAACTGCGCCTGATCTCTCTTCGGTCGTGTCGGATTGCCGTCCCCTCGGGCTATGAGAGTGAAGGAATAGCGAGTGCACCTGTGTCTGCGCAAATGCTTGTGCACTAAAAAATGTCCTGAGCGGCTGACTGATCTCCTTATAATGAGAACAGCCGCCGTGGCTAACAAGCTAGGAGGACATCATCATCACATATGAACTATTAGGTTCCATCCGCGGGTTCACTCGTATCCCGAGGGGACCACTTCCCGCACATGGATAAAGAACAGCATATATGACCACCTAATTAGGTAATTAAATAAGGTTCCTATTGAATGGTTGCCCAATCAACTTATAGGTTAGACGTTGATATCAAATGTGTTGTTTGATAATATTATACAGTTGGTTATTGTAAGGATAAATAAATATACTTGTGTTATAGGTTATTGTTACTTATGTGTTCGTTATTGTAACAACGAACACCTTGTTTTCAATAACATATAGGAAATACACTAAACGTGTTAATTAAACAAGCTATATATAATTCTATAGATAAAAGGCAAAGACATCTCATAGATGAAAGAAAAAAACTCTCATACAATCATACATACATCCACTCAAGATATGTAGTTGGGATGATATGATTATGGTTTTCCAATTATCGCAACAAATGTTATAGTAACAAAAAATAAAACAGCTTTTCGTTTTAAAACACTTGTGACTATTTTCGGACAAATTACTATTTTTCGTTTTATATAGTCTTGAAAAGCTTATTTATTACTAGCTTCTGCCAGCGGTTTCACCCGCATCCCGTGGGAACTTCTACCCGTACCGGAATAAAAAGTAGCTTATAGCCTTCCTCGATAAATGGGCTATCTAAAACTGAAAGAAATTTTCAAATCGGACCAGTAGATCCTGAGATTAGCGCGTTCAAACAAACAAACAAACTTTTCAGCTTTATAATATTAGTATAGACTAGCTTCTGCCAGCGGTTTCACCCGCATCCCGTTGGAACTACTTCCCGTACCGGGATAAAAAGTAGCCTATAGCCTTCCTCGATAAATGGGCTATCTAACACTGAAAGAAATTTTAAAATCGGACCAGTAGTTCCTGAGATTAGCGCGTTCAAACAAACAAACAAACTCTTCAGCTTTATAATATTAGTATAGATTATGCGTCAAATGAATACACTATTTGTTATATTAGGGGTTAAAGTATGAAATTGCCGTTTTATTCTAGTAGGTTTTTGAATTGCCATAGAGTCTTCATGGTTTGAGGTTTTCGAATGAAACTTTTTTCACGTGGTTTCTGTGATGTTCTTCTTTTAAAAAATGTGAAACATTTGATTATCGATGTTCAATTGTTTTTGTTATTCAACTTAAACAAGAAAGATGGACACTGCGAAAAGAAGAATGGCGAACTTGTATGTAAACTGGGACCCATTGATATAAGATTCGTACATAATTGAAACTTAGTAGTACTTGTAGATCTATACAAAACTAACAAAAAAGCAAATGGATAATGAGTTGCAAAAGTTGGAAGAAAAAAGTTATGCGAGGTAGAAGATTATAACCTAAAAATCTCAAAACGAAAAGAATATTTGTGAACTAGGCACTTGGTGACCTGGTTTAAACTTTTAAACTATAGATGAACGATGTCTTAAAGATCGCCTTCACTGTTTGTTCAGCGTAGGCATCGGATAAAAGTGTGGGTAGCGCAGACGCCGCGACTACCTACGTTGTCACGGCATCAGTGAAGGGTGACAAATCAACATCGAGCTGTGCTGGGCTGGACTGTGCTGTTTTTTTAACTTGGCCGTCTCTAATATTTTAATGAGGATACAAACAAACCATGCTGTGCAGCTCTGTGCGAGGCAAGCTCTGTTTAGTTGACCAAACATAGCACAGCCTAGCAAAGCTCGATGTTGATTTGTCACCCTTGACTCTTGAAGGTTAATGTATACGCAGTATTAGCCCTGCAGGTGCCCGTCGCATGCACCGCGTTACTGCAGTTATGTACAATTGTGCGACTTCTGCGCCGCAGTGGAGAAGTCGCACAATTGTACTTTAAATGAAACAATATACTCATTATAAAAAAAAAAACATCTTTTATTTATTTTTTATCACAACATAGAAGGAAGAGGATAATGTATTTATTAATACAACTGTTTATGTTTTTTTACATACCTACCATCACTGTTTCTGAACTAGCTGCATTTTTAGACAACCTTTCAACATATTATTTACCTAATTAAAAGATTGTCCAAGAATGAAGCTGGCGCAGAAACATAGTTCTGGTGTCTGGCATGACCCATGTACAATGCACTCTCTCAATTATCTGAGCATTTTCATCCAATACACGATGTCTTCGTAATCGTACAATGCGTAATTGGCAATTGACACAACGCATTTTGCACGGTAAATAAGTCCAAATCACTTGCAAATCGGAATCCAAAGATAAATACCGTAGTCGTTATGCAGAATAGTCAGTCCAAATAGAAAGCCAAGTCGTCAAGAAGTAATCCACAAAATCGCATTCAAATCCCAAGTTAGCCGTTGAAAACAAAACCAAACATGGAATGACCATCGAGCTTAGAAGTCAATGGGAATGACAGAACACAGGGGCCCGATTCTCCTAATTTTACTTAAGCGACCTACGATTCACATTCGACTGAGATCCAATCCCGACTCGATTACGATTGAAGAGTATGTGGCATTCCACTATTTTTTCTTTGAAATAAACGTTTTTATCCTTTTCTGTCATTCAATAATGAATCATTTTGTCTGCAAATGATTTACGATTGCAAAATGAATGTAGATCAAACTACCGTATAGACCAAAATCACCAAAATAGCAGACCAATCGCAAACCAATCGAATGTCGTTGGAATACGATTGGTCTTATATTAGTAGCAGACTGCCCGATATGGTTAAAACTGCTATTGCAATCATATTGCGACTCGATTTCTATTCGATTTTGACATTATTAACTTAGGAGAATCGGGCCCCAGCACTGACAGCAGCCTCTAGCCACAAACGTTCCTATTTGCGTTCGCACAAAAAAGGTTAGCAATACAACATGCTAGCGTTGTAATTATTATTTACTAAATGTGTACTTTGTTTATTCATTGTTGCTGTTTCTATTTTACTTTTTAAGTAAAAAATACAAGAAAATAATAACTGCCAAACGTAGACGTTCACAAGTGTACGGCGATGAATCTACTTAATAATTAACTATGAAGATAGGAACGTAATCAGTGACACACGATGCGTTCGCAAACTGCATGTTATCTAATTTTTAATAGATTTAGTTTATTTCTAACTTTTAATTCCCATGAGCTAAAAACTCAATATTTTTTATATAATCCTCTACCAAACTTGTTATTTAAATTCATATAGATTTGCAAATGAATGATCTTTAAATCATGTGGGTCCATTTTCGCCATTCTTCTTTGAGTAATTTTTGAATATGAATTCCGACGCGGAAGTAAACGGCAGAAACAGCCCGCAATATCAATGCTGCATTTGAAGAGGTGTCTGCTAATGAACGCACCGTGCGATTTTGGATTAAACGCTTTCGTGGTGGAAACTTCGACTTGAAGAACGAGCCATGAAAAAGACCGCCTGACAGGTGATTAACGAGAAATTAAGAGAGACGGTGAACGCCGATCCTAGTCAAACTACCCAGATACCCAGCCGAAGACGAATAATGTTGAAAAAATTAGCAGTAAAACAGCCACGACTCATGAATCGACCTTCACCGTTATTGCTCCATGACAACGCGAGGCCTCATACAGCAAAAGAAACCGTTTTAACTCTTCAGGAACTGCAGTTGGAAACTATTCGTCTTCCTCCATATTCGCCAGACCTTGCTCTAACGGACGACCATTTTTTTTTTGTGATTTGGACAATTATCTGCGTCACAAGAAGTTTCTTTCCAGGAGGCAGATCAAAATTTTTTCACACAGTTTGTGCAGTCTAGATCCTCAGAGTTCTATCGTAACGGCATAAATGACCTTCTTATTAGATGGCCGCAATGTATAGATAATAATGGCAACTATTTTGATTAAATAAGTTTGTTAAAAATTAAAAAAAAATACAATTTAGATTTTCAGTACAAATCGGCAATTTCATACTTTAACCCCTATTACTTACCTAAGTCAATAAGACTACAACAAAAAAAAAATAATATCATTGACCGTCTGCGTGCTAGCAAGCTATCTTCAAAGTTTACGATACGGCACGCTTTGTTATTAAAACAAGTCGGAAGAAGTAACCAACCTGCTATTATTGTATATAAACAAATGTACAGCACGATTGAACTACCTAATATTTAATTTATTAGTTATTTGTTTAATCTATAAGTCAATTATATTATCGTAAGCGTGGGAACATCTGTCACAACGAGCATAGTAAGTAATTGATTTTTTTTTATTTCGACTAAGGAAGTAGGCTGAACAGCCCTGTATGGAAGGTTTTATAGAAACCTAATTTTAAGGTTTGACATCCTTGATAAACTAATGCCCGTTTTCACCAACAATCTCTTAACGTTTCCCTAACTAAGTGTCACTTGGAATAAGGGCTCCCACAATAATAAAGGTTATAAGGGACTCTTAGACTTTGGTGAAAACGAAATTAAGTGTTCCCCAAATGCTCTTAGGGGATCCCTAAATTTAAGTATTTGTTCGTAAAAATGGGCATAAATGTTTCTTACTTAATTCAAATGTTATAAAATCAATAAGTTTTTATTACAAGTAGATTTTGTACTAATTTTCCTGATCTAAAGTATTGAGCAATAGGTATTTACCTACATTTCCGATAAATATGTATGAAACATTTAGGTAACATACTTGTAGGAAAGCAATGAAAAGCTATGAACATTAGCACGACAGCTAACACGTATCTGAACAATTTAAATGCTTTTAATAACTGCTGCTTATAACAAAATATTAATAAATTATTTCGAAATTACTGGCGTACTTTAGTTTCTAAATGTTAACTATATCGTGTCGTGGGAAAATGAGATTGCTTGAGATATTTATCAATCAGTATTTTAATACATGTATAAAGTTGAATATATTCTCAACCTGATAACGGTGGTCCCTTTTTGATTATATGTATTTTTTTTTGTTATATAGAAACAAAAATTTGCGTTATTCTTAATTCGCAAAAAATACGTATGGCCAGTTTCAACGGTTACTGATTAACTCTCTGTTAGCCTATCTGATAGATAGCATTAACTAGCAGATAACTATATAACTGACACTTTATCGGTAACCAGTGAAACTGGGCCATTGTGTTTTTCTTTTTACACTTTAAACTTAGAACACTTCCCAACACCTTCCATAGACAATTGCGTATGCGCAGATAAGTCGTTCCTGGCCGCGGTTGTTACAGGACGTGACGTCACTACCCCGCTTGACATTGACACACACTTGGATGCACATGGCCCTAGTTTTTTTTTCTGACCGTGCCTCCGGAAACATGTTTGAGTTTGAACGTAATAGCAGGCCTCTGTCACTCGACGTACTTGCGCGCGATAAATGCCTACCGCTCGCTGGGTTACCGGTAGCCCCACGCGGCTCAGGGCTTTCAACAGTCACACGCGCCGCGCGCGGTCCAATATTATTATTTTTATTTCGTGGCATGTTATGCTGTTGGTTTTTATTAGGTTTTTTAAGCTACCTCACAAACTGATGGATTATTTAGAGTTGTGTTGGCTTATATGCGACTATTGTAAGATTTAGAAACATTTTATATGTATGAACTTATTTAGTAATTCAATTTTTTTTTTAATAAATTAATACTTATCTACTTTATGATTTTAACAACAGAGATCATTAGGTACTTATTTTACTTTAGATACCTACTTAGTTATATGAACTGTATTGTGAGTTTTGTAACTCAAAACACATCTCGAGTGTAAGTAGGTATAGTTCTGGTCCAACTTAATGACGACTCGGAACATTATGCGTGTCGCTACGCAGAAATCAATTTTAGGTATGTATCAACACTCGACGGAGTTGTACCATATGGGGTATGGCACTTGTGCTCGAAAAATAGTTGGAAACCGCCTTTGATTTTGACGAAAGCTTTACTTAAGTACTTACTTATGCTTACGTATTAGGTAATATTTAGTAATATGTACCCATACTCCATTTTAGTAGGCAATACAATAGTTAACTAAAGAAAAATATTCTTGATATTACTTTTTATTTAAAAACTCAGTTTTAAAAAAGGCTATCTTAAAATAAGCGTAACTTTGTTTTCCTACTTAAATATTAATAAATTGTAAGAAGCAACCCTAAGCACGGCCACGGCACGGTTGCGGTCACTGAACTGTGCGCTATCGCATTGGAATAACAATCAAGCGCTCGAGCTTTTAAGGTTCATTTTATAACGCAGCTAGGAATTTGTAGGTAGTTGGGGAACTTGTAGGTGCTTATAACAGTAGGTATGGACTTTTTTGTATGGAGTGATTTATCTGTTACGTAGTAACTATTATATAATCTGTGGTAATAGTTTTTTGTAGTGTTAAGAGAATGTTTAATTATGGTGATTAATAAATTGTAATGATCTTATTAGTAGCATTATTAATGAAATCTAGTGGCGTGTACTTCCACAATTTTCTATTTGACATCGTCTCACAAGTATCTAACATAAAGGTGTTTATAAATATATGACGAGTTTATTTTCTTCTGCAGAAACAAATTTTTTCTCATGATACATATTTTATTCAAAAACTTAAAAAGTCATATAAGTAACATATTATTTACTTGCCAAATGAACATGCATTTTTACACCTTAGAAGCGTTTCACCGCTAAGACTACCGATATTGTACTGTGTGTAATACCCACTTATTGAAACCACCTAGCAACCAGCTATTGACAGCCAAACAACATACCAATATTGCACACGACATAAACATAGCACTCTAACCACAATGTCTTCAGATCATAAGCTCGCATCACCAAGCGTGACAACGCCTTATGTAACGTCACAGTCTAACTAACTCCAGTGGGACATTACCGAACTGTTCTGTAATGTGACCAGACTGTCATCATATGGGTGCATATAAGTTAAGTGTCTGTTGGTTAAAGTCAAAATTATAGCTTTCGGTTAGGGTCGGTTCATATCTGACGGAAAATGCGTCGAGCGTATCGTAAATGTATGATCGACGCACTAACGCATCATCGGTTAGGTGTGAATGATTGAATGTTTTACCGTATATTTGTCAGTCCTGGCGTTACGCGACCGATGATACGCGACGGATATTCCGTTAGATATGAACCGACCCTTACGTCCCAAGTGTTAAAAAGTATGTATCACTAGCCGTTTTCATCCGCGTCCCAATTGAAGGGAACTACTGCCTCTACCATATGGTCCAAGATATTCGGGAAGAGTGTAGCTTGCCAACTGTAAAAGAATGTTTCAAATCTTTCAGGAAGTTTTGGAGATTATTCACGTCAAATAAACAATCAATAAAATCTGTCCTCTTTACAATATTAGTGTAAATTATGTTTGTGATTTTAATGTTTGTTTTTCTATTTGTTTCAGGTATGTATCTCCAAAACTGAAAACCAACTTTGATTGATGGGTCACCGATTTTGCTGATTCCTACACTGAAAAAAACCTGCAATTGCAACGAGCAGCTGCTCTTTAGAAAGGAACACTCCGATATCCAAGTATTTTCTTTGTAAAACTCAAAAATGCATAAAGCAGGAGAAGCTTCGAGGCGTTACTAGTCATAAATAAATGATATAGTGACAGTGCATCGTGCTGGACGGCCGGTTCCGGTAGCGGTCGGTTCTGCTCCGATACTCAGTACGGAACACCCAGTGTTCATGCTGATAGACATTGAGACATGGAGTACGTACATAATAGAGTGCTATCTGTAAATAATTTAGTCTATAAATCTAGATTGTTATATCTTTACTAATGGTATAAACGCTAAAGTTACTCTATCTCAGGCAAAAACTACTAATCCGATTAAAATTTTTGGCATAGTGATAGTGAAGATGACAAAAGACCATAGATTTGAAAAGATATAACTTATGGCCACGGCCCTATCTAGACTGAAATAAATAAATTGCAATATGATCTGAAGTAAAAATAAAAGATTCTTTCCGTAATGTTTAAAAACGAAACGAGATGAAAAAAGCTGATGCTTAGATTTTGTCTACATAAAACAGATAACTATTTTTCTTCTTGTATTTATCAATCTGAGTCTAAACTAACAAAACCGTGAGGTGTGCACAAGGACGTACCCAGGGGGGGGGGTCCAAGGGGTCCGGACCCCTCCCGAAAATAGATGCAACCCATAAAATAAATCCCTCGGTAGTAAGTACAGTGCCAAATATGACTCTCAGTTTTGATCTGCGGGGCGGGCGGGTGGTGGCGGGGCACCTCAACGGTCATTGGAGCAAGTATTAATAACTTCCGCCTCGGCCGGCCAACTTTAAAAAGGATTAAAACCTATTTACGCAATAAAATGGGCAATGATCGTCTAACTGGTTTGGTATTGATGTCAGCCCATTCAACTCAGATTCTTTCAGTAGACGACGTTTTACACCAAATGTCCTTAAGACCAAGACGTTTAAAAACGTTATAATACTGTCTTATATTACCGAGATATGCATTAAATAATTTGTGAAAACAATTTTCTTTTAATTTTAAGTATCCATTTACGCGATACCTTAATCATTTGCCTGGACCTGGACCCCCCCCGACAAAAAATTCTGGGTACGTGCTTGGGTGTGCAACTGTGCGCTCTTATAATGAATGCGGTTTCACAACGTCTAATCCAATCAGTCGATGCATGGCAACATAATGGACTATCTTAGCTAACTAATCGAGTCATTGATTCCGATTAAAGAATATAAATATAACATACTAGCCGTTTTCCTGCGGTTTTACCCGCGTCCCGTGGGAGCTACTGCCCGCACCGGGATAAAATATAGCCTATGTTACTCGCTGATAATATAGCTTTCTAATGGTAAAAGAATATTTAAAATCGGTCCAGTGGTTTTTGAGTTTATCCATTACAACCAAACAAACAAAGTTTTCCTCTTTATAATATTAGTATAGATAACTTTTGTTTTTTTGGTTTGCGTAGTAGATTGTGAAGAGGATGATCTTCTTCACCTTCTTCTTTGTAGTCTGATATTTGGTTATATGGAGGAACTTGTAAAACTGCAGGAAAATTATTTGTAACTTAAATGGAGCCACGGCTTTACCCGCCGGGATACGACGGAATTACTGGGATAAAATATAGCCTATGTTACTCGGATAAATTATCGGTTATTAAATTAGTAAGATGTCGAATTCCAATCTCTAATTGTAAAACAGCAATTGCAACCACAAATACTAAAAAGTTAAAACACATTTTCGTTCGAAAAGATTTGAATCCGAGAGCGTTAGGTACTAAAACAATTTTACCGATGATTTCACTTAAGTAATAGAATATCATCATCATTTTGCCGCCATTAAGAGTTGCCACATCAAACGCAACAGAGTTAAATCTGTAATCCGGTTAACAACCCAGCGTTTCTCTCCGCACAAAAACTAGTCTATCAAGAGACTATTATCGAGATTGCAGCTTCCAGTTTCCACGTAGCCATCACCAGGTATCATGTCACCACGAACTTCCTTAATGATTCTAAGTCTTACAACACTGACGCACCTATATATACGAATTTAAAATCATACTTCACCAAGTTTCCAAATAGAGGTGTACTGCCCTTTATGACTCATGTATTAAAGGCTCTTTAAATGAGTGTTTAAAGATTGGTCAATGTAAAGATTGTAGTGACCTTAGCTGGGATTTTATAGTGTTCAACCTTTCATTCTTTCAAGAAGTATCTTGTCGGTACAATCTCGTGAATAAAGGTATAAGATCGCATTGATATAATAATCTACACAAACACTCAATATGTAACCTATAATAACGCTCATTCCTGTTCTATATGAGGAGAAGAGGTCTGCAGTGGGGCAATCACAAAAGACGATAGCGGTCAATATGGAGACATAACTTCATTCTGCAAAACATATCAAATAATACACACTCCAAATACTGGAGAACCCAGGGTTATCGTTAAGCCCCATATAAACGTGTGTAACTCGTCAGCTAAAATCGAAGTGCTAATCAAGTAGTCAGGCATAAAACGTCACGCAGACACATCTGTGTCTATAAGTACATAACTCTTTAACGATTTAACTCTTGTCTACGACTTAAAGATCGAGGCGTGGGTCTGTGGGCGGTGAGTTCGGGTGGCTCATCGTCCCTCTGTCTACATAGACGACAGACCCGTGTCGACGGCGCGCGTTGTTCCACGCGCTCCTCAAAGAGATGTCAGCAACCCCAGCGGGGCCCAGTAGAGCCAAGGCCTGCCGGGGCTGCGGGTTGTTCGAAAGAGATACCGTGGCCCTGGTACATAAAAGGCCTATGACGGAACACGACGGTTTTTAGTTAGTAAGAGTCTGACACTCCCTCACCGCTGCTAACCCACAGCGGGAGGGGTCATTTGATGATTTTTGACGTCGGAAAAAAAAAAGGGGCCTTCGTCTAGGTCAAATACGTAATGTAGGCATGACCAAAATGATCAGTTAAGGGTTAACTAACTAGGTGTGCAGGTTCTTTGAGACATCTGTCAACGATTTTGGGTATTACAAAAAATGGGTGGGTTCCAAAGGCGTAGGTATAAGGTCGGAGACAGTAACGTACCTCTTCCCCCAAAACTCCTCATTTTGGCGCGCTTACTTAAGAGATTTTCCGTTATGGTATCTCCGCTAGTTATTATAGTCTCAATGACTCCGATAGATCGAATCGCTGTGATCGTTTTAATGTGGTATTGTTCTGAAGATCTGTGTCTCGCGGGCGACCCTAAGCCGTCACGCGATTCTAATACCACATCTGTCAGTTTGTAGGTCGATATTTGCACTACGATTATTTTCTTTTATTAAAAATATTGACAGGGATTAGGCTTTCGTTGAATTGGTCGACACTCAGAGGTGCCAATTTCGAGGAAGTCGGCGAGAGTATATAACAATGAATGACATTCTTAGTATTGTCCATGATACTTTAAGAAATCAAAGCTGTACTGGTACCAGTAACTGTACTGGTCTTTGCTCGCTTGGTTATATGTTAGTTGCTGAGAAGAAATGTCTAATGCGGCCATTTATTTTGAAAGTGCAGAAGTCGTGGGAAATGGTCTGACAATCTCGGTAAGTGCGCTCGCCGGATTAAACGGTGACGGTTGAATGCAACTATTATCTTACCAAAATACAATGACACTGTGGAATCAAGATAATCTATGTGACTCTTTGAATATCGAGAGTTCAACTTAAATTGGTTACGTCGTTCGGTCTTTTCAATTATGCGTGTTGAATTGTCTTTCGTTTTGTTTTGTAGGAAGTGGAAGGTGTCGGGAAGTTTGTCATTCATTTGTTTCTTTGATTTGAAGTGTTTCACTCTTTTAGTTGCATATATGATATGGCAATCCGAAACGATCACGTATCAATGTAGGTAATCTATCAATTCATAGAACTGCGATTTTTCTTAATAAAAGAGTCAAAATCGAGTTTTCGTTTTATCGATGCATAATGCATAATAAATATTATTCTATTATGCATGCACGTCTGTGTTCCATTTTTATAAAGACTACTGATAAGTATTATTTCTTTAATTTAATCATTGAAACTGTCAAAGGCCAAACTCGTATAACTGGTGCTCTGAGAAACAGAAATATGTATCTCTTTAATAAAATCATAGATTTGACTTTCGATTTCATATTAATTAATTCTAAGGTCCTATGTCAATGTGACAAGAAGTTAATATGCCATTGACTTGAACAATTTTGTAACTGCACAGACCTAAGTACTTCTTGTTTTTGATGAAATCCAAAAATATATTGCGTGACCAATCAAGGCTACAGATTTTCGCTCAAACTTAATTGTTATGCATTTAAAGTAATTTTATGCAATGATTTGATTAAGACGCGTTTTCCTGTAATAAAGTCATAATTGTTACAGGTTTAAGATATCTATTATTAAGTAGATGTAATTTACATATCATGATTTGAATTATTAAGTCAATAGAAACCAACAACCTTTAAAATGAAACCTGTATCGATGAATCTAGGGTCGCATAATTAAAGATCGCTACAATCGATCTTCAATATCGATAAGTTTTTAGTCAGTAACGCATGTCAATAACAGTCGAATTATCAGAATCAGTAATCAGTATGTCAAATACAATAAAACAATTCAAGGCTTTAATTTAATTTTACTAAAGCATTCACAACGTGACCATCGAACGTTTTTCGTATCGATTTTGTAACGATCATTCGATTGCGTGCTCATCGATAAACTGAAGAAAGCGGTTTACTGTTGTCGATGACAAAATGTCTATTTACTGTTGGTTGACAAATGATGTGAATAATTTATTACGATTATCGAATTTGGAATGTGTATAGTGATGGCGAGACGGTGTGGTATCGAGTATCGATACTCGGGTACATGCGATCGATCAGTGTCTCGAGATGACGTCTCGTCACGTCACACCGGTCACTGGCACTTAGTGAAAGTCTCCAAATCGACGCTGTGGAGGCATCAATCTGCAACACTTTCGTCGCAGTAAATCGATTGTCATTCGGAGGCCGATCCTCACGACCGATTTCCCTCAGCTAGATCGGACCAGATAACTCAGACCTACTTGTGTTCACCTCCCTATCTAGGTAAGAGGTCTTGTTGGGTTGGTTAAAAAAATTCTTACATGCTTGCATGTTTTATTGTGTGCCGGCATTCCATAGGAAGGAACTAACAATGTCATAATTATAGCTACGTTTTAATTGTTTTGAAGCAAGGTTGTAAATAAGGTAGAATATTACAAAGTCAGTTAATGTGGTATCATAATGGCCGGCTCGGGCGCCTCGTTGCGTAAATTTGGACGTCTCACATTTCTTGTTGGTTGTCTATTAAGAAATTAATATATTCTGGTGTGAGTTACGTTGGTATGATGTTGAAGTTGGTGTGATGTCACAACGAATCGGTAGTCGATAGCGATCGCTTGAATGTATGTTTGGCAGGATAGTTTGTACAGAGTAACCGCGAGTATTTTAGTTGCGTTCAAGATTTTAAGCATTATGTCTATCATAGATGTAATGCAAACTATAAGTGCTTCGAAAAGATTACTGAACCTTTGGCTAGCGGCCAGATATTTCAGACGGTGTTACGGAATGTAAAAACGATAGAGCACCTATACCCATGATATCTATAGGTACTACTTACTACTAATATAAAAAAGATGAAAATTTGCTCGAAAGCTCCAAAACTCCCAAACCGATTCAAAAAATTCTTTCACTATGGGTTACCTTACTATCCTCGAGCAACATAGGCTATATTTTGTCCGGGTATGGGAATATATTCTGATTGAAACCGCCTGAAACAGTCAGATGTCTAATTATATTTTATAGATTAATGAATGCCTGAATTGAAGTATAATAACAAAGCTTAACTACGCAAATACTGATTAGCTATTGAAATCTACATTGTTAAAGTATAATTGATAGGTACCACAAGCCACAAATACGATCGGAGTACAAGATTGCCAATCTTAGCTTTGCAAAATCGAAAAAAGTCAATAATGCCATTCGAGTGACGAAACTGATCTCAACAAGTTTGTAAATGCATTCATTGTTTTATTACATATTGAACTTTATTTCAAAGATATAAGGATCTAATTTGCATGGGTTTATTGTAGCATGTGTGTAATGTAAAAAAGTGTATATTTAGAAGTTTATTCGCAGCGGGATCGTATTTCCAACATTTGTCAGATCCAGTGCAGTCATGTTAAAATAGTAATATTTGCACAGATGGTCATAGAGGTATAATGTGGTGTCCTCTTTTAATCGCACTATTTACAAAGAACACCATTCATGTAGGTCCATACTTTACGAATAGTTTACAGATGAACCAACTCGTTCGATATGTGTTCTACATATTTGAACTGAACTGTCTGTCTGTATGTTCAGCTTTGAAGCCATAACTACTGGCCCAATTTAAATGAAAGGTAGGTACCTGATAGTCCAGAACTTGTATTAAGACATACCTAGATATACTTTTTATTCGATTGCGGTAGTTCAATCGGAACGAGGATGGAACCGTGGGGAAAAACCAATATTGGAATACAGAAATCCTTCTCTATGAGTTATGTAGTCGAACTCTCAGAAATGGTTAATAATAATAAGTTCGGGAGTATGTCACCATATCATTAAAAAAATTCTAAAAAGGGCTTGTTGGCATCGGCCATACGTTCGCCTCGCAAAAATCCGGGACTCTGTAGTCCCATGGTCTAGTAGTGACGTACAAAATAAGTGCGTGAACTTTTCAATTTATGTAAGCATGTACTTATTAGGCTTGTTAAGTAGAACTTCGAAGCTATAAAAAATCAGAATAAGCAAAAACAAACCCTAGCAGGTAATATTAGAATCTAAAGATGTGTTGTAACAAAGCAATTGCATTGCATTACCAGTGACTAGTTGTCTGCCTACATTCGCCTACGGAGTCTCGCCTAACTCCTAGGCTCCTAGGCAATCCATTTCGCCAAGTATCCAACGGTTTGTTAAGGTAAACGGTTAACACCTAAGTTAATGGATATTTAGATAGGTACTTAATTCTTCCCGTAGAAGGACGATTTTACACAACCGTAGTGCAGTGAGGAGGGGTAATGATTTTGTCTTTGATTGGATATTATGGTGCATTGCGTATTATTGTTTTGCATGGATTAGGTATCATCTTGGTGACTATGAAATTAAGCCTAACAGGGTGCGGGCTGGCTCGAAAGTGACGCCGCGGCCCTGGTGCACAAAGAGCTCCAGTGGGAGCATGGTGGGTCAGTAAGTCTGACTCTCCCTTACGCTTCCCCGCCGTTGAATAGGTCATTCGAAGATTTGACAACAAAAAAGGCATGATAGAGATAAGTATAAATAAATATATATAGTATCAGGCAATAACATCTATACTATCTATACTAATATTATGAAGCTGAAGAGTTTGTTTGTTTGTTTGTTTGAACGCGCTAATCTCAGGATTTGAAAATTTCTTTCAGTGTTAGATAGCCCATTTATCGAGGAAGGCTATAGGCTACTTTTTATCCCGGTACGGGAAGTAGTTCCCACGGGATGCAGGTGAAACCGCTGGCAGAAGCTAGTTTTTCATATACTCTGGTATAAGTATTATAAAGCTTGTTTGTTTTTTTGAACGTATCCAATTTCAATTTCAAATTAAGTTACAAACATCATAATACACGTTAGACTTTTATTTTTGATGACCTAGTTTATTTATATTTGAATACAAACAGTAACATTATACTTATAATTAAGATGCTCGCTTTCAGTGAAAGGAAATATATTTTTGCCCACAAAATAATACTGCATAACGAATTATATGACGTAGGTTTTCGTTCTCATAACTCTGTATTTAGCATATTTTTGTAAATTAATTATATCATAAGACTAGCATCCGCCCGCGGCTTCGCCCGCGTAGAAATCGGTTATATCGCGTTTCTAAGAGAATTCTTCAAAAGTCCGGAATAAAAACTATCTATATGTTCTTTCTCAAGGTCAACTCTATCTCTGTACCAAATTTCATTAAAATCAGTTCAGTGGTTTAGACGTGAAAGCGTAACAGACAGACAGAGTTACTTTCTCATTTATAATATTAGTAGGGATAAAAGGAAAAGAAAAGATAATTTAGTCTCCTCAACTCAGTTACCCGGGTAACCCGATAACCCTTGGTAAGACTGGTTCCCAGACTTGGCTTCCGACTACCCATAGATGCTGACAAATGACAGCCGGGAGGGGAAAGGACTCACCAACATAAAGTAAATAACCACCCGCCAATTACCTACTTAGTAGTAAGTATAATGTTAATTTTGGTTAGATCTATACTAATATTATAAAGCTGAAGAGTTTGTTTGTTTGAACGCGCTAATCTCAGGAACTGCTGGTCCGATTTGAAAATTTCTTTTAGTGTTAGATAGCCCATTTATCGAGGAAGGCTATAGGCTACTTTTTATCCCGGTACGGGAAGTAGTTCCCACGGGATGCGGGTGAAACCGCTGGCAGAAGCTAGTATTTATTAAAATTCACGAAGTCAGAATCCTACCTTATAAGTATCTATTGCCGAAGGTCGAAGTCTTCTTTTCTAATGTTAATTTTGATAATGATTCTAAAGAACTTGACATGCCACCTATAAATAAGAAAGATTAGATTGTTTGTTTGTTTGAATCGAATAGACTCCGGAACTACTGACCCGAATTGAATAATTATTTTACACTTTATCTGCGCTGAACGTGGGCTGTGTTTTACTCGCGTACGGAAAGAAGTTTCCCGTGATGTAGGTAAAACTAGTATGTAATAGAGCCTTATAGTGTTTACCTAAAAAAACCCATCGTTACAACAATAGCATTTAGAGCACCTGATATCCCTTAAAACAACCCTAGGTGGCATTAAGATATCCAATAATTTTAAGAACCTACCTTGCAAATATATTTTGCATCGTTTCAGGGTTTAATGGACATACGATATTATGTTTATTTAAACTAAATACAGGTTTTAAATATCACAGAGTTGTGATGAAAGTCAAATAGAATGATTCGATGATATAGGTGTACCTACCGGCTTAGGGCTGACGCGTACGTTAAGTAGGTACTTTGTGATTCCAGTTTATGAATCCGCCCGCGTCCTGTGATTACTACATCGCGTGTACGGAAAAAAAGTAGGTAGTCTATAGCCAACCTTGATGTATAGGCTATCTAACACTGAAAACATTTTTTAAATGTTACTGTTACTGTTACAGCCTTTTTATCGTCCCATTGCTGGGCACAGGCCTCCTCTCACACGGAGAAGGATTAAGCGTTAATCCCCACGCTTGCTCAATGCGGGTTGATGATTTCAGACTTTATAGTCCAGGTTTCCTCAAGATGTTTTCCTTCACCTTTTTATCAGCCATTGGTGTCTAAGATTTACCTAGAAAGTACATACAAACTTAGAAAAGTTGCATTGGTACTTGCCTGACCTGGAATCGAACCCGCACCCTCATACTCGAGAGGTTGGTTCTTTGCCCACTAGGCCACCACGACAGTTAAAATAGCGCCCGTAGTTCCTAAGATTTTCGCGTTTAAGCAAATAATATAAGAACTTACTATGGTAATGTCGTTAGTATGAATACCTGGCTATTGTTTTGAAAATAAAAATGCTATAACATTGACTTCAGTATGACATTTAGCCTCTAGGCCCCAACTAGCATAAGTCATAAGTCAACAAAAATACAATGTTTAAAGCTTAAAAAATAATTAACCAACAAATAACTTTTCATTACCAATTCACTACGGCATTTGAGTGCAATCATTATTTTGCAACAACAAAATCATTTTTAGCCGTCATCCGTAAAACACTACTTAGAAACATGATCATCAATGAACGTAAATCATTTAATACAGCGTATAATAATAATTAATAGACAAATAAAAAAGTAGCAAAAAGTTTATCGTCATACCATTAATCATTGGCATTTTTTGTCGTTGGCAACCCTAAGTTCAAATAGTGGGCAGTGACGTAGTGTTGCCAACGGTCGCGGCGGTTATGTAACGGCCTACTGCGAAATATATGAGCAATAGCAACTCCTCGCTGTAGGCTAAAGTGTGGTAACTAAGGAATCAGAGAAGGTAATGAGGAATTTGTAATGTGTACTGCAGTTTCCTGAAAGTCAAGTAACTTCTGTAATAAGAATCAAGGTTAAAGGTGACCTAGAAAATTTTGGCAGAATTTATACTACAGTTCAGTTAATTAGGCATAGAAAATGTTATTTCTGCTATAAGATTTCAAAAAGACATATTTAGATAATCCCGACACAAAAATATACATATAAACTTGTCGTTAAAACACGTGCTCTTTCAAGGCCCTATAAGACTCATCTCAACACAATGCTACCGTTATATAAGCTAAGAAAAACTATCTTGCATTACAAACTAAATGACAACAAGCGACGAACATTCTTTCTCTTTGGCCTGTAAAATCTAGAAGAAATTAATTCACAAAACGTGAATTTAGTTCTTTCTTACATAGGGAACGGCCTTCAAATCTGTCTTCTAACGTACTGCACTCCTGCTTCATTTAAAACACAGATGCAACACCAAAAACGGTGCCACCGTTCCAACTGAACTGGCTCCGTAACCTATCACCTTCACAGCATAATACATAGTTGCTTCCGTGCCAAATGAAAAGCCAGGACACAAAGTGTGCATTCATTGGAAAGGCTGAATACAACGTTATTGTTTCCAAATCGTAATGTTTCGTCTATCGTTAAAAATTGTGAAAAATTGCTCTGAAAAATGTGTGGAATCTTTGGTCTATAGGGATGGAAGAAACAGAAAAAAATAGTAATTTATCGATATTTTATGTCGATTTATGTAAAATTAAATGCTATGTGAAAATGATTTAATCAATTCGAAATTATTTTCGCAAATCTGTTTTAAGGTAATTACTTATACCATCACCTTCAAAATACGATAAATCTAAGATGCTTGGCAAACCGTTAAATTATATTTTATTACGAAACCTCATGGGAAGATGCAAGTAGGTAAACACAACATATTACGAAACAAACACACGTAGGAAGAAGGTCAAATCTTTACAAATCATTTCGCTACATTTTGTTTTGTTTGCTAAACAAAAAAGTTGTTACAAGACGATAACTCAATAGTTACATTACACACAACAAACACATAGTGTATAGCGAATCATACCGAAGCATTGAGTTACGGTTACATTAAATAGATAAATACCTGGTTACGAATACAAATTGGATAATTTACCTGCGATTGCTTTGCCTAAATGCATGCACTAGAATCCAGCTGGAGATTTAGGAACTTACCTATCGTTAAGCTGACTATCGACAAACTCCCATCACTAAAAACGGTTCACTCGAAGTCATAACAATTGTCTATCAGTTTCGCTACTATAATTAGGGTCATGGTTCCTTTCATACTTAACTAACTTTATGTTTTTACTCGAATACCTTAACGGGAAAATAAAGGCTTGACTGAAAAGGACCAATTCAAACTAGTATAGTTTTTATATCACAAAGTTTTTGCCCGTTAATATCTGATAGGTATTGAATTTTAATGCCAACTGTATTAAAATATTTTAATCCATTGTCATTATCAAAAGATTTATTTCCGGGCTGCATTATAATTTTAGATAAATTGATATTTCATTATTGTATTGCGTTACTAATGTCAAGCTTGTACCTATTAAAATAAAGGTACTACACTTTTTATCTTCTCGCCAGATGAAATCGCTCACCAAAATCGGAGTCTATAATTAAAATAATCGATTAAGTTTTATGATTATATGAATTATAACAAAGATAATGGTGTCCGACCTTCAGAGGTTCGTAAATGTTAGAGTGTTGTTATGGATGAACATCTGTGCTAAGTGCTATTATTTATCATTAAGAGGTCGTGTGTCTGGACGTTACGAAATCGAGTACTTCAACCTGTTTCTATTGCTTACGTAGTATTCGAGTTATTCGATAGCGAGTTCACCAGCAGTCGAGTATGGGACATCACGGTAGCACGTTTTATCGATGTTTTTTTGAAAATTACGTTACATATTGTAAGACATAATCATTTTCATATCGATTAAGTGTTTAGTCGAGTTTGTTATTAACTCGATTGAATACCTAATTGAGTGAATGCGAGCGATTTAATCGAATAAAGAGTGATCACTGTGATCAGTATTTAGTTTTATCGAATGGGTTTTTTACTACTCCGTCTGAAATTAGTTTGATTTGTGGCCATAATGAAACAAGAGTCCAAAAAGTTATATTGCTTATACTTTTATTATTTCTTTATCCAGCTAACATCACTTTTAAAAAAAACTTTTTAAAAAAAAACATCACTCTCTCTCACACTCTCTCACTCTCTCTCTAACATCACTTAAAAAAAAAACTTTTTTGTAAAAAAGTTTTTTATTTCAGTGATACGAATAGTTGTCACTATCCATATAAGTGGAAAGTTCTCATCAATACAAGGAATATAAGCCCAAATACGAGGTATTTTACATATTCAGTTGTCGAGTTCCCTCGACCTTCTCTGGTCTCCATCATCAGGTCAGCTCCAAACCTTCACTGTTGCAAAGGTCTTGTCAATACAAATAATATAAGCCCAAACACGAGGTAGTTTACATATTCAGTTGTCGAGTTCCCTCGACCCTCTCTGGTCGCCATCATCAGGTCAGCTCCAAACCTTCACTGTTGCAAAGGTCTCGTCAATACAAATAATATAAGCCCAAACACGAGGTAGTTTACACATGCAATTGTCGAGTTCCCTTGACCCTCTCTGGTCTCCATCATCAGGTCAGCTCCAAACCTTCACTGTTGCAAAGGTATCGTTAATACAAATAATATAAGCCCAAACACGAGGTAGTTAAGATGTGCCGTTTAGGAGTTCCCTCGATCCTCTGTCGTCTCCATCATCAGATCTGCCCTAAACCTCCATAGTATTGTAGTCTCATCAGATACACACATAAATATAAAGTTTTTACCCCATGCTCGCCTACAATTTTCAAGAGATGCACTTGATTTCGCAGGGTTTCCACCATCAGATCCTGATCTGATGACGATGGGACCAAATGACAAGCATACCCTTTCAAATAAAAAAATAATTTTTGAAATCCGTCATAAAAAAAAAAATACAGCCGAATTGAAAACCTCCTCCTTTTTTTGAAGTCGGTTGAAAATACTAACGAATAAAAATCGATTTCCGAATAAGAAGTTTCGCATTTAAAAAATACGAAACTAAAATTAACACCACACGCGTCGTGTACTTTGTTACGAATCCTATTTTTATACAGCCTTTGCAGTTGCGCAAATATAGCCTTTAAGCTTATTAATTTAGAGTTTAAATTAGCGTGTAAGAAGACAGCTCACTGTTGATTCTCATCATCCGCGGTGCAGCGAAAGTGTATAAAATATCTGAGAAAGAAAAATTGTCAGCGAGTCCACGATCATTAGTATATTACGCATGAATAACTTGCATAAACATTAAAATTTTGCGCTATTTTATTCATTAATTACACCTACTTTCTTTGGTTTAGAAAATTTTATTATCTGTCAAATCTGCATTTGTAAATATGACTGTTAATAAAATATTAATTTGCATTTTGCGCATGCAACTTAGGTAATTATAATACATATACTAAACTGTCAATAAATAGTGTTAATATAACAAGTCTTTCGTTGCAATTAATATTCAAAAAAATGCTGTTCACCTCTCTGAATTATTTAGTTAATAAAAATCTATAGCTGTCAATAGCTGCAGTGGGTGGCTAGACAACATTGGATGGCTAGACAACACAGCTTATTACGAAAACTATGTCAAAATCAAAATACTAACTCTATTATCTATACTAATATTACAGAGAGGAAAACTTTGTTTGTTTGTTTGTAATGGATAAACTCAAAACTACTGGACCGATTTTAAATATTCTTTCACCATTAGAAAGCTGTATTATCTGCGAGTAACATAGGCTATATTTTATCCCGGTGCGGGCAGTAGCTCCCATGGGACGCGGTTGAAACCGCGGGAAAACGGCTAGTGTAGATATATATTGTATAGGTAATAAAAGATGATATCCCAAGATTAAAATATTTTTTTCACAATGAATGACGAGCGATAAAATAGTAATATCCCATAGTGAAAAGCCGGCTTTATTTACCCAGCAGTCAACTGCAAAAAACATTCGGTATCATACCTACATAATTTTCATGAATGGCATCAAGACTCGATCAGTCGATAGCACCTTTATCACATTTGTTTAAATTGCGGTAGTCACTAGAAAACCTGTATTTTGTTTAATTCACTTAAGTTAGCGTTGACTCACGAAGCCACGGCGTGTTATACATACTTACGTCATTCTATTACTTAACATATAATCATTTACTTACTAATGTTATGTTTGAACAATACCGTTTTGGAGGCGTCCTAGTTATGAAGCGTAATTTTGGCTTTGTGTATTTTTATCTATTTTGACTTATTTAATGTGTACCTAAGTAGGTCTATAGTAAGTAGTTGTTTTTCTTATCTTTCATTTTTACATCTTTCAAGCGGTTTCGCCTGCGTCCAATGGAAACTAATTCTCGAACCTAGGGTGGCTTCCAAACAGTTGAGTCATTTTTAAAATCGGTTCAGCGGTTTCGGATCCTTCTAAAGGGAATGTCCTCTTTATCATTAGTACAAGTAGGTACAGACTAAGGAACCATTCATAAATAGTCAGGGCTCAAAAACATTTATGCTCGTGCGAAAACTTCAGAAATATTTGTAAACGGAACTGAAATTCGCAAACGTCCGCTTTTCAATCGAAAATCACTTAACAAACATCAATGAAATCCAATACGTTAATACGTTCTCTCAATTCGAACAAATGCTCATAATTATAGGAAACGGTGAGTAAGAATGTTACGCGTCCACAATAGGAAGTGACTCACAGATCTTGAGTGCCTAACTGACTACGGACGCGTTGGACGGAACATTACCACTTATAGTAAAACCATTTAAGTGCCGTATAAAATAAAATCATTTAATTAATTGCCGAAGACAAGTGATTGGTAGTACTTGATAAGACTTCATTCATAAATGTTCGTCAATTAAGAATATTTAAGTAAATAATTTTAAAGTGTGTTTTTATCAACAATTGATTGTTTTGTTGTGGTAGTGGTTAAAAGCGATTCTCAAGTTTGTGGGTGCAAATTCAGGTGCCAATTTAACTTTTTGAAGTAGGTAATGCTCTCTAACGGCCAGTTTCTTCATCAAAAGTTAAAGTTAAAGTTATGGCTAAAGTAATGTCTAAAGTAAAAGTAACGGTTAAATTCAATTTTTCTATGAATTTTGCTGTCAGTTTAGCCTTGAAAAAACGAATTTGACCGTTACTTTTACTTTAGACATTACTTTAATTTTAACTTTTGATGAAGAAACTGGCCGTAAGTGTATTTTGGATATCATTGCCTAGTGATAAAATAAATCGGAAAATAAAGCCTGAGATGAGAAAATCCAATTTGTGCAGCAGGCTTTGTGATTACCGCTCATTCCTTCTCTTTATAAGAAGCCTGGGTCCAGCCGTTGGACAATTAAAAGGCTTAAAGACCAGTTGGGTGATCACCTTACCTTGATAGTAGCCCTTTCCATCCAAATAGGTGCATCCATCTATGAACTTAGATGCCACAGACTTGCAAACCGGTCAAACTTACAACACCCCTCTTTTGGCTACGTTCGATCCAAACTAGTGTACTTATCCTCATCTTTCTTCTATTCCAGAACGTTCAGTGCAATTGGCCGCGACAAAGAACCGTCTTCCAGCACCCAGGCCACTAGCAGTGATGCAGCTCCTCAAGACGAAGAAGCCGAGGGTACCATGAACCGGGAGAACGTCTCCAATAAGATAGCTGCCGGCATGGACCGGTGGCAGAATACCTTGGAAGACATGATCAACCTTCGATCTTCTAATAATACCGTCTTTAAGGACTATTATTGGGTGAGTTAGTTGATTTTGTTGTAGGTATCTTAATTATAGTTCGGCCCCCAGTTTTATTCTCTTTCTGAGTAACTTCTTAATAGGCTTACGGAGAAATACGATGGCTTTCAGTCAGTAAGAGTCTGACACTCCCTCACGCTGATAACCCACAGCGGGACGAGTCTGGTGATTACCCATCAAAAAAAAAATACAAAAAAGGTAACTGAAAATGCTAGCTCATATGTTGCTCGGATATGTAAGCACTGTAGTAAAAATCCATTCAATATATTTTGCATAATTGAGTAACAATCAAAAATACACGTGAAGTTTCTTTCGTACTAAGTGTCGTGTTTATAATATTACATATAGTTATTTCTTGAGTTATGATACTTATTGTTCGTACTATTTTTCGCGTATTTATCACTAATTTCGTCTACCTTCTCGCAAACAGTGTTAAAGATGCCTGTCTTGCAATTGAGGTACTTACTTTCGCTCTTATGATTGAAATTTATGATTTACACACTCTTAGAGGTATATAAACATATCTAGAAAAACTTTGATTCATTCACCGACTTATAAACAGCTTTTTGATGACACAGAAACAGGAAAAAAATATAATTATACCACGATGATGCATAGGTCCGAACTCCGGATTGGCAGTTTTGCTAACTACGGCGCTTTCAATAATATATCTATCTGTTATTTTGATTACTAGAGATTGATGTTTACTTTAGCTCCATACGCCCTATACAAGTAGGTAATATAAAAATATTGTTATGTAACCGTGTCTCTGTGGACATATTGCCTTCTTAAAAAAACCGGCCAAGTGCGAGTCAGCCTCGCTCACGAAGGCTTCCGTAATATAACTTATAAAATGAGCAAAAGAATCACGTTTGTTGTGTGGGAGCCCCCCAAAATATTTATTTTATTCTAGTATTCAGTATTTTTTCTTATAGCGGCTACAGAAATCTGTGAAAATTTCAACTATCACGGTTCATGAGATACAGCCTGGTGACAGACAGACGGACGGACGGACAGAGGAGCGAAAGCAATAGGGTCCCGTTTTACCCTTTGGGTACGGAACCCTAAAAATGTCCATGGAGTTTCTTCTGCTTGAGACCAACTTTTTGGGACCGTGCAACTAGTGTGACTTTTCATGGGAGCCTGCAAAGGCCAATTTGAAACAAAAACATTTGATTTTGACTATGCATCTGGTAAGCAATTCAACAAATAAATAGATATTAGGAACGACCATAAACTGTTATTTATGGTTATTAACGTTTGCCAATAAGCTTGCGTGCATAAAAAGTTGGTAAACAAACATTAACACGATAGAATCAAGAGGTAAACACTTGACTTGACTTCAGAGGTCAATAATTCAAGGTCAATGTCACGTTTACTTTAGATAATATCTGGAGCATGGGAACTTTGACAGAAAGTGAAAACTATAGCGTCTTCACGCTATGTGAGTGTCTGTTTGTCATCCCGGAAAACCTGAGAAAAATAATACATATGTAACGCGGTATTGACGCAAATAAGTTTAATACGTCATTACTTACCCTAATTCTAATTTGTCATATTTTAACTTGGCGAAATGTGGTTTGGCGCTTTATTGTTTAAAATGTGAGTGTTTAACTATGTTAAAAATAAAGTTTTAGAAAAATCCTCATGCATAATTCTCTCTGCAACATTTGAATGTTAGACCGGTGATGAACAATAATAAAACCTGTTTTTTATTTCCCAATAAAGTATGCACTATTGGCACACCACATAATTATAACTATAATAATATTAAATGACTTATTAGGTATAGGTAGCGTTTTTAGAACATACTTAGATTCAATTATCAATTCAATTCTTTGTATGCACATAAAACAAAAAAACTGCGAATGATGACTGCAGAAAAATACAAAAAACCAAATTGAAGACATGTCCAAATGTATGTAATACGTAATTTCTGTAATAGCGTGCTCGCAACAGCGTGCAATCATTGTCTGTCCGTACGTAACAACTATATACATGCCTCATGGGTCGCTATGGTAACCGATTGCAGTTTGCCCAAATTGCTATTGACTACTTTAGAGTATAGTGCAAACTTTTACTCGGCCGAGTTTGTTTAGGCTCATAAATCAGTATGAAGAATCTAAGGCATTAGCGAGCCGGTATCAGACCGACTGAAAACTTTGATTAGAATCGGAATATTCTTCAACTGTCGGCCGACTAAAAGTTCGCAGTTTTATAGTAACTACCTATACAACTTTATCAAATATCATAATTGTGTAGCCATTGGGGCAAGAATATAGATCTGTTGTTTTCGGACAGGAATTTTGTATATTTAGAACGTTGATTTTCATTCATGTACTTACATGATGATAATGATAAAATCCTGTTATCTTCCTACAGGAACTCACAGAAAGCTTTTCCACTCCTTCGATCTTAAACAGCAAGATTGAATGTTCATATTCTTATCAAAAACAGATTAATTTGCAAAATCTAAATATCTAGCTATAAGTAATTAACTAAAACTTAATCAATAATGAATAAAAATTAAAAGACTTCAACCAGTACCGTTAAACAGTTAACAATTTGACAGTCCGTTTGCCGCCTTTTTATCCATGACCATAGACAAAATAAATGAGTTACCAAACTCCATGATTATTACAGTTGAATGTCTTTGACCACAATTCGACTCTGACTTGATGAAAGTGAAATCACTGTAGTAATTGGGGTAATAGAAAAAGTGAAGTTTTTTACTTGATTATCAGAAAAACTATGTGAAAGTGTAAGTACCACCATGGATTGCTGAGTATTTATTGCATTTTGATAGAGCGATTAAAATATTGTAGGTATGTAAACACAAACGTAGGATTTTTTAAGGTTTTTTTTTTTCGGAAAGTAAGCATAGTGTTGTTTTAATAGCTTATTCCTTCTTGAGCCCACTCCCTTCTTGGTTCCTTGATGCTTCATAGTCCACAGAAAAGTTTGTTTAGTTAAGGTTCAATTTAAAATATAGGTTAATGACCTGTAATATTTAATACTGCAGGCTACTCCAAAATAGTTCTTATTTAAATAGAGCCCAGTGACATCCCTCCAATTTATATCTATAACAATAAAACATAGTTTAGTGACCATAATTCACCTAATTCGGGTTTGGTCCGTTTCCATTTTATAATGCGCGCACTTCCCGGGGCTAGCGGAAGCGTGTGCGCGGTTCCACATTCAAATCAGGCGCACCAGCCATATTGAAATCGATACCATCACATTCTAAACTAAAATGTACTTTATGGGGAGGAGTTAGGGTATGTTTTTGACTGTAGTGAAAGCACTGTAAAGAAAGTTATTGTGTGTTTAGTAATGTATGTGTAGGTATAATTTAATTCATTGATGTAAACCACTGAGGCGCGTGACTTGTTCATAAAGGAACGATTTGTTTGTGAACGATGGCTCGACGGTGATGGCTTTTCATTACGACAGCTGATAGAAATTCTGGTAGTAATGTGCTGTGGAGGCGGATGATGAATAAATAAGCATAATATTTTCACTTATATAGCTTCGGTGGTTAAGTAACAGTAATGTTTTAATACTTCTCACGTAGCGTTGTTGAGTTAGACTTAGAAAGATGGTGGTTTAAACTCTCCTTACAACTGGCGGCTATGAAAATATCAACACGCTAAAAGAGGTTCCACACGCTTAATTTCCAATATTTCCTTTACTACTATTGCAGAAAATGCTATAAAAATACTGCCTAACTCCGTACTATTTTGTCGTTGCATAGTTACTTAAGTCAAATAAATTCTTTTCAAAAGTACGACAGCTGCGGAAAACGGAACGCAACTGCAATGCATCACCTCGTTATCTTTCCGCGAAAGCAGGATTTAATTGAGGGAAATACACGTCGGTAATGTGTTGGCAAATCATCATTATTTACACACCACGCCGCGAGAAATCACTCGTAAATACATATGCCTTTGTATATTGTAATATTTCTTTTCGTATACTGGGCTATGCAATATCGACGACCCATTTTTTTATGGGAAATCATCAAATGACCCCTTCCCCTGTGGGTGCAGCGTGAGGGAGTGTCAGACTCTTATTGACTATAGTCCACCATGTTCCTTCTAAAGCCCTTTACATATGTACCAGGGCCGCGGTAAATCTTTCGAACAATCTCGCAGCCCATATTTTCGATCCCTCGATGACCCCTTTTACAATCTCGATTTCACAATTCGATTCAAGCAGACAAAAATATATTATCTTAATTAAAAATACATAAAGAAAGGACACATAAATTATTAAAATATGTATTTCCAAATCAAATCATGTCTCAATGAAAGTCAGATCTAGAACAAACAAAAATAATAAATTCATTAAGTAAGTATCCATTACCATTAAATACTTAATGAGTGTGAGAAAAAAACTTTGATTTGAGGTAACATGCTCAAGTATTTATTAACAGTCTACTTGTCCGTTAAAAGAATTGAATTTAATTGAAAGAGTGGTTATAATATCTTACTTTAGGAAATCCTGAATTACCAAGTAATATTCAATAGGTATTTCATTTTGAGGAAAAGAAAATATGTACTTTAAAGAGTTTCAAGCGCACTTTCCTTCACTTTATTTCTTTTAAATCTTGATACTTAAAAATAAATAATTCTTAGTCAACAACTAATTTAAGTAACGTATATTCATCATCCTCCGAACCTTGTATGTTGGGGTCGGCTTCCAGTCTAACCGGATGTAGCTGAGTACCAGTGCTTTACAAGGAGCGACTGCCCTCTGACCCCCTCAACCCATTTAGGTAACGTATATACGTTGTTACTACTTTTTCCTAATTTCAACCTTATGACTCAATATTAGTAAATAAATCGATCCATTTCGAGAGATCAGGAACTGACCGCTGACCTAGACATTGTAAACTGAAGTTCATATTAATTAACGCACGTTACTAATTGTTCAAAACAACCCGATTTAACTGATAGTCCTAATTATTCCGAACTTCCTTCCTTACTGGTTGAAAATTATTGGTTACTACAAATTAAATGTTGTAGATAACAATGTTTTAAGGGCTACAGCGGAAAAAATATTTTCCTTCGTAAGTAAAGATAAATAAGACAATGGAACATCTATGGAAACTTTTTTTCCTTTTCAGATAAACTAGCCATAGTTTCATGTTTATGGGTTTTATTATTAATTTTTTTTTGTAATGTAAAAGAGGAAAAAGTAGTATTCATCTGAAATAACAATCAACGAAGAAACTGTCGTCATTCAGAAAGTTACGATGTCTGTGTCTCTTTGACGAACACCTGTGGTAAAGCTACAATAGTATATAATAGACATATAAGACATAAGCTAGAATAGAAACATAAGTTAGAAATAATTATTCCTGTATCTATTACATTCTTTACACGTTTATATACAGTGTTTAAAATGCGATAACTGTAGGTCCCGGCTGTCATTGAACATCTCTGGCAGTCGTTACGTTACGTGTAGTCAGAGCCAGTAAGTCTGACAATAAGTCTTGCTCGGGTAACTGAGTTGAAGAGATCAGATAGGCAGTCGCTCCTTGTGGCACACTGGTACTGAGCTGCATCCGGTTAGACTGGAAGCCGACCCCAACATAGTTGGGAAAAAGCTAGGCAGATGACATGTTTATACAGACCCCAGAGAAATTGATTAACTAAAAAGTAAATACATGTGTAGATACAAAAGAATCCTTAGGAAGTCAGTAATTAACTTCTAGTACCTACATGCTAAGGTATTAATTTCAATACACTTAGTTATATTCTATAGTAATAATGACTTGTAGCTATCATTATCAGTCTAACTCACGACATCTTATACCGTGCCATTGAAATCTCAACTTTATAACTTAGAATTTAGAATTGGTAATCGTTTAATTTGTTGTGGTTTGTGTAACAGCTGGAAGGAAGAAAAACACGTGTAGGTACAGTCGCGAACGTTAGTGGTTGAGCCACTTGCCAGTGTTTGTATTTAAATCGTATGATGCCAGCAGTTGAACAAAACAAAGGTCAATAATAAAAATGTTTAAATAAACTTATGGATTTATCATTGCCAGCTTTGCAGAAGTTCACCCACATCCCGAAGGAATATATATCCTCCGAGCCTTTTCCCAAACTATGTTGGGGTCGGCTTCCAGTCTAACCGGATTCAGCTGAGTACCAGTGCTTTACAAGAAGCGACTGCCTATCTGACCCCCTCAACCCAGTTACCCGGGCAACCCGGTACCCCCTGGTTAGACTGGTGTCAGACTTACTGGCTTCTGACTACCCGTAACGACTGCCAAGGATGTTCAATGACAGCCGGGACCTACAGTTTAACGTGCCATCCGAAACACAGTCATTGGTGTCTAAGATATACTTAGAAAGTACATACCAACTTAGAAAAGTTGCACTGGTACTTGCCTGACCTGGAATCGAACCCGCGCCCTCATACTCGAGAGGTTGGTTCTTTGCCCACTAGGCCACCACGACTTCCATCCCGAAGGAACTTCTTCCTTTATATAACAACACTGAAAGTTTTTCAAATCGGTGCTGTATTTTCGGAGCCTTTACAACAAAACTTTATTATATATTATTAGTATAGACAAACTTCCAAAGAGATAAATGCTATCTCGCGAATATCATATGTAACTACAAAAGGTACGAAAGTGGTAAAACCATTATTATCCGCGACTGTCATTGATGGCGACTGTACCATGAATCTCGTGATGACGGCAACTTAATTGCCAGTGTTGACGCCGATGTATCACTTTTTACTTGGCTAGCTAACCGAAGATCTCGGTCTCAATGGAACTGACATTATCATCTGCGCACATGGAAAACAAAATGACTAACGGAGGTGCCATAACGGAAAATCCCCTAAGAAAGCAGCGCCCAAAATGCGTGTAAGCGAGGGACGTGGAACGTCACTGTTTTCGCCATTATACGCCTTCTTTGGACCCGACTATTTTTTGTAGTACATACCAAAAACCGTTGACAGATGTCTCAAAGAACCCGAACGCCTCGTTGCTTCACTCATAACTGATCGTTTAGGTCATGCCCACTGTACGAATTTGACCTAGAAGGCACCTGACCTACCTGCATTATGGCATCTCCACTCATCTTTCGTTACTCCATGTCTGTGCAATTCTATCATCTAACTTTCATAGAATCGTCATTGGGGACACTGACAACCGTTGGATCATTTTAGATCTGTGTTTGATTTTAAATAGCTTTTTCTTACGATGTGTGTGATGAGTTTGTTTGTGTGTCCCGTTCTTTTGTTTTTACTCGGTTTCATACCAAAGTATCCGAGAGTGTTTAGCGAAATTCGTTGTTAAAAAGTTTTCGTTTTAAATTTTGTTGTTGTTCATAATTCGTTTCTTCTTCGATACTCTATCAGACAGAATGGTTCCAGTTGGTTTTGGAATTAATTTATTTACCAATAAAGTTCTTTCACTTTGCAGAAACCATACCGTAGATATGCAATTACGATATTCGTACTTTCCATCTGAAATCCATGGCAATTACCATGGTTCCTATTCCACATAACATCTTATACTACATCTGTATAATTATGGGAAAAAACAAGCACAAAACACATTGTTACGTCTAAGATCTATAGAAAAAATAACATGAGCTCTTTGCTCTAAGAAAACCCCATCTGCGTTGATGGGTTGCCATGACAACGTAATGAAGGATAATTTGATACCAACTTGTTACCACTCGCTATTGTATTTAGACAATGCTACAATACTCTGCTACTATGGGATGGAATCTTACAGTATGTTGCACCATTTAATTATAAGGTTAATTGAACCATTTTCATTGGTCAAATCGGCGATTTGACCACTGGGCAGCAATAGTATACAGCTGTTTATGATTAGAGCTGCCTCCGCTTAAAATGGAAGCTAACTCCAACAGGGTTGGAAAAAGGCTAGGCAGCTGACGATACTTAAATGATGCAATTGTACTGCAAACAGAGTGCCTAGTGCGAGTTTTGCTAGTTAATTTTTTCGATGCGAAGATTTATCATACCATTGAATCACGTAGGTAGCACTTATCTTAGAATTGTGTATTTAATAAAGACTGTCATCAGTACTTGGTCGTATTACACTTGAGCTCACTTTTGCGAGTGTAATCATTATTAACCGGCAAAATGAAAGAAGAAGTAATACCTAAATCATGTGACGTAGCATACGACTCTTTATTTCAATAGACTTATCGAGTTACGAATGCTGTCAAAACTCGGAATCAGCACTCTGACTGTCTTCATTCTATCTTAAGGAAAGATTCCACTAAACTATTTGTATCTATCTGTCAAGCTTTCACGGCAACACTACTGATTTTAATGAAAATCACTGGTCAACAAGTTTTTGCCACATAAACCAGACTTCATTTTTTAGGATGTTTTCAGTCCGCTGAATCCAAATTTGGCTTCAGAATTGTTCTGTTAGCTCGGGATTTTGAGATATTCTAACCTAAAAGTGCAAAAAACACTGTTTGAACCATTTTAAGGCCTGTGTAGACCGGTGAGTTTTTTTTTACCTGAAAAAGTATTCAAGGGGTCTCAAAGAACAAGTCTTTCCTTCAAATGGCGTTGAGCTTGCCCAAATATCAATTTCTTTCACTGAGATATTACAATTTGAAGTATACAAGTAAAAGTCTCATAAAATTGAAAATACTCAATATGTATGGATAAAAACTTGTTAACTTCAAATCGCAATGTCTCAGTGAAAAAAAAAATATATTTGAGCAAACTCAACGCCATTTGAAAGAAAAAGACTTGTTCTCTGAGACCCCTTGAATACTTTTTCAGGTAAAAAAAAAACTCGCCTTTCTACATAGGCCTTAAAATGGTTAAAACACTGTTTTTCGCACTTTTAGGTTAGAATATCTCAAAATCCCGAGCTAACAGGTCAATTCTGAAGCCAAATTTGGATTCAGCGGACTGAAAACATCCTAAAAAATGAAGTCTCAATTCTGTGGCCGGAAGTTTGTCTAATTTTGTTGACCAGTGAAATTTGTACACAGATAACCTAGAGTATGAAAATGAATATAACTTTTTATCCAGATGTGTGGATTAGATTCTTCGGGCCAGATAATAGTACAGCATAAAGTCATTATAAGACTACTAAATTGGTAATCTAAGCTAGACTGTTCACACAATGTTTTATTATTCTCATATTACAAGTAGTATAAAAACCGTAATTGTGTCATCTATACTTATAATAAATCTGTAGAGAGGTCAATTCTGTACATTGGATATATTTCCAAAATAACTATCAGAGGGTGATTAGTGATCGATACTGATGCCAAAAATGCAATCAGTAAAATTTTTGTCTGTCTGTCTGTCTGTCTGTCTGTCTGTATGTTCGTTATAGAAACAAAAACTACTCGTTGGATTTTAACGAAACTTGGTACAATTATTCTTCATACTCCTGGGCAGGTTATAGGATACTTTTCATCACGCTAAGATCAATAGGAGCAGAGCAGTGAAGGAAAATGTTGGGAAAACGGGAGAAGTTTCTCTATTTTTTAAGCTTCCGTCGCATGTGTAGCCCTAATGGTTAGAGCTACATAGAAACCATGTATGACGGAAATGTTCTCCTTAAAATTATGTAAAAAATATCTCACGACAGCATATGTCTATCTTTTATGGTTGACTCACAATAACACATGTAAGTCTCGATAGCTTAGCAGTTCGGAGCTTTCTGATTATTGTATTTGTCTACTCTTACGTTCATAACACTCTCACTCATCCCTAATTTAAAAATGTTAACATTATTACCTATTCAATAAAAAAGAATCATATAAATCGGTAAAGAAATACCAAAGTTATACATGAAATACCATAAGCCATTGCGCGTGAATACTGAATCATGCTATAAGGATTATTTTTGTGTAACATCGTCGCGCTCGACGCGGCTCGCGACGCGGCGACTGCGCGATCTTCATACATTCGGCTGTTGATGCGAATTGCGTTCAGAGTGTTCGACCTTATTGACAATATTGATTTGATGACTTTAAGTATTTAAATATTTTTTTTTTGTCGTTATTTTATAAAATATGTAAGTATTAGTTATTTTGGTATTGTTTAAATATTCGTTCAAATTATAAATTATTAATAGTTTATATTTTATTTCTTTCTAGGTGAATTAGTAGTAGGTATGCATAGATTTAGATAATTTGATGGGCTGGTGTTTATTATTTCTTCCTCTCCTTCTACAAAGTCCGAATCTAACGCGGACGAAGTCGCTGGCAGAAGCTAGTAAGAAATACAATTACTAAAGTACGTACTTGCTTGTCTCTCAGAATTGTGGTGTCACGGTGACGTGCACTGTTGTAGGACTTGAAGAACAAAGTTCTAGCTTACGACATAAACGTATCATATGTAGATATGGTCGTATTGCCAAATGGGTGAATATCTTTATCGTCTTTTAAACCTTTATCTTAAAGAACTGACAGTTTGAAAAGCAATGTTCTTGTGCAAAAATGCCTTATATCTTGTACTTTTCATAATAAGACGTTTGTGATTTATGCAGTGCTTGCTTACATGTCATTATAGCACTGAATAGATTTGAATATACGAATTAGCCTACGACGTGTAAGCTAGGTATATGTTTATCCGGGTGCGAGAAATAGTTCATTCGAGACGGGTGGAATCTTTTTTACTGTTGTAATATGAAGTCCTAGTCTGCTATGAAGGTCTATGTCGGAAGAGTTATTAAAATAAAATATAACTAGCCTGTTGATAAATTTACTAATGATAGTGTATTTTCCATTTCAGGCCCAAAACGGTTTCGATGAACTCCGACGCTACGTGAAGCAAGGAAGTGACTTCAGTAAAGAACTCTCATCCATATTACAAGAGAGGTATTTACACCTACCATTGTTTGTTTATAGACTATTGTAATTTCATGATGTCATACTCGCAGACCATTTTCACAATGTACTCACAACGTTGTACCTTCAACCTTCAGCCGCAAAATAAACAACTAATCCATCACGATAAGAAAGCCACATAATAACATGCAAGCAGCGTAACAATCTTCATAACTGTTTTATAACTTTTTTAATAACTGGTAAAATGGTTGCGCATGATTCGGTCGCCGGACGGCTGCCCGAGCGCAAGTCGTGCACGCACCAGATTACCTATCTTATCGGCCTCTCTTCGTAACGTTAACTTTCCAGACATCGCTATAAAACAATACCTTATTGTTTACGAGCAAATCGCTCGAGCAATCCTGCGTTATTCGAGACAACGCAGGCGCAGGGACAATCCGAAAGTACTCGTCATGCTGTATAATTGGTATTACATTGTTCACATGCATAGCTTTCCCCGCGATACACAGATATCGAGCACGTCGTTAAATATTGTTGCATACGAAAGTAAGGGCACGGCAATGGCCACAAAATCAAAAATAGCTCGTCGCGAGGTTCCGCCAAGTGGGCCAAGACGCCCGCCATAAATAACGCGCGCTCTAAAAATTGAAATCCTCCCATTGGCCGAGAATGCATTATCACTGCTTTTACACAACCACAAAGACGAGCGTAAAAACAAATTGTTACGCCACTGCGATTATTTCCTACGAACGTTCGCTTCCGTCACAGATTGTGAAACTGCAGATGCCATTAACTTTGTATGATTTGTTCTTTGTAGAATTGAAGCAGAGATATACTACTCAAAATGCCTAGCCAAGCTCGGCACGAAGCTGACCAAAGCTTGCAAGGAGAGCGTCGGCTCCTGCGCAGAGGCCTGGAAACATGTCGCGCTGGAGATGGAGAAACGGGCAGAAATACACAGGTAACTAGCTGACGTAGCCTCAACGATTAAACAGCGGCTTATTTCACAAAAATGATAGCATTAGTAACGCTGCAAATCGATCTATTTCAGAAATTACTCAAGCGCTTTGTCTGACGAGCTAGTGAAGCCAATGAAACATGTAATCGACAATCAGCTGAAGCTTCGGAAGAAGGTGAGTTACCCAATACTGGCGAGACGGGTAAAAAACCAGATCATCTTGAAGCATCTTTAATCACTGATGTTAAAACAATTTCAGATCGAAGGCAATGTTGACAAGACCACGCGATCTCTGAGTGACTGGAGAACAGCGGAGGCGAAGTCAAAGAAACACTCTCACACCGCTGCGCGAGAGAACGAAAAGTTACAGGACGCCACGCTGGACATGAGGTCTGCCTATTGCGATACACTTGACGATGTTAATGGCCTGTGTTTTATTTGAAAAAGTAGTTTGAAGGGACATTACATCGGTCAAGACATTAGAAGGATCCTTCGTTTTGCGATTGCGAACGGCCTGGCGAGTTTTTGTTCTGTGTATGTGTTTTAGGGAGTTGGGGATATGTTACTAGCTCCCATTTTCTTTGCAGCCGACTTTCGAGGAGTTCGAGTGTTGGCCACATACCTCATGCTCATTCGATCCTGAGTGCCGCGCGGGCGGAGCGACTGCCCAACGCGACGAGCGAGAAGGACGCAGCTAAGCTTCAAGTGAAGAAGAGGAAGACGGAAGATGCCGTCAAGAAAACTGAAGTGGAATACTACAATGTGTGCGTGCATGCGGAACGGGCTAGGTAAATAAGTAACAATACTTTAGCGCTAGGAAGTCAAAAGATCAAATTGTTTTATGCTACTCCATTTTTTTGTTGATCTTAAACGTGATGCATAATTGAGATTTGGGACATATATACTCGAAATTTTGAATTGATTTTATCACGCTTAAATTAAGCTTCACTTGTAACTATGTGTGTAAGAAAATCTTGGAAACTTAATTTGACCCACTTTTCCGACTTCGATTAGGATGAAATTTTGCAAACGATCTGAGTTCTGATGACAATACATGCCTACCTAAGAAACGTCCTAACAAATCCAATTAATCCAAAAGTTTTAATTCGTGTTAAAAGCGTGTTTTTTAGTTTTTTAAACTATTTTTTTGGAGTCTTAGATCCTTGATCACAAAGTCTATAATTGCAATGTCACCTTTCCAGATTGGAATGGGAGACGAGCGTGGTGAAGGGTGCTGGCATGCTGGAGTCTCTCGAGGAAGAGAGACTGGCACAGCTGAAGACCGCAGCCGATTGCTACCTGCGGCTCACGGCAGCCGTGCCAGCGCAATTAGCAGAGGTGATTAGTTTCTGTAGTATGAGCTAATATGTTGTTTGTTTTGGTTCCTTGTTTGTGTTGTGCGTCTTTTGTTTAATTATTGTAGTCATGGTATGGTAGTGATTGGTGACATCAGTCTATTGCGATCTATTGGTTAATATCCAACTAATAAGTGAACTTTGGGAGGGGAATGTATGGAACTCAGTTTAGTTTCGATTTCACAAATTAAACGGATGTTATGCAAAATTGATTGTGTTTACTTAAGAGAGTCGACCAGAAGAAACATTTGTACTCACACTGTGTGACACATCACGCTCGGGTCGAATCTCCCCAAAATTCTCTAAGAAAAAACCTTCTTCCAACTAATTTGAAGAAATTATTTCATAATTATTGACTTTGCGTATTTTGCTCTCCTCCCCAGGCCACAAACATACTCCTGAACCCAATAAAGAACGCGAACGCGACAACAGACATGCGCGCTGTTCGCGGCGTACGCTCCGCTCAGACGGGCGCCAGTGAGCAGCTGCTGCCCGACTTCTACTGCGAGCATACCACGCTGGCTATGAATAGAGAACGACGTAAACAGGTAAAATCAATCCTCATCATAATCATCAGTCTCGTCCCATTGCCGGGTACAGGCTTCCTCTCACACAGAGAAGGATTGAGCGTTAGTCACCACGCTTGCTTCAACAAATCAGTTATCATCTATTTCTCATCATACATTACATGAATTTGTAACAAATTACATGAAACATAGAGACTGGTGTCTGATGTAGATAAATCCTGTATTAAAGAACACCAGGCTCATCCTTCACTGAAACATAAATCTTTAAACTATATATTATCTATACTAATATTATAAAGCTGAAGAGTTTGTTTGTTTGTTTGTTTATTTGTTTGTTTGTTTGTTTGTTTGAACGCGCTAATCTCAGGAACTACTGGTCCGATTTGAAAAATTCTTTCAGTGTTAGATAGCCCATTTATCGAGGAAGGCTACTATTTATCCCGGTACGGGAAGTAGTTCCTACGGGATGCGGGTGAAACCGCTGGCAGAAGCTAGTATACTATATATACCCCGTGTTAATAATTTGTCTTGCATTAACCTACCAAAAAACCAATATCTCCAAACATTCCTCTGAAGTCGTATTTTTTCATGCAGTAAATATTTATTCTGTACTATTTCATTTGCAGGCGCTGCTGAAGATACTGCAACTAGTAAAACAAGACATTGAAAGAGAACGCAAATCTAAGCAAGGTCTCGAGAAGCTATCGATGGCCATCAAGCAGACCCCCACCTTCGGCAACGACGACTCGCAGCAAAACGTCGCTGATAAGCTATACCATGTGAGTGTAAAAATAAAATTGAATTTAAACCTAGAAAGGTAGTTGTCGTTTGAATTAATTTGTAAGAGGTCAATCACCTCTGGATAATATCGTGTTGTATCGGAAACCTGTGAAAGGCCTATGTCAAAAACAGACGACTGCAATAAGTTAAGGATACCTATGAAATTGAAACCAGACTTTTTTTTCATGTTCTTCCCTATAGGATTTCTTTGGAACCACCGCACCATTAATTACTATTTGACTAAGCTTTGACCTCAGAAGGATTGTTTAAGAGAAATACTTTCGACTAACTTTTAACTAGGCAACGAAATATCCTGTTAAAGCAGTCAGTTCAGTCAGTTGGTTAGTTTGATATTGATTTTTGAATAATTTCCATATTTTCAGATGAGGAGTATGCTAACATACCTAGAAGCAGTCCGGTACAAGATCACGGCGAGCCTCAACGAGCTGGACAATAGGCCGCCCGCGCAGCACCCCCTCGCCGCGCACATACAGATCATACGCGACAAGCAGGGACTGCAGCAGAGTATTCTTAAAGTGAGTTATTGACGGGCTATTGAGAGAACTATGAAGAAGTTTTGTAGCACAGAAAAAGAATGTGATAACTGCTTCACTTGAGCCCTACAAAGACTTAGGGTCTTGTCTCCAATATAATGTGGAGGTCATCCACAGTACTGGAGTTTTGCATTTTATTGCAGTCCTGCCAATAGTTGCCGCATGTCCAATGACTCAATGACTAGATAATTGGCGGTTTAGGTGGAGGTGTCGAAATGAACGTACAACTGGACCTCGGTTAGAAGCTTCGGTTGAATGAACTACCTTATGATGATCTCTCTTGAGATTCGATCAATCACTGGTACTAGGTATTAAGATAGATAGATAGATAGATTATGCTTTATTGTACACCAAGAAAATTAACAACACAGGACATCACAATACACAAAGAAGAGTACAAATGGCGGTCTTATCGCTAATCAGCGATTTCTTCCAGACAACCTTTGGATGGAGTTTATCTGGAGAATACCTTGAAAATGGGTAGTTTAGGGTGTACATATAATTGATAAATACTAAAAATATAGAAAATAAATAGTCAATAAATGATAAGTAATATATAAAATACATGTAATAATAGTAGAAAAATGAAGATAAAAGAATAACAATACAGCGACAGTAGTCAATGAGCCAAGTAGTGATCCTTCACCATTTTTTTGAACACTGCAATCGACTGCGCCCGTCTTATTGCCACTGGCAGTGCATTCCACAGACGAGTAGCCTGCACGACGAACGATTTGTCGTAAAATGACGTAAAGTGCACTGGCATCTTAAGTTTTAGGTTTTCCGATGACCTGAGTGATCTTGAATGCGTATCACAAACAAACTCAAAACGACTGTTGAGATAAGCGGGGGACGTAGGGTGAAAAAGAATACTGTATAGCAAGGAGAGTATATGAGCATTCCGGCGAAGTCGTATTGGAAGCCACTTGAGCTTAACACGAAATTCTGACACATGATCATATTTGCGTAAACCAAATGTGAATCTTATACAAACATTCTGACGCTCAAGTTTATTCAGCTGGTCCTCTCTGAGATCAAGATAGCTGGCATCGGCATAGTCAAGAATAGGAAGAAGAAGAGACTGTGCAAGCGCAATTTTTGTAGCAATGGGTAGGAAATTTTGCAGCCGTCTTAAGGATCCTGCAGATGCAAACAACCGTCGACTGGTTTCTTGAATCTGCGGAATGAATCAGAATCAAGCCAGGAATGAATCAGATCTTGGCATGTCATATGCTGCCTATAACCTACCAAAAGTTTTATCAAAATCGTAATAGTTTTCAGATTAAAGACATAGGCTATTCATTTTCTTACTTCATCTTAATTCCAAATATCCCTCCCCAGGTACCTCCATGGCTCCAAGCTGACTACCAAAGCGAAGTCAACAAGAACCTCACTCCGAACTACACAGCCCTAACGAAGAGTGTGAACGGCGGCGAAGAGAGGGAGCGGAGGGACTCCATCATGAGCCGAGCCTCCAGCAAGTTGAGGATAGAACACCTCTCCTTCAGAAGAAATGCTGATAACAAGAGTGCACCAGTCACTCCTGTGGTAGACCTCCCCACGCCGACGTTGCAGACGCAGACCTTGGATGCTCCTCATCCGCCTGAAAGTCCTCTGGATTGGAGCGAACGTGGAGCTGGTGATGGACTGTCTAATCAACAGGATAGTGACTTTGGTAATACTTTTTTTAATGACGGTTGACTTTTTTTAATGAATGTTAGAATAGGATAAAAACGCGAATTAGTTATGTTGACCAGGTTCCAATTTATATATGCATGCAAAAGTAATAATACATTGAAAAAGAACGTACATTTCATCGAAATTGAAGAAACTTAAAATCACACAAAGCACAATAATGTGAATAATTTCAAAAAAGATTAACTGTTAATATTTCTTTACAATAAGTATCTAAACAACACAAAACAAACCAACGAGGTACTTATAGCAATAAAAATAAATACCAACAAACAATAAAATACTCAATAACGCAACAACAAACAAAATGGTCGAACGTATGCAGTTTTAAACGATCGGCCGGTCAAGCACCTCTAACCACTAGCCAGTCATGCTGAACAAAATAAAATTATAATACTAACAACAAAGGCATTTACGTCCTTTGTTAGCGGTTTGTACATGCCTTTTGAGGGAATAATACCAATCAGTTTTGGTGACGAAAAATCTGTAAAAAAACCGGCCAAGTGCGAGTCGGACTCGCGCACGAAGGGTTCCGTAGCATTATTTATAAAACGGACAAAAAAATCATGTATTATTTATTTAATTCTAGTTTTCAGTATTTGTTGTTATAGCGGCAACAAAAATACATCATCTGTGAAAATTTCAGCTCTCTAACTATCACGGTTCATGAGATATAGCCTGGTGACAGACGGACGGACGGACGGACAGAGGAGCGAAAACAATAGGGTCCCGTTTTACCCTTTAGGTACGGAACCCTAAAAATCATAAGAAATATAACAGCATTATCCACCATTACCAGCGGTTTTACTGGCGTCCCGAGGGGACTACTTCGTGTCCTATAAAAAATAGCCTTCCTTGAAAAATAAACTAACACTGAGTCTATAGCATTCCTTGATAAATGGGCTGTCTACTACTGAAAGTTTTTTAAGTCGGAAGAGTAGTTCCTAAGATCGGCGCGTTCAAGCAAACAAACGCAATCTTCAGCTTAATAATAGTAGTACCTAAGTACTTGTGTAACTTGTCGGATTTTCCGTCTCATCGGGCTATGAGAGTGAAGGAATAGTGAGTGCACCTGTATATGCGCAAATGCTCGTGCTGATCTCCTCATATGAATCGCCTCCGTGTCCGAAATCGGCTTTGGACGCCACTATAGAATCCTTACTAATATTATAAATCGGAAAGTGAGTTTGTTTGTTTGTTTGTTTGTTCCGCTTTCACGCCGTAACTACTGAACCGATTGCTTTGAAATTTTGCAGACGTAAAGTTAGAAGTCCGGATTAAATAATAGGGTACTTTTTATCCCGAAAAAAACAGATATTCCCGAGGGAAAACAAAAATATTGTTTGCTTGATGGATGGATTGTAGATGGCGCTGTGTATGCCAATACAATAGTATGCCAATACCGAGTGTAGACGCTACTGCTCACCATGTACCAGGGCAGCATAACTTATATAAGTATGCCAATACCGAGTGTAGACGCTACTGCTCACCATGTACCAGGGCAGCATAACTTATATAAGTATGCCAATACCGAGTGTAGACGCTACTGCTCACCATGTACCAGGGCGACAAAAAATACATCGGGACGCGGGTAAAACCGCGGGGAACAAGTCGGGTTTTCCTTCCTGACGCTATAACTCCAGAACACACGGACCGATTTCCACGGTTTTGCATTCGTTGAAAAGGTCTCGAGGTCCGTGAGGTTTATAGCAAAGAAAATTCAGGAAAACGCGATATAACCGAACTCTACGCCGGCGAAGCCGCGGGCGGAAGCTAGTACTTATTATAAGTATGTATTTCGTTGTTCCTAATATGTTGTTTGTATTTACAGATGAATTCTCATCGCAGAGTGATAGCTCGACGGATCTGACTGATATGATAAAGAATGAGAACGGCGACGCTGTGCCGCCGACGCCGTCGCTAGGCAAATGCAGAGCCCTCTACACGTACGAGGCAAGACTGAACGACGAACTTAATTTGACGCCAGGTAATCATTGAATATGCTACTTAAACATTATGATTTAAGGCCTAGTTCGCTCTGCCGGGGCTGCGGGTTGTTCGAAAGAGATACTGCGGCCCTGGCACATCAAAGGCCTACGACGGAACACGACGGTTTTTAGTCAGTAAGAGTCTGACACTCCCCCCTCACCGCTGCTAACCCACAGCGGGAGGGGTCATATGATGATTTTTGACGTTGTTAAAAAAAAAAAAGGCCTAGTTGGCTGACAACAAACGTCAGTTTTCTTAAAACGACTGTCTACGAACAGTTGTTTTAAGAAAAACGGACTTTATTTTCTCGGTGAACTTGTGCCTTAGATGATTTACTTAATTGATTTCTAAAAAAGTCATAAGTTAGCTGCTTTAGATTAGTGTAGTTTTTTAAGTTTCTTTTTTAATTTTATCATTTCATTGCTTTTTTTTCCGTACGAATATATTTTAGAGGTATATGTCATTGCAGGACCTTATGAAATGCAAAAACATTAGGCACCCCTAGTCTTACTTAATATTTACCAGAATTTTATTTTTAGATCCCTGCATGTGATATTTATTATAATTATTTTCTGTGCGCATTTAATTATCTAGGTACCTACTGCTTAGCGAATTGCTGTTTACTTGTCTCGATAAGTTTTCTGAAACAAATAACTGCTTAAACATTTTGAAACGCCCAAAAACGAAACCTGCTATCGCTTTGAAGTCTATCGAAATTCTAATTATAATGCTAGCTCATCATCCCTCTCGACCCCTATGATACATACCAGAATTTTTAATTACAATAACTTTCAGGAGACATAATAAACATCCACGAGAAGCAAGACGACGGCTGGTGGAGTGGAGACCTGAACGGCATCTACGGCATCTTCCCTTCATCATACGTCGAGGAAATCACCACCTGTATATAGAACTGGACATATCCGGACTAGACTGGTACAAACCGGAATTATGCTGTCAACAGTAGTTCGGGAGTTGTGAGTGCTTAGATGTCAAAACTTACTCGAAGGTCCATTGACTGTTGAACAGGAATTGCTAGAGAAACAAATGTACCTATACAAGGTTTTTTGTATCACGAAGAAAATTCTGGAAAAATCTGTAGTTTACGCAGTCATTTTGTAAATTAATTTTGGATTCATTTTAATATCATGTTAAAAAGAGGTGCCAAAATAATAAAAAGATTGCGTGAAACATTGTTTGTATATATAAATAATATTATATTGTATACATAATATATATAGCATCAAAAATAATCTGCCTACTTCTGTACTATTTGAAATGATAAAATAATTGATTACGAAGAAAATCGCGCAAAACATGTAAGAATGTTAGTTCAATTTGTATAAAAAATTGTGTCGTAAATTATATTCATTGGACTCTGTAGGGAGAGAGATAATAATTACTTTTTTGTCATTTATTTATTTAGAACATATAATTTACATTTTTAAATATTAAATATAAAAATAAAAAAACATTTAAAAATATAAAAAATAGGTTGCCACCGATATCGGGCACAGGGTCCATGGTACCGGTGGTTAGGGTCCCAGAGACAGAAACCTCCTCACAATACGTGCCGTATCAAGGAGTACTGCCTTCTGAATCAGTCCCTTGATCCAGCCGCCCAACGAGAGCCTCCTGAGGTGTTCGTCGAGGCTCTTGGCTATTAAACCATTGGCCGTAACGACAATCGGCACAACAACAGCCGTGTCGACACTCCACATGGCGACAACCTCGTGCGCTAAGTCGAGATACTTTATTTGTTTCTCCTTCTCAGCTTTCACAAGGTTCTCGTCATGCGGAACGGCGACATCGACTATCATCGCGCGGCGCGCTAATCGATCTATCACCACAATATCAGGCTTATTGGCTACAATAGTCCTGTCAGTGATGATAGATCGATCCCAGTACAACGTGATATGGTCCTTTTCGAGAACTGGGTCGGGCGCATACTTGTAGTACGGTACCTCAAGGTCTACAAGGTTGTATTGCAGAGCAAGCTGCTGGTGGATGATATTGGCCACTTGGTTATGTCTGTGCAAATATTCACCATTAGCCAAACGAGAACAACCAGATATAATATGTCTGATAGACTCACCCGGATGGTGACATGCCCGACATATGTCAACCGTCCCGTCTTTCACGATATATCTCCGGTAGTTGTTCGTAAGGATAACTTCGTCCATAATTGCACATACAAACCCTTCGGTTTCTCCAAACAAGTCACCGAAGCGTAGCCAAGATACGGACGCTTTGAAGTCTACATCGGGGCCATGAAGAGCCCCGAAGAAGCGTCCGTGTAGCTGTTTGCTCTGCCATACCTCCCTGCGATCGTGGGTAGTTAGTACGACAGGTTTGCGCCAGTTCTCATTTGCCAACGACAGCGGGGTGAGTCCTCTGTCCACTGCCACCATATCACGGTGCATACCCACGTCGCTTTTGAGAAAATATTCTCTGAGACTGCACACCTCGCGGTTGTGGAGCGTCTTTGCATTTAAAAAGCCTCGGCCTCCACATTTCCGTGGGATGTACAGTCTCATCACTGACGATCGTGGGTGATGCATTCGTTCTGCGGTCAGCAGTGTGCGGACTTTCCTATCCAGGGCGTCCAATTCAGTTTGAGTCCATTTGAGTATGCCGAAAGAGTACATCAGGACTGGCATGACCCAACCATTAAAGGCGCGAACCTTGTTGCCTCCCGACAAGGAACTTTTCAGGACCTTATTCAGGCGGCCAAAGAAACGCTCCCGTAATGACTGTTTCATGACAGCCACATTGATGCCTAACCCCTCCGCCATACCCAAGTATTTATATGTATCGTTTGCGGAGAGTGATCTCAGGTTTATAGAATCTGAGAGTTGTACTCCCTCAGATTCCACAATTCCCCCTCGCTTTACATGCATGACTGCACATTTGTCCACACCAAATTCCATCCTGATGCAACTACTGAAAGTTTCAGTGACCTTCAGTAGCTTCATCAGCTGCAATACTTATTTATTATGTGATTAGAGTCCAAAGATTTAATACTTAGCTGCATATTGAAAGCTTTGGAAGCTAAAAGAACATCAACTATCATAAAATTGTTGTAAAATGTTTCAATACCGGTGAATGTCTGGCGTCCACTTTTACCTACCTACACATTTTTGTAAGAATGATTGAGAAATGCTAATCATCATCATCATCATCTCAGCCATAGGACGTCCACTGCTGAACATAGGCCTCCCCCTTAGATCTCCACAGATACCTGTTGGAGGCGACCTGCATCCAGCGTCTTCCGGCGACCTGAAATGCTAATGCTATTAGGTAATGTAAATGCGTTAAATACTGTAGGTATGAAATAAAAAATTTACTGATATCTAAAGCAACGACGATTTGATGAAATAAGAAAAGTAATCACAGTTGATATCGGTCTTATCAGCCCTGGCGCCCGAGCAATTTATTTTTTCGGCGACCTATGTTCAAAGAGGTCACTCTGGTGCCTTGAGCGATCACTGCTTAGATTGACTTTATTTTTTGAACAGAAATATTATCATAAAAACAGGAGCGCACTGTGTATTTATGAAAATTACCTACACGAATATTGAAAATAAGTGATATTTATCTATTCATAAGATATCTAGACTAATAAGTATTATAAAATGTAAAGTGTTGGAGTTTATGAAATGTATAATAAGTTAAATTAATATATAAGTTGAGGAAGTCGCTATAACATATACACTGAACATGTAAATTATTATGATATAAGTATATAAAATTAAACCAAAGTGTTGTTATACAAATAAATTGTTTAAGAATTATATTTGTGTATTTATTCACGAAAAATACCAACCAAAAAAAAGGACATGTTATTATTTAAAAATGAAACGCAAATGTCGTGAGATGACAACAAATTATTTATTAAAATAACGTTCTTACATTAGTTTTGGCAAGAAGGGACGCTAGTCCAAACATATTTACTTACTCCTTGTAACCCTAATCTTTATTATCGTCAGACGTATTCCATGAGACCAAATAGACCATACTTTCATTCATATTCATGTTATCAGAATAACTTTATCGAGACGTACAGCTTTGATCCTTGTTAAACAGTTCTAAATCAATTAATCCGTAACTTTAAAAGGGCCATTCCCAATATATCCATCTTTTGTTTTGCTTAAGTACCAGGGATAGGAATTTGACATAACTTATACAAGCTGTTGATTTGCATCCGTGCCATATTCAAGAACGTAATCATGCTAATGAATCTCGACCCAAATCAACAAAAAAATTGGTACGTAATTTTTTTTTCGGAATTCCGTCTATGTCATCTAGCCTTATTTAAACTTGGCACGTGTGTTGCTGGCCTTAAAACCGTGCTGCACCCTCACACAAACGCAAACAAAAAGCATACGCAACGATCATTGATAAACATTCATAAAATTGGATTACTTCTGAAATACTACGACATTACAATGACAAAAAAGCAGTGCATATTAGCTATTTCCCGTCTACTGTAATTCCAATCGATTATTTACGTATTTTATGTCCTCCTCCTGAAATATGGCACAAATGCAAATCAACACCTTGTATAGAGGGCTAATGTCAAAATTCTACCTCCAGTTTGCAACGGATAGATAGAATATTGACATGTCCGTAACATCTTCACAAAGTTACTCTGAAACACGAAACGCACCACAATTCATTATCTTAAAAAGATACTTACAATAATATGTGCGACGACACAATTTTACATTCCTAATTTTGTTCCAAATTCTTTGCTCCACGAGACATTCTTGCCTTTAAATTACAAAATATTGAGTAATATAACGCCGTGTGAATACTACTATAGTGGCATTTGAGTAAACTAAAATGGTAGTTTGAATCCTATAATTATTGGCAAAAAACTATAGAATCCATCATCGTTATAACTCAAGACCCAAATATGAGAAGGTACCTAAGTTAAATATAAGAAAAGTTCTTCAGTTGTACCAAGTTAATCACTAGCTTTATTGTTCGTTTTAAAAGAAATATCTTTTTAAAAACCGTAAAAGTAATACGACGATGAATTCATTTACTATTTTAACACAAAGAAGCAGAAAAACATGAAAGATCTACAATAAAGTAAATAAACCACAATTCCGTTTGAGAGTCATTTTGTTATATCTACATTTGCTTACAATAGCGGCTTGAGCCAGATACAGTATTTTTACAAACATTCGAATACTACGACACCTATCTACTACTTATACAAATCAAAATTAATCCAGACGGTATTTGGGCTGGACCGGTTTGTATTATAAGCTACATTTTTATTTCAAACATTTTAATTCGCAAAAAGTCTACAATGTTTTTTTCTGTTATATAAAAAAAACACCTGAGTTCTTCAATCGATGAACTTCATTTCCTATCGTATCTTTTTATTGTTATGTAATCCTAAAACCCCACCCCTCTTATTATAAAACGCGGTATCAAATAAGTATCGGCTTTTGTACTACCTTTAAACCAGCTTTAAGCACGATCTTGAAAAAACGTTATTACAAAACAGAGTTTATCGCAAGTTGTGTTACTATCTATGGTACAAAAGATAAACTTCTGTGCCCCCTAGACTGCAGTACCTAATCGACAAACGTCAAATTTCGGCATTAATTGCTTCTGAGGTTATTTATTTTGTGATGAAAAAAACGAAAGTGGATAGGAAAACGACAGTTTATGTATTTTGTAGTATATGACGCTGAAGAGTACTATTATTGAAACGTGACATTATTAGGTAATCTCAGGGATGATACATCGATCTCAGAACTCGTATTTTAATACAAATACCATTGAAAAAATATTTAATAATAAACAGGTACAATACCTTCATATTTTAGGTACTGAAAATTTTATGTTTCGTGGACCTAATTCGCAATTGTTGCCCAATTTTATTCGAAAATATAATTTTTAGTACGTTATCTTCCCTATGTACAAAAATAGCATTAAATTTTATGATTAAGTCCAGCAATGAGCTTAGTGTGAGCAACAGGCTCCTCTCGGACATCTCAAAACAAATTACTCATAATAATTATGAAAGCTAAATCCAGTACATACTTATTTCGGCGACCTTGCCAATATGGCGGCTTTATAGTTTCGGCGACCTTTTGTACAGCGCCCAATTTGTAACCGGGAGAATTTTGTGTTTCGATAACTTAAAATAAATGTGACTAAATATAACTTAAGATAAATGATTTAAAACAATAAAGATATTATTACTTGCTAGACAAATCGGTAGGTAAAGTAATAAAAATAAGGAGACGTCCGAGTCATACTTTAACATTGTCCTACTAATTTCGTGCCCAAAACTACGCCGTGTCGTGGACCCTATCTTAGCGACCCTATTCATATACTGGTATATCTAGTTCAAACGACATTCACCAAACTCTTCTATGTACCTTACCTATATAGCTTAACCTAGCGTCCTAGCCGATTAATTCAAACAAAATGATGCCAAGTTCTTAAATATCGGGCTCTTTATTTCTGAAGAACGGATATCAGAGGATGTATTCGGGGCTAGGCCCTTAGGGTCAATTCCCACTGAAAGAGCAGCGGCCGGCAGCGGCCGGCAGCGGCCGTAAATGCAAGTGATTGAGCGCGAGCGCGGCGGGCCGCCTGGCGCCGCGCGGCGCCGCGCCACGCCGCGCTCTTACATTGTCCACTGCTCTTACGGCCGCTGCCGGCCGCTGCTCTTTCAGTGGGAATTGACCCTTATCCTCAAATATACAGATATAAATTAAATTGTAGACTAAAGAAATTAAGGAATTGGGACGTTAGTTAATTAAAATCAATCACTTTCTGAAAGTTTTCAAGGCCCGTTCCCTATCATTAAATATGTTCCTGTTCTTAATTATTAGGGGGTAGGAGTTTATCCAGCATTAATTATTTTCACTTAAATATATTCCCAAGGGAGGCAGAGTAAACTTTATTAACTAATACATTTAATTAAACTGTGGTATTTAAACCTATGTGCATGTCTAACTCAGTCTAGTTGGTGCCTCGTTTGATCTACTTTTTATTCGTCAGTTTATATTGGGCAGTGTTCGTTACCAGTAATGTCTCGGCTTCTTATTAATACAGGCGTTGGATGACACGTCGAGAGGCATTCATGAGTCAGAAACTACCATTAAGACTATAGCGACAGAAAGATTACAGGTATTGTTTATAATGTGTATGACTGCACAGTTATGGTATGAGTTTTTCTACTAGTACTGCTAAAACCGCCAAGGGCGGACGCACATTGAAGGCAAGAAGGTATTTCTTATTGTTAATCTTAGGTATCGACATAAAAGTGACTACATCTTTTGACCGCTACTTAGTATAGTTAGAAAACATTGACAACATCGGCCACTACTGCACAAAAGCTGAATGTTTCATTCATCTACTACATAATAACATTTACTTATACTGTTTATTTTGTTATGAGACATTTTCATTTTATAATAATTTTTGTTTGTCATCACAAAATGAGTGTAGCGGTCAAAAGAGTAGTGTGGAAGTTTCTCAATTGTGTTTGAGTTTATTAGTGTAGCGCCCCTATTACAAACCTGGCGACTACATCGTCTCATCCTAGCGCCCAAGTCGCCGAGTTGGATTATAGGGTCGCCAGGTTTGTAAAGCAGAGCGCTAAGTATTTGCGATATTTTACAGGGCAATATAAATATTTTTTATATGTACGTTGTATTAGTAAGGTAGTATGGGATGGGAAGAAAAAAAAACAACAACCATAAATCAAAGAATGTCGATTACAAAATTATATTAGAAAAAAAAAAACAATAACAGAAATTAAATAATTTGCATCGATATAAGTGGAATAAATTAGGAGTCTTACGAAATACAAATTAGGAAGTCGATTAATTATGCAATTATTAAAACTAAACAAAGATATTTAGTGTAAAACAATCTCAAAATAATGTAGGTTGATAACAATGGAATAGACGTGGAAAAAAATACATAATAAAGACTAGAAATTGAGCGTTCAAGTGGACTATGTTTATAGAGAAGGGGACAAAGAATAAAGTCATCTCTTAAACGCGCCACGTATTTCCTAAACTAATAATATAAAGCCTACTTTATGCCTACAATATATACATGTATCCCTTTCGAACTGGCTGTGACTTTGAGGTCGGAAAACAATGTTTTATATAATTTATAAAAACAACTAACCCTTTGAAGGTATTTACAAATGTATCAATTTCGCCATAGCTGCCAATTTGCTTATATTTTTTTTTAAATCACGACAATACAATTAACTATCGTTGTTCATATCGTCGTCATTCTGTTAATTTTGAAAGGAAATGAACATAGTTTCCGAACCACGTGGTCACGCACAATATTTACTTACAAATCATTACGCCTGTCCTCATTAATTACAAATCTTATACATTTCTCTTCAACACAGTCATTAATCATTACAAAGTTTACGTTTATCTCGACAATTTAATATTAAATACCTGTTTTTAACAATAATACGCGTATATACGACAAAAATAACATTCAAGATAAAAAATAAACTTACGCTTTAAGCCGTGTAACAACTAAAATAAACTTTGGCCAAATAATTAATTAAATTATCACACTGTGCGTAGAATGTACGATATCGGCAACTGATCATTTGAGCAGATCTAATGATTGCGCGATCGCTTTGAGCATAACTTGTTCCTGTAATCAATTCTATAATATTCTGCGTATACGCTCAAACGATCAAGTTCGTTAAACACAAAAATAAATCTTTAGTTTGATCAAAGTATGCTTTGCATTGGCCGTGAGCCGAACAACGAATGAGCAAAACAACTAATAGTACATACAAAGATATTTATAAGAAATTCGATCTCTACTTATACACTTTTAGTTAATAATCAGTAAATCTAAGCTTAACCTAGACTCTTCAGAAGAGTTTACCCGTTCATCACTTCCAAATCGCATTGTGCTCTACAGTACTCACATAGAAATGTATTATAAACACTCAAGAGTCGGACAGATCCATACTCCCGTGGAGACACATATGTTTGGCAAGAAAATATAAAAATATATTTGTGAGCCTGGCTGCCGACGTTATGGAAATAATTCGTAACGTAAGGTAATTTTAAATCACTTTTGACTTAATCAACCGAGTTCCAGATCTTACGAATACACGCCCATAATTTTAAATCTGATATAACAATCGCGTCTATCATCGAACCTTCTCGAAGCTTCAATCTGACTAAAGCCATTTTCATCGGAGTCAGTACAAACAAACTGGAACAATCTTGGAAACCATACAACCCAATGATAGTTTTTTTTATTTATTATTAATTTCCGTAGATGACACAAATTATTTTTGGTAATTAAATATCATCAGTCCAATTGCATTAACCTAAATTTTTCGCTAATTACCACATTACGAATACTTTTCCAAGAACGTGTTTTAAAGGCTCACTACACGTACGACTGGTTATCACAGGGTGATGTGTTTACGACGGCTTCATGTCACAAAGTTACGTATTGTGATGATCAACTTTATCATACTGTGATGGGCTGATATATTATTAAATAGAATAGGGTTCAATGAACTGTTATCATTGTACGGAGATAACGGCTTTGAAGTCCAAGTTATAGATAATGTCAATATTACAAATAAATATGTCTGGTGATACAGACAAATAAATTCAAGTCTACGAAATGAGGATTTATCAATAAATGCATTATATATCATTCTAGTCATATAAAAAACTCGTCTAAACTTACGAAGCCGTCGTTATGAGTAGTCAGTACTTTGAATCATATTAAAAAAAAATAGAAATAGACAAACATAATACAACCATATCGCAAGGAGTTCAAGACCATTCACAATTTTCAGGACAGTTTTAAGATGGCAGTGATTTTTATACGGACTATGAAAACCTGCATTATATCTCTTCAAAAAAATCTCTAATAAAATCTAGTACTAACTTATGCAAACTTTGGAATGTTCTGTGTTCTTTCAATATAAAATCCACGGTTTTATAACGTTAAAAATCTTTCAAAAATTGACATAAAATACTTAACCCTAACTTATATTTGGCAATAAATAAACTTAGGCCTTGAACCCCGTCTCTAACACACTAAATTCAATTATAATGATAATACAACAATAAATTCACATTAAATACAAATATACGAGTAATGGTAGACACTACTGTAATAATATATGAGTGGATTTCGCTTACAATAATACTGGGTACACAATTATAATAAACACAATCAGCCAACCTTGTTACCTCCCTCGTGCACCTTACATTCTGGAAACAATAAAAAAATACAATCGAGTACTGTTTCTTTTTTTAAGTTTGTCTACGGATTTTCGTGCCGGTTCTTCTCCATGACACCAACTCTTTGGAACGGTGCAACTAGTTTGACGTTTCGAAAGAGTTTTATAGGATTATTTGAAATTGAAAAAAAAAATACTTTGACATTAATTAAGTGCGTTTTCTTTTGAGATGTTGACTAGTATTATGAAATAAATTTTGAAAGTGGGCCGGAGAGAGAGAGAGCCATATAGGGAGGGATCAAATTTCGAGGATAATGGAAAATACCGTATTGACGTAAGACAAAAACTTTGGTGGTGGTTACCTGCCTAGTGCGCGGCGCGGATCTGGTTGAGGTCGTCGTCGGAGTCGGTGGGGGGCGCATGCTCGGAGCCCGCCAGCACGGTGAGGTGCGTCGAGTCGCTCTGCAGCGTGCTGCACTCGCCGCCGCCGCTGCCACTCCAGTTTCCACACTGGGCCTTCTTCTGAAGAGCTTGCACGTATGACTGGGGAGAAATCGAGGGACATTCGTTAAAAAACTTTTTAGAGAAAAACTAAAAACACGCTTTTGATTTTGATTCCAGTCCGTCATCTTGGGGAGGCCGCCATATTGGATTTGTAATGACGTTTCTTAGCCAATCATGTTAGTCCCCAGGCCGGCGAACAAATTTTTTTTTGATACATATACATTTAAGACTTTGTGAGTGCCTTCCTTACGATGAGTCCGACAAACTTTTCGAATGCGCAAATTTTGGTGCCGCTGCGTTTTTTAATGCTTGACTCCTGAAATTGTCGATATGACGTCACTATGGCTCTTCGTACATACACGTTTCATCTTTTGAGATTCGTTTAATAAAGTTAACTAGAGAATGGTGGTCAACTTGTCCGATAAAGATCGTGCTGCGTTTGGAGTGTCCACCATCCTGAAAATGTCGATATGACGTCACTATGACTCTTCATACATACCTGTTTCATTTTTTGAGATTCGTTTAATAAAGTTAACTAGAAAATGGTGGTCAACTTGTCCGATAAAGATCGTGCTGCGTTTGGAGTGTCCACCATCCTGAAAATGTCGGTATGATGTCACTACGACTCTTCGTACATACCTGTTTCATTTTTTGAGATTTGTTTAATAAAGTTAACTAGAAAATTGTGGTAAGCTTGTCCGACAAAGATCATGCTGCATATGGAGTGTCCACCGTCCGGAAAATATAGATATATTTTAAGATTTGGTATAAAGTACTGACAATTGGTGTGAAGTATGTTAATAGTAAATGTTGCATTTAGAAAGTCGTTTCGAATGATTTATGTATCATTACTACAGGAGGGATTTATTAACTTGAAAACACCTATCGATAAAATAATCTTATATAAGCTCTAGCTTCTGAAATACTAACAATTCGCCGAAGTTTTTTTAATATGAAATGTTGCATTTAAAAACGTCTTTTGAATGATGTATAACTCATTACTAGAGATGGGATTTATTAAATTGAAAACATCTATCAATAATTATAATTTTAAATAAGCTCTAGCTTCTAAACTACTAACACTTTGTCGGAAGTATGTTAACACGAAATGTTTCATTTGGAAAGGTTTTTCAAATAATATATAATTTGTTACTAAAGAAGTAATGGATTAGCTTGACAGAACCTACCGATAATATATTCTTAGAAAAGCTCTAGCTTTTAAAGTACTAACAATTTGTCGGAGTTATGCTAATACAACCTTGCGCTTAAAAAGATCTTTTGATTGAAATATGGCTCATAACTTCAAGTGAGATGTTATTCCTTAACACAATGTTAAGTATCAATAATATGCCTTAGGTCAGTTATGTCTTCCAAAATACTAAGAATCGGTAAGTGGTATGTAAAGACGGAATATAGCGCTTAAAAAGATCTTTCGATTGATATATGGTTCATACCTAGAGGTGGGACATTATTCCCTAACATAGTAAAACCTATCGATAAAACGCCTTATTTGGGCTATATCTTCTGAAATACTAAGAATTGATAAGTGGTATGTTGAGACAAAATGTTGCACTTAAAAAGACCTTTTGATTGATATATAGTCCATTAATAGATGTGGGATATTATTCCTTAACATAATAATAATATAAACTATCAACAATACGTCTTAGTCAGGCTACTTTTTCTAAAATAGTAATTAAAATTGGTAAGCAGTATGCCAATTTAATATACTTAAATAATGCACGTGAATATTTAAGTCAGAAATTGTCAAAAAGAATAAACTTCTTCCAATTGTAATATTTTTTTCTCATTTTCTTGTCGAACTGACTATTTGACTCACTACATTTGTCGGACAAGTGAATATTTGCAATAAGAATAGTATTATCTATCATTGTTGTATTTGTCCGACATGTATGTATGGGGAGACACAGTGACGTCATATCGACATGTTTCGGATGGTGGACACTCCAAACGCAGCATGATCTTTATCGGACAAGTTGACTACAATTTTCTAGTTAACTTTATTAAACAAACCTCAAAAAATGAAACGTGTATGTACGAAGAGTCGTAGTGACGTCATACCGACATTTTCAGGATGGTGGACACTCCAAACGCAGCACGATCTTTATCGGACAAGTTGACCACCATTCTCTAGTTAACTTTATTAAACGAATCTCAAAAAATGAAACGTGTATGTACGAAGAGCCATAGTGACGTCATATCGACAATTTCAGGAGTCAAGCATTAAAAAACGCAGCGGCACCAAAATTTGCGCATTCGAAAAGTTTGTCGGACTCATCGTAAGGAAGGCACTCACAAAGTCTTAAATGTATATGTATCAAAAAAAAATTTGTTCGCCGGCCTGGGGACTATGTATTGTCATCAGAACTCAGAGCGTGTAAAAAATTTCATCCTAATCGAAGACAGGAGAGTGGGTGCGTAAGCGTGCAAACTCACCGCGCTGGCAATGCGTGTTAGCGAACCCATAAGTGACACGTGAAATGTTGGGGTCGGCTTCCAGTCTGGTTAGGACGCGGCTGAGTACCAGTTATTTACAAGTAGCGACTGCTTATCTGACCTCCATTATTATGCAGCTATCTTATGTATTTTTCCGATTCTATGTTTCAGTCAACTTACCTGTGATATAACGTCGCCATGCGCAGTCCTCACTTGGTACAGGTACCGGTACTTGCGCTGTTTCATCTCCGCGCGTTGCTCGCGAGTGATCGGCCGCGTCGCTTGCACTTTCAAGTGACGCTTTTGCGCGCTTATGCCTGGGTAACAAGATAAATATACTCTTTATTATGTACACCAATTACAATACAACAAAAACCAAACTAAATAAATGGAAATGCTGAAAATAGTCTTCGATTAATTGACAAACGTTCTTATACGGGTACGGGGTGATCTAATATTTTTTTAAGTGAATTAAGTACCTTTATGTAAAAGGAGAGGTTAGTTCAAAAGTTACAATATGACTGTCTTGTGCGAAATTACTTCGATGATGCAACGCTACATCGCAAGAATCTACCAATTGAACTAAGGACATGGTAGGAAGACGTTGCTCTTCAAGCAATTCTTTGTTAGTGAAAATGGGAAATTTTATGATGGATTTTGCAATGGCAGCAGCGAGCCACGCCGCCAGCGTCAGCCACGTCAGGCGGCACGGCGGCCCCACCACGGGCTCTAGTTGCCACAGCTGTGGGGACACAAGTAATACTCACTCTGCTCATGATAGATGCCAGTAGCAGTGAGAGCACACTGCGCGGTCAGGCCGACGATGGCGGCAGCGGGCCACGCCGCCAGTGTCAGCCACGACAGGCGGCACGGCGGCGCCACCACGGGCTCTAGTTTCGCGCGTTCCCATAGCTGTGGGAGAAAAAGTAATAAGTTTTATTTGAATAAGGATTTAGGTAGGGCTAACTTTTTCAAGGGAGCTCAAAAATTGCTTGGCCACTACAAATATCAGACACTAACGCCCGAGTAATCTACGAGTAGCCATATGTTGCAACGTTGCCAGCCACGGTGGTGAACAAAAATGAAGCTCGTCTACACGCGATATAATAAGTAGGTACTTTAGTTGCCAATTTTGAAGTTTCTGGCAAAAAATGTGTAAAATTGTTATGTAACCATAATTTCATCGAATTAAAGGTTATCACCATCCTTGGTGATTAATATTTTATCCAGTTTTAGAACTTTATTTCAAACCCACGCTTTAAAAAGAGAACATAACTAATTTTGCTAATTAAATAAGTGAAATAAGACTGAACAACTCATTAACAATTCTCTTTCAATCAAAAATTCATCCATTAAATCATTTCTAACTAGAGTCAGTTAACTAGGCCGTTTGTTACATCATTATTGAATAATTAAGTTCTTTCCAACTTCCTAGAAAGGGCTGGAAAGCCTTAGAAGTCCATCAATAATAGGCATGTCTATTTTGATCCTGATGTACCTCTAGGTCAACAGGATATTTATACCGCTAACCAAAGGTGAGATAAAGTTATTCTCTAAAACCTATACCTAAACTTTATCTTCACCTTTGAAGTATGTCATATGTTCTATTTTTTAACTGACCTTCCAGAAAGGAAGAGATTCTCAATTATATCTTAATCTTTTATTTTTGTTAATTTTGCTCAGGATCTCATTCCTTTATGAACATGAGAAATATCTAGAGTCATACACTGTTTTTGAAAGTCGATAATCTTGCCGTATTTTTTTTTCACAAATAAGGCCAAAAGTACATAAAGTTACTTACCCACTTAAGCATCATCATTCGTTCGAAGAAATAGTCAAGTGACGTAGCGATGACAGCGCCTCCATATACACTGGTGCCGAAGATTGTCAGAACTGAAACAGATGGAAAAGGTTCTTTATATAAGGTTCTATTAAAGCTAAATTTAGAAACTATGGTCTTAATTAAGGACGAATAACTTATGAGTATGACCCTCCCCTATGCCCATTGGAAAGTACTTCACGCATCACGATAAAAAGCCTTCATCGATAAATGGGCTATATGGCACTGATTTTTTATTTGCAAATCGGACCTGTAAGTTCCTGAGATTAGCGCGTTCAAACAAACAAATTTTTCAGCTATTTAACAGTATAGGTAGTATGTTTAAAAGGTGGAGCAGCTAAATATAGGTGGCATTAAAGCTATTTTCAAACTTATAACACTGTTCTTCTGAAACAAACCTTTTCTAAAATGCCTAGCAAGGTCTAAACTAAGCTTTAGAACTTTATCAATCAGTGAGTATTAGCATATTAGGTATAGTCTCTCTGGAATTAGATTATGTAACCAACTCAAGTACACGCGTATTGGATTTCAGCGCCAATTCTTTTCTAACCTAATCGTTTATTTATTGCGTGAGAACTTGTGTGAGTGTTTTTCGATCCTAGCTTTACATTTTTCTTAAATGTAGAGAAACGTTTGAATGATATTCAAGTATAAATAATTAAGAAAAACCACTTAATTTAAGAAAAACTTTAAAATTGCTAAGTCAATTTTGAATAAACGTGTTTTAAAAACAGCGATGGTAAACCAGCTTTAGTTTTAAAATACCGTATTCAAATCAGTTCATCCATTAAAAAGCAATGGTGTCACAGACAGACACACGTAGCGATCAAACTTATTACACCCTTTTTTCGCGACGGGGGTTAGCAAAATTTAGTAGCAGCACATTTGAATAAACTAAGTCGAAATTTTCATAATATTCAAACTGCGATATAACCCTGTATCCAACACTAGCTTCTGCCAGCGGTTTCACCCGCATCCCGTGGGAACTACTTCCCGTACCGGGATAAAAAGTAGCCTATAACCTTCCTCGATAAATGGGCTATCTAACACTGAAATAAATTTTCAAATCGGACCAGTAGTTCCTGAGATTAGCGCGTTCAAACAAACAAACAAACTCTTCAGCTTTATAATATTAGTATAGATTTACCGAAATAAGTACTGCACAAAACAAGCAGGTAAGTCAAAGCATACCTTTCAACGGAATTCATCACCGCACAGTATTACTGTGACCATCTCATGACTATTTCCGACCATTCGAAACTATAACCACTGCATTTTACACTAGTTTATGCTCACATAACTCAGCTGTACTTGTAATAGAAATTAAAATTAAAATTCGTTACCAACATTCACCAATAACCACAATATTTAGTGTTGACGCAAACTTTGATAGAATCGTATTGAAATTTTGCAAAACTCGTATTCGTTTTCGAACAGACAAAGGACCTATATATGTACCTACTCGAAAAACTTTCAATGCAATCTCTAGTTTTTCAATTACTATTCCTAACTTCAACTTATAATTAGGTACTTATTTCCAGAACTTTATAGACCCTGATCGATTTTAATCATCATCATCTGCTAACGTTTTCCCAACAGTGTTGGGGTCTGCTTCCAGCCTAATCGGATGCAGATGAGTACCAGTTGTTTACAAGAAGCGACAGTTACCCGAGCAACCCAATACCCCTGGACAAGACTGAATATCGGACTTATTGGCTTCTGTCTGACTACCCGTAACAACTGCTAAAAATGTTCAAATGACAGCCGGGACCTACAGTTTATCGTGCCCTCCGAAACACAGTCATTTCTGTCTAAGATATACTGAGAAAGGACAACATAAGTTGCATTGTTACTTGCCTGACCAGGAAACGAACCCATACTCGTACTTGAGAGGTTGGTTCTTTACCCACTACGATCGTTCGACAACTTGATTGATTTTAATATCAACAATAATTCCCACTAAGTACATTACGAAGCATCGAGGCCAATAAATAAATGAAAATCACTCAAACCGCAGATATTAATTGAGAGCGAGCGGAGCGATAATTACGCAGGCTTGCGATGAAGTATTTTTGATAAGAAGTTTTGGGAAAATTGGTGTTAATACATACTTTACAAATATTCACTGCATTTTACAGTATCGGGTGTCATTTTTTACCCGCCTTCAAAGAAGGGTTATGTTTTCACTCTTATCTCATAATTATTTATGCATGTATTAATGTTTACTGCTTCCAATCTTTAGATGTTTAAAACAAACAGCGCCTATAACCCGCCATAGACTTCGAAAAACAAAGGTATAATCAATTTTCTTCTTTTTTTTCTTCTTTAAATGCGCTGTTGTTATTTATTTTAAATGGCCAGGGACATAATAAAAGCAAGTAAATCATCCTCTCTCTACGACTACGACCCTATTGAGTCAGAATACAGTTTTTTGAAAAGAAATAATTTCAAAATTATTTCGAACCGATAATATCGAAATAAACAATTATGTGTAAACCTCAATGCAATGATGAAGTTACTGTTACAGCCTTTTTTATCGTCCCACTGCTGGGCACAGGCCTCCTCTCACTTGGAGAAGGATTGAGCATTAATTACCATGCTGCTCAATGCGGGTTGGTGATTTCAGACTTTATAGTCCAGGTTTCCTCAAGATGTTTTCCTTCACCTTTTTATCAGCCATTGGTGTCTATGATTTACCTAGAAAGTACATACAAACTTAGAAAAGTAGCATCGGTACTTGCCTGACCTGGAATCGAACCCACACTCTCATACTCGAGAGGTTGGTTCTTTACCCACTAGCCCACCACGACTTTTTGACCATGATGAAGTGCTTTTCACTAATTCCGCAATATATATTGATAATTGGAAATACACTATACGCGAATTCATATTGTGCTATCAACTGAATGTGAAGTATTACATATCCACTAATTATATATTACATTTCCACTAATTATAGAAACATAATCTAGTTAATATTCAATGTTTTTGCAACCGCAGACACTACACAAATTATGCGGTCCTATTCGCTTGAAAACGCTTTTATTAGGTCGAACAGTAACATCATCTCTAAAGCCTTTTCCCAACTTTGTTGGGGTCGGCTTCCAATCTAACCGGATGCAGCCGAGTACCAGTGTTTCACAAAGAGCGACTGTCTATTTAACCTCCTCAACCCAGTTACCTGGGTAACCCAATGCCACTTGGTATGACTGGTTGTCAGATATTTTTAAACTAATTTAATCACCTTCCAAGGTTTTAATAACGTCATGAAAATTGGTATCTGTACACACATCAAAAAAAGTTTGCGATCACTTCGAAAAACTGAAATCTGTTTTGTTACTGTAGATTGTATTAAGATTTTTTCTTCTTTTTAGATTATTGATTTAAAAATAAAGAATTAGAACATAAAACAATGAACCCGTTCAATTGTTTTTTCATATAAAAATGCTTTCAGTCCTAGCTTACGCTCATTCAGAAATCTGATTTAGTTAATTATAAGCGACTCAAGATACTTTTCGCGGAAAGTCGTGACTGAAAAAACGCCAAGAGGATTATCTTTTACGAGCTAGAATAGTAACTTTGAGGGAAGAAGGATACACCACGAGAGTAATAGCACGCCGACTTGCTATATCCCAATCCTGTGTCGTGGCTACGGACTTGCAGAGGTATCACGGAATGGGGAATTTAGCTGACCGATCCCGCAGCGGTCGTCCAACTGTTTTGACAGCTGCCCAAAAGCGCTATATTAGATTGCTGGCAGCCCGTGATCCAACAATCAATGCCAGTAAAATAAAAGCAGAAGTCAGGGCCGCCTCTGGGCTTGAAGTATACCGCTGACCGTTCGCCCCAGGTTACCCCAGGAAATGCTGGATAGCTTGATCCTCAGCATGCCCAGGAGGATCTTCGCATGTGTTCGAGCCAGGGAAGGAGTTATTTTATATTGACTTTACACCTTTTAATAATAAATTGTTGTTTCAGTTTAATTAAACAGTCTTTTTCCTTCTATGAAATTTCTATCACAATTACATTATGATTAATGGCTCAATTTTTTTAAATAAATAATCAAAAATAGTTTTATATTTTAATTTCAACCAGGGAATTCCTATTTAAAGAAAGCATACAACATAGACTTTTTCTTGATAAAGTTAAATTTAAAGAATTATAGGAGCTTATGCTATTGATCGCAAACTTTTTTTGATGTGTGTATGTGGTTCTGATGACAATACAATAATATGGTACTGTCGAACGTATGTATTTGATGATGGAGCCGAAAGATATAAACTGGAACTTCATGATTGAATATCACATCATAGCTGTGTTGTAAGAAAAGTCTTGTAATGATTTTCACGAGCGCTTATAAAATAATGTTTTAAACTTTAATTTATTAAGTCTATGCCATCAGTTTCCCTCCGCAAACTACTGAAAGTCAAAAGTAATCTCATGGAACTCGGACAAGACATTAGTAGATTGGATACAGTATTTACAGAGCAAGTTAACTTATTAGTCCCCAGGCCGGCGAACAAATTTTTTTTTGATACATATACATTTAAGACTTTGTGAGTGCCTTCCTTACGATGAGTCCGACAAACTTTTCGAATGCGCAAATTTTGGTGCCGCTGCGTTTTTTAATGCTTGACTCCTGAAATTGTCGATATGACGTCACTATGGCTCTTCGTACATACACGTTTCATTTTTTGAGATTCGTTTAATAAAGTTAACTAGAGAATGGTGGCCAACTTGTCCGATAAAGATCGTGCTGCGTTTGGAGTGTCCACCATCCTGAAAATGTCGATATGACGTCACTATGACTCTTCGTACATACCTGTTTCATTTTTTGAGATTCGTTTAATAAAGTTAACTAGAAAATGGTGGTCAACTTGTCCGATAAAGATCGTGCTGCGTTTGGAGTGTCCACCATCCTGAAAATGTCGGTATTACGTCACTACGACTCTTCGTACATACCTGTTTCATTTTTTGAGATTTGTTTAATAAAGTTAACTAGAAAATTGTGGTAAGCTTGTCCGACAAAGATCATGCTGCATATGGAGTGTCCACCGTCCGAAAAATATAGATATATTTTAAGATTTGGTACAAAGTACTGACAATTGGTGTGAAGTACGTTAATAGTAAATGTTGCATTTAGAAAGTCGTTTCGAATGATATATGTATCATTACTACAGGAGGGATTTATTAACTTGAAAACACCTATCGATAAAATAATCTTATATAAGATCTAGCTTCTGAAATACTAACAATCGCCGAAGATTTTTTAATATGAAATGTTGCATTTAAAAACGTCTTTTGAATGATGTATAACTCATTACTAGAGATGGGATTTATTTAATTGAAAACATCTATCAATAATTATAATTTTAAATAAGCTCTAGCTTCTAAACTACTAACAATTTGTCGGAAGTATATTAACACGAAATGTTTCATTTGGAAAGGTTTTTCACATAATATATAATTTGTTACTAAAGAAGTAATGGATTAGCTTGACAGAACCTACCGATAATATATTCTTAGAAAAGCTCTAGCTTTTAAAGTACTAACAATTTGTCGGAGTTATGCTAATACAACCTTGCGCTTAAAAAGATCTTTTGATTGAAATATGGCTCATAACTTCAAGTGAGATGTTATTCCTTAACACAATGTAAAGTATCAATAATATGCCTTAGGTCAGTTATGTCTTCCAAAATACTAAGAATCGGTAAGTGGTATGTTAAGACGGAATATAGCGCTTAAAAAGATCTTTCGATTGACATATGGTTCATACCTAGAGGTGGGACATTATTCCCTAACATAGTAAAACCTATCGATAATACGCCTTATTTGGGCTATATCTTCTAAAATACTAAGAATTGATAAGTGGTATGTTGAGACAAAATGTTGCACTTAAAAAGACCTTTTGATTGATATATAGTCCATTAATAGATGTGGGATATTATTCCTTAACATAATATAAACTATCAACAATACGTCTTAGTCAGGCTACTTTTCCTAAAATAGTAATTAAAATTGGTAAGTAGTATGCCAATTTAATATACTTAAATAATGCACGTGAATATTTAAGTCAGAAATTGACAAAAAGAATAAACTTCTTCCAATTGTAATATTTTTTTCTCATTTTCTTGTCGAACTGACTATTTGACTCACTACATTTGTCGGACAAGTGGATATTTGCAATAAGAATAGTATTATCTATCATTGTTGTGTTTGTCCGACGTGTATGTATGGGGAGACACAGTGACGTCATATCGACATGTTTCGGATGGTGGACACTCCAAACGCAGCATGATCTTTATCGGACAAGTTGACCACAATATTCTAGTTAACTTTATTAAACAAACCTCAAAAAATGAAACGTGTATGTACGAAGAGTCGTAGTGACGTCATACCGACATTTTCAGGATGGTGGACACTCCAAACGCAGCACGATCTTTATCGGACAAGTTGACCACCATTCTCTAGTTAACTTTATTAAACGAATCTCAAAAAATGAAACGTGTATGTACGAAGAGCCATAGTGACGTCATATCGACAATTTCAGGAATCAAGCATTAAAAAACGCAGCGGCACCAAAATTTGCGCATTCGAAAAGTTTGTCGGACTCATCGTAAGGAAGGCACTCACGAAGTCTTAAATGTATATGTATCAAAAAAAAAATTGTTCGCCGGCCTGGGGACTATATTAGAAGTTCACTCCAATATTGTGGTTGGTGGCACCAAATATTACCAATCTAGTAATTATATTGTGGTCGAGAATATGCAAACATTTGACTTTAAACTGAAGTAAAATGTGGTGTAAGTATTAGAGGAAGACTTGTCCAGCAGTGAGATATGTAAAGAAGCTTATAATCATGTAAGTTTAGAATAGTACTCTTATGACCCTTTCTCTAATTATCTCCTTCCGTCTAGTGCCTAGTGCCTAAAGCCTAAAGCCTAAAGCCTAGTGGGTAAAGAACCAACCTCTCGAGTATGAAGGTGTGGGTTCGATTCCAGTTCAGGCAAGTACCAATGCAACTTTTCTAAGTTTGTATGTACCTTCTAAGTATATCTTGGACACCAAAGGCTGATAAAAAAGGTGAAGGAAAACATCTTGAGGAAACCTGGACTCAGTCTGAAATCACCAACCCGCATTGAGCAAGCGTGGTGATTAATGCTCATTCCTTCTCCGTGTGAGAGGAGGCCGCAGCCCAGCAGTGGGACGATAAAAAGGCTGTAACAGTCTATCTCTCATCGCTCTCACGCTTACTGAATCAATTTAAATACAATTTGGTTCCTTCGGGTCGGGAGTGGGCCGAATATCTAATATCAAAATAAAACCTAATAGCATGTAAATCATTTCTGTCAAAACTTAACATGAATAAGGATAATGGAAATTGACAATCTATGGACCAAATGGCGCGAGTCATCGAACAGCTGTCGAAGCGATAGAGCTATTTAACGAGACAGTAATCCTAGTAACCATTTTTTAGAAAAACATAAGCGACAATCAAAAAACAATTTTACTGCATAGCTATAACTTATACCCCGTTTAGACATTACGAATAGGTATAAAATGCAAGTGCTATCAGAATGTTATCTGTCAGATAAGATAGCGGCCTTACCTTTCTTCCAATACAAGTTGATGACGGCGAAGAATATGCCTGAACAGAGCAACACGACTACGCACAGCCAGTACTGAAACAAATAGAATAACATATATTTATTTAACTTCATTACAACACTTATTTACCAACACTAATAACATTTATCTACACCGTTTGCAAAAAGGAAAGATTTGTATGCACGCACGTAGGTATACATCAATCATATCAAAGAGTAGAGAATCGATTTTAAAAATTCATTACATCTGTTTAAGATGTCACACACTTATATCATAAAGGCTACTTCCATATGCAAAAAAGCTAATCGGATTATGAAAAAACATGTCAGTAAAGTTCATCAGATCGAAATATTCGTAGGATACAATTTATCCGAGAGCGGTAAATAGTTGCCTCTGCACGCGAGTGCAAACGCGTGAAAACCGCTGGTTATCTCTTAATTCCGGCTTTAATGAACCGTAAATGTATTGTGTACAGTTATACATCAATTAGTGCACATATTCTGGATCTCATCTTCATTTGACCCAAATAACCGAAGGGAAACTAGTACACGTAATATACAAACATCATCATATGCCTAGCTTTTTTCCCAACTACGTTGGGGTCGGCTTCCAGTCTAACCGGACGCAGTTGAGTACCAGTGTTTTATAACGAGCGACTGCCTATCTGATCTCCCAATACCCCTTGGTAAGACTACTCGTTCTGGCTTCTGACTGTAACGACTGTCAAAGATGTTCAAATGACAGCAGGGACCTACAGTTTATCGTGCCTTCCGAAACTACACAAAGTAACAAACTTATGTAGGTATATGTGTACAAAGCGAGCTATTTTTATCAAACGTTTATTTTTAAATATAATCATCATGGAACCTTTAGGATATTTTTAAAGTCAGTCTATGACATTTAAGATGTTTACAAGTTGAGTGGCGTCGTGACGTCAATTTTAATGTCAAGTTGTGGTCAGTAGCTTTGTTACGGTTCAAAAGACAGTTATAAGAAGAAAATATCACTGCCTGATCCTATCTACTAATAAATTGAACTGAAGATTATGTTTGAAGGCGTAAATCTCTAAAATTGCCACTCGTATTTGCAACTAAAAGTCGATTTTACAGAACGTCAATTAACTGGGTTCATTGAAAATGGCATCTGACTTATCTGATCTCGCAATGACTATTAGGAGTCGAAAACAATATCCTAAGCTATATGTGATCGATGCAACTTAGTACGCCGAGACTAGGGGAAGGGTGAAACCGCAGTTCACACCTAGTACATACATGCTATCCTGTATCCGCTTGGCATTTCGATGTATCGATCGACCCTTTCCCTTGTTTAATGAATTAAGAGCAACTCGGAACAACTAGCATAACGAATGCAGTTACGACGAACTGAATTCAAGAGTGTTGCATAGAAACACGATGTTACCTCAAGTAATTATTGAGTAATCAAAAAACAGACTTTACAATGTTACATGAAATATGAAAAAAGTGTTATACTTCATTCGCTGCGAAAACTAGTAACAGAGCTAAAAAAATAGTACAAACGCCAGCAGGTCCACCTACTCGAATCTGTTAAATTTTAGCAATCGAACATTAACCTTCTACTATTTTGATAAGGTTGAAAATCTTTTGACGAAATTTGACAGATTGAGGTGGGTTGATGTTCGTACATTGGCTTTTAGTACATTCGCTTCGAAACAAAGGGGAGCTAGGGGCATCGAACAGTACATACGCTGATAAGCTGATTACTTACATAACCTATTCAACATTTCCATAATGGACAGGAACATCATTTCGAAATGTATTGAGTAACCCGACGCACAGCACTATAGGCCTAATTATGAATTAATACTTCAATTTCAGAGAGACAAAATGAATGGCAATTCAAATATTAAAATTCACAGAAACTAAATATACGCATATAAACTTAAAAGAACTGTACTGTGTGATAAACAGAACCCTCGAATATTCGAATAAACACAAAAATTTGATATGATAAAATTCTGACTAAATCCCATTTCCGCCAGCGTAATAAAATCCATTAAGTTAACATAAATTTCTTCCATAGAAATGCACTCATAAAACGAATTTTACATAATAAAATTTAGTTTGAAAAATAAACGATCGCACTGGCATCGCAATCATAGAAAACAGGAAGCATTATTTTGAGCCCACAATAGTTGTAGGTACACTACACGCCACAATTACCGGCCCACATAGAACAAAGTGGACAGTCACAATTTAATGAGTTTTACAAGTTACTAGTCGCCCGCGGTATAATGTCCACCATTTTGTTCAAAAAAATGTAATAGAAGAAGAACTGCTCGACCGATTTTGTGCAAACTTCACATAAACCATGTACTAAATAGTCCGAACAAAGCCTAAACATTTGGTTTGGATAGGTGGATAGTTCTTGAGTTATAAAATAACAACGTAAATTGGCATTAATTTTTATACATATACCTCTAGATTTGACAGACGTACAAAAGGAACATCGGTTTGTAACAATATCGTGACGTCACTGTATGCGTGCCGTCAAATTGTGCATAATTCAATGCTACAATTTCCGTATTCATGAGTTGCGTCTGTTTTTTTTGGAAAACAATGCACTTCAGTGTCAATTGTTATGGAATAGTACTTCAATGAAAGGTGTTTGATTCTGATTTGATCTGGCAGCTAATTGTTATTAAAGTTGTACTTATGAGAAGCACTTAATTGATTAGTTGATGGATGGTATAATTCTTATCTACATAAATACGTTGGGCAATACATCATTACTAAAATTTACAATAAATTGCACAATTAATCATTGCTTTTGTTCTAACTCAGCGCATACTTAAAACCAAACCTTAAAATCTTCATAAACGATAATCCTAGCCACAGAGTTCAAACACCATCAAAATCTAGCCATTACACCACAAACTCAAACCTTAACAGACAGACAGTCAGACAGTTATTTTTATACCATCTTCGGCAGCAACAGAATCCGTCGCTCAATTTTCGGATCAGTTACTAAATGACATTAACAGCCCGCCGTTCTGAGGCGTATCATTGAATTGCAAAATTGCATTTGATTGCAGGCCACCGTACGCTGACACACTGCAATCCACGTAATTGCTTTGAAGTCAATCACGATAAGAGATTTAGCTGAGCAAGTGACCTAAACGATCTGTTGGGAGTACGCGAAGCTATATTTTTTTAATATAGACGTGGTTGTTTCAGGTTTCTAGGGACTTTGATCCCTACTAATATTATAAATGCGAAGGTAACTCTTTCTGTCTGTCTGTTAAGCTTTCACGTCTAAACCACTGAACTGATTTTAATAAAATTTGGTACAGAGATAGAGTTGACCTTGAGAAAGAACATAGGATAGTCTTTATCTCGGACTTTTGAAGAGTTCTCTTCGAAACGCGATATAACCGAACTTGACGCGGGCGACGCCGCGGGCGGAAGCTAGTAATTCTAATAAAATCAGCTTTCATCTCTAGGCAAAAGGATTAAGTATTGCTTGATGGAAAGCGATTATTTATTTATTATACTTTTTGCACACATTTTACAAAAATAAAAACAATTTACAAAGGCGGACTTAACGCCTTAGGGTCAATCCCCACTGAAAGAGCAGCGGCCGGCAGCGGCCGTAAATGCAAGTGATTGAGCGCGAGCGCTGCGGGCCGCGCGGCGCCGCGCTCTTACATTGTCCGTGCTCTTACGGCCGCTGCCGGCCGCTGCTCTTTCAGTGGGAATTGACCCTTAGGCGTTCTCTACCAGTCAAGCCTTGGGATCAACGGACCAATTTGAATAAAATCTCAGACGAAAAAACCCTTAAAAATCTGTTGTATAATATAGATTACACTAGCTCTTCTTCGTAGTTCCAATCGTGCCACGGGAAACTACAGCCCGCAATTTGATGTCCTTTTCCAGGTTTGAATTCGCTTATGATTTTTCAGGATCTAGATTAGTTGTTTTTGTCTATCTATATATTTTAGGTACGTTCAAATCGGTTCAAAAGTTTTAGTGAGAAAGCTGGACAGACACGAATTACTTTCGCATTTACAATATTTTAAGTAAGGATTACTACATTTGTGCTAAGCCCCATATTTCTCAGGTTTAAAATATCTATTTTCATATCTAGAGCCGATTACCCCCTTAGGCCTAGGCTATGCCAATGCGCAGCAGAGCGGAGGGTGCTTAAAACAACCAAAAGAATTACTCCATCAGAGAGACCACCCCATTCGATGGAATCTAAGCCTTATGCACTAATACACACATCCATTATTGTAGTGGTATTTGCAAATGGATTTACACATAGGTGGTTAATACCCATCTCAAGATTTACCTTATATAAATGTTTGTACAATATTGTGGTACATATAGGTCAATGCACATAGCTGCATCATGGTTTTACCCGACCATGGCTTAACCCTCTAACAATCTGCAAGACTCTAAGTGCACTCTATCTTAGGCTCTTAAGGAATGGGCTTTCAAATCTATACTAATATTATAAAGCTGAAGAGTTTGTTTGTTTGTTTGAACGCGCTAATCTCAGGAACTACTGGGCCGATTTGAAAATTTCTTTCAGTGTTAGATAGCCCATTTATCGAGGAAGGCTATAGGCTACTTTTTATCCCGGTACGGGAAGTAATTCCCACGGGATGGGGGTGAAACCGCTGGCAGAAGCTAGTGTAACAATATTAGCGTTTGTAGAGATTAAAGCAATGCTTTGAACGAGCTAGGTGTTTCCAGCGGTTTCACCCGCATTCCAAATAGAACTAAATACCATATTACCAGGATCTCTGCTTTGTACGATTCAATCGATCTAACCGTTTTAACGTGAAAGCGTAACAAACACGCTTCCCTTTCGCATTTATACATATGTAATTGAAATCACACTAGCTGTTCCCCACTGTATTACACACGTCCCGGGAAAACCGAGTAAAAACTAGCATAGGTATATCATTACGCAGACTCTAAACTATCTGTATTCAAAATGGGTTCGGTAATTATGGCGTGAAAGCGCAACAGACAAACAGAGTTACTTTCGCATTCATAAACTAAGTAAGGATTAAAGCAGAGATAACATATAAGTAAAGATGAGTGACAGTTCTTAATAGCAAATCGCAATAGCATTTTATAAATATTGATTAAAATGTTTACTTTCGCTTCCATATTCGTGTACGTCGCTAACACGTGCTCGTTAAATAAATCATTAAGTTGATTTCACTATCCTCAGCGCTACTTTCACTAGCTTGATTGATAAATCTCTATCAAGTTTATACATTAGCTTCATAACATGCCTTCAGGCAAAAATATGTCTAAAAGAAAATCTCATCAGCAACACAGAAAATTTTCCAGTCATAATACTTTAAACTTCTGGAAAATTCCATAAGGAAAAATTCAACAACTTGGCCTAATTTGGGGATCGAACCCAAAATATAACCGGTACTAATTAAAACGTAATCTGATTCCCAAGGACGATGTGATTTAACAAAAACAAATAAAAAACAGCAGTGAGAAGTTTTTGCAGTTATTTTGAAACGTACAATTTGCAATACGTAATTATTTGTCTAAAATTGCATCCGCAATGTAAAGTAGTCATCATCAAAAGTATAGTAGTAAAGTATAGGTACAATCAGCAACAAAAGTGCTTGAACACTATCAAAATTACAAAAGACGAACATCCATCTTCGATAAGTAACTATAGTCGTCAACTACAGAATCAACCGGACATCAGACAAGTCTTGTGTTCAAAGACTTCCGGTGTTGACTGTACCAAGAGCTAGCATGTTTATAATGTTGTTTATATTTTCATTCGCCAAGCATCGAAAATTACACAATCAAGAAATTCGCAATACAATATACAACTTCTGTGTAATAATAGTATGATCTCATCTATTTAACAATATTGAAACGTGTGCCATAATATAGATAGACCGGACGTTAGCTGTATTGGTGAAAAAAGAAAATACGACTATATCCTCATTATTGACAAGTATCTCATTAATTTCCCGATTATAATTTATTAACACTCGGTATATTATAAAAGGGTTGATCTTTGTTGCATTAGTACTTGGTCTCATCTATTACGGCCCTTCCCATTATATCTATCTGTAGTATTATTTACTTACTAGATAAAGAATTTTGACATTAGCCCTATACAAATAATGTCAAATTACTATCTCTGGTAACCAAAACAATAAATGAAAAGAATATTGGAAACGTCCGTTTATCTAATTTTAATTTGTTTCTCTTCTACAGTTCGTTAAAAGTATTTTCACCCCTGAAGGTTCAAAAATTTTCTATTTTTACAATATGTGTAAGTAAAGAAAATGCAAATTAAGTTTGTTTTCCACAATCCGAAGCCAACAGCAAGAAATCAAATACACCACAGAGCTTTGTAAACGAGTAGACCTGGCATGTAAATAGAAAAGGCTAACAACATTACACACGGTACCGAGGAAAATAAGCAGACATGTGCAGAGACGAAGCACTGAGCAAACACTTGACATTGAATACGTCTGCCATTACACAGATGTCAAACGTACTCTGTTAACCTAGTTAAAATTGAATTAACCATTTGAAAAACATATCTGGGATTAAAATAAAATTCATGGAGATAATCTATGTATGGTTTACTTTAAAAGTTCGTAACTTTTGTATCTATGTATAGACGAATTATCTATACCTGCTAATATTTAAAAAAATAGTCTTTCACTGTTGGTACTGGTGACATATGCTGTCTTTTATCAGGATACGGGGAGAAGTTTCCTAACGCCAGTAAAACCACGAGAAAAAAAAATCTTATTCAAAGTTATTAGTAACAAAGAAGTAGTCTGATTACTGACTACCATCAAAAAAATACATTGAAATACATCTTTTTCTATGTGCCCAGAAGTTTTCTGCCTATGTACGCCATCGTAACTCTACATTTGACAGGCTTCAAAACATTTCCCCGAGCAACATTCAGGAACTTCCTAAACGTTTAATTTTTAAACACTATCGAGTAAGTGTCTCGCTTTGAAAGACTTACAAAGACATACTCATGAATATTGTAAACTGAAATAGTCTGAAAACGGAACCTTTGTAGTAACCAATGTAAAATCATAACAATTTTAAAATAGATATGTTCTGGGAAATATTTGTTTTCCTTCTCTTCGCTACATTAGTCATATATTATTGTTTATTCTTTTCTAAAATCGGTTTTAAAACTCACACAATAGACATACAAATCTCATTGTAATTAAATGGTTTAATTTTAATAGATAACTGTGTTGCTAGGAAGTTTGTTTATCACCGTTTCTTCTCTCCAGCCATAACACTAGGAAACGGTGGTTTTTGTCCAATTTGATTCGACGTAAAAATATGCTGATTTTGACTTTATAATAACGAAGAGTTTTATGACGGTGGTCCTAAACTAAAACATAAAATTAAACTCTATATTCGCGTAATCCAACTCGATACACAATGTAGGTACGCTAAATCTGATATTTTTTTCTAATTTCACTAATACCTAGTCCCATAATAGTACAACATAATGAGTACAATGACCCGTATTCAGGTTTTAGGGTAAACAAACACCATATACAGTCATGGTCACATAATTAAAGACACCCCCAACTCGAAGTGAAATAAATAGTTATGGTACTGACATGAGCTTAAGCACAGTATAAAATGTAATGTTATTATTATTAAAACAAACATTACATTGTGTTCTTTAAATTAAGAACAAAAAATATTTACTTTCTTTAATACTTTAGACATAACGCTCTATGGGAACTGAACACTAACTTTTGTAGCTGATACTTGGCTGGTCAACTAATTAAAGACAGTAAAGCCCAGTTAAGAAAAAAAAAAACGCAAGATAAAAATAGTTGCCATACTTTTTTTAGAAGTGAGTAAAACACTTATAATAACTCGAATTAGGAAATAATTTAGGTTTCTTTCATTAAAGATTTTCATTTATAGTCCTATCAATAAGACTAGAACAAAAATTCTGGTAAGTAAAATGTTTTGGGCTTTTTTAAATTAAGTTTTGACATGCGGATTTATTCATACCACTTGATCTGTAGTAAGAACATGGTAATAAATTTATTATTAAAGATTCCTTATCAAGGGCACTAAAAAAGGCAAGGTTTGAGAACAACTGAAAACCGACCCCAAGGAAAACTTGTCCGCAAACAGACTTTAAGGCGGTGCTATAGGCAAATAGTGAACCATTTACATGATTCGGTACTGGTTTTTTTGGGAGTCATCTAATGCTAAAAGGACGACAATTGTGTCTGCAGAACTTTTAGACTACAACCGGGTCGGGAAAAGCTGTAAGGCATGGGTATCGGAAGATGTTACTTTTGGAAAAGCACCGCGTGTCCATACTGTAGTTGGTGTTTTCTATCAAAGGTGAAAGTTGCTCTGAACAAGTATTGAAAAATCACTTTTTTATCTGATAAAACAAAGGGATTTGATGAATTCTAAAAAACATAATTGATTTTAGTCACCTCCAAAACATGTTATGGAACCAAAGTACACCAAGAAAGTTCTCAAGCATAGGAGGCGAAAAAGTAATAGTGTGGGGCTTCTCTCCACTACTTGGTGTGGTGATCCTTTAGAAAGATATTATTAAAAATAGGCGAATTCAAGTACTATAATATTTAAAAAATAAGCATCTAGTTATATGCTAAGCATAATTTACCGGTCCTTAGCGCTTTCCAAATTAGAAATGTTCTGAAAAACACTGTAAGAGTAGTAAAAAGGACTCTTTGATTGAGCAACTTATGACGGTTTTGGTTTGGCCCATTGCAAATTTAATAGAAAAAAAACTGGTAATCGGCCAGAAAACACAATGGCGATAAGTCATACATGAAACATTGATCAATTTTACAAACATTTTTATGAAGCATTTAAGAAAATTCCCGTAGCGACTTAAAACAAAACTGACCGCTTGCACTTTTAGGGATGCCGTGCTGTCATTGAGGTAAAACGAAATAAACCAAATATTTGTACTCATTAGTATGCTTAGTTATAGTGTAGGGAATGTTGTTATAGAAAAGTACCATCAATAATATTAATAATTTGCATTTCTTCCTCTGAGCAAATTGAGTGTCTTTAATTATATGGCCAGGCCACGTTATGGTTCATACTGCTCGAGATTCGGATAAAGCGAAAAAAAACTTGTCGCGGAGGATCACTGAAGATAGTTTTTAGTTTTAATATTTCACAATGCCCTCTTAAATATTTTAAAATAGAAAAAAAAGTTCCAATAGCAATCAGAAAAAAGAAATACAGATAAAATGCGGCGGCAATTTAAGATTCCAACAGTGTCTTTAATTATGTGACCACGACTGTATATGTACACAGCATTTGTATATGGCGTGTGGCATATATCGGCTACATTGTTTCACCTAATGTATAATTGTCACTATCTATTGTGTTCGATTCGAAGGAAAACATACATGTTGGATACAATGAGGTTTACTATATCGTAGGTTTATGATAGTTATGTAATTAATTACATTAAGTAATATTTCCTATCATCAGCGAGATCTTGATCAATCTTTACTATTATAATAGATGTGAATGTAAATCTGTCTGTCTGTTTCGCTTTCTCTCTAAACCGATTTAAATGTTTGGTATAAAATCATTCTGTAACCTTACATAGGACACTCCCTATTGCGGGCAGCAGTTCCCTAGGGACACGAATGAAACATTTTTCATACATAATTTCCTATCTCTAGTAGGCAAAACAAAAGATAGATACGGATATAGAAATCGGTCGCTAATTCGATTCAGCTCTCAGCACAGTCAACAGATTACCATCTTTTCCCTCACCTCTGCTTACTAATTGTCGTGATTATCACTCAGAAGCAGTCAGCAATGACGCCATTATTGACTCATCAGTGTCTCTTTTCTAGCGTAAGACTCTATTTTTAGTCTAGACCTCAGGTAGATACATAAATTTTTAAACTACGGGTAAATATAAGGAATATTTATATTTTGCCCTTTTTGTAATACTAGCGACCCGCTCAGGCTTCACACGGGATAAAAGTATTCCCCACTTTTAATGTATGTTTTTATTCAAATAAACCTTCCTCTTTAATCTTTCTATCTACTAAAAAAACGCATGAAAATTGGTTGTGTAGTTTTGAAGATTTAAGCTTACAAAGGGACAACGGGACATAGGAACAGAAAAAGCGACTTTGTTTTATACTATGTTGTAGCTAACGACACCTAGCTTCTGCCAGCGGTTTCACCCACGTCCCGTACAAGTATAGGGATAAAAATATCTTATAGATTTCCTCGATAAAGGATCATGCGTCAATTTGTACTCATTTTTTAACATTGCTCAACCAACAGTGATGAAACCTACGTTTAGTATATGAAAGCTCTTAATAGGCACTTTATTTTATCCTATAGCAATAAAGTGCAAATTTAACGAGAATATGGAGTTTTCGATCATTTAAAACAGAATGATATTAATTTAGTTTTACAACGGAGAATATGTAAATGGTGGAAAACACCATGTTCGCGCTGGATTCCAAGGTGGCTGTTATAAAATGAAATAAAGTGCTCATTAAGGGCTCTCATATACCTAGATATAGTAAGTTCAACTCAGTCGTGCGCGCGGCCTTATGTGTGGGTAACCCTTGTACATATACAGTGACTTTGTGTGCGTGACAAGAGGTACAGTCGGGTACAATACAGTTATTTAGGGGTTGTATACGGATGTTTAAAGAAAAACAGTTATTACGTAATTTAATGTTTATTTAATTATAATGATTATGAATCGCTACTTGAAAAATCAAATGATGAATTTTCGTAATAAATTCTGACTCCATGTCAAAATGTCTATAGTATTCTTCTTTTTTCTTTTGTACATGTCGACAAGTATTACCCCACATCCCTTCATCAATTTGACTTAAACGTTCATTTATGAGTTTCATTATTTCCGTCTTATTTTGGTCGAAATTATGCGAAGCAATATTTTTTTAAATTCCCCACACATTTTGTTTACATTATTGTAAGAGATTATACCTCTTTTTACATTCTTAGTCCACACTTTTATTTATTGTCCGCGTAAAATAGGAGTATTTCATTCATCTTAGATATTACACCTTATTTATTTCTTAGATGCTGTCAATGTCAATTTGAAAAGACGTATGAGAAAATAATGAAAAACTATATTTAATAATAAAAAGCTTTGAATGTTGTTTCATGTTTTAAGACGCTTTACCTAACTCCTTAATAATTTCTCCGTGAATAACAAGTATTTTCGTAAACGACTGTACCCATAACAAAAAGCGTTAAGAACACGTCATGCTCGGACGACGTCACTGTCACACGAATGAAAGTTGTATATTTACAAGCCGACGCACACATAGGGCCGCGCGCAAATCTGAGTTGAACTATCTATACCATCACTATAGAGCGATTTTCAAAAAGTGGGCAGGTATAGTGTTCATACAAACGTGTCCATGCTTCTCAAATAGGCCGTATGTATAACCCTAAAGTATTATAGTATATTAGCGCGTTCAAGCAAACAAACATATAAACAAAGTCTTCATCTTTATAATATTAATAAAATAGATTATCTTCTCAATCTTGTAATAACATAACATTATTATCTAAGTTTCTCATGTAGGTACTCGGGGTCACCTTCCAGTTTGCCTCGATGCAACGGATTTTTATTTAATTCCGTGACCGTCTATCCGATCTTCACAACTCAATTACTGGCTATATCATTTTACTTAGGGATGACTGCATTTTATGAGCCCTTGACATCCGACTTTACAACGTTTCTTTTTTACTTTATAGATGTATCTCATACGACAGTATGAAAATTCCAATAATTCAATCTTTATTAATATTATAAAGGGCAAAAAATTATTCGTTTGTTTCTAATGGATAAACTCCGAAACTACTGGACCGATTTCAAAAATTACTTCATCATTGGAAAGCTACAGTCCTTTCCGAGTAACGCAGGATATATTTGATTCCGGCACGAACAGTAATTCCCACGGGACGCGGCTGAAATCGCGGGAAAAGGGTTAGTGGAATATATTTAAAAAAACCTATGGATTTATCATTAGACATATAAATCGAGCTACATAATATTTTGTTATTTCAATACTCGAATTTTGTTTGAATTACAATGAGTTACTAAATCTAGATCGATCATTACACCACTATCTACATGAACACCTAATCGATTGTTTTAACAATTACGATTCGATTGTATGAATACCGATTACAATACTTTCGCTAATTAGTTAATTAGCAGCAATGTTAATCTATAGCAATTACGTATTTATACGTACATTGAATCGGAGAATCCATTACGATGTAAAATGATGTCTTATTGAATTGGAGACAGTAAAATCGCATTGCTTTATTCTGTACGACTGAAACTGGTTTCGAAACAAACCTTAACCCTCTTATTATAAAACGCGGTAACAAATAAGTATCGGCTTTTGTACTACCTTTAATCCAGCTTTAAGTACGACCTTGAAAAAACGTTATTACAAAACGCAGTTTATCGCAAGTCCTATTACTATCTGTAGTACAAAAGATAAACCATCGAGCCCCCTATTTTAACTGCAGTACTTAGTCGACAAACGTCAAATTCCGACATTATTTACTTTTGAGGTTATTTGTTTTGTGATGAAAAAAACGAAAGTGGATATAAATATGTGTGATTTGGAATACTTGGATGTGTTAGAATACTATTGAGAGTGTCCGGGGACCCAACAGAGTGCGTCATCGAGAAAATCTCTTCAAATTACCTGACGACAATTTTCGATATAAATATCGATTTACGTTTTTCGAAATAATAGTCAACATTAGTAGACATAGAATGCATGATGATAATCCATGATGATCCAGGATGATCCTATGACGCTCAACTGGGCTCGCCATAAAGTAAGTAGCCTTTACAGTGCAAGTAGGTTGCCAAAACATCCTAATTAATTGTATAAGAGTCGAAGTTTTTATTATGGATGTTTGTTTATGTTCCACGCATAAACTACCACATTGATTTTGATGAAACTCCGAAAATATATCAGATTATCATACAGTCTACTGTTTATTTACAGATTCAAGACTATTTTGGCGTTTTGCACGCCGTATCTCTGCCAGTAATATGCAATGTTTGTAAAAGACTGGAAGCTAGCTAAAATGTACAAAAATGACAAGATGAGAAAGGGAACAAGATTGTGTGATGAAGAACAGTGTCCAACTTGTAGGTATATATCAGTGCGTTTGACTGTATAAATAGACATCGGAATAAAATATACTTTTCTACTTTTATGTTGTTTCATTTTCTTTTGGTAATTTAATGCACACGATGCAATTTAATGCGCACATTCTGTGTGTAAGTTATTGTGCACTTAATTTTGAAGAGGTTCTAATTAGATGCACAACGTCTTATTTAATCATTTAAATCGGGATGAAAATAATCCAAGTTATTTCTAACCTAAAAACAAAACATAATTAACTCGGATAGGCGCGCTGACGTTCCGTTATACGCGCAAACTCGATAGTTGTTTAAAAGAGAATAATTGGATCATGTATATCGTTAAAAGATACTAGAAATATAAAATTACCTTTAAATAATAAAAAGTAATATTTTTTACTGCAGAGATATTGTTTTTATTATCATAGTTATTTATTTTTCATCAAAATAGACTTAACAAAATAATGTGAAAAGGAACGGCGCATAGAATTCGGAACGATTGAACGAATGATTTAAATATTTGTTGCTTATAATCTGTGGATATTATTTGAACCACAGACAAATCGAAGTACCAAACAGTCTTCTCTTAGTCTACGTTTTGTAATAAGGATGTAAAGACTATCGTAAGTACCGTAACAAACCAAGACTTCTTCAGTCTGGTTTAAACCACTACTTGCGGCAGTTTTTATAATAAGAAGGTAAATGTATTTAAAAGAGAGCTTTTTAGGGTTCTGTATCCAAAGTTGTAAAGGGGACCTTATTACTAAGATCTGAATGTGCATCTGTCTCTTACCAGACTGTCATCTCTTGAACCGAGATAGTTAAACAGTCGAAATTTTAACAACAAAAAATACTAAAAACTTGAATAAGGTAAAATTTTAGGGGGCTCCCATACATCAAACGGGATTTTTTTTGCTCGTGTTTCGGAATAATGATACGCAACCCTTCCTTCATTTGCGAGTCCGGCTCACACTTGGCCAGTTTTATTTTATGGTTTCATTGGCTGACAGAAAAGTTCATTGTCATAAACATGTAAACCTTGGTGTTACCCTATGCCAAAAATAACGGTCACGTGCGATGCCTTACAAAAATACTGTTCAATTCTTTCAGACTTTTTGCTCAAAGGTTGCTAGGCGAGAAAACCTGAGAATCATGTTGCCAACTTAATAAAGCCATTGAAAAACACGTCTTGACATTGAGAGCGAAAAAGGGCAAGTTTCTTTTAGCGACTATTAAGTTCAGTTAAATAGTGCCATTTCTTCTCAGGGCCTATTGTTAGAACAAACAATTAACCTAACAGGTTATCATTTACATACATACTTTCTTATGGGAAAGTAACAACGGCCGAAACGAACGGGCACACGTAATACTCTTCTTTATAGATTTTCGTACAAAGTATTTATTTAAGCAATAGTAGGTATTCAAGAAATTCGGTCATGTTTGTATTCAGAAAATAGGTAACTGGTATAAAATAAATAGTGGAAGAGCGTAGCGGTGTGCCGTCCATCTGAGAGTGAAACACATCGGAGCATGCAATTGAGGTCACATTTGTTAGATGCAACTACGGCTCCGACGCATCCTATTAATTTAATCGCTAGCTTTTCCCCGCTGTTGCACCCGCGTTCCCGTAGGAACCGTTCACATTTCCGGGACAAGCCGGTACCTAGGACATAGGACACTTTTGCAGCAGAAAATCAGGTCAGACCGTACCTGTAGAATTACTCTACCGGGACAAGTAGCTACCATTTATCATCGGAACGTCAAAGGAAGTTAAAAGTGTAAATTACTGCAGAAAAAGAAATGCTCTGGAACGAGACATTGCTTTTAGCGACCTGAAAGAAATTCGCAAACATTTTTAACGACACTCTTTTCAGATACGTCCGTTTGCCAGGATATTAGGGCATTACGACTCTTTTCAAACTGGGTGATGGCATCAGAGGTTCTTAAAGAATATTTTTATAATTTACCCAGTACTTTTAAATGAAATTATAGCGTGAATCGTACTTGACTTCGCTAACATAACACTAACCGCAAAGACGATTTCCGTATAACCTGTAGTTTGATATCTTTAAAGCAAATAGATGACTCCATCATACCATTTTTGCATTGCATTTTTGGTGCTAGCATACGCGGATATGATGTTATAAAACGGACGATTACCAAATACTGGGTATTTTCCGGTATAATAGGTGCGTTAATAAACAAACATCGTATTCGGAAACAAAACAACCCGTTACCATTGTCTGCAGTACAAACAAATATGGAATCGAATGCGAGCACGCACGATAGAAAGCGCTCAATCAATCACGTAAAAGGATTATCAATAAATATTGTATATTATAAAAAGAAAATGTTTGTTTATAAAGGCTCTGAAACTACTGAACCGGTTTAAAAATCCATTTCATTCTTTCACCATTTTATATTTGATTCAGGTGCTGGAAGGAAGTTCCCGCGAAATGTGGTTGAAACCGCGAGGAAACAGATAGTGTATTCAAAAGAGGATTTGTTAGTTGGTTTGTAGAGTTAAGGCTCCGAAAATACAGAACCGATGTGAAAATTCTTTTCACTGTTGGGAAGCATCACTATTCCCGGATGACGCAGGATAGGCTATATTTTATCAGGGAATAGTAGTGGTTTCACGCGGGTGAAACCGTTGGCAACAACTAGTTATAATATATTAAGCAATGTCCTGTATGAGTCATCTCGCCATATTTCTTTTGGATGAACGAAGTTTTGCGAAATCAAATGTGTGTCAAGCGACTGACGCGAGATAACAATGAATCATTTACACCGAATCAATAGGTTCCATGACGTGTGCGGACGACAAATACTGAAAATTCTTCAAAAATATGCATTTACATGTATTCTATGACTAAATTCGAATACAGTATAAACGAAATAGTCTGTTGTTATTTCGAGTCTTATAAACGGAGCTTATTGAATTACAGAAAGATTGGACTTTAACGCAGTCTAGGAACCTAAATAGATAATTATGTAAAACCTAACTATAAACCAACAAACAAATAAAAGACAATGTTATCCATCAATCGCATACAAGTCATTGCTATTCACTGCGATCGCGACCCAAATAAGCATGGCTGCGATATGATCACGCACAGAATATTCTAGAAACACACACACACACACATAGAGACAGATATGCAAATACTTACAGTAGCGGGTCGGGAGTCCAGGAAATGGTCGTAAATGGCGAGGCCAGCGATAGCCAGCAGAACTCCAGTATGGAAACCCGTCATGAAGAGTCCGACATATTGTATCAGCATCGTGATGAGGCCAAACAGCAGGCCGGCACATAACGCCACGCCTAAACACACAACACTTCATTAACTGATGGCAGCGACATAGATAGATTTTCTTCATTACTTAGCGTATTGATTTTATGAAAATAGAAAGCATTAGTGCATTGCACCTTAAACGGTAGTCAGCTTGTTAACCCACACGTTACTTTGTTGAGTTCGTATTGACGCATGTTGAAGAAAAATGAGTGAGTGACATGCTATCTTTATAAACAGAAGAGAAACAAAAAAATAAAACCGACTCCCAAAAACACTGAAAAGCAAAAAAAAACTATTCTTAGGTGCATCGGCCTAGAATTCGGTGTCTAGTGAATGATGATATGTTTATTTCGCCACCGACTTCTAGGCCGATGCACCTAAGAATAGTTTTTTTTTGCTTTTCAGTGTTTTTGGGAGTCGGTTTTATTTTTTTGTAAAAAGTTTTTTATTTTTGGCTTTTCAGTGACAAGTATAGTTGTCACTATCCACATTAGTGGAAAGTTCTTATCGATACGAATAATATAAGCCCAAACACAAGGTAGTTTACATATTTAGTTGACGAGTTCCCTCGACCTTCTCTGGTCTCCATCATCAGGTCAGCTCCAAACCTTCACTGTTGTATAGTGCTATCAGAGGTACACCTCATTGTCAAGTTTTTAACTTATGCATGCCTACAATTTTCCAAAGGTGGTCTCGATTTCTCAGGGTTTCCATCATCAGATCCTGACCTGATGATTATGGGACCACCTGTGAGGTATACCCTATCAAACAAAAAAAGAATTTTGCAAATCGGTCCAGGCGTCTTCGAGTAATCGGTGAACATACATAAAAAATAAAAAAAAAAAAAAAAAAAGATCCCGACGAATTGAGAACCTCCTCCTTTTTGGGAAGTCGGTTAAAAAGGTCCACAAAGAGTGCACACTTCGCAACTTCCCAAGTTTAATATAGTTTCTGGGAAAGATTAAGATAGTGAACTAACCATCGCGTTCAATTCATATAGTTTTTATTACAAATGCCTTCATTTTACAGGCGCTTTTGCACTGTCTATTAAGTCAAAAATAATTTGACGATACTATATGTACCACTAGCGACCCGCTCCGGCTTCGCACGGGATAACAGTATTTCCCCACTATTTAATGTATATTATCTATATACTTATAATAAATCTGTAGAGAGGTCAATTCTGTACATTGAATATATTTCCAAAAAAACTATCAGGGGGTGATTAGTGATCGATACTGATGCCAAAAATGCAATCAGTAAAATTTTTGTCTGTCTGTCTGTCTGTCTGTCTGTCTGTCTGTATGTTCGTTATGGAAACAAAAACTACTTGACGGATTTTAACGAAACTTGGTACAATTATTCTTCATACTCCTGGGCAGGTTATAGGATACTTTTCATTACGCTGCGACCAATAGGAGCAGAGCAGTGAAGGGAAATGTTGGGAAAAAGGGCGAAGTTACTCCATTTTTTAAGCTTCCGTCGCGTGTGCAGCCTTAATGGTAAAAGCTACACAGAAACCATGTATGACGGAAATGTTCTCCATAAAATTATGTAAAAAACATCCCATGACAGCACATGTCTACCTTTTATGGTTGTCTCACAATAACACGTGTAACTCTCGATAGCTTAGTAGTTCGGAGGTTTCTGATTATATTTTGTCTACTATTACGTTTCGAACACTCTCACTCATATTAAATAATAAAAGTTAACATTATTACCTATTCAATAAAAAAAGAATCATATAAATCGGTAGAGAAAAACCAAAGTTATACATGAAATAAGTACGGTAATAAGCCACCGCGCGTGAATATCATGCTATAAGGATCATTTTTGTGTAACGGTCGCCGCGCTCGACGCGGCTCGCGGCGCGGTGGCTGCGCGGGCCACGTTCAGAGTGTTCAACCTTATTGACCGACAATAATTGATATTAACAAATCTTGCTTTCAGCCATTATCAGCGCGACTTTTAGGTTTTAATCAATTATTTTTTTACTTTCTTTTGTTGTTATTTTATAAACTAGGTAGGTTTATTTCCTTTTTAGGTGAAATAGTCCTACTACTACATTAGATAATTGGATACGCTGGTGCTTAGTATTTCTTCCTCGCTTTGCACAAAGTACGAATCTAAGGCGGACGAAGTCGCTGGCAGAAGCTAGTTATACATATAAACCTTCCTCTTTAATACCTCTATCTATTAAAAAAAGACCGCATGAAAATCGGTTGCGTAGTTTTGAAGATTTAAGCGTACAAAGGGACACAGGGACAGAAAAAGCGACTTTGTTTTATACTATGTAGTGATGTACTATAAACTAGGATTTCTAAAAGCTATCAAAATAACAATAATTGGTTTCCCACTATAGGAAAATTAGCCCAGTTTTTGATGTAACTAAATCCCCTCGATTAATAAGCTAATTACTCACCAACATTTCCATACGGAGGCATCAAGTATTCCTGGAGGCAAATTAGATAAACGATGGCCGATCCGAATGTGAATCCCGTGAGAAACATACTTGCTTTGAAACATCGGTATCCTGAAACACGTGCTAAGTGTTAAAAATACAAAAAAGTTTTAATAGGCTATGCAGCTTTTAATTATATTATTTTGTTTCTCTTTTAACTCAAAATTCAAAATTATTTATTCAAACTTAGCTGTAGAACAGCATGTTTGTGTATTGAACGTCAATAATTTACGAAAGTCTGCCCCTAAAACTCTTCACCATTGCCATTGGAGTTCAAATCATACTTGGAACACAAGTATGATTTGAACTGTGTGAATTTGTGAGTGCCTAAACATTTCATAGAACTAGCGAAAAAAAAGAAATGTCTATGTCCACACTAAAAGTTGCATACCTGTTTAAAACTACGAAAAATATAACATTTTAAAGTTAACTTTTTGTTGGGTGTGCTAGATAACAATAGCCAAATTAACAAAAATGCTCAATTTAACAAAGAGTTACCATTAACACAGATTGATCTCATAAATAACAGCGGGATGTCAGTTACATGCGCGAACGCATGCAGCATTCAATGTACTGCAACGTTTTTAGAACGTAACTAATGTGAAGAGGTTTTAATTAGTATCGTTTTTCATCTACCGTACTTTACAGTATTTTAAAAATAAAAAAATACTTTTTTAAAAACACATTTCCGTTCCAGAGACAGCGCGTGTAAGCATAATCTGTTCTAAAAACGTTGTAAGCCAAAATAAAACTTAATTCTAAAACGATTGGGGCCTCATTAATTTAATATAATATATTCATCATTCTGATGAAATGTTTTCGTTATGATATGATAGCAAACAAACCACGGGCCGTTGGCGGAATAATTTCGCCTATTTGTTATATAACACATACAACATACTGAAACAGGTATATTTTATCTGATGGCTATGCAAATATACAAACTACTTACTTATATTTTAAGAGTCGGTATTGGAATTTAATAACAGAGTAATCTCGTGAAAACTGAAGAATTTAAAATCAAGAGCCAAATTTTTAGTACAACCTCTGAGAGCTGATCAATCTCTTTGGTATATTCTCTATAGAATTTTTATATCAGAATAATGTTTTTATTGAAAAATTACTTTGCTTTAAAATTGCATATTTGCAGAGCCGAAGCCGAGTAGCTATTTCAATACAAGTTTGTATGGTATTGAAAGCTATGGCTTCTATCGCTGTATGGATCGACAGAATGCGTCCACCCTGTTATTTCCCATCGGTATTGTGCAAGATGACTGCAACTTATAATAAATTCATGACAAACTCACCGAACAATGTATAAACAATCCCGAATGCAATGTACATAGCGCAGAGCACGCTTATGATGGGGTCATAGTTGTAATCGATGGATGTGCAGAATGACCCCTCGACGTGGGGGCCGGGGAACTTGATCGTCATGTTGGGGGGGCTCCGAGTCACTTGGGGGACCAGCTGTCCCACTGATGACATGTTTACAACTCGCTGATAGTTAAATACTTCTAATTGACTGGAGTAAGATGGAGTTCTAAAAAGAAAATGCAGTTATAAAGATAGAATATTGGTAGTTACTTTAAACTATTTTATCTGACGAAAACGGGTTACCTATACGTGTGTGTGTCACCTGTCTGATTCTCTTGGTATACGTAAGATCAAGGACGCTTTATAGTGGCCAAGTCATACAATGACAACGTGCAAGTGCATTGTACACATACACAAAAATGGATCAGAGACTGATATCTTTGGATAAATAAGAATGTCCTTTTACTGGACAGCACACGAGACTTGCTCAAAAAGTTTTCTTTCATCAGTATTGCAGAATATTAATACTTTCGAGTTTACGAAGTCGTATCTTCGTAAACTCGAGACTTCTATCGTACTTGAGAAGCTCAATTCCGATAAGCTACTGGTTTCAATCAATGGATCTATATTCACGTATGTTGCAAAATAATTCGGAACCTTGAGATGTGTTTGTTTTAAATGTTGGTGAAGTAAATAGCATTGTAAACAGATTGAAGTAAAACAGATACAGTTTGGCTATGTTTCAATTATGGGAAATGAATGTTATTTCATTGTAAACTAAGAGATAACTATTTTTTATAGCAATATTTTATAGCAAGTCTCATAGTGTTTTAATGATTTTAGGAAGTTTAAATATCCAACAACATTATTACAGTTTAAATAATGAAAATACTGCTTTAATGAAATGCAGTAAGAGTTTCCCAGTTCCCTGTATTCTAGGAAAATACGTATATTTTGAAACACCATTTTCTGAGAGTCTATTAAATTTTACAAGGTAGGTATTGAGAGTACTAAAGGGCTGTAAATGACAAACTATTGAGGAGAAACTTTATGCAAAAAGGAAAAGAACAGTTTATTTTGTACTAGCTTCCGCCCGCGACTTCGTCCGCGTGGAATAGTTACTTTGGGCTAACGCTGACTTTAACTATAAAAAAGGTTATAGTGAGCTAACCTTAAAAGATAGACATTTGCTATCGCGGACTTTTATTTTTAGAACTTTTAAAGGGGAGCAATTCTGTCATACTTGTTTTTTTTAAAACTTTAACCGTTTACGCAGCGCACGCAGCGTAACATTCTTCATTGGTGCTCCGCTCCTTTTGGTCTTAGCGTGATAATATATAGCCTATAGCCTTTCTCGATAAACGAGCTATTTAACACTGAAAGAAATTTTCAAATCGGACCAGTAGTTCCTGAGATTAGCACGTTCAAACAAACAAACAAACTCATCAGCTTTATAATATTAGTATAGATATGTAGAGGTGTATGTTAGAGGTTTAAATATGTATAACAAATTACAGTAGTAATTGTTTATAAGGGCCATAAGGCCTGACACATCATATTGAAGATAAGAATTATGAGTAACCCAAAGCAAGGAATGCATAATTGATGCAACATTTATGCAATTTTCCTTTTAGTGTGAACCATACATTTTGTACAATAGGACTCATCATTTTTCCACATTATAATCTAAATTACTTTATTGTTAAAACAAATCCTATTTCATAGTATCAGCCAAATAACCTGTTGTATTTGTGTTTCATCTGGTCAACAATTATTATGACCACCATTACCAAATACAATAACTGTTTTACACGGTAATGGCAGAAACATTTTCTTTGTTGCCATATAATTACTGAACATGTTAGCTACGAAAATAACTGACTTACAAACTTCAAACCTTCATTCTTCTTACCAAAGTTTAATTTATACTTTGAATGGATTATGAGTTTTATGCTTCATATTTGATATTGTTATTGCTTTTTAGACTATAAATCCTACATTACACTTATTAAATAAAGCCTGAAACATCTCCATAGTAAAAAATGTCCCATACTATGCTCAGCAACACCCAAGCCCAGCGCTGATAATGGCAAATGGCTTCTTAGGGGTGGCCTTAGTCTAGCAGTGAATGATTTTCAGCTGTGACAACAATGAGGTCTGATAGCGTTGTGGGTTACATTATGACCACAACAAGTCATTGTTAAATTAGTTGTAAGATTTTATAATGTAACTGTTTGCTGTTCCTTAAAATAAAAAATAAAAATAAAATATTGTTTATTGCATTCCATGATGTACGTTAGATGGGAAATATAAAATGATAGTCACAATTATGGACCCCGATGGGCACAGCAAAATAGAAGAGTGGAAGCCAGTTCAACAGTGACAGTGAATGAGAGGCAAATCAAGGGCTACTGTTTTTGTTACTGGGTGCTTTATATGGCAATGCTGTTATCTACTTGGAAACTGCACCTGACTTGAATAGTGCAGTGGACAGTCTAAACTTTCCACAGAAACGAAATAGTCAAGCATTAACCCTTAGATATTTTGTTTAGAGGGATTCAACTACTTTATCAAGAGTATGGGTGTTTGAGAAATCAGTTTATAGCACATAGATGTTTATGACACTCTAACGCCTACTTTAAAAAACCTGAATAAGGAGTAAATAATCATATCTTGGGAAAACTAGAAATCTATGTAAAGTACATAAAATATTTCTTGTTTGTTTCTGAATAAATATTTGGCTATGAATAATCATAGCAATAATATTTTTTGATATGAATGTCCTAGTATTTACTTTAAAAATATGCCTACTGAATCAGTTTCTCAGAAACCAAAGAAATGAATAAATAAGTAGGTTCTTTGAGATATTTCAAAGAACATTTGTTTAATATTTTAAAGCAAAGACCTATGAGTAATTCTAATTAGGTATTCAGTCAATTACTAATTTATGCATGAATTACGAAATTAAAGAAATGGTTATTTTTTACAAAAGGCTCAAATCCATGATAAATTCGTAAGTAGACAGACACTCAAGGGAATTGGCTGGTTAGAACGTTGGATCATGATTATTTCCCTGCAGCTGTCATAGAACACTTTATTTTTTAATTAGAATCATATTAGAACCACCGTCAAAGGGCAAGAAATGGCTAAAAATTAGTCAATAACAAAAACATGATCTATTCAGACATCGACTAGGTAGGTACTTCACTTAGTTTCGTCAACACGCTTTCGCTATAGAAAAAATCTATGACAAGGTAAACACGAACAAAGAATACAGTTCCATTAACCAGCATCCAGTTAATGTATCAACAAGAAATATAAGTAAATAAGTGTGTAAAAAAAATCTTACCATTCTACGTCATGTGTCGATTTCACATTGTAAATTTATTAAATCCAGATCACTTTTAGCTTTTAATCAAGAATCACGAATATGTCCGCTTCTAAAACAAACGCATTGTTTTTTAGTAATGTAAATAGCCAGCAAAACCTACTGTCCGCACTCGCGACTACCTACGTAAAAAGAAAATATAGCTGCAACTAACAAAGGACTCGTTTCCACTGGTTTCCCCACCGAGTTTTCTCTTCGACTATGTACAAAATGAATCTTTTTAAAATAGTGATGGCCGCTACCACAGATATTCAAAACCGATTTGACACAGAGCATGAAGAGGTATGTCATAGATTTGAAAACCGATATATTTAAAAAATATAAGAAAAAAAATAAGATACGTCAATTGTATAAACTGCAAAAATATCGGAAAAATACCTATTTGAAATTAAAAATTAATTTGTGTCATTAAATTGAAAACATGGGTGTTAAAATAAAAAGACCGTTATCAAGACACAAAGCGTAGAGAGGAAGCCAGCAAAACACACATCCCTAGCTGAGTCCACCTTAGTGAATGCCTTTGTAATTTTATTTATCGCAGGGAACAGTTCCAAGAGTTTATTTGTGCTTGTGTTAGTAAGTGGACACAAAAAAGTGTACTCAAGGGGGTCAAACAAGATTTAAAATGAATTGGCCAGTCATCCCCGGAGTGTAAATCAAATAGCACGTATTTACTTACCTTAGTGAACGCAGCCCATTCGCTGTAGCCGCATCATCCTAATTTCACAATGAAAGTCACGATTACAACCCTAAACGACGAAATCTTCGTTTTAGACGTTTCGGAAGATTTGGAGTTGGAAAATTTTAAAGCGTTTTGTGAGATTGAGTCCGGGTTCCCTGCGAAAGATTTTATATTGAATTACAACGGCAAGCCGCTTCTGGAAGATAAGAAATCTCTGAAAGAGCACGGTGTCCGCGATGGAGACGTGATCGTGCTTCTGCATATGATGCAGACAGCCTCCAACCTCAACCAGACTGATTCCAGCCAAGGTACGTGTTGATAACGCACTTTACGTATTTTCACTGTGCATTTAAAATTGCATTGTCATGCTTATTGTCACTGATGACAGAGGGTATTTTTGACTTTTTTTATACCTGGCAGCCAGTTTGAAAACAAAGAGAAATATTTCACCTTCATATAAAAAATAATCATGACATTTAATGCCAATTTGACTGCATATTTTTTGATCTTTTAGAGGTTGAGTTAATTTTTTAGTAAAATAAATTAAAACGTTATCTCCCTTGTAGCATTGCCTACAGGGTTAGCGAACTTAGACTTCAGTGGCATCAGAGTCCCTCCGGGCGCAGCAAGCACCTCAATGGCGGCTAGGAACCCACCCGTGGAGGAGGACCCTCGCATCATCAGGGAGATGTTTTTAGCCAACCCAGACCAGCTTGCTCTGCTCAAGCAGAACAACCCAAGATTAGCCGATGCGCTCCTCAGCGGCAACTTAGGTCCGTACCACAAGTTGTTTTGATTATGTTAATGTTATTGTCAATGTTAATAATTACCGGTGCTTTTCCTTATTTCCAATGCATACCTGTTTAGTTGAGTTCTTTAGTTTCTTATTGCTTTCATATTATTTTGCTGTTTTGATTCAGAAATGTAGTATTGATCTATAGCTTTAATTATAGTGATAAGTGTAGGCAAAAGAAAGTCTATATTTCAGAAAAACATTCAAGCATTGGTGTTTGCTTCACTTGAAAGAGCCAATTGCTCTCAAATTAGTTAAACTATGTTAAGTCTTTTTATTATAGTAATGCTTGAGTGGAGTTCTAGCATATAGACTTAATTATTCTTTCCTTTTTATCCGTCTGAGTATGTAGTATTATCTTCTGAAGGGAACTGACTAAATAGATAACAATGTAGCACATAACACGCTTAACCTCTGACCACAAAATGACACAAACTACAACTATTAGTCTAAATTCACCCAATTGGTTTAACAAAGGGTATGCAGAAATTATTCATAATAACCGGTAATAGATCTTAGTAAAACAAAGTTATTTGTTAAAACGTAAACTACTAACAGCCGGTAATTATTAATAATAACAAAATTAACCCTAACAAAAATAAATATTGTAAATGTAAATCTTTTTCATAGATACATTTGCTTCTGTGCTTCGTGAACAAATCTTAGCTAGAACGGAACGCCAGCAACAGCGTATAAGGTGAAAAATTACAGATTGGATTCATTGAGATAGGTGTTTCATAGGGAGTTTTACTTAAAGCTAGACTTATTTCAGGATGATGAATTCAGATCCATTTGATACAGAAGCGCAGCGAATGATTGCTGAGGAGATTCGTCAGAAAAACATCGAGGCTAACATGGAGGCAGCCATGGAGTACAACCCGGAAACGTTCGGCACGGTGGTCATGCTGTACATCAACTGTCATGTTAATGGGTAAGTGATGTTTTAAACCCCCTACTCCTCATGTTCTTCATTCCCAAGTCTCGCTGATGAAGTCTTGATTCTGTATTGTGGTTCTCCAGCTGCTCCAATGTTTCTGCCATCCTATAGTGCTGCTGTCATCATTTTTTAGCTTACCACATCATCATCACCAACTGCGATGTTTTGCAGGTTAACAGCCAATGGGAGATCCACAAGGAGAATTACTTGCGAATAATGCATATTTTGTTTTAAATAAGATCCTGCTTTCGACATCAAATTAAAAGAGGGTGCCTACTGTGCCTATTGGATATTTTTAAACTCCATATTTCTATTGAGTAGCTATTTAATACAATTTCATGACAGTCCGCCTCATTTTAAATGTTAATTGGAATTAACATTTCAATATCAAATAAACATCAGCCTAATTCTGCCGTTTTTAAATTCATCGATTTGCATGAGATAGTTTGTTCACCTTTTTGATTACGTATTAAGTAATAAATTACGCTTTAATGTTCTGATCATTTCAATAAATATTAAAACAGTATTTTCCTTACAATTTTCTTCCTTAGAAACACAATTTGACCCCCAAAATTATATTTCCTTACTAGCGTCCGCTCCGGCTTCGCACGGGATAACAGTATTTCCCTACTATTTAATGTATGTTATTATACATATAAACCTTCCTCTTTAATCACTCTATTAAAAAAAAAACGCATGAAATCGGTTGCGTAGTTTTTAAAAATTTAAGCATACAAAGGGACATAGGGACAGAAAAAGCGACTGTGTTTTATATTATGTAGTGATTAATGGGAATCAAAAACCTTTACTTAAAATGAGCGTGACCCTTCACCACTGTTTTACTGCTCGAAAAAAATAGTGGAACAGACACCCCAGTATCAGTGTTTTTGGAAGTTTAAGTAGTACGAAAAAGTGTTAGTACCTTCGTGATATAGTGATAACCATTTACAAGCACTGTAACTTTGTTCCAGATTCCCAGTTAAGGCATTCATCGACTCCGGCGCTCAGACCACGATCATGTCAGCTGCCTGCGCCGAGCGATGCAACATTATGCGACTGGTGGATACTAGGTATGTAATCTAAAATAATACTTTTTTTATCGTCCCACCGCTGGGCACAGGCCTCCTCTCACACGGAGAAGGATTGACGTTGAAATAATACATATTATTGTAGCTTCATTTCATAGCGATCGTGTGTCTAGCAAGGCGAAAATCATAACTGCATTGCATTGTTACTAATTGCACCGAAAGAAATGTTTGATTTGATGAACAGTAAATGATAAGTATTGATAGATGTCTGCAAAATGTGTGAATTTGATGAATGTTTTTACTAAACTTAGTGTAACATTTGAGCTCTGCGTGTTTTTCAATTGAAACATTATTATTCGATAGCAGACTGATTGATGGCATTGTAATAAATCAAATGTCAAACCAATATATTCAATCAGGCGAGTGCAAGCTCGCTTCACTTTAACGATGTACCACGATTTATGATGCGACTGCAAACTTTATCTTCATGCGTATTTGATCGAATGATGGATCGTCGCAAATTGTCTAATTTACTCAGTTTTAATAACAACAATAGTAACACATCTACATATATTCGAGTTATATCAAAGGACAATGCCAGGGTCTGGGCTCAAAGTTTGTCCAGCAGTGGGAGTAGTTCCAGCTGGTTCCATAGTGCACTCTGAACACGAAATCCAAATATTTTTGAAATCGGTCCCAGAGGTCCCGAAAAAAACCAGTTCAAATGTTCTCCATAGATAGTCACTTAACAAAGGCTGAGCCATTTGCCCAGTAGTGAAAGTGGTCGAAATAAGTTCTTTACTGCACTGTTAACACGAAATCCAAATATTTTGGAAATCGGTCCCAGAGGTCCCGAGAAAAACTGGTTCTAATGTTAAACTTGAACAGTCACTTTATAAAGCCCAAGCCATTTGTCCAGTAGTGGGAATGGTTAGAATAGGTTCTTAACTTCACTGTGATCACGAAATCCAAATATTTTGGAAATCGGCCGCAGAGGTCCCGAGAAGAACCGGTTCTAATGTTAATCTTGAACAGTCACTTTATAAAGTCCAATCCATTTGCCGAGTAGTGGGAATGGTTAGAATAGGTTCTTTACTTCACTGTTATCACGAAATCCAAATATTTTGGAAATCGGTCGCAGAGGTCCCGAGAAAAACCGGTTCTAATGTTAATCTTTAACAGTCACTTTATAAAGCCCAAGCCATTTGCCCAGTAGTGGGAATGGTTAGAATAGGTTCTTTACTTCACTGTTATCACGAAATACAAATATTTTGGAAATCGGTCGCAGAGGTCCCGAGAAAAACCGGTTCTAATATTTAAACTTGAACAGTCACTTTATAAAGCCCAAGCCATTTGCCCAGTAGTGGGAATGGTTAGAATAGGTTCTTTACTTCACTGTTATCACGAAATACAAATATTTTGGAAATCGGTCGCAGAGGTCCCGAGAAAAACCGGTTCTAATATTTAAACTTGAACAGTCACTTTATAAAGCCCAAGCCATTTGCCCAGTAGTGAGAATGGTTAGAATAGGTTCTTTACTTCACTGTTAACACGAAATCCAAATATTTTTGAAATCGGTCCCAGAGGTCCCGAGATAAACCAGTTCTAATGTTCAACTTGAACAGTCACTTTATAAAGCCCAAGCCATTTGCCCAGTAGTGCGAATGGTTAAAATAGGTTCTTTACTTCACTCTTAAGACGGAATCCAAATATTTTGGAAATCGGTCCCAGAGGTCCCGAGAAAAACCGGTTCTAATGTTAGCCAGCCATTGTTAGCTAGCCACTACCAAGCAGCCACAAACCTAACAACCTCTTTTCTTGAAATGACATTCAGATAGTTAGTGGTTTCACTGTTAATAGGATAAAAAAAACAGGAATAGACGTTTAAAGGAAATTGTTGTTTCTCTTGCTTTTCAGTCTCTATCTACCACAATCAGTCCTAAGTTCGTGTAGCGTCGTGCAATTAATATCCGTAATGGCAATGGAAAAATCTTATCAAGACGAATAAAATAAGCTCGAACACGAGGTAGTAAATAGATACCGTTGAGGAGTTCCCTCGTCTCACTGTCGTCTCCATCGTCAGGTCAGGTTTTAACCTCCACTGTTTTGTGGTGTCGGAGACATATACCCGAATGACAAGTTTTTATTCGATATGTGCTTACAATTTCCGAGAGTTCCCTATTGTTTTAAGGTTTCTATCACCAGACCCTGGACCGAATAACAAAGGAACCATTTGGAAAGTAGATCCTTTCAAACAATAAAATGATTGTTTAAATCGGTTGGTAAACGACGGAGCTATGCACGTACAAACGTAAAAAGAATACAAAGTAACTGAGAAACTCCTCCATTTTTTTAAGTCGGTAAAAAAAATTCTCGTTCAATACCTCGTATTTGTCGATTAATATTATAATACATTTCAATTAAGATAATAAAAGTGGAATAGTTAAGAGTTCGTAAGCATATTTTTCGTAATATTGAATAAGAGTCAATCCAGTTTTTCTCAGGACTCCTGGGATAGATTTCGAAATATTTCGGACTGGGACCTATTATAAGCCTATGGAACATAATACACTATGCAGTTACCGTGGACAACTCTTGAGCCCAACTTCCATACAAAGAATAGCATTGTCCTTTCATCTTTTTAGTTGGCTTTGCATGTAAGGGGAAATATCAGGAATATTCGGTGATTGTGGGTACCGGACACCCGATCTCCTAAAACCCCTTGCTTTCCCATTACCTATTCCAAGTCTCGTCGGTCAATTTCTCATTATTTCCAAATGTGGAGGCCGGCCACGCCCTTGCAACCTATGTTGCACGTGTCCAAGAGATACTAAAGTCACTTTCCATCAAGACCGTCAGGATTCATCTGCTTATTTTTATCTCATAAAAAAGAAACCTTGAAAGTGAGTATCCTTGTAGATTCTTCATAATCTTCTCCGTGGGGTTAACGTTTTTGGAACCGTGCAACTAGTGGCTGATATTTCATGGCAAAGATCTATTTGAAATAAAAACTTTTTGATTTGTCTTTGGGCAGAGCCATTTTCGCGTTAAAGATATTGAACGAATAACTTGTGGCCTAGCGTGGAGTTACCAAAGAAAATTTGAATTTCAATACATTTGAAATGTTTTATTCAACAATAGTATTATATTTGTAGATTCTACGAACAAGCAACAGTTTGTTAGACCGTTTATCTCAAAAGTGTATCCAAAGATTTTGTGATCGATATTACAATATTTCGAAATAGCCTGATGGGATCGGGAATAATTTTGTGGGTTTGTATTCATATAAAAGAATTCAATTAAACGAAAACCCATAAAAATATAATTAGAAAAAATTACTTTCCCCGAATTTTTCCCTACTCCATAACAGGGGGAAAAAATTGATACATACCTACCAGAATAAAAATAAACCTGTTTCTACGTCCCCCATGGAAGAATTTATAGGGGTACGACTAGATACTCTGAATGATTTTTGGGTTATAATTGGGTGTATAATTTTTGCTAAGGTTTTTTTGTACGTAGTAAAAAGCTTATATTTATTTGGTAGTAAGTAGTCGCCTCTCAAGGGAACTATGTTTCACACCCGGATAAACAGTAGGCTATCACATCTAATAAGTACACAACTTCATTAAACAATTTCAGCCGTTTTTACGTGGAAATGTAACAAAAAAACTCACTTTAGTATTCATAATGGGTGGGAATAATATACTTTTTTCTCCAAACAACCTTTCTTTATCCTTGCCCGAGATTGTTTATCAAAATTTCACATCATAATATTCTGCAAAGAATTTGTCCGTGCATTGAACTCACACTGAATGTTGTTATGACTTTAATGCTACGTATATCGGCTTATTAATACTTTTGTAGGAGCATCGTTAATATCAGTTTTAACACCCACCGGTGTTCTTTTATTTGCTACTCGATATAAGGCTGAGGTTACAGTAGGCAGACATTTGCGATGCGACTGGAGCGATAAGCATGCTATCGCTTTAATTTTGTCAATATATTGATGTAACTGATTACAATAATGTTGTTCCTCCTTCCATCGGATAAATAAAGGAATCAAAGCTCAAAAGAAAGAAACATCAAAATCGTTTATTTTCCAGTACTTTGTACAAGAAGTAGTGCAATTGGCCCCAAACTAGCCTGAGTGTTGGGCACCAGTTTATAGTATACAGGCTACATTAGCTCTTTGGATAAAATCCAGACTAACTTGAAAGTAAAATATATGATCGCTAGTAATATTTGCGGGGTAGCCATATTACACGATATTTGTCGCAGGTAATGTAGCTTCAGCCTTAGAGTTCACGTATACGGACACAATAAGCCACCCTTACGATCTCAATACAGGTATTGTTACGAATCTATTTAGAGACGCCGTATTCAGTTTCACAAGAAATCTGTTTCTTGTGAAAAACATGTTTGTTTAGAGGATTATTATGTTGTTGTTATTGATTTGTATTTTTTTTCCATGCTTCCTACAGGAAAATTTTATAGAGTAATTTTATTTGGCCCCGAAGTAAATAACTGCTTCCAGACTCTTCCAAATAAAGTCGATAACATAACACTTAACACAACTTATACAAGCGTATTTTTTTGACGAATAATAAACACTCCATGTGTTTATTTTAGTCAAAAATACTTTTTGAAGATCATTGTTGCCATAGTAGTTAGCTAGCTAAGTGGCCAGTGCGACAGCTGTGTACTGGACCTCGGGTTCGATTCCCAATTCAGGCCGAAATCTTTGTAGGATTTTAGGAAACTTCCACAGGGCAACACGTAGACTGGAAGTCGGTGATGATTCTGATGATACACCCTTACTAGGAGACTAGGAGAGTATACTAAAAGTGCGAATGAACTCTGGTCGTGTCGGATTGCCGGGACCGCAGAATATAAGAGTGAATAGTTTTAATAATAATCAATCTATGCTTAATTTTATTGACGGCTAAAATATTAAAAGAAATCTATTTATAGTTTATCGTAAGTAACACTAATAATGTCTTGCGAAGTTAGATGGCTTACAAAAGGTACTCAAAGACAACACTAGGTAGGTTTTTTAGCCGGCAAGAGTCCGGCACAACCCTACACCGACCTTAGGTGGTCTATGAGGATTTACCACACACCACACAGTAAAAAAAATGGTTATTCTCTTTCGAGAACAGCCGTCGTGCTCGGAGGACTGCTAGGAGGACATTATTTAGTACCAGGTTTTCCATGGTAACTACTGCCCGTAGGTACCTACTTAAAATTTAACCTATATTCCTCGGGAAGAGTGAAGTTTTCCATCAGTGAAATATTTTTTCAAATCGGTTTAGCAGTTTCGGATGCTTCAAGGTACAGTAGACTGCACATCAGTGGTAACTGTCATGCACCTTAACTCAATAGTAATAAGTACCATTTTCCTATAAAACTGTTACCACTGACCTGCAGTTGACTGTACAAATAAGCCCCTGAACCTCCAACCAGAAAACACAGGTCTCAAATTAGGGATTTAACAAAATCATGAATCCCTAAACAATTAAATGTTTCTGTTTATTATATTAGTATAGACTAAGAGCTGTAGTGCGCACTGGTGACTTTTGTCAGCATGTCAATTTTGTCACTCTCATAAAGTCCATGGATGTTTATGGAGATTCACGCACGTGTTACGACGTGACAACTGGATGACATCCATACAAATCCATGGACTTGACCAGAGTGACAAAAATAATCACGCTGACGAAAGTCACCAGCTTGCTATAAAATAGTAAAGTTTTCCCACTCAATATATTCGCAGTATTCGAATCTGTGATAGCGTGTGGTACGCATAGTATAAGTTTCTGTGCTCAATGAGTGTGTCTGACGTTTTTATTGCAGTTAATTATAAGGCAGGTCAATTGCATGCGTTATTCGTTTACAATACTACGTTTTTGTTGTGGTGTCGCTCGCGAGGTTTCGGAGTGTGTGTGTGTGTATATAAAATTCATGTTATTTCAATTTACTTATCTGCATATTAAATAATAGAAATTATATTTGTTAAGTGTGTACTTGCTAAGTAATCTAAATATTAAAGAAAATGTGCGTTTATAAGTGTATTTGTCTACTTAATTCCCCTACATTTTGGAGTGAAATAAAAAGGAATTACATATATTTACCTACAAAGAGCTGATGCTTCGCGCTAACATAGCAAAAATAAATATTTCACAAGTCTGACATATACCCTTCTTCATCAGATGGGCAGGTATAGCCAAAGGAGTTGGTGTGCAGAGGATCATCGGCCGTATCCACATGGTGCAGATGAGGATCGAGAAGGACTTCCTCACCACATCGTTCTCCGTGCTCGAGGAACAGCCGATGGATATGCTTCTTGGTTTGGACATGCTCAAGCGACATCAGGTAATTACAAACTCTTCAAATGTCCGTCTCCCAAACCTTTTCCCAACTACGTTGGGGTGGGCTTCCAGTCTAACAGGATGCAGCTGAGTACCAGTGATTTACAAGGAGCGACTGCCTATCTGACCTCAACCCAGTTACCAGGGCAACCCAGAACCCCTTGGTTAGACTGGTGTCAGACTTACTGGCTTCTGATTACCCGTAACAACTGCCAAGGATGTTTAAATGCTAGGAAAAAAATATTTGGCGAGACAGTATATCGAGGCTTGGACTTGATATTTGATGTCATGGATTTCCGCAAAGTAATGCCTGATTCCAATTAATATTTAACTCTGTGTTTTAAAGTCTTCAGAGTTATGTATATTCTAAATATAAATTAATCTTTACTAAGTAATTCTGCGCCAAACTACTGAATAGATATAAAATAAAATTGCACAATCTTTTTGAGCCAGAGAAATGAAAGAAACCTCGGGGAACAGCTAGTATACAGGTTTTTGAACTTTACAAATGAATAATTCCAAGTAAAATAAATTTTATTCATATCTAACCGCCAGTTTTAGAAATCTAATCGGTGAGACTGTTTCTGAGTTTTGTAATAAACTTAGATGTTTCATTATAGATATCGTGTCTCTCAATGATTTCTTAGTGTCAAATACAACAGAATTCTTAACTGGCCCATTGTACACAGTGCAACATTGACTTAAAACGCAACGTGCTCCGTATCGGCACGACCGGTACCGAGACCCCATTCCTGCCCGAGTCCGAGTTGCCCGAGTGCGCCCGACTCTCGGGCTACTCCGAGGACGAGATCGTCAACCAGTCCATGAGAGACCACGAGGAAAGACAGGTCAAAGAAGCCATGGAGAAGTCCAAACAAGGTGGGCGACCAAAAAACAAATAAAACGTACCAAATCAAATTGTGCCGATGTCTTTTTTTGCACCGTAAAAAATAGTAACGTTTTATTTTCTAAAAACAATAAAAATCGTAAAACTAATGTGTTTTGTTTCTGTTGTTGATTGCATGCGGTAGGTTGTTATACGCGCGCATTTTTGTCGGGAAAGTCGGGTCAGTGAATGGGAACTAATGAAACGAACGTTGAGAAACTATGAAAAGGGGACTTTATTCCAACTGATTTGTATTAAAAACTCATATTTTCTGAAGATTTTTAGTACTACGGACGTGTCAAGTTGTTTCGGTATGTTTGCTTGATTTTTAAGTATTTTTCATTGACTGCACTTTTTCGAGTAAATATGCACAAAAGAATGGGTTTGTGACATTGTACTTATATGTTTCTGAAACGTTACTTTCTTGACCTGTAAAATATTCGAGCCTTACGGTGAATGCTTTTTTCTTTTGCAAACAAATACCTACAATTTGTGTTTCATGTTTTTTTTTTACTTTTTCTTTGTTGTGTAGCTTTTAAATAATTTAAATGCCACTTTGCGAATTGAACACCTTTCTTTTAAATTCTATGAATTTTCATGTAATAGAAATTAAATAACTCGCGGCTTCTATGAATGTGCGTGTTCGTAAGAATTTAACTTACTCGACTGGTTTCAAGGAAAATGTCAGAGGCCCTTTCTGTAACAAGTTGTTATGATTACCTAGTAACTGTATTTTTATAATCATACTTGAATCTTTGTGTATGTTAGCGTAGGGTCGAGTGTATTCATAGTAAATGGTAGGTGTAAATTTAGTTTGCAGAAACATCACTTCACTGTATTTATGTAAGAGTTTTAATTATTAAATTTGGGCCCAAGTTCACTGAGTACATAAACGGCAGCTTTTCTTCAAACCGCAGATTACTTGAACCTGAAAATTCATACTTTTCTTTTAAGAAAACTGCCATTTATGTTATTAGTGACTGTTGTATTTTTACGTATTAAATGTGTATTTAATTTATTTATATGTATATTAAATGCGACATGTAATAACATATCGTACGTTACACAGAGGCTGGCGGACTTCTGGGTCTTCGGCCCACTACTAGCGGCCAGTCGGCCCCGGTGCCCATGCAGATCAATAACCAGCGAATGGGTAAGTTGTTTATTAAATTATTTATTCAAACTTGGCTGCAAAAACAGCACTTTTTCAACATCAAAAGTGCACCTATCATATAATCTGGGGAGTCCGTTGCGCCACTTCTTCTTCACAAAAACACGGATGGAAGTGGTGATGTTTTGGGGACTGTCTCTTGTAAATTCCTGACGTTCAAAAAGTGCTGTTTTGCAGCCAAGTTTGAATAAACTGTTTTTGATTTTGATCTCTGCATCGCGCTAAGGTTGGCTGGAGAGAATGCCTGTGGCACTAAGTCCGCCTATGTAATGTAGTGTTGCATAAAGTTAAATAAACAAATAAAATCTACAAAAGATAGCCGTTAAAACGATCATCCTTCACTGCTTCCTGTGTTTTTGCTGGGAAGAACTGGCGCAGAATAAAAGTCCATTTACACAATGAACGTTACAATTACTGTTAATCTCTGAAAAAAAGCCGCTATTGCCCAAAACTCAATGTTACATATACATTTTATTTTCCTATATCAATCAAATCCGTTGCCCTTTTACTTAAAGTTGCTCAAAATGATGAATGTTTAGTTTTTGTCGGTGAGTTTATATTTTTCCCAATGTTATCTACCTCTAAAATAATTATAGTTTTTTGTGCAAAAAGCTTAACGCATCTTTTCTGTTTTCAGTTCTGGGAGATCCTAGCCAGACTATCATGCCGAATGACAACTTCGGTGAGCCAGAGGTGGAGGAAATCATGTCTCTGGGCTTCACCAGGGAACAGGTACGTCCATACTTATTTGTTTATATCTTTTTAAGGTGTAAGAGAAGAGAGCTCGTGGCTAAGTCAAAGCTTAAACGCTTGTCGCGGTCTGTTCGTGGATAGGTGACCATGTTGTCATGTTGTTTTGAAAGGCATGATAAACTGCAGGACCCAGCTGTCATTGGTACTTGCCTAACCTGGAATCAAACCCACACATTCATACTTGAGAGGTTGTTCTTTACCCACTATGCCACTACGACACAAAAACAAAAGTAAATATATATAAAATAGGCTACAGGCTAAAAAAGTCGTGGTGGCCTAGTGGGTAAAGAACCAACATCTCGAGTATGAGGGCGCAGGTTCGATTCCAGGTCAGGCAAGTACGCACGATCTCCCGCGAAGCAGCTGGCCTACTTGCTGGACTGCCACCGTGGGATCTGGAGGCGAGGGTCTTCTTGCGCCTGTACGACTGGCGCGAGGAGGCTCAGCGCCGGGGAGAAACCCCGTTGCCGCGGCAAGTTGTCGCGCAGCGGGCGGAGCTCCGGCGCGATCTCGTGGTGGCCTGGAGGGAGCGACTGTCGCAACCCAGTGCAGGGCACGCCACCATCGTGGCGGTAAGTCCCCTCTTTGAGGAGTGGCTCGGGAGGAGTCGCGGCGCCCTCACGTACCGCATGACGCAGGTCCTCACCGGACACGGTTGTTTCGGGAGGTACCTGCACCGCATCGGTCCTGAGGAGGCGCCCGGGTGTCACCATTGTGCGGACAGCCCCGAGGACACGGTGGACCACACAGTCCAGGTGTGCCCCGCATGGGAAGGGCACCGCCGGGTCCTCGTCGAGGCTTTGGGCGGCGGCGACCTCTCGCGTCCGGCCCTGGTTCAGGCCATGGTCCGGGGCGAGAGGGAATGGGATGCCGTCGCGTCCTTCTGCGAAGCGGTCATGCTCGAGAAGGAGGAGGCGGAACGCCAGAGAGTTCGCACCTCTCATCCCGGCCGCCGCGCTGGACCAGGTAGACACCATGGGCGCCGGGTGTCGCGAGATGACTCCCGGCCACCGTAGGCGTGGGTCTGTGGGCGGTGAGTTCGGGTGGCTCATCGTCCCTCTGTCTTTCTAGACGACAGACCCGTGTCGACGGCGCGCGTTGTTCCACGCGCTCCTCAAAGAGATGTCAGCAACCCCAGCGGGGCCCAGCAGGGCCAAGGCCTGCCGGGGCTGCGGGTTGTTCGAAAGAGATACCGCGGCCCTGGTACATAAAAGGCCTATGACGGAACACGACGATTTTAGTCAGTAAGAGTCTGACACTCCCTCACCGCTGCTAACCCACAGCGGGAGGGGTCATTTGATGATTTTACGTCGCTAAAAAAAAAAAAAAAAAAAAAAAAAAAGGTCAGGCAAGTACCAATGCAACTTTTCTAAGTTTGTATGTACTTTCTAAGTATATCTTTAGACACCAATGGCTGATAAAAAAGGTGAAGGAAAACATCTTGAGGAAACCTGGACTATAAAGTCTGAAATCACCAACCCGCATTGAGCAAGCGTGGTGATTAATGCTCAATCCTTCTCCGTGTGAGAGGAGGCGTGTGCCCAGCAGTGGGACAATAAAAAAGGCTGTAACAGTAACAACAGGCTACAGGCCTTGTGGAGGATTACTTTATCGAGTAGTGACTGTTTTCACGCGATCTCGCCTGCGTCCCGGAGAACTTTCCGTAACCGAGTAATGATAGTGCAGCCTGTGCAGCTATCCAAGAGAAAAAGAATGTTTGAAATCGGATCAGATGTTTCGGTGCCTTTAGGGTCCTAATAAACAACCAAAAAATATTTCCTCTTCATCATATTAGTTAGTATATCGGGTGTGTCGTTCACAATCACATTAAATGAAATGCGTTAATATACTAGTTAATATATGTCGATTGACACAAAGAAAAAAGAAAAATGCGTAAAAATTAAAAAAAATAATTTGTCGATCAAAGTAAATAGAATAAAATTGTGTGAAAATTAAAATACCATATAAAAGTCAGTCATTACAAACAACTGAAATTCTCCCTTGAAAACTGACAGCTGTCAACTGATCAAAACATTCGATACTTCTAACTTTATCTCTGCTTTACACATGATGTTGTAAATTATAAAAACGAAAAACTGGCCAAGTGCGAGTCGGACTCGCGCACGTAGGGTTCCGTACCATCTAAACTAATATTCTATATATATATATCGAGCATAACTGAGCAAAAATATCACGTTAGTTGTATGGGAGCCCCCCGAAATATTTATTTTACTCTAGTTTTCAGTATTTGTTGTTCTAGCGGCAACAGAAATACATCATCTGTGAAAATTTCAACTCTCTAACTATCACGGTTCATGAGATACAGCCTGGTGACAGACGGACGGACGGACGGACAGAGAAGCGAAAACAATAGGGTCCCGTTTTACCCTTTGGGTACGGAACCCTAAAAATTACTCCTGTGGCTAAACTGGCACTGGATGGATTAGTTAATTTCTTTTACTATTCGCCATAGAATATCATAAAGTATATGCGATAGGATTTAATGTGATTGTGAACGACACACCCTGTATATAGTTTGTGCTTTACATTGAGAAGTTGCAGGTTAGCCTAAAAAAATATATAATAAACAACTAAAAATGTACATTATAGTGACTGAATAGAACCTTTCTGATTTCAGGCTATCGTGGAGCTCCGGCGCTTCAACGGCGATAAGACTCAAGCGACTGTGGCCCTTTTCGCCAAATCCCTCAAGTTTTGAGCATCAGACTGTCGACTATATTAACGACTTAATATAATATACCATGAATTTAATATAAACCTTTACTGTAGTCAACATAAAACATAATGGTTACGTATTTTGTTTTCGATCGTTCCAAAAAAATGTATATTTTGTTTTATTTTTTCATTACTTTTATCGAAAATTCAAAATCGAAGTCGCTTTTTTTTACTGAGGATTTAAAGCTTATTTACAGATTTTTGTTTACCGTTGTTTTTATTTTTTGTTTTTTTTTTATGAGTTGTGCATTTGTTTGAAACTGACCTGACCTGGTAGTATTGGGTGATTCTTGTTCCGTTTTATTGCAAGCATCATGGATTCGCTCCGATATACTTTACTCTGGTGTCATTTAATGGAAACTAATGATTATACGACTTTTTCAATGCTAGTTATCACCGCCATGTATTAGGTGTTCTAATATTAATTAAGGTAATGTCTCTGACTTGGATTAAGTGGATCTTCCTGTATTTTGCAAGTTGCCGAACTTGAATTAGTGCTAAGGCCGCTATCAAGCGTTATTTATGCATTACATGTAATCGTAAGTAATTTTGGCAAAGATCGGCGAGTAACTGACGAAATATAACCGTTTACAATGACTTATGAACAGTGGCGTAGCGTGCCTTGTCGGGGCCCCGTATAAAAAAATTGTTTGGAGGCCCTTATATGGGGGTAAAGATTTTTCACAAAAGAAAAAAAAAATTGTGAAAAGAAATATTTATTTATAAAATTTAACCATTTTACAAATAAAAATCAAATTTTAAATATTCACTCTCTTTGCTTTTTTTCGGCAAACTGATTTATTAAATCATTTATGGCTGATGATGATTTTTGTTATAGTTTAGTTAGAATTATAAAGGTTTTAATTTCTTTCCTTACACACTTTTGGGGCCCCCGTGGCCCGGGGGCCCCGTATAATTGATACGGCAGATACGGCGGTAGCTACGCCCCTGCTTATGAAATCCTTTTTCGTAATAACCGATCTGCCACATGACTATATATTTAAACTTTTACATAAATAGTTTTACTGTCACCGAATTAATATTTAACTTATAATAATACGTAGATGCATAATGTGTAAGACATAATTTGACTACTCCAGGAATTAGCTTTGGCTATTTATGTAAAATACTTTAGTTTCTTACTTTCCTTTTTTTCTTTTACTTATCCGTTTTACATTTGGTTTCTAGCAGATGTAAATTGCTTTTGTACTGGGTAACCAATGGTTTAGAGGTAGTTTAATTTATCAAAAAAACTTCACTTTTGTACGAGATAGGTTTTTTACCTAGTTTAAGTTGATATTTTATATGTTTTCATCATTAAAATGATTGAAATAAAACATAGTTTACGTAATCAAGTGTCGTTTTATTAATATTTCTAATTAACATTAAGTTCGATTCAGCCCCTTTGGATCCTTAAAAACTCACTGTTTGTAAAAGATTCAGTACGTATATATTTTCACTACAGTACCTATAAACCTCTTTTATAGGCATGCCTGCCTATTTGAGCCAAACTCAAAAACTACTGAACGGTTTTTACCAATATAAATACCTAGCCCAACCGTGGATGTATAGTTCACACGATTGCAATTGAACTGTATTCTGACTGCACGTTTGGTTTGCAGTCGTGACAACTGCATTCAAACTGCAATTTTCTGTTGGATTAGTTGAAATGCTTTCCGTATGTCTAGCCTTATGAGAAGTTTAAAATTACCTTTGCGAAAACGGGCCAAAATAAACACAAGTGAATGTTCAAATTGGTATAATGATCACGTTTTACAAATGTATAACAAACAGGGCAGTACAGTTAATTAGAGTGTAATATGGCATTATCGTCTTAACTATAATTAAATACATTATTTAGATCTAAATGGATAACTAATGGTTGTTGGTTTACTAGATAAAATTCATAAGGGTTGGCAGGGAATCTTCGAAATCTCCCTGCAAAACATTCAACAAGCCAGTAAAACTATCACGTTTGTATTACACAACTATATGGAATTCGCAATAAGTAATACTTAGTATTAATATTATCATCGTTGCGTTACGTGTACAATAAAACCATCACGATAAACAAACAATACTTATTACAAAATTGGCGTTTTGATTAACGACCGGTCTCAATATTCTATCTGAAGTTCTCCTTATCTGAGATAGAATTTTGACAAACGCCCCATACAAGTAATGGCAAATTCATATCTCTGGTAAGCGAAACGAAGGATAGATTATTGGGTATGGTATCGTAGATAACCTACTTCAGTGATATGGTAACATTTCTATTATTAACTTAAACATCGTCATCGGGCGGCTGACTGGCGAGTTTAGTCGCCATAGCTGTCAAAATATCGGTAAGTCGAGCGAATCTCTGGTTTGGCGTTGTCAATGCCCCCCTCTCACCCCACAAGAAGTTTATATGGAACTCTGTTCTGAACAGCTCGAGGAGTGTGGGATCAAGCATTGGACCTAAGGAAGACATCTCTTGTACTACTGTTCTGGCGTTACGTTTGAACATGTCCAGCTGGTTAGGGAAGTGCCTGGCCGCGTCGAGGTGGGCTGCCGTCGCGTTGAAGTCGAACTCGAGGCTGTTCATTAGGCTGGCGGGGAATGTGTCGTCTGGCTGCATTAATCCTCCACCCTCGCCATCTAAAAACAGAAAGTCGTTCTACCTCTAGATAACTAAATCAAATGCTAGGATATTTTAAATAGGCTCCAAAAAATTGTTGGACCCTGTAGAAATGAATGAAGCGACTATTTCTTTCTCCATTTTCAGAACTGGCTTCAAAATATGCTGTTATTACCTAATCAGGTACGTAATATTATCATTACTACCGTTACCAGTTCGGTAGAAAGAAACTCACCAAATAAATGGAAGCACAGAACTGGCGGGAGGATGTAAGGCGTGGTGGTGTTTGGAGGCAGCGGGTTCGTGCCTTCATTCATACTCTTAAAGCAAGGCCTCAATTTCGCCTCGAACATGAACGCATTGTCTGTATACACCCGCCTTAAAATGTTCCACGCATTCTCTAAGCATTCCACCTGAGAAAGTAATTATACAATAATGTTATTTAAAAACAAAGGAAAGACTCATCTGCCGAATTGACAAAACAAAAACAAGTTGCGTGAAAAATTCGCGAGAAATGCATGACAATACTCAGCAATCAGTTAAATAGCAGCATACATTTCAACACCCTCTTATACATAAGCATTTTGTTATTGGAATTAATAATAACCTGAGGCATACACAGTCCAAACATGATAGCTGAAAACCCATACAGGTTCCCCAAAGCGGTCTTCGTTTCGACCGCCAGCAGGATCCAGTCGTTAATGGTGTCAGCTCGCTGCCTGTCTGTCTGGCAAGTCAATATCGTCACTGCTATCAGCAGACGGAAAGTTTCGATCCTGAAAACAGATCTCGTAAAATACTGCCCTTTATTTGTGGGGATTCATACCCATCAGCACTTTCCTTACCTTTCTATGACATCCAAACGAAGTGGTCGACCTTGTGGAAGAAACAATAGCTCCAATCCCGATGCTGTTTTTTCCAGACCCTCGATTTGTATGGCATCATCAAAAAAGAAAAATAATTCAACTTTCGTCATGTGGTTCGCTAAAATCCTGGGCCCAGAAGTGCGCAGTAAGAGTTTAATTGTATGTAATGTTTCGGATTCCAAAGGTTTTGTTAGACCAGTGGGTATGATTTGCGATTGGAAGTTCTCTAGATTTATTCTGGAATCTACCACGTAATCCAAATTTTCTGACTGTAGTAGCCTTGCTTCAGTTTGTTCGTAGTCAAATTGTTGTTTTATGGTGGGTGTCACCAGATTGTAATCCGATTCCATTCTAGATTTATTCGGGTCACTGTGCGCTGAACTCTGCGTGGAGTCTCCCGATCCATTGCCAGAGTCTGATCCTGAAACTTGATAAAGGCGTTGGAGTTCTAATCGCCTTTCATCAGCTTTGGGCCCATCGTATCTGGCTGGCTTTGCTGGGGGACTAGTGGGGAGGTTAGCATCCCAGGTGTTGGACCCGGAGTTAGGGTCACTGCAGAAGTTTTTGCCATGCATGCTGGTCTGACTCTGGATGACACCATCTGCGCTGGCGCTCTTCCCGTGAGTAACATGTTGACCCATATCGATGGGGGTCAGTGAGTGAGATCTTTGTTTCTTAAAAGGCACTCTGAGCTGCATTCCTGGTTTAGCTGCAAAATGACTGTACAAGCTGTACGGGTTACAGTACGACCCATCTCCTACGGGTGAAACGACGGAGCTAATGTCATCATTCTGGATGTAGTTGGTGAGGGGAGTCACCCGGTTGGCTGGATACTGTATCCTGGCTCCCGACGCGGCCGATATCGGTTTCCCGGATCCCACATAGGAGGTGATGAGGTCAGCGACTGTATCATAAGCTTCATCTTCAAACTGGTATTGGTGACGTTCGTACACGGTGTCTGGGTGTACGACAATCTAGAAAACGGTTCACACAAATCATCATAATATTTTGGCAGTGAAATAAAATGAAAGGTAAACAGTGCGTGGTAACTGACTTACCCGTTGTATAACAAAATGCAAATGTTGTCCGTTTGAGCGGCAGCTGAGGACGTAGTTGTCTGGTTGTGATGAAGAGTCCCTGACGAGGAACTCGCGGTCCTGTTGGAGGAGGCTCTCGGCAGCAGTCCTGCTGAGGGCGCCGTGGTACCAGCCGTGGGAGATGATCTGGTCGGATGGCAAGGAGAACTCCCACTCCAGGAGTCCCGACGTGGTCATCACATTGGGATCCTAAGAACCAAGCAAATATAAACTTTTGGGTTTTTTTACCACACCATAAACCATTATAAAGGTAGGCCTTATGAAGGCCCTTACGAAAATAAACGTTGACGACTTAAAAAAATACAATTACATATAATGAAGGATCGGAAAGTGAAGAAGCAAGTTGGGAAAGTCTTTGCGTAACAGTGGTAAACTATAGACTAATAAGAATGAAATCACACGACTGAGAGTGATGATCTATCTGTGTATATTAGATAGTAAAGACAATGGATTTACAAATACAATTTAAAAAACACGGATAATTTATGTTTATGCGGAAGTAGAATTGATGCGTTACTAATTACAACTTCTTAAATCACTAAACAACAATAACAGAAGTGTTCCTGGATGAAATTCTGACGTCAACAATACTACTCACGCCTAAGTTTGCTTTAAAATATTGAAACCTAAATAAGATTCCCAATAAATAAATAAATAGTCAACGTTTTCCTTCAAATCAAAAGTTTATTTCTGAGAATACCTTATCTCGCCATTCAATTACTTATCTCCGTCCACAGTAATGGATTTCCGATATTCCAGGGAGATAGTGTCCTAGAATTGACTGGCTTGTAAACGATGGCACTTCAAAAGATTGTCAGAGGCTGTCCCGTAATCAAATTTCCCGTAACCCACCTAGTTAACACAATTAATCCTATACACACTGAATACACGATAAACCAATGTTTTCATATCATATTTTCGGATATTGCATTAAAATGTACAGCTAAATCCTTCGTTTAATTGAACCTTCTTTTATAATATTTTGCGATTCGTTGCAAAAATAAGTAACGAGCTCATATTGAATTCACACAAACATATCAACAACTCCCAGTTTAGATTCCTTATTACAGATTAATTAGGCTGATATATCACTAACAAAACCTTAAAAAATACTTTTAAAAGACACACTTGTAAATACAACTTACCATTTCTTTAAATCACTTCATAGATAATAAAATAATCGTGTTTATATTTGGCAGTCACGATTGTGCGAAGCCGGCGTTTCACCCCTAGCTTAGGGGTCGCTGCCGATCGATAAAACACCTCCCATTTTGAAGGGTTGCTAGCTTTTTAGTTTCTAACTTCATTGTTTTCTACTGCGCATGCGTGTGAGTTGTATTTATTTTGCGAAGACAATACGCAAAAATACCGGTAAAAATAATGGTAGCCGACCCCAACATAATGTAGTTGGGAAAAGGCTCGGAAGATGATGAATACGCAAAAATAGTATCATAATAATTGGGTACCCAGGTACTTTAATTTTGGTTCCTTATACTGAGTTTACGAAGAAACTTTAGGTAGGTAAAGGCAGTTTTAAATTAGACAATCTTTTACGGTTTTTTCTATATAAGTAGGTATATTACATATGGTTACGGTTATGGTACGTGGGAAAAACACAAACAAACAATTTACACACCAATTGATTTGTTTGTTTCTAAAAAAGGCTAGGCTCCAGGCTAGCACCTAATTGGTCTAGATGTAGGGATTTAAAGGTCTTGGCAGTTTTAGATATTATTGATTTTATATAATTAGAATCGCCTGCCAATTCCTAAATATGTAACTCTATTAAGAGATCCTCTCTTCCTCCTCTCGATAGAATTATCGTCGGAAATAGCACTGCCAGCGATTCACATTTTAATTCAATTTTCCACGCTACGGAACGCTGATCTGTTTAAGTGTTAACAAAATAAAGTTATTTAAAACCATCAATCATGAATACTTCATCCATTCCCAGGACTATCGGTGGAAAGTTGCTTTCTTTTATACCACCGAACATCTTTTCATCTGCCTAGCCTTTCCAACTGTGGGGTCGGCTTCCAGTCCCACCGGATGCAACTGAGTATATCCATCCGTTCATACAAAGTCGTGGTATTAAAATGTATGTCAAGCATTGCTTATATATTTATCAAAAACATTGACAATTACCTACTGTTGAACTGCGACCTTTTTCAAAACATATAACGGTGAATGTAGAAACCAAAAATGTTTGCAAACAAGTATAATGTGACATGAGACTGTAGGTAAACTATCGCTGAACGAATATTTTTCAAACAAGTGTGATGATGTAGAGCGCTTCAGTCGTCCACTGGCGAGGCAATGGCCAGTGTCGTCCGAGTGTCGTGCGTACTCGCGATCATTTTACTTCTCACCGCCAAAATTTCGTGCTATGAGAAAAGTAAGACAAACTAACACTAGTTTAACTAATAAAAAGTGTTTATTTATGAAAGTGTTAACTAACAAAATATTTTTAATTATAACATTAAAATTAACCAAGGTTGCAACTTCCAGCGCTGCGCAAAATCGTTCGTAACCAATCGAAAATGGTGCAAAGACCGTTCAGTGAAAATTCTGGGCCAGAAACTATTTGGAGGAATATGAGTTATCCACACTTCGGGCATGTCAACCAAGCATTACTGTTCCCGGGCATCGCACAAATGAAAACTGTATTCCACAATATGCAGAGGCCTAAGATATCGACCATCCTGACGTCCCTCGAGACAAATAAAGGCAAAGCATCTTACTCGAAAATGAAGATAACGAAGCCAGACAATATGCCAAATGAACTTAGACTAACCAGAAATACTTTGACAGAAACTAACGTGACTGCTCAACCACCTAAAGACACACGTGAGCTGAAAAAACCAGAAGCACGTAACATGAGCAACGTGAACAACTTAAAGTTATCTATTAAGAACTACTATCAGATACCAAATCCGTCCAGGTTCTTCCCGCCAATCGAGGAACATGATATACAAAGCGTGGAACAAAAAACAACCAGCAAAGAGAGCACTGTTCTCATCCCTGACTTCCGCGAAACAACCAAAGATAAAGAAGATTTACAAGTAAAGGGTATTTTAATACCAAAAACTAAAGCTAAAGAACCAATAGAAGATACAGTCGTTCGAAGAGAAATGATACACAGTATCATTGAAATAGATCCTGATAATGAAAAAGCTGACTTCCTTATTGAAGGGCTACCTATGGACAGTACAATGTTCAGCTATAACTTAACAACAGACCCCTACACTTGTTCCATTATTAGGACGACTTATACTGACATAGATGCACAGGAGAAATTCTCTACTTTAAACATAGAGGTAAGGTTAACATACCTGTGAAAAAAACGATTGTTCTACAATTCATTAAAGCCAAATTATATTCAAATTGCAGCCGTTCTGGATACCTAGGAGACATTTTTGGAATCACATTTTTGACAGTCGCTACGAATCTCTAATGAGGAATTCGAAATGGCCCCCACTCAAGGTAATTACGAACTCTGTGAGTCATATAACTCTATTACCTGAGCACTGTCTGTAACGTAATTAACGCACACCCTCAAAAACCCTCATTAGGATATTATGTTGTTATTTATATACAGATTTTTTTATTTGATTTGCATGTGCATCGTTAGTTATTAAATTAGTAAGAACTTATACGTTTGCGGACGATTCGACCGGCGCTGTCTCTCCCTATAGGCCTTGTTAGCCATCAGCGCAAGTGCTTCAATCAGTGAACTTGACATGGATGCAGCTTAAATCATCTTCTACACTTAGATGTTAACAACACATCCAGTTGCACAAGCAATTATCGATTTTAAGTCTTATTACTTTTTTATCCATACCATACCAATTTGTTTTGAGTTTACAGGCTTAACTTGACTATAATTTCCGTATTATTAATTATTTTTGGGGAATAAATACTATAGATATAAAAAATAATAAATCGGTTCAGTAAATAATTCTGACCAAACTTTTCAGGATCTGAGTTAATTAAGTTACGTGTTGTTTATGTAGACCTTACATAGGCCAGTATTAATTTTTGGAAACTTTTCCAACCCGATTTGATTCCATAACATTGAAAAATAATTTTAACATTAAAAAACACGCTTTCGCTCGCCCTAAAAATTACAAAATAATGCGGACATTAAGTTTGATGAAAGAAAGATTACATAAACGCTCCACGTTTATGTAATCTTAACTCTTTTTGGAGAAAACGCTCCACGCGTCCTTACATAGTTAGTTACAAGTGAAGCTAAATAAGCGTGTTAATAAACACATCTTATTTTTCAGGTCATACTAGTACCTCGCACGCATATTGATACTATTTGGAGGCGAACATTCGAACAATATCATAAAGACAGCGTAAGTAAGATCCTGTCGAACATTGTGAAAAAACTGCAATTCTACAGTAACTTAACATTTAGTTGGAACGAAGTTTCCCACTTAAGTTATTGGTGGAGGACCACCACACACAGGAATCGAGCGGTAAGGAAAAACAATATAACTTCCAAGTCTAACAAACGGTCAAAAACGTTGATAACATTAATTTATTTTATTCAGGCGTTTAGAAAATTATTGAGACAAGGAAGACTTGAAATAACAACGGGAGGGTGGGTCGAACCTGATGAAGCAACTTCCCATGTATTCGGACTTGTTCATCAACTCATTGAAGGTGGTTTGTCTGTTTATTTACTAACACGGACAATACAAACACATCTCTTTACTAACATAGTAAACAATAGCCGTAACTACAACAGCTCAATAATTTTCAGGGCATCAATGGCTGAAACAACATTTAAATTATACCCCAAAGGTAGGCTGGCTAACCAACAGTGTGACCCACAGTCCAACAATGGTATACCTCCTCGCCTCGTCGAACATCAACCAAATGGTCTTCACAAATGTTCATTACGCATGGGAACAATATCTAGCGGAGTATCAATACAGTGACTTTATTTGGCTTCAAAATTGGGATGATGATAAATCGTTTCCTTCCAGTCTGAATGATGAGTTAGGCAGAATGGGAAGTGAGCGGTACCCGAAGCATGCAGTCTTAGCTCACTATCTACAGTTCAACTCCGCTGGGTTTAAAGCCTGCGGACCAAATTCCGCTCTCTGTGTCTCAGAATATAATTTTGCTACAAACCACAAAAACCTGGACATAAGTGCGTACAATGTGAAAGAGAAAGCAGAGCTCCTTCTAGAACAATATTCTAAAACCGGAACTATTTCACCACATAATAATATAATAGCACCCCTAGGCGGAGCGTATCATTACGAAACGCAATCAGAATTCGATTTTCAGTACAATAATTATCAGAAAATTGCTGATTTTATTACAGCCAATAAAGATATTTATAAAGCCACAATAGAATTCGGAACAGTGAAAGACTATTTTGATAGTGTAAAAGAAAAGTATAAAAATTTTCACAGTTTAAAAGGAGACTTTTTAAATTTTGCTGATATCAGTAATGGAAGCCCCGCGTATTGGACTGGCTTTTACACATCTAGACCTTTCACTAAAATTTTATTGCGGCGTCTTCAGGCCACCCTGCGCACTACAGAAATATTATTTTCTTTTGCTTTAAATTTTAAAGTTTTTCGAGGCACCAACATTTCCCAAATCAATGACGTCCTTATAAAAGCAAGAGAAACAGTTGCGCGTCTTATTGATCGTAATGTCGGCAGTGGCACAGTATCAGCTAACGCTTTGAAATACGTTCACAATCAGATTCTGGTGACCGTCAAAGACTGCTGGTACATACAGGAACTGGCGGCAAGCTTCCTCAGTCTCAAGCCTGATACACACATCCCTTATTTACAAAAGTATGTGTACAGAGACGGTGAGTTCACTTCAGTATTTAGGTCAGTTGCACCTGGAGATCAAGTTTATATATTTAACTCCTTAAGTCACGAACGGACAGAAATTGTGGAACTCATTACTAGATATCCAAATATCAGAGTAGTGGATCACAATAAAAAAGATGTAACTGTTCAGATAAATCCTGTCTGGAAATATACTTCAGACAACTTGATTAAACTATCTAGAACGTTTTACAAAATTATCTTTGCTGTTATGGTGCCTCCAATGACTCTCGAGCTATTTAAAATTAAAGAGACGTACGACGCTTCGCAAAATGCTGCAACATTATATTGTTTATCTTGTCATGTTGACGATGTCGTGAATAATGGTTCGATATTTCCGTTTACAATTCAACCAATACAATCAGGAGACATACAACTTGAAAGTTACAAACATCGTCTCTTATTCGACGAATATACTGGCTTTATGAAGACTGTTATTGAGAAAGAAACAAATATTGAGAAATCTGTATTTGTTGACTACGGAGCATTCAGAGATTCTGATGTGAACTCGGGGATGTTTCTATTCAATACAAATCTTAGCAAACCACTGCAAGACGTTCTCACGGGATATAGACTAGGGGTTAAGAAGAAGATTATGTTGATTGTATCAGGACTGGTGACGACCGAATTGACTAGCATTTACGGTCGACTGTTACAACACACAACCAAAATTTTCAATCTTTTAAGAGGCCCGTTGTCAAATGCTATTTACATTGAAAGCAAAGTTGATTACGACGTGTCCCCGAAGAATAGGGAGCTAGAACTATTTCTTTCCATTCAGACAGATATAGGGAATGGTAACCCACCACAGATATTTACTGATAACAATGGCTTCCAATACACGTCGCGCGTTTTGAATATAAGTAGACGCATTGAATCTAACATGTACCCGATAACAAACATGGCTTTTATACAAGATAGAAAGAACCGGCTAACTTTCATAACGGATCATGCTCAGGGAGTGACTGCTCTGCAGGAAGGCCAGCTATTGTTCATGCTGGACCGACGAGTCCTGTTCAACGACGGCCGAGGGACTCACGAGGGCCTGGCCGACAGTACCATGACCTGCCACAGGAATTACATATTACTGGAGAATCTCATAGACTCAAGCAAAAGCTTCACTCGGTATCCCCGAACCGATGAATTAGTCTTACCCAGTTTATCAGCGTTGTATCTCGCCAACTCATTAGATTACTTCCTGGACATATTTATTATTGATAAGAATCACACAAATCTTTGCTATTATACATTTTTGCCGTTGATTAAAACCGCATTTCCGTGCGATATTGCTTTGATCAACTTTAGAGCAATTTTGCACAGAGGCAGTCCGCGGAATACTGATCCGAACAGCGCGCTCATGATATTGCATCGGCAAAGTTTCTCCTGCCAAATAGATAATCCTGCAGACTTACACTGTAGCGGTGATCCTAATTTTACGATAAAGAAGATTTTACGTAATACAAAATCGGTTCATCAAACAAATCTGCCGGGCACAGACGAAGGTGTGCCCATCTTCGTGCTTAGTCATTCCAACTTCGCACCGATGGAGCTAACCACGCTTAGGATACAGTTTTAAATCTGTTTCAACATAGCTGTTGATCTCTTTTGTCTGTTTTTAAATACACACGATCAAACACAAGTGTGGAGTACCTGATATCATGTATCCTGTCCCGTGGGAAAACGGACTGTTGTTGAAAGAAGGTCTTATTCTGAGCAACTCACACACGGAAGTAATGAAGCCGAGATTCAATTTCAATAATCTGTTGATCAACACAAAGAAATGCATTTCAAGGCGAAATTAATCTGTGTGAAAGATTTAGCTTCCACCCGTGAGAACTTTTTCGTGCACCTGGTCAAATTGGTCCAAAAGCATTTTTGTTAAAGTAGTCCTTCTTGATAAATGGGTTACCTGGCACTGAATGAACTTCTAGAGCCATGTGAAAGTTTTCTTTTGTCTCTTTCAGTGTTTTGTCAGTTTCAATCTCTTTGTAAAAAAGTTTTTTTTTTATTAAGAATATATAATGTGCGTGTTCAAGCAAACAAACAAATTCTTCAGTTTTTTTTTAGTATAGATTTAGTATGTATAACTAGTCTGTAAGTTACGCTTCTGTAAGTCTGATTGAAATAAATCTGTGTTTGTATGGAATTTGGGAAAATAAAACGAAATAAGTACCTACTTGCCTCGATCCTAGTTCTCACTTGATTTACATTCTTATCATCTGCCTATCCATTTCCCAAGTATGCTGAGGTCTACTTCCAGTCTAACTTAATGCAGCTGAGAACCAGCATTTTACAAGGAGCGACTGCCTATCTGACCCGGGCAACCTAATACCTGTAGGTAACACTGGCTGTCAGACTTAATGGCTTCTGACTACCCGTAACGACTGCCAAAGAGGACAAATGACAGTTTATCGTACTTAGAAAGTACATACAAACTTAGAAAATTAATTTTGTTCCATATTAAACTTAGACTTTGTATTTACTAGTCGTTTTTCCGCGATTTCAGCCACGTCCCGTAGTAACTATTACACGTACTAGGATGAAATATAGACCATACCACTCGGGAAGAGTGCAGCTTTCTAACAGTGATACCTACAATGAAAAACAATATTTTTTCTTATCGGTTCAGTAGTTTCGGAGCCTTTAGGCCAAACAAACTGCATTTTTTTCTTCTGTAACGTTACTTCTTTGCCGGTTGCCAGACATTCTGGTTTTTCACCCTCAGGTGGAATGGAATGATATGTCAGCCAGCCCTAACATATCATTCCATGAGAAAAGGTACCTTATGGACTATAGAAATAAATGCCATAAGCACCAACGCCCACTAGGTAGTTTCCCGTGGACTATATGCTCGTAGGCTGCATCGGCGTATGACTGATACCACTCATTGCTCTAAAATACCAAAAGAAAATAATATTAATTTTCCAATAACGTTCATTGACATTATATTCTAAATCGATGATAACGTTTTTTTGATAGCACACCGCTCAGTTGGCAGCACTGAGTCTTTTATTATCTGTGGTTCGACGCACTATCTTTATTCTCTGTTATTCTCTGTGTTCGTTCCTGTTTATTGGATATCTGTGGTTCGTTTCGTTCCCAAGTCCGCAATTCGGAACGTCGACGTTGTTCGCAGGGACACGGTATCGAAGCAAAAGTATCGATATCGTACTCATGAGTAGAATCGATAACAAAGTATCGTACCCATTAAAGTATCGAAACAAAAGTATCGATACTTCAAGGTATCGAGTACTTTTTTAAATCAAAATTTGCTAGGTCAATATCAGTCAGTAAGTAATGTCAGTTTTACTTCAGTTCAGCAGGACATAAAAAACAAATAGTATTGGTACCACAAATTTAATAGAATAATAGAAAAATGGAAAATGGAATTAATGAAACAAATCGAAAATGTAGCAAAAGGAAACAATATTAAGTTATTTGAGGTATACTAAAGACTAGCAGTGTCCCACAGTTTCACCCGCGTAGAAGATTAAAGATCCCATTCCTCCTCCGTATTCGTACCGTATTTGATAAACAACAACAAACTGAACAAGTAAGTGAACGAGTGCACAGAGTGAAGAATGATTAATTAGGAATTGAACTACGAACTACCGGCCGTTAAGAATGAGTTAAGACAGAATGTCTTAAAAAGTTTTCAATGAGAAAGCGCTGTTATATTATATTCTTCATTCGATACGATACCTGGGAAAAAGTACTTATTGGGTAAAAGTATCGAATGCAAAGTATCGAGTACAAAAGTATCGGTATCGAACTGGAATGTACTCGATACCACAAAGCATCGATACTTTTTTCGTGTCCCTAGTTGTTCGTCGTAAGAAAAGTCCGGAGACGCGTACCTTCCAACAATATTTTGCGACATTTACTAATCAAAATGCGTGTTAGTGAAATATTAAAGGGAACTAGAGCATGAATAAAGTTCTCTGAGTACTATGCAGTGGAATTTTAAGTCATAACACTGTGTGTACTGGTACAAAATGTCTTAAATAATGAGAATAAATAAGTAGTTTACCTTCAGTCATTGTCTCCTTCATCGTTTTAGTGAAAACTGGTACAAAAGTTTGCCAGAATGGGTTTACTAATTTCGAAGATCTGGAGCTTGTTCGGGAATGAGGGTAAGTAACTTTTTATAATTTAAGTGATCACAATAAGTTTGACGTCGACAAACGTTTCGATAAGATAATGTAAGATGTATTTGGAGTCGTCTAAATTGTAACAGCTCCTAGACTGTTTACTGATAAAGCTTGGAATTTGTTCCTGCGGCCTGACCCACTTTCGTAATGAGTTGTAAGTGACTATAAACATATAATGTCAGCTGCTATATAACATTTTATTATATCTTGTGAAGGTATTGTAGGTAACAGGAAAAGTTTGTATGACCACAAAATTATAGCCTACAGTTATTTGCATATATATTAGCAATTCAACTGTAGCAGATAACAACTTGTTTACTTAATTTACCACACGGTAATTATGTTTCAAAATATTTTTTCTTATTGGCAAACTAATTTGAGTGTCCAATATGTTATCCACTTGATATCTACTAATAATTATGTTAGTTGCCTTTAAACGTACCCTTAGCACTATAAAGTGTCATTCTATGTTCCAAACACTCGTACTAAATATTCACAAGACATTCTGCAAATCTGGGTTATTCAAAACCTGCTTTGTGTAAGTACAACAGGTTTATGCGACAAGTGTATGAGTTTAAAACAAGTAATATAAAACATTAATACATGGAAAATTATCTTTATCTTATTAATAAAATATTTATTTGTTCCTTGACACTAATATCAACACAGGAATATATTAAACTTGTTTTTCTGTGTTTTCACCCATGTGCCGTAGGAACTGCTGTCCGTACCGGGATAAAGTATAGCCCAATGTTACTCGGGAAGAGTGTAGCTCTCCAACAGTGAAAGAATTGTCAAAAATGGTCCTGTACTTTTTGAGTTCATCCATTACAAACAAAGAAAGAGTATTTTTCTCCTATTTTTAATATTAGTATAGATTATGTTTTCGTATTAATCATTTATTTATTACCCCAGAACACAAGCTGGTCCTCGTTGGTCTCGACAATGCTGGCAAGACCACAATACTGTACCAGCTACTGCTGGGAGAAGCGGTACACACCAGACCAACCATCGGTTCCAATGTAGAGGAGGTGGTTTGGAGGAATCTTCGCTTTGTGATGTGGGACCTAGGCGGTCAACAGAGTTTGCGGTCCGCGTGGAATACGTACTACACTAATAGTGAGGTAAGGGATTTTTCACTTATTTATTATTTATAATAAGCTAAGCTTACAATAAGAATAAAATGGCTACCGAATTGTGATAACAATTGAATTAACTACAAAAAGTCACAATTATATTTTGAAGTTAGTTTAATAAGTTTGCAAAATAGTAATTCTTAGCATTCAATCTTAAATAGCATTGCATATGTACAATAGCGCATATTGTTAGAATAATGCTACCTCTATAATACCTAGAACACAATGAATTTATTTTATTTTCAACACCATAATATCAGCTTTATATGGCACTGGTAATGTGCAATGAATCTTTTCTATTGTGTGATATTTTTTTGAAAATGTCCTTAACTTGTAAAATAATATTTTAACAATTTCGTGCTGAACTAGTCTTGCCTTGCGTACCATGAAAGCCTACCAGTTATTTTATCATAATCTATACTAATATAATAAAAAGGTTTTTTTTGTTTGTTTGTTTTTACCCTTGAGGCTACGAAATATTGAACAGATTATAAAAATTCTTCATTCCACCAACTATGTATTTTCACACATCAATACTACTTACAGAGTAAACGCAATTACAGCTATCTACCTAGTTATTATCATGCCAATAATGTGATATCCTCATTGCACAGTCTCCCTAAAGTATTACATCGAAGTTTCGACCTTGTAGGCGCACATTCACGTAGTTATACGCTTTCAGTTAATAAGGATAATCGAATTTGTCAAATTATTATTTACTAGCCTTTTCCCCGCGATTTCACCTGCGTCCCGTGGAAACTACTGTCCATACCGGGATAAAATATAGCCTATGTTACTCGGGAGGAGTGTAGCTTTCCAACAGTGAAAGAATTTTTCAATTTGGTTTAGTAGGTTCGGAGCCTGTATTATTCATTAGTACAGATTATGTTACCAAACTAAACACTACTCCCTTTTCAAGGTATAATATAAAACCGTGATAAAGCAGTTCCTTTATACGCTAGCAAAACCGTGGGAAATAAAAAGAATAAACAGAAAGAAAGAATGCTCTTAGGAATGTGTGTAAAAACATAGCAATAATTATACCTACTTAGTCCCGTAGGTACTTACATTATAGCTACTAGAAGTTTCTAATATCATGACCATTATTAAGCGATAAGGAAATGTTATTTTTTATCGGAATCATTTGTTTGAAATACTTATTCACACAGAATTACTTTTACAGAGTAAAATAGGACCAGTTTCTTACTAAAAATGACAGGACTGGTTTCTTACTAAAGGTACATTTAACAGGCTATCCGCGGTACCTATAGTACTATAACCAGTAATATATTTTATGATTAAAATGTCCTTAAAAAAGAAATAACTGAACTGATTCCGATGAACTATTCTAAGTACTGAATAACAAAATAAATTTTCCTCGATGCAAGTAAAATCGCAGGAAAAGCGAGTTGAAATTAAATTACAGCGTGAAAAAGCATTTCATATTATTTATTCATCTAAAAGCTAGTCGGCGGATGATAGACCGATTTTCCAGTAATATAACATTATCGACTGACCTAAGTGGTTATTATATGCATCGGTCTAAGTTGTTCTAACTTGATTACTGTGTTATTAAGGTAGTTAATGTCGCTAAGTGCCATCTATCAGCGAAAGCAACCATTGCTTAGTTTATTCATGAAGCTAACCAGCGAAATGATAGCCTATCATTTACGTAACAAGAATTATGTATTTTAACCCTTTCTTGTTATGCGAGCATATTACTGCATTTGCCATTGTTTTTATCGACGTATTTGAGCGTGATTTCTTCATTTAACAACATGTATTTTATGTCTTGCCTCGTGACTATATCTTCATTTTTCATTCTTATTACCCAACTGCCAATAAATATATTTTTATACCGTATTATAGTCTTCTTATATTGGGGTCTTAGTAACGAATCCTAGTTTATTTATAGACGCTTACCAGAATAATGTACCACCTTTTAACTTCCTACGAAACGTCGTTATATTTGTCAGAAACTTGCTCTATATAATACATAAATTGATCGTGATGAATACAGGATAATTTTCATCCCAAAATAAGCACTTCATGTGGGTTGAAGTGGCGGGAAACAGCCTTTTATACGTCATGTATGTATGAAATAAAAATAGACCTTCACACTGCTGGCTATTATCAGGAATTGGTTCCGACAAAGTTATTTATGGAAATATTATTTCAATGTTTTGTAAAGCTAAGCCATTTACAACACTTTTGCTGGGCGACTGAATCTGTTAAAAGATATTGACTCTCTATGGCTTGCGATAATTATTTTTTATGAGTGTGTCGTGTACAATAAAGTTTCGAAATTCTTTGTTTTTCTCTTTAATAATGTCTAGTAGCAGTTTAGTTCTACATTCAGGTCCCTAAAGATATTAGGTTTTTTATACGTAGTAAAGAACAAATCAAATTCAATGTGGAATAAACCTACTTTAAACATTCTTCTGCTATGCTTACTGAGGATTATTACTCAAAATCTATTCAATAATAACAAGTATTTAGGAGATAATTACTTGCCCTTTTTTGCCAACCTAATCCTTAACTTAAATCCTCTATTTATTATCCATTCTATATAAATTAATTAATCCTCTATTGTGTTTTTTTTTCTTAAACAGCGCCATAAATAATTACGTAAAAAACTAAAAAACACGCTTTTGATTTTGATTCTTAGCTAGTCATGTATCGTCATCAGAACTCAGAGCGTGTGCAACATTTCATCCTAATCGAAGACCGGGAACTGGGTCAAATTAAGATTCCAAGATTTTCTTAGATACATGTATGTTACAAGGGAAGCTAATATAAGCGTGATAAACGTAAAAAAAACGAACATAATATTAATATGTCTCCAGTTCGTGATCATGGTGATTGACTCGACGGATCGGCAGCGGCTGAGCATCAGCCGTGACGAGCTCCATCAGATGCTGAAGCACGAGGAACTCACCAGAGCCTGTCTGCTGGTCTACGCGAACAAACAGGTACACATACTTCTTAATAAATGTTCCTATTTTTTGTATTTTTACGCCGAAGAGGCCAAATATGTTGAGCTTACTTTATATTATTTTTTTTACAACTTCACTAACTAATTCTACTTGTACACTCATGTGTATACAAATAAGGAATCTGGTATCTTGAATACTATACTTACTTATTCATCATCATCATCATCATCATCATCGTGGGCAGGCCTCAGGCCTCAAGCCTTTGCCATTTCTCATGAATTTTCTTAAAGAACTCGCGCAAAAAATATCTCTTGGTGAAAAATTGTCTATAACCTGCGCTAGGGTTCAATCTACCAGCCTGATTAGTTTCTTCAAAATAGGGTCAGTCGTGAAAGAGTCATGAAAGAGTATCACATTAAGATATTAACTTTCTCTTTTGTAACATTAGTCAGGATAAAGTGCGGAGTATGTGTGACAAAATAGTTGTTTGTGTCCTTTCAATAACGAACACAATAAACAAAATTCCAGGGGCCCGATTCTCCTAAGTTAATAATGTCAAAATCGAATAGAAATCGAATCGCAATATGATCGTAATAGCAGTTTTTACCATATCGGGCATTCTGCTACTAATAAAAGACCAATCGTATTCGATCGACATTTGATTGGTGTGCGATTGGTCTGCTATTTTGGTGATTTTGGTCTATACGGTAGTTTGCTGTACAATCATTTTGCAAACGTAAATCATTTGCAGACAAAATGATTCATTATTGAACGATAGAAAAGGATAAAAACGTTTATTTCAAAAAAAAAAAATAGCGGAATGCCACACACGCTTCAATCGTAATCGAGTCGGGATTGGATCTCAGTCGAATCGAGTCGAACGTGAATCGTATGTCGCTTAAGTAAAATTAGGAGAATCGGGCCCCAGTTTGATGCAGAGTTGGCGCCATCATTACATTTCGATTTGTTTTAGTTAGTTATAAATAAATAAAAAATTAACAATTCGTTTTAAAAGCAAAACAATGACAGAAGTGTAGACAACTTTGAATAACATTACAAACCCGAATATATGTATGACCTTAACTAATTTATAGCTCACAATGAAAGTTTTTTAATTTTAAGTATTTGGACATTAACTATCTACGTCAGTCAGGCTTTAAGACTAAAACCTAAACCGATTTGCAACACAAAACTGTAACATGACCCAACAAGAACATTATCAAGTTACTAAAAATACGCGTTCAAAATACAACAGCCTACATTCAATGTCATATAAAGTCGAAACATTATCTGCTCACTTTCACATTCCAGAAATAGGCTTGAAGGTCCCATTAAATTGAATAACGCCCACAGGCTGCAATTTCTGGTACAGATATAAATAAACGGTACAAAATTGGTTGTTTCCCGCAATTTTCCAGCCTCAGGGAAAATACAGCCACTCACATAAAAATCGACATGTATTTCCAATCTATTTTCACACCATATTTGAGTTTTAACTTTTTGGCGTTACACCTTTTAAATACACAAAGTCAAATGAACAAATAAAGTCAGAATTGTTTTTTTAGGTATTTATTGGAAAATAAAAATATTGAAATGCATTTTTGGATTTTTTACCCTTTCTTCTCTTTATTATTAAGAGGAAAACTTTGTTTGTTTGTAAAGACGACGGGACCTATTTTAAAAATTCTATCACAATTAGAAAGCTACATGATCTGCGAGTAACATAGGCAATCTTTTATCCCGGTGCGGGCAGTAGTTCCCACCGGAGGCGGGTGAAACCGCGGGAAAACGGCTGGTCTGGCATAAAGGGAATATGGTATTTAGGATTTATAGGGGTTGGATATACACTTTTAACCATAGAATGCATGAAACCTCTAGTAAAATTAACTTTAAAACCCAAGATTTTCAACAGGATACATAAAAGATCGCCACATATTATAAGTAAAACATAACTTTACACCTGTGTCAATGTTATCGCGTCACTATTATTTATATCCAAAACACACAGACACACAACAGTATCCTTGAACGTTCATGTTTGTTCTACGAGATAAACAAAATGTGTTCTCAAACTTATTATTATTAGTTAGAATAACTGAATATTAGCACTAAAGTGCTGAACGATTTAGTTCCTATTTGACCTCTGAAAGAATCTGTGTACACTTTACCATATGTGCAAATGTCAAGGCGCCTGTACGTACTTAAATTGGTATCGTAAACTTGTTTTGTTTATGATTAAAAATCCAAGCATACAGAACCTTGGGCTTACTAATTGTTTAATATTCGTCCCAGTTTCTTAAAAGTCCTCATGTGTTCAACAAACCTATCATATCTTCATCTCAATTAGATTAAAGAAATGTATAAACTCCAAAAATGTCTTTCAACGAACAGCAAAGTTTGAAAATCAGACAACTAGATTTTCGATTGTACCCATTTAGGAAATTGTCTACGTTTAGATTAGAACCCTCATATAAAAGTTGGCATATCATTATGTTCGTTCTTGTAGCTCAAACCTATCTTCCAACTAAATTCATAGATCTCCCTATACGCATATCCTACTGCCCGACAGACCCGATGTTTGTATAACATGTGACAGGAGGAAGCCGGTCGTTACTGGCTAAATAGAGTCTCCGCGAAGGTCGGAGCGCTATAGGGGTCCAATTTGCTAGTTATCACTGATAGTGCCGGATGCTAGAGTGCAACACGTGACCCGTGGAAATACACTGCACTCAAATGCACCTGGAAAGTTTTATATTCGAGAATGGTCAACTGATAGACCATTTTTGTGGTTATATCCTACTACTACATAGTATAAATGCGAAAGTTTGAACTCTTTTACGCAAAATCAACCAAATGGATTCTGATGGAACTTGGCAGTAATATTACTATCATCACTACATAGTATAAAAAAACAAAGTCGCTTTTTCTATCCCTTTGTACGCTAAAATCTTCAAAACTACGCAACGGATTTTGAGAATCAGGAATCGGTTGAAACTGCCTGTGGAAGCCAGTATATTTCCTGGAATCCTCACAAAACTTCATCAATATACCTTTATGTACTATACTAACTGGATCGCTTCTCCTTCCTTCCAGGATGTCAAAGGTTCGATGACGGCTGCGGAGATATCCGAGCAGTTGGATCTAACGTCGATAAAACAGCACCCGTGGCACATACAGGCGTGCTGCGCGCTCACCGGAGAAGGGTACGAAGGGTTCAATGTGTTATATAGACCTGGGTCAGTTTAGGGTAGTTAGGTTCCATCTACACGGTGCATGTAGCTGGAGCGAGTTAACATGCGCAAGTGACAAGAGCACGCGGGTGGGTATTGTGCTGTGGTACATGCAGGAGTCGCTGGCCCCGCACGTTTTTAAAATGCGTGCTACTTGCACCGTGTAGACGCACCCTTAGTGAGAGAAAATATGGGCGATGACCGGTAGTATGGGTGGTGAGGGAGCGATCATGATAATAGGTGAAGCCAAGCAATCTTCGACTGATTGCATTGTCTATCGAAAGTAAGTAGGTCTGAAGTGTAAGAATGTTGGCAGTGTTAATTCTATTATTTACGTTTGATAGCGCGTTAACCTCATATCAGCTGTCTAAAGGTAAAACAGAGTTCTTATTACACCCCAAGTCACAGTCCACAATAACGTAAAGAAACTTCTATTTAATAAAAAATGTTTTTAAAGTTATATTCATCCAAGATTGTACTATAAATAGGAACAATTGTACTTTGATTACGTAATCTTATAAAGAAATTCTTTTAAAGAGTTTTATGGAAGAAAAAACTCGCAATATTTATCGTGTAGCCATGACCTTACGGAAACTTACTTAAGTAGGTCAAGTTTCACTCGACTCCAATATTATAAATTGCCGACATTGCTTAAAGTTGTAACACGATTTTTATTGAAAAGTGCTTACTTTTACAGGAAAAAAAAGTCTTACATTTCCGTAAATATAACAAGTATCATAGTTGATATTGTTTCTGTATTCGAAAACACATAACCTACTATATTTGTTGCGCAGTTGGGTAAAGTACTGGGGTCCGATGAGGTATCGAATGTCGTTGGAATACGATTGGTCTTATATTAGTAGCAGAATGCCCGATATGGTTAAAACTGCTATTGCGATCATATTGCGATTCAATTTCTATTCGATTTTGACATTATTAACATAGGAGAATCGGGCCCCTGGTTTTCCGTAAAAGTGCACGTCGATTTACGAAATTGGTTTTACTTATGCAGTACATTTTGCAATGTACCTCTAGATATCTTATTTAATACCAAGTTTGTTGGTTGGCTTGCATGTATCGAAATCATACAAATTCTCAAACCTATTTTGCCCAATGTGGTAAATGGAAGTTGAGAAAAAAGTATGGTGGTATCTTTCGGTCGAAAGTAAGAAACTTGAAGCACTTATATTCTATCGTCCTAGCTATAGAATTATTGCTATCAACATCTGCCTAGTCGTTTCCTTCTCTATATTGTTTTCCATCATTTTTGTAACAGTAATACCAAAACTCCTCTATTTCATACAATTCAAAACTTATATTAACTACTTTAAGTTTTATAAGTAGTACAGATCAAACTACGTTCATACGTAGAACAAACTCTTAGTATTTTCCACTTGTCGCGCGAATGGAGGGAAAGTTAGAAGCATGGGTCAACATTACCGGGGAACAAGTTGTGAATACTAATGTACTAAGAATAATGATACATATACTTGTCTGACTCATACTATGTACTCTTAGAATCGGGTATGTAACTTAAATAGTCTTACGAAGTCTTATAACAGTAGGTTTTTGAATATATAAAGCGGTTTAAATTGGTATAAGAAGCTTGAAGATAACCGTGAAAAATTAGCGGGCATGAGCTAGTTTGCAAATAAATTCTAGGCTTGATAATGATTTTTGTAAATACTAAAATGACATGTTGTGCCGATCCCAAATTAAATTTGAATGTTGGTTAGGAGAATTTTTAGATAATGGCTAGACTATTATGACTATAATGTTTTGTTTATGTAAATTGCGAAAAAGAAAATCTCTTTCTAGACTTTGTCAATTTAATTGCAGAATCTTTCCGTTAAAAACACATAACAAAATACTTTTCTACTGACAAAGGCACATTGTAATACAATATATTATTTTTATCACAAAATAAAAAACGTTTGTCAATGGGCGAGATGTTCTAAGAATTTTATCAGTATGTAGTAAATTATTTTAATCTTCATCCTACGTATCTGAAACATATCTTATCATCGAGGTGAATTTCAATAATGAATGTCACGTTCGCTTTATTTTATCGTAGTTTTCTAAGCGTTTCAAAATCGTGATAATGCCTGTAGGAACGTTATTACCTATGTCTTAAGCCTTTTTATTATAAATGTTTTTGTTACCACAGATTACTAACACCTACTGTTTGTAATTTTTATTTATAGTATAACTAGCTTACGCCCGCGGCTTCGCCCGCGTAGAGTTCGGTTATATCGCGTTTCCAAGTTCCCTGAATTTTCTTAGCTATAAACCTCACGAGCCCGAGACCTTTCCTACGAATGCAAAACCATGGAAATCGGTTCGTGCGTTCTGGAGTTATAGCGTCAGGAAGGAAACCCCGACTTATTTTTATATAGTAAGTTTAAAAATGTACATGCTTTTCAATGGTATTTTTAATATTGGTATGTTTACAGGATCTGACAATTTCAACATAGCAGTTTATAAGTACCTAGTCTCGCCAGTGCAATCATGAATAGCAATATTTATTTTTATATTATTAAAAAAGCTATGTAAAAATTTTATTTCATAAACGTAAGAATGTCGAAAATACATTTTTTTAAATACATACACAGATGTAAATGATGTACTTTAAATGTACTTATGTTATGTGTAACTGAAGTTTTCAGTAAGGATCCACTGAGTAGGACGTGCTGCTGACCCATGTAGTAGCTGCGATGTAGCAAAATGTCTGTGTGTGCGCGATCACTCATTAGAAACACACTCCTATCACATTTCATTTATTATATCTTGGTAAACGAAATCAAAACTATTAGCGCTTTCATGCACGGTTTACTCGGGGCCCTTTAGAATAGAGTTTAAGTGAATAGTGTTGCGTGGAGTAGTGACAGCAGCATCCATGCACCTTTTACATGTCAATTACCGATTTTTAATAAGATTTTGTTAATGGAAGTGAACGACGTTAATTTCGTTTAAATGTAAGTACCTATAATATATTATACTAGCTTCCGCCAGCGGCCTCGCCCGCGTAGTGTGTTGATAAAAAGTAGCCTATGTGTTAATCCAGGGTATCACCTCTACATACCAAATTTCAATCAAATCGGTCCTGCGTGATTGAATAACAAACATACATCCTTACATTCTCACAAACTTTCACATTTATAATATAAGTAGGACTATACCTACAATATTTATTTATCTTTACTGTGTTTTTACTAAAAATGTTTCAAACAAGTTAACTTTTTTTTTCAGGTAATGTCTCCAAAGTCATAGAGGAATATAGAAGAGATAAGAGTAAAGTAAGATAGGTGCTTGTGGTGCACCCAGCTGTATAACGGACGAGGCTCTGGGGACCTACTGGTGGTGACATAATCACAGCACTTGCAAGTGCAAGCAAATAGAATTGCTTACTCGTAGATGGGCAGCAGAATCACTGACAGTAAAAATATCCTACACTGCGTTTACCACAATCAGCCCCAGCTTGGGGCAAGACTGTCCAGCATTGGAGGTCTTAAGGCTTTGACAACAATGCCTATTATTCATGTAGATCATACTGAACTCTTTAGGATACAATTCAGTATGAGTCATAAAGAAAAAAAATCTTAAGACTACGTGTATAAATACAATGGACAGATTGATACCCGGGAACTGGCGAGATGTTCCAGGCAAAGGCTTGTCGCTGTTTTCGTGAGTATAACTCGTAGAGAGAAAAAGATCGAGGCACCAGCAAGAACGTTAGACATTCGTTGCTGAAATAAGAGTTTACGATGGTTTTCTAACAATACAAGTTGTTTCAGAGGAAATTATACACTCCCTTATGATTGAATAGTATTTATACCTAAATGTGGGATAATGTATCGCCACAAACACGAATATTTATTTTTGTTCTTACGTTATCTATAACTTTCAAAAAATCAATGCAATTTACTGTGTATTCTGTTCGCTTGTGCATTCTGAGCGAAGAATAATTAATATTTGGTCATCGGAGCTGAACCAGGAACCTGCATATCAAATACTAGCTTCTGCCAGCGGTTTCACCCGCATCCCGTGGGAACTACTTCCCGTACCGGGATAAAAAGTAGCCTATAGCCTTCCTCGATAAATGGGCTATCTAACACTGAAAGAAATTTTCAAATCGGACCAGTAGTTCCTGAGATTAGCGCGTTCAAACAAACTCTTCAGCTTTATTATATTAGTATAGATTTCATAAAGGCTATTTACAAAAAGAAAGCTGGTAGCTGGTATCTGCCATCAGCGTTTATCTGCGCTGGTCCAATCTGTAACCATTACATTGGCTTCACGATTCTTCAATCTGCTTGCCTTATATATCTTACCTAAAAGCTACCAACTAGCAGGTACATACCAGCGAACTACCGCTTTATTTCTGTATGAGACCCTTTGAACCATTTTTTTGCAATAAAGCTGCTATTGTCAAATGCCTTTTATTTACTTACCTACCTAAATCCTTTATTTCCCCTAAAATATACAATAAACCCTTAAGGATCAGACAATATCCATAGAGTTATTTATAACTTACGTAAAGACTAAAGCTGAACTCTGCAGTACTGACGAGACAACAGCTGATTTCGGGGTCAACGCCCGTTGTATGCAACTTTGATTTGCGCGCCATTCCTCACGCCATGCAGTTCGATGCAGCTGCACTAGATGGCACTCGCTGTCCCCTCCAGCAATAAATCAAAGTTTGAAGCACGTGTTTAAGTTAACCTGCCAAGTTTTCATTAAACTTACATCGACAACTTTGAAATGTGATGTATGACTAGAGCTTTTTGATTTATGCTTTATCTGCATTGTGTGAGTAAATAGCGTATAATTATTGAGTATAGTTCTATATTTGCAGCTTCACGACTTTATTTTTCAAGGGGGAGTAGGATGTAGAATAAAATGTACTCATGTGTTTTTTTCTCTTTGCAGATTACATTTAGGCTTAGAGTGGATTGCGAGCCGGATAAAGAAGAAATGACACGACGCTGATCTTCCATTAGTAATTTTATAAATAGGTACATACTATTGTTAAAGTTACATAAAAAAATAATTCCTGAATTAACTGTTTGCATTAAATTTACTAAATAAATATATTCTTAAGAGAGACCTATCAGGATTAATGTCCGTTGTTTTGAAAGGATGGGATATATTATAATAAAAAATGTTCTTATATACTTTATTGTTTTATTTCATCAACTACAAGTTTCCAGACAAAAATTGTACACACAATTTTAGTAGATTATTTCTATGATTAAATTACTTCAAGTACAACCAAATTATACAACGAAACATTACGGTCCTACTGATCAGACACCGAATCCATGAATTAAATAATGTTTGCTTACATTTAATTATTATTAGTATTGATTAACATTTTTACTTATTAAGATCTAAATTTCATTGACTAAACATTATCGATGGTAATGATTTCAAATTATTCCTTATCACATTAATATTATTTATTTAAAAATTGATATCGGTTGTATACGTGTTACATTATATCATATTATAGTATACAAAAAATAAAATTAGGGATACAGGACTCTAAAACACATCCAACTATTGCAAAAAGAGGTTCAACATAGTCTTCTTCAAAGTTTATTTTTCATGCCACGAATCAAAAAAAATCTTACGATAAGACTAGCTAAACCACCTTTTGTAACATGGATGAATTAATTAAAAGTTACAACAAGCCATAAATAATAAAAATATTAACAATTAAGTCTTAATTAATGGTGGCTTTGTCAAAATATAAATTAAAAATAGTATAATCTTAAAATAAAGAGTTGACGTCAATTATATAGAAACATATCAACAGTAGAAAGAGATTCAATTAACTAATCGCGAGAACAAGCTAAGACGTTACAACTAAAGAAACATAATGTTTGGTCCATCAAATGCAATAAACGAGATAAGCCTTATTAAATAAATCCTATACAGATCTTAAAATGTATCCAAAGTTTATTAAGTTCCTATTATGTTTACTTATTTGTTCTTTTAGAACTGCATATTTTTTATCAATAAGGCATTTAACTAAGGCAAGGGTGAAGTAAATAGAAATATGTAGACGAACACCCTCCCTTTACTTAAATTCATGCCTAGCATACGGATTAAATTATAACTTACTATATTAAATGTAACTCAAATATCACTTTCAAACTTAAAAATACTTAAATCATTTCAAAAAGTAAGAAACACAACCTAAAAGCCTTTGTGGTGATGTGTTACGATATGAAAATAATGTCAATTTTAATATTAAACAAATATTGCGTTGAGCAAGCTCGTCTTCGTATTAGTCGTATGGTTTAAATAACACAATTATTTTTACAAAAGAATTAAATCCCAAATGTTCGGTAACTAAAATGTTTAAAATAATACATTTCGCTTTGTCATGAACGGTATCACAGCAACCTATCTAAGAATGTAAGAAGTTATTATGGACAAACATCCGTCCACAACCGAACACAGTGCTAACTAACTTTACAATATCAAGTAACGTAATCGAGTGAAGAATAAATCAAAGATAGTGTTAAAGTGTAATAGGAGATTCAAATAGACTATAATTAATTGTACTAGTATAATAATGAATCATTTGTAATAGAATCAATAGATGAACAGGTTATAACATTTGGTCCTGAGGTAGATTTATCTCGTAGTCGAAATTTCCGTTAAACTTAAATAGCCATCGGGTGGACAATAAATTATTTTATAATATAATATGAAGATCAAACAGGGCAAATTACCATTGACTTAGTGAGTGCATAACGTAAACCGAAAAATATTCTACGAGTTTATTACTAGACGGTCAGATAAAATGCAACTATTACCTAACAGAGTACCATTAAAATTTCATCTTCCTAGTTTTTCCACTACAATATCTTAAGAGATTTGCCGAAGCAGTAATAGCTGGCAAGTTCACAATAATGATTGTAAATTATTATAAAATTCGAATAGTGTACACCTATACCTACTAATAAAACAGTCTTTAAAACCTGATCTTGTATGTCTTGACGTCCATAGCCTCGAGGTGTATGTCGCTGAGCCCTGTGAGGGGGCGGTAGGTCTTGAGGCCGGTCAGGCTCACTGCCGTTATGTTCTGGATGGTGACGCCATTGAATCTGGTTTTGGACGAGAATTTGGGTGTTTTCTTGGTCGGTTTCTGTCCGACAGCGCAGGTGTAGCCGGATCGGTGCAGCACCATGTAGCTCTCGGAGCTGGGGAACAGTTCGAGCACGTCGTCAGTAATGGTGCGCAGGGTCAGCAGGTGTATGCCGGCGGGCCAGTTCGACAGGAACGACTGGTATGCCTTCACCTCGATGTCGCCCACTTCGCTCGTGTCCAACAGATACACGTTCACCGGGTAGTTGAAGCTCCTGCTCAGATAGTCTGCCATCTGGGACGGCACTTGGTAAGGGCTCTCCTTTTGATCGGGACCAAAACGACGCTCGTTAACGAATTTAAATCCTTGCTCGCTAGTATCCCTCTTAGTTCGCGTGACTCCGGGCATTGATTCGATTAAAATCCAATTTTCAAAAGTAGTCGGTTTATTGTCGACAACTCCTTCGCCAATTCCTCTGAAATCATCGTAAAGCGTGCGACGGTCGAGCATCACCTCTAAGCGTCCCGGTTCGTAGGCCGAAGCGCCCTGAGCGTGGTTCGTTAGCAAAGTTAATCTGGTCTCTTCATCCTGCAGCCACGCCATAGTCGTAATCGGATAGTAATTCGCTTCGATGCCCAATTTGTTCACTTTTACCCTCTTTTGATATTGGAATCCGTTTTGGTCGGTGTAAAATTCAGGAATATCTCCGTTTTGTATATCAGTCTGAATTCTCATGAACAGCTCAGTTTCTCTATTTTTGGGAGGACTCTCGAAATCAACTTCGTTCTCAATAAGGATAGCGCGCGAGAGCACCGGGTCGTGGATGTTATATATTCGCACGGTATGAACCAAGAAGGGCAGATACATAGTTGTAATTTCAGTAGAGATCGGGCCCGAAACTATGATCAAATTATCATCTTGCATGTTGTTGTTGCCATTAGTATACGGATGCAGTACACTCTTTTCGGGAGAATCATAATCAGGCATGAATAAATAAGCTCCCGAATGTCTCTGCGCGCTCTGGTAGGCTCCAAACTGCACATCCACGACAGTCCTCTTTCTGATATCCTTCCTGTAGACCTGTCTCAAGAACCCAGTGTTCCTATTGACGAGGAGTTTCAGTACCGCATTTTCGAGCTGTATGTCTCCTGGCATCATTTTCTTAATGGAGAACACGTTGGACTTTTGTGAGTCTTCGCAGTTGTTGCAGAATATGATGCAGTGGTGGGAGGTGTTGGTGTGCTCCTGCAGGCTGTACGTGACGGAGGCGAGGGGCTGGATGGTGGCCACGAACATCACGTCGAAGTTGGTGTCGCTGACCACACGCTTGCCGTTGTCATGCACGTCGATGCTGGGAGTAATCTGGTACATCACGTGACGCTTCTTGTGCGTATCGTAAACTCGGATGTTAGACGTGTTCGAGCGAACAGTGATCACTTCAGTGCGGGTTTCGGCCAAAGGGTTGAACAGTACAATCTTTTTCTTGTCAATAAATGACACTTGCAGTTTCTTAGCCGGTTTGCCGTACGTCTCCCATTCAACTTCGCTTTGCAGGATGCTTTGGGAGTGCAGGGAGCGGTCGGGGATCATGATGGTGGTGAGCGCGGCCTCCTGCAGACGGATGCAATGGTACAAGCTCGTGAACAGCTTGGTTCCGTAGTCTTGCATCACGCTAGCCTTCGATGTGCCAGTGATAGCGTCGTGGTGTTGGAACAGGCCCAGGTTGCGTCGCGCGTAAATCAGTTGCTCATACGACTTTTCCAGCTTCTTCTCAGAAGCTCCGAAACCCTGGATGCCTACTTGCTTAATGTAGTTGGACACAAGAGTGAATAAGATTTCAGCAGTTCGCAGTTGATGTTCGAATTGGCGAGCAAGGATCTTGAGGTAAGGTCGCGTAGTGTAGTATCCAGACCAGTAAGCCGGTTTGCCCTCGCTAAAGATGTCGGAATACACAAAGAAGTCACCCTTCAGACTGGGGATATTGTGGTGCCTCTCCTTCATGGCGTTGAAGTAATCCAGGGGTGTTCCGAACTGCACCTCAGCGTTGAAGGTTTCCTTGTGAGCGTTGATGTAGTTGAACATCTTCATGTAGTTGATGTATTGGGCATCGAACTCGACTTTGTATTCGTATCGGAAGTCGTCTCCGAGAGGGACCAGCACCACGTTGTGCGGGGTCAGGGATCCGATGCGGTCGTACTCCTCCACCAGGGTCTTCGACTTGCTGTGCAGGTTGTGCTCGGTAATGTCCTCATGCTTAGCAGTGTACTCGGAGTACTCGCCGGGAATCTTGCGGAAGTCGAAACTGAGGCAAATCGAGGGATGCGGACCGCAAGTGCTTTTGATCGAGTAGATGTCAAACGGTTGATTGTGTACGATCATAGAAGGCTTACTAGTCGCCCAGCCTGCCAGCCAGTAGAACTCCTCGATCTGTCGCTCGGCAAGCCATTGTTTCCATGCATAATGGATTCGCTGAATAATGGTTCCTTCGAGGCCGCTTTTATCTAGCAGATACGGAACAGTCGGGCCGTGGCCGAAGGGATCGATTGACCAACCGGTCTTAGGGATGACGCCGAGGTTCGTTTTCACCCAGTGATGGCCTAGAGGATAAATAAAATGTATAATAACCTATGAACTAAAAATTCTACAGTTTAAAGATAGTATAGATCGTCTCCTAGGAGTAATATTTTACCTTCAATGAACTGGTCGATTAAAGCATAGATATGTGTGCACGCTTCGTCAGGCATCACCCAGCCGCCCGTGGTGATCTCAAGCCGACCTTCCTTGATCAATTTCTTTAATGCCTGTAATAATATCAATAATTACAGCTACTTGACGATTTTCCTGTTACCTACGTGTACTGAGTATCTACTAATTCTACTTAAGTATACTATGTTATTTAAGTCTCAACTTGATGACCCGGAATGTATCTTTGATATTGTATGTACGCATCAGTAGACACGCTCCAAACCGTTTAGAACTGAAATTTCCCTCGCCCTGCAATCTAAATACCGTAGTAAGGGACCCGATCACATTTCATTTGGCGTCAACTTTTATTTATTCCGAACTATCTTAGAGCTACAGATAAGTACATCTGCTATATATATAATCGGATTGTCGCTACGTTCGACAGCAAGTGCCGAGGAACATTAAAATTGTCTTTTGTTACATTCATTTCACAAAGACTGACTGCTATGGCTTCTACTATGTTCTACATATTACGTAGGCACACATGTTCGCGTCTGTAAACCTAATTAAAATACAAACGACCTATTTACTGTCTTCAGGTTACTGATATTTTACTACCAGCATCGCGGTTTTAGTACCCAAAAACAACAGGGGAGTGAGTGACCTTGGAAATAAATTGGCGACTATGGCATGGTTTTATTTACAAGTTACCTTTTGTTTGACAGGGTGCGATCTCTCCCACCAGGCGCTGAGGAAGGAAATCTCCGTCCAAATGAAGGTCATGTTGGGATACTGTTCCAGTTTGTTCACAATGTTGTTAATGATGTTCTTGGTCTTCCATTCGAAGTATTGCTCGAAAGTCTTCAGCCAGCCAGGGTCGTTGTGGGAGTGGGGTACCACGATTACCTGTTATGGTACAAGTACCTAAGTGTTAAATTAAAGAACACGAAGTAATCTTATTAAATATGGATTAACGAATAAATGTAGAAGGAATAACATACTTAGGCCCAAGTTCAATGACAAAATAAACATCAGTTTTCTCATTACAACTGTTTACTATGAGTCAAAGACAGTAAGTATTTATTTGTGTATGAATTTTCACATTCAATTTTCAAAGTAAGCCATTGTTTTGAGAAAATCCAACGTTATCGATGAACTTCGACAGTATAATCTTGATTATACTGTCGAAGTTCATCGATAACGTTGTCGAATGTCTACTTATCGTACAAACTAAACAGTATTTACAGTATTTTTACAACAAATAAATGTGTAACTGTAAATACATTAGTCACGAGTTACCATGTCGTATATACGCAACAAATTAAGACATGAAAATCATTTTCAGTAGCAACGACCGGAGACTAAGCCTTAGACTACAGGTACTAAGGCTAATAAGTTTTTAGGTTCCATAGGCAAAGTCGGTTGCTATCTATAGTATGTAGTATCTGTGGCTATTCAAGCTGTCAGTGTCTGCCTTTCAGAGGTAGGTCTATTGTGTAGCACTTATTATTCATAGCTTAGCATCGTGGCCAGAGAGTATTTTTTATTTGCTGATCATATCACGTCGACGATATTGAAGGCCTTTCAATACGTTTTCAGCGTAAAATTCATTGCATACATTGTGTATGTGGTCAAACTTTTGGACTACGTTTTCTATATTAGAGTTTAATTTTATTAATGTGGTTAAGGGTTTTCTGCAATGATGGGCAGTTGAAGTATTTCAGAGTTGGGATGGCTTACGATGTTTTTATAGTAAACTTACATCCTCCACAAATACGCCAGAAATGCGAAATTAATTCTGTCTGACGAAAGTTTCAAAATCTATTTAAATGAAATTTAGTACACGTTATACAGTATGAAACCTGGAAACGGACATAGGCTACTTTCTACCCGGTAGTTCCTCCGGAACGAAGCTGAAGTCACGGTTTAGAGCTAGTACTAAATATATGTATATTAGTAGACAACTTACCTTCAGCCTAGGTCGGTTGGAATCATTGTGAATCCTCTCGTAGCGATCCTCAAACGACTTGTCCCAAAACTCTTTAGTTCGCAACCAGCTCGGCTGAAACAAAACTAGACTTTTTAATAGCCCTTTTTAGAAAAAAAAAAACTATTCCTATACGAGCGGTTTACATTGAATTCCTAAACATCTGTCGTCACATAGGAAGAAAATTAACTCATAATATTGTAATTTTTGTTACCTATGTGGAAGTTAATACAGTCTATATGCATATTGTATTTAATTTCTTATTTTTTGCAATTATTTGTGTGGCCTTATACCTTTTAGTTTTCCATATAAATTACTGGATTTCTTGTCGTGTATTTACGACATTTACGCTAAACAAAGAACAGTACTATTGTATCTGAACAGGAGAAACAATCGAAGGTGTATTTTCCACCACAATGCCTCTGTTAATCAATCAATGATATAAAAAACACACAAGATACCCACATACACTCGTACAATACGACATGAAATCCGCAACTTTCATTGGTTTACATTTCAGAAAGCGAGCGTGAATCTCCGATGCACGACGGCTGGCCGTCAGAATGAGTGCGCTCCAACGCTTGCATTCATATCAACATTATGAGTACCTACTTGCGTTGACACCACCTCGTGAACAACTGTGCCTCTTTGTCATTAGGATGTTTAATTATATTAGTCAGGTTAATTTTTGATGGTTAATTATTTTAACTTCTCTCCGGATTGCCGTCCCATCGGGTTATGAGAGTGAAGGAAAGAAGTAGAGTGCACTTGTGTCTGCGAAAATGCTTATCCACTATAATATGTCCTGCGCAGCCAGCTGATCTCCTTAAAGTCAATAGACACCGCAGAAGACGCCATTATTTGCAAACTTAATTGATAGAAGATAGGAAGAGGAGGAGAAGATAGGAGGATAAACATTAAAAACGGATTAGTCGCTCAAAGTTTGCAAAAGATTGGCAGTTGATATGACCCACCAAGTGACCATCCTCTTCAGTCAACTCCCCATTTTATATTTTAAATTAATACACAGCCGAGAAATGTCCACATGTCTCACTAAAGTATAATTTTATCCAGTAGTTAAATGTTAGAGGCAGATACGCGGCCGTTTCATGTAAACCGGTATTCAGTTGCGAGCGTTTAGACTGAAAGCTGACCGCGAGATTATGATAGCCGGGCGAAAAGCCGGATCAGCAGCGGGAAAAGACGGTAGCTGCTGTTATATTTATTAGCTTTGGTTTATTTTACTGTAAGTTTCTTTTTTTTTAATATTATAATTGCGAATGTAACGTGTTAAAAGTCTATCTGTCCGGCTTTCACGCCTAAATTACTAACTGAACTGATTTAAATGTAATTCGGCAGTAAGCCTAGAACCTGAAAAAGCACAGGCTAGCTGTCTTGTTATCCGGGTACGGGAAGTTGTTCCGCGGAGAACAGGCACCCACAGTCATACACTTATGTAAATATTTCCATACATACTTTCATACACTAACGAAATCAACATGTATCTCTGAGCCGTTCGAACAAAATAGTTTCATATTGGCCATGCATTATTTATTTATCCCTTCAATTCATTAACTTGATTGCTCAGGATCAATCAAGGTAAGGGGTATCTCGATACTCGACGATGGGACGGATCGAATTATTCTGTTGTTTGTTCCGTGCTACGGTAGAAAACAATTTCGTTTTTGCACAATACAGACTAAACAGTCGTCAAAAAGTTGACCCGATGGTTGGCAAATTTATTTTTGAAAGAAAATCTTGATTGTAATACAAGTTTTCATTCGCACTGATACCGGCTTAATACCTTATCTTTGTAATGTGCGTACTACCATTCATCTCCATACTGATTTACGAGTCCAAACAAAGTATCGGCCGACTAAAAGATTGCAGTGTATGTGTATTCTTAAAGAAAGCTTCTCGTCTCAGTCGCGTGAAACTGAATTCCTGAGCAAATTCACTCGTCTCTCCTTAAAATCCTGAGGTTTTAATATAAAACAAACGAAATGTAAATCTTCGTAAAATACACTAGATGTTTTAGTTTCATTTTCGGAGACGAACAAGCGAGAACAAATACATTTATTATTTGAATGTGCCAAAAGCCGGCAACTCAAACAAGTAGTTTCATTCTACTGTACAATATACGAATGCTAAATATCTCGGGATTTGTTCTTACTGCCAGGTGCAATGTAAAATGTTCAAAACATTATTCGAAACATCTACAGTACAGACGCCCGTGAATTTGGTATTCCCATTCATAAAATGATAGGAAAATAATTTCGTTTAGGAAAACGTTTGAAGAACTTTTGCGTAAATTATTTAAGCTTTGTTAACAACCTTCTATGGTGATTGCAGCTCTTCATTTTAATGGATGAAGTTTTAACTGTGAAACAAATGCGAATATTATATGAATGGGAAAGTTTACCCGTACGAATTCTATGTAGCGTAGTTTTAGATAAATTTTCCGACTATATATAACAAGGATAATTTCAAAGCAAATGTACTCAATGTATTCCAGAAGGAACACGATAAAATATTTTCAGCGTCATTTAAAATGATAACTATATGACGTGCTTCAAATCAGTTGTATGCAATTTGAAAACTTTTAGGTGCATCTTTTTATAAATGCGTACGAATTGTGGTCACTAATGAAAGGAATCAATAGGAACCTTGAATTTACCTAATAGCTGACAATCGATCGACTTTAATGTGTGTGCTTTGTAATCAGACTCACGCGTGTGTCGTATGTATGTACTTAATATACTTACGTTTCTATAATATAACTTTTAGTTACTTTTATTTAAAAGATAATTACTTAACCTTTTGTTTTGATTTTCTGTAGGCTTTCAAAATATACCGTACCACTACTGATTTATGTTTTTATAAGTCACATGTACCTACAAAGTTTATTTTTAATTTTAAGCCTAATATGTTTCACATCGCCTGGTCCAGTTACTAATCCATTTCTTTAACAATGCATACATAAAACTCAAATAAGTACAAAATCCCCTAAAATATTTTCATCTAAACACCATAATATTAAAGGGTGATTACAACTTCCCAACAAATAAATAACTCAAACCAGAGATGCACTTCAGTAAAGAGCCATTCAAGCTAACAACTAATCAGGAACGTACTTAATTTACCGACAGCAAAGTATTACCTATAAATGTTCACAGAAATTAATAAAATAATATTTCTATCTCAAGCATCAAAGCTCTGCAATTTTATTTTATTTCTCGAAATGCAGCAGGAATTACAGAAGTCTTGTAGGTCGTGATTTCATAAACATTGTCAGAGACGGATAAGCCGGGGGATTAATATTCGCTAGAGAGCAGCTTTGTAACAATTCAGGATAATGTCAATTCCTTTCTAGCTTAACAAATTAAAATTTCATTCTGCATTTTGTGTTGTTTGTGCTCAGATTATAAATAGGGAATGTATTTGTTTTTGTATTAATAGTTAGGAGTGGTCTTCTTTTGAAGTTTTGTATTCTCAGTATTCGGTGAGGTGCAAGATACATTTTAGAAACACGAGTGAAGTTAGTTCAGTAAAGTGAATTCACTATCTTGCTTGATAAGCTGGTTTCCAAACTCGATGTGAATTAACAGAAACATTAACAGAAGATTTAATTAATAATAAGCCCTTTATTCCGAACTTAGATACAATACTTTCTACTTAAAACTATTCATGCAACACTCATAACATTCACAGTATGTCTCTTCGCTCGGTGTGCCTTTCGACATAGGCCTCCTCCAACTCCTTCCACTGTTTTCTATCCTTCGCCACTCTCATCCAAAGAGGACCCAGGGTTGTTCTTAGCTCATCCTCCCATCTTCTCACTTGGCGACCTCGCTTCCTTAGCCCGTCTCTTGGGTACCAGACTGTTACCTGTTTGCTCCATTTTTCCTTCTTGCATCGGATCATATGTCCGGTCCATCTCCATTTTAATTGATCGATGCGTAATAGGATGTCTGTAAGTTTGGTTTTGTGTCTGAAGATTTAATTACGGGGTTCTAAATGCACCCGATGAAGTTTACTGTCTTATATCTTGCACAAAGTTTTGTGCAAATCTTACGAAATCATTGACAGTCTTGTGATTAGAACCACGGCAAACTTTTTGACTATATACCTGTGTACATTTCTAACTTATTAGATACTAGCTGTTGCCCGCGACTTCGTCTGCGTGGGCAATATAGAATTGTCAAAATACTACTTATCCCGCAGGTGTATTCTTTCACATGACAGTTAGGATTACCTACTACTTAGCAGCCGCACGGGTTGATCGACGATCAAGGTTGTGTCGACGATGTGTGACTATTTATCTAACGAAATAAAGTTTGTGACGTTATGGAAATCTCTGGATCTAGTCAACCGATTTAGAAAATTATTACGTATAGTGTACGGGCGTAAGTTATTTTCACAGGAAACAAAGGTCTGACAAAGCTGTCATTTGTACATTTTCTGCAGCAGCTGCGACTAATCAGAAGCCAGAAAGTCTGTTAAACAGTCTTACCATGGATAACGTGGTGTCCAGTTCACTGGGTTGAGGAGATCAGATAGGCACTCCAAGTAAAATATTAGTAGTCAAATTATATAATTCTTAGTCAAATTAAATAATTCTTAGTCAAATTATATAATTCTTACTAAAATTAATATCGGTAAGTAATGCAATAACATTGATAACACTCCGATTGTCCGAAAATTATTTTTTTTACAAAGAGCAATTTTAAACATGGGTTATCACTTTTTTTTTTAATTTTTCTGCTCAAGTAACTTAAAGGTAAAGCGCAATTTTTCAATGCAAACATTGATGACAACCCAACTAAATAATAGGCAACTTTCTAATATGCATTGTAATATCTCACGCGTCTACAGAACGATTAACAGTAATATTGGTTCATTGCTCATCCCCTGTATGTGATAGCGTGATAATATGTAGCCTATGTCTTGACCCGACTTATAAGTAATATTCATGCAAAATTTGAAGTAAATCCGTGCAGTACCTTTTGAGCTTACTCCGGACATATCTACAGACAAACAGACAAAAATTCTAAAAACTACATATTTGGGTTCAGAATCGATTATATATCACCCCGCAAGTATTCTTTAAAAAAATATTTAATGTACAGGTTTGACTTTCCTACGATTTTATTATATGTATAGATATTATTTAACGATTATTTCAAAATACAAAATTGCCACTAAGCTACTACAATCTATTTTCTATAAAGTTATAACACTTTAAACTTCTATATAAAGCGGTAGATATTTTTGGGCTCGCTATATACTATGATCGAGCAATTTGTTAATGATGTAGGTGGAAAGGCAGACAACTTCCCAGCTTAAATGGCGAGAAGACCGACAGGAAAGCATGAGGTCGGTTTCCTAACAAAACCTTTGTTCTAAGTTTTAGTAAGAAAAATACAGTATCTTCAACGCGGAAGAGCGACAATATTTTCCTTCTATGGTCGTAGATATATCTTAGATTTGGTCACTTCATGAAATGGTATTTCATAGCACCTTTACTCGGATGCGTTCGGTTTAGATTATTACTTACTTTTTAAACCACCCAGAAGAATGAGCCCCATGACATTTCTCGGAGTGAGCAAATCTACGATATGACTACAACTTAAGCATATGCATTACCATATCATGCACAGTAGCAATATTGTCTGCATTGCTTTTGCGTAGTCCAATGACCCGAGGGGTTAGCATACCAAGATAGCATCGTAGGTTAACATTCAATCCTAAACCAAAGGAGTCAAAATGAGACGAGCTTTGAAATTAAAGTTTTTGCCCTTGAACGACAAAACCTACACGATTACGTAGCAAATGAATATTCGATCGAGTTCGGTACAAATTAGCAAAGTTAGCAACACGTTCTATTCGTACGTAATCCGAGATGAACGAAACCATTTTGTAAAAAGACTGTAGAAGTGAATCATGTCCAATATAAAGCATTTTTGTTCGATTTTACAATTGCATGGATTACAGATTCTTTTCATTGATATTATATTGTGTTACATGGTTGTTGCGTGTGAACCAATTACCTTGTGTTAGCCGTGGCAAAGTACTTATGAATATAATATTATGTAGGGACGAAGTATCGCATGTTTTGATTATTTCCGCGGCAGACATTTTGCATAACAGCTGCTAGAAACTATTGTTTTCATACGTGCATAAATTAGAGCATCTTGCATTATGATTATGTAAAGTCAAAAAGTTCTGTATTGTTAAGCATTGTTGCTCTCAACCTGGCATTTTTCTATTGTCAACAAAATCAGACGTGAAGAAAAGTGAGCTGAAATCTAGAGGACTGAAGCTGAAAGTTGATTGATGTTGGTCCCATCAATCAAGTAGGAAATAGGAGATTATGACCTAGTGTGAAAACTTTGTTTGGAAACTTTATCTTAGGTTTATTTCGGGAAGTCCATTCCGAGATATCGGGAAGTGGGTAGCGTGGACAGATAGACAAGGATAACATTCGTTAATAACTAATACTACTTCCATAAAAGTATTAACCTTGGGGCGTTATTCTTTTAATAGATATTCGCCCACACATTGAAGTTATCGTGACAAAACTATAAATAATTAGTATAGAAATCACTAGTTTAGTAGGCTCTTGTCCTTGATGTAAACGATATTAAAGGATTTGTTATATTTTGGATTTGGTAACTAAGAACAGTTTTAGGGTTCCATATTTTATTAGAATTCTATAAATACGAAAGTAGCTCTGTCTGAGGCGCTTTCACGCAACTACTTAACTGGTTTAAATGAAAAGTACACAGATCGTCTACACTACAGCCCTAAAAAGCGTCCTGCCTGAAAAAGTTAGCTATGTCCTTTACATATAGTTATCGGCACGGATATTGGGCCCTGACCTTCACCTGCGCAGAAGCAATTTATTGGTTTATTGCCTTATGTGTACAGTGCGCAAAGCGATCCCCACTCTTCCGCCGAGAGCCCAATATCCGTGCCGATAACTATACCTAACTTTTTACGTGCCCGCTTAAAGTGGCTCTTATGGTCTCTGCACACAGCGGGCGCGGCGCGGCGGGACGGGACGGCGACGCGACGCTGAGCAGTTGTAATGTACTAGATATTACGGACGACATCACACAGAGCCGTCCCGCTCGGCGCGACGCGACGCGACGATCTAGTACATTGCGTCGCGTCGCCGTCCCGTCCCGTCACGCCGCGCCCGCTGTGTGCAGCGACCATTAAAGAACGTAATTGAAACCGCAGGGAACACTAGTAAACAATGTTAAATACACAAAAGGCCACCTTATTTCCTTAAACTGATGTAATAAGACACGGCAGCAGAGAATATATAAACAGCATTGAGAGCAGCCCGCGGCGTGTAAACTAAGGAAGAACTGAGATAACTGTGCTGTTATAAATAGCCAATAAAGACTAACTACAAAACAACTATGTTGCCGTGATATCCTTACTTACTATAAACGAGAATTCTGATAACTTTGTGTCTTTAGTTGAGCTTTTACTAAGACAAAACTTGATCTTGAATTTTAATATGAACTGCTCATGCATAAGACAATAGAAAATCAATTGTGTCTCGCTTACAACGATAATAGAGTTATAGTTATCGGCACGGATATTGAGCTCTCGGCAGAAGAGTGGGGATCGCTTTGCGCACTGTACATACACTTAAGGCAATAAACCAATAAATCACTTCTGCGCAGGTGAAGGTCAGGGCTCAATATCCGTGCCGATAACTATATTTATTTTAAATTGTGAATAACTTCATTAATCAATAAGGGTTGGCGGTGTAACACCCTCGTGCCTGGGAGGGCACGTAAAGCCGGCGTCCCCGAATGCTACTCAGTAGCAGTCGTTGATATAATTCCACGTAAGTGACCGTCCGGCTAGATTTGAGAAAACTCTGACATTGGGGCTTAGGTGATTAAAACCTGCAGCTCACTCGATAAGAAGAAGAATAATAAGGGCTTATATGCACACTTTTATTCTCCGTATCGATTCGCTCGCGTTGACATTGCGTTTAAAAATGATGTGCATACTCGATGCTCCATGCAGGTCAAAGGGTCGCATTACCAATTATGAAAATTACACTAAGTATTATAAACCTTGACAGTGCACCCATTATAGTTGTTAACAACGTCGACAAGAGCCTTGGTCTGTGAATAATAAATTAGCCACTTGGTCGATATGAAAATGATTGGCTGGTCAAGAAAGCATCGACAAAGAACAATGCATTTTACCTTTACCTCATTATGCAAGACCAGCCACTGGGTCGCTTTTATTCAGGTTAAGTTTCCGTTAATAATTTATTAAGTAGTTTCTTTAACTTAGTAGTGGGAATGACAATTTATTGGTTGAGCTTTTATGGTAATTAATATCTAGGAATGAAAAGACTTGAGATTGAAACTGGTCTTGTATCGGGATGCGGATTGGAGCTGTCGGGATCAATTACTATCAATTTAATCTTAAATCCCTATTAATATTATAAATGCGACAGTAACTCTGTCTGTCTGTCTGTCTGTCCGTTACGCTTTCACGTCTAAACCGCTGAACTGATTTTAATAATAATTTGGTACAGAGATAGAGTTGACCTTAAGAAAGAACATAGGATAGTTTTTATCCCGGACTTTTGGAGAACTCTCTTGGAAACACGATATAACCGAACTCTACGCGGGCGAAGCCGCGGGCAGGAGCTAGTGTATTATAATTAGCGCGTTATAGTTATCTCGTCTTTATTAAATTAAAAATGTCTTCTCTTGCCATAAAATATATTGTTCAAGTAAAAACAATGTCGGATATTTTATTTGAGCGAATACCAGCATTTAAACTATCCAAATAAAATCTTAAGTATTTCATATATTGGCTTGAAACATGTATATCGAAAAATAATTTCCGATGTAACCTGAACCAATAATATCTCAGGCATTCGATTAATCGATAAAATATGTAAGCTCAAGACTCGAGAAGGTACCCGTTTTAGGTCAGATCCAATAAATCTAGAACAAAAGTGTAAAAAATTAATTTGAAATTGATTTATTGAATTTTGTTCTGTGATTGGTAATGATGACTTTAGTGGCGTTGTTACTGTTTTGAATGAGAGTAACGAAGTGGAATATTCTGTACAATCGATGGTCGGACGGCCAGTTTCATAAGAAGCTTAGTTCGGGCTCGGGGCGTACGGCCGTATGGTGCCGAATTTCACCGCAATAATTAATAACATGAGTAGTTACCTAAAAGCCGGCCTCTGAACTTTGATGGCATTCTCAATGATTTCGGCGTAAGTGTATTAACTGTACTTACGGCTTTTCAGATTGATGAAATGTACAAAATCATCGTATAGTAGCAATCAGTTTCGGCTTCGTACTTGTTGAAGTTATACATGCTATTGAATGACTCTATTTTAGATTGCACACTGCAGACTTTTAGTCGGCCGTTAGTCTCTTTGGACTCAATAGTCAGTAAGAAGAAGAATGGTAGTACGCACATTACAAGGATCAGATATTTACCCGGTATTAGACCGACTGAAAACTTTAATTGGAATATATATTTGCTTTAATAAAAAAAATTTGGTAATCATCGGGTCAAATGTCGGCCAACTGTATAGTCTGCAGTGTGTTTACTCTTCGCATAAAAATCTGTTCAGTACGAGAAGAATTCGTTTTGTAAAAATACCTTTGTATCAAGTAAACATGGTGTTACTATTTCGTAAACGAAAAAATTACGCGTGACAGCCGCACGTGAAAAACGATAGTAAAAGCAAACACACTCGGTTGATTACACTACGGCTGTATATAATATAATATAGTTTAGTAAAGTTAAATGCGTAATGCGTGAGATTATAGAGGTAGTAAGTAGGCCGTTCGGTTGCGGCGTGGTCGGGCGTGCCAGCGACAAATGTATTGACGCGCAGCAATCGTGAATTCTTGAATACGTCATTATGCGTTATTTAATGAATTTAAACTTCACTTTTGAAGATATTACACGTACTTTATTATGCAGCACTCACGTGAAAAATGTTATTTTTGTAGCTGGAAAAGCTTATTTTTAAGCAACTACTTATGTAACAAGTAACTCCTGATCATTTTGCACTTATCCCTATTTCGTCTTTGGAGCGAATAATGTTTTCTTTTTCCATACTTTTCTATCCGATATCATCTCATAAGTAACATTATTTTCATCCATATTGTCTTTCACACAATCCATCTACCGTTTCTTCATAATTAATGACTCTAGTATGGTTTAAGGTCGCAAGTCAATAGCTTATAATATACCCCATAAATTAATTATGTATACGAATTAGTACATACCTGAAACTCAAAAGTCGGGTAAATAGAAACGGTGTCGATGTCTGCAACGCTTTCCTTCAGCACTGGGCATTGATCCGGGGCCGGCTGTCAAGTAAAACATACGGTTAGATCTATGCAATATCTATACTAATATTATAAAGAGGAAAACTTTGTTTGTTTGTTTGGTTATAATGGATAAACTCAAAAACTACTGGACCGATTTTAAATATTCTTTCACCATTAGAAAGCTATATTATCTGCGAGTAACATAGGCTATATTTTATCCCGGTGCGGGCAGTAGCTCCCACGGGACGCGGGTGAAACCGCGGGAAAACGGCTAGTTACTTATAAAGTAACTAATAAATCATACTATACTTAATATAATAAAGAGGGAAATTGTTGGCCTCTTCGTACCCGAAAGTCTTCTAAACTACTGAACCGATTTGAAAAAATATTTCACTGTTGGGTAGCTACAACATTGTCGAGTAACATAGACTGTACATGTTATCCGGGAACTGGCAGTAGTTCCCACGGGATACGTGTGAAACCGTCGGATATAGTAGTGGTAGCTATTACTAGACATTTTATAGAAAAAAAAACCGGCCGAGTGCGAGTTGGACTCGCGCACGAAGGGTTCCGTCCTATTATTTATAAAACGTTCCATAATTATAATACATTTCATATTCTGTGAACATTTCAAGCATCTACCTGTTGCCGTTATCGATATCGAGCAAAAATGAGGAAAAAAAATCACGTTTGTTGTGTTGTTGGGAGTCCCCCAAAATATTTATTTTATTCTAGTTTTCAGTATTTATTGTTATAGCGGCAACAGAAATACATCATCTATGAAAATTTTAACTCTCTAATACAGCCTGGTGACAGTGTGCGCAACGCTTATAAAAGACTTCAAAATATTATTGTTCAAAAATGTATAGCTAAATAAATAATTTTCTTTTGCACAGATACTCGTTTCCCGCCCGGAAACGAGTTTCGATAATTTTTAATGATTGATTAAAGGATTTTAATTAAATGTTTTCCTACTAACTACTAAATTTATTTTACGGCCATTAAACATTGAGTACTGCAAAATTGCACAATTTCATTTTACAAATATAACCTGTAGATAACACGATTATGCCTAAATAGAAATATGATTTACTAAAACATTATAAACAAGAAACAGTTGAATAAATTATTTCAGAATTCAAATTTGTTTTTCAGGGTACTGTTTTTAATTACGATTATATTATTACTAGCTTCTGCCAGCGGTTTCACCCGCATCCCGTGGGAACCTCTGCACGAACCCGGATAAAAAGTAGCCTATGGCCTTCCTCGATAAATGGTCTATCTAACAGTGAAAGAATTGTTCGAATCGGACCAGTAGTTCCTCGAGATTAGCGCGTTCAAACAAACAAACAAACTCTTCAGCTTTATAATATTAGTATAGATACTAGCGTCTGTCAGCGATTTCACCTGCATCCCTCCACAAATCTGGATAAAAAGTAACACGGAAAAAGTCTAACACTGGAAGGTTTTTCAAATTGGACCCGTAGTTCCTGAGATTAGCGCGATCAAACAAACAAACGCCATGACTGCAAAACTGATAAACACTGGTAGATAGCAACTATAGTAAGATTATTGCTCAAGAAACAATAATAACGAGGAAAGTGATTAATGCTCAATCCTTCTCTGTGTAGGAGAAGGATTGATTTTGGGCCCGGGCCCAGCAGTGGGACGATACAAAATCTAATGATGATGATATTGATACTTTCATGCAATTGCCAGGGTCACAGCCTGCCGGGGCTGCGGAGATTGTTCGAAAGAGTTACCGCGGTTGTGGTTCATAAAGGGCTTTAGAAGGAACATGATGGGTTTTAGTCAGTAAGAGTCTGACACTTCCTTACGCTACTAACCCACAGCGGGATTGATGTGAACAGTTAATTTACTTGCTACATTGAAATACTTGCCTCGTCTTGTCCTGGGTAGTGAGTGTGTGGTGACTTCAGACGCAGGTCTAAACCACTGGGTCCTGGTATTGTAAGTCCTGTAACAAAGAAAAACAACAATTACTTTATTTAATAATTTATTTTTTGTTTGAAAATGTATATACTTTGGACAATGAATTTGTTTGTTATGCTTTCATAGTTTTTGTTCCAATCGTTTTACACACTTAAATAAACAGTAGATGTATTTTATTTCGAACTGTATTATGCTTGAAAACAAGTCATCGGTACAGCTCAATAAAAACAGGCGATACATAATAAAATGTAATGTTATTGCAACAAAATAACATTGAGTTGTAATGTTTGCGTTTTGTGTTATGATTATTATGTCTATGGCTGGTATTGTGCCTAACGTTGTCACGAACATCCAGTTGCCTTGTTTCCTGCACGAACGTTATAAAATACAAAATGTCGGCACATCCGGCCTGTTGTCAGCCTATCGGCAATCGTTATTTGACACATTTGGTTCCGGCGATTTGTTTCCGCTGAGTAAAGGCAAGTTTAATTCACTATCCACAAATGCCTGATAATCTCCTAGTTTCCGTAACGAATAAAACCTCATAATTCTGTACACTTAGAGCAGTCAAAATCATCAACAAAACATGCCCAAATTGAGAACTTCATATTACTACAGACATTGTAAGATTGGTCGGAGCAAAATAAAGAAAACTGTGTGAAAGCCGACTGAAGAGCTAAAAGTTAAGAACCTTTAAGGCAACACAAAAAATCCATTCAGTTCCCACAGTATAAGAAGTAGGTCCTACGTACATATAGTTTTCATTCCGTGGAAAGGTGCACGAGTAGGCGACTTTTGTAAGCTCTCGTGAATGGAATCAACCGATTTCCGTAATAGTATCTTCGGAACTTGTGGCAACTAGTGTAAAATATCGATGTTTTGTACACGAATAGAAACTAGAGTTTCAAAACTTCTGGGAATAAAAGTTTTGTAAACAAATATCGTTTAAGTATCAAGTTATTTTTGTCGGCCACTTTAGTTCTGGTTAGAAGTTTATGAAATACTAGCCGTTTTCCCGCGATTTCATCCGCAGTGGGAACTGCCGCCCTTGCCGGGATAAAATATAGCCTATGTTACTCTGGAAGAGTACAGCTTTCTCACAGTGAGAGAATTTTTCAAAACGGTTTCGTTGTTTCAGAGGCTTAAGAGTAAAAACAAAAATAAATGTTTCTTCTTTATTACATTAATCAATCATGAGTTAATTTCTATCTTAGGAATAAATGTAGCGGTTTGAAAATATATTTTGTATACAAAAGCTGTCAAAACGCCAAACATATTCTTCAGCTAAGAGTTATGTGGCGATTGGAAAATCAGCCCTAAGTATTATACAAGGTGTTGATTTGCATTTGTGCCATACTTCAGGAGGAGGACATAAAATACGTAAATAATCGATTGGAATTACAGTAGACGGGAAATAGTTAATATGCAATGCTTTTTTTGTCATTGTAATGTTATAGTATTTCAGAAGTAATCCAATTTTATGAATGAAATTTATGAATAATCGTTGCGTATGCTTTGTGTTTGCGTTTGTGTGAGGGCGCAGCACGGTTTTAAGGCCAGTAACACACGCGCCAAGTTTAAATACGGCTAGATGACATTGACGAATTTCCGAAAAAAAAAAAAAAAAAAATTTTGTACCAATTTTCTTATTGATTTGGGTTGAGAATCATTAGTATAATTACGTCCTTGACTATGGCACGGATGCAAATCAACAGCTTGTATATTGTTTGTTTTCCACAACATCACGCATCATTGCAAGTTCATTACATAGCTACGTCAGCAAATGATTAGTCCCTACCTCACGTAGGACACCTAATCTCTCGTACGTATGCAGTAAGTCGAACACTGGCCCGGCATTAATTTGGCGCTAGAATACCACGTGGCTTGATCATTGACTATCGCACGATGTGCGTATCCAATAATGTAACAAAGCACTATCATAATTAGACTGTTCAAGTGACAGACGCTCTTCAGAGAAATCGATATTACTAATAACTTTGATAGATGTTGATACACACTATATCAAACCTAACATAACATCGTACTTGTTCTACAGGTTCCTTCTATAAACAAGGGTCTAATTATATCACGGTTTCGTAACTTATATTTCGCAAATAATTGGTAATGAGCCCATTGCCAAAGAATCAGGTAAAAATTTCAAGACTACTTGTGAGATATTTCTTCCGAAGCACTCTTAAAAACTACTCGACCCCGAATTCGTTCAGAACCTCTTGTCATTAAAATGCCAATTCAGCAGTTTTAATAAAATTCACAGTTCAGATCTACATGTTCAGTACTCTATAGCGGATTTAGATGCGTATATGCGCTAAGGAAAGCTCTCTTAACAACCGAGTGGAAATGCGCTGGTGTGAAACCGCTGTAATATAATTAAACAGGTAAGTTTAATTTCAATATCATGTATGATTTCAGAAATAGAACTCAAGCGAGATAATGTTTAACTTACTTTTTTTATGATCATCAATCAGATTCATCTATTGAGGACTCGAACTACAAACCTACATTACAATCAGTACTGCGACTAAATGGCGGAAGCTACAGCCCATACACCTTTACCAGTGCAGTAGAACGTTTCAATCAGCGACACCGTCAGACGCGACAACAATGGTGCTTGTACATCCATCTTCATGCAACTGCTGACAGCTACGATGGTCCCTCACATGAACAAAGCGGCCCCCACAATATCATCCCGATGACCAATCACGGACAGATGACGTTTACCAATGTCTAAATTGCACAGATAATGGACATTGGGAATATAGCATTGAATATGATAGATCTATCATTCATGCTTTGATACGTCCGTTGTCAGACTTCAGTTTCATGTTGGCCACACAATTTTGATGCCAAATTATTCAGATAGTGACATGTAAACTTTGATTGGGGTTTCATTACAGTAGTATCAGTAAATGCATAATGTATTCATTTACACTATTTGTGGGCGGTCTGTGAAATTATGAGACTGTCATTATAATAATTTGGATTTTGAATTTAATACTTTAAATGCAAAAATAGAAATTAATAAGCGGCCTACTCATTACCTGTATAAACATTCAATTGATACACAATTTACCTATTAATAATGCCTATAAATATTCCGAGTATATAACATCGCAATAACTCTCCGTAGACTGACTGCACGAAATAGATTTTCTTTGCAAGTGACGTCTCACGTTGCACATTTTACTAACTTAAAACTCAATTTCCGAAGTTTTATTTTACCTGATTGGTGAACGTTTTAAGTTGCATTTGCAGTTGAGGAAAGTTTTAAATAATCTCTATACTGCATAGATGAGCCTAAAAAATTTCTACAGCGACCCGACAATAAGAAAGAGAAGCGGGGAGAAAATTCAAAATGTTTTTCTAAACCAGTATTTACTGGATATAGGCTGATTTCCTGAACAAAACACGTGGTTGTTACTATGATTAATGTCAATGTCATTTTGTTGATGCATAATGCATTTCCATTAGTCTCCTGTAGACTGGGAGCTGTAACAAAGGCTGTAATATAACGCAACCAGCCGATAATTTATTTCTGTTTGAAATTTAATGTATACAGCGTGCTGAAAGACGGATAAAAGCTCAAGAATTACGAGCATCACGGAAACATCTCATATCTTTGTTTATACAATATGTTGAAATTTGGTATGTAGCTGTTTTACTTGCGTCTCGATAGGAATATTTTCCCTACCAGAAAAAATAAAGCCTACAAATACTACGCTACTATGACAAAATAAGCCACGTAAATACGCGATCTTCTATTTGTAAAACAACTTTCGAAATAAGTTCAGTAGTAAATCCTGTGATTTCCTCTACAACCTCAAAACCTCACAACTTTACCGGTATATAAGATTAGTTTGGATATTAGATTGGACAGAAATGTTTCTTAAAACATAGCATTGATTTTATACCACATTACATAGTAACAAGAAGTTGTATAAAACAGAATCAATTCGGTCCCGTTTGCCCATAATATGTGAATCTCTTTTTAAAAAGAGGTATGTTTGATATATTTTTCTCTGTTATAAAAGTTACCTAATCATGTTTTGACGTCTAACAAAATAAGGTTTATATCATGAACTTTCAGGTAACCAAGTTGTATTTTGATCCGTTTTGTATTTACTGAGAAAAATTGAGATCCTTGGCGCCAAAAATTCCAATTCGTCCTCGAATGTTTCCAAAAGCTCTACAATCTACGAGATACCAGTTTATTTTACGAGTAATATACATAAATGAATAGTTTAATTTCACAGTAACACACAACACACATATTCGCTTGGATTTCAAAGCACGCTGTGGTCCTTTTGTGATCCACACGGAGTAACCAGCGCCGTTATAATGATCCTTTGAAAAAGTTAACGTGAACTGCTTGCGCTTATTAAATCCTAATTTTGGCTATTTAGAATGTTAGCGCTTGAAACGAACATAGTTTTAAGCTGAAAAGCTACGAAATGGGATTAATATAATTAACTCGTGTAGCAAAATTTTACGTGGGTGCACAATATGGATATTTTGTGGGACAGGTTAGAAGATGTTTAAGTTCTACGTGGCTAACTCTTAGAAAATACGTTTCTGTGAAAAACAAGACCTACACAATTATTTCTTCCGTATTATTTCTTCAAACAGATAATATATTTTTTTGTAAAAACTAATAAATAACTGTACATATTTTGGTTGTAAATAAATAAAATAAAAAGTTCTAAATTATGCAAAAGAATTAAACAGATTACCCAATTTTACGTAAACGGAAAAATGAAATAAAAATCATAACTTTACTTCACCCATTGCATATCAACTTCACGGTTTTTACACCCTTCAAATGCTATATTCACACCTTCAATACACACATTATATTACGCTTCATCTCCTGCATCACAAGTTACATGCTTTGCACGTTACCGTCTGCACGTTTCCGACAAACTACTCCTCTTCGTGTTAAATTGGAAACATACTTTCATAACAAGCTCCATACTAACGCCACAACTATTTATTGGTTCGTACCTGACACACGGATGCCCAATATTCTAATTTCAACACCCGTCTGGTATAAAGGCTTGTAGATAGTGAAAACCGCAGGGTTTGGCTGACCGTAGTTTAAGGTGCGTTTAGCGCGGTCAGACGATGTGTGACCATCATCATCATCATCAGCCTATCGCAGTCCACTGCTGGACATAGGCCTCTCCAAGTGCACGCCACTGAGATCGATTTTCGGCTTCTCGCATCCAGCTCCTGCCAGCCGTCTTGCGCAAGTCATCACTCCACCGTGCCTGAGGACGTGTGACCATTGAAAGAAAAAAAACCTAAAATTTTATCTGCCTCAGGAAATATAACTTTAAGCTATAGGTACCTAAGTTTAATTTTTTCATCTTTAGTAGTCGATACTGCAATCAGAAGCCAGATTGTTTCACGATCATTCTACTTTTACCCGAATAACTGGGTTGAGAAGATTCTATAGCTGTTCATGTGGTAAAACACAGAAAAAACTTGAATCCAACCCTAATGTATTTCAGAAATATCTTACGGACCCCTACTTTTTAAAATAAAATATAGCCTATGTTACTCGCAGATAATGTAGCTGTCTAATGGTGAAAGAATATTTTAAACCAGTCCAGTAATTTTTGGGGTTATCCATTGCAAACAAAAAAAAATATCTTTATAATATTAGTGTAGAAAAGACTAGACAGGTTAGATGACATTTCATAGTTTATCAGGCGACAAAACCTGTAGAATTGTGCATTTACGCGTCACCATTCCAAGCTTCTCTTTGATGTTAAAATAGATGGGTTAGCGAGACTTAACCGGCGTTTGAGTGAAAATGCCGCGAACACAGGTAGGTGAGTTGAGGCAAAAACCATTGCTTGGCGCAGTAGCAAACTCATTTGAAACTTCACCCCGTTAGAAACTCTTTGGTGTAGCTTATACCTTACTGCTGTGTACTGGTTATGAAAGGGCTGTTTGGGGTTAGTAATGCACCTGTTTTGTATTGTTGGTGTTTAATTTGAATTTTAGGAGCATTTTTGTCCTTATTTGTTACCTATGTTTAATGACTGCAAATAGCGACCGATAGGGAAATATGGAAGGCTATGTGGGAGGCCTTTGCCCAGCAGTGGGACAACATAGGGTAAATTAAAAAAAAATGTTTAACAATACTTAATTAATTATATCTAACCTATAGACAGACACTTTGTTTAGTTTGAATAAATGAGTTTGAGCTCGAAAAAATGTTATCGAAAGCTATTCAAATAAGTAAAAAATCAATAACAACAAAATGAATGAATGTATCAAACAGAGTATTTATTAGAACACTTGTGAAGTCACAAAGTTTCCTATGTTACGTTTAACTCGAACAATGTATGAACTAGTTGGTTGGTACGTAGAAAATTCAGTTTTCACACAACATTTCATATTCACTAGTTAAATATTTATTCTGAAACTTCTAATACCGTAACTGTTATGACATGGTTTTGTATTTGTTTTATTTTTATTAGGACACGAAACTGGCTTTTTTAATTGAGTTTTTGCGTCACTGGGTAAAAACTATGTAACAGGATGAGCACAAAACAAAATTCTGTAACTACGGCTCCCCAAATGATCAATCACTATTTTCATAGGTATTGTAGTACCGGGAGATAATTATCTTGCTCAAAATGAAAAACTGATTCGATATCACGACGTTTATTGTTTGGGCTCGAGAGGTGAAGTGACACACTTCAATATAAAAACTTATTCTATGGAACAAATCGAATATATTTAAAATGATTGCCCGGTCAGTATCAATCGTGGTGAATAAAACCTTACAAATGAAAAAGTTTCTAACTACGCTACAGTATAAACAGCCTTTTTATTGCCCCACTATAGGCTACAAATCTTTTCCCATAAAGAGATGGAAATGATGAGCGTTAATAACCACGCTACCTCCAGGGGATTGACGACTCCAATCTTTAAAAGTCCACGTTTCCGCGAGATGTTTTCCTTCACCTTTACTCAATCATTAGTGTTTACGACAAACTTTGATAACAACAAAGACTATATTTTTAACCAACTTCCCAAAAAGGAGGGGGTTCTCAATTCGTCTGTTCGATTCACCTTAAATTAGTTTTTTTTTCTTTGCTTATTAGGGTTATTGGAAGTCGGTGTTAATTAAGAAAATTTACAGCCCGGAATCGAACCAAAAGTACATTAAACACTAGGCCACTACTACGTTACCAACTACCCAAAACGCACGCAACTAAAATCTCACTAGCGAATTTCTCCCTATATCAGGATCCTCGGAAATTATCGGAATGCGTTCCCACAATCCCACAAATTGCATCCGAGCATACTTGCTTGTACTAAAGTGAAGTACAGATCATGTTCATGATCTATCGACATACTATGTAGCTTCTGCCCGCGGTTTCACCCGCGTTTCACCCTCTAATTTTCTGCCATTCTTGAGTTATAAAATGTATAAATAACACGACTTTAATTTGATGTAATTCCAATCGATTATTTACGTATTTTATGTCAACCTCCTGAAATATTGCACAAATGCAAATGAACACCTTGTATAGTACAATTTAATATACATATAAGATAAGAGATGCTACTAAGAGTACAAACTTTTAGTCGGCCGACAGTCAAGCTACTGTTAAACTCTCCACCTTCTTTAAGCTGTGCCTTATTGGGTCCATATTGTGTTGACTGTAAAATGTATGACCTGTATAACATATGGAATGCTAATAAAGAATTGAGTTGCTTTGGGCTGATAAATCAGTATAAAGATGATGGGTAGTACGCACATTACAAAGATCATGTATTTAGCCGGTATCAGACTGACTTGGGTTGGAGTCAAGATTTACTTTTAAAAATATTATTGGCAACTATCGGCCGTATAGGTACTATAAATGAATAAGATCAATTAAAAGTTATGTCGTACAATTTGAAGCATATAAGTAGGTACTTGTAACTTCAGTATGGAACTACGGCCTTGCTGGTAGGAGTTCTATTTGGTTTCTATTGTTCTGGCTGTCGGAGGTATTGATAATTTACAACTGCTATATTATATTGTTAGTAGTAACAGTGGTTTTAAACAAAACAGTCGGAAGTAAAACGATTCTATCATGGAAACATTCTCAAACTTTTGAAATTTTGCTTATATTATCATTATTTTTATATCGGCTTGTCCTTACTGGCTGACCTTACATACTACTGTTACATTTTAATTCAGCATCATTCAGTATCTCAAATTAAGCCGATCAACAAAATATTGGAATACTTTTAAACATGATGCATAAATTATAAGGCTCTGTCCCGACGCTCATTTCTACAAACTATTTTAATATCTGTGTAGGTAGACTCTTTGATCGGTAATTAAATTTTTCAAACAGTTTTGCCAGTTAATTTACGTGTAGATTTGTTGGCAATAATTAATTTCTGAACAGTTAACTTTTGATACCAATATGGTTCATAAATAATAAGATACATATAACGATAAAAGTAGTTCTGCAGCTCGCGTGGGAAGTCTTGTTAAGCCGCTCGCGCCGGAGATAGGCTAATTTATTGAGGTGAGATGAGCACCGCAAATACATACGCTACATAATGCTCCGCAAGTCTTTATGTACTTGAGTCCGTGCTACGATTGTATGGATCAGAACCACGGAGATCAGAACTGTCATCATCTGCCTGGCTTCCATTCCAACTGGTTGAAGCTTAGTACCGGTATTTTTCATAGAGCAAATGCCTAGCTGACCCCCTCAACCAAGTAACCCGCGCAACACGATACCCTACCTGTATCGATTGCCAAATATGTTTAAATGAAGACAGGACCCGCCAAAATCGTGCAAGATAGTCAATAATGCATGCTTTATCTTATGATTGAACGATCCGCGAGGCTTTGACTTAGACTAACCATACCGACCAAACAATTCTGAAGCCAACTTGAATGATAAAAACTTAATCAAGTCCCCAACTTGACAGACTATTCACCCAGGCTCAATGAGCGATTCAATCATCTCCTGCGTCATGTATTGGTACTTTTATTTCGGCGTGATGTTAATTTGTAGGTGGTCTCCAGCGGTCACGGCAACGTCACGGTATTTAGGTTAGGCTGCGGGATGGTTATTACGTCCATTACCACATCCAGTAAGCGGTTACCGCATCATCGGTCGTTGACGGAAAACCACGTGCAAACCAACTAAACATCATACAGCTAAGTTATTGTTTATTTCACGCGCACCCTTTATGTATCGCCACAATGTTTCATAAAAGCCAACACACGCGGCGAACAATAATTCAATAAATATTTTTACTAAATAGTCGCAATCAAATGATTGGAAAACGCTGATTCCGAACACAAAAATGTATACAGCATGATAGGTCCTGCACTCCAATCTATTGGTAAACGTTTAATCGGCTTACTCGTTTTGTAGAGTTCAAATAAAACCAGTTGCACATTTTTTATTTATTAGGAACGGACTTGTTCTACAACGAGTATTGAGAGCTTCACTTCTCGGGATTTATTAACGAAACGGACGATTAAAAATAAAATTGAGGTAAGCATCTTATTTTTACACAATTATTTCCCAGATTCTCCTTACTTGCTAACCAACCAGTATTGTTCAGTTTGCCATGCTGACTGTACAGAATATTTCTCTTAATTTCGTAATTTAACGATGTTTTCCCCGCAGTTAAAATTCCGTGAAAGCTTTGAAAACTCTTTATACTGCAGTTCGAGGATTAGAGAGTCTTTTTGGAGCATGTGGCTAATGCTCCAAAAAGGACTCGCCAATCTTCGTGGCACGAAAATTTATTTAGTATAAAGCATCAAATAAACTGCGTGGCAGTGAGAGCTATGTTCATTTCGTCGCAACCAGCTTAAATTCGGAAGCCAGTTCCGGGAATAGTAAAACAAGGTGGGCAAATTTTGTGGGTGCGAGCAGCTAAAATATTTTCATTCACCACAGGAAAGTAAAGCAAAAAATCAAACCGAATACGATGTTTTTTCCGTGATATCATATTACTGCGAGTCAAGCGCATTTTTCATCGTACATTTTTCAGTAAACTGCGATGGAAAAACCTGCATAACAGGTTTACTTTTGGACAAAAAGTACTAATATTAAAGATTAGGAGTTCGTTTTAAGTGACAGACCGTGATGGTCCCCCGATACTCCAGTTGATATCATCCGTTCGGTAATAGAGTGCGCTAGGTTCGCCAGAGGTCAACGCACCCATTCAGCAGTACAAACAAGTCACGGCCCTACACTTGTCCTGTACACAAACATATTTGGTTTACTCAGAAATGCGACGACGCACTTCTCAAGTTCGCACAATTACTTCTTACCTTACAAACTGCAATTTATTTTCTCGCTAGCTGATAAGTTAAACCACTATGCAATTTATTGACAAATGTATTGAATGTTTCCATTATTGGCTTAATTGGAAAGAGTTTAAAATAATGGAATATGAAAAATAATATTGTAATAACAAAAGGATCTTTGCTGAAGCACTTTCATTAAGCTTGGTAAGTCCGTCCATTTGTCTGACCGCACGATCTCTCTCATTTCATATACGCAATCAATTAGTAAATTATTTTCATTTGTTTTAGGTTATAAAAAGTGACAAAGTGGAATGGTTTGTAATAAAACCTACAAGCTAAAACCTATAATAGCATTTCTTTTAATTGTTATGAATTGCAATTTTATTCTGATTTTGTACGTTCAATTTCCATTTCGCAGTATCGGTTCTAGATATTATGTGAAATCGCCAATATTTTTGCCAGGATATAAACGTCGGCGGTAGGCTATTTTGAGATTTTAAAAATAAACCTTATAAAAACGGGATGTCAGAAATCAGTCTTTGACAAGACCAATCGATTTTAAACCTAATATTTTCGTTGTTTATCGTTTTGAATACCAAAAATGGCCTTACTCGGTTATTAATCGAAGGATGAAAATGATAACCTGAAATATCGATTATTTATCAGAATTCCTAACCACCACGTTCTTAAGCTTATTTGTACATAATGGCTTATATAACCCTAATTAAAGTACGTCTCGACATGATGTTAGCGGTCTTCGTTGACCTTAGGTCTGTTTCAGGTCAAACAATACAACATTAAAAGAGTTAAATATATTGAGTACTAGCTTCCGCCAGCGGCTTCGCCCGCGTGGTGAGTTGATAAAAAGTAGCCTATGTGTTAATCCAGGGTATCACCTATCTACATACCAAATTTCAACCAAATCGGTCCAGCCGTTTTTGCGTGATTGAATAACAAACATACATCCATACATTCTCACAAACTTTCACATTTATAATATAAGTAGGATTTACTTGGAAACAGAAAATTGTAGTAAAGTTAGAAAAACACAGCTTTATTGGTTAATATGTTCACTAATGTCGAACACACGACGCCTAAATTGTGAATTTAATTGGATTCACTTTTTAGGCGGCATTAAGTCTTTGCCTGTGACACAATAGAATTTCTATTAATCTCACTTACAGACCTGATAATATAAATCATCATCATTATCATCCTCCTGCTCTTATCCCAATTTTATTTGGGGTCGGCGCAGCATGTTTTCTCCTTCCATACTCTTATACCTGATCATATAAATATCGTACAAATATTTAAAAAGCGAAAGTGTGCGAGTTTGTATGTGTACTTATGTCACTACGTCAAGTCCAAATGGCCGGCATTAGTTGAAACTTAACGGTGCTACATCTTATAACATTAAAATAACTTATTGAGGCCGTTCAGGAAGTAGGAGAACCCGCTAGCGGAAGCTAGTATTTAATAAACTTAATTGACCCAAAAGGCAGGTCGTACAGAAAGAAAAGATACTCTTATTTGAAGCCGAGTAGCAACTAATCCGATACTTGGCCACTAAGTGTAAATGACAGCTTAGATTCTTTGCACTACAGTTATCTAACTGTGCCAGACTATGCCCAAGACCTATGTGGTTGTGGTATACCCTAACTATGTACCTTATACATTGTAGCACATTCATGTAATCTCGCATAATATGTACATAAATCACTCACACACGCTCAAGTATTGGCAATATTACTAAATGTATTCAAATTCGCCACACGATTAGAGGTAAATTGAATCAGTAAATTCTTTCGAGATGAAATCATAAATATGGAAGAATGTTACGTATTTGACAAAACTACAAACGGTTCTACTTTTTAAATTGTTTGCAGTACTTGAATTAATACAGTATAATTTGTAGGGAATGCAAAGAATAGAGAAAATCACTCCATTCCGTTTCGAGCGCATCCTTCAGTACGTTTTGTTCAGTTTCATTCATGAGATATTTAAGTCTTGAATTTTCCGGGCGCGGAATTATTTTACGCAAACCGATCTTGTTTCTTCGGGAATATTCAGTAAAGTTAAATCTTATGTAACATCAATTATTGTACTCACATTCAACTGACTATGGATCAAATGGAGGGATAAGGAGAGGGTTATTTGCGATAGTATTGAAAACTTTTAAAAGTAGGCTTTATTCAGCCCGTGTAATTTTAATTAATCTATAGATATCTAATTTCTGGTATAAGTACGAGTAAACATCAGTCGAAATAATGATACCCGTCGAAATTTGTACCAGTTGCTCGCATCAACTTTCAACAACCTTCTATGATCCTGAGAGATACTATAATCATCCATCGTATGTGGTAGAGGTCATCTTAATAGATAGATATGTTATATCGCAGTTCTTTTAATTTTTACAGTTACAACAAAAACAAAGGACTAACAATTTCAACTGTCTTCTAAGTATTCTGGCTTTTCTTTCAACAGTAATCTTTTATTTTTATTAAGTACATTAAATAACAACCTTTTATGTCCAAAGACTTAAGCTGTGAGGTTTTCATGATAATAATTCTAGGAATTTTCAGATAGCGCAAACAAATTTTATTTATCTTCATTTAAAGAAACTGAATGAATGTGAAGTTAATGGTTAGTTCTAGGAAAGTAGTTTTATAAGGTTATTTTTTTAAACAATGGAAAATAACAAGCTTTTGTACTTTAAGATGAAAGAAAGAAGAACCTCTCTTCAGTTGAAAACATTTTAGAGGTGCATTGTAACGTTTTATGTTTAAGCACAGTTAAATACGATAGTGAGAATAATCATGACAGACATCGCTATTATATAATACTAGCTTTTGCCCGCGACTTCGTTCGCGTGGAATAGTGACTTCCTCCAGATTTTTGGTTTGACCAATAGATGGCGCTGTATGTCCGGAATAAATTTAATTTTTTATTTTTATTTTTTGTAATAAAAACTATCCTATGTCCTTTCTCAAGTTTCAAACTATGTCTGTACCAAATTTCACACAAATCGGTTCAGTAGTTTAGGCGTGAAGAAAAGACAGACAGACAGACAGAAAGACAGACAGACAGACAGACAGACAGAGTTACTTTCGCATTTATAATATTAGTTTGGATTATACAATTTCTTCCCATACTTTTTCAAATCTCTTCAGTATTTGAGCCTAAACTACTGACAACCAAATCCTTGCCTTTTGCAATATTAGTACCTATATTTTAAATATCTGCATGTATGAAATTATTATCTTCCCCATAATGATGGTGCATAAATGAATCTACTGAATACAAGAAGGGAAAATACAGCATTTCGGTGCGAACCAGGTTCATTAATGAGTACCTAACCACATAAATTCGGACTGCCTATATTTTACACTGGCCATTTTCCCGCGGTTTCACCCGCGTCCCGTAGAAACTACTGCCCGTGCTAGCATAAAATATAGCCTATGTTACTCGCAGATAATGCAGCTTTCTAATGGTGAAAGAACTTTTAAAATCGGTCCAGTAGTTTTTGAGTTTATCCGTTACAAACAAATAAACAAAGTTTTCCTCTTTACACACATACATATGTATTGTAATCTTGATTGGTTATGTGAGACCGATTCGTTACGTCCATACAACGGTACTTAGAATCTCGCTTTTACTCGAGAGAAAGTGAAAAACCTGCTAAGAAAACTACGCAGTGTGTGAACAAGCATTGTCACTAGGTATCGTTATTATTGATTAGTGTACTATTCACCATTCTTACGTTAGTTTTTCTTTAAAACAATGCACACGACATATGCAAAGGTTTCAATTATTCACGCATGCTTTGTTGAGACAAGATGCATAAAAATGATGGTTGTTTTACGAATTCCGCTAAGTTACTAGCGTAAATTCTTGGTAGTACTATAAAATAAAATTGGTTATTGTTTATCGTAATAAAATAAAAGTATCCAGATTTATTTAACACGCACACTGTAAACTAAACAGTTGGCCCGGTGGTTAAGTAAATTCTATCAAAGTTTTTAGTCGGTCTGATACCGAAAAAATACCTGATCGTTCTTATACTGATTTATGAGCCCAAACTCACTATTGGCCGACTAAAAGTTTGTAGTATGCGGGAGAGCCCTGCCTCACTAAGACGCCATGGCGACGTCGCCAGCGTCGCAGGCCTGGCTACTTTTGGCATCCAATCCAAACTTTCGCCAAGTCTAGTGGCCATGGCGTCTCGGCAGTCAATTGTTTACGTCGTCGCTGAAGAAATTGCACGCTGACTGACGACCACACTGGCGACTGAGTGAGGGAGGTGCACTTTACCGTTAAAAAGTTATTATTGTGCAACAATTGTATATTGCCTCTTGGATAAATCTTACAATAATTATTATGAGTGTGGTTTTGATTTCCTCGGAGAGCGATAAAACGCGGGAAATAATTACACAGATTACTTAACCGCTGCTGCGTTACTGCGCTGGATGCATTTGATCTCGCTTCACTTTACTTTACTTTAATCTGGATTTAAGCGAGAGTTAAGTACTAAGATAGTAAAGATGCCTTTGTTCTTGTGCCTTATTTATATTATAAGACTTTATTGCATACTTCATACTTGCTATGAAGTTTCGCTAGCAAAATATATTGCGTTTGAAGTTGTTTCTCAAGAGATAATTAATATTAAAAATACTGTAAGATTGCATTTCACGTTTTTTCCAGTATATAGTCTTATGAGCTTCGTTATGCGTTTAGGTGCTCTCAGAATCATAATACCGTTCACGCAAAAAGAATCACTAGAAACAGCTTCGAACAACACTGCAAGAAAAACATTTCTTTAAAGATATCATCATCTTCCGAGCCCTTTTCCCAACTTTGTTGGGGTCGGCTTCCAGTCTAACCGGATGTAGCTGAGTACCAGTGCTTTACAAGAAGCGACTGCCCTGCCTGACCTCCTCAACCCAGTTATCCGGGTGACCCAATACCCCTTGGTTAGACTGGTGTCAGACTTACTGGCTTCTGACTACCCGCAACGACTGCCATTTGATTTCTTTAAAGATAACAGCAAGAAATTTTGTCAACACAAGATTAGCTTATAAGTTTTCCCTTAAATAATATGCCTTTGAAAATATTTTTTCACGATGTGTACCTATTTAAAACTGAGGAACTTAGCAAGATGCCTGAAAAACTTCGACGTTGTAATATTAATTGTTTAGAATAGTGCGTGTTAAGTTGATTATGACGTGTAAATATGTGTATGTGTGTGAGTCTGCTCTCCTGGGAATGTGCAGTCACCGCTGCCATGCGAGATCCGGCAGCCATTCTCAGAAATAATGAATGCACCATTTTAATTGACACAGCATTATTATTTTACTGTAATCTTCTATATATATAAAAGAAAGTCGTGTTAGTTACTTCACTTATAACTCAAGAACGGCTGAACTGATTTAGCTGAAAACTGGCAGGGAGGTAGCTTAGAGCCAGGAGAAGGACATAGGATAGTTTTTATTACAAAAAAATAAAAATAATAGATACAATTTATTCCGGACATACAGCGCCATCTATTGTTCAAACCAAAAATCTGCCGGATGCCACTATTCCACGCGAACGAAGTCGCGGGCAAAAGCTAGTATAGGATACAAGGGAATTTAAATTTAGCTTGTGACTGCATTTATTGTTTTCATGTTCACGATGTGTTTATCAAAGTTGCAATTAATTTCTTGAGTTGAAAAGTAATTAACATTTTCAAGGTTGGATTTCTTGTTCAGTATTTTAATGTGCGTCGGTTTAGTTTGAAACTGAACTGTAATGACGTCACAAGCAATCGAGAGTGTTTTTAAATTAGTGCTATTTGGCTCGGTACTGACATAATGGGAAGTATTTTTGGACTGTACAATGGGAGTAATCTTTTGAAGTTCTAACCAGCGTTCTAAGAAGGCGGTCATGAAGAATAGGTACGCGTGTATACGTGGGTATACTTTAGCAATTGAATAAATACCCAAAATCTATTTCTAGAATCTATTAATGCTTGACTTCTCGAGAACCTGGTGTCATTATTAGATTCACAGATACTTTAGCAGCAAATCAAGGAGGCTTTTCTTGGAAATAAACTGTTAAGTACACGACGCAGACAGAAATAGACTTATTGTGACCAAAATAAAGGTATTACTACTTACTAGTCACACTCAGTTATCTCACAAAAGTTTTAAGTTGGAGGTCACAAAAGTTCATGGAACGCATAACAAAATTATGAGCAAAGGTCAACATCGAGACGGGGCGTCCTCCCCACCCCTGGCTGTTGGGGTAGCCACCCCACCCCTGCGAGATACGACATGTTTGTGAACGAACTCATTGGTCACCTGTAATTGCATTAAACTTAGCGTATCGGGGACAGAGTGCATCACATTATGGAATAGATACTAGTTATGTGTAGACAAAAGAGAATAAATCAATAGAATATTATTTCATTTTGATTTGTTTTTTTAGGATTGATAATCTGTGGAGGACTGTTTTTTTATGGGAAATCATCAAATGACCCCCTCCCGCTGTGGGTTAGCAGCGTGAGGGAGTGTCAGACTCTTACTGACTAAAACCCATCATGTTCCTTCTTAGGCCTTTTATGTACCAGGGCTGCGGTAACTCCTCTGCAGAGGTCTTGGTTTGTGTATTACGAATCCGAAAGCTGTGGCTCGATTATTATAATTACTGCTATTTGTCTGGTCTGGTCACCATTTTACAGCAGCTATGTTTTATAGTACTAAATGTCAGATATTTTTTACATTTACGCTAGAAACTGTTAACCCATTATTCTGTACTAGTGTTCCAAATTGTTAAGTGTCTCCTATATAATTAAATTCCACAGTCGTAACATATTATTAAAATAGCTTTTACATTAGTACCAATTAGAAGTTTTCAGATTTATTTACATAGAAACAAAAAGCTTAACTAATTCCTTAATTGTGTAGGTTGCTATTAGTGAAACAATTTTCATGCAAACATCTTCAATAGGCCTGCAGATTACACCTATCGTACGAATCTGTGGACTCCTCAAACCGCTTAAATGTGTTTATTGTGTTAGAATTTGGAATATTATGGAACACATATCATATTATGTGTACTCAGGGGTGGCAGTACAATATATAATGCATATATTTAGTGAAATAGTAATATATAAGCTGGTGTTTAAGTATTTACACCAGAGACGTACATCTGTTCGCTATGGTGGGTAAGGTAATGAGAAATATTAATGATAGTACAGTTACTAATAGCTATACTAAATTGAAATACGTACGGTTAGCCAACATGAAATTTGAATTTGAATAAACAGTTGATACTTTTAGAATTTTATGGAAGAAAATGACATATTGCGCCGACCCCAAGTAAAATTTGGGAACAGGGCAGGAGAAAGAAAGAAGAAGACTTTTAGAATTTTAAATACTGAAAGTAGAAGATAAAAATTTCTATGTCGAACGTTCCATTTCATCGTTTATTTTTTATATAAAATTCTCTTTTAATCCAGCATTTTGCATGAGAACGTGAGCTAGAAGTATATTTTATTTAAATCTATAAAAATCAACAACGTGGAAAAGTTACAAACAGCTGCGATATAATGAATGTTCTTTTACGTAACCCTTCAAAGGAAATCTCTGCGCAAAGCTAAGTTTTTTTTTTATTAAATCTGCATTTCCCTTTAATATCTGTGTATAATTACGTGAAAAAGAAAATGTTTTTTAATCCATAAATCGACCGTATGAAGCGCAAATACTTGTAAAGATTTTATGTCCTTTTACGGATTTGTGTTCAAAGGAAAATTCTAACATTCATCGCTACTCATTTGTACAAAAATAATGCTAAGAGGATTATTTGCATAAAAAATTATATCAATTTTTACTTATATGGCGTCCTTTTCAACAACCGGTCCTCTTGAAAATACAAACTATTTCGATATCTATTCCACTTATTAACTCGCAGACTCTCAGTTAAGAATTTATATCAGGTGCAAGACAGAAATACCTTCCACAAAACCGATATTCGTTAGCCAACCAACTGTACTGAATCATAACACCAATAATTACTGAGTGTTCTGATCAGATTCGCTTCAGTTAACCATCGTGAAAATGTCAAGCGAAATCCGTTTCAGTCAGACACTTGATACAGAAATATTACCTAGGAACTGTATTTGTCGACTAAAGGCCGATCCCTATATTCTATCTATCCGTTGATTTACTCATAAGGATAGAATTTTGACATTAGCCCCGTATAAGTATGTCAAACTCCTATCTCTAGTAACCAAACAACAGATAGATTATTGAGCTAGACTAAGAGCGCACTAAAACTTTAAGTCGATCTATAGCTTGATCGTGCTCAAATATGGAGATGAATGGTAGTAACTTTCACATTTAAAAAAATTTCATTGGGTTCACGATTACCTTCAAAATAATCCGTCAGTTAACACAGTTAACTATCGGGTCAAATATGGGCCCACAGTTTAATCTGCAGCGTGTTGTATACGGCTAATAATTATAATAATATATGTTGTACTCGATAAGCGTATGCATTACAGCAAAATATGTTTTTTTCCTGAGGGTTTTCCACAGATACGGATAAAAATCCTCGAATAACATACGTCTACATCATAATATTTGACGGTAATAACTTCAGCAAAAATAAAATGCGTTTAAATCACGTTTATAATTCTAGTTAGAAAATGGCTGAGTGTATTGAACAAAAATAATAAATAAAGAAAGCTGCATTTAATAAAAATCCTGTTTTCTCAGCCTTGATGTAAATCAAATTACGTGAGGAAAGCCATAATGGAGGTGCCATTCATCTTTTAATGAGAACAAAATGTAGTACATTTGTTTATGGACGCTAAAGAAATATTAAGTTACATTTACTTTATATAGTGTAGGTTAATATACAAGTCAAATGTATTGATAGCTTAATAGCTCAGGCTTTTCTCATCGTTATCTGATATTCCGTCTTTCTTGTAGCGTGTTGCTTAGCAACGGGTATCATGCGATGAGGTGTGTATTGAAGTAAGATTAGACAGAGTATTATAGGCGTTTTTTTTTCCTAATATTATTTACTATATCCTTCTAATTTTATAAATGCGAAAGTCCGTTTGTTTGCTACGCTTTCACGCAAAAACTACTTGCCGATCATCATGAAACTTTGGACACATCTTGGTGGTACTAGAATGAACGAGTAAGGATACTTTTTGACAAAACACGCAACGAAGCCGCGGACGGAAGCTAGTAACTCTATATAGGTGCTTACTAAAATGTGTTTTCTCCAAAACATGATTACAGTCTCGCAGACAGTTTCTACTTTTAATCCCTGAATCCGTGAGCTCTTTTTATGAACATCACAGTTTTTACTTGTGTCGCAATACTAACAGCGAGTACTGAGAAGTATCAACTTTGCTATAAAATTATTTTCAAATCCATTTGAAATCACTTCAGTTACTTTTCATAGAGGAAATTGCTCACGATAAAAGTTACACAAATGCTGTGAAGGGAATTTACCTTTGAACATTTTATGTTACGATGTTGCTGAAATTGTTACAAGTAAATATAAAATTGAAACATTGCACTCAACTGAGTTTTTAAAGTTTGTGTAAATGATAAAATTGAACGCTAATAGACTCCGGTTTATTTGCAAGAAAAATAAACAACATTTATACAGTTAGTTAAAAAATTGCATTTCAAGCCATTTAGGTACTAGAGGTATTAGTAAATCGCCGATTAGTAAATATCCACTAAATAAAGGGGTCCATCACAACGATTCTTTTCTACCATTTCAGTACAGAACCCTAAAAAGTAACATTGCTAATCCTTACAAGCACCAACAATTTGTAGTATTTTTTTCCTAGCTTGTTTTTCTCTGAGGACTTATAGTATTAGTGATTTTTTTAATGTTTATTGGACTCGTGAAACAAATTTGAGTGTGTTTTTTTTTTTCTAATAAGCTGAAGAGGCAATCTTTATATAGTTAAGTGCCTACGCTGCAGTCTTAACGGTTGGCAGAAGGTTGAAAAATCTTTTTTAAATAAAATATTGAATTTTTAAGTGTCTGATACCGGACAAATACATTATCGTTGTTATGTGCTAACTACCTTCAGTCTCATACTGATTTTTGAAACCAAACAAACTACTGGCCGACTAAAAGTTTGCCGTGTGGGACTCTTAGTAAAAGCAGCATTTTGGGGAACAAATATTGTCTGGCTGTGAGAAATCGAAGGGTGAAACAGATGATAAACCGAATCAATAAGTGTGCGTGACGATTATTCGTGGACGGTATTTAGCGAAGGTATTAACAGTACGACGATGACACTAATTAAACGAACTATTGTATGGGTCAGATTACTTTCGTAGAGTACTTATAATTGTGAATTAATGTTGGTACTTAACAATTATTGCAAATTGTTTATTATAGTCAATACAAAAATATTCTCGATAACAATGAGTTGAATGTAATTGTTATAAGAACAAACAATTAGACATTATTTCCGATACATTACAACGCAAGACATTTCTAAAGAGAAAAGAATCAATAAAAGTGCATTTTGCATGGAATCTCAGAGTATCATTCCATCGCATCCGCTTTGTTAGACCAACCTAATTGAAAGCAATGCAGACACTGGGAACTGAAATAAAACATAACAATATTACCCTCACTTCCCGTCTTAGTTAACCCTATTAACTTTAATGACATGATACAAAGGTAAATGAAATTGCAAATAGCTTCTCAATAAATAACATTATGCGCTTGATCCCGAGTTAAGCAATAATTAAAAGTAATTAGTATGCAATTTGTATCATTAATGTTGTTGCAATATGATTGATTTGTCCGTTTATTATTGAAAACACAATTGAGGCAAAAGGCTAGAGGCTGTAGAAATGTGCATATTAAATTAATCTATGCATGAATGGAACGCATCTAGGTCTGTATACATATATTGTAAAATGAAAATTATAGAACTCGCAATTGTAACTGAATAATCCATGGGTAAATGTGACTGCAACTGTAAATTTACAGTATATCCGGCAGATTTAGGTGGCGTGATTTCAAATTAGGCTGTCGGGCCGTCAACTGCGTGTCTGCCCTGAAGGCATGCATTCAGGAGACGCGACGCACCCCGGTGTGGACTATTTACACGAGCCGCAGCCAACAAGGTGATGTGTGTCCGTAAATAATACCGCTTTTGACGCTAATTTCAATCACATGCTTCATTTGTATTGTTTGATTTCTCATTTGTAATGGTTGATAAATGATTTTTGAGAATAATTTGTGGAAAACCTGCTCTGAATATCAAAGTCGAGTGAATCGGCACTAAATTGAAAATTCAAGCTTTTTTGTAAGTGCATCCAAAAACTAGTCACCGGGGAATGCATGAGATATCAAAGGACAGGCAGGTGACGAAAACAAACAGAACATCCCTTACATGTTTACTATGAAACGCGAAAATCGTAACTCGATAGAAAAAATCCCGTAGCGTTTCAACCAAAAACCCCACGTGAATTTGCAATGTAAAACGAACAAACAAAAATATCGACAAGCGTAGTGAAGGACCAAGCTCTGATTATAACGCGACCACCAACCGCACGAGAGTAATGAAAATCTACGTATTTCGGCTCCAATATATGTAAAATAGTCAAAGGCTCGCATTTCAGTATTTTGTTTTTCGGCGTTTACACTCACTGATATTACGGAGCTTATCAAAACTCTGGACAACGTGGTCTTTTTATTTTGTGTTCTGGACGTACATTAGCAAACAACTAAGTAATAAGTAATTTAAACAAGTATCATGGATGAGCTGGTTGCTTTGATAAAGCTTCTCTCGTTTGAAGGAACGTCCTGATAAAAAACGATTTGCTTTCTCAGGTTTCTAATCTACCTTGCTCGGCCATTGAGAGTCCCATGTTTTTCGAGTATATGGTGTAGGAATCCAATTTACATTGACTTTCTATGGATTATTTTCTATTGTGAATAATATTATCGATTGAAAAACCCACATAGGCAAATTAATTACCACAAAACCAAATAAACACGACACATTAAACAAATATTAGTGAATCAGTAAAAGTGATTAAAAACCATAATTCAGTGGAAACCCTCAAAATTCAGGTTTAAACCATTAAAATAGTATAAATTAATGATTTAATTACCATCGGGTTATTTGACAAAATTATCATATTCGTTTGAAACAGCATTATTCATGATCGGCTTATAGTTATTATTTACTTTTCTGGTATAATGATTCTTAATTGGATATTTTGAAATGTACCGTGTTACTGGGGTGGTTGACTGGTAGACAATGCCTGGTGACATTAGGTCCAATCTATACTAATATTATAAAGCTAAAGAGTCTGTTTGTTTGTTTGAACGCGCTAATTTCAGGAACTACTGGTCCGATTTGAAAATTTCTTTCAGTGTTAGATAGCCCATTTATCGAGGAAGGCTATAGGCTACTTTTTATCCCGGTACGGGAAGTAGTTCCCACGGGATGCGGGTGAAACCGCTGGCAGAAGCTAGTGTATCATATAAGTACTTATATTTATTTTATTGATTTATTATGAACAAGTTTTATTACACACATATTATTATGTATTTACCTCTATTTATACGCCTCACAAAGCCGTTTATACAGTTTGACTATGTGTTTTTGAGAGTTTTTTTTTTTTTTCAAATATCAATTCGAGCTTACAATATCCTTGGAAAATCATCTTGACCGACTCGGCAAAACGTTTTATTTTCTGACTTCATATATTATTAGGCAATTGGTTGAGAAGCTACGGTTCTCATTAACTTGAACAAAAATAATACGTCATACAGTTCGAATCAATAAAAATGTTTTGTTTATCCCAGAGTTCATTTGCTTGTTTCAGACAGGTTGTCAGGAGAAACCCATTGAATCGGTGTGAAACCATAGTTAACGGTTACGAAGTACTTACAAGTTTTTAACCACATAGGAAACAAATTCAAACTGGTCAATACAAATTGCATCGAGCATCGACAGTTCCGTATGTATGAAACTATGTATGAAATTGAGTTTCTAATGGGAAAAGTGTAAATTATGTTTGTAAATTCAATACAAGTTCATTTTAACTTATTTACTGATAGCATGAGCTTGTAGATAAATACTCATCACAAACTACAAATAAGACGGGTACCGTCTTAAGTTACTGTTACAGCCTTTTTTATTGTCCCACTGCTGGGCACAGGCCTCCTCTCACATGGAGAAGGATTGAGCATTAATCACCACGCTTGCTCAATGCGGATTGGTGATTTCAGACTATATAGTCCAGGTTTCCTCAAGATGTTTTCCTTCACCTTTTTATCAGCCATTGGTGTCTAAAGATATACTTAGAAAGTACATACAAACTTAGAAAAGTTGCATTGGTACTTGCCTGACCTGGAATCGAACCTGCGCCCTCATACTCGAGATGTTGGTTCTTTTACCCACTAGACCACCACGACTTAAACTTAAGTATTTCATTTCAATTGCAAAACATTCATAATTAAAATAATGATCTTTTACGAGTATGGTCAGGCCTGCTGTCTTGTATGGATCAGAGTGCTGGCCCACAAAAGCGACGAATGAAAGACAATTGCATGCGGCAGAGATGAGAATGTTAAGAGGTATGTGTGGCGTTACGCGAATGGATAGAGTGAGGAATGAGTATATAAGAGGAAGTTTGAAAGTAGCGCCGGTATCAGAAAAACTGAGTGGAAACCGGCTGTCGTGGTATGGGCATGTGATGCGGAGGAATGAGAGTCATGTTGTGAGGAAGGTGATGAGTATGAACGTGGACGGATATAGTGGAAGAGGAAGACCAAAGAAACGATGGATGGATTGTGTGAAAGTAGATATGGTAAGAAAGAATGTTACTTGTGAGATGACGGCAGATAGAAGAGTATGGAAGAAGAAAACATGCTGCGCCGACCCCAAATAAAATTGGGATAAGGGCAGGAGGATGATGATGATGATCTTTTACGTCTGCTATTCAAAAACTAAGAGATATCAGATAACAGATATATGTATTAAAATATCTGTTGCTTAGCTTACTAGAGGTAGGAATAAGTTGTATGGGGTCAATGTCAAACTGATATCTCTAGTTAGCAAATAAACAGACAGACTATTGGTAATGCCCGCTAAGCAAGATAGATAAGTTACTGAAGTCCGCGTAAGAGGTGTGATGATACAAAAGAACAACGCTATTTCAAATGCCTTCATTACTTTACTAAGACTGGGCGTCTGCGTCAGGACCGCATCATTTTTGTTAGGCGCAAAAACTCATTTTTTTAATATCTTTTTCTGCACGGAATCGATGTGGTCTAAAATTTAATTTTGGAGGGTAGCAATTAGGTAGCAACTCTGGGTGAAAAAAAAAACTCAATACTTTTGCGCCGTTTCTTCACACTGGGAAAAGTGACAGCCATCCTGATATCAGAATGGCTGTCACCTTAGGATGCTGAATATTTTCAAAACCACGAGGGTAGCAATTGGTAGCAACTAATGGTAGCTGGTAGCAATTAGGTAGCAACTCTCTATATGTATTTCGAGAGGATCGGTGATTTGTGACGGCGGTCCTGATGCAGACGACTGGGCCCCAATCTGTGTTTAACATTAGGTACTAAAGTTTCCTCAAAGTCCTAATGATGTGTTAGGGTACAGTTATTTTAAAAATATTTTTCCTTGTTGACTTTTTATACGTTGCCAAGATATGGCTGTATGTTTTGCAAAATACGTAAGTTTTTTTATTCTACATAATTATACTGGAGCTGATGAGAGCAATAGCTAACTGTCGTGCAGCATTTTAAAATGATTTTTGATATCTAAGCATATAAAACTATTGCTTTCGTTAATAAATAAGGCAATTAACCATTAAGCAATTAGCTTGATTTATTAACGAGTCCTACAATGCTCACGAATGCGTAATTTTCCGAGTACTATTGAAAAGCTTTAGGTGTTAAATGACAGTGCAATTGTAACTGTTCTAATCCATAGTTCATAGATAATCCATAGTTAATCAATTGTGTACTAATCGAATTTATTACGTTTATAATTGATTGGAATTGACACAAACGGAACCACAACCACAGCTATGTGCAGTAAATTGACAAAGCAATGCAGGTAACACTGTAATTAGAAAACAAAAACTAAACTAGAAAGCAAAAAAATCTAAAATAATATTTCCACATTTTGCTCTTTATTAACATATTTGCACTATTATTATATCGAGGAAATATTTGTCCGTAACAAATAAATTCAAGAACTGATTTAACAACAAATCTTTCTCCATTAGAATTTTAGAGACAGGTACTTTATCCCTGACTATGTTAGGCTATATTTAATCCGGGATCGACTAAATATTGGTTAGATATAATATATTACAAATTCAACCCCTTCTCAATTTTTAAATGTCTATTTTTACCTACCTACCTCTTTTACTAAGTTTTGCTTTCACCTTTCACAACAATAAGCTCCAGGTTGGCTATACAAACAAGCTCAAGGCGACAGCCACATAATACATATTGTACATGGCCAGGCCAGTGTGAGACGAGGTCATGCGCAGATTTACTCAAGACCGTGCTATCAGTAAGTTCGACTGATAGCCTGAGGACCGGGTCAGAACACATTGTCTACCAGCCATATCAAACATGCATAGGTATTTATGCACTCACCAGTATCAATCAAAAAAACAAATATCAAATATTGCCTATGTTGTTTTTAATGATTAAAAAAAATATACATGAATCTGTTATGAACGTTAAATTTTTCAGTTATATAGTAATGGAAATGAATAAAAAATATGTTACGAAATGAATAAAAAATATGCTGGGAAATGAGAGCAATTTGTTTTCCGTGCAAATAGTCAATATTGGGATAGCGGTAGGGTACCCACTTGCAAATATTGTTGACATTTCATGAGAAATGTAAGGTGCACCTACGCGGGCACATTTTGCATCTGTCGATATGACTTTAGCCGAAGCCTTGGCCTTCGTAGCTTTCGGATGAACTTCATGAAGTGTTCATGAACTCCTCAGTGTTTGGCAATTACACACAGTATGCCATCGCCGGTAGTTACTCTGCCGTAGTATCTTAAGTAAACGCTCGATGCTCGTATCGAATGTTAAACAGTTAAACATTGACATTGGTTACATATTCATTAGTTAGATAATCAGCAACAGCAAAAACAATTTTCGATATTTTTAGCATCAAAGTTCTTTAACATGGAATAACTAAAATAAAATAAAAAAATACTTTGATATCGTGTTACCAATTTTCAACGTTGAACTTTCCCATATAATATCGGAAATCGGAATAAACTCATCATTTAACAGATTCACAGGAGATTTAAATTCGTTTAAATAATCTGTGTCGGAGGTAAACTAATACTACCACGATGCTATTGCCTGGCTCGAGTTGGTCGAAAACCTTTGAAGAATTAAGCTTGAGCGTAATTTAATATGCCCTCTATTTTCGATGTTTGTTACTTAAATAATTTTCCAATATGTTACTTAACTTTCCATGTTTCACACGTAATATTTCTTCTTATGTGATGCTATTAATGAATAAATAAACAGCCTTAATGCACTTTCCGAGTAGTCAATATGAGACTCCATTTGCGACGTAAACTTACGACATTTACAGCATAATCATTAAGTTACCGTTGCGAGTGATGCACTTATATTATACCGAATTTCATATAAGTAAGTTTATTATGCACATAGTCCTTTGAAGCGTATATTAAGATTATAAAGACATCATTATTTACATTCACTTTGAGTCTTCTGTGCAATACTGCAATGGATGCGTTTCCGATACGACATGAATTTCTGATAATATACGTTCATTTCGTACTATCTGATCCTTTAGAGCTTCACCGAAATATTAACTGTAACATTAGATGCCGTGTTAGTCAGAAATAACCGAAATTATACGGAAAATATTCAGACAATTACGTCAGTCAATCAGCCGAAAATATCACAAACTTTTATGCGAAACTAATGTGTGAACAGATGTAGGTGTAAATCGGTAATTCAAGTGTCAATACTTGAATTACCGATTTACACCTAAAAGAATTATTTGACATAATAATGTCTACTAATAACATAAAGAGTAGTACACTGCAGACTAAAGAGTCGGCCGACAGTTGACGCGATGGTAGACATTTTTTTAAAAGAAAATAATCTTGATTCCAAACAAAGTTTTCAGTCGGTCTGATACCAACCAAATACTTGATCTTTCTAAAGGGCTTATTACACTTAACTAAATTCAGTCGTCTGATTAGGTTTGTCTAATTAGGTTTCTAAATGATTTAATGAAACCTACCTTCCTAAATGCGATTACATTTGTCTAAATTAAGTGACTGAATCATTTAGACGACTGAATTTAGTCAAGTGTAATAAGCCCTTAATATGCATACTTCCATCTTCATACTGATTTATGAGCCCGAAAAAGCTGTCGGCCGACTGAAAGTTTTAGTGTGTAGTCTCTAAGTCGCCCCGATTGCGGAGGTGTTTCGGCCAACTCAATGAGCCGTATTATATTAATTAGCGACTGAGACGGATACTAGCGTGGTTGAAATACCAGAGAAATTAATTGTTTGTGTAATCTAGCGAACTTCCTTGAGTTATTTGACAATGGAACGTAATAAATTGCGAACTATCACGGTAAAAATATGTATAAAGATTCGAAGAATGTTTTATTATATTTTGAATAGAATAGATTTATTAATTTATAAACATGAGTGAGCAGGTAACATACACAGGGATGCAAGATCTTACAATCTTGATTGATTAGTAATTGTTATTCTTCTTCTTCTTTCGTGTCGATGACATGTCTTATAGTGAGACTACACTTTGTCAGCCCAATATGCCGCCACAGCGAGAGCACGGCCGGATGCGCTCATGAGGTCCTGCCGCGAGCAAGTTTCAGGGCACAGTGGACATGCGATGAGGTGGGACATGGTCTGCATAGCAGCCCCGCACTCGCACCCAAGGTCCGCCCCGCCCGTGAAACCCCACCTGGACCGATTGTCTTTGCTTCGGCCGACCTGCGTTCGGAGTCTGTTTAAGGACTGCCAAACTCTTCTCGGGAGATCGTGTCCAGGAGGAAGTCTTTCCAAGAGCGGGACATTGTTATTAAAAAATGTTATTTTGGGTTTTGTTGAAATATTTGAGTGAAATGTATAGGACTGACCATGTGTCTTTATCTGATGAGTTATAAGGACGCATGGAATGCTAGTTTTGGCACGATGTTGTGATCTGATACGCAATGTGTGAACACGGTAATTATCACTTTTTACTAATCAACATAATGCTAGTATTGTATTAGTTCTACCAACACACCAAAAACCATAATTACTATGATCGACTCAATCGACCAAAAGCAAATACATAATTATAGAATTTATAAAGGCAAAATTGATGATGCGTATACGCTACGTAATTTAATGCCATATTAAAGGTAAACAGATTTTCATAAAATTCAGTAAGTAAAATTCAAACATGAAACTAAAAGGCAAATATAAAAATGATATTTTAATTATATGTACCTACTAGCCGTTTTCCCGCGGTTTCACTCGCGTCCCGTGGGAGCTACTGCCCACACCGGGATAAAATATAGCCTATGTTACTCGCAGATAATATAGCTTTCTAATGGTGAAAGAATATTTAAAATCGGCCCAGTAGTTTATGAGTTTATCCATTACAACCAAACAAACAAACAAAGTTTTCCTCTTTATAATATTAAGTATAGATAATGACGTTAGATTATCACTAAAATTAAGCAAACATATTTGGAGTATAAACATCTGTTTATGTGAGAAGTGACAGTAAGACGATGATAAATATTATATCTAACACCACTGAGATTACATAATCAAACAATGATTTTCCTACATTACATTCTTTAGGTAAAACGAATAAAAACTGATCAGGCTGTTACAAATTATCTGAATTTACTGTTAGTCACCAATATTATTTAAGGACTTGGAGAAACTGTCATATTAATAAAAACTTTGCACTCGCCAGTGAGTGCATTTGATGAAACTTCAGAAATAGCTTTTAGTTGAAATAGATTGAAAGCTCTTTCAAGCTAACAACAAAAGAAGTCAACTCGGCCGTGACAATCTCGTCCACGTGGTCGAGCTGGGATAATCAAATATTATTTAATGTTCCGCCATTTCCCAACTTTTTTCAATTCTAATAATATCGGTTTAGTTACTAATAAACACATATTTACATTTCTTCATACATCTAGGACCATTTTTTATATGAAAAAACAACCTAAAAAATAAAGCGCATCAAAAAGTTGGTCCTCATCCCTGTCACTTGGTAATGTAATTTTATTAATTCTACACCTTATTTTAATTGTAAAACAGTAATTTTCTTACAATACAACGATACAACTAGCCTTATATTGAAGTTTAATCGAAGTAACGATTTTATAATCGCTCCTATGAATAAGCCCTAATGATGGGACGTAATCGCTAAGTAACGTATAGCACTTAAGTACTCGTCCAATCTCGTTTTGTAATATCCCTTCAAGCAACAATTATAGCGATATTCATCTAAAAGTAGAAACAAAACAGAAATAACAATGGCGTGTCAGTTTTTATCTAAAAAAGTCAGTGCACATAAAATGATAGTTCATATGGACGAAAAAGTTAAGTGAAAAATCTCCTTAATATCTAAAGGCCATTTTTGTTTTGTCATTTGTCGGGGTAAGAATTAATAAAGCAAATTGTTTACACATTACATGGTATAGAGGTACAGTAGGATTAAAAAAAGTTAGGGACTATGTACTAGTAGGTACATGCAGATAGCAACAAAATAAGGGTCCAGACAGATGCAGTGAAATGTAGCAAATAGCAACCAGTGGTTTTTATGCATCCCAGACAGATTTCAAACAGAAAGAAAAAACGAAACAAGAAATTGAAACGGTAAATCACATTTTAAAAAGTTGCACAAAATGCATTCGCTTGGACAGGTACACAAACTAACGTTCAGAATAAACCCAACGTGAAAAAGTAAAAGTTACACAAACTTTTGCATCGTCCAGTTTAGATTGAATAACTGAAGAATAAATAAGTCAGAGTACGTTGTTTGATTTCGCTTTGACTGTGCATGACAAGTTCACAGTATTAGCCCTGACTCCTGTACGCTCCATCAAAAAAAACTGGAGCTTTGCTTATGCAATCTATTTAAAGCTATTGGATTTTTGCAAGCGCCCGTGTTTTATTCGGAAAGCTTTACCTATAAAATTTAACGACAATTGGTATGAAGTAGTGAATTGCATGTGTGCTTTCAGTTTTTGCTGTTTGCATTGTGTGCCAATAAACACAATACATGGATATCGAATCCATCACATACCAATACTATTATTGAATAACTGAAAATACAATTTTAAATGGAGCTGAACGTCAGATAAAATAAAAATAGGTTTTGCTAGTACAAAAAGACAGTCGCATTGAATAAAAAATAACGCATCAGAAAACACTCGCACGCAACAACAATCTTTAAAAAATAATACAATGCACATTGTTGGATTTATGAGACGCAGCGGTTACGCAACTTTATAGAAACTTCATAAAGTGCACATAACTATAAAAACTTTCATATGGAGTAGCAAATTGAACGCTCAGCTTAGGGTTCGAAAAAGTTCATAAAAGCATAACGAAATAGCACACAGCCGCTGTTGAAGCACAAATCTAAAGAAAGGCACAATTAGCGCAGTAGAAGGTACACAGAAAGCAAAAAGAAGTGTGCAGATACAATTGTATTCCGCCTCAATGCGAGACAAACAGAGAAATTGCTATAAACTACAAGTAGTGTAACTGGGTTAAATACAAACGAGACTACGACTGAATATTTTGTGTTTCACTGTAATTTATGTAACGATCACGGTTTTGCACCAAACTGTTTTATTCCCGTCTGTACCGTAAATTAAAATGTGCCTATTACTGAAAGATTACACACTAGATGATGGTCTAGCTCATTAAAATGTGAAGGTTTAAAATAAACTTTTACTGTCATCAGTTTTAGATTTCAATAAAATATGTCGTAAAATACAGATAAATGCGGTCGTGAGCAACAAAGAAGACGTTTCCTTTGTGGCTCATTATTTTCTTTATATATAAGAATATCTTGCAGTGAGTAATCAAAAAGATAAAATTAACGTCATTTCTTAAATTAGCTGCACTTCTTATGAACATTTTTATTTATTATAGAAATTCCTAACTCTTCTTCTAAAGAATATTTATTCATCTTACATATAGAAAAACCACATACATACAACTTATGTTAATACGGTCTGACGCGGTTCTGACTTGCGTGCTAACTGTGTACTTGAGTTTTGACCTTTAGCAATAAAAGTGTTGTTGCCGATTACAGCGGCACGTATCCACTGAAAATAGCAGTTAGAAGTCTGAAGTATTATGTTACGATGACGACTTTGTAGGCTTATTAAGAGCGTGTACGCTCGCCGCGCGATGTCAACTTTAGGTAATTCAACGCAAAAAATCACGCAGACTAGCGTCGCGGCCACTCGCGGCTGTGTGCGTGCCTATCATACTTCACGTATAGTCACACGAATCATTTTGATCCTTTCGAGTGAAATTGGTAGAACAAAAAATATATTATTTAGTAAATAGTTAATAGCGAGAAAATAGTGTAAGTCTATGGATGACTAAAATATGAAAACATGAGAATAAGTCGTTAATACTTACACTCTTTAGCAAAAAAATCGGGCACCTATGAAAACCCTGGTTTTGAGGACTTGCTGTATATTACATACAATTTTCAACAGTACTAAATAGTCGACTGATGATTAATGGCAATGTTAAGAGTTTCTGTATTTTAACCGATTTCAAAAAAAGGAGGAGGTTTCAATTAGATTGTTTTGTGATTGTTCTCGATTTCTCAACGACGCCTGGACTGATTTGAAAAATTGATTGTTTATATGAATGGTCCAGTCCATCCAGACTGAAAAATTGTGGTCAAATAACAACAATTGCCGGAAAGCTAAATAATGGTGAAGAGCTTGCGTTTACCATTGCAAATAAAGTTTTAAGTCATCGTTCCTATATGCTTCAAAAGTTATTCGGGATCAAAAGTCAAAATTTGGGTTCATCCAAAATGAACATATAAATAAAATTATAGCTCGATTGGTAACATACATCTGCAATAAGTGATTTCTAGCCTAAGGAGTCCGCCATATTGGATTAAGACTCGTGACACATTTTTTTTTTCGAGTTATTCATAGCAAGCCCTTTCATCTGATACCCATATCGTAGGAATGCATTAAACACATTTTTTTTCTCCATCTTGGGTATACAGCCATATTGGATATAGAATCATACATTGTCATTAAAACTGAACGTTCAAACAAAATTTTAACTCAATCGATAATAAATTGAGGTAAAAAAATCTTTAAAAACAAGCTTTTATTTAAATGCGCTAAAAAGAAAAAAATAAACTTTTACTGTAACTTTATCGTCAACTTATAACGACATTTCAAATTTAACATATTTGACACAATTTATATGTTTTAAAAGCTTGTCGCGAGATTTAAGTACTCGTATTTACTTTCTTAGTAAAATCGCGACAAGCTTTTAAAACATATAAATTGTGTCAAATATGTTAAATTTGAAATGTCGTTATAAGTTGACAGTAAAGTTACAGTAAAAGTTTATTTTTTTCTTTTTAGCGCATTTAAATAAAAGCTTGTTTTTAAAGATTTTTTTACCTCAATTTATTTTATACTTTTTAGTTTTCACCTGGTAAGTTCCTAAGTCTAAATTCTGTAGCGGTGGTAATCTTAGATTTTGATTTGGTAAAGTGCACTTTATTCTACTTGTCAAGCCCTGTCATTGGATACCTATATGGATGGGATTGAAAAAAATAGGTTATTCACCATTTTGTAGCGGCGGCCATCTTGGATTTTTATTTCGTAAAGTGCAATGTGTTCTAATTGTCAATCCCTTTCATTTGATACCCATATTGTATAGGTACCTTAAAAATAACTAGTCCGCCATCTTGTATATTTAGCCATGTTGGATTTAGGATGACGTCACATAGCTTAACATGCATTGTCATCCAAACTAAACATGTATGCAAAATTTCAGCTCAATCGGTCGAGGGCAAGTGCCTTAAAATTGAGTTGTAAAATTCCACCCGAACACACACACATAGTTACATACATACATACATACATACATTGCAAGTTAAATAAAAGCTTGTAAAAAAAAATATGCTTCAAAATTGAGCTTTAAATAAAATAGTAATGTATCAAGATTTGTTGGTCGCGCTTGAAATGTACTCTATTCTCGGTATCCACGGCAGAGGTTATTCACCCTACGCGATGTAACGGAGCGACACGTCCTCTCTCTGTGAAGCCTTGCGGCGGTCTGGTTTGAGTTGACTCGCGTGCAGCGTTTTATAGTAGTTTTTAAATAATTTATAAAAAAATTAAAACGAGAGATTAAATTATAATATAAAGTTTATGTTTTAAAGGAAGAGTTATATTACTATAGTAAATAATTGTTATATTAAATTAAGTAAGATAGGTAGGTAAAAAAAGCATTTGAAATTCACAATTTTTCACACAGTTAAAATATTTTTTTCTGAAAGATAGAGACCTAAATCAAAAAATGTTTTCAATTAACTATAGGCATGGGGATTTCGTCTATGAGTAAAAAAATAAATATGATTAGATTTACCACTGTTTTCACATGAATTTAAGCTTCGAAATAGACGCTGAACGGGAATTTTATAAAACATCTGTTACGTTCTATGGGTTTTAAGTATTTAAACTACACAAATTGAAATTTATGTTCAATTAACTATATAGACGGTGAAATTACCTTGCGTTATTAAAAATTAACATAGTTATAGGATAAGTAGTTAATGAGAAACAGTGGTTTGAAAAGTACCATTTTAGGCCAAATGGCGCGCGGTTGACATACACGCTCTTAACACCTAGTTAAAGAAATTAATGTCTGTGAATTGATCATCATCTTCCGAGCTTTTCTCAACTATGTTGGGGTCGGCTTCCAGTCTAACCTGATGCATCTAAGTAACAGTGTTTTACAGTCTATGAATTTATATGTAGAGAAATTATTTAGACGCCAAATTGCGAGTGCCTCTACACTTTGCGAATAACGGTATCAAATAATGTCTCTGAGAAGGATTTCGTAAAGTTCGACGCATTGAATTCAGTAAGATTTTATACAGGGTTACTTGTAAGTAAACCGCATCCTTTCATGAGGTGATAGTATAGGTCAATACGGACAAATTTGACCATGGGATACACTGGGCAAAAGTTAACCCGTTTCAAGATAATCGAATTTCAAGATCAGTCGTTTAGGTACACGTATAAATTCTTATTATTAGTCAAAAGTCTCGTTTTTGTGGATTTTTGTGTGTTTTTGGATAGAAGTTGAATCACTTCATAATAACAAACCATAAAACTGTACAAGTCACAAAGGAAATTATAGCGAATAGCAATTACTTTTTTTGTAGCTATTTCCTCAAAAATATTACTCTTAATTTTTTTGTGCAGAATACTTAAAAAACATCTACATTTATCTAGCTATCCAAAAAGGCACAAATCACACAAAAATCCGCAAAAACGAGAGTTTTAACTAATAATAAAAATTTATACGTGTACCTAGACAACTTGTTAAGAAAAGATCTCGAAATTCGATTATCTTGAAACGGGTTAACTTTTGCCCAGTGTATCCCAGGGTCAAATTTGTCTTGACCCTGGGATACAAATTTGTCCGGGGGGTGATCAGCGGGCGGCAGGCGCGGGGGTGCCATCGCCTGCATTACAAGGATCGCCCCTTGTGCTCCGGCCATCATAGGGACCCCTCCCCACTGGGGGGAGGCATGAGGGGCCTGCCGTAAGGCGGGCAATCGCCGGTGGGGGACTGGACGCCGTAGATTCCCAGACCCCCTCCACTCAGGCGAGGTCGGAGTGCCGCTGGGCCTTTTTAGTGGGTATACCGGGAACGTCTGTACCGGGGAGCCCCACATACCCCTCTCCCGTCCCCCGACGGGAAGGGCATGCGTAATAGCATTTTTTACCCAGCGACAACAAAAAAAAAAAAAAAAAGGGTCAAATTTGTCCGTATTGACCTATACTATCACCTCATGAAAGGATGCGGTCTACTTACCAGTACCTAACCCTGTATAAACATCGGCAACTGAAAAAAATTCGCGTATGAAATTGAATATGAATTCAGTTGTCTCTTTTATTTCGAGAGCCATACCCTAAAACGTTTACACTCGATTGCAAACACACCGTGTCCACGCCTAAAATACTTTTTCACAAAAATATTGAAGTATCACTATTTGGTGTACACACACAAGTTAAAAAGAATTATCATAGTTCATATATCGAATATAAAAATGCGATGTAAAAAGTTTGGTTGTGAAAAACAAATGGTTTCGGGTTACCTTTGATAACGGATGTTGGTTGAACCATAGTTCTATGCTGCGGGTCAGATTTCGGCACAAAGCGGGCGTTTGATAGCATGTTTGTACATCGTTGATCAACAACTATTTTGGCTATGTTCTCGTAAAACAAAATAGAGATGTTGCTGTTATTGCGACTGGTTTTGAGGGTTTGGTTACTCAAAGGCAAAATAAGAGTTAACCAATCAAATCTACGGCCCATTGCAGTTGCGAAAAATTCATGTATTTGTTTTGTTCGTTGCGTCTATTCAATGACTGACGGCATTTGTAGGCTTAAATCTGAACGAATTTATCTAAAGGTAGAAAGCATAATCTAATGCAGAACTGTTGGGAACTTGACCTAATATTGTAGCCCTGCACTTGACATACAAATGTATCAGTCGTGTCTATTTCGGTAATTTCAAAGTGCATATCTGTATGTTTGTTTATAGCTAAGAGCCAACTGTGACGAGCTTTGCATCGATTGCTAATATTCTGCTTCCATATCGTTTTTAAATGCAGATTTGTGTGAATGTTTTATTAGTGTCCTAGAAGATATTAAATATAAGAGGTATTCTGATTTGCGGAATCATTACAAAATGTGAAAATGTAGTTGTATGCAGTGATATAACTCTCGCCAAACTTCATGTTTTTTTTGTTGAATAATAATATCATAGGTGTGTATCTAAACTCGCCAAACTTTTACGTTTGATGGCGAGAATGTCGGCGCGGTGTACGGCAGATATTTACTTATGTACATTCATTCAAATTCAGATTTTTCCGCTGCAAGTGGATATGCTTAAACAATTTTTTGTTTATTTATTAATTAATGGTTTCCGTGAAATACAAATTATGATTGTTTTTATATTCTCATACAAAAATCTATAATATAGATATTTGTTAGTCAACTATACAGTTAGACTGGTTTGAATTCTAGCAAGTCAGTTATTCTTCTATTTAGCAAACTAGGTTCAATAACATGTTACCACTAGACCGAGACCAAATATTTTGTGATGCGTAGTTGACGAGTGTCGTTATAACTATTATAATCTTTAATGAAATAGTAATGTACGGGTCCGTTCAGATAGACCGGGTCGGAGAGCATCGGCGCGCATTTTTCTTTTCACACAGACCGGAGCCGATCGGCTGCGCGAGCATTAAAGAGCATGCAAACGGAGCCAAACGTCAAGAAAAAATACACGATCGGAGCCAGTCGGCTCCTCTTATTATTTCACACCGAGCGCATTTGAGCATTCTCAGTGACAAAAGCAGCAAAAATAAACCTTACTTCAAATATTAAGTACTCAATTATCAACGTGTTAAGAATTTGCTCTGCTCTCCGAGCCGGTCTGTCTGAACGGACCCTAAACGTACTACAAGATCCTGCCTAAATAACTCTTCTTAATTAATGGTAGAAAATCTTTACATGAACTACCCTTTTTTAGAAGGTGGGTAATCATCAAGCGTCACCCGCTGTGATTGCAGCGGGGCAGCGAGGAGTAACAGACTTTTACTTACTAAAACCAATCTTAATATATTCCTTCTAGTTCTCTTTGTGTAACATCCAATAAGACGTTTTCTAGAGAGATTAAGGCCATTCGCTTGAACAGTTCTATAGAACCAAAATCCTCTACCATAGCGTACACCACTTTGACTTACCTATGGCTGTATGTATCTAAAGCAATGCTAGTTCAAGCAAACATTCTATATGGAGATTACTGTTATACCGGAGAAATGTTCCGAAGCCTGTACGGAAGCTCGGGACAAACAAACAACAATATTAGTAGACGTAAAAAGTATTTGTTTTTAAATCAAAGGAGCACAGTTCCAAGAAATGTAATAAAGTGTAGCATTCAAATCTGGTTTAGAAATGGCAGTTGTTGATATAACACCGGTCAAGTAAGAGTCGGAATTGCGCATGCAGGGTTCCGTACGGTTACAAAACGGCCAAAAATCATGTCATTTGTATGGGAATCTCTCTCTTTATTTTATACCAGTTGTCAGTACGAGTATTTTTTTAAAGCGGTACTACAGAAATATTGCCCTTTAGGTACTAACTTTACCCTGAAATTCGCTACTTTTTAGAATCGATTAAAAATGGTACATGTACGATTACAACAATATTAATTATGGAAAGGTTTCTGTACTCAGGTGGATAATCACTGTAAATGCTATTTATAAATTTAATTATAGTACATTTACTAAAGCCAATGACCCAAATGGAAGTGGTTGTTGCCATTCATTTTGCGGTTTACTGAAACCATGGTTGAGATTTAATATGGTTATGTTAAAAACTTTTATTGGGTCATAAATAATCTATAGTCCAGTCAAAATCTGGACTTGGGAACATAAAACACTTTTTTGCTGTATTCGATGATGAAAGTATTCCCTTTATGTAGCTTATTAAGTTTCTTACAAATAAATGAATAATATATTCGGTAAGTATACGCAACATCAAGACTTCCAAAAATACGTACGATAGCCGCGTAATAAACGAACCGAAGAAAGATTTGGCGCTGGTGTATCAACACCAACTTCATGACTCTGGTCTGTTTTGAGACAGTTTCTTAAAACCTACAGTCATTTCAGCACGACCTGGGAATCGAACCCGTAATCGCAGCACAGCAGCCGGTTACTAAACCATCGAGACAATTTTATACATATACATTTGACATAATATAGCACCCATGCATCCATTATAAGGGAGGTTATTACAACATTGATTCATTCGCACCAAAATCAAAAGGGAAGCAATCCATTCAGTAGCCTAATGTAGATATTAATCACGAAATTGGCAAGTGATAATGTGTCGGTGTCCCGTCGCATCAATGCACTTACGTAGGTGAATTGGTGCATAACCCCGTGAATAGTTATTAGTACTATGAATCGGAGTAATCTACCTAATTGCTGGTGCCACAACAGCTCCGTAGAACGAAGCATTTTCTCGTTAAACTACAAAAATCATTAGCATAGGTACGTGTACGCTATAAAAATCCCATTAATTTGAGAACGATTGTGTTAAGTGGTGTAAACGGTTGATCGACTAAATTTAGTACTTGAAAATTGTCGGAAAACCATTTGTTCGGATTCTTTCGTGTTATTTTTAATTTATTTAGTGGGAATCTTGGAACTTCACAATCTTTTATAGAACACATTGATAGTCTTCTATTGATGCTCCTTTATCTTTCGAATGAGTGATTAATAAATCAAATCACACATAATTATTTGTCAGATTTAAATCAGGTTTAAAATACCCAACTAGCAATCTGCCAATATCTATAATTCGCGATAACGAGAGCTGCCAAAGAACCATTGTGACGTAAACGGTACTAGCACTTTAATGGCAAGCAATTAAAATTAATAGGTGCACCAACTGCATGGTAAACCATATACATACAATTATTCTGAAGTTTTCAAGCGTGACACAATTGAATCTTTTACACTCTTGACCCTTTATGAGCCGAGTGCTATATGTAGGTATATATGTATGTAGGCTATAAAGTTGTGTATCTTTTGGTGACACTGCAAGATAACAAGATCCTAGAAAAATTATACGAAAATGTGGGCGTAAAAGAATACAATTTATCCCTCTTTTAGAATAGTGCGAAAGTTACAAATTTTCCTTGGAATTTTATCGCTTACCATCAGGTTAGATAGTGGTTAAACGCTAGCTATGTCTGTAGGGCGTGTGTGTGCTGAAATGTTATGGGCCTTCAAAATTTAAATTCGATTGCCATCGACGCGCTTAGATTCTTCTGGAATAAGGAAGATACAAACAAATATATTGCTAATTAGAATAACTACAGCAACATTTAAAAGAAACTTCTTATACAGCTTCATGCTAGACTTTAGTTCTCGTTCTTCAGTTTTGACGTTAAATTCTCAACAGTAACAAACTATGGAAAGGAAGCAATAAAGTTAAGATTTACCGTAAGTTTATTATAATTGCTGTCAGAAACTGAAAAACTTAGACAGACAAATCAAACTTAAGCGCATCGGTTACGTTGCTGTTAACCAATCAAAAACAATTTTCCTGCACTTATCAAGTTATTTTACTGCATATTATCGTTCAATATTTATTTTAGGTTTTACACAAGCGCTCGGCAACGGATAGACAAACGCGCCTTTTTATCATCATCATCATGTCAGCCATAGGACGTCCACTGCTGAACATAGGCCTCCCCCTTTGATATCCACACATACCTGTTGGAAGCGACCTGCATCCAACGCGCCTTTTAAGACTACAATTTAGAATAGCTTGGACACCATGCTCACTTAATTTCCTCACATCAATTTCGTAAACAATATTATGAGATGAGCGTTATTATGAGGTAAAGTTTATCTGTTCCAGTAGTTCGAGATAACTCTTTTTCTATGTATATGGTTACCAAACCAAGAACATTTGAAAAATTTTAAACTATATTGCCCCTGCGTATTACATCCTACTAATATAATAAATGTGAAAGTTTGTGAGAATGTATGGATGTTTGTGTGTTACTGTTTCACGCAAAAACGGCTGGACCGATTTGGATGAAATTTGGTATATAGATAGGTGATACCCTGGATTAACACATAGGCTACTTTTCATCAACACACCACGCGGGCGAAGCCGTGAACATACGTATATACACTTTTTATCTCATTCAATTCTGAATTAAATTATTCCGGGAAAGTGCCTAACATGTATCCCGTTAAAACATCTGCGGGTAGGTATTCATTTCTCGCCTATGCTATTGATCAATACAAAAAATATATAAATACCTTTACGTTTAGATATATGGAAAAAATCCTGTTTACCAACAGTTTTGAATAAACTTTGTTCCAGTTAGTTGCAATCAAAAACCTGTAACAGATACTGGGAAATACATATGTTATGGACCATGTGATTAATTCGGGCATTATTTATAATGCCCGAGCATTATGAATAATGTCTAGCTTTATCGGGCCAAGTGATTAATAACTATCTTAACTTCATTATTTATTACATTGCACGGGCATTATTATATTGCTACATGACAGTTGGGCAATTTGATAATAAAGCTATATTTTATGCGGTGCGAGGGTGGCAGTTGTTCTAATAAATAAATTCTGTTACTTGCTACATATTTTATGATTATTGTTTCGAAAATTATATGTTCTTTTTTAATGGGAAATTTTAAGTCTAACCACAAAATTATTTATTGGACAATTGTCATCTAATTTACTTACTCGGCATCGTTTTTCTTGATCTCATTTTTCTTGGCTCGTTTTTTTTTTATGATAGAATTTAATTTGGATTCAAAACATTGTATTAAAAATTTAAGTCAGTGACGAAAACGAATCGCTGCAAACCCGACTCCACGTAGTCTTGTCTGCCCTACCCCTAGAGTGCAATTCAAAACCGCGTAGGCGCGGAGGGGCGAGGCGGCCTGCAAGCTGAGGCGCAGGTAGTTTTAAGAGGACGAATTGGAATTTTTGGCGCCAAGGATGTCAATTTTTCTCAGTAAATACAAAACGGATCAAAATACAACTTGGTTACCTGAAAGTTCATGATATAAACCTTATTTTGTTAGACGTAGAAACATGATTAGGTAACTTTTATAACAGAGAAAAATATATCAAACATACCTCTTTTTAAAAAGAGATTCACATATTATGGGCAAACGGGACCGATTTAAGCCTCTTAACTTTTTTAGTAGTTGAGTATATACATACTCTTTAAAATTGTAGAAGGAATTTTTATCAAATTATCATTTCTAAATAATAAAATTACAAAACCATTTTGTCGCTTACGACTTTTAGTTATAAGCTAGCGCGTGTATTGTTATCCTCGCCCCGCTCAGACGCTCCGACCCCTTTTGGCGCCTTAGATGCGCGTGCCGGTTATGGAATTATTGTTGACCAATTCGTCGCCTTAACGCTCGCCGCCGCGGCTGAGGCTGGCCGGCGGAGCCGGCCAGCAAGCCGAAGCTGCGGTGGTGAGCGTGAAAACCATCTGCGACGATAAGCTCGCATGGTACCGCCGGAGCCCCGCAGCGCCGGAGCCGTGACAGAAGCCATGCTTGCTGCATGTTGCATGCTATTAATATTTAGTTTAAGTTAAATGTCAATAACAATAAAAAAAATGAAATTAAATATGTTTATATTACTTTGCCCAAAAGGTCACGGGCAATATGTATAGTGCCCGGTCAATTTGATTATTTGAATAATTATTATCAAATTGCACTCTCATATTGGGCATTTTTCATAATGACCGGGCATTATGTATAATGCCCAATTTATCACTTGGTCCATAACACATATAATAGAATTTACTATTTTTGTTATGCCGACAAAAATAATCTTGTTATAGCTGTGTTAAAACTAGAATATACTGATTGTGGGGGCTTTGAAAGGATCAGAAAAGCGCGTAATTCGTCCCAGAAATCACGAATAAAACGTTCATAAATGAATAGAATATGAAAATACTTCAGCTTTTGTGGAGTTGAAAATATGTCAAGCTCCGTACTCAACAACGCGAATGAGATATTTTTTTTGCATTAGTATATAAAAATGATAAAAAGGTAATTCATGTACTTTGTATTAATTATTTTGTTCCAACTTTCATAGTGTGAATGTTTTTTTTTTTATATATTAATTGTAATTGTCAGTTTCAGCAAAACCAGAAAAATATCAAAGAGAATTTTAACCGAATGTATAAAGTGTCCTCCAATCTGCGAGTGAAAACACCAGAACTATTAATTTGTTAACAACAAAAAAAGTTTTTTTTTGTCAACTATACAAATCCGATTTCCACTCTGCAACAAAATTTCATTTTATAAAATAAAACGTAGGTTCGAAACAAAGCCACGTAGTTTCACAAATCCTATTGATTAATCCCGTTATTTAAAAGGTTGAAGTATTATTGTGTTCACGTTAAACGAAAAACTGTGCATTATATGACAAAACAACAAAAGCAAACTATGTTTCTAAAGAGATACACAACTAGGTGCTCACCTAACACATTTACCGCCAAAATTAATTTACACCATCATCACTTGCCCAAATACCTTTCACGCATCAAAACTAGGCAGCTTATCGAACTACCCGTCTATCAGTAAAGCCAGTCTAGTTAACTAACAATTGGTACATGGCACAGGCATGAAATGACTAGCACCATGGCCATTGTCTCGCGAACCATCGGCTCGGAATTGCCCAGCACAGGGGGTCTAAACCCTAATCGTAACTATAGCACCCTATATGCAGTGAATTAGCGGTCAGGAGACTGATTGCATTTCCGAAATTCCCGTTCCCCTTCAATCGTTTATGACTGGTTACATCAAACTTCACGTATGCTGTCTATAATTTCATATAGGTATGTCCTTTAATTTTTTAAACGAAGCCTTTATATATTTTTTCATACGGGAACAAAACAATACAATCAGTGTTATGATCCATATTGATAGATTTAGTTTTCCACTATCGCGTTTCAATAGCTTTCATCATGTTTTTTGAAGCGTGAATTTTTTTAAACGCATTTAGGATAATGTAAGCGTATTTCGCAACAATTGAGTGACCGCGATGATATTGATGCGTTAGTCCGCCGATCATGTGATAAATTAAATTCTAAACTCCATGGCGAATATGCACCATAATGCGTACCTTGTTATCGATATTACCTTCATTAGCATCGAACATAATTGTTATTCGGAGTGCTCGCATCCACGCAGGCTGACTGGGTAGAGATCATAGAAACTAGCGGACAAACTACTACATATTGTTTTTAATAAATCTGAGGTGCTGTAAGAATATCTGGACAAATTGTATGTACTAATTAACACCTTTGTAGAAACAATAATCGTCCAAAGGTCAGCATAACTAGTGAAATTACACGTATGGAAATGTATAAGCTGTACCTATATCTTGAAATTGAGACTACATAAGAATATTTTCTTGAACAACTTTACACATTTACTTCAATTTGTTTTCAATAATCGACAATTATTATTTTGACATGGTGGTAAGTACGTCCGCTTGCTTCTATGGGCTCGGTCGCTCGATCGTGGCGGTTGTTGCGGTCGAATATTGATTTTGACATTGTACGCGAATGCACTTAAGAAGTGGGCAAAGAGAATTCAGATAGCCCAACAAACGAAATTGAATCGGTAAAAGCCGCACGATTAACAAATCCACCTCGAGTTCGCTGTTTGAGACTTTTGCAGATAGAGCGATCTAGGGTGCCACGGTATTCGCTGACTACATTTTCATTTTTCCCAATAATAACTGGGATCACCGTCTTTTATTTGCTTTATTTCTAAATGTTGAACTGGAATCAATAGAGCTCTATTAAGCCTTAAGGATTAAAACTACGGAGGTTTTATTCGGTATATTAATGAGATGATCGGTTATTGGAGGGGTCGTTTGAATAGAACCTGCTGCTCCGTCTTAGCGAGTTAATGAGGTCTGAGACAAGTGTATATTGGTATAAAGAATTTGAATTGACGAGCTGTGTCAGTGTATAGCTGATTTTACTTGATTGCCTCTATTATTGCCAACTAATATACAATTAACAGATTAATTAAATTAGATTGGCAGTGTTAGACTACGGGATTAGGTTTCGCGCTGCCTGTCACAGTCTAACACGCTCTGAGAACTAATATTTGTATGACCTACGTGTGAGAGAAGAGCAAACATTTCCATGATACAAACAAAAAGTGTTTGCAAAATGTCTCAATATATTCCGACAGTTTAAAATGTGTCCAATGCACTGACTTTTCAGTCCGCATTTTTGCGACCGCGGTGAAAACACTTTTGCTGTCAAATAGCATGTATTGTAGTTCCGATGTATTTTGCGAACATGGGAAAACCTGTGTCTCTTTTATGAGGAATTATATTTATACATGGTTTTATGCAAAACGTAAGGTCTTATAAGTTTTAGAGATTAATGAGTTCAGAACTTGAGAATCTGTTGTTTACAATGAAGTTTGGTCTAAGCCAGTTTATTAAAGGAAGAGTTATTAATATTGTAAGTCAATTACCCGTGCAACCCTTTGCTATCTTGAACACAACTTCCGATTTGCCGTGGGTAAGAGGAAGTCAGGCTTTATACAAAGCCTGGGATATTGTGAGAGATAATAGATTTTATTTTATATTTTCTTACCTAACCGATTCATTTAATGAAACATGCATTGCACAAAGAACATATTGTATTAATGGAATAATGTGCAAACGACATAAAATTACTCAGTAATTTTGCAACAAAGTTTATGATAAGCCCGATAATCATTATACGTCCGCAATTCATGAGAAATACATATTGTTATATATTATAAGTACTTTTTGTTTGTTTTAAGCGTTTATTTTTAAATTCCTGATAATGAGTGATAAGCTTGTACATTTTCTGAATCTTTTGCAGATTTGAAGCAAGATATTCAGACTGCAGAATACTAAAACCCTCTTATATATATTCCGTCTGCAACTTTGTGTGTTCGGGAACCGCGGGTAACTATTTGAAACAATCCCGCAGCCCTTCACAGAGTAACCGTAGGTCAGCAGCATCGACGCCTGCGGTGATAGTATAATCGCCGTGCATTTTGCATGCGGTTTCAACATGGAGTAAAGAAACATGAGCGGAGATGCCATAATGCGGGTATGTCAGGCGCCTTCTAGATCAATTTTGTACGTGGACATGACCATGGCCTGAACCAGGGCCAGACGCGAGAGGTCGCCGCCGCCAATTGCCTCGACGAGGATACGGCGGTGCCCGTATCACGCAGGGCACACCTGGACTATGTGGTCCACCTTGCCCTCAGGGCTGTCCGCAAAGTGCTGACGCCCGGGCGCCTCCTCACGACCGATTCGATGCAGGTACCTCCCGAAAGGACCATGTCCGGTGAGGACCTGCGTCATGCGGTAGGTGAGGGCGCCGTGCCGTTGTGGCAGCTCCGCTAGTGATTTCATTCTCTATGAGCCTGCCCCAGCCAAGGCGGACGCGCTTCGTAGGGGAGCCGTTTGACGCGAAATTGATCCAACTGTACGCCATACGCCTATAACTGACATTTGCATAATAAACACTGCCGGCGGCGCTGCAATTGTTATTTTCCGCAACCTATTTAGGTGGTATGTGTTGTTTGTTTATGTCATATAATGTTATAAGTAGTTATTTTTGTTCTGTCGGACTTTGTTATCTGTAAAGGCCTTTTTTCATATCTTTTTTGACAATTAGAAACAGAAATCTACTATAGATTGATTAATTTAGATTTTAAGCCAATTTATGTGTTAAAAAGGTGACCACCGCCACCGAACTTCTTTTTGCAATTCTTAAGCTCACCATTACGCTATTACACTTAAGAGCAAAAAGAAAAGAAAAGCGATGCGAGCGTTCAGAGCAGTTTGCTAAATATTCGAAAGTAAACTTTTAACTAAAGACTGCATAATACAAGAGCTTTTAAAACAGGTCTAAGAGTCTACACACTGCAAACTTTTAGTCGGCCGACAGTTAAGGCTCTTGAATCAGTATGCAGATGAATGGTATTACGCCCATTACAAAGATCAGGTATGTAGCCGGTATCAGACCGACTAAAAACTTCGATAGGAACCAAGATTTTTTATTTTATATTGCCAACCATTTGATCAACTGTCGACGGTTTAGTCGGCAGTTTGTCGTACACTGCATTATCAGATAATGTGCTTTGCAAATCTATACTAATATTATAAAGCTGAAGAGTTTGTTTGTTTGTTTGTTTGTTTGTTTGTTTGAACGCGCTAATCTCAGGAACTACTGGTCCGATTTGAAAATTTCTTTCAGTGTTAGATAGCCCATTTATCGAGGAAGGCTATAGGCTACTTTTTATCCCGGTACGGGAAGTAGTTCCCACGGGATGCGGGTGAAACCGCTGGCAGAAGCTAGTACAGTTTATATAAAAAGCGAGCGAATGCCGGTTGGTTTGTTGTAGCTCTTCAGTGAGGCGTGGTTAATTAATTATTACAGATTATTTGTACTGCAGACGGAATTCTGAGATTCTCGTACCGTTCCGTGTAAAGATCATTGACCTATTAATAAGTAAACGAAGTTTAACTTTAAAATTCCGTATTTGTTTGTACTAAGACGTACCTATTTGACTACATAAGGATAAAACATATTTTGCCGTGTTAATTTTAACTTACTGGGCGAAATAATCAAGTAGAAAGTGAATCTAGGTAGATCAAGTCAGAACTAGTTAAAACTTTTTAATTACATTTAAATCAGATGTAGAAATCAACAGCTGTAACTTTTTAAACTTTAATTTCAATATAACTTTTTAACTTTAATATTAGTAACGAAACCCACACAAGATATTCACATACAGACCTAATTTTTGACAAAACATGCACCTTACATAATAATATGATGCTTGTAAAAATTCTAGAACCTTCTAATGCAGTACAGTGAGATATTATACAGTGAGACATTTCGCTGTAGTACGCTGCGACCGCGGCTCCGCTTACATGTACCCTAATAAGGCAACTTATACCCGAGATGTCTAGACCAGGAATAAATCTGAGACCTCATTTAATACGTAATATGAATATGCTTTATTCTAAAACCATATTTTTGAAAATGCCTCAAAACTACACGGAAACTCGTTATGCATTTACATGGAAGATAATTTAGGAAGACCATTATTTTCTAAATAACTTGTTCTGTTACAAATAACATTGTCTATATAAATAACAATTAGGCGCTATTGTTTCGACCGATATCATAATTAAACTAAAACACCGTCTTAATCACCATAGTAAATTGGAAACTATTGTATTCTCACAAACTGGATTTTATTGTAAAATAATAAAACAGACATTAAAATTACTCTATCCCTAAAACAGTCCATCACTATTCCTCCTTTCATAGATTTCACCGATTTCAGAATACGAGAACGAATAAAAAAAAAACATCTTTAAAAATGCATTAGAAAGTGCACTGCACTCAAAAACCGCATATGATTTCGAAAATTTAATGGCTAGTCATGAACTATCAACAGTAAGAACGAGGTTTCCGAAGCGAGGTTTCCACCTACGTTACCTCATAGGTTTCCTTACATGCAGAGTGAGTTGGAAACACGTTTTCCGATAATAGCATTTAAAAGCAAACCAGTGCTATAGTACTATAGTTCACGCCTTATAGATTGTGTGTCTGATCTACCATTAGACGAGATATGTCACGAAACTGTCACACGTCTATTAGTTCAAGAAGTAAATAAAAGGCAAATGGTAGTAGTTTACAGTTGACAGCTAATCACAACGGCTTGTTCCCATTTACTCCAAACCCACTGTTTTCTGTTAGCAAAGTTTTCATACATTTCTTCCACTTGAGACCACAATTTTGTAGAATAAAATAAATACTTATATTAAAATATCCCTTCAGTTTGTTTGGCCCCATGGCTCCATAAAAATGAGTGTATCATCAACAAAATATCAAAATTACGTCTCTGTATTTAAGACAAGCTTCTGCCAGCGGTTTCACCCGCATCCCGTGGGAACCTCTGCACGAACCCGGATAAAAAGTAGTAGCCTTCCTCGATAAATGGGCTATCTAACACCGAAAGAATTGTTCAAATCGGACCAGTAGTTCCTGAGATTAGCGCGTTCAAACAAACAAACTCTTCAGCTTTATAATATTAGTATAGATTTTTTGGAGCTCGGAGGAAGGATAAGTATTTATATTTTTTAAAGAATTGTTTTTGTTCGCTTTGGACCCGTTGGGAAGGAATTTGTGGAGCAGATTCGAACAAGCCATCACAACTGTGCCGAGATAAGTGCTAGACATGATTGTAAAGGCGTCACAACACTGCCGGTGCACATACGCAGCGTTCATACAATTCACTTGAGCGGTGTTTAGACAGTCGCCACGCGATTGCTTCGTAGGTGAACACGTCGATTAGACAGGCTGGAGTCTGGTGTACATAGTTAAACCGCACTTTGGCGTTGGCTAACATCGTCTGTTTGTGATGGCTTCAATTCTATATACATTTAAGATTTAAAAGCTATTTTAAGTTTGATGAAAGTTTGTATTTCTCAAGCGATTCCATCAGCGTCCTGGGAGAACTTTCCATACTCAGATAAAATATAGCCTACGTCACTCAGACAGTGTAACTTCCCTACAGTGAAAGAATATTTATAATCGGTTCAGTAGTTACAAAAAAAATTCTATTCAAAAAAGCAATCAAATCTTTCCTTTTTATACTATTAAAATAGACAAAGCTTATAGCGGTAAAACTCATTTCAAAGATAAACGTCATGAAAACGCACTTTGTAATACAGTGCAGGAGATCCTTTATAGTGTAAAATTTTATGTATGAGAGCCGTTCCTTTTCATAATATCAATATAAACAAAGCTAGCTTATTACGGTCAAACTCATTTCAAAGACAAACGTCATGAAAACGCACTTTGCAATGTAGTGTAAGAGATCCTTTATATTGTCAACTGTATGTATTACCACCGTCCCGTGCACACCTCACAATCAGACAGCAGAAACGGCCCACATCAGGAAATAGAGTTTCTAAAGAGTCTCACAAAAATAATATCCGTCCCATCGTCCAACGAATTTCCTAGGCATTTAATTTAAATGTTCAAAGCTAGCCTAGCCTGGTCCCTGACATTTTCAATATTGGCTCGGCCATTGTGCACGAACTAATGCTTTAAAGATGCACTTTCAACTTTTGTAATAAGTGCGCGCAAACATAGTTCTGAAGAAGCGCTTAGGGTGTTATCAGTATAGTTTTATAAAGCTTTTACCGTCTAATAGCCCGAAGAGCTGCATTGAACATCCTTGGCAGTCGTTACGCTAGTCAGAAGCCAGTAAGTCTGACACCAGTCTAACCAAGGGGTATTGGGTTGCCCGGGTAACTTGGTTGAGGGGGTCAGATAGGGCAGTCGCTCCTTGTAAAGCACTGGTACTCAGCTACATCCGGTTAGACTGGAAACCGACCCCAACATAGCAGGGAAAAAGGCTCGGAAGATGATGAGCCCGAAGAGCTGCTAATATTTTATCAAAAATGAATATTCCATGAATTTGGTCATTAATACAAGCCACATATTGAATTGCATCAACTGTTTGTCCACGGTTGAATACTTTTCGATACATATTCATAGCGTTCAATGGCCCTTTATATCCTTTGAACATAATAGGCTTTCATTAGGCATGTATTTAATTTTATGTAAAACATTCAGACCACACCGATACTTTGTGACGTTTTGTCAATCAAATGACCATCGAAAAACTGCATTGAAATTGAAAAAAAAAAAAAGAACTAATACTGATTTGTCTCCACTATGACTGTCGCGAAGGTAACTCTGCCAGATGAGGTTTCTAGATAGGTAATCTGTTTAACTCGAGCCAGAGAAAGGACATTAGTTACTTTTTACCCATTTGCAGGAAGTGGTTCAAACATTCAAGCAATCGTTTAATACCAAAGGATTACTCTCATGTATATGTTACAGCCAAAGTAATAAATCTGCATATTATACATATTATCTAGCTATTATTTATAATATCTACTCAATTTGGATAAAGTAATATATATAATGACCAGTGATTATGTAAAATATATATTTAATCACTATGGCTGTAACATATACATGTAAGTAGCTGTAGTAAGTAAAAACCGCACAACTCGATCGTAATTAAAAGGCAAATATTTTTCTGAAATAATATTAAAAATGGTTAATTTAAGTAAGCGAGCAGCGTTAACCGATTCACACCTTTTTTTATTTGAACTTTAATTTCAGTCTCATATTTATTGAATGGCAATGAAAAGCGAAAAATGAATTTCCACCGGAAAACGATGTTTACCTACCGCAAAATGTAAAATTTAAAGCAAATCGTATTAACTTGCATCAATCGATTCACCATAAACGTATGCGGATTAAAATAATTTACCACACTTTACAACATATATATCAATATTTTTTAATAAAAAGTATTTTTATTTTATCAAAATTATTTTATATTTCATCAAAAAATTAAGATTTTTCTTTATCGACCTATACTTGTTTTGTAGTAGGTACTTGAGTTAAAGTTACTTTCTTACCTGATAAAGTACTTTTTTTTTTCTTTAACACAAATTATGTCTATGTACATCATATTAAAATCTAGTCTTAAAGTCTTACCCCCTACCTAAATAAAATCTCTAATCACTACTTAAAGTCTTAAGTAGTGATTAAATGTTAGTTAAGACATGCTTAAGCAACGTTTATAAGTAAGGCTGTTAAATTTTAATTAATTACCTTTTTAGTACAGCACAAAGAAAGGGCTAATTACAGTCTGTTTAAATTTAGGTTTTGTAACAAAGCAGGTACTTTATAAAAAATACTTGATGAGACTATGAGGAAGTCAATGAAAGTCATTCAAATTAAAATGCAACAAAGACAAAAAACGTTAGCGAAAAGCAAAATTCGCCCATGGACCTGAAGTTAATTAAAAACTGTCCTAACGAAGTGTAATTTATACCACAGATACTTACCATGTACGAACTGCAATGTGTGTGTGTGCGTTTACGCATATACGTATGACCCTCCCCACTGTGGTTGCAGCGTGAGGGAGTGTCAGACTCTTACTGACTAAAACCCACCATATTCCTTCATAATAAGCCCTTTATGTATTAGTGACTCTTATTCCAAACAATCTGTATCCCGTTAATATCTTAAGACTGCACACATCTTATCTCTGTCAGATATTTTCGCAAGCTGCATCAACAATTTCCCGTAACATCCGAAACCATTCAGATAAGTAAGTAAAATGCACTTCAGTTCTTCCCCCAGTGCATTCAACGATCTAAAATAATGCGATTCGAAACAATTGAAAAGCAGTTTACAGTACTTACCTGCTTTTCAATTTTACTTATGACTATAAAACCGCTTACTGCTATTGCAATTAAATTGAATACAAAATGGTCTTACAACAGTTCAATATGGGGAAAGAATCTTAACTGATACTTTCCGACTGCAACTCTTTCAATTGGAATCACATTCATTCTATAGTATCATATATGAGACTGTTAGTACGTAAGCTCTCTCGAGCAGAGGTATAATCATCAAGACTATGAAATAATGGTTGCAAAGAAATAAATTGATAGAAAAGTTACAAAAGGCCATTGTTAACATAGACAACGTTGTAATAAACCACTCGAGTATGTGCAGCAGACCAAAAGTTCATGTTTATGAAACGTGAACCGAACGACAAGCACTAATATTTTTATTACAAAGAGTAAAAAATAAACTCAATCTCAAATTGTATTCAAACTTGGCTGCAAACCAGCACGTTTTAGACGTCAACATTTACAAAAGACAGCCCCCAAAACGCCCACCCTTCACCACATCCTATGTGTTTTCAAATAGCAAATAATTAGGTACGTCAAAGTGAAAAGCATTTTCACCATACATTTCGACGTATTTCAGAGTAATGTATTTTACTAATAGCATTGCTAATGTTAGCTCTGATTATCGTGAATTAATAGAAATTCTGAATGAATTCAGTACATATTAGTTTCAGTCGAATTAGATTATGAACGGAATAGGGATTACGTTGGTCCGTTTCGCTGTTGTGAATATATGTCTAGTAAAATTCTTGGAAATTCGGTTCGCTGAAAGCTATAATCAAAATTGAATCAACAATCTTTTAATTTACGGTAGTGCATGCCAGTAATGTCTAAATTAAATCAACGTTGTGTTTACCTCCATCTAATACTAGGCTACAGTCTTATCTCATAGTATTAATAGAAGTTGCTTTTTCATTTAACTTAAGTAACCTTTTCTAACACAGGACATGCGATTTCGTAATCTGATGGTTAAATGACAACTATTTTATTAATATGGAATTTTCATGAAACTTACTTCTTTGGATGAATCATTTTAGGAACAAAAGCCCTAAATAAAAACTTTAAACTCCAAGTTTTAGAGGTCAACTCTAGTAACTCTGCCTGTCTGTCTGTTACGCTTTCACGTCTAAACCACTGAACTGATTTTAATAAAATTTGCTACAGAGATAGAGTTGTTGCGATATAACCGAACTTTACACGGGCGAAGCCGCGGGAGGAAGCTAGTTTAAAATAAACAGTTTTTTTTTCTGGCTTAAGTAACTTTCTTCTACAGAGACAGGCTTGGACATAACATGATCTGCTTCGACATCGCATGTCAGCCTAGTCTGAGATAAAGCAAGTCTAATTGTACTGACACAAATATCCTTCAGAGCGTATCATAGCAATGTTACTAACTGCAAATTAGTTACCACGCTTTGATAAAGGCGTATGCAGTTACGACAGTTAATAAAAATAACGTAAACCAACCACATTAAGTTAATCGCGAAATGGGTTCAGTTTGACAAAAAGAGATCTGAAAAGGACTAATTACCTTAATTGGACAAGCGAGCGATGTTGAAAGTTTTGTTTTTATTTATAATTAATGACGAATATGTGAATATTTACAGTCAATAACCGGGAGACTGTATTTTCTTTGATATGAAAACTATCATTGGAAACTTTTCCGACCATCAGGAAAGAAGTGATAGAGCCGTCTTCGATAAATGGGCTAGCCTAACGCTGAAATAATCTTAATTTTGACGCCTCCGAGCCTTTTTCCCAACTATGTTGGGGTCGGCTTCTACTCTAACCGGATGTAGAGTACCAGTGCTTTACAAGGAGCGACTGCCCTATCTGACCCCCTAAACCCAGTTACCTGGGCAACCATCCCCCTTGGTTAGACTGGTGTCAGACTGACTGGCTTCTGACTACCGGTAACGACTGCCAAGGATGTTCAATGACAGCCGGGACCTACAGATTACAGTCATTGGTGTCTAAGATATACTCAGAAAGTACATACAAACTTAGAAAAGTTGCATTGGTACTTGCCTGACCTGGAACCGAACTCGCGCCCTCATACTCGAGAGGTTGGTTCTTTGCCCACTAGGCCACCACGACTTTTTCGTTTTTTTTTTTTTAATTTTGACGAGATTATCACGATCAAAAACAAACTTTTCAGCTTTATAATAAAAGTAAGATAACGGAAAATATATAAGTAGAGTTTGTATCGAATACGGGCACAATTGCGAGATTAGAACCTATACGACAAGGCTGTACCAAGATTTTACAGTGACAATAAATCTTTTATGACACCTTTAACAACACAGGCACACTGCAAACTTTTAGTCGGCCGACTTTTTGACCGAACGCTTGATAAGTAAGGAGATGTATAGTAGTAGGCACGCACATTACAAAGATCAGGTATTTGACTGGTCCTGCCGGGGCTGCGGGATTGTTCGACAGAGCTACCGCGGCCCTGGTACATAAATAAAAGAAGGAACATGATGAGTTTTAGTCAGTAGGTAAGAGTCTGACACTCCCTTACACTGCTAACCCACAGCGGGAGTGGTCTTTTGATGATTTCCCATTAAAAACAAAAAGGTATTTGACCGGTATCAAATCTACTGGAAACTTTGATTGGAATCAAGATTTTCTTTAAAGAAAAATTGACAAACATTGTATAAACTGTCGGCCGACTGTTTAGTCGGCAGTTTGCTGTTAAAAGTTTACGCACGCCATAAAAGAAGACGTGAAGACATCATGTTTAAATGAAAAGACGCCGGAGATAGCAGCTTCTAGTTGTACAAACATTCACGTAGGAAAACAAACTTGTTAAAAAGCTAAATCTAAATGTGGAAATAATTGGAAAGAAGAACTAGATCCAGCTGTGGTGAAATGCTATTTGATTAGTGTAAGTGAATATGGAATTTATTTACTGAGTCAAGTTTAATATTAAATATTAAACACGCTTTAGATAAACAACGATGTATTTCTAATAAGATATTAGGGCATAAACTGCGTTAAGCGTGTGCACGCACGTGAGCACGTCGCGGGCCACGCTTCTGGTGCACGCACGTGAGCACGTTCGCGTGCTTATGCGCGGGCATCGGCGCGTGCATCCGCGTACGCAGTTTTCTCAGTACAATTTTGACGTTGGAGGTGTACAGTCGAATAAGTAATATTGGATAAATTAATGTTGTATTATTTATCAAGACGACGGCGACGACGAATTGCCAAAATTCAACAATTACCCTTTCTGTATCAAAATTTGTCATTTTTTGTTATGGGCCGGGCACGCGCGTGCGGTCGGTTCGAGATAGCGCTGTCAACTGAACAAGCACGCGCGTGCACCCGCTAGCGGGCTTCGCGCGTGGACCCGTCCAACGTGATGCGTGATCACGTCGCGTGCATGCGTGCCCCATTGCACGGAAGTATCACGCGACGGGCTCACGAGCGTGTGCACGCGCATGGGCACGCGCGGGTCGTTTTTGTATGGACACGCGAGAGGCACGCTTAACGCAGTTTATGCCCTTAAACACATTAAATATCGGTAATATTAAGTTTTAGTGTGACAGAAGTGGTGAAGGGCGGGAGCTTTTGGGGGCTATCGTTTGTAAACTTGACCATCAAAAAGTGCTGATTTCAGTCGTCCCTAAACAAATGACTCCTTATCTCTTTACAATGAGACAATGCGGCGGACATGTGAAACCATAACCTACATCCTGTAGTCGGGTAAACAGTCGTAGCAACTATATGAAAAGTGTTACATTCGCCGATAGAGTTAGTTATAAAGGTGCTTTGTTATGCGCGCCGCGATAACAGTTATTATTTATCGTTACTTGTTACACGGCAAATGCAATGTTTTTATTCAACTGCCTATTAATTAAAATATACGTAGGCTTTTGTTTGTTTCCTTTTTCAATATAGATTTGTCCAGAAGTCAGTATTTTTTGTGAAAGAATTTCGCTGTCCGGATTTTAAGGAACAGTATTGGGTTGCCCTGAACTGGATTGAGGAGTCAGATAGGCAGTCACTCCTTGTAAGTCACTCAGCTGCAGCCGGTTAGACTGGAAGTAGACCCCAACATAGTTGGGGGAACGCTAGGCAGATGATGACGGATTTTAAGTTACCAAAATTAACTCGTTAAAGAAACCCCAATTATTATCTGTATTGGTAGCCAACTATATTGGTATAATAAACTGATAGCGACATTTTTTATCCATGTAAATACAAATATTTCGATCTGTCAAGTACTGATTGATATATTGTTGTGTGTCTCTAGTTTATCTCGCCGTATTTTTAATTGATCACGCAATGTTGCATTTTTCCGAGTGAATCTAGTGTGGACAAACTATTGCAACATTTTATACGCAACACAACACAAAATCTGAATGATGATCTGAAGAAGAATTGAGTATTTTGACAAAAACATTAACACGCTAAAATTGAAAATGAAAGTTGCATTTAAACCGGCAACACATACTTAAGACTTTAAAATTCTCCATAGTCATTGTTCAAAAATCTTCATAAGTTACACATCTAAAAGAGTTTAAATATTGGAAGGGGTATATGTATATTAAACACTGCCTTCCAAGGCCCACAATGGCTTGAACGCAATTTTCAACGGCCAGTGCATTCCGACCGACTTCGGCACCATTCAAGGCTCTGCAGTCTTTTGAATTTTCCAATATATACGACGTACGTTTTTATTGATGGGAAAAAATCAACTCTTTAACAGTCATACTACATTTTCTGGGCATTATAATAAGCCTTTACGTACGCTATTAATAATTATTGAAGGTAAATAATCGTCTAACTTAGCACAGAATATCATTGTGCAAACGAATATTTCCTCATTACAAAAATAATTACCGATGGTAAACAACACAGTTATATTTATACTGGAATATACTTACAAAGTCATTTAATATTAAATGGCTAAGTAGGTATATTATTGCGGGTTCAATATCTTCTGTTTCCCACAACTGTTGACATTAAAGTTGTTATGTAGAAGTAGTAAGTTCGAGCCAAGATTACTCGAATGGAAATACAAGTAATCATTAGTTGGCTGATTTCCCTAAACCAGTGAACAAGTAAATACTTTAGCTATTGCGCATTATTTGTTTAGTTCTATTTAAAATCTTGTGTCTCAAGAGTAGTTTTTACTCAAACAAAACGAGAACTGATCTTTGCATGAGCGATTCTTGATGTAAAAATTGTTTTTGTTTTCACAGCTCTGTACTGGTTTATTTGCCTTCAAATACTAAGTTTCCTGGCAAAGAGGCCGAAGAACACATAATGCTTATATGTATTATGAGAGCATACACTGCCCTCCTACACTCGTCGCCAGTGTCAATGGCAATTGCCGCCTCAGGCAGTTACGTGCCAGATTCCACTGCATCCTTGGTATGGGCAAATTCGGCAAGTTTTGTGCTCCAATTAACCCGAGAGAACGATGCTTCTAAAGAGAATCCACCGTATTTTTTGTCACAGTATCATAAATGAATTGAATACCCGATTAACGAATCTCTTCTAAGAAATAAACATCATTATTGAATCGTCCAATGTAAACATCAGGATGACAGTGATTTTAAAGGTATTAGACAATCGAATACCAATTACGGATGGCAATTCATGTCCAAACTACAATTTCGATTTCTTTAAGCGTCGCGAAACTTGTCAAACAAGTTTGTTCGTCACGAGTGACGGACGAGCGGGTAGCGCAGATCCTGCCGAGTTATTCCCAATTTGTCATTAGTACCGATTGGTCACCAACTATTTTTTCCATACACCAAATCCCGATTGGTCATTCGAGCAAAATAAATAATTTAATATTTAAATTTTGAGTTCCGTTTCGTCACCCGCATAAAATTTCACGTAGCAGAGTACCGTCAGAAATGAAAGTGTTAGAAGAAATTTTAAATGATGTAGGTAAAGGTTTTAATAGCTCTCATATAAATATAATAAAATTTACATTAAAACACAGGTGAAGACAACATGGGCATTTTATAAACCCGAAAATGTGACTCGATACTTTTTGTACCGGTAACAAAAGTACCAGGAGCCCATAACTGACAAAGAGATTGTATACATAAAAATATTCACAAACAAGAGAATAAATTTCAAATTTAATTAACAAAAATAATTTGAATCTAGTCAGCAGTTGTGTTGCACATACTGCAGTTTTTTTTTTTTTTTTAATTGGACCTTGTTCGGATAAACAGAACGTTTCAGTTCAATTATCTTCTTAAAATTCTTGTTCTTACTATTTATTTATTTATTTAAAATACTTTTTGCACATTGTACAACGGCTGACTTAACGCCTTAGGCGTTCTCTACCAGTAGACAATTACCATCCATATATTTATTTTATTTTATCCATTTAAATGTGCTTAAGTTTTGGTCCCAAACTGTGCTATTTACTGTTTTTTCCGGTATTAATTTATACTAACTCACATGCAAACATTCATTTTTACTAACTCAACAACCAACTAATAATGCATTTACACCACATGTTTTTTTGCTAATACCGATAATAGTAAATAGTTACTTACACAAAACAATAGAAACCGGACCATACTTTGCCCCTTCTTCTATATTTTGTCTCTTTCTAGAAAACAAAAGGCTTCTGTTTTATTACCTGATTTTATATATCGTAAAATCGTGACACTCTTGACTGCTATACTCCTGTAAGTTATGCGGTCCTAGTACATGGTTGGCAGTTCCATGGACACTCGTTAATTGGTATATTACTCATCTGATTTATGCGATCCTGGTATTTTGGTTTTGGCCGTGCGTTGTGTGACGCCGTTGAAATCGCGATTTTATTAATAGCGTCTTGCCATATTTGGAAAAAAAACATAACCAACATAAATAAAAAAAAATACAATATTGTAAAGCTTTTCTTGTTGACAGTACTTTTTACAAAATAAAGTACGGATGACCAATTGGGACTAAGCAAAATAAAATATTTTATCGAATGACAAATCGGTACACGTTTTTTATGGATGCCAAATCACTAAAATGACGAATCGGGCATAACTCATCCTGCCATATCGCCGGCCAGACCCGCGGAAGGTCATACGCTTTTCATGACATATTGCAAGCAAGAGTATCAGAACGCCTTCGTGAAATCTGAATAAGATTAAATATGAATACAGGTATGGGAGGTACACGCTCGGCGCTCATAAACCTGGTTCAAATAAATTCTCAAATTTTATGCGCGCCGTAAAATCAGTCTTTATGGGATTGCATCGGGCTATTAAGAGAGCGTTTAGCGAATAAGAGCTAAAAATGTGTATGAAATAGGAACAAAGCTTCCTTACTGTAAGATAAAATTGCGATAGAGATCCGTAAAAAAGAGTACCTTGTAATTAATTGGCAAACGTTACCTACGCGTTTTACTACCGTGGACTTAGATCGCGGGTTTGATTGCTAATTGGATTTTCCGACAAGAGTTTTAACCTATAGATTTTTACGTACTTGCACTAAAGTAGATCCGAGTTACAAACTAAGAGATATTTTTTACTCAGTATATCATGGTTTCATTGTCAGCAAGAAGCTATTGTAAATGTGTTACTCAACTACCTGAGTAGAGCAAAAAGGCTGTATGAAATTCTCACGGCTCATCTCGAATCGACACGTGTTATGCGATCTCACAATGATACAAATCGTGAGAAGAAATGTCCTAGTCAGCAAGAATTCTTACCACTACAATATAACACTGTCCTTAGTTCTCACGAGTATGTTTCAATAATATACATATGTATACTTAATAACTATCTTTGCAGAGTTCAAATAAACCGTCTATTGAAGACTATTATTTTTTTAATTACGGTACTTATTCTTTTATGTCAAGGCGTCTATTCTTGTGTTCCTCGTAGAAAGAGCTCGGTATTGACCATTTTCTTTAGTTTTACTTTTAACTATTTCTAAGTACTTTTTGTAAGTTGGTTAAGCATTGAGGAAAAAGTTAGTGGAATTGACATTTCGGTATTTAGGTACACTTATAACTTCGTAATATGATATTTCTAGAAGGAAAAATATAAGCTATTAAAGAGTTTACGATTTATGCCGACTCAATTTGAATGCTTAAAAATATTAATAAAAATAGTTGATAGCGATATTTCTGTAATAAAATGAATATCGATTTTAGTTGGAACAATAATTTAACTACATTCTTTTAAGCGAATGAACACAGCTTCGAAACTAATCGAATTTCATTTATACTTTATCAGGATTTTGGTATACTCATTAATACGTTTTCTGATTGCAACGAAATACAACTAAGACCTAAGTTTACGCAGGTTCATTTAAATCGATACTTTCCAAAGTTTAGATGAGTTTTCAGCTTCGTCTACTAATGTCCATACATTTTACCTTAGTTCATGATAAACATTGCATAAAGTTTTGCAGAATATATTAACGGTGAAGGTAAATAATTTTAATTAAGCAAATTTAATTCGATCGTATGTTCAGAATTCTGTAGTAAATGTTTGTTTGAAATAATCGTGTGTTGCAATATTTCTCATTACATCAATTTACTTGCAGAGCTTTTGCTACATTTTCGTTGCATTCTATGAAATGTTATTTAATTATGTCGAGCCCAAATATGCAATTTTACACGCCTTTTGCATGCCGTAAAGGAAAATGTAAAATCATATCTGTACTGTATACCTAAACTCGGTACTGAACGGTAGAAATTTTTCGGTGTTAACTCTAACTTTCTTTCATTAGCGTAAATATAAAGTTATGGGCGTATGTTCTAAGAACTATCAAACAGAATATCGTACACATAATACAAGATTTTTTGCTACGAAATAAATGCCAAGACACGGCTTATAAATATCCTAAACAACAATAGCGTTACTAATTACACGAACCGGTAAAACGATATTCGATAAACAAAAATACATTTATTTCTAATTCGAATAGAACTCCTCGTAGAGTATCCATACACTGCAAACTTTTAGTCGGCCGACAGTGTGTTCGGGCTCATAAATCAGTATGGAACTGAATGGTAGTCCGCACACATCAACGATCAGGTATTTTGTCGGTACCAGACCGACTAAAAAGTTTCATTTCCTTAAAAAAATAATAAATATTTTTTTGCCAACCATTGGGCTAACTGTCGGCCGATTGTTTAGTCCGTAGTGTGCTTCTACCAACATCATGTTGAAAAAAATACAATGTTTTTCGTTCAGATCATAAGGGTAGGAAAACATTGTCAAAGCGAATAAGGAAGTTGGGGTTTTTACCTTTATTATTGAGCTCGTCATAGAAAACAAAAGTTAATAATATAGCTTTAGAAGCCGTATGATTGTTTTTGAGCAAAATAAAATAAGATTTATAATTTTCTGCTGCTCTATTTTCTTTTTTTAACCGACTTCCGAAAAAGAAGGAAGTTCTCAAATCGTCGAAATCTACTGTTTTGTGACCCTTGTATTGACAAATATGGTAGTCAATTTTTGGTGGCCGTTGAACCAATTTGAGAAATTTTATCTTTTTTTATTCTATCGAGGTACAATGGTAAATGTAAAAGTACATTTTCGAAACAAAAAAAAACATTTCTATAATATTTATTGTCAACGTACAAAATCAGAATAACAGTAGATCCCATGAATTATAAGTTTGATCTAGTCCCTCCACTGCGGCAGGTCATATCGTAAATAACTCGAGGTGGCTGCGGTTCCCTTCGTCGGAAAATACCTGCGTATGTTTCATTCCTATGCAGAAAGTTTAATCCGTTGCCTTTCCCTCTATTTACACTAGTTTGTTTCTAAAAGGAATAACTAGGCATTACTAAAACGACGTTTATTTTTAGGGTTCTCTAAATAAATTACAATTACTTTCCGAAAAATGCACACTTGCAAAAATGCAATTTACTCGCGTATAAAATGTCGAATTAAAAAGTCAGTTACTGAGTGTTATATTATTTACAGTAGTAAATCTGGATCAAAAAGTATTACACTGTAAACGAATTAAATTCGTCAAAACTCATTAAACGATATGATAGGCCCATCGGCTTTTAACTGAAATAATATTTAAAATGTTTTTCCATGTAGCGTGACACAAAGTTGTATCATGACGACCCGAGGAAAATCGCTGTGGATGTCGGTTGAAGAACAATCCAGAAACATATTGAAACTCATGTCACAGTCACACTATTAAGCCAATTTGTCACAGCTAGGGCATGCAATTTCGGTAAAATAAAAATTACCGGTAAAAATTCGGTAATTGAAATATTTTTACCGGTAAACCGGTAAAACGGTAATTTTTGTATTTTTAAGAAATGTGATTTTATATGAATAAGATTGGGTAGTCTAAAAGCAAAAATAATTAAAAATACAAGGTATAAGGTGGTAAATATTTTTTGTTACGTGGGCCGTAGCAAAAAAACATGTCAGTACCATCCGTACGCGATGTCGTCGACAAAATCCAAGAGAAACGGCTGCGATGGTTCGGCCATGTAAAAAGGAGACCACCTGAATACATCACCAATGTTGTGTACTCAATCTCGATATACCCGGTCAAAGGCTCAGAGGCAGGCCGAGACTGTGGTGGTTGAGTGTCGTAATGAATAACATGAAAATCTGCGAACTCTAAGAGGAAGATGTCCTAGATAGAGTGAAGTGGAAGAAGGAGATACGGAAAGCGGACCCCGTCACAAGACGGGATAAACGCTAAGAATTACCGTGAAAAAAAAATCTTTTTTTTTTTTCATTGAAGTGAAAGCCGTTTTTTATGGTAAATCGTAGGCATTTAATGGTCCTGGTAACTCCTTCGAACAATCCCGCAGCCCCGGCATGCCTTGGCCCTGCGCGAGGAACAACTCGGGCCGCCGACACGGGTCTGTTGTCTATGCAGACGGAGGAACGATGAGCCACCCGAACTCACCGTCCACAGACCGACGCCTACGGTGGCCGGGAGTCGTCTTTCGACAATCGGCGCCCGTGGTGTTTTCCTGATCCACTAAAGCGGCTGGGATGAGAGGTGCGAACTCGCAGGCGCTCCGCAGTCTCCTTCTCGAGCATGACTGCTTCGCCGAAGGAGGCGATGGCTTCCCATTCACTCCGGACCATGGCTTGAACCAGGACCGGACGCGAGAGGTCGCAGCTGCCTATTGCCTCGGGCCTCGACGACGATACGGCGGTACCCTTCCCAGGCAGTGCACACCTGGACTGTGTGCTCCAAAGTGTCCTCAGAGCTGTCCGCATGGTAATGAAGGAAAAGCCCTTGCTCAATAAGGTCATAGAGTAGGTAAAATCAGCATAAGCTACATTTTTACATAATATAAGCTGACAGCTATGAGGAAATTCAGAATAACCGAATGAATAAAATTTGTTTAGATATTATAAATTAAGATGAGAATGAAGATTTGTATCTAACCTAGAGATAGTTAAGGAGCCACATAAGTTTACTTTCTTTAAAAACAGCAACTTTAACACTCTTACACTCTTGTAATGTATGCAATATTACATTATGTTCAGGCTACATAATGAAGATTTGACGTTAAATGAACAATTGCTATATTTTATCACAAAAACGTAAAAACCGGTAAATTACCGGTTACATACTATTTTTACCGGTAATTTAAAAACCCGAAAATGGGCGGTTTTACCGGTAAAACCGAAACCGGTAAACCGGTATTGCATGCCCTAGCATTGAAGTGAGAAATTCCGCAGTAACCACTATCTTAATTGATGGTGTTTCCAAAGCAATAAAGTTTGCATTCGAAATGCACTAGAATGTAAGGTGTTCGAAACCATGTCATGTAAAATATGCCGAAAGGATTTAGTCGTAATCCCACCGACCAATTGCAAGCTGACTAGATTCCAACACAGGTAATTCACTAATCTGGTCATAGCTACACGTTGACACGGGTGTACCGTTAAACCGATAAGCCGAGTGCACAATATCCACAATACGTGGAAACTGGCCCAAGATTCAGTTCCAAGAATTATCACGGATATAACGATTTTTTAGTTTTCAAAAAATCCTTTCCAAGCGTTCAAAGAGGTGTTAAAAAATCTGAAATTCGCACGAATCAAATCTGCAGAACCCATCACTGTAATATTTGCCCACTCGTCACCCCCTCGTTCCAAACAAACGCTCATGGACTTTTTTCAGTTTTATTGGTTTTTGTAACAGTTTCTGATAAACTTTAAAAACTTTATTGGCGAACACCATTAATCGAAGCTTGAACATCAGGACGTTGAGTGCAATTGACGGTCAACTTCAGGTGTTTCGCAATGAATTTGTAGAGAAATTTAATAGGAAATGCGAGCTGCCGTTGTGCTCACAGATAGAAGAGCATTGCGCATTGCGAATTTGTAGCAGTAATGCTCGCTTCTGGCGTTACGTTAAATTGTTACTGTATTAGTACCGATACCTACGGACCATACAGGTTGATTTTCAAAGGCTATCACTATCGATTTTCGGGGCTTTTCTACAACATCTGCCAATCTATCCGATATACCTATTTCTCAGAATCTCTTGGTGGCTGTTATGGAGCTCTATCCGAAATAGAGTCAGCAAGAGAACGCCTTACCAATATATTTTAATATTTTAAAATTAATTCCAAGCTAACTAGCAACCTAATAACCGTCAGATATCTTCCTGGCATCTGATAACTATCATAATTATAAAAGTAATAAGGTTACCCCGGCTAACGTGGATGAAAATAATATTTTAATGAATAAATTTTTCATATGAAAATGTTAGCGACGGGCGACGTGCCGGCCAATGGGTGAACTAACATGTTTATTTTATGTTTAATTTTAAATCAAGGAAATGCAACACGCGTTAGTTATAAGTATATTTTTATTTGCCCTAGGCCAATATTTGTCGTTGCTCACTCCATCGTGCTGTTTGCTATACGGGTGCCCGATTACAAACTTTAACACCGTTGAAAATATATTTCATATGATTCATAATTGTAAATTGCTTTCACGAATATCTATAGCTCATAGTAAACTCGTAGACGGGCGTAGGGGCCGATTTAAATGGATATTTAACTGGAGAACGGCCAAGAATCCTGCTCAGCTAATATATTGAAGGATTGATGAAATTTTGTGCTGGAGTGAGACCGTAGCATTGTTATATTCATTTTATTCTACTTGGCGTGTTAATGGGGTTAAATATATATAATTACGGTGCACTTGTGTGCAAAGTTTGACGCAGTTTTGTTGTGCACGGTACTAGTTACCTTCCTCATCAAACAGATGCCTATTATCTCTATTACAGGCTAATTAGGAACTGAGTCATAGTTCAGCATCTTGTGAATACGGCTCACGTGCTTATGTAGGTACGTTCCTACGCATTGTTGTATAATTTCGTCTACATTATCCCGAATAGTTTGTATTCAAGATAGCTTTCAAAGTAGGTACCTAATATTTACTGAATAGAAAATAATGTCAGTAGTTTGAGCAAGTTTTTACAAGGTTGAATTAAAGGAAATAGCTGACGAAAATTGTAGTGGAATGGTCAAGGTTACAATTACCTGATATGGAGATTATGTGTATGTTTAGTTAAGTACATATGAGACTTAGTACTTATATATATGTATGCAGTATCTGTTGTTTATATTAGTTGTGTGGGAAATCCCAGCTTGGGATGTTGACTGTCTGACTGACTTGGTGATAATATTTCCTTTTTAAAATGAAGTTGAATATGTGAATATAATTATAAAGAAATTATTTTAAAGCTGATAAAAATAATTTCAATGTAGTTTCTAGCCGGTTGTTTTCTATGGCATACCCTTTGTAGAATCATGTACCTTTTGTGTGTGTCTTTTCAAAAGATCTGCAAAGGCCTATTTAAAATATACTCTTTTTTCAAGCTTAGTGTTTGAATAAAATGAATTTATTACATTTTATGTTATGATGGTTGATGATACTAATGGATAATTAATGTTAAATAACAAGATGTTGGTGAGTTTTTAGAACCTACAAGAAAATGTTATTGTTACAATGTTATTATTACAACTATATCTTTCAGACAATAAAATAAAAAATAATAATACCTAGACAGCACAGAAAAAAAAATTGCAATTTAAGAAAAAAAATAAAAAAATATTTTTCAACTGAAATGAAACAAAAATGTAACTTATTCTAAGCACTTACTTGGCTTGGTGAAGTTGGGGGGTGATGCATTGTAGAAGTAGCAATACACCCCAAAAGCCAGCACGAAGAGAATGAGCAGCAGGATGCGGGTGGAAAATGGCCGACAACGGAGGATGCGGGTCCTCATTGTGGAAACTGTTAACAAAGGAATTTGTTTTCAATTTTTTCCTTAAAGACTTTATTTTTTTTAATGTCTATTTTAAAGTACCTATTTAATTTATATGAGAAAGTAAGTATAAAAGATCATTGAAAGTAATCTCAATTTTAATATCTAGGTATTCTTCATACTAAGATAAAGTCTCACTGACTCAAAACTGCCAGTAAAAACTTTTTACTGGTCTTGGATATAAATTTCGTTAATATGGATATTTTTGAAACGTTGTTTCGGAATTTAAACAAAATCTAGGTGAAAATAATTTTATTTTATTTTAAAAATTTTCTAACATGACGTAAATTACGAATCTCGATCTACATCCGACTACATAATTCCAATAATTCCAAAATCTGCTATTGTTTAGCTTGCCTTGCAAAAAACCGACAGATTCCCCCAAAACCGCCATCAAATTCCACTTGTTTACATTATTTCAAACTCCCGTATTCCATCTATCTAATTGCCAATTAAATTACAATCACTACCGACAGACAAGTCTAAATTTCAAGCAAATATCAGCCAAAAAATAACAAGAAGAAAACTAAAAAATCTTATACTTTACCAGATATCAAGAAAACCAAAGATTACGTACGTCAAGACGATTAACACAAGCCGTATAAAACATAAAATCACCGTGCAAGAATAATAAAAGTTACCTTGTCTCATCAAAACTTAAAATTTAAAACTAAAATAAAACTTTAAGCACAAAAAAGTCACAACCAAAAAAAAATTTTGCTCTTCTTCCTTCAATCGACTTTGCGTAAATAGTAAACAGCCAAGATGCGGCAAACACTTCAAACTACTTAAAATAAATTTACTCACATTTTATCTGTCACCACTATATTAAAAGCGAAGTTGACATTTTAGTTTATTCGAAACAAACTCGATTATTTATTTATCTGCAGTGTAAGTTATCGCTCACGCTTGCATACAGCAGCTAGACGCCACTGACGACTGCGTGCTCTAACCAACCCACGACTACGGCTACAATACCGATTGGCGATGGCAACTCGCTTGCCGCGGGGTTGCCAGGCGCGCTCCTAAATGCTACCAAGCGCCAAAAAATTAAATATTGCACACCACTTGAAATTAATTGTTTAGTTCTGCACCATGTGTGTGATTAAAAAAAAAGAAAAATTTTTTTCCTGGTCAGTTTAAAATGTAGAAACAATCAAAAGAATGAATTTTAAATACAATTTGAAAAACGTATTTGAAATAGAACTGAACGTATTTGAAATTAGTCTAATCGTGGGAATAATGCTATTTGTTTTTTAATCGAATATTACTGTTAACGGCCGCTTCTTTTTTACCCTGAGGGTATGTTTAATGGGATTTTATTATCAAAACTAAAGAAGAAGAACAAATATCAATAAAAATATTTACTTGTACGACTTGCTATCTTCCTGTCACAGAAAACCATGCAGTGCAGACAGCTGCGAACGTAGCTAGAAGAACTTACAAAGTGTGGAATAGAGGGTGTAATGTAGTGATGGGTAGCTATTCAAATAACTAGCCAAACAGCGGCTACTAACAAAATAGCCACGGCTATGGTATCTGTCAACACGATAGCTAGCTATTGGCTACTGGCTGGTTTTAGGATATTCCGACAATTTACGGTACAGCAGGTAGTCGCCACAGAGTATAAAGCCGGAGTAGCTGACGGCTACGCTGGCTAGCCGTAGCTATGTGCGCGCTCACTGCGCTGAGTAGCGCAAGACGCGAGAACTTCATTCATTCGTATCACACATCTCTTTCTCATAATAGTCACAAAATAGATTTAAAGAAAGATAGAGCTAATTTCGTTCTTTTACCATACTAATTTACGATACATGATAGTTAGAAAGGTAGTTAACTTCAGATGTGAAGGTAAACAAAACAAATAATTATTTTAAATACATATTTAATATTATTAGATTTTTTTAATTTAATGACTGAAATCGAATGAACTCCCCTTCATTTCAAATCCTGCTTAGCTAGCTACGCCAACGCGTCGCTAGGTAACGCTAGTCGTAAGCCATTTTCGTTCAATAGCCAAGTAGCTGAAATAGCTAGCTATCTAGCTGGCTATTCCACTACAAATAGCCGGCTGGTTAAGTTATTGAATTTTCGGCTAGTTACCCATCTCTAGTGTAATGTCGTTTTCCCGCGAACCAGTATAAAATATAGCCAATGTTATTAGTAGATAATGTAGCATTATAAGGAATATTTAAAATCGGTTCAGTAGTTTTGGTGTTTACCCATTACAAACAAACAAAACTAAATGAAAAAAAAACTGTTAACAAAGTAGGTATAGATAATAATATACCTATATGTACAGCTAAAAGAGTCATGTCTCTTCTGTGATTTAAATACTATGAGGATGATATCTTCTTACAATGCCAATTATATTGTATCCACAGATAATGTACCTATTCTGACAATTTATTTTCATTGATATTTTTGGTACTTAGAAAATAATATTTTTTGATAAGGATACTGTGTTCAGTTTCGGAACACACCCCTTATTATTTGACATGACATATTCTGAATACCAGCCCAAGAGGAATGTTACCGTATTAGTAGAAAAGCTACATCTTATAATGTGTATGCACATTTCGAACCTTTTTTGTTGCTTATTTTATTTAAAGATGTTATTTTATATTATTGTGATTGCACATCACAAAGCAGAAGAAGTATAATAAAAATATCTGAAAAAAATTGTAAAGACAGAATGTAATTGTGTTTATTTCAAATTTTATCACAAGTCTCAAGTTTGACCACGTATAGTTTTTTATTTTAGGCACATTACTATTATAATAATAAATGGTACCGTATTTATAAGTCATTTATAAGTTGCTGTAGTATGATAGGTATATGTAACCAAGTATCTTAATTATGTTGTTTACACGTATACACAATAGAGATTGTGGGTGCTTTGCTTATAAATATAAATACCTACTATAGCCGCATTATTAAGTAGTATGGATGTTTAGTAGCTTATCACAGTATTTGTTTGACTGAGTCCACTAACGCGCAATCTGTTGCTAGCTAGTAAAGCGGCGTATCGTGTCTTATAATTAGTTACTTTGTTTCAATTAAAGATGAAATACAACGAGCTCGGACACACTGGTATGAAAGTCTCTCATATCAGCCTGGGAGGTGCAGCATTCAGTAACTTTTACGGGTAATTATACTCATAAATAATACTTTTAATGAATGAATATGCTTTGTTTTCTTCTGTTGTGACGTTCCTTTATCGAATAACACGCCAGTTATCATTACTCGCAACGTTTTAAACATATTTATTAACTTAAAAATAAACTGCAGCTAAAGATAATGTAGGTATTGTTTATCATCGGTCGTTAAACATTGCGATTTGTGAAGTTGTAGTTATGAGAATACGTCGGCCGACGGCTGGCTTTATTGTTTATGATTTTTTTGCGAATTTATTTTTGTTTTAACCCTAACGTGCTGCGTGACAGCTCGTATGAAGTTTGTTTGGTCGGAGGAGCGGTTGGGATATTGGGATATGACTTGTGCTCGATTTGACACTCAGTTGTGTAGAGTAGAGGTCAAGGCCGAATTTTATAGATCGTTGACATTGATTACATTTGTTGCGCCAACATGCTACTACACAGATACACATTGACTGTGGACATTTTAGACGCATCGTTTTTTTAGGGTTTTGTAGCCAAAATGTCAAATGTTCCGAGACCCTCGTAAGATTTTGCGGACCGTCTGTCTGTTTGTCACCAGCTTACATATGTGATGCAAAACCATTTTAATGTTATCGTGAGTTTTTAGCTCCCATTGGTAATGAACAGCAACAAGTAAGTAGACGCTTTTAGGCCGTATTATAGGTGGATACTTCTCGCACATAGACAAATACCTAGCCTATGCCAACTTTCATTATTAAAAACCATTCAGTAGTTTTTGCAAGAAAAAGTACCTACCTAACAAACATAGGTCAACATTTTCGCGTAAATAATATTAGCAGATAACTAGGATGATACGGAACCCTTCATTTGTAAATTCTTGTCATGTTCTACATACTTACTTACTTCTCAATCGATTAAACGTTTACCAGTAATGCGATGCACGGGAATTTCGAATGAACATTTTTGACATAAAATGTTACTTATTGAATTTTATCGATATGAAATTGCTCGATATTTCCATATGAGTAGTATTTCGAGAACGCCGAGCGGGCGGTATGCTCGATAGCCGAATATCGCTGTCGCGTCGCCTCGCTCTACCCTGCTACAAGTAAGACCACAGCTTTATGCCTGTATAAAACATACTTAAGTAGGTATTTCTTAAGAATAGCTTAATTATTTATTTATTATAAACTATATTGTATTGTGTCCGAACAAAGTAAATTTTACAACACAACATACAAATTCTAATTTAGAAATACATAGGTATAGTTATCGGCACGAATCTTGAGCTCTGACCTTCACCTGCGCAGAAGTAATTTATTGGGTCCCTTTTGTGGTATGAAGTGAGGCGCGGGGGCGGGCTAAAGCGGTGATTGGCCCGCAGTGCATCGCGTCATAGCCGTCACTCGGGATTGGTTCTTTGCTAATAAATCACTTTTTTGCTAAGAGCTCAAGATTCGTGCCGATAACTATACAAAAGTGATGCCTTCTTATATTTTTTCCGAAAACGACCTACCTATAACTAGGTATGGAAACTTTAGATACTAAAATGCTACAAAGTAAAATGTTTTTATTTAAAGCTTCGGCCATCAGCGTCAATGATTAGCAGATTACGGCATAATAAAACGATATGGTTTTATAATGTTTACCAATTTGTGATAGGTAATTGCGTAACAACAGTTTGTTGACTTTTATGTAATACCTACACATTAAAACAGCCAGTTTATTTTTTTTTTGTCAAAAAGCGATTTATCAGCTGCCTAACCTTTCCCAAGTATTTTGGGATCGGCTTCCAATCTAACCGTACGCAGCTGAGTTGGTTGTAACTACTGATTCAAACACTGGTTGTGTTTCTGACGCTTTACCTTTTTTACGCATAATAAAACAAATCCAAAGCAGTAAAAATAATAAAAAATAAGAAATAAAAAAACATCAACTGTACGCGTAGATGTTATAGGAAATGTATGAAATCGGTCATTGTGCACAACTCCTAGGAATGAATGAAATGTCCTGTACGCATGGTTTCCGGAGCCGTCCGCTGCATTATGCGCGCGAACGGGACGTTTCATTCACAGACAGCATTGCTGTTACCGTAATACGATATTGGAAAGTCAGTCAAATACTAGGAAAGGTGTATTTTTTGTAGGCTATGTGTGGTAAATAATCTCTGAAACAATATTTTATACATTCCCTAAAAAGCTTCGTTACTTTTTACATTGTTAAATAAATACAATTTCTAGACTATTCGTTCACATAGATAAATAGATAAATTATAGATAAGCACTTTATACATGCTTACAAGTTACTCCACCACAACGCATCCCAATATTCCATCTATGTATAATCATCGGCAGGGATATTGAGCCCTGACCTTCACCTGCGTAGAAGCGATTTATTGGTTTATTGCCTAAAGTGTACAGTGCGCAAAGCGATCCCCACTCTTCCGCCGAGAGCTCAATATCCGTGCCGATAACTATATGGTCAAATCAAAAGTTAAGAATATTTGGAACGGCCGTTAGTAGGTGCTACTCATAGACACATTTCTGTAACGCTAATGCTACCCGCTGTGTCCTGACAACTGCACAATGTCACCATTGCACCATTGACAAGAGATTAGCCGAATACGAATGGAAATTTCACCCTTCGACGTGTTACTAGCCACTCCCCGCGGTTTCACCCGTCTATAGCACCCTTAAGAGCGTGTACGTCAACCGCGCGCCATTTGGCCTAAAAAGGTACTTTTCAAACCACTGTTTCTCATTAACTACTTATCTTATAACTATGTTAATTTTTAATAACGCAAGGTAATTTCACTGTCTATATAGTTAATTGAACATAAATTTCAATTTGTGTAGTTTAAATACTTAAAACCCCTATAACGTAACAGATGTTTAATAAAATTCCCGTTCAGCGTCTATTTCGAAGCTTAAATTCATGTGAAAACAGTGGCAAATCTAATCATATTTATTTTTTTACTCTTAGACGAAATCCCCATGCCTATAGTTAATTGAAAACATTTTTTGATTTAGGTCTCTATCTTTCAGAAAAAAATATTTTAACAATGTGAAAATTTGTGAATTTCAAATGCTTTTTTTACCTACCTATCTTACTTAATTTAATATAAGAATTATTTACTATAGTAATATAACTCTTTCTTTAAAACATAAACTTTATATTATAATTTAATCTCTCGTTTTTATTTTTTTATAAATTATTTAAAAACTACTATAAAACGCTGCACGCGAGTCAACTCAAACCAGACCGCCGCAAGGCTTCACAGAGAGAGGACGTGTCGCTCCGTCACATCGCGTAGGGTGAATAACCTCTGCCGTGGATACCGAGAATAGAGTACATTTCAAGCGCGACCAACAAATCTTGATACATTACTATTTTATTTAAAGCTCAATTTTGAAGCATATTTTTTTTATCGATTGAGTTGAAATTTTGTTTGAATGTTCAGTTTTAATGACAATGTATGATTCTATATCCAATATGGCGGTATACCCAAGATGGAGAAAAAAAATGTTTTTAATGCATTCCTACGATATGGGTATCAAATGAAAGGGTTTGCTATGAATAGGCTTAGGCTAGAAAGGCCTTAGGCTAGAAATCACTTATTGCAGATGTCTGTTACCAATCGAGCTATAATTTTATTTATATGTTCATTTTGGATGTACCCAAATTTTTACTTTTGATCCCGAATAACTTTTGAAGCATATAGGATAGATAACTTAAAACTTTATTTGCAATGGTAAACCCAAGCTCTTCACCAACATTTGGCTTTCCGGCAATTGTTGTTATTTGACCACAATTTTTCGGTCTGGATGGACTGGACCATTCATATAAACAATCAATTTTTCAAGTCAGTCCAGGTGCCTTTGAGAAATCGAGAACAATCAAATTGAGAACAATCACAAAACAATCTAATTGAAACCTCCTCCTTTTTTGAAATCGGTTAAAATACAGAAACTTTGCATTGCCATTAATCATCAGTCGACTATTTAGTACTGTTGAAAATTTTATGTAATATACAGAAAGTCCTCAAAACCAAGGTTTTCATAGGTGCCCGATTTTTTTGCAAAAGATATATGTATTAACGACTTATTTTCATGCTTTTATATTTTAGTCATCCATAGACTTACCTACACTATTTTCTCGCTATTAACTAATTACTATTACTAAATAATATATTTTTTGTTCTACCAATTTCACTCGAAAATATCAAAATGGTTTGTGTGACTATACGTGAAGTATGATAGGCACGCACACAGCCGCGAGTGGTCGCGACGCTAGTGTGCTCGATTTTTTGCGTTGAATTACCTAAAGTTGACATCGCGCGGCGAGCGTACACGCTCTTAACACCGTCTGTCCTTTTACGCTTGGCAACGACGGCTTGATATTTAAGAGTTTATTCTTTCTTCATCTATTTTTATTTTTGAATTTAATTCTTTGATGTTGGCTATCAGATTTGTGAATACCTAAGGTTAATATGTGCAAACAGTAGAAATTATATGCAAGGTTCAGTAAATGTCCTCAATAAAAATGTTGACCTCTCTCACAGACATTGACCTACCTATGTAAATGAAAAGTGATTTTAAAAATAGATCGCATTTCCCAAACAGCCTCTTTTATAAACTCCGAACAAACAATTGACATTCGAATATTAAACCGTCAAAACCACGGAGCACAAACGTTAAACGGAGTCCAGACTTCGTTTTCAATTTAAGTAAAACTAGATTCTGTCAATAATCTGTCATACCTGTGTTGCCGTCTCGGCTTGATTGCCTGGTCCGGGGAACGCCCTCCAATGCCCCTTCACACGAACGACAACCTTCCGTACTACGTTTTGCAACTGGCAGCCGAAAATAGAACAAAACTGGAGGTGCTACTCCATTTTGTTTAACTTCCATATTCGAAGTACACCGGCTATGTGTGCCCAGGTTTTTTGTCGGCTTGTAACTCCAATATTGATGATAGTGTTACAATGTTTTCTTGAGCTTAGTACGTATGTTTGTCGATCTAGATACTGGCTGTTTTGTGCGTTTAAATTCATAGTCGCATGTAAACCGCTAGCTACTTTTCGATATCATTCCTCAGGTTTTCATCTAAGTATACTGTTGAACTTCAACTATAACAGTTCAGCTATTTTCCGTAAAAAAAAAATATAAATAGATAAAAAGATAGAAATATTATATTGTAGCCATAAAGTACCTACGATTTCATGAAATAGTCTAGATTTGCTCACTGCATGAAATGCTCAATAATTTAATGGTACATTACATACATGTCGCAAATGGCACCCTATGGTTTAAGTAATTTTTAAATCAACCAGAAAGTGACCAAACCTACTATACAGCTACAACATAGATCTACTTAGTTTAGTTAATACTATTTCTCTACTGCAACTTTTTTCAGATCGTTCGACGAGGAAAAGGGCTTGGAACTAATAAGAGAAACGCTGAAATGCGGAGTGAATTATGTGGAAACTGGACCTTGGTATGGCGGCGGAACTTCCGAACGAACTATTGGGAAGGTAGGTAACACAAAGATAATGTAATTAACCGGACACGAATACGCTGTCTTCGCCTCTGCTGTGATGTTCTCCTAGGTGATTATCGGCTACGGCGGCTGTTCTCATTTATGGAGATTAGCCAACTGTGCAGAACATATTATATTGCACAAGTATTTGCGCTGACACAGGTGCACTCACTATTCCTTCACTCTCATAGCCCGATGGGACGGCAATGCGATACGACCGGAGGGACAGGACCGACATTAACGTGCTCTCCGATGCACGGGTGAATCAATCACCAACTTCCAGACTACGGGCTGCTTTGTGAAAGTTTCTAAAACCCACAACCCTCTGCTGTACTAAAGGTACGAGACCGCCAACCATACTCTTTGAACCACAGAATAAAGATGTGCAGTGAAGGTACCAACTTACGTTCGTAAAAATGTCACTCACACGCGCATGTCCTCACACGCGCATGTGCATCGACGAGCTTTTACCGGCGTTATCGGTGCTGTCAGTACTGAATGTCGTGCATCGAGCACATGCGTGTGTGAGTGACATTGTTACGAACGTTAGTACGTAGCTTCACAACTAATTACAAGAGAATATATTTAAACTGTGTATGAACATTGTACGTCAAGTTGTTACAATTGTGATCGAAGATAATCCATTGGTAGACTTGTTGGTGGTATTGGTTGGTTGAATACTCTAAGGATAGTAACTATCGTTTGAGATGAAGATTCAATCTTCACTGTTTCAGTAACATACGTGAGCTACAAAGATTTTTCGCCGATTTAAAAAGGAGATTTTCAGTTTTACCCGTTTGTGTATAAGTATGTCTCTAATTTTTCGCCTGAACCGATTTTGATACGGTTTTCAGCACAGAGATTATCTGACTTCTATTTGTCTGACTTAGGAGATTTTGTTATAGGTAGGTATAGGTACTTATCTATATTATGTTTAGTAAAAAGTTTCTAGACCTAAACCTTTTCTTTCGCAGTCGGCTCATAACAACAGGCGGTATGCAAGTTGCACGAAGTATTTCCAATACAAAATTCAGCCACGTCCCGTAGCCCCGCGTCAATATTATTCGTGCTAAGCTTACTAAATAAACTCTGGGTTTCTAGTGCTTTGTATGGTTTTCAAATGGCGAACATTTTTGGCCTAATTTAAAAACTAGGTTTTCAGCGAAACATCTCCGTTGTGAAGATGATTTTAAATAACGTCTTCATCTCAGGAAAGCGGCTGAGCGGCTAAAACTGTATGTTTAAATTTTGATGCACGTTTTCTTTGTATGACTCGAAGACTCGACCACTTCTGAGCGCTCCTGAGTTTGCACATACAAAGACAACATTTTTACTTAACCAAATCAAATATTTTTACTTGAAAATACAACCACAGATGCCAAAAATAATAAACAGAACACTGTGTTGCCGTCAATAGCGTACAAATGTTTTTATCATAATCATCAACTTATATTAAAAACTAGCTTTTGCCCGCGACTTCGTTCGCGTGGAATAGTGATTTTTGGTTTGACCAATAGATGGCGCTATATGTCCGAAATAAATTTTATTTTTATTTTTATATTTTTTTGTAATAAAAACTATCCTATGTCCTTTCTCAAGTTCCAAACTATGTCTGTACCAAATTTCACACAAATCGGTTCAGTAGTATAGGCGTGAAGAAAAGACAGACAGACAGACAGAAAGACAGACAGACAGACAGAAAGACAGACAGACAGAGTTACTTTCACATTTATAATATTAGTTAGGATTAAGACAGAATTTCTTGATATATAGCAACTGTACCACCAATGCTCGACTTATTTGGACTCACTCTATCGACCAATCGTCAGGCTTAAAGGCAAAGCTCAAGTAACTATTAAGTTATATATTACTTAGTCAACTAAGTGCAATTTCCTTTACCAGGTTTACCATCATATTAGGTACCTGTGACTAGCTTTCCTCAAACTATGTTGGTGTCATCACAAGTCTTAACCGTATGCAATTGATACCAGCTTACATGGAGCGACTGCCTATCTGAGCTCCCTAGAATCCAAATCAGTTACCCGGGTCATCCAATTCTCCATGGTAAAACTGGTTGTCAGATTTTCTGCCCGTAACGATAGCTAATGATGCTCAAATGACAATTTAGACCCACCAAATGTGCCTTCCGGAACACAGAGGAGCTCGTCATATCAAGTTGGTCACCTATTCATGAACAGACACCGCGTTGCTGCGATCTTGCGATTTATCGACTGGCAGTTACTTAACCATGAACTCTTCTAATATTTAAAGTGTCTATACATATGTATATCAATGTATTTAACTGGACTTTATATCGTTGTACTAATCATAAAATGTTCCCTGCAATTCTACTTATTTGCATCGCTCCAATCAATAAATACAGAAATTCCAGTTGATTTTATACAATGAACTTCGGAAGGGGATTTCTGACAATTTACCCTAAAAGCGAGAGCCCAAAGTTTCAACAATCCTGTCCCAGTCTTTAAATTGATTTGCTAGGTTACAGATAAAACAATTAATGAAGCGCAGTATCAACAATTGCAAAATTCAAAGATTCAGTCCTGAATATACTTTGTATTGCAAGTACCACTGCGAACTTTTAGTCGACCGACAGTTTGTTCGGCTCATAAATCAGTATGGAAATGAATGGTAGTACGCACTTATTAACGAGTAGGTATTTGAGGACTAACAACTTTGATTGAATACGATTGTCTAAAAAATATTTACTGTAAGCTGACGGTTTAGTCTGCAATGTAGACTTCCTCTTTCTCTGACTCTGACGGCTTGGTACCGGTTTAGTCTGCAATGTAGACTTCCTCTTACTCTGACTCCGACGGCTTGGTACAGACAGAAACTTGCTTGAAGTTAGAGAAATCGAATGTCTAACAATCATCAGTTAGATAGAAAGATAAAGTACCTACTACTTTTGATTGCAGTTCGATACAACATTTAAAGTAAGGTATGGCATAGGTATTGATTCCTGAGTGTCGTTGGCAGCTGAGGAAATTCCCAAGTTTTAGCTCGTATTAAATATTTGCAATAAGCTGATTACACAGGTGACTGTCAACTTCATTAATGTTCATTGTTCATTTAGCTTTTTAATTTGCATAAAGAACATTTTTTATCTTTGAATGCATCTGGATAGACCGTAAAAGGTGACTGTTTACTTCATTCGACGTTGATGAGTAAGTATCTCCACATTATGTAAAAGTTGAAATAATTTATTTAATTGGAGTCAGATCACGTTTTTAGCGTTTAGTTTCATGTCAGACATTCCTACAGTGATTATAATTCACCATGACTCCCGAAAAGTTTTACATTACACAGGGACGTCTTAAGTCAGTAAGTACCCAAAAGTATTAACAGTCTACAAACGTTAAACAATAGCAAACTAACATTTAATAACAAAACACGTACTTAATACTGTGGCGAAGTTATATCAAAACTTGCATACAGTATTTACGTATTTAGTAAAAGTTTTCCTTGCCCTCACTGAAGCGGCTATTTCCAGTTTTTAGTTCGTACCCAGGTTTCTGAGGACGGCAGGACAAATCACCTTTCCTGTAAGTACAATGGGAATTAAGTACGAACTTCGTTTGAAAGTTGTAACTTGCACCTACTTAAGTTATAAGTATTTCATACTTCTTCTTTACGTGACGGCACGAGGGGTAAGTGTAGATGCTTCCATAGAACCCGGTCGGACAGTTATGAAATTTTTTTTTGTGTTTTTCAACAAAACAATATAGATGTGCCGTACATTAAGTAGGTATTATTTATATAAACCTGTATCCACCCGATTGTTGCGTTAGTTCAATTGAAAAATTCATATTTTTGCAACCAAACCAATCAAATCAGTTTTCGTAAAATATAGCTGATGAAATCTATACTAATATTATAAAGCTGAAGAGTTTGTTTGTTTGTTTGAACGCGCTAATCTCAGGAACTACTGGTCCGATTTGAAAAATTCTTTCAGTGTTAGATAGCCCATTTATCGAGGAAGGCTATAGGCTACTTTTTATCCCGGTACGGGAAGTAGTTCCCACGGGATGCGGGTGAAACCGCTGGCAAAAGCTGGTAAGTAAATAAAGTCCGTTATCATTTCACGAGTATTTTGTTAACGAATATTGCGAGTATTGGGTATTGTAATACTGAGAGATTGGTTTGGTGGGCAATCCATTATGCGTGCACCTTTCTGGACAGAATTGTATTAATTAATTAAGTAAAAATGGAGAATTAAATAAATGTTCTACTGTGGTATACATAAAATTCGTTAAATGTCATATCATATACGTTGTACGACGCATTGTAGTCAAAAATTAAATTTTAATATTTTGCCTTTCATACCGCTGCAAGTTTTTAAGTTCTTATGCTATTTCATTTAGTATAGGTAAGGACATGTGAGTTACTAAAATATTCTAAGTAAGTGTGCTATGGTACCTACTTGAGAGTCTGAAATCACCAATTTGTCTTGAGCAAGCGTGGTGATTAACGCTCATCCCTTTTCTGCAGATGATGATGATGCACTAACATCTATAATCGCATAATACTTATTGGCACATAGTAGCAACGTACTTCCTATCAAATAGGATTGGTCAATATTTAACTAAACCTCGGAATAATTCCTGATTTGGAACACAAATGCATTACGAGCCGTAATTACATTTAGGATCAACACTAGTTCACTTAGGCCCGCCGCTGGTTGCAACTTTTCGTCACCGTGACTTTTTGTCACTCAGTCAAGTGCTATGAAAACTATACTGAGTGCGCTCATTATGGTGACGTGATAATACGGTGACAAATAGTTGCAGCAGCAGGCAATGCCGGAGTGACGTGACTGTCACTCGCCCTGTACATTACAATGGGAGTCCGCTCACTGGTGACTTTTTGTCACTCAGCCGGCATACAAAAATGAACGCGATTTGTCACCCATGAACAGATTCAGTGAGCGCATCGTGGGTGACAGCAGGTGACAGTGACAAAAAGTCACGGTGACGAAAAGTTGCAATCAGCGGCTAGCCTTAGAATACTCTCACACTACAAACTTTTAGTCGGCCGATAGTTGTTTTGGGCTTATAAATCAGTATGAAGATGAATACACACGTAACAACGATCAGGCATTGGTCCGGTAGGTATCAGACCGACTAAAGTTTGATTGAATTCACGATTTTTAAAAAACAAATGGCGGGCGACTGTTTAGTTTGCTGTGTGCGCGTAGGTTTTCAGCTTAAAGCTGTAATAATTAATTCCTACTCTGTCCGAGTATTATAGGTACTGATAATTTGTGATCCCATTGATTGGTAACGTACTTACGTTATATCTAGGTTTACATTATGTGGTTCTTTGTTTATTATTAAATATCTCTTTACATAAGTTTCACAAGCTAAGTACATCTCCCGCGACTTATCATCCTCCTGCCTTTATCCCATTTTTTTGTGGTCGACACAACATGCCTGCTCCTTCTGTCCTCTTCTATCTACCTTCTTCTATCTATTATCTCAATAACAGAATGTTACTTACATTCTTTCTTACTACATTGATTTTCACACAATCCATCCATAGTTTATTTGGTCGTCCTCGTGCACTATAGGTACATATGAATGAAGTTTAAATTTTTTCTTCAAAAGGACCCTTTGTTCTTGGCTATTTACTCGTTCGAACAAACCCTCAGTTTTACATAAAGATGAAGATGATGACTGGCCTGGTGATTTTAACAATATACTTTGTTACAGGCTCTAGTAGGAGTACCACGGGATTCGTATTTCATCGGCAGCAAGGTCGGCAGATATGAGATGGCGACTGAGAGGATGTTTGATTTCTCAGCAGAGAAGACCGAAGCTGGAGTAGACAACACGCTGCGTCTACTCGGCTTGGATTATGTCGACTTGATACAGGTCAGATGGCAGGATTAAATAATTTATCCATCTTGCATTGTTTGTTAAGAGTAGGTAATTTCCATTCGAACAAGATGTAGCTGTAGAGTATCATTTTACCTGAAGAGGCTACTAAACTTACCTCTACAAACCATGGTGACTGGATATTACTACTGGTAGGCACCACTGGACATTCCAGACTTCCTGGCTGTGGTGACTACCGTAAGATTTTCCCAGAAACAAAACATGAGACAGGGGCCAGCAGCTTCAAATGCTTGCCAAAGCATTCAGAGTCACATTCACCTATGCATTTACGACGGATGTGATGATCCACGGACTTCCATCAACAAGCATTAGGTCCCCAGCTTGGAGCATGCATCTGTCACGCATCCACAAACTAATCTAGTCATACTCGTCATACAGACTGATAGTTCCGGCTATTAATATCTCGACAGAGGGGGCGTCGTAATAGACTAAAGTACCCGCGAACTTGACCTTCTATATGACAGTTGAAATCACGGCCGGGACAGTTAACAGCTGCATTACATTGCAGCTCCGGTTGGTAGCTGCATGACCGTGACTTCAGGTTGAAGGTGAAATATACTCCTCAGAGACGCAAGAAAGTAGACAATGATAAGAGCTGATGAATACGAATGGAAGGAAAGGTGTGGAATCAAAGTTATGTGGAAGAGTAGGCTTAAAGTGATGGCCAATTATTGCAAATTGTTCTTTCCAACGGAGAGTTGATTCAGCATTGATTGGCATAAACGAGTATCTATCAATATTGGGTATTCCTGATTTCTTGAACCATAAAGAGATATTCGACGAACAAACACATTAATTGTATTGGTAAACTTATAGGTACCTACGTATTCTCTTTTCCCCGAATGCACTGAATTCTTTGTCCAAACAGAACTGCGTTTCAGTTAATTAAAATATGACGGAAACCAATTATAGGTACAATGATTTTCCGTGAATTTTCTGATGTAAATAGCAATGTTAAAGGAAATTCACGACTGAACAAAACTATAGGTAGCATGCTCCATTTCTCATTTCGTCAATAAAAATTTCGATAGGAACTTTTACACAAATTTGTTGAAACATTCTGCATTTACAATTTACAATATAAAAGAAATAAAATTAAAACCAAGAAAAGTTCCTAGTGCACGATGCAGCGAAATGGCGAAGCAAATTCGCAGTAATGTTGGTAAAATGAATAAAAATATAATTCTATTGGTTCAATGTGAACTCTCTCAGTAAATATGACGCGTTAAAGTGTAAATGTATAAAAAACATGTATTTATTGGACTCGTTTTTAATAAAATGGTTTATTCCGCGTGATCTGTCCCTCGCAGTGCAATCGCCGATTGAGCCGAGTTTATATTTCTCTGTAAAGCCGCGATGGTCCCGTTTCCCAATCCCATTTAGTTACTGTTTGCTTACCGGTGCGCCGAACTAAATGAATCCATTTCGGACATCATTTTATTAATTCGTTTAGCGTATTGTTTACCATTCATTAATTGAACACACTTATTAATTGCATGTTTTTTAGTAAGTACTCCTTTTTCACTTGTGTACTAACGTAGAAAAATATTATATTTCTTGCACCCGATAGTTGCCCTGAAAAGGTAAACTAGGTAATAATGATAAGCAGGTACTGCAAACCTCTCCTACCTCTTTATGCTGTGCCCTACCGGGTCCATATTGTTTCTAATATATTGTTTAAACTTTATAAAAATACCACCTGTATTACATATGGAACGCAAATAAAGAATTGAATTGAATTGAAGGTCTTATTTACACATTTCTTTCATTTCAATCTGCTTTACCGTGGAAAGCATAACAAACAGGTAAACAGAGGGCTGAGTTACTTTGATTACGTTACCTGAACAAACTCCTGCCGTATTGGTTGTTTCAAGTGCAACCAGCTAAAACACATCTAATATATCATTTTGTTTACCGGCAAATATGCCTGGTGTCATGATACATGCATCCCGTTTCCCGGTACTTCGAAAACTAATAAGGCCCGACGTGAACTTCCATGTTGTATGCGTCTGTCTTTGAGCTGAAAGCAAGCACATGATCAGTTAATTTCGAACCGGATTGCCGTGAAATTGTCGTCTTTGTACCACTGTTAATCGTGAAATTACGGACGCTTATTATCATGTATCAACGTACTATGGAATATGTAGTATGATAGTATGAATGGACTGACACTGATTGGCCCGTTCGGCTGTGTAGTAAATTGCTAACTATATGAACGCATAGACATGTCACTGAGAGTTTACTTATAGAGATTCTTGTAGGTATTTATATCATCATCGGGTCGTCTTCCAGTCTAAGCGGATTCAGAGTACCAGTGCTTAACATGGAGCAACTGCCTGTCTGAACTGTTGGTATTCCATGATATTCCTAGAACTTGATAAGACTAGTTACGGGAACATAAAGCCTTTCTGACGTCTTCTGTCAATATTTATTAAAACTTTGTTTTCAAGTTACTCGAAATTCAGTTTTTCCGCATCTATTAATTTAATTTCCTTTTTTAGGTCCATGACGCCACATTTGCACCAGATATATCAATTGTCCTTAAAGAGACATTGCCGATGCTGGAAAAAGCAGTGAAAGCTGGCAAAGCACGATACATAGGCCTTGCAGATTACGACATTGATCTTATGAAGGAGATCATTGAGGAATCTGATGTAAAAATATCTTCGATTCTATCGTATGCGAAGTCGACACTATGTGATAACCGATTGCAGAATTACACCAAGTATTTTAAGGTAAGAATGTGTTTTATTTTGTAGGGAAAGAGAACAGTAATGTAAGAATAGAATGTAAGTACATTCTTGAAAGACTCTTGACTCTTTCTATAGTATTCTTTTATATACTTTAGAAGTGTTTTATAGTATTGTTGAGTTCTTATAACTTATGTTATTTGTATCAACAATAACATTTTATCTATTCATGCGTTTTCAAAGAATTTATTTATTGTCTACGTCTTTAAAGAACAAGTATGTTCTACAACCCATTAGACGTGTAGTTCTTTGTAACATCATAAGACTCATTCCGGCTCGGCTATTCCGGCAATGCGCGGGTCGTCCAGGTGTCGTCCTGCCTTTAGCAATACCTACGTAAGGCGCTCTATCCGCGCCCCGTCGCGTAGCGCGGGATTGCAGATTTTTACTATTGTGCTTTCCCGCGTATTTCCGCGTCGGCAGTCTGTTATGCTAGGCGTGATATTCTATATAAAAAAATCTACCATGCCATGACGCGCAGTACAGTCGGTGGAGAGCCTAATAATACCTGACAATTGACAACTACTGGTGTGAAAGATAACGCCTGAAATCACGCGACAGAGTTTTTCCGCTCGAATGTGTCGCACGGAGAAAAATCGACTTTCTACGCGCGACAAAGTATAGTCTGAAAGCGCTGAAATAACTAGTAACCCCTGATGCCACATGCTTAGCAAGCAGGACTCAATTTTAGCATGAGTAGAACATATTTATGTCAATAAATTACATTATCTGCCTAGCCTTTTCCCAACTATGTTGGGGTCGGCTTCCAGTCTAAGGGTCAATCCCCACTGACAGAGCAGCGGCCGTAAATGCAAGTGACTGAGAGCGAGCGCGGCGCCGCGCTCTTTACGGTGTACGTGGTCTTACGGCCGCTGCCAGCCGCTGCTCTTTCAGTGGGGATTGACCCTAACATTCGGTTAGCTCGGCAGCTGAGTACCAGTTTTATAAACCTAGTTACCTGGGCAAAACTCTTGATCCTAACTAATATTATAAATGTGAAAGTAACTCTGTCTGTCTGTCTTTCTGTCTGTCTGTCTGTCTGTCTGTCTGTCTATTCTTCACGCCTAAACTACTGAACCGATTTATGTGAAATTTGGTACAGACATAGTTTGGAACTTGAGAAAGGACATAGGATAGTTTTTATTACAAAAAATATAAAAACAAAAAATTATTCCGGACATATAGCGCCATCTATTGGTCAAACCAAAAATCTGCCGAAGTCCCTATTTCACGCGAACGAAGTCGCGGGCAAAAGCTAGTATGTTAATAAATCCAATAAAATTGATTTCGTACTTTAATATAAGTAGTACACATTTCCATACATAAACTCAGTAGGTATTCCTATCCATATAACTAAGTACCTATAGTGTAAACCACGGCACCGACGTACACGCTAGGTACATACTATATCTATACCTACCTACCTATGCAATAATGCAGCTACATACATACCTACCGGCCGGTAATGATGACCGCGATGCGGCTGCACAAATTAATTAATTATTTGAGTGCATAAGAGAATGCGCCATTAGCCCCAGCTGCGTGAATGTAGGCCGAGTTCTTGTTTAATTTGATGAACTTATGTTGACTGTGTAGCAGGAGTAGTTACCTAGGTCCGGGTACCGTCAATCACATTTTGAATATTTTATAGTTACATGATTTCGTACATAGGTAGGTACTTTTTTATTAACAAACAAAAACCGTTTTTCCTTTAGTTTAGAGGTATAAACGTTTTTACTTTATATCTATCTGGTGCTACTTCGATACTTTTATTTTTAATCTTTATTTGCTCGATGTTCATTTGTCAGGTAATTTATTATTTTACTTTACTGGCCTATAATGTCCCACTGCTGAACAAAGGTCTCCCCATCTCGCTTCCACACTTCCTGATCCTTCGACTAGGATAAAATCATCATCCTCGGAGCCTTTTTCCCAACTATGTTGGGGTCGGCTTCCAGTCTAACCGGATTCAGCTGAGTCCCAGTGCTTTACAAGAAGCCACTGCCTATCTGACCTCCTCAACACAGTTACCCGGGCAACCCGATACCCCTTGATTTATCAGACTTACTGGCGTCAGACTTACTGGCTTCTGACTACCCGTAACGACTGCCAAGGATGTACAACCAGGATAAAATAATAATTAGTAAATTATTCGTATTAATTCTTCAGTTATTAAGGACCTTTTTAGCTACATTTACGTATATATTTCAGAGCAAAGGCATAAGCGTGATTAACGCGGCCGCCACTGGGATGGGTTTGCTGTCGAACCACGGTCCGCAGCCGTGGCATCCTGCTAGCGATGACATCAAGGCCATTTGTAAAAGAGCTTCCGACTATTGCAAGGTAACTTTTTCTCATTATCTATAACTTGCTTCTGCCAGCGGTTTCACCCGCATCCCGTGGGAACCTCTGCACGAACCCGTATAAAGAGTACCTAGCCTATAGCCTCGATAAATGGGCTATCTAACACTGAAAGATTTTTTTAAATAGGTCCAATAGTTCCTGAGATTAGCGCGTTCAAACAAACAAACTCTATTAAATATGAGTATTGATAAGTAACCTAAGTTGTAAGTTAACAATTATGTATAACTTAAAAGTCCAGTATTTTAAACTAAATTCCCACATTAATTTCATCAAAATGATAATGAGGGTTTTCTAAAATGGCAATCCACGAGGTGGCAGCACCGAGCGTCAGGTCCAGATAACTGTCAAAGTGCTTATCTTTACTATGAATAGTGAACGATTTTAGTGTTTTTTTTATTTTATAATTAAAGCACTGCATTATTGTTTTACTATTGCGGTTGAGTAAATAAAAAAAACTAAATCATATTGTGTTAACAAATTTTTCAACAAGCTTTTCCTTAGTACCAGTGACTTTTGCACCCTCTCTCTTAGCTCAATTTTTAGTTCGGAAACCTTATTCTGACCGTAGTCCATAATAAAATCAATAACACTTCCAATATAACAGAATTTCAATAAACAATAAGTTCGGCACCTACAATTCCATACTATTTGACAGCTGTTTGGACCAGACGCATACGTGGCGCCACCCGGTGGCAGAAAAAATTTCAAAAACCCTCATTTAATGCAAAAGCCATCTGAGAATGTCACTTTATTTGTTCCTGAAAATAAACAAAATGCAGCGAGGGTCGCTTGCGATACTTCATCACAGGAAAGCGCAACTTCATATGAAAGTATTATATTTGTTCAAGTTGGTCATATCAGAAGATTCATATTGCAAAACGGTCGAGCGGTTATTTGCACGCTACCTTCAGCAAATGAGTGCACTATCTGTAAGAGATAATAATACGTGGGGACCGTTTGTCCGCGGTAAATACCTGCCACGTAGTGAGGAAAGATGAGCAGAGATGCCATAATGCAGATACCTAGGTCAGGCGCCTTCTTGTAGGTCAAAAACGTACAGTAGGTATGACCAAAACGACCAGTTACGAGTGAACTAACGAGGCGATTGGGTTCTCTGGGACATTGGTCAACGAATTTTGGTATTACAAAAAATGGTCGGGTCTCAAGAAGGCGTATAAGCACAGATTATATAAAGTCGGTAATGTTCCTCGTCCCCCGCACACCCGCATTTTGGCGCGCTACTTTCTTGGGCAATTTTCCACCTTCTCTAATTATTTCGTTCTCCATGATACCTGCAGACCCTGGAGGTACTGTCCCATACTTCATGTGCAAGCACTGCTTTTATTTGCTTTGTATCTACCAAATACCAGGTACTTCCATCTCTACCATTAAATACCTTCATTTTCTAAGCACCCTGCATCGTGCAAAGCGTCCGTGAGAGACGACCGATGTATGCTTTCTGCTTATTAAATTCAAACCGCTCCACTAAATTCAATTTCGATGAAAATCACACAAACTAGAGAGGTGTGCTGTCTCTTTGAATAAAGTAGTTTCTGTTTTAGGACGCAATTTCACACAGTAGTGGTACTTAGTTTAAGAGAAGAGACGGAATATTCACATGCATTAGAATATTGCGAATTTGCGGTTTTAAGCAAAAAAACTGATCGAGTGTGAGATGCCTCAGTCACGAAAAAATACAGAAATATTCTCGAGATTATCTACCTAATTTTTTCGGCACTTTTCATTAACAATGTGGTTATACTCTGACTCTCGAAAACAACCCCATCGGTTTATATGAAACTAATTACCTACGTAACATGTTGGACTCAATCCTTATCTGCTTAATCCCTTACCTTAAAACGAATGCCTAAAGACCTTATTAATTGTAGGAACAAAACGTGGAGCTAGCCCGTCTCGCCACGTGGTTCACGCTCAACCAGCCAGACATCGACACTAACATATGCGGTTTCTACAACGTTGAACAACTAAGGGACACCGTCGACGTGCTGGATAATGGCCTGACTGAGCACGAGGCACGGGTGCTAGAAGACATCCAATTAAGGTGAGAAATGGCCCGTTTTGCCACATTGTGATGGTGAGGTGAAATGTGGTGTCCGACCACGTTGTGTCGCTTGATGGTTGGTACATTTCATTTGTTTTGGTTATCAGATGATAAAATATCTTATTAGTTTGAATGGTTTGAGTGCCTCACAGTTTGGGCGTTTTATTAGGTGTTTTTTTTTTCTGGTGATTTCATTAACAATCTGTCACTTAACGAGTTCACATACAAATCTCTCCTCCTACTTACTTTTACGTTAGTTTAGCATCTTAATTTTTTCGTAAACACTATCAGATAGAGTCAGTTTCGCATACAATAATAGTTGAATCAATTTTCATGTAAAACTGTTCTATATCGGGAATATTACATTAGTCGAATCAATTCTCACAGGAAACTGTTTTACCTTGGGAATATTATTTTACCGCAGACATTCACAAATCCTGTGTCATGCAATTTAGTTAAACAAATTATAGCCGTAGGTACAACAGTGGAGGAACATCTCCGAGATGTCAGAGACTGCATGAATAAGGCAAGACCAGGAAGGAGGTGATATTTGCCAAAGAGACTAGAGCTAACTGAACAAATACCAATAAACAGGAGGAGGTATTTACTTACCTGTATCTAGAAGGCACGCCGTCGCTATTTTGCTTCGCTGGAGATTTCCAAGTCTCTTAGTCACGAAAACAATTTCTGTTGTATAATCAAACACGAATATGGTAGTTAGGACCTATATAGTATGTGCCAAGTAAATGTGCTTCGTAAAGAACACCTAGATTCATCTACTTAACCTCAAGTACACAGATAACTTAAGCATCAGTTTTCTTGAAACAACGGTTTACCAAGAATTTTTACGTCTAATTTTCAAAGTAAATAATTTTTTTTCAGAAAAAATAAAGTTTGTGTTGTAGGTAAAAATGGGCCTACAACTAAATTGTCAGCTTCGGTCAAACTGACTTCATTTTATGTAAGGAAGGATAAGTCAAACGGAAAGGCAGTAAATGAGCGGATAAAGAAAATTTAGTAGCAAACACTGTTCATTTCAAATACATAGTTACAAATAATAAAAAGTTGTCTTGAACAATGAAACAGTCAGCTATTGAGAAAAACGTACCTAGATGCCTACTACGGCGATTATCACACTGCCCGTCATGATGCAGCGTAGCGCGTGGATGCGTTTCTTCCGTTGCTTGTAAATATCTCCGTTTGTATGGAAAACACGCATAGTCCAACACACTGAAAATGCATCCACGCGCGTTCATGCGGATCACGCGCATACACGCGGAGAAACATGCACCCCCGCGCGTAGGTGCAGGGCGAGACGCAAGGTATGGCACACTGAATCCCGCAATGCCGCGCGTGATTTTGAATGGGCGTGACGTGTATATTTGAAAATAGATCTCTATGAGAGCCGCCGTGCGTGAATCTACTAAACGCACCTACGCGCGTGAGTGCGCAAAAACCCGCACGATGATGCAGATCTGCACTCCCACAGGAACGCGCGTAGGTGCGTCGTCACGCAAGATGCAGCGTGATGCGGGGCAGTGTGAAGATCGCCTAATACCTTAAAAGTTAACTGTTTTAATAAATATACCTTATTGGCGATGATGCGTTTAATTACCATGCAACGAGATATCTAGAACCACATAATTTAAAACGATAATTGTGGAGACTCAGATATTGAGCAATATGTAGCTCATAACGCTATCTATCAGTGAAATTCTTTATTACCAACGTATGATAGTAACGTCAAGACGACCTAGGATAGGTATAGACTAGCTTTGCTCGAAGCACTAGGTTTCGTTTTAGTTCTCATGCGAAATCATAGATGGCGTAGAACGCCATCTATGAAGTAAGATCTTCACACTGCCCCGCATCACGCTGCATCTTGCGTGTCGACGCACCTACGCGCGTTCCTGCGGGAGTGCAGATCTGCATCATCGTGCGGGTTTTTCGCGCACTCACGCGCGTAGTTGCGTTTTGTTAATTCACGCACGGCGGCTCTCATCGAGTTCCATTTTCAAACATACACGTCACGCCCATTCAAAATCACGCGCGTCACTGCGGGATTCAGTGTGCCATACCTTGCGTCTCGCCCCGCACCTACGCGCGGGGGTGCGTTTTTCTCCGCATGCATGGGGATCTTCACACTGCCCCGCATCACGCTGCATCTTGCGTGTCGACGCACCTACGCGCGTTCCTGCGGGAGTGCAGATCTGCATCATCGTGCGGGTTTTTCGCGCACTCACGCGCGTAGTTGCGTTTTGTTAATTCACGCACGGCGGCTCTCATCGAGTTCCATTTTCAAACATACACGTCACGCCCATTCAAAATCACGCGCGTCACTGCGGGATTCAGTGTGCCATACCTTGCGTCTCGCCCCGCACCTACGCGCGGGGGTGCGTTTTTCTCCGCATGTATGTGCGTGATCCGCATGAACGCGCGTGGATGCATTTTCAGTGTTTTGGACTATGCGTGTTTTCCATACAAACGGAGATATTTCCATACAACGGAAAAAAACGCATCCACGCACTACGCTGCATCATGCGGGGCAGTGTGATAATCGCCTATGTGCGTGATCCGCATGAACGCGCGTGGATGCATCTTCAGTGTGTTGGACTATGCGTGTTTTCCATACAAACGGAGATATTTCCATACAACGGAAAAAAACGCATCCACGCACTACGCTGCATCATGCGGGGCAGTGTGATAATCGCCTAAAGATTGTTAAAAAATGACGCTTAACATTTCTTGTTTGCCATCAATAATTATGTATGTACAGAATAATCTTCATTATTCAGTATATCATTTGAACATCTTTGGTAGTCGTTACCGGTAGTTAGAAGCCAGAAAGTCTGACAATCAGTCTTATGAAACGGTAGGTATTAGGTCGCCCGGGAAACTTTGCTGAGGAGATCAGATAGGCAGTCGCTTCATGTTCTACACTGGTACTCAGCTGCAAGACTGGAAGCCAACCAAAAACATAGTTGGGGTAGGGAAATGATACAGTTAGAGTATAAATTTGCCAATGGATACCACAGGATGGCCACCGTAGACGGGGTAGGCCCCGGAAGAGATGGCGAGACGACCTGGACGCCTACAACCCTAACTGGTGGGTGAATTCTAAGGATTGACAGGTGTGATCGGGAGGCCTTTGCCCAGCAGTGGGACAATAAAGGCTAAGGAAAAAAAAACTGCATGGTATTGTATAAGAACAATCCCTTCCTATAATTTACCTTTTTCTTTTGTTTATAGGTTCTTCGACAATGTGGCGTTGCACTGGGATAACGTAGAGCTGCCCATTTACAGGGCAAAATTAAATGCTTTAAAGAGCAAGTAATATGCGAGGAAATATAACAGAATCAAAGATACATGGAACCTCGCTTCTTTGCAAATTTTAGACATCTATTTCACTGCGTTGTGGTAAAGGAATACGGTGTTAAAGACAAATTAAATACATCATAGTCGAAAATTATAAAAATATTCTATGTAAAAAAAGAAGCTAAATAAAACTGTATTTTGATATTTTGACATTTTTTATTGCTTTTTTCAAGATTTTCAAACTGGAATGCACCACAAAAGATTGCTTAAATGGTACAATAAGATAAAACAATATTGCTTATTGCATTTAATTCATGTTCACAATCGACTAGTTAGTACACGCTGAAGTATATCGGACATTTTTGAAATTGTTAGTCTAATTTTGAATCACAACTTGAGCATAATACAAAGTAATAATATCGTCATACCACAACCGACAAGATTGAAGAATCTCAAATAATTTACTATTTAAATTACCCTACCATTGAAAATATTATTAATGTATACTATTTGCTTTTTTTACACAATGTTAGAAGACATTTATCAAGCCAATAAAATTATCATATATGTCCAATAAACATGTTTTTATTATTTCACAACAGCTTGTTTTAGTCTATGAAATAAATCTAATTTATTAAAAAATAAATAAACTATATTCACCTCTACGCAAGCATGACATTCAATATTTGTATTTTAAGAAATCGAAGCCAAAGTTTTTATTTAGATCTCATTATTTGGGGGATAAATGAGCTATGAAAATCGAAAATCAATGCTTGCAGTGTTATTTTTTGTTAAAATACATACGTGCTTGTCATCTTAAAAAAAATGCTTAACTTATTTTAATAGTGAAAAGTATCTAAGATTTTACAAACATACCTTGACGGAAAAATATATATCAAGAAGATTATGAAGTCTGAGATACTTAAATAACTGAGTAGTTATATTAGCAACCCTATCTACTTCAAACCAGTGCACCTACATGGATATTTATTTTGAAAAAATCTTAGAGTCCATGTTTTAGTATAAAATATGACTCACACCCGGGGCAATAAATCTGATTTATTAATGCCTAATAAACATATCAATAACGATCAATCGATTACTTGTTCTTTATCGATTATGAATGAGCGAGCGCATAGTTATATCTCGATTAGATATTAGTATAGATTATATCTACTCACTCATGAAGAATGTAATAGTTATCGTTATCCTCAAAGATAGATCGAGAGCCAGCGACCGCCAGAACTACGTTATTTTATAAAGGTCGAAACTTTATGTGTGCACCTACCATACAGTGGGTATGAACGATAGACTACTACGAAGTTTGACTGACGGTGGCTTTGGTAAATATAAACTCTTTTGCAAAAAAAACACCTATGGGAAATCTTGGTTTTAACGACTTTATACATGTTTCAAAAGGTTTTAATGACTGGAGTATGTTACTAGCATCAAAAGGGTTAGCCAAGTTTGCGTAAGAGTGTATTCTAAATTTGAATTTTGAAGAATTGCTAAGAAACTGGTTAAACCTTGTTCTGGACTAAATCCTGGTAGGAAGTTCATCGGCGTTTTGAAAAGTTCCAACGTGATTTTCAGAAAACTGATAATGCAGTTAAATAAAGTTATTAATGTTCTTTTCTGTTACATCAAAACATTTTAGAAAAACTATGCTCATTTGATAAAAATTTCACCTGTACTAAATGGTCCATATGAATGATCGATGGAGTTAGACTGAAAGCTGACCCCAACATTGTTGGGAAAAGGCTCGGTACACGATGATGAGGAATATTTATAAGAGACCGATGACAGATCACAAGTTTCTTTATCTCCCATGAGTAAAAGCTATCATTGAGGAAAATGGCAACTGATACATTCTTCGTGAGTGAGCGGATATTATCAGTAGTAGCATCTTATCGAGAGAATTCATTCATAATCGATAAAGGTGCAAGTTATCAATCGACCGACCATTATTAAGCTGTTTATTAGACATTAATAATCAGATTATTAATACCGGGTGCTAGATAAGTCATACTACAATAATTATATAGAGAAATGTGCTTGATAATTTCATAGATGAAATAGACATATGATATATGATCATAGACCCCATATAAAATTAGGATAGGGTCAGGAGGAACTGTTAATGCGATGGGCGAAATCTCAGAATCTCAGAAATAACAATAACAAGTCCCTATTTTTTTGAAATAATGTTTATGAAATAGGGTTGCCAACCTAAGGTTATAAAACAATATGCACCTATAATATTATTTACTTAAATATTATAAATTGAAGAAAGCGAAAGCAAAGTGCACGATTTTCGTCGAAACTTAAGTAATTTAGTGCTGTGTAATCTATTTTCTTTCATATAGCCCATAAAATAAGATGTAAGTACAATATTGTATTGTAAAGTTTGCCCGAGTCCACTATAGTATGAGCTATATTGAAGGAAACTTTGTTATTTATGACTGAATTTGCTTAAGTTAGTTTATATCATAAGATCGAGAGATTCATAAAATCTGTTGTGTGTTTGTATAAAAATAAGCCATCTCTTTAATATTACTCGAGCCTACACGACTGCACTACACTGCTTGATTTAAGCTTTTAAAACAGTAAACGTGATTTCATAAAATAAGCTTACTCGATTTGTTCTACGTACATCAGGTGGAAAGGACACTTCATTCATTCTCAGATTGTTAGCAACAGCTTTTGACGTATGAAACTATTATTTAAACCAACATTTATGAGAGAAAAATAATGGTATATTTGTGAGGTACAAATTACCACTTATTATAAGAACATTACTTTCAAACTAATAGGTTGGCTACATAACAAAATTGACGATTGTCAAAAAAGATGGATTTATTTAGCAATAGAACCTTCTGAATTCTTGATTACAGAACTATGTCCTTTCCACATGATATTTTAACACTTTGTCCATAAAATTAAGCTGACTCACACCATACTTAAGCTTAGCTAAGACGAAGCCATACAATAATGTTTCACTAGAACAAACTAGTAAGACTTAAACAACACAAGGTTAGTGACATCACTTTTAAATACACATACATTTCTGACTGTCTGTCGTCTAAACTGATCTTAAGTTTAGTATATTCGTCACCGCAAAATAACAAGATCCATAAGTAATCAAATAAATAAATTCGCGAAAATATGGGCGTAAAATAATAAAAGTTATCTCTCGTTTACAATCCTACGAAAGTTTATAGTTTTCCTAGGAATTGTATAAACTTGTGGTCCTTATTATTTTCCGGCGACATATCTAATGATAACTATGATTGGTGCAAGCCAGCATTCTATCCTGTTTATATTTAAAACAAAAGCTTGCTATATACATACATAAATATAACAACAATTGCAAAATATACAAACATTAACATTTAATTTGAATACTAACCAAAACTCATAAATAAATAATTAATCAAAACACTAATTTTGCCCAAATATACAAAATAAATTTTAATATTTTTTAAAAATTAATTTTGAAATAAATAATCACCAAATATACAAAATAAATTTTCATATTTTTTTACAGTCAATTTTGAAATAAATAATTACCAAATATACAAAAATACATGTTCATCAATATATTTTTTTAATTAAATAATTATATTGCAATCTCTTTATTTCAGATCATATTTCCATTGAAATACTACCTAATTAAAAATATAATGTGATAAGCTAGTCTGCCTTTTTGGTACAATAAGCGCCATAATGTTAAAACTTAAGGATATAATATTATTGCTCTCTAAATATATTAGCTAACTACATGCAAAACTCGTTGATGTTAATAATATAATAACATATTCTTTGTGGCCTTTTTATATACATACATATATATATGTATTTACGTTACCCTCCCTATATGTAACACCAATATCCTTTAACTAAATATAATACAATATTATGTAATTTAACAACAATTTTGTTAAGGAATATAAATAAAGTATTGTGATATAAATCGAACTAAACCCATGATTTAAATATATTATGCTTTACCGTCATAATTATAATATTGCAACGCGTTTACACAAATTGTACCGTCATTAACACTATTATTAATATGTAAATAGGAGTACAATAGGCCTAAGATCCTCCATTATCGTAAAATGCAGATATTATAGAACTACAGGCCTTGTTTTTCTGTAAAATTCCTATAATCTGAGGGTCTCATATGTCCACCAAATGAATACGTGTATATTTAATGATTTCTTTTTAGGGAAAGAAATAAAATGTGCAAGAAGCTACATTGTTTAGGTAAAAATATATGATTTCTGTCAATATTTATTATTGTAATTTTGTATGGTTTGACATGGTAGTATGAACTGATAAACTAATACAAGTAGATATGTCTAAAAGTATATTTTTTTTGTAAACTGACTTTGAATCTTTTACCTGAAAATTACATCAGTATTTTCTACTGCTTTTAAAACTATGGTAAAAAAAAGTCTGTAACTTAAAATCAAATATACCTGTTTTTGGTGCAGCGAGAGTATCATGTCGATAGACTATGAAACAAATTCAACAATATGAGTAATGTTTAGGTTAAAGTTGTTGTAGACAGATTATCTTATATCGTTCAAACGCGAGTGCAATCTTTGTGGAATTTTATAAATCTCGTGACTTAGCATCGGGTACCTAACGTTGCTAACTAAATTCCTTCATTACATATTTGTCAATTATTTTAACTTTATCGTACTTATTTCATTTCCATGTTTTTGATTATGCTTATATTACAATACGCAATTAAAATTGTTACCGCATATGCGTGCACAATTAAGGTGAACACACATGAACGAAAAAGTTTTTATATGAGGAGTCAATTTACAATTTAAATAAAACTACTTTTACGGATTTTATCGCGGTTATATTAATATTATTTAATCCAAGTCAATTTACAACTCAAAAGACGAGACGAAATGATAGTACAAGGTGGGAAAAGATGTTATATTATATGACGCCTCTTATTTTATTTTGTTTTAGTTAATTTTGTTTGACCTTGACGTAAAAATTATGCATTTAAATATATTTTTAATATCGCAGTTTTGTTCAACTGTATTATGATAAATAATTAATATTTACTTTAGGTCAACAGCCTAATTATTAATAAAGCATGCAGACTGATCAGCTTAATCTATTATTAAGAGTATGTATATTTTAAGTATTTATACTTGAAGAGTAATTTCAGCATTTTTACTATTTCAGTGCATGTGTGTTGAATATATAAATTCTGTTTGAACTGAAACTATTATATGGAAAATATTTACGCTACATACAAGTTTGTTATCGTAATGTGCCCCAGTGATTACAATATGTAGACAATTTGACTTTCACAAACTAATCGTGTATTAATCAATCTCATTAAGGACCTAAGTATAAAGGATTTACTTACAAATCCCTGAAGAAAATCTTTCGCTTGATCGCTTAATCTTAAATAATTTATTAATTTCTATCTAACATCACACTGTATTTAAACACTAAATATTCAAGTTTCCTTTTGTTACATGTATTTATATAAGTTTAGCTAATTTGTAACGAATTATTATTATAAACAATTACAATAGTTTGCCACTAATATTGCGTAGATTACATAATTATACGTTCTTATCATTTTAATGTATTTTCGTGTTCGTTTTGGTCGGAAATTATTTGCAGGAACCCAAACCTGTGATAAACTTATAACTGAGATAAGTCATTTTGTACGTGTTTGTGAATTTAAGTTTTTGCAACGATATTTAACATGCTTAAGCTACAACTGATCTATCGACTGTCTTATAGACATAATCCTATCAAATTAATTTAATAGTCTTTGAAATAATCTGTTATTTCGAGATCGTTGTTTATTTTAGAATTACTACGTTAACAGTTACTTACATGTTTTATTGTTTTGTTTGTTCTTGCGTTAAAAAAAATACAATTTGGACTTTAAATGATAACACCAACACGGTGAAAAATATATCATTTATCGCTTTTTTATACAGGTACTATCTTATATTGTTTTTTCGTAGAGAGGTTTTAATGTTGAACTGAACTAACGAGTTGGTTTCACGTGTTGACCATTAAAAATAAAGTCAAGTTAAAGTCTAACTAAGACATGAATAAAAAAAAAAACATTTCTATATTTGTTACTTTGTTCACTAGATACGGTTAATCTTTTAGGGCAGTAACAACGAAACGAGGTTTCATTAAAGTACTAGCGAGGTAACCCCAATATTATGACGACGAGTGTGCAATTCACACATTACGACAGTCCACTCAACGTTTCATATTTCCTACGATCCCTTATGATATAAGTCTTTGAACCGTTATCAGGGAAAACGCTAGCCATGCCTAATCTAGAAGTTTCTTTGAGTAGATTGACGAAATAATCGTACTTAGGGGATGTTATATCGATTTGGTCGACGTCAATTTTTAGAGAAGGTTTTTTGTAAGGTGCTGTTTTGGTGTGCCATACTAAGACCTTGGAGCAGTTTGAAGCTAAGGGTTCAATGTCATTGAGTGTGAGGCCGAGGCTTACCAGGAACCTATCTTCTTCGTGGCCAGCAATGTACGGCATGGAAGCAGAGGGTTTTAGGTATTCTATGTTGATTGCGAAGCCCGCCATGTCAACAGGGTATGTACGGGAGCCGTGCCACGAGTCGAAGAATGCCACAACCTGGAATTTGGAAGAGAAGATCTATTATAACATAGAAAGTAGCACAATAGTACAATTAAATAGTGTTAAAAAAGAATAGAATAATGAGTGATTGTTCTTCAATTACAATTATAGAGAAATAAATTTATAAATGACACTCGTGTAATTATATTAGGTATTACGTAATTCGCAAAGCAGATAACAATACGACAATTAGAAAAATAATTAAAAAATCGCACAGTTAGTATACAGAAGTATTTAGCAATATTCAATAATGTATTCAAAGATTTGAGTCATTCAGAATTATTCCTAAATATTTGCAAGGCTTGTGCTGACTGCCGATTGTATTTAGATAAAAATTACCTCGAGGTAATTGAAAAGAAAAACCACTATGTTATATTATAATTATTTACTTTTGATAGAGTTTTTTGCGACACTTCATCCCAGCACGCATACCCAAACGCCGGCCCTTGAACGGGCGTTTTTAGGGATTGTCTCATGTAATTTTGACGTTCGAAAAGTGCTGTTTTTCAGCCTACTTTTAATAAATGCCGAAATTGAGTGACTGGCTATTAATTATTAATTTGCTGCTGTAAGTATTTTGATAAGCGCTTTCACACCTGCAACACGACAGTAGTCTTAGTTCTGACAAACAATACATCAGCACTTATCTAGAGATAAGAAAATTATTTCCAAAGTTGTGTAATAAACTATTAAATAATTAAAAAAAAAACTAAATAGGATAAGAACCTACATATATAAAAATTAATGACACTTTTCGTCTCACGTACGACGAACGGTCTCACCGATCCAAACTAAAGGTTTAGGTATATGAAGTTTGCACAAAATCGGTCGAGCGGTTCTTCATTTATCACATTTTACCAACAACGGTGGACTTTATACGTAGCGAAGCATGTGCTACGGGCCACTAGTTCATTATGAAATATAATATTTTATTGACCAAACTAAATACTTAATTATAGACTTGTTATAGTTATACTTGTTTACTACCTTATACATATAACGTGTAATACATATTTTTACACATTAAATTACAACGCCAGGAGACATTTGAATTTGTAATTTTTCCTCAAGGGTCGACCAACCTACCTGACTCACGCGATAATTATAGCAAGTCAAAAACAATGGAGTAGGTCAACTGAATTAAATAATAGTATTGGAATAGCATAGTAGCATATAAGTATAATATTACGGTGGTAAGTGGGTATAGGTCAGGTTTAACATTCACAGAAGATAGACCTGCGCCGAAGGGGGTTCAAAAACGGGGCAAGAAAGCAATTTCTGTTTTAGTACTTATTTATATGATACAGATATTATGTTCTAAACAGGTTGGTTGCCCGGGTAACTAGGTTGAGGCGATCAGATAGGCAGTCGCTCCTTGTTAAGCACTGCTACTCAGCTGCATTCGGTTAGACTGGAAATCGACCCTAACATCGGGGTGCAGATCTTTCTCCAAGATTTATTTGAGGCAATCGCTCTACGTAAAACACTCGTACTCAGCTGCACGCAGACTGCAAGGCTACATTAACATCGATTAAAAAGGCGAGGCAAATGAGATGATAATAATCATTATAGTGATTGAGCATAGCATGCAGGTATATCATAGGCAGGTATATTTAGAGTAGGTAACGAGTTACAACATGAAATGGGGACTCGTGGGGTCTGCAATCGCATCCCTCTTCTATATTCTATAAATATGACGTGACAATGTAATATGAATAAAGTCGCAGGTTTTTGCACAGCTTAAGCGATCTCCCATAAAGTCTAAAGTACAATACAACATCGCAGATAAATTGTGTAAAAGCTTTGTACAAGTGGACTTGAAAAAGATGTTCGAAAATTCTAATACGCAGGCAAAAAACTACATTGTCAGAAAAATTGAAAATTGTACCAACCTTTCCATCTTTAACAATAGGCGTAGAAACCCCATAGCTTCCGATCAGGCCCACTGGGAACATAGAAACCTTCTGCGTCTGCCGTATCTCGTCAAATAGTTTGAGGTCAACTGTGTTATCGTCATCACCAAAGTATAGAACTCCTTCACGCACGTTGTCTCTGAGCCAGTCCAAAGCTGCCCGGCGGTTAGAAACTCCTCGGGGAAAATTCTTTTCTTTGTACGCAAAAGGCTTTGGGCTCGAAATGTGGGTGTATGGCAGACCTGAACGCCTAGAATGAGATTCATTTATGTTTTCACTTTTTATTATTTAAATAAATCTATACTAATATTATTAAGATGAAGAGTATGTGTCGATTAGGAAAGTACTGGATCGATTTGAAAAATTCTTTCAGTGTTTAGATAGTGTTAGGGAGAATTCTTGGGCTGTAGAAATGACTGAGGCTGTTTCCGAAATATAGGTACTGGTTTATTCCAACGGATGATTTGTAACAAATTATATAATTAAACGGCGCGCGACGCGTACAATTTTCACAGCTGATCGGTAAGGTGTGTGAGCGGCCCGCGATCCTCGTACGTGGCTGCCCCCCGCGCCGCGCTGTCCCCCCTCCGATGCCATCGCCGGTGGCGCCTCCATCGACGTCGTTCCTATGTTCTAGAGGTTTCCGAACAGATAGCCCATTTATCGAGGAAGGCTATAGGCTACTTTTTATCTGGGTTCGTGCAGAGGTGCCCACAGGATGAGGGTGAAACCGCTGGCAGAAGCTAGTATAAAATAAATATTTTCATTGCTCTAGCGGAGACCAATTCAGCAGTTTGGTAAGATATGAAATCTGATAAGAAGCTTGTAATACTAATTCAATAAAGAGCAATTGCTCGTGTCGGAGTCAGGTTATGCCACTTAATTCGCACGGTCAGTTCAGTACCCTACTGATTTTTGTCTTCCAATTTCATACAGTATGTTTTCAACAATCATTAGAGACCATGATATCAAAACAAAAAACATTTTCTGGCAATACTGTCTGTGGAAATTTTCGAGGTTATCATTCGGCAATAACTGTTTAAAATTCATGAAAAAAAAAAATATACTGACTTGAGTATTTCCAAAACGATGTCAGAGCAGATTGGCTGGTCGTCAGCCACGATCCAGTGGATCCGGGGCACGTGCATCAAGGTATGTGCCAATCTGGTGAGCTCCGGTACCTGAGCTGGTCGAGGGTACGTCGGTGTTACGAAGTATATCATCTTCAAGTCCGAAGTCTTGTTCAGATGGTTCCTCTCGTCTTTGAAGTTCTCGTAACATAGTTTGTTTTTCACCTTCAAGGGTATGCCTTGGGCTTCGCCGGAACTGCGCCAAAATAAAAAGACTGGGTTAATTTTTATTTAAGTTTTAGTTTTAAGCTTTATGTAATGTTATCGAGAATATTTTATGTTATGTCATTGACAACTATGACTAGAAATCTAACTACGATTATGTAGACTTGACATGATGTAGGTATCACAAACGCATTGGTAGTAGGTACGTAGATTATAACATTAATAGGTAGGAAAAAAGCTAGTTTATGTATCAAGGGATAAATATGAGTCATCGTCAGATAGCAACATAGTTTACAGGAAAGTTTTCCTCAATGCGATATTTTCGCATTATCCCCTGGGCCATAATATTACGATGAATACAGGCACGTATCACGTGAAAATTCTGTACCAATGACGCAATATCTAAAGCGGTTAATAGAATTCCATGACAAGAGTCACACTATGCTAATGAAGCCTGGATAAAGGAAAAAAAATAAACAAATTGAGTATCGTATCGACAAAGCTGCGCTTCACCGATCAGACTGATAAAACCTACACATAAAAGATAGGTACAATTTTATTAAAATTCCTCAGTATTAACTTTTACGTACTATTTATGTACAGCAAATTTTTAAATGCGTATGTATTTTTTGTAAACTGTTTATAGACAAAAGATGACTGACATGATGGTCACCCATCCGCGGACCGAAAGCGCCAAGCGTTGCTTAACTTTATGATCAATGGGCCTTGTATTTGTTACTTGGAATTAAAAAAATAGCTACAAATGATTTTTTGCGTTATTTGCAACTGCACTTATGTGCAAAAGTGAGTGCATGCAGATAATAATTTGAGATCGAATAGAATTAGTTTTGTTTGATGTGATCAACTTAGTGCTGGCCTTTCATCGTTATCTTTCAATCGATTTTGTTGCAAGGTCAGTATCAGGTCAGTGCATGATGATTGCTCTACCAATTTTCTGTAGTTTTTTAAGAGTGCAGACTAAATACTAGGCGGACAGTTGGAACGATAATCAAATTAACTTTGTTTAACAATTAATCAGAGCTTATCAGTAGTCCTATAAAAATATAATTAAGTTATACCAGGAAAAAATCCAAATGCTACATGTACCTATGTACCATTTTATCTATGTAGTTTGGCAAGAACATATTATTTTTTTCACTTCCACAGTATAACTATTTCACCAATAGCATGAAAACAATTGTAAACCATTGTTTTTTTAAGAGTGCCTATGGAGTTTCTTGCCGGTTCTAGCTTGACGTTTCGAAAGAGCTCTCACAGACCTATTTGAAATAAAAAAATAACTTTGACGGGACTAGTAAACAATATTTTATGAGAGTAGTAAAATTTCCAATCCAACAAAATATCTCATCATCTGCCGAGCCTTTTCCCAATGATGTATAGCTCGGCTTCCAGTCTATCAGTAACAAACACTGTTTCACATCGAGCGGTAGCCTACCTGACCTCCTCAACCCAGTTGCCCGGGCAAAATAAGTAAGACTAGTTGTCAGACTTTCTGGTTTCTGATTACCCGTAAACTGCCAAAAATGATGATTGATGATTCATATCTAACAAAATAACGATAGTACATTATTAAGAGGAAAACAAGTTACAGTTAAGATTTGATTAGTCACTGCCACCTGTGACCAGTGGCGGCGTAGCATCGGGTGGTACTCGGGGCGACTACCTATCAAGCACCCACAAAACAAAACGACAAAATCAAACCAATGTTATAATGCTAAAAACGCGATCCTTGATGATATTCGTCTTATTTTTTATGCGAGCGAAGCGAGCCCGAAAAATTTTAGATTTTGGGACACAAAAAGTTAACAAGTTTATTTTCTTTAGATGGGTGACAGTCGAACTGTGTCACCCCCCTCAGTCAGGCTCGATGTCTAGCGCGATTTTACTATTGCGCAGCGACTGGTAGTAAACCTAGGCTTTGCAGATTAGAATGACAACTTCCGTGACTTGTCCTTTCTACCCGCTGACCGAGATGGCACCCCCGTAGATGTGGTACCCGTGGCGGACCTCCCCTTTCGCCCCCCCGAAAATAGTATCTTATTTTGACTATGGAATAACCACTTTTGAAGTACATTAAAAAAAATATTGTCAATAATGCCTCTTTTTTATGTCTGTGATAAGATTAAAGTACTGTAGTAATTAAAAATTACAACAGTTTTGATGTATTTGGAGTATATCAGACAAAACTGGGGAAAAAACAGGAAGAGGCACAAAGACATGATAATAACTATATGCTGGTTTATATTTCTGTTTTCAATGTCAAATTCAAACAGGCGATGGAACTACAAAAAAAAAACTAAGAATCATCATCATCATTATCAGCCTATCGCAGTCCACTGCTGGACATAGGCCTCTCCAAGTGCACGCCACGGAGATCGATTTTCGGCTTCTCGCATCCAGCTCCTGCCAGCCGTCTTGCGCAAAATGGGCAAAAAAAACTAAGAATATTTAAGTAAAACTACTTTAACGGATTTTATCGCGGTTATATTAATACTAGCTTTTGCCCGCGACTTCGTTCGCGTGGAATAGTGACTTCCGGCAGATTTTTGGTTTGACCAATAGATGGCGCTATATGTCCGGATTAACCCTTAATTTGAAAATGTATCTTTAAAGATACAACAACTTTTAAAAAATCTGTAACATTAAATAATTGTATTTTTTTGAATCGATCGATTTAATTATAAAGTTTGACTCATGACATCACTAGGAAAAGTAAGTCTATTTCATTTTCAACAACTGGACATCCCTATTTACGTCAACCTGAAAAAATGACGGACACGAAGAGCAACAAAGTTGTAAGTTTTATTGATTTTTATTATTTTTTATATGTGATGATGTCAGGTTCTTACTATTTTATGTGTGTAACGTAATATATTAACGATTTAGCTGAAATTATGGCATAGAAATGTATTTATCGAACCATGACACGTTGTCAAACCTCAATGTATCTTTAAAGATACTTTGCTCAAATGTCGACTATACAACATTGTATCTTTAAAGACACATTGCCAAAAGTTAACCTATTATCGCACGTTTAATTTCTCGTAATGTTTACATAAAAAAATATTAACTACACGCATGTGAGACCCTACAGCATGTAAGGTTCCGTGGGATAAAAATAATTTTTATTTCGATTTTTTTTTGCATAATTTTTGACATAATTTCATATAAACAGTTCAGTGTTCAGTTTGCTTGGGTTTGGTTTGGTTGCATGTGCAATTTTTTTGTTCGTAAGTATTATAACGAGCAAGATCAAAGCGCATTCTAGCGTTGATTCCTGCAGGAAATGCACAATCGGACGACAGTAACACAACAGACAATGAGGAAGATAACACAACTTTGCCAGTTTATGGAATACAACATGATTCTTATAGTAGTTCCTCAACACCTTCACTGGATTCGTATAAAATGTAATGTGAGATTATGTCTAACTAAACAACGGAACTGTTTTTACGATTTTCATGTAAAAAAAAAAAATTCTTACCAATTAACTATTTAATTTTATAACCCCGATTTGGTAATGTATCCTTTTGGATACATTATCGAAAAACTATACATTCCTCCGTATTTGGCAATGTGTAAAATAAGATACATATTATTTCAGCGCAATTACTGAAAAAAACATTTTTATAATATTTTTCTCTATTTCCTTATACCTCAAATAATTAGACTACAGTATTTTTTTAATAAAATTTTATAAAGATTATGCTTGCCAAATTAAGGGTTAAAATTATTTTTATATTTTTTGTAATAAAAACTATCCTATATCCTTTCTCAAGTTCCATACTATGTCTGTACCAAATTTCACACAAATCGGTTCAGTAGTTTAGGCGTGAAGAAAAGACAGACAGACAGACAGACGGACAGACAGAAAGACAGACAGACAGAGTTACTTTCACATTTATAATATTAGTTAGGATTATTTAATCCCGACGTTTCGGATCCTTTACAGCATCCATGGTAACGGGCAAACTAAGGTGTTGGTCGTCTTGACATTTTAGTTACACACAGTTACCCTACATTTTGTTGATTATTATTGACAATCCGATTCACGCAAAACAAGCCTTGCAATAACACTTTCTTTTGATAGAGAAAGATGCTATTAATCACTGCTTTTATTAGTTGTAAGAACAAACATGAAAAAAATGTGTACTTAATAAAGTACCTATATCTATCTATTTAAAATGAAACACATACCTATTCTATGCTGTAAGCTGTACCGCATACAAAATCAATAAACTGGTCTCAAATAAGGAATTTAATATTTAACAGAGAACACAACTATAATTTGATACAAAATTTTATAAGAGATCTTATATTATATTATATTATAATGTTCATATGCACCTGAATTATGCTAACTAAGCTTAATTTATATAATATAGAAGTGAATAATTATTTATTTTTGTTAAACCTTTGCAGTGGGAAACTGTATAGTTTTTATTTTGTATTGAATTTTAAGGGAAGCTTACAGAAGGATAGATAACAGAATTAAATTACATATTTAAACAGATACGAATTGTTAATTACAAGTTTCCACATTTGGGGGACAAATAAAGATAGGTCTACCAGTTTATAGCCTATCAATAGAAAATATTTAAAAACATTTTTGTACTTCAGCAAATCCTTTGATATGTTTAATGAGATAAATAAAAGGAGATGGACTTATAATTTCACTGATTTTTTTTTAAGCATTAATGGCACGTAATAGTTAAATAGTATATGCAAAATAGCTTAGTTTGCCTGGAACTTAAGTAATCTGTGTGAGATTTGTATTTATTAAATATGTTATGTGTATAACTAAATTTACTGACACTATACAAAAATTATTTATAATTAATGGAGATTTAAATAAACCATACCTTTTTAAATCCCGATTTTTTTTATAAATATGCGTACAAATAACGAAACTGTAAAAAACCTTTACTATTCTTATAACAAACTTTAACTAAACAAAAAAAAATGCTTTGATAATAATACGCTACTACGTTACATTAAATATCTAATTTGTACGGCCTACAGTAAATGACATTAAGTTATTTGGAACTATTAAAATAAATACTTACCTTACAATTTCCATGTTGGCCCAGAAGAAAACAAAAACTATTGCACTTAAAATTAACGCCATCGCAAATGTTTTTTTAAACAAATTAACAGATTTCATTATATACTTAAAAGTACCTGTTACAATAAAACAACTTTATTTTAAAATATTTTTTCACACTAGCTATGTTTTCAGAAAATTATGTGTTTATTTTTAAGCATGATTGCACTAACGTTTTAGACAAAACATGGAAATCCCACGCACGCTCTGCAAATAATAAATGTACTTAGCCATTTAGTGTAATATTATATTCAGAATTTTCTGATTCTGATTCTTTCTGTCATGACATCTGTCAATTCAATTGAGGATATCGATTGCCAACAACAAAAAATAATTATCGACACATTTTGTTGTAGCTGTGGAGATTATGAAATTGTGTTTAATAATAATTATTTTTGTTTAGGCAATAGTTAAACAGTAAAGTCTTGAGGCCAAAATTATGGTCACTATCGACATGAGAAATGGAGTTATTTATCTGAAGTTCATTTTAGCTATCCATCTCTAAGGAGGACCCTAGACGGTCAATATAATTGCGCAACATTATACAATGAAACTGTTGGTTGCTAAAAATAATTCCAAAATTTTTGATAATACCTATTCAATATTTCCCACAAACGTCAATTTTACGCAATATCAAATACTGCGCCATTGTATTGACCGTCTAGGAAGCGCCTCATAGTAAAATGACCAAGGAGCTTGGGCATGGAGATTAAGCTCAGAAGCATTGAACTCTTTTAAAAATGTGTTCTCAAATGTTAATGTGTATTTTGTATATACATGACAACACTCGACATTCACTACCCTCTAATTTTTAACGCAATGGTTATTTATTGCGCTTGTTTATTTAGAACTTGGAATCCAGTAGTTCCAACCAGCATTGTTATATTCTTGACCACAGCTCCTCTCTGTGAACAACACGAAGTATCCCCAAAATAATTGATTAATTTTGTTCCTTATGTTGGCTGTTTTGATTCGTTGTCAACAACTTCAGTGTGGTGTTCCGATAGTGATTGCGCGTAGTGTTATTGTTTTGTGGAAAAAATTGTGAAACTTAACTAAATCCTATACTATCAGTGAAAATTTTCGGTTTAGTTTTTATCTCTCTTCATCTATATTTATTTTTTTCGGGGAATATGGCATTCTCGAGCGACGTAAGTACAATTTTATGCTACATCAACATCAGTGTATAGGGCGGTACAATCGTGTGGCAATTGACAGTATTTCTTGAATTACAGCATTTTTTATCAATAAAAATGATGATAATTCGTTGACAAACAACATAATAAAGCTATTTGGTGCATAGTACGGGTCCACATTTCGTTTTGTGGGAAGATTTTCGATGGTATCGGATATGCATCCTCCATATTTTACTGCTACGTGCATGGTACCAACTACATAATGATAGTAGCTATAGAGGCTTTTTTTGCTTGTGTGCCCAATATTTTGTACATTTTCTCTTGCATCGGTGAGGAAATAAACATGAATTGGACTTTTCACGTCACGATTACATTATAACTAGCGTATTTTTGGTTTAAAAATATTTTTTTTGATTATCATCAATCTGAACTATTATCAGCGTCTATAAAACTACTGCTGAAATTGAAAATTTGAGATGTATTTGTGTAACAAGGCCAATAACACGACACTTGTCAGAGCTTCAATGAGGTCGACGCCAAAGCACTGCAGCCTCCAGGGGCAATTGTTACAATTAGCACTAGCACTTAAATGAAATAAATACTCCTATAAAATCTATACTAAGTAATTGATTAAATAACAAACTTATCTGGGCTAATCAATATCAAGAGAAATCTAAATTGATTAAATTGTCACTGGCATAACATGCCTTATTAGAACCTCTTTTGATTTGGGCCACAGCGCTCTGACTGACTGGTTAATAATCATAGATGTCTAGGCATAAAAATTGCACTTGTTCCTGGCTTGAATCCACACACACATACACATTCTTCAGGTTATGGTCACTAGATGGCGCCACTGGCAACACAAGATACATTCCAGCTGTGATGTCCTTCCTTTGTGATGGTGACAAAAGATACCTTCTTCCTAATGCACTTATTTTTGACTGCAACATATTCTAGGATATAATAATTTTACAATTCAATGATTATGCAATATAAATTAATAATGACAGGGAATATAGCAATCAACCCTTAGGCAATTTAATCAGTAGCAAAAATTCTTAAAAAATCTCTAGTTATTATCAGAAACTATCTGAACTATGGTCATATTACAACCAGTTCATAAACCCACATACAAAACATCTTAAACATTTGAATTGTAAGCTGCTATTGTTTCTGTTTTTGTGAGAAAATTAATTCTTATCTTCAAAATAACAAGGGAACATCAGAACTATTCATAAGTTAATAATTTCTGTGTGAATTTTAATTGTAAGGAAATCTGGTGATATTCCATCAATTGAGTAATATAACTGGATCTTTTTTGCTCATAGGCATCAAAATCATAATATTTCAACATTTTGAATAATTACACAACTATAATCAATTATTGATCAAGCATAGGCTTGTGCTTATGTTCAGTTATAACTTACATAAATATGTACTATTGTAATCGGAAAAACTTGAGTACTAGTATTAAGTACATGTAATAATTGTGTCAAGGCTGAATCTTGGCCATGGTGGCTTTTCTTGAGGAAATCTAGCTGCGCAAGACAGATTATAAGATACAGATTACAGTACTCTCTTATTCCCTCACTGTTGAACCCTGGGTTCATGTGAATAAAGAAATGCAAAGAAACCTTGTCAAACACTCACTCCCTCATAGTCTGCTTGGGCTATGGAATAGCAATCCACATAGAACTTGAGACCAGATGCATCTGGTTAGGTTGGAAGCTGGTCAAAACTTAGTTGGGTAAAGGGCTAGGCAGATGATGATGAGCACGGTGGTATAGTCTACAAATCCCAGATTTGTGAAGGTTTTTAAACCTACACAGCTATTTCGACCAGAATCAAAATACACAACACCAAGCACAGCAGCCGTGCTTTCAGACATTTACTAAACTTCAATATTTACCAGATTATCAATTTATCATCACTTTCATCTTATATGTATGTAAAAATATATATGCCATTTTTAGTTGTATTTTATAACGCAAGAATGGGCTCACGTATCAAAATCAAATATTTAGGCTTTGTTTGGACTATTTTGTAGATGGTTTATGTGAAGTTAGCACAAAATTGGTCGAACAGTTCCTCATTTATAAGACCGCTATTTTTCTGATGAATTTTTGAGTTATTTGCCCACGGTCACCAATGTATAGGATAAATTGTAGTAACTAAAAGCCAAAAGTTCGAGTGAACAGTTTGATTATTCAGTTCTCAATAGCAGAATTTTCAAAATCATGTTTTAAATCTTTATCCAATAGTGAATTATGTAAAGACTTCACCCGTCACTGTTAGAAAATTCACTTGAATATGTAATACATAAAATAATTCAGTTGTAGTATACCACTGGAAAGTTTGATCATTACTGGGTCACAACGCTATAAACAACACACGAAAGTGCTTATCTATGCTTAATTTCAATTAAGCTTTTGAGTTTGTCTTCAATGTAGTAAATAGTACTTTTGTAAATTCTTTCTTTCCTGTCTTTTTTCTTATTTTGTGTGTGTACATAAATTGTTTATAAATAAATAAAAAATAGTACTTCTGCCAGTAGTTTCTCCCAACCCGTATAGTAAGTAGACTATAGTCTTCTTCAATAAATAGGCTATCTAACACTAAGAATTAAAATGGCCCCAATAGTTCCTGAGCTTACTGTGTACAAGCAAACAAACTGTTCAGCTCTATAGTATTAGTATACATAGATGTGGCTCAAACAATAAGAAAAAGATTTGTGGAAGTAATATTGGTTTATTCTGACATTATCCATATGAGACATTCGATTCCTGGTCAGGCAAGTATCAATACAACTTTTCTAAGTTTGTATGTACTTTCTAAGTATATCTTAGACACAGGTGACTGTGTTTCGGATGGCACGTAACTTGAATTTAGTTAAACAAACTCTTTCCTAGATCAGAATGTGATTTATGCACCATTTCAATAATATCAAAGGTTTTAATTTTATTCCCATATAATGGTCACTATCTTACATTTAAATAGGTTACATAAAAATTCTTCCCGTACGAGGAAGTGGTGGGAAGTTGGAGGTCCTGTACTTTGTTAATATTGTCATGAAGAAGTGTTAATCCACTTAGCCTATTTTCAATAAATTTTGACTTTGACTTTATTGTTATAAAATAAACCTCCAGAATTGATATTGAATACTGCTTACCACCACCATTCCCAAATAACTGAAATTAAGCAATTTTTAAATTGAAATTGATGGATTAATGGCTGTTTGCTGAATTTCTGTAAAAATAAACCGTATTTTGCGTCTATTTGGGTTGAATCAGTTTCCAAGAAAGTTTTGTCAAGTGGCTCAAAGTCAATTTCATTTCAAATAGGCCTATAACAGAGCTTTCGAAACGTCAAGCTAGTTGCACGGTTCGGTAGAGTGTGGGTCTCATGGAGAAGAAACTCCATGTACACTTTTATATTTTACTTCAAGCAACAATACTTTAATTAAAGTGGTGATTTTGAGGACAAACTACTACCTATAACTAAGCTACTATATTTGACATTAACAATTTGCTTTTATTCATACATAGGTACAAGAAATGACTTTGTATTTATAAAGATGTCATAAACAATCATGAATTAATAGTTATACTATACCAGTATTTTGACATTTCTAAATATGTTATCACCAATCTAAAGTTAGAAATTATTCATGGCGTGAGTACGGAAATACTTAATTAGATATTGATAAAATAGTATGAAAGCAATAATAGTATCCTTTTCCATTGGAAGCTACTTTTAGAAATTGATACCAAGTTCAGGTTTATTTGTTTCTCATAAAATATTTCAGGTTAACTTTGGGCATGAGAAAGTTCGAAGTTGTGGTGGCCTAGTGGGTAAAGAACCAAACCGCGAGGTATCCAAGTCAAAAATCGTTTTCGTTCAAAGTAAACAATATCAATAAAAATGTTGTTTATATCGATATCCTGGTTAGTGTTATAACAAATGAGATGGTCCTCTGAACCCTAAACAGGAACCTATTTTTTCTTTACTATTACCCGTAAATAATTCTTAAAATTATTACATAAATGTACAAAATATTCTTACTGTAAAGTGACTGAGAAGCAATTAAGCATTAGTGAAAGCTCTATAGATTAGGATTAGAGGTACGGTGTCCGTGCCAATTGTGGTAGATAATACGATGGTAGAGAAACGGTCCACGACGTATGATAAATCAAATTGACGCCAGTGTCCGTCTATAGGTTAGCTTACGCAAATCTAGTTTATCAGGATGTGTCCCCGTAAATTCGTGAGCTTAGTTTGTCTCTAACTAGAATTGTCATTGGGCATTAAGTCGTAGTGGCCTAGTGGGTAAAGGACCAACCTCTCGAGTATGAGGGTGTGGGTTCGATTCCAGGTCAGGCAAGTACCAATGCAACTTTTCTAAGTTTGTATGTACTTTCTAGGTAAATCTTAGACCCCAATGGCTAATAAAAAGGTGAAGGAAAACATCTTGAGGAAACCTGGACTATAAAGTCTGAAATCACCAACCCGCATTGAGCAAGCTTGGTGATTAACGCTTAATCCTTCTCCATGTGAGAGGAGGCCTGTGCCCAGCAGTGGGACGATAAAAAGGCTGTAACAGAAACAGTAACAACATTAAGTTGCACATTTAATGACAGTAGGAATAAGCTGGAAATGAATTATACACAGTGTTCCACAACTTTTTGAATGAGGTACTTAATTTATATTGTATACGGAGGCCGCAAAAATCGCGCCGATCAGAGAGTTTTCAACCATCGTACTTAGCTCTTTTTTTATGTTGTGTTCTGGGGAACTCGAGATTATGCTTACCAATGACCGCGAGTCCCTTCGTCCGGCCAAAATGTTATGTTAAACAAACTTTTAAAGTTCCTCGAAAAAGGCCTCCACATCGGATAATATATTTTACAATTCATCTAGTAATTTCAGAGGTAGTTTCGAAACTTTACCTATATAATCTAGACATCAGTGGTCTAGACTTACTCGTGGAACCAATTTATCAAAGTTCACGGCACATTATAAGATATTGAACGTGTCAGTCACCAGCAAGTGGCATCATCACGTGTCGTCCATCAGGTTGGAGTGCAGTATCATTCTATTATTGCACCCACTTGCAGTCCCCCTGCACTCGACGCCCTGCCTTGAGAGCCAGTTAGATCAATCATGACACTCAAGGCGTTCACAGCATCAATCCAAGAAATTAAATAATAAACTATAAGATGCAAATTATCCTAACACGAGTACTGTCTTCCTGCTCTTATCATTTAACACTGGACACGTTTCCAAAGTCTTAGACACGTGTAATGTTTTTCGGGGTGTTTTGATCGATATTTAATATAAGGTCATTAAGGTGACCCATTGTAATGTTATCTCTAAGAAGCGTGGCAGACAAAAAATAAATACGGGGTAGCTTCACTATGTTAAGGTAATATTATCAAGAAATCTTATACAAGACTAATGTCCTGTTTAAAATATCATAGTTCTGCGATATGACAGTAAAGTTCTTAAAACTGTCTGACGCGGGATTTGGAAAGAGGCTTCAGAACTTCCGAAGTTTCAAGATGATGTCAGACTACTTCAACCTAGTTGTATTTCTCGGAATTGAAACATAACTTTGTAAATAAGTACCACTGCAGAAGTCTGATGAGATGAGAAGGGAAAATGAATTTTTCAGTTTTTAAATGGCGTGTTTAATATAAGCTTTAATTAGTTAAGTTATACCTGATTGATTTTCAGGATACAGTACAGATCCCTTCGATATTCATAAGCATAGTAAATTAAAACTGAAAAGCTCCAATATTTTCCGTTCATTTGTTACTTGACACAGTTACCATTTACTATCTGGTTTCATGGAACTGGTTTAAATGTGTCAATAGACAACCTCACTTGTCGGAGGCTGAAATGGTTTTAACTTTTAATTGGATAGATTTTGTAGGTACGATCTTCAGATTTATCATTCAATGATGAAAAACTTTTGAGAACACAGCGGCGTCGTTTGGGCTCAATAATTGGCTATTGGCCTTCTAAAATATTGTTAACAATCTCAGCGATTTGGGACATTAGCTATTCAGTGGTTGACACAATTGACAAAATACCAGCTAGAAGTCTCACCTTTTCCTTTTTGGAAGTCTTTATAAGTATTAACTTGTTATGCATGTGTAAAACTAATTAAGTGCGATCTGTATAAGATTTTATAACTTATTTCAAGAAGTACTTTTACACACTAGTATGGATATTATAGTGTGAAAATTTTAGAGTAAGTAATCTGTGTGTTGTCTGTGAGAGAGGAAGTCGAGTTTTTCCTATAAACATATTCAACAAGGTTAATGGTGCCATAGAACCGGTTGCAACATACTTGTCTTAACTTTGGTGCCATCCATAATGTGGTTTCAATCATCGGCTTGAGGTTGAGTGTGTGGCCTACATTACAGCTTTAGGTACTTTGTATGTTGAGTAAAGTAGGTACTGGCTGTTTCTCGTGGATTCACCTGCATCCCGGGGGACTAGATCCCCTACCTCAAAAGATAGAGCCTATGACACTCTCAAATCACGTGGTTTTCTATCGGAAAAATCGGTTAACACGCCAACGTAACCATTTACGCCAACGTAGTATAACGTATTTGTACGTCTCACCATAGACAGAACATAGCGCACTATTTTAATTTTAAGATGTACATTTTATATTTATCTATGTTTTACAAATAATTAATACTTTGACTTTAACTTCACCTCTTCGCAGCTTTGGATAGATTAAGGATAATTAATTTCCAACTATAAGATGTCCTAGACCCGGTACGTACGAAAAACAGATGTCCGGTTGACATAGGTATCTTTATTAAAAGAATTTAGTACCATTTGGGAATGTGCTGGGACAATAAGCTATTCGTTGCTGTCAATATGAAAGGCATAATTAGAGCGGAATAAAAATAGAACAAAAACTACCAGCTCCATTCCTCACTAAAACAAAGGCTATTTTGTAGGAGAAACAAAAATATTTCAATTTAAGTTGCATCTCTACAGCTATACGTCAATTTCGCAGGTCCCGAACTTGTTACTTTCTGTTTTGGAATTCTTTTGAGAGTGGGACGTTTTTGAGCGTACATAGGCTACCATTCGTAAGTAGGTCGTTGAAATGCATTTTCCTTGATATTGCACTCGCACGATTGATGGATACAATATAGGGACGTTCGCCATGCGACGACAAAGCTTCAGTTTGAGATTATTACGTATTGTTGTTTTACTAGCTTCCGTCGGCGTTTTGGCCCGAGTCCTGTAGACATACTTCGTGTACTCAGATCAAAATTCTATAATCCCTTGCTCGATAAATGTTTTTTTTTTAAATCGATTCGCGCGTTATACAAACTCTTCAGCTTTATAATACTAGTAAGAAGTATAAATTTGTTATTACATGCGTAATAATGCAATGCAACTTTTCTAAGTTTGTATGTACTTTCTAAGTATATCTTGGACACCAATGACTGATAAAAAGGTGAAGGAAAACATCTTGAGGAAACCTGGACTATAAAGTCTGAAATCACCAACCCGCATTGAGCAAGCGTGGTGATGAATGCTCAATTCTTCTCCTTGTGAGAGGAGGCCTGTGCCCAGCAGTGGGACGATAAAAAGGCTGTAACAGTACATGCGTAATTCAGTTGTATGTAGTGTCAAACTAGGACTATATCATTCATAAAAGTTCTGCACACCCGTCGTACCGTGATCGCAAAGCAAAGTTCCGTCGGGTAACCCAGTTTTTGAAAACCATAAATTCTGATAAAATCAAGTTAAAACCCCCAACGAAATGTTAATTGATGAAAGCACATATGACCTAGTTATGTGACGTCCGTTTTTAGACCTATCTTCATCACCATTCGCGGACCAGCATACACTATGAAGCAAGCTCTTGCTGAATACCAAATATGCACTGAAACGAATTTTAACTGTGAACAAACAAGAGACATAATCAGGGTTTACATGGAAACATGCACGCCCTACGATAATTATGTTACGAACAGCCGAGTGTGACCACAATAGTGCAGTAATGCCGCCCAAATTAACGAAATATAATTTTTTGGACGAACAGTTACGTAAATAAATTACGAAAATTCCGTTTTGAGTCTGTAAAGAAGTCGGTTAAATTTTTTTTATGTCGGAGATCCGAAAAGTGTACCTACATTGAATTTTAATTGGTAATCTGGAATGATTTATCGGGTGCCAACTAGTAATGCGTTAAGCACTTATTAAATGTCTTTTCAATTTCTTAGAAGCTACACATTGTGTATCCAGATCAGAAATGGCAATAAAATTGGAGATAATTATGTGAAAAGTGAGTTAAGCACGAAACTCTAAGCTCATGCTTTGGTTCTTCTAACAGATGTGCGAGTAAAAAGACACCGCTTCGAACCAGGTTTTGAACCCGCGTTTTCGTACTCGCGGCCGCGCAAGAGAAAATAAAAGCTTTAATTTGAACCGAATCTTTTTCCGTCGCTTACAGAAACTTACATCGATTGCACTCAGCCGAAGGATCACAGTAAAGCGCAGAACAGAGCTTTTTCACAGAGTCAATATTATCGGCATTAGCCCGATTAAACGTACATCCGTAACAAATTAACGCAATTGGGCTTCGAAGAGAAAAAGTGAAAAAAATCGTTTTCTTTTGGGTCTATTTCGTGTAATCGTGATATTTGACCATACCACTATCATCATGTGCACAATTGTATTGTTGCCTGTACTGCAAATATTAAGTTAACATCACTTTTATGATTTTTCGATTCTTTTGCGGGTCTGAACATAATACTTTTGCTATAGATTTAGTCTGAAATCGCTGGTAAAAGTCGGTAACTTCGGGATTACAGCTTATAGAGCCATTTTTTTGGATTTTCAGTATGATTTTGGTTATTACTAAATTAACATAAAATACATACATATATGTGGAAGTTGCCAAATGATCAATAATATAGTTATTTAATATAACAAAAAATCTCGGAAAGCCAAATATTGGTGGAGAGCTTGGAATTACTTATTTACTGCTACTGTTATGTTTAAATTGAACGGACTATTATATAGCCCGGTCAAAATAGACATAAAAGTAGTGGTCAAATAACAAAAATTCCCGGAAAGCTGAATTTTGGTGGAGAGCTTGGGTTTATCATTATAAAAAAATATATTAAAAGTCCCCATCGATCCCATGTGTGCGTCAAAAGTTATTCGAAGTCAAATGTAAAAATTTTAGGTTTTTTGTTTTTTTTCGAAAACGGTAAGTTTTATAAAAAAAAAAACATCAGACCAAAGTTGTAGATGTTCAAATTTTCTACAAAAATGGCATGAACAGTTTTCTCCTAAATGTTACCATTCCTGAGATATCGCGATTCAAAGTATATGACACGCACACATTTCCACGCCACCTGTGTACTCGGCGTATTCTTTTTACCTGTAGGCCTACTCCACTAACTGTCATGACAATTTTATTTGGTTTGATGTTTTTTTTTTGATAAAACTTACCGTTTTCGAAAAAAAAGAAAAATACCTAAAATTTTGACATTTGACCTCGAATAACTTTTGACGCACACATGGGTTCGATTGGGACTTTTAATATTTTATTTATAATGATAAACCCAAGCTTTCGCATCAAAATTCAGCTTTCCGGGAATTTTTGTTATTTCAAATGTCTATTTTGACCGGGCTATATCTATAGTAAGGTTTTGAAATTACAAGAGCTGTTTTATACGGCACGTCTCTTTGAACGTATGGCGTATTAGCAATGCCTTATTTTTTTTAGTGACCCATACAAAACTAAACGCCATGCCTACTACGGTGAATTTACCTTAGATTTTCACGGTAAAAACTTGCCGTGTACGGAAGGCCTAAGGGTCTACCTACATTTATCGACGCGGAATCGGCTTAAGCCGAGTGCGTATCACCACAGTTACTCGACTTATCGTCGATCTGCTATACAAACGACTCGTTTCGCCGTCTGTTCGGCTCGGCCGACGTCGCGACGCGTCGTCCGAGCCGGGCCGATGGAAGTGGTGTAAGTAGAAGGTAGTAGGTACCCGCATTACGTAGACAGAAAAGCTTTTTTGACCGATTCCGCGTCGATAGATGTGGGGACACCCTGAAAGATAAGGTGATACACATAAATATGAATGGCGAAAAGCGCATTGCAATCGATCTTTAATTGACGACCATTTGTTCTGACGGTCTGCGTTTACCCATAATGGGCATAACAAGATAATTTTGTGCAGTCATCAAATTATCCTGACTGTTAAACAGGTGTCCCATTGTCGTTATTGATTGAATTACCTGGCTGTACCTGTACTACGATGTAGATTTGAAATACGATACATTAAATGTTTGTAAACAAGTATAAAATAATTGCTGCTAAGGAGTATGTTCCTAACACAAGTGGAGTGTTCGCATCTTTACTCCTACTAACCTCGAACTTGCCTATAGCTTGGTGCACCATGTATCAGGTACAGATGCAGATGATGCCATCTAACCGAAATCAGTGCGGAACTGCATTGACGAGTCCGGGCATGCCGCTGCGTCCCGTTATCCCTACGATGCAGTTGTACACCTCTCCACAAACGTCGAAGATGTTGTGGAGAACATCGGATAGAAACCAGCTGGACTTTGAGTGTCGTGACGCTGGGAGTCGACACATAGTCGTTCATAGTACGTGTCCCGACTCAGCACATCGACATGTTCAAGGAACAGTCCTGGCCGAAGGGTGTCGTATTCCGGAGGTTCCGTGGGAGGCTACGTGACACTACACACCGCTACACGACCCGTCGCATTGTGTAAACTAATAGTGATGTGTAGTTAATGTTTTTTATAAAATAATATTATTATTTTATAAAAAACTAGCCGTTTTCCCGCGGTTTCACCCGCGTCCCGTGGGAGCTACTGCCCGCACCGGGATAAAATATAGCCTATGTTACTCGCAGATAATAAAGCTTTCTAATGGTGAAAGAATATTTAAAATCGGTCCAGTAGTTTTTGAGTTTATCCATTACAACCAAACAAACAAACAAAGTTTTCCTCTTTATAATATCAGTATAGATAAAAAAGGAAATATGCACTAACTGCAATACTTGCAAAGTTCTCAACATCATAATAAAAATAGTTACAAGTGATTCAGGCGACTGTAGGTAAACAATTTAAATACGTTTAAATAAACCAGTCTAGATATCGACATATGTACTAAAAATAACATTTTCTCAATCTAAATCTAATTTATTGCGTCAAAAAACTCCTCCTGATCGGTGCCGATCGGAAGTGTAACCATTAGGTTGGCGGTATTTTCTCGTTGTGGTCAAATTTTTTGCAATTGGCTGAAATAAAGTCCAGCCTTTGGGACACTGGAAGCGTTACCCGGTCGCTTTGCTTTCAACCCTAGATTTCACAAAAATATAGTTGTCGATAAGGCTACTATATTTTCGCAGAATGAGGTTCTCTACCGCCGCAGCAGGGGAGCCAGTACAACACGCAGTTCTAGGAAATTGGGATGGTGTAAGAGTTTCGACGTACACTCAAGCCTTACCCATTTTCCAGGGACATAAAAGACATGCCGTCTGTTGCCTTTTTTTTTCGTTGTCGTGTACCAAACCACTGGGTTCTAATACAGCTGGAACGCCGACGGCAACAAGAGAACGACGGATTATGTCATTGATATTCGTTTGCGGCAGGGCGCGCTGTGGTGGCTGCAACTGTTGAAAGAATATTCATAATTTCAAATCTCTTTTGTGCTAGGTTCTCAAACCATTTAATTGTATCGATATTCGAATCATTTTCAGTTGTTATTTCGCCGATTTGACCATTGGGTGGCAAGTCTACGGTTGGTTTTGTTTTCGTTATAGTTTAATGGTCGTTTACTGGGTCTCAGTGATTAGAATAAAGCGGACTATGTCGGTTCAACACTGCTTTTGTTGATATTGTGTTTTTTGTAGTAGGAAAGCTATCTGCACAAACTGTGATGCGCCTTTTTACCTGTGCTTAGGGCCCTCTGACCATGTTAAGGCTAGCTTTATTTCTCATGGATTGTGACTGAATCTATCTTTATATTTATGTTTCACTAGCCAGATTATTTTTTGAAGCACCTCGAACTATCCCTGTTGCCGTCGCTGTTGATAGTAAAGCTAAAGAGTTTGCTTAACTATAATAATTATTTTAATCGTAGTTTATTTACTTCATAAAAATAATTTTATTGATGATCAAGACCAATCAAAGTCTAGTTAATTATGGTGATAGACTGAGCATCAAACTGCCTAAAATTAACGAGATATAATGCCATTACTGTATTTTATTTATCATATATTTGGTGACCGTCGCGAACGTACTGATCTGAAAGTTTAAAATAATTAATATAGTTCAAAAACACAAGAAAAACATGCTTTAATAAACGCATGGTCAAAGTTCATTACAAGATTTCCAAACACGGCTGTGATTCGATATTCTAATGAATGCGAGAAAGTAAATAACTTGTTTAATACACTTGATTGACAAAGTACCTACGAACATACCTAGTTCCGATCCATGGAAAAGACAGCATAAAGAATCTTACGCAACTATGCAATATTTTGGTAACCCGTCAAATGATTTGAGGTTTTATGCCATTTTCTTTACTCGTTGTTTGTCACACGATGTTCTCTGTTCTGAAGCTGGTTTCAGACCTCCCGCTTCTTCCCTTTTCTTAATTAAACAGAAAAAAAACCGGTTCATCGGCCCATGGACGCTGGCGTCTTACCAGAAAGAACGTTCTAACATGCGATGTAAGGCCTGATGCTGGCTGACCGGGCGTTCTTGCCAATTTCGGTCGTGACGACTGAGACGACTTTTATAATGCATTCGGGCCTCCCGGTTTAAATTAGTTTCTTTTTTGTTCTGGTAAGAAAAACAAAGAAACAGTATGTCTAAGCCTAGCTATATTTTTTTCAAATAATAAACCAGTCTATAAATACCGTCTAGGGTAAATTGAATCCTGTCGACATCTAATTTAATCGTCACCTACGACACTTCTTGGAATATTGTTATTATCATAATACAGTCGCTTGGAATTAGGATAGTTCTTCTATATTTGGATTCTGAATCGGATTAGTTTAGTTCCAGATATCTTTCAGAACAATAACAACCAGCTGTTTATATATAGACCCACTCGCTTTGCCCGGCGAAAGCTTTTTCTCACAAGGATTTATTGATTACAACGATTGTTCTAGAAAAATATATAGACATTTAAGTATGAGTTCAAACTACAGGCTAAGTCGACTCCATTCATTTACACTCAGGGTGTCCGAATTCCATTGTCGAATAGGAGCTTACACCTAAGGCCCAAGTTAACATTAGCGTCAGTTTTCTTAAAACTACTGTTCACTATGAATTTTTACGTCCAAGTTTCAAAGTAAGCAGCCGTTTTAGGAAAAATAGACGTTTTTGCCGCCGGTCAAACTTGGACCTAAGTGAAATTGCATCACAAGATTATGTTCATATTATTGTCATGCTCATTTGATTAGCTGCCCGTTTTTACTATCCTTTATAAATATCCTTTTTCGTTAAAAATATTGAGCGATATTCAGTTCAGTGCGGTATTCTGTATTTGCGGCGTAAATGTAAAAACAGAAGGTTTTAAATTACGGACGTGTTTATAGATACGCAAAAGTTTCTATTATGCGGGATTATATCCTATTTTACATTCGGAAGGTCAGGCGACGGATAGTTTTTCTATGGAATCGTGTTGTAGATATTTTTTCTTTTACCAATCAATGTGAGTTCGTACAATATGAAAGAAATGTATTGTAAGAGTCCAGGATGTGGGTGATTGCACTGATTGCATGATCCCGTCTATAAATATGCACAATTTTGACGTAGGTACAAATCCAATTTGTTATTGTTAAATTGCCTGTGGGGCGTCGCACGGTGGATCGAAAATCGGCTGTAGAAGACATAGGATCTCGATGTCTTAAATGTTATTTTTTTTTGCTGGAAATGACTTCTGCTGATCATTACTTTTCTATAAAATGTCATATGAAGTAATTGTGTGCACAAATGCAAGAGTTATAATTTTTATAAGAAAAAAATGTATGGAACTGACATGAAAAATGAGGATATCTCTGGAATCGCAAGGTCGGCCGTTATATCCTTGCGCTCTGTTATAGTACTATTTATTTGTGAATTTTTGACATACAAGACTTAATATTGCGGCATCACTTGTGATTTTTTTTTAAATCGTCAAAATTAAAATTATAAAATGTTTATGATATGAACATTTTAATGCTTAAATATGTAACTTACAATATTTTTTATGCTTAGACCAAAACATTTTAAGAAATCACAAAGTCGTATTACCTACTTTGTGATTTTCATTTGAAATTACATGGTAATTATGAATTACGTAATACGTAATATTGTCTAAAGTCCACATTAGCTAATGATTATTAAAACTTAATACCTATATACCTAGTTAAAAGGATGCGTACCAGAATAATTTGGGGTACTCGCTAATTTGGCTATTAATTTTGACGATTTAAAAAAAATCGCAAGTGATGCCGCGACATTAAGTATGTCAAAAATTCACAAATAAATAGTACTATAACAGAGTGCAAGGATATAACGGCTAACCTTGGGATTCCAGAGATATCCCCATTTTTCATGTCAGCTCCATACATTTTTTTCTTATAAAAATTATAACTCTTCCATTTGTGCACACAATTACTTCATATGACATTTTATAGAACAGTAATGATCGGCAGAAGTCATTTCCTTCAAAAAAAATATATTTAAGACATCGAGATTCTATGTCTTCTACAGCCGATTTTCGATCCACCGTGCGTCGGGGGTTTCGTACAAACTAAAAGTTGGAATAGTCGTCGCACGTGTTAGCGGTAATCAAGAAAGTTTTAAAATCGATCTATTTTATGTCATTTCGTTAAAAAATCGGAATACTTTTGCAAAAATTTCGGCAGTCCGGCATGGTGACCATTGCAATAACGAGGTTGTCAATGCGGTCCTAGTAATTAGATTAATTGGCAACAAGGCATGACGAGTTTATATCAAATAGGAGTCTTAACTTGGTCAGTCCACAGTTGCGAATTTATTTAAATAAGATGTCTAAAAATATGCTAACCTTGTAACACATTCCGATTCCTGTAGATTCTTACCGTACCTGAAATAGTACTTCGTTGTAATTTCTTAGTAATATCTAACTTAACTTTCCGCTACGAATAGCCTACTAACGTAGCACCGCGTAGAGGGAAAAGTGTGTATGGCCCGCCCAAGAAATTAATAGTGAGGTGAGGATAGTGAAATTGAAATAATGTCTTAGTATTATCAACAGAATTTAAGTTGATTCGATTTATGCAAGTTTAATAAGCTAGATTGGTTAATTACGTACGCGCGTACAATCTTGAACTGATTTATGTGTCTCAAACCTTTTCTTTGGCTAAATGTAATGCCATACCGAAGCACTATGCTTTAATTATGTGCTCTTGTTTATATTGATGCTGGTATTTTGTTATGATTTTGATGTCATTGACATAAAAATTCCATATTAAGACATTTTGTATAAAAAAAAAATATATTTTGAGTATAGATAGCTTTACGGACAAAAATGCAGAAAAGATCTAGACTGTAAGAATTATGACTGATCAGATTAAAATCTAGTTCTGTCTTCACCTTCTGACTGGTGACGAGCTAATTGTCTGCGTTTGACGATTGCATAATGAAGTGGTGTTGTTCCAGGTACACCTGAATGCCACGGGCCTGGGGCTCGGTCCCGCCGGCTGCAAGTCCTCGTGCCCGCTGTGAGATCATTCGTAAGGGTTGTTCGCGCATTGGCCACAGCGGGGAGAAGACGCCACGTGTGGGCCTGCGTACTCCCGGGGGCGGGCGCTTTGCGCCGCCCCACAACTGCATCTGTAAGTGCATTGCTTGTATACAACACGCGCACTCACACGCGCATGCCTGTTTCCATGACGATGTTGTTCGCCCAGCCACCCCTACCTGCCATTTGCGATCGCCATTATTCACGTCGCGACTGTGCTCCAAGCAGCGCGTTCTCATCATGTTCCGCTTGGTGCGATCTGTGGCAGTGAACATTATACGATTCATACTGTTCCTTTTATTCGTTACTAATTTGAAAGTTTTAAAAAATTCGGGAGGTGTTAACATCGTAGCTACCGAATAATTTTGCTTTTTTCTTTTCTTTATTTTTTAGTTGTTTATTTAAGTTTTTATTTTATTTTGTATCGGTGGTGAAAGTGATATAAAACGAACAAAATGTGCGGTTTGGATGTGTCCAACAGACCTAACTTAGCAGTTCTCTTCTCGAGGTTTGTGTTATATTAAGTTGCCGATGAATGCAGATGCGAGTTCTGCCTAAGCTAACAGTATGTGTAGTGCTGAATTTAGTTAGCACACTGCTCGACTTTTCAATGTGTACAAACATTGAGAAGCACGTGCTCGACGCTGCAGCGAGCTGTTTCATGCCGTCTTGTTTGTAAGCAGTAATGGATTAGAGTCAATTGCGAAATAGTCCTGAAATATTAAGGTTGTGAAATCGAGCTAGGAGTTTGTGTCGTCAATTAGTGCGTCTCTTGATAGCGGGGAAATAGGTCAAGTCTGTGGGCGCGGGACCCCGGGGGTGGTGGGTCTCACTCCACACCCCGCGCTGCTGCGTTCTGCCCTACATCATTTTAGTTTCTCGTATTTTTAAATCCTAGCTAGTGCAATTTCAGCAGCGAAGGTATAATGATCACTGCGAAAGTTATAGGGCCTTGTTTAGTACTCGTAAAGATTTTGTTGAGATGGTGCTGTTTTTTCTATGTACATAATAATAATCATCGGAATATTAAATGTATGTCTTTTTGTCTATAAGTAAAGCCAATATCGTTGTAAAGTTTGTCAACAATTCATTTGCACTATTTCAATGAAATACTTACGTTTAAAATGTCCATCAAATCCGAAGTTTATGATTTTTTTGTACACATCTATATCACATGCAGCAATTTTAAATAGAAAACTTTTTCCTGTAACATTATTATGCAAAGGTTTACACCAAAGGTTCACTCAGTTAGCAAATTAAACTAGCCAGAAGTCTAGAAGTCGGTGTCTAATGGATGTCCCTAAGTAAATTTTGCCACCGACTTCTAGGCCGATGCACCTAAAATTAGTTTTTTTTTGGCTTTTTAGTGTTTTTGGAAGTCGGTTTTTTTTTAGTTTTTTATTTTCAGCTTTTCAGTGATACGAATAGTTGACACTATCCGCATAACTGGAAAGTTCTCATCACTACGAATAATATAAGCCTAAACACGAGGTAGTTTACACATTCAGTTGTCGAGTTCCCTCGACCTTCTCTGGTTTCCATCATCAGGTCAGCTCAAAATCTTTACTGTTGAATAGTGCTATCAGGCAAACACCTGAGTGTCAAGATTTTACCCTATATATTCCTACAACTTTCGAAAGTTGCCCTCGATTTCTCAGGGTTTCCATCATCAGATCCTGACCTGATGACAACGGGACTACTTCTGACGAATACGCTATCAAACAAAAAAAAGAAAAACATTTATTAATCAACAAAATTGATTAATAAATGGCTGAGTAATCGCGTAACAAACATACAAAAAAAAATACGGTTGAATTGAGAACCTCCGCTTTTTGGGAAGTCGGTTAAAAAGAAACTTTATGAAAGTATCGAAAGATACGAAAAAAACTTAAAGTTTGCAAATAACGTCTGTAAATCAGTCCGGAATAACAGCTATCAAACAGCTGATTCCCACGTTTTTTCGCGCACAACAACAAGCACTTTCTGAATCCGGATTATTTTTTTGGTTTTCCTTAAGTACTCTCCGTAGGAAATGTTAATAAAATTTTGGGCCTTCATAAAGCCTTGTAACATGATACTCCTTCGTAGGACTGGCTTTTAGGCTTTCTAGGCTTCTCCCTGACTGTCCGTAGAGACAGTTATGTTCAATTGTAATGGACCCTGCCTTGTAGAGAAGAACCATCTACGAAGTCCTCAGTTTTAGAGTACAAATAATAATATATCAATCACCCTTTTATGACTGTCCCGCTGTAGGACACATGCCTCTCAGGAAATGATCTCACAATATTCTCTTGGAGACTTTAGAATATTAGGTAAAAAAAAAAGAGTTCTTTACTATGTTTTCCTGCATCGTAGTCTCCAAGATACATTTAAAAAGTATAACTTTGAAATATACATTGGTATTCGCCCAAGTTAGAGCCTGTACACTTGTACTGGTCCAGTTATGTATATCTGGACCTTTTACAATGGCTAGCTTCGTAGAACTTGTGGGTATAATTCGCTGGAAATAAGTTAAAAGCGAATAAACAACTACTTATTTCGGTTAACCTTAATTTACCAAAAAATTTAATAGATAATTAAAGTATGAATTAATCGGATAATGTCGCTAAATGGTAGTACAACGATACACAAAGCAAGTACTGCTATTAGTGTCCAGCCACTCTGGCTTTTGTTAAATCCATTCCACTATATAAAGTTATTTTACACTGACGCTACAGTGAATGCAACTGTAAATAAATTTCCATTTAGCTGAACTGTCGGACTGAGCTTAAATACTGCGCAGAAATGAAGAGTGGGCGTTATTCTCTGTAACCTTTGCCATTTAAAGAGTTATAATATCGAGTTCGCTCTCTCTATGACGCGATTCATTGGTGACCCTTTGCAATACGATACTAAAAATATTTTTAAAGTAATAAAAGTTTAAAATCGCTGCAGTGAAGCTTGCGATAACATTAAGCGTTCTTGCGTTTCGATGTCACCAACTGTTGACTTATGTACTGTATATTAAACAGTGTCAGCCTTACTTATAAACGTGAATTAAGTAATACTTAAGGGCTGTTTAAGAAAAATTCTTACTTATAAACGTTGCTTGAGCATGTCTTAACTAATGAACCCAAATATTTAATCACTACTTAAGGCTTAAGTAGTAATTAGTTAAAATGATGCTTAGAAGATGATTAGATGATTTTTATAAGTAAGGCTGTGTATTTTTTTAGATTTAATACCGAAGTAAACTCGGCTCGAGGATCATCTAAGCATGATGTAGAGCCCGATTTGGAACCTGACGTCTTTGCGCCAGAGCCGTTAAAGCCGTCAGAGCCGCCAAAGCCGTTAGAGCCTCCAAAGCCGCCAGGGCTGCCAAAGCCGTTGGTTATAACCGACGCTGATGAAGGCGCTCCCCAAGAACCGCTGAAAAAGTAAGTGGTAGTCCTACACGGTCTAACAATGGTGGCAAATGTTCAACGGGTTCTTAGGAAACAGTAAGCCGAAACTACCCTTCCTCTGTATGCAGTTATTAAGTATCTATTGATTAGAAGCCAGATAGATAAAATATAATGATTATGACCGTGGAATGTTCACCACTACTTGTTAGACTATATTTGCACGTAGGGTGCTTCGATACAATCCTTTATCTACCAAACAATAACTTGAATTCCTTACAAACAAAAGCAACAAGTTACAAACACCCTACGTGACAAAATAATATAAATGTTTTACTGTTTGTTGTACTTTACTGGATTCCGACCGAAGTCTTAAGTTTCATTCACCATTCATACTTTAAGGAAAATATTCGTTCGTCGGCACGTGCCCTTTCATTCAGCTACAGGTGGCCAACTCGACACAATGTTAGCTTCACAATACTTCTCTTTTAAATTGTAATCTGACTTTTAAGGATTTTTTTAAACTATATTATGTAGCAGTTTAGGTGATAGGTACACATTTTACAGGTGCATCACACATTTGAAGTAAACTTACTTTATAGGTCTTATTGTCATTTTCTATTTATGAAACTTTTGCTTGAGATTTTCCAGATAACAGATATTAGAGATTTTCAGGGTAGGCAAAAAATTATGAACCGACATTAAAGACAATTTGGTTGTTATCCCATGTTTTTTATTTGTCCAACAATATAACTGTGCGTGTTAACAAGTTACAATAACATTTCTTTACAGCTTTTAATTATTTTTGCAACAATATCGTACGGCGCGGTCATATCGGATGGTAAAGCCTGACTTTCGACTAAACAAGGAGCTTTGACAGCTCAAGTTTAGTTTATGGAGACTAAATAAACTCGTTCGATCACGTGTCTTTGAGGAGACATTTTCACCACATCTTCATTTTGCACGAGATAGGGTAAAAGTTTTTCTTTTATTTTTCTTTTATTTTTAAATGAGGTGGTTGTTTGTTTCCCCTTTTTGAATAGATTGTAAAGATTCATTGTTGAAGCGAGTTCGCACGTTGCTTGCCGGCGGGTCAACGTGACGACTTGAGGAGTGCTTCCGTCACTCGTCAATTGCTCACAAATGCACGCGGGTACTACATACTACGCTTTAAATATGTACTGTATACCTAACAATAATATTAAAAAGAAAAGTTCTTCCTTAATCTATCAACCGATGTCGAGCAAGCAACGATTGAACTCTTTCATAACATTATTTTTATTTTAGTTTTTTAGTGAATGTACATTTTCGTTTCTCATGTCGGTACAAACTGAATGGTACAACTCATGTTGTTAACAAATGACCAGTCTTTAAGATAGAGAGGTGGACTACCCAGTTTATGTCTAGCGTACGTTTTAAAAATTACTATCTTACTTTACGAAGCTTTCTTCAAACTTATTACTACGTTAACTACGGCCTATCATCAGTTTTAAATTTTACAAGACAAGAATGTAAGGTTAATTGCAATGAAGCATTGCTAATTTTACAAAATCTGTTAGGCAAACTTTGTACTCTGATACTCAATACATTTTGTTCTTCATCAAAAAACAAACTTATCTTCTTTCCTGAAAGTTCGCTAGTTACGATTATTATTGAATAAAATGGCAACAAGCTAGTTATCGTTGAAGCATACTTCAGGCTATCGATCAAATATAAGATTATTGGAATAAATACGGAGCTGCTTTGCAATTTAAGGCAGAGGAGTTGAACAACAGGAATAGACACTTCATACTGTGGAACCGATAAACAAATATTTTACTTTAATCGCGCAATTATCACTATTAGTTTTAATGAAACTGTATACAAATGAATGAAGAAAGTTATACGTAATTAAATGAAACTTTCGTAGCATGTTGTTTGCTACGCCGTAGCGCGTAACGTGAGACTACGCGCGTCGGCTCACTTGATCTGAGAGTTCAAACTTTTAAGTATTCAACTATGGCATGCAATTTTTACTACTTTAGCTATTCATTATCATGAGGTTCCTCTGGCAATGAATTCTTTTTGACTTTTAATGAGACTAGTGTACCTATAAATTCTGCAAAGGACAGTTAGTACTTTTACCGAACTTTCAGTTTAGAAATTTACTCATTATGAATTACAAACGTATGAAATGTTTTAGCTTTTTGCAGTTTTAATGGTAATTACATAATATGGTAAGAGAAAACTAATGGTCACTCCTGCCTACGTTCTTTATATCAGTCAAATTTAAAAGTTTGACAGTAAAATTCATTAAAACCGGTACATCGCAACAAGATCACACTCTGGCTACTGGTTTTATGGCTGATATTCGTACAGCATAGTCTTAAAAACCAGAAGCAGGTTTGCTTAACGAGGAAATAACAAGAAATCGTTTTAACATCAAAATCAACTAAGATTAATCAAGAACGCGGCATAAATCGTATCCCGTCAAACTATAACATGTCTTGTCACAATGACGTTCGAAAAAAGAATCCTCCAAGCAGAGATACACGGCTGAATGGCGAGGTGTCTATGGTCGGTCGTTTCGGCTGCCCTCTATGTAACCACTGGCAGCTAACAATAGTATATCTTGGACACCAATGAATTAAAGGTGACAAGGTACAATGTCTGAAATCTCCAATCCGCCTTAAGCAAGCGTGGTGATTAACAGCTTATCATTTATTTAAAGATTCTCTTTATCGTTGGTATAACATTAAACTGTCAATCATATATTGATCACCCTCGGAAGGTGTAGCAACCTTGATCGATTCGACCGCTGAGATTGAGCCATATGCCGGACGAATGCCACTGTATTGATTTAATTTACATAAAGTTGTAATGACTCAGTTTATAACCCGTGAAAGACTGACAGAAAAATTAATATCATATCATTTATTTGCATTCCACAAGTTTTTTGACAAGGTGTTAAAGTAGGCTTCGAGCTAAGGACAATTGTAGACCCTGCTAGGGCACAGCAACATTGGGCATTTAATGCCAGTACATAATAAAAATTCTTACATCTATCTTATTCTATATCAAAACTCAAAATATTCAGATACTACTTAACTTTGAGTTCTAATTAAAATTATATCCGTCGCAAAATTTTAAATTAATGTGACCTAAAATGATGTTTAAGCAGTCCTTAAAATTGAGTGGTGGAAAGCCACTCAATTCGTATTCGGCTGTTAGGGAATTAAAAAAAATGTACAGAATTAATAATGTCTTCGTCTTAATGTTCTTGCAAACACAATTATATGAATAATCGATACATTACAAGTACATAAAAGCTAAAAATATTAGCGGTTATCGATTTATTGTTTTTAGTCTTACGGATAGCAGTGGTTTGAATGAAATATTTAGTTGCAAGTGGTCTTATGTTAAAATATGCATATTTTTTGAGAATTGGTCTTATACGCCATTAGTAATCAATTCGCAGTTGTTGCAATTCGTAATAAGCAATAATATTAATAGATATTTTTATAAAAATAAAGTTTTAAAGTACCTGATTAAGAACAGCTTAGTTTGTGAAATCTTGAGATTAGTGCTTTGGATTATATTTGATGCCGCTTTGTGTATTACCAAGGATTAATTATAGGTAATAATTAATAGTGATTCTGCGTTATTAGTTCTACGTAATAATTAATAGTTACAATATGTACATAATGTAGGTATTAGATCTATTACCTATGCCTTTACATTAGTGCGTTATTATTGTCACAAAGATAATTGGTATCTAAGCGACAGCCGTGATTACACATTATAATTATGTTGGTATACCACAGGCACACATCGCCGACAAATTGCGCGACACTTGTCATAGAGGCAACAAATATGTTGTTGTGTATCACAGCTTTACGTTGTCGTGTCTACCAAGAACATTCACTTTTAAATAAATGTAATAATTCATTAGAAACTTAATTATTTTCTGATAAGGAGGTAAATCAGCATGTTTTCCAAATAAATGGAAGGCTAAAATTTCACGTTTTCCAGTTTCAGCTGTCATTTGAACATCTTTGACAGTCGTTACTGGTAGTCAGAAGCCAGTAAGTCGGACAACCAGTCTTACCAAGGGGTATTGGGTTGAACGCGTATTGGTACTCAGCTGCATCCATTAGACTGGAAGCCGACCGAAAAGGCTAGGCAGATAATAGTGTTGTAGACCTCGTTTGAACATGAGGAATATTTTCCTCCCTGGGCCACAATGCCAAAACATTTTTTTTACGGAAGTTATTCGACATGATTTATCAATGCGGTTTGTGCCGAAATGAGAGCTTAAATCATACCTACATTTCACCACATTCTCATATGTTGTAAAAATAAGTTCTGAAGACTCATTCTTGATAGTTTTCTGTGTATGGCCTACTGTTTGGAACTTCCAAACAGTTTGACTAGTTGTAAAGCGACTCACACAAAATGTAGATATTACTTTTAATTAAGGCATTAACCAAGAAGGTGTCTCGCGATTGGAAAAGACTTGCATCATCATGGCACTATTGGCGTGATCCGACTTTGGATACAAGGGTTTTTTGCACAGTTGTCAAAGTTTTTATTTCGTATAGACCTATAATTTCGCCGGAAGACGCTGGATGCAGGTCGCCTCCAACAGGTATCTGTGGAGATGTAAGGGGGAGGCCTATGTTCAGCAGTGGACGTCCTATGGCTGAGATGATGATGATGATGAGACCTATTACAGGTGCTTACGAAACGTCAAGTTAGTTGCGCAGTTCCAAAAAGTGGGTCTTATGGAGAAGAACCGGCAAGAAACTCCATAGACACTCTTTAAACAAAAAAGAAGTTGGAGGTGTTAACGAGTCTACGGGTCAACTTCCATAGTTTGTTGGGTTACACGAAGGCCCGAATGTTATTCGGGATATTCTATGCCAGACATTTGCAAGAAATTCAAACACGGAATTTTTACCTATTTTTTTTTCTGAGAGATCACTGCCGCAATAGAAAAACAGTTCTAGCTTTAAAATGGCTGAGACTTTGATTTTTTTTTATTTCAAAAGTCGCATCGAAATCGGTCCATTAGTTTACGAGCTACGGCGCTAGGGAGAGATATACACGTTAGCGAACAAGCTTTTTGGATTTTACCTTTTACGGTCTTTTATTTGTAAATTATAATAGGTCATGTTATATTTAGGTTCTAGGGCGACCAATAATAAACAAAAAAGTAATAAACTATGTTATAAATATGTAGGTATCTCGTTTTGTGTGAGAAGCTAGACGCTAGTTGCTGTGGACAAAGAAATTATTTAAAAGGCGGGTGAAATATTTCATTCAATTGTTTTATTTTGTTTCTTTTTAGTTCTCAAGTCGCTGACATAATGAATTCAAGCGAGGATGAGCCTTTAGTAAATGCTAGACTTCGCCCGCGGCGTTCCACCAACAGCCCGCAGGCTAAATCTACTCGGAAGGTGGAAGGCAGGCCCTCGCAGGACAAAGTAAAACGGACTAGTACACCGTCCAAACCTCTGGCCAATAAACCTGAAGATCTCGTTACCAAGTCTGATTCTGCCCCGCAATTTCTGTGCCCCTACTGCGAAAGGAAATTTGCTTCAAAGCAAACTGGGTCCAAACATGTGCGCCGAGTGCATATGTCAAGTTCTAAACAAGATGCCTTCTTCGATTGCATGCATTGCACCCACGTTGAGGCGGAACCCAATGACATCATTCGGCACATGGTGGACAGCCATCCAAATCAATATTTCGCCTGCCTCGACTGCCAAACCAGATTCTCGTCGACTTCTGAACTAGGAGAGCATAAGCTAAGTGTTTGTGAAAGACAGAAACCTTATCGTAGTAAACTACGCCAAAAGAGTGCGTCTTCGGCGAAAAAATCGCAAAGAAATGCTAACATCGACAGAAAAGACGACTTCCGAACTGAAAATGAGTATGTTGAAAATCACGGATTTAATGGAATTGTTATATCGTGTGAACTTAAACCATCTCAGGTGCACGACGGCGCAGATATTGAGGACAATATTACAACGAATTTAATTTTGCCGCCCAGCAAAACTTTAGGTAATAGTACAGTAATAGAAAAGAATGCAGTTATCGTTTTAGACGACATACAATGGAATAAGCGAATTCCTTCTAATTTCTCATTTCACAATACAGACGCCGATCAAATTCTTTCTCGCTTGGGTGTCGTGCACCGATCGCCTAGAACTGGTGAGTCGACTAGGAAGGAGTGGTTTAAAACTATCGACGATTCGACCCAGAAATTTGAAAAGTGTTTCGAAACCAGCTTCTATTCTAAAGTGGCCAGCAATGTTGCTGAAAATTTAGCCAAATGCCTAGATGGCTCGTTCAATTTCAATCCAGATTTGGAGAACACTATTAAGACCAGGAAGGCCAAAAATAGCGTCGTCATCAATACTGCAGAAGGCTTTCCAATACTCCTGGCGGGCGAACAATATTCCCGTAATATGTTTGACAGTTACATGCCCAGAACAATTGCTCCTAAACATAAGTGGAAATGGGATAGCCTTGAAGACCGAACTCTGATGAATGCAGATCAGATAAAACGAGACTCACATACAAATAACTGCATTATAACATTAGTCTCAAGTTTGGATATATGGACCCAGTTGTGTATGCGAAGAAAATATGAATGTAAATTTAATATTTCACACGTTGAAAAGAAGACTGAAAAACAAAATATTATTGACAAAGAACTGAAAGACATACTCGAGAGTAGAGAGATACCGACAACATCGACGCAATTAATCAAATACTCAAACAAGCCAGCTCCGGCTAGAGATGGACTAGAGTTTCCTAGTTACTTGGGCCTGGCGCCCACAGCCCCTACATACAACTTACCACCTGCCGTGCTGAGCGGCGAGTGGGTGCGGCCCAGGTGCTACGTGTGCTGCGCGTGCGGGGCGCAGACTCGAGACTCGAGAGCCCTGTCCTTGCATATCTCGAACCAACATCCCAATGCTCAAGTACAACATTACGAGATAGTGGGAGAGCCCCTGCTAAACGCTGACATTCTGAAGCATTTATACGTGCCACCGAGCCAGGTCAGCAACAGAACCCGGCCACCCAGGGGATTCAGGGATTGCACAAAATGCAAGAAATCCATTACTCTGAAAGAATTGCATCAACACATGCTGGATTGCGCGGGAGATACACCAGCGGTGCGCAGGAAGTGTAGATACCGCCCCTTCGGCGTGCGTCGCCGACGTCCTCGTCTGCCTGACAACGTCATCCGAAGAAAAATTCGCAAGGATTTGCGGAACAGGCACAAGCAAAAGAATCTGATGAGACCAAGACAGAAAATAAGGAGTGAAGTCGGTGATGGTAAGTAATTCTTTATCTTTAATAAACACAAAGTACTATTCTTGTCAATTCTGTTATCACTAACATTCTTTTTAAATTTTGTTTTAGCTGAAACCATTCGCAAAATGATTGCAGACTTACCTGCAAAACGACATCGCGTTATGATTAATCCGTTGAATCCTTCGTTACGACCTCGTAGAAAACTTGATAAACAAAGAAGCAAGCTACTCATCAAACACCGCTCAACTGATGACCCCAAAAGCCGAAAGTTGAGATCTATTAAAGAAATCAATAATGCAACGAATATGCCTCCTAAAAAAGAGGAAGATAGCAAAATATTTACCAATAAAGATGATGATGACAACAAACCTCTTAAGCCTCCAACGAGGAGACCAGTGAGGGAGGATAAAAATAACCGTCATTCAGAGACTATCAAACGAAAGTCTGTGCTGAGCAGAGCCAAAAGAAAAATCCAGATGAAAAATTCTAGCATGGGAAAATCACTAGACCCTGATAACGCTAGTACAAACAGCACATCGCCCAACGATGGGTTTCCAAATAATGAGCCTCAAAAAATAAACGTTAATAATAGCTCATTTAGCGCTAGGCAACATTCTGGCCGCGGTGGCAACTACCAAAAAGGTAATAATAACCAACGTGAGAATTATAATCGAGGCAACAGCAGCCGCGATAATAACAACCGCGGAAACGGTAGTCGAGGTGGTGGTAATCAAGGAAGCGCCAACCAAGGTAACCACAGCCGAGGTAACAGCCAAGACGGCAGAGATACCAATAAAAGAAACAATAACAATAGCAAAAATGATCCATCATCCACGGACGAAAATAATCCACGAAAAAATGGAAAGACGGATAACAAAACAAATAAGTCCGTTCAATCACTTGAAGGACAACAAGATACCAATGACACAACGCAACATCAGCCTACAAGGCAGGTTGAACTCATTGAAAATGAAGCAGCAGACTCAAGATTAGATAAACCACCTTTACCTTGTAACCAAAAAGTTCCTATAGACCCTCAAAAAAGTAAATCTAGTAAAACGCGTAAGGGCAAGGGCTTAAACGATTGCATAGCTATGTTAAAGCACAAGCTGGACCCTGTCCCAAATAACAATGATCTGACTGAAAACGAAGCAGCCGATACAGCGGCCGAATCAGATACTGGTCCCGTAGCAGACCAGGGTGATCAACTCGAAAGTGCTCCTGCAGAATCTGATATCCCTGAAGCGGCTCCAAAAGATGCGCAAACAGCCACTTCCGAGGATGCTCAGCCAGCCGCTCCCAAAAATGTTCAACCAGTTCCTCCCAAAGAGGCTCAAGCAGTCGCTCCCAAAGAGGCGCAACCAGTCCCTCCCAAAGAGGCGCAACCAGCTGCTAATGCGACTGATCACGAAAGTTCTCTTTCTCAAGAAAATGAAGGTTCTAATAATAAGGCATCGGCTCAACCTGCTATTCAGCCCACTGGTAATGTGGAAGCTCGCCCAGCTTTGGGTGTAACACATTCAATTGCAAATCTGGCTGCTAACTCAGCGCCTGTCCCGTACCCAGTGCTGCATCATGCTGAACAGGCCGCAATGAATTTGGCTACGAATCAAGTGGCACATGTAGCCGCGCACTTAACCTCGCACGCAGTGGTTCATCATGTGTCCAATCCTGTGGCACACCTCGCGGCGAACCTGGTCGCACAACCGATGGTCCACCCGGCTGCTCACTCCGCAGTTCTGTCAGCCGTACAACTAGCCGCTCATTCGGGAGTTCATTTAACACCTCATCAAGCCAAACAAATATCTGCTCAGTATATTAATGAAAATGCAATCGATACAAATCGATATTTCTTGCCAGGAGCCACTTTCGATCGCAAAATAGACCCAAACCCGGCAGAAGTTTTCTCCCGCTCAGTGATACCACGCGAAATGGAGTATCATTACAAAAACAATATAGCTCAACAGATGGCTCTCGAGCAAGTTGCTCTCGGCCTAACTTTGAATAAAGAACAAGTTATGACGCCATCAAAGGAAGGTAGTTCCAATTATAACAGAAAACAAAAACAGGCTTCACCTAACAACAACGAACCTAAGAAGACGCCTGCTAAAAGAAAATCAACACGTCTGAAGGCATCAAATGCTCAACGTAATGTTAAAATGTTTGGGTTGCCACCACAAATTGAAATCATTCCACAAACATCTACAGGAATACCAATACAAAATCCCTCGCACTTGGTGGTTCCATTCCATGATCAATACGCCAATTTAAGAATAAGCCCGGAAATTGAGAAGCAAAAGAAACGAAAACAAGCAGCTTCCGTTCAAAATGAAACAATGAAGCAATCTGAATTTTACAAAGACTCGAAATCGCCAAGAAGAGCGGAATATCACCATACTTATGATATGTCAGGAGGGCGCCTCATTGAAAACAAATCATACCAACCCGCAGCTGCAGGTATCGAGCAGAGTTCGTTGATCGAGCAACGGGCATTTTCTGAACATCGGTCCGCTGTAGAGCAGAGAGCCGCTGCGGAACAACAGAGACTCATTGCTCAACATAGAACACGTTCCGATCAGGCGTTGATGACAGAAATGAGAGCAAACTCTGAACAGAGGGCAGAACAGAAATCATATCAAGATCAAAGGTCACTATCGGAATACAGACCTCACCCTGACCATATATCGCTGCCAGAACCACTAACACTTGCTGAACAAATGTCATTATTTGAACAAAGACCCTTCCGGGATCCGAGAGCTTACCCTGACCCGACGTACTCTGAGCGAAGAAACTATCCAGATCAAAGGTCTTTCTCTGAACATAGGGCGCTTCACGAGCAAAGGCCGTTTTCAGAATTACGATCACATGTAGAGCATAGTCTGTATACTGAACAGCGACCACATCCTGAGTCAAGGGCGTACAGTGATCAAATGGCCTACCCCGACTTGAGAGCGCATCCTGACCCGCGACACGTGGAGGCTTTGTCGCTATCCGAACAGATGGCCTACGCAGAACAGAGAGCTTATTCGGAACAAAGGTTATACTCTGGTCAGAGAGCATACGCTGAGCAACGCTCGTATCCCGATCAGGCCAAATATCCCGAACAGCTTATATGCTCGGAAGTAAGAACATATCCAGAACAGAGGCCATTCCCTCAACAGCTTTATTCGGAACAGAGGCAAGTGCCGGAACAATTGTCTTATGCTGAAGGACCCACTCAAGAACAGATAGCATATGCAGAACACAGACTAGTTGCCGGACAAATGGCAGAGCAACCATTATCAAATGAACAAATGTTGCCCCCGGAGCATAGGCCGTTAACTAAAAGGAGATCTTCAAAAGAAAAGAAATCAGCTTCTGAACGAAGGTCTTCAAATGAGCATTGGCCACCTTATGAAATGAGACCATTAAGTGAGAATTTATCCATGCAGGATAAAAAGTTATTGATTGAGCAGCACGCCGCAAGTGACTTAAGATTGTTGAATGAGCAATTGGCTGATCAAACCACATCTATTGAAAGACGTCTTTCTTCTGACCGGCGGCTGTCCAGTGAGCACCGATTATCTACTGAAAGCCGGCACTCTAGCGAACACCGGCTGTCTACCGAAAGCCGGCACTCCAATGAACATCGGATGTCTAGTGAACGGCAGCTCGCCAGTGATCTTCGAATGACTGCAGAGCGTCGGCTTTCTGGTGAACCCCACCACCAAACTGAACAACAACTGTCTTGTGAACGCCGCCTCTCAAGCGAGCACACGCTCTCTGCTGAACACCCGCTATCCAGCGAACACCGTCTGTCCAGTGAGCGCCCACTCTCTTCTGAACACCGACTGTCTATTGAACGAAGGCCTTCGTTTGATCGGGGACAAACAACTGAATATAAATCAGCATATGAAAATAGACCATCAACCGAAAGACGGCCTTCATATGAACGACGACCTTCATATGAACCTGTTCAACCAAGTGATCGAGCACCATCAAATGAACGAAGGCTCGCAAATGAACACAGACTTTCAAATGAAAGCAGACATTCAAATGATCGGGGACTTTCAAACGAACAATATTCTATTAATGAACAGATAGTTCCAAATGAAATGGCGCGTTTCAATGAACGTGGTATCGTTAGCAGCAACATTAATCAGGAAAATGTAACAAGTGACCAGAGTCGTAACCAAGAACAGTGGTCAAGAAGTCAGCAGTTGATTGATCCGAGAGCAGATAACGAACACAAACAATTCATTATGCGATCTATTGATGAACAAACATTATTAAATGCAAATAGAGTGTCAGAACATAGGTCGTCTACTGAGCAAAAGCCAATAATTGATCAAGAGCTAAGAGCTCAAAATATATCCGGGAATGAAAACGAGTCATTAATAGATCAGGAAACTTATAGTGAAAGAAATTCACAGACTGAAGCTTACGTGAACGTTGGTAATCATTCAACAAGCATGTATCGCGAAAGTACTTCGACGCCTACTAACTCCGCCCACTCAGATCGTGATCTAACTAAGACACCAAGTGAACCTTATGTTGAGAGTAATTATCGTAATGTATCATCAGATATACCACCGGCCCATGCCAGTACTAACGTCGGGTCCATGATGGTGACAGGTCCTCTGGATTTGTCTGGGAGGACGGTACCAGTGCAGCGTCCCATACCGGTACCCGTACCTCAGCAAGAAACTTCCGTAACTAGTAACTATGGCAGGTATTGCACTTTAGATTTATCTAATAAAAATACGGATAGACAAACATTGGTCACTGAAACTGATATGAGAAATGTCGTTGTAGACTTACGTGTCAAAGCGCCTGCCCAGTCGGATATCCAAATACCTGATGAAAGAATTGACTTGAATTCAAAATCTATTGTGAAAGAATTTGCCAACGCTACCGACTTGACAGTTAAACGATGTGCAGATGACTCGCCGAAAGATTTATCGGTGCGGAGATCATTGAGGTCAGATTCAGTGGATAAATATGAAGAAAATATAAGTTATGAGGAGAATGAAGCTACCGACTTGTCTAACAGAGTCGTACCCGAAAATGAACCCGAAGATTTTTCAAAAATAATTAGCCCCCGTTCAGATTTACCAACTGATTTATCAAGTCAAAACGATGAAAATTCTGAATTACTTGACGAGCCCGAAGTTAAAGCTATTTGCGTTTCAATAGACTTGACAGCAGATGACGAAAACATTGTTGATAATCTGAATACTGAGGATGTTAAAACTAGTATAGTACCACAAAATAAACAATTTCCATCGAATGATAAGATTGAAGCAAGTAGTGCTTCATCTAGCGGCGGCTTAGTGAACGATTATTCAAACATACATCAGTTTAATAGAAATGCACCAAATGTAAACAATGGTCCAGACACAAACACTGTTCTGGATATTGCGTCACAGGCAAGGAGCTCGCACCTCTATTCTGTGGTTACAACACAGTCTGAAATGAATGTTACAAGAAACGTACTTAGTGACCCATCCTACAGTATACAGAATTCTACAAACATGCTTCCGCACACGTTAGGCTCTACTGTAAGTGATGCAATCAGGAGCCTTCCCGTTTATACCTTACCAAACCCTGTAATGGCTTCAACTGTGCATAAACATGAAAGTACGGTGCCTGTTTACACTTTGGCAAACGCATGCATATCTGTAACTAAGATAGAGTCATCTAACTCAGCAACACTAACGAATACTCTTCTCAGCATTGCGGGTACGACAATCGCAAACACTACTTCAGTTTACACACTGGCTGGTACTACTATAGGAGCACCTTTGAATTATGGAGCACCACAAAATAATAGCTCCGCGGTAGGATTGCTCACGGGCAATACCCACATAAACGCAGCTGGTTCAAGAGATCAAAATAGTAAAAACGATACAGATGCACTAAGTCAGGACTCTGCTATTTCAGCAAACAATGAAATCTTGGATCCCGAAATAGCAAGAAAGATAGCAATGTTACCAAAGGAACTTGTAGAAATATTAGGAACCATGCCCGCTGATCACAGAAACCAACTACTTAATGTCCTACCGCAGTATGTGTCCACTTCAACGGCGACATCAACGAACCATAGCGAAAGTAATGTAGCGATGTACGCAAATGCCATGTCTAACCAATTCCACCAAGCATCGACTTCGAGTCATATGGGTGCTGCAGAACATGACAGCTTGTTAAACATGCAAGCGTTCATGCCAAGTTACCAATTACAATCAAACAATCAGCAATGTGCAACTCAGTTTTTGAGTTCGTTTAATATTGATAAAAATCTACCCATGTCATATCTTCAACAACTACAAGTGCCGCCTCCTCCTCCGCCCCCGACGCAGCAGGCGCAACAACAACTGCTGCAGCAGCAATCACAGGCGTTGCTGCAGCCGCAACCACAGTCAATGCTGCAGCCGCAATCACAGGCATTGCTGCAACCGCAACTACAGGCATCACTGCAACCACAACCACAGCCATCACTGCAGTCGCAAACTCAACAACTGCTGCAGTCTCAACCACAGCAACTGTTGCAGTCGCAGTCACAGCCACTGTTGCATTCGCAACCGCAGCAACTGCTGCAGCCGCAAACACAGTCATTACTGCAGTCGCAACCGCAGCCATTGCTGCAGTCGCAACAGCAGCAACTGCTGCACTCGCAACAACAGCAACTGCTACAGACGCAATCACAGCAACTGCTCCAGTCGCAGTCACAGCCACTGTTGCAGTCGCAACAGCAGCCACAACTGCAGTCGCCGCCACTGCTGCAGTCGCAACAGCAGCTACAACTGCAATCGCCGCCACTGCTGCAGACGCAATCACAACTGCATCCCCAATTACTTCAGCAGCCTCAGCTACATCCCCAACTTCAACACCAGCCACATTTACAACCACATCCATGTCTCCAGCCACAGGGACAGTTACAGCCCCAACAGATACAACAGATGTCGCAGTATTCTATGCGGCCTCCCCCTCCACCGCCCCCTCCTCCACCACCCCCGCCCTCTAAAAATACTTTTATTCCACCATTGCCGCCAAATCCACCACCGCCATTGTATCCGTCACTCTTACCAGTGATAAAAGTCGACAACAGCACGGACGAAGATGTCAAACCCCCGGTGATGCCCGTGGAAGTAAAAGAAGATATAGATGCGGAAAATAGAGAAAGTGAAACTAAATATCAACCAGGCACGTCTACAGAGCCACAAAATAACAATGAAAGCCAAAATTCCAATGACGATAGAGTCATTGATTTGACGGAAGATGAAAATTCACCTAGAAATGATGACTCTTCTAACGTTGCGGAAGACCTAACTAAGCCCGTAATTCCTTCGCAACAAATAAATAACTACGTCGCTTTAGTGATTACACCGAAGCAGAAAACTCTTAATGATAAAACAGCCAGCTTAAGAGCAGTGCGTATTAAAGCACCATCGGAACGCAAAAAATCTTTAACTGAGAACTCAAATCAAAACCAGTCAAATAGTGAAACAGAAGTTACATTATTAAGAAAACCTGCCGTTGAAGAAGCTATTCGACCAACCTCAAAAGCTGCAGAAGAACGAAAAGTAGTAAAGTGCCTAGAATCTCTCGTTGAACGACCATCTTTAACAAATACCTCAACGGAGACAAGGCCAGTACCTATTATTGATCAAGGTCAAGGTTCAGAAGAGGAAGATAACAAAATTTTACAGTGGAAAATATCATTAGCTATCCAGCAAGCTGAAATAAGCAGCACTCAACAGAACAATAAAAATAAAGCACTACCGTTTAAACCTGTAACTTCAGTTCCACCCACAGGATTAAAATCCACTGAAAAAACAGTTAACAACGACTCATCACCACCTATACCGACAGAAACCGTAGTAGTCAAGACAGACAAAGACTCAAATCTCGACAATACTGCTCAGAATCCAAGCAATGTAACATCGTCAATATCAAGACAAGCTAACCAAGTTGAAAATTCACAACATACTGAAACAGTAAATACTAAATTAATGGATGAAACTCGCCGATTAAAAACTGCAGTTGACAATAAAATCTCTAACATTAGTAGTATAGTCAGAAATAATATAGTTGTAGAAAATATAACTTTAGAACAAATGCCGATACCTAAAATGCGTCATGCACCAGTAATAGTAAAACAGGACATTGCACCCGATGATGAAGAGTCTGATGACGACGTCTCGCTTGCAATTATAGTGAAAAACCGTGATCAGAACAAAAATTCTACGCAAACCGCAATAGTACCGGAAATTAGACCAGTTAATAATAACACACTGGACAACAAAATGAAGGAACAGAAAGTATTGAAAGAATCTACAAATAATTTAAGCAAAGAAGGAATTAACGCGTTAAGTGTTAATGTTAATAAGCATGAAATTATCTGTCAAGACCGTGACAGGACAAATCTACTGGGAAAAGATAAATCGACTGCACACATCGAGGAGTGTTCGACAGAAAATGCTTATAAACAGTCTAAGAAAAGTGGGACACATTCGAATTGTGAAGAAAATTGTGATAAACTTCAAAAGACCATTAGTAATGTGACGAAAGAAAATGATACAATGGCAGCTGAGAAAATTATTACAGAAAAGACTGCAACCTCGGCCGAGCTGCAGACAAAAGAACCTCAAGCTGTAAACGTGATGACGTGCCAGCAAACTACTTTGGTGAAAACTAGTGACAAAGGCGAAAATAAGTATAAACCTACCACTAACTTGTCAGAATCTGATAACCGTCGTGACAATAGCACGATAAACAGCCAAAAAGACAAACATAAGAAGAAAACTAGTTTTAGTGCAACATCGATCCAAGTGTCCTCCGAATCGGGTAATCAGAAACTCGATGACGTCAAATGTTTAGATAAGAAAAAAGTATTAATAGACAATCAAACTGAAAACACACATATAGGCATTAAAACAAGTGGCACTATGGATGAATCAAATAACTTCAAATCAAATGTGGATGACAGTGTTCAGCAAGTAGACCGCATTGAAAAGAACAAAAAAGCAACTGACAGTCCTGCGAGTGATTTGCAACTCTGTACTGAAGTAGACGAAAACAGCTTGACGCCACTGCGGCGCAGTCGGCGAGGTAAATCCATGTTCTTGGACAGCGTTTTGTCTGAGACTGATAAAGTTGAAGTGCTTGAAGTTTCTTTGGAACATAAGGCGCCACTGACTAAAAAACAACTTATATTCTCTAAATTGTTGCTAGATGAAGAAATTCAGAGCGGACCACAAGCTCACTCTACACCTGAAAAAAGCTTAGTCACTGTCAACCGTGTTGAAACGCATGAGAACCTTACAGTTACTAGGATTACTTCACCTATAACCGATGTAGCTGCAGAAGAAACCCAGGAACATGATCTGGGTAAATCTGAACGAACGAAAAGAAAGAAATCGACTCAATTAAAACGTAAAGGCAAAAAAAGGAAATCGTTTGAACTACATAAAAAACAGGAGCTCTCTCAGAAAATAAAGAAAAAGTCGAGAGTTAGAGTACAGTCTGAGAGTTCTCTTAGTATTGATCTAGGTCAACAAAAGTCTAGTACAGAAAATAAAGAACAAGTTCTTCACACTCATAAAACAATAGAAGCCAGTCACAGTGATAAAAAGGATTTAGAGGCGACTTTTGATAAATTAAAATCGGTTTCTGATATCCCTTCACCAAATGAAAAATTAATTACTTCAGGAGAAAAAAGAAAAATTGACGATTCGGCCATTAATGATAGTCAAATTCCAAAAACGAAGAGGCTTAAATTTTTCGAAAATAGTGAAGAAAACTTGGACGATTACACTTCTAAATCTAAATGTAAGGATAAACTGCCTACAACGTTAGAAAAGCGCCCCACTTGCTACATGCCAGCAGCGAGAAGAACACGTTCCAAATCTGTTATAGTTAAATCTACGTCAACTGAATTTTATGACCCTTATGATATTGATTTGGACGACATGATAGAAAAGCCCGAATCGTTCAGGAGCAAGCTTAATGTTACAGATAAAAGTTTACATAGTTTTAAAATACAAAACCAAAATAAATGTAAAAGTAAAACAGAACCCAGCAAAACCCACACTCTAGTCAAGAAGCCATCAAAACATTCTGATTACTCGCCCCATCTCGAAGAGAAACCCATTGTTTGTTCCAAGGCCAACGTTACTGATTCAGATGATTCCTCTAAAAGTGACGTTCCTTTAAAGAAATATATAGAACAGAAAGAAAGAAAAGGTCTTAATTCTGGTAAAACTGCAACCAGTAAGCGTTTCAATAATAAACAACATATTAAAGGAAACAAAGACTATAAGAAAACTCGACGAACTCTTACTCATTTGAATGATGTTCATAAATCCAGTACTCCTAATGATGCCGAAGAACTAAGATCTGAAAAGTTTATGGAAAGCTTTGGTTTCTTCTCACAAAGAAAGCCTCGTAAATCTAATTTATTGGCGTCCAAAAAAATATCTGAAACATTCCATATAATCGCCAATGAGAGTGATGACGCTTACTTTGGTTCTAAAAAACGGACGACCAAGCGATCGCTTCAAAATGAAAATAAGAGAATTGGCGGTGGGGACGCCAGAACAAGACGACTTATTACGACAAAAAGAAACATCAAGAGAATTCCGAAAACTAAAAAGAAGGTGTTCTTGCCCCCCATACCAAGCTTTTGTCGCCTATGTAAAAAAGAATTTGGGAGGCCCGATAACTTTTTACGACATCAAATGACAGTATTACATGTATCAAGATTGTCCGAGTTAGAATTAAAAATGAGGACGATTCCCATAATTGAGAAACCCAATTACCTTATAGAGTACAAGCAACAGCTAGATCGAATTAAAATGCTTACGAAAAAGTTAGCCAACAGGAAAAAGAATTCCAAGTATGCCAAAATAAAAATTCCTTCTTTGAATAAAATTTTAGCTAAAGTAAACAAAAAAGTGAGGGAACAACAACTTGCTCAAAGAACTCAAGGGCTAAGTCGGGATGAAGCGCTTTTCTTGGACTGCTGTCAGCTACTGAAGGCTAACAAGAGTGAAGTTAATCCCAGCGAGAAGGCAGAATTTGCTAGTGCGGCCAATCACTTCCCGTGTTCCGAGTCAACAGTCAAAGAATTTGATTTACTGGAAAAACCTATCAAAGGCGATGGTGATGTAGATTCTATTACAGCTAAAAATATTCTTGAAAGCGAAGAAGTTAAAAATTTGGAAAAGGATTTAATTTCGGGTCTCAAAGAAGCTGCTAATGCTAGCTCACTAAAGCCAAAAGTTGTACGCAGTGTTAGCGATGTTGGGCTGGACCAGACTGATGACGATCATATGGTTTATCCAAACGCAAAACCTGAAGAACCAAATCCTGAGCAAATTGAGCCTTACCCACCATCAAATCCCACTAAAGCGAAAAAACAAGAACCTAAAGCGAAAATGTATCCTGACATCATCGATCCTATAGACATGTTTGAAGACAAATTCGACAAAATTAAACGAAAATGTAGATCCCAGGCGGCGGCTGCTAAACAAACACAAGCTCCTATTGAGAACCGGCCCAGGTAAGTGTATATGATATACAGGAAACTGTTTAACTAGTTCAGTGAAATTGGTTTCTAACAAACATCTTGTTTCAGTTACAAATGTCGGAAGAAGGCGGAGAAGAAGAAAGCCAAGAAAAATTCAAAGAAAAGTCATCAGAGCTCACAGGTGCTCACAAAAGGCGCCTTGAAAGGATTCGACGGTATCAAGGTATCTATTCCAACATCAGACATTAACATGTCTGCTATTGTCCCGTCTTTAACGCCGAAAAAGAAGAAAAAGGGTAGTTCTAAAAACAAAAGGGAAAAGGTATCAGATTTCAGCGGAACATACGACAGTCAACGAAATGCTGGAAATGGCACCACCTCGCAAAAAGAAGTAGATGTGTATGAATTTATGGACAATGAAGAAGCAGTTTTTGAATTCAGACCTTCGACGTTAATGGAAAGATTTAAAAGCATAAGTTATAAGGAAACACCTGGAACATCCAAAGCAAAGCAAGCAGCTGATGAAGTGGACGAATCTGGTGACAGTGCTTCGGACGGTGACGATTTCGTTTACATGTCTGACGATTACGTTTGTAGTGACGATGAAACTGAAAACAGCCTGATGTCCTGTGAACTTAGCAATGGCAAGGTCGGAAGTGAATTCAAGAAGAATATATCACCGTTAAAACGTAAAGATGCGGTAGAGAAAAATGCTGTTATGGGCAAAATATTTAAACACAACGCAGTGCGCACTGATAAGAAGAGTACGAAGATAAAGGAGACAGCTAAACCAAAGGCAAACTTAGACCAATTATTTGACAGCTTACTTGAGGAAGAGCTGAGCACGTCTGCGTTGAATAAGGAAGTAGAATCACCTAAACATGAAGATATTATCCTATCGAAAAAACCAGATCATGCATCCTCTAAACATGATAAGTACAATCATACGCTCTCCAGCAGAGATGACATTTCTACAAGAAAATCAAAAAGTCCAACACGTAAACATAGCGTATCGCCCCCGAAAGAATTCGAACGACCATCCCTTATAGATTATGGACCATCAACTTCGAAAGCAGCAGCCCTAGATTTTGGACCTAGCACATCTAAAAAACGTGACATAATTTTGCCAAAAGACTTTAAACCTCACTTAGCGAAGAAACATGAGACACCGTCAGTGAAGAAACACGAATCATCACAAAAGTACACGAGTGTTAGAGATGACGAACCTGAACTGTCCAAAAATGAAGTTATATTTACTAAGAAACGTGAATCGAAAGAAAAACTGTTAAAAGAAATGTCACCACCGAGTAAATTAGATGAAGGTATCAGTACTAGCTACGATTACAACGCCGACGTGTTCGAGCAGATACAGTACGATGATATGGGAGTAGCTAGGCAGAGGGCGCGTCGTAAATGTACCGTAGGGAAACAGAATGTGCTGGCCGAGACTTGGAGTTCGGAATCGGAGCCTGACGGTGTGCCGCCGCGGCCCAATAGCGCCGAGTCCGTGGTGATGAGCTCAGCCCGCAGGAAGAAGGGCAGGAAACGAGATGGACATCATGCCAGCACGCGGCGAGTCAACCGGCACATTTCCTTTAAAAAACAAGATTCTGAAGTGAGATCATCGCATCGCAAAACGAGCACTGAAGCTGGTCCCAGTCGTGTGAACGGCGCCTCGGAGGCAGGGGTCAGCGTCGACCCGTACGAGGCGCCGGCGGCATCGACGTCGTCTGCGCGGCCTCGCACCACGGCCTACTACAACTGGTCGTCGGAGGGCGACGAGGAGTCGGAGCGGCTGCAGCAACATGGCTGGATAGTCGGCGATAGCCACAAGAAGCTGGTCACCATGCTCGCGCACGCGAAGGGCCGCAAGAATAATCATGACGACAAACGACACTTCGTTGAGTAAGAGTTTTAGTTTATTTTACTTTGTAAGGTTAGATTATATTAATCTTGTATATATTGTACATAATATTCTAGGTCTTTAAAAATGTAAAATTTCGACCAGAAATTTATAAAGCTACATGTAATTCAATTCAGTTCTGTAAATATGTATATTAATAGTCTATTTAGTTAAATTTCTGATTGAAATCTTTATTTAGCGAATTTTATGATGCATTAATTTTAGTATTTGTTGGTTTAGTGACATGGGCATTTTTAGTTTATACGCGTTGTCTGTTGTAGAATTTTATTGTAGCAGGTAATTTTTGAGTTTGTCCACACGAGTTGATTTTAGCTCTCGATGATAAGTGCCATTTGGTTTGGGAATCAATACTAAAGTTGATCTCTTGTGCAATTGGTAACTCACTGACGTAGTCGTTAACACTGCAGTGACGGACAGTTGAGCAAATTAGTTTTTGTAGAAAGCTGCCTCCAAGAAATAATCTTGAAAATAACCTATTGTTAATCCCATAAATGTATATGTAGTCAATTCAAAAAGTACATATACGTGTGTGCTCTTTCAAAGTTTCAATTAATAAAATAATAATTAAAACTTGGACATAAATGTTGCATTGCAATTCGCGATTGCAATTTTCACGTGATAACCACTTTTTAGAAACTTAGTATTTGTACATGTATTCAAATGAAACGATTACAATTTTAAGTAGTTAAGTATCGATGAAATATAAGTGTTTACGTGCATATACTAATGTGAAAATGACTAATAATAATCTACATAGATTTGTTCATGATAGTATTGACTAAAAATGCCTCCTGTCCCTAATTAACATATAGTCAATAACTAGAAAATCAACGGGGTGTTTGACTTTCATCAAAAATGTTTACTAGAGCATATAAATGCTATACTCAATATGTGTTAGAAGTTTCCACTATTGCTTGTCCTTTCCAAAAAGCAGTCAAATACCCTGTTCTCATGAAACACTATAGATTCTTCAAAAAGCATAATAAGTAATGTTACTTTAATTACGCATTTGAGTAGAAGAATTCGTTTTGAGAATCTAAATTGCAAGTTGTGTTATTGACTGATTGTCTTGAGTAGTTAGTGATGTTGTACGAATGTCGAGCGAGGCTGGTAACTGGGTCCTGTGTGTGTCACGTTACTTTGTGTTCACCTCAGTTTGCTTGACATTACATGAAATTGTTGCGTTAGTTATTATTATCTAGTCCAATAAGGAAAGACTAAATACCCCGTTATCAGCTTCAGTACATGTGATGTTGATTCCAATATAATGAAATGAAGACTTTAATTTTCGATGATTTATGTTCAAATCAAAATGTAATGATTTTAATTATTTAGTTATTCAAATTAATGAATCAATGAATTATTTTTTGTTTATGAACCAGGTGATTTTAATTCAATAAAGCTCAATGTATTTTTTTTTTCATTGTTCATTGCATACTGGTTGGTACTTTGCATATTTTTATGAAAAAGTTCTTATATTCTTCTTATATTTATAATTTAAAAGAGAGTTATGTTTCTTTTCTTTCGGAAATTATGTTTATTTTCATGGGGTTTACATGTGATTGTGTTCAACATTCTGTTTCGGTCAATATTATGTTTAAATGTACTAAAAATAGTTTTCACCAAATTGATGTAAAATAGAAAAAAAAACAAATTTTCTATTACCGGGAATAATAAGATATACCTTCACCATATCAGGTGTGCTTGAAAAGGACAATGTGTAGAAACATGTCTACCCTCCAAAAGACTGAAACTATACTCCAGTTAGTTAGGTATTTAACTAAAAATATGATAATCTCCTTATCTTGATATGACTTATTATTTAAATTAAAATGGAGTATAGTGTCTTCGGAAGAGCCTTATTTGGCAGAATAGTCAGGTCAGATTTCGATGAAACCCTTCAAAGGAAGCTTTTCTATCAAAAATAATAATTAGAATTGTTATACTCGAGTAATCGGTCAGTCTAAAATGAGAGTCCCATTGTGAATGTCCCATTACTCCTAAAACCCATACATTTGGAGTTAGGTGCCATGATTACAAGTTTTTTCAAATGTGGTGCTTCCGATGAGACTAGATTTAAGGTCTGTTGATGGTGGGCATGTGGTCCTTTTCAAGTCAGATATTGTCTTTTGTGCATAAACAGTTTGGCTTAAAAGGTGGGGTCAAAATGCAAAATGTGGAGTCCTCATGCTTACAGCAGACAAGGATACCCCATGTAAGTTTCGCAATTTTGTTTGTGTAGCTTTCCAGTTAAAATAAAGACCATCCGAAATAATTGAGTGCCATTTACAACCAATAATACTGTAGATCGTGGTCACGGAATTGGCGCGAAAATTCTAGTTAAAAAGTATCACCGCAATTTAGGAAATCCTGAAAAACGTTATCCCATAAAATCGCGGAACATATGTACGTGACGTATCTTTGCGAGGAATCTAGAATTTGCGGTTCCACACCACCTTTTGGACTACCCTGTAAAATTTACTATTGTAGTAGAAATTAATGTTGTAGTAAAATGACCCAAAAATTGTAAAAGTTGCCCTTAAAGTAATTATTATATTCTCGATGACGTATAATTCTGTTGTATGTTTATTCGTCCCCTATTTTCCTTTTCCCGTATTTTTATCTTTGAATCCGGATAGCGACAAACATGCGCACAAATGAATAAACTGAGGCGCAGAAAGAAAGACTTTGTCGTGGTGACCTATTTCATTATGTAAATTATTTTCATGTCATGCTGTATCTTCATGTCTACTCTCAACTCATCACGTTTCTTTCTTTCGAACCTTTTTTCTAGGCGTATGTTAGATATAAAATTAAATATTTGTAACTATAATCAGTATAATCTCATTTGAACTTGGTATAGTTTAAATAGATTATTTCATAAGTCCTACTAGTCAATCAATATTGTCGAGTGTTGCACTAAACTCACGTTGAATTTTAACAGTTGAAATGAGATAACACTGTTCTATAGACCGCCAGTGCGGATTCGTCCCACTTATAATTGACCTACTTTTTGTTTTAAATGTTGTTTGTGTTAATAATAATATAAACAAATAAATGTATACCAAGAAGTGTATATCTTTATTATTTGTACAAAGTGTCTATAGAACAATCCATATAAACTCTTTTGCAAAAAAAACAGGCACTTGAGAAAAACTTGGTTTAACGGCTTCATATCAGTTTTAATAGGTTTTTTGTGGCTTGAATTTATTACAGCGGGTAAAAGGTTAGGGTAACTTGCGCAAGAGTGAAAATTCAAAATTTGAAATACACTCTTGCGGCATCTTACTGAACCTTTAGACGCTAGTAATATATTCCAGTCACTAAAAACTTATTAAAACAATTGTAAAGTATTTAAAATCATTTTTCTCTTAAGAGCCCTTTTTGTGCAAAAGAGTGTAGTTGTCACACGTGAGTGTGAAAAGACAACATTGACGACCTCGCTGGCGGAATGGTCACTAGGCCGAAATACCGAACCTGAGCTCCCGGGTTCGATTCTCGGTACGGTCAACATTTGTGTGATGAGCATGCGTATTTATAAATACGTATACATACATATACATGTAGTTTATCAATTGTATCAGCGCCCATGGCACAAGTTAATAACTTACCATGAGGCTAACCAACCGTATGTGAAAAGATGTCCCGATATTATCATATATCAGGACAAAACTTCAAAGCAATGTTTACTGTATTGCTTTTGCTAACAACAACTAACTCACGCCTCTGGTAATATTCAACGACATTTACAAATGTTTTATAATTGATACACTAATAATTCTTAGAAAAGTTTACTCTTAACTGCTAATGCAAAGACTTAGTAAGGTCTTGAAGACCTTAACGACATAAATTGTAACTTATACACGATTATAATATCGCTCACCTAGCAGTATAATGACACATCTACTTTTTTCTTATTTTACAGAAATGAGGGTCAAAGATTTTGCAAACGTTCGAAACGAGGTTATGACTTCATTTATATTTTATCTTAGATTTTATGGTTTTAACAACTAACGCCGTGCCGTTTTACCACTTTATAAATTATACACTTTTAAACACTTAGGCCGTAAAAACCCAATTTCGCTTTTTTTGTAAATGTGCCAATTTACTGCTAGGTGAGCGATATAATGGTAAGTCTAAGTTTCTCTGGATCTACAACATCGGCTGCATCATTTAGCCCTACGTGCCTCGTGCCTCCCTTCGCGAATGCAGTCTATGAGCCTGTTTCATAAGTACCTAGGTACGTAAGTATAAACAGATCTCAGAGTGAGCCCCGTTTTAATAGGCATCTAAGTCCCCTATTCATGGGAAACTTTGTTAATACCTACATAAAGCTGGGAACACTATATTGCAGAGTTGATAAGTAGTTGACTAGTCCCGGCCTCTCTTAAATACATCTCATACCTACTCTTGAAATTCTCATTGCTCATCAACAATATTGATCAACTTTTATTCCGGCATGCATACGAGGCTGCACTTGCACTTGTGCAATTACACTACATACTGCACTGCACTGTAGCACTAAGACCCAGCTGCACCATTTAACTATAATTATAACCAGCCGTATACTTGCCGCCTATTGCCCAAATCGGCGATTTGAAAACTGAAAATGGTTCGGTTAGGTATTGTTATAGTTAAATGATGCAACTCAGCATGAGCAACAAGTGTTCTATTGTTATTTTGAATGAGGATTAATTACCTAGTTATTTTACCTTATCTGGTAATTTGTAAGATACTCTATATTCTACGAAAGCTCTAGGTACCTACATCATTTTACCTACCACTTCACACGCCTGATCTAAAATAACTCCGTTTGAGTAGGCACATACGTATCTAAGGGTACCTAAATAATCTTCTCTTTTTCTTTCCATATTTCGAAAGGCCCGATAACTTAATTGATTGGTCCCGGCTGCCATTTGAACATACTTGACAGTCGTTACTTGCAGTCAGAAGCCAGAAAGTCTGGCCACCAATCTTACCAAGGGGTATCAGGTCGCCTGGGTAACTGCGTTGAGGAGATCAGATAGGCAGTCGCACATTGGTACTCAGCTGAATGCGGTTAGGCTGGAAGTTGACTAGGGTTAAAGGCTAGGCTGATGATGAGTAGATATGTAATCGTAGCAGTACGTACCATCTACTTATGCTACTCTGCAAACCGCGAAGTCTGCTACAGTCGAAGGGCCCTACATTTTTTTTTAGGCACCTTAAACCATAGAATTACTTATCTAATCCTAATGTTTACGTTCAGCAAATAAAACAATAAAATCAGCACAACCATCGTTTTATTTCCTATCAGTTATTTTAGTTGACATCATCACTTCCTGTAAAGCCTAGCTCTGAGAGTGAGCGCGACGCCCACCACCAGTACCATGACACACGCCGCTATGAGGACCGGTATGAAGATGTTCACCAGCTGTAAGCTGCTCAGCAGTCGCTCTGTCAGCTCGTCTACGAACTCGTGGGGCAGATCTATAGCCTGGAAAAAGAATAATAGTTTAGTAAGTATGTACGTGTTTAAGTCTAATAACGAAAACATATGTAAGTATACTTAGGTATTAAAATTGTAGGACAGTCCAAACTGAAGCTACTTTGAATAGTTGTCAAAAGAAGTTAGTAAGGTTACGGTACTGAAAATAAATCGTAGGAAAGTCAAAACTGTAGGTACATTGAATATTTTTTTTAAAGAATGTGACATGGTCTAAGCTGCAATCTATTTTGAACCCTAAGATAGATAGATACCCTTAGGGTCCGTTCAGACAGACCGGCTCAGAGAGCAGAGCAAATTCTTAACACGTTGAAAATTGAGTACTTAGTATTTGAAGTAAGGTTTATTTTTGCATGCGCACTGCTTTTGTCATTGAGAATGCTCGAATGCGCTCGGTGTGAAATAATAAGAGGAGGCGACCGGCTCCGATCGTGTATTTTTTCTTGACGTTTGGCTCCGTTTGCATGCTCTCTAATGCTCGCGCAGCCTATCGGCTCCGGTCTGTGTGAAAAGAAAAATGCGCGCCGATACTCTCCGCCCCGGTCTATTTGAACGGACCCTTAGTAGTTTTTTGAATTTTAGTCTGTATCTATGCCCGTAAATTATGTAGGATTTCAAATCTACAATACCCTCGTTTAAATACAAAATCAAATAAGTAGGTTTGATCTGAGTAGGTAGGTACCTACATCATTTTATAAATTACTAAACGTGTACTAAAACAAGTGTACTAAAGTAGTTATATAAATATATATAATTTATTTGTTTAAATTTGTGTATCATAATATATATGTAGGTATATGTTTCATATATTTTTTTTTTACAATTTGTTTGCACCTACCAACGCTTTCTCTCCGCCACCCAAAGGTAGACTGGTAGAGAACGCCTAAGGCTACAAACAGTACAATGGCGGACTTAACAGTCCGCCATTGTACTGTTTGTGCAAGAAGTATTTTAAATAAATAAATAAAACAGACTAAACCCATGAATTCAAATAGCAGTTGCTAACAATTTACACAGCTGCGTGAAGCTATAGATTATTCACTAGGCGTCCAATTAGCGAACATTCATTATTATCATCGACAACAGTTCCGCATACAGCAATTAACAACATTATAAAGAATAAAACTATTTATTCATATAAATAACATTTCTAAAGACTCAATAACATTATCAGTGCATCAATTTAGTTCCTAACTACATACAGCGGACATGCAAGACTTTTAGTATGAAGCAATCAATAGTTCGTAAATTTTCTTTCATTGAATGAAGTCTCATACAATGTTTAAGAATGGCTTTCAAATATTCACGCGGAGCAACAAGTCGCTTGCCGCTAGCGACACACTAACCTACAATGTAAATCAGGCTGGATGGCTACGTAGATATAGGAATGTTATTTTAAAGCTCAAGGGGTGGCAATCCATATGTATTTGTCATTTGTTTTCTTAACTTCGATAGGGGACTGTGGGAAATTGGATGATGCATTTTATTGGACTGCGTTTGTTACATTCTCTGTTGAAGCTGGTTTGAATATGGTAGTGTTACCTACCAAGGGATATTTTGTAATATCTATCTGTAACTAAGTAAATGACTAGGTATTCTATTCTTAATGATGTGAAGTTTAGACAATATAGGTAAACTTGCTCCACAATGAGTCAACTTATGCTAAATAACTATTATTACGTCTACCTACTTAAAAATGCCCAAATAAATGAATTCGAAACCTACGTGAGGTCGGCGCAGTATCTTATCTTTCATTTACGCCAATCCTTTGCTGCCTGAGCAAAAAATTAAGCAGGAAATGTAACTACTTAAGCAAATAAAACTTACTTCTTCAATCCATAGGATAGGAACAAGCGCGGTGCGTAGGTTCTGTGTGACGGGTATGTTTCTAACCGGCCGCGAGAAGATGTTGAACTGAGCTCTCTTTGCACCCCGGATCGGAGTACCGGTATTCTGGAATTATAAAAGTATAAAACATGTTAAATAGGCTTGTGACTGTATTTCTAAAAATAATACCATTGGCTAACGCTAATGTAACTAATAGCGATAAATCAAACCAGTGACCAGCCGTCTTAACTAATTTCACGTTTGCTGGTTGTTGGTTTAACTGCCTCGTTGGTCTAGCTGTCCCAAGCGCGGCTGCTGAGGTGATTGATACACCCCTGCATCGGAGAGCACGTAAATGTCGGTCCTGTGCCTGATCTCTCTCCAGTCGTGTCGGATTTCCGTGCCATCGGACTATGAGAGTGAAAGAATAGTGAGTGCACCTGTGTCTGCGCAAATGCTTGTGCACTATAATAGTTGGCTGACCTCCTTAAGTGAGAACAACCACCGTAGACGATCTGGAACGACATCATAATTTCTCGGTTATATACCCTACTCTAAATGAATCATAAATGTATCTATTTACATGGTGAAAAATTCCAATAAGTTGTAATTACCTAATTGGCGATGCCATGCCAATCAATATATGTATTTGAATTTTTATGGTACCTACCTATTGAAAATGGTCATTGTCACACATCATGTCCATATTTTCTGACCACCAGGCTAGTCTAAAGACAAATTTTTGCTCGGACAAGCTATGAACTAGAGGACGGATTAATCACGCTCGCCAAAAGACGAAGGGCGTTTCCAGACTGCTTTTTATAAGACTAATCTCCTGATGTTTTTTTTATATTAATTAGTGGCGAATAAAGTCTACATAAAAATAGTTACAGGTCCTGGAAGTTTATTTTATTCGTGTTTTTAGCGCTCAAAAGGATCGATGAAAACGATGAATACTACCGTAAATAAACACAAAGGCTGTGAACGGCTAAGTACTTATCTAAGTGACAGACAGAAGACAGCCTGTCCTCCATAAACGCTAACAAAGGAAACAACATGCAATTGAAATAGAGGTAAAAGAAAAACTAAATAATTGAGCACTAAAACAGTCGAGACGTAAATAGAAAGACGGTAAAGCAACGATTACTAACCAAATTATTCAAAAGCGACTCGGTAAAGTAGTTTTAAGTTATTTAGAGGTGATCGATGGCTATTTATCAAGAACCCCCCAGCTGCATAATAACACTTGCAAGGACACATGCAGTTAATAAATGAGAAGCTAGTGTTATTTTTCTAAGCCCTGAACCAGGGCCGGCCCGCCCATATAGGCAAACTAGGCAACTGCCTAGGGCGCTCGTATTTGGGGGGCGGCATAGCAATGCGAGCGGCATCACCAGTCACCACTGAGCACACGGATCGATCAAAAATGGTTCAATCAATCGTACGTACGCGCGACAGACGTGCGGAGCGCGCCGCCGCCGTCCCGTTCCCCGCCGCTCCCCACGCATGCCATCGCCGCCGCGCCGCCCGCGCACTGTTAACTATCTCATGTGTTCTCCGTCAACTCTATGCGCTAAGGCAATCTTCACACTGCCCCGCATCACGCTGCATGTTGCGTGTCGACGTACCTACGCGCGTTCCTGCGGGAATGCAGATCTGCATCATCGTGCGGGTTTTTTGCGCACTCACGCGCGTACGTGCGATTTGTAGATTCACGCACGGTGGCCCTCATCGAGATCCATTTTCAAACACATACGTCACGTCCATTCAAAATCACGCGCGGCACTGCGGGATTCGGTGTGCCATACCTTGCGTCTCGCCCCGCACCTACGCGCGGGGGTGCATGTTTCTCCGCGTGTATGCGCGTGATCCGCATTAATGCGCGTGCATGCATTTTCAGTGTGTTGGACTGTGCGTGTTTTCCATACAAACGGAGATACTTACAAACAACGGAAGAACACGCATCCACGCGCTACGCTGCATCATGCGGGGCAGTGTGAGAATCACCTAAGTGAATTCCTCGGACTCTCATTGTCAGGGCTGCCATCCGTCCGGGTTTCCCCGGATTTGTCCTCGTTTGGAGGCCGTCCGGCGGGGTTTCAAGAAGTGTCCGGAGAAAACCCGGACATTTTTCACAGGGCCGTCTTAACCTATGGTGCAGGGTATGCGAATAACCCGGGCGCCGCGGGCTCAGAGGCACCGCAGAGCGCCCACGCCACCGCCATGCAGGCCTAGGGCCAGCAGATTACAGAGAACGATCACTCGATTTGAGAGGATAAGAAGTCAAACAGGTTTTTCAATAAGAATCATTAAATCCACCTACCAAGCCAATTCCTAGCCTGCCTCGCCTTCATCAACTACGAGTTGAAAACATAATATACATGAGATTGCTTGCCTTGTATGGAAGTTTAACCTTTTAAAATTACAAATAGACAAGCATTTGCTGCCGACGTCGAAGTGTCCCAAAACTCAAAAATTTTCGCGCTCGCTTCGCTCGCGGCTTCTTCACTTTCCGGATTTTTTTATTATACAAGTTTAGGTGTTTTAGTGACCCAAAACTCAAAAATTTTCGCGCTCGCTACGCTCGCGGCAACTTCACTTTTCAGTTTTTTGTATTTTTCAACATTTTTTTCTCTAACCTATCAAAAAGGTAGCGCCGTTTTAAAGTCCTATTACAAACAAGAAGATAACTCCTAGTTTCCATATGAGCTTTCTTATTTATGACATTTGAAATACATGAAGTCACAATCTTTCAATACTTCTACTACATGAGCTAGAGACGGCCCTGACTTTTCATGTAAGGAAGCACCTCATTGAATTTAAGTATATGGAATATTAAAAATTAGATCTTGTTTTGTTTTTAAAAAAAATTGGACTCGTCCGGGGAAAAAATGCTATTTACTCCAAATGTCCGGGTTTTTTTAATGTTTGTCCGGGTTTGGCGAAATTCGAAATGGCAGCCCTACTCAGTGTGAACAATAATAACTGCAATCACCTACTGTACCTAGTATTTTTTTTGTTGTGTTTTTTATGGGCGTCGTTCCAATGTTTTGCCTAGGGCGCCAAGTTTCGTTGAGCCGGCGCTGCCCTGAACCCTTCATTAGATGGCTGCGGCTGAAATATTAATGAACTATAATGAAGACTGAGCCAGCCCTTTTGTTCCTGTCAACTTGTAAATTGCTCGTCGGCAGTAATTTGTAAAGGTCTGGTCTGGAACTTCAGGCATGCCCACAACCCTAATTTACATATTATTTCTTCTTTTTATGTACTTATCCATATACTCTATACTACGTTATATGCTCTTCTTATATACTTTCTCTGAATACTCCCCTATGTATTCCCTCATATACTCCTTTCTGCACTGACTTGTATACAACCTTATGTACTCCTCCTTTATACGCCCTTATGAACTTACTATTTTTATGTTCTCTCCCTACATGCTCCTAAATGTACGCCTTCGTGTTCTAAATAGACAATTCGTATGGTATAGGGATCATCGTTTGTCCAGGGCAATCTTTTAGCGCGGTTACAATCATAGCAATACATGGCTGTAATTAAATCAATTCTGTTTTTCTCCCATAGAAAATTTCCCTTAAAAATTCCTAAATCCTCTTCACGTATTTGATGCATGCAGACAATAATGGGTATCGATCAGTTACTGAAAGCTGGAGCGACTGGTATTTACGTCCATCACTGTTACAGGCTGCTGAAGTCGCGTGCTCATTGATTTAGACATTCGTTACTTATTTCATTGTAAATTATTCTTAACAAGTCATTTCAGTCTAGAATTGAAAGCTTAAACTTAATTTAAATGGAATTTTCAGTAGAGAGGTTTGTGAAATGGCAAGGACGGCTTTCTATACAAAACACCTATTTTAAACCTACTTGAAAAAAGTTTTATATTTCAAGAATTTTGGCTGACAGCCCAATGTGCAAGAAATGACAAAATCCTTTCTTCAATCGCCTACGAAATGTACTTACTAAAAGCTTTAGTAGATATATTCCACATCCCCTTTCAGGAACATGCGTGCTTTACTATGATATAATACAAAGTCTATTCGAAGACACACCTCAAATTCAACCAAGATCAAATACAATAGACAGTCTATTAGTTTTCGGCGTAACAGTACCTACAGCGTTTGAATACAAAATGATCAAGTGACTTTCAACTGACTATCAACTGTAGAGACCAGACTCTCAGATAGTGTTTCGTCAAGCTGTCGATATTGCAAGGCGTACAGCCGACGGCCACATATTGTGCACACAGTTTCCGTTATTAACCAACCTGCAAGATCAATCAAAACTCACAATTGTGGGGCTGGGCACCAGATTACTTGGTAGATAAAGACCTTTAGTGGTAGTTAGCTCTAGAACTAAGTCTATACAGATATCGTGTAATGTAAGAACCAGTTTGTCAACGGATGGAGATAAAATTAAATTGAGCGTAGGGCATAGATGATGATATTACTCATCATACTCATCATCCTCCGAGCCTTTTTCCCAACTACGTTGGGGTCGGCTTCCAGTCTCACCGGATGTAGCTGAGTACCAGTGCTTTACGAGGAGCGACTGCCTATCTGACCTCCTCAACCTAGTTACCCGGGCAACCCAATACCCTTGGTTAGACTGGCGTCGGACTTACTGACTTACTATTCACATCAAAATATTAATTCCTAGTGAAGTAATAAAGTTTCCCTTCAAATCGGTAACCCAAAAAAGCGTTTGCAACTAGCAAGCAAAAATGTAAGCAGAACTAATAAAACATTTCATTCCATTTCCTATAGGGCTTTGGTCGCAAAACAAATTAGCCAGCAGCGACCCGCTTTACAAACACATAATGACCGTCTATCTTTGTACATGATGCACTAATTAAAACCCAAAACATCAGTCACAGAAACGCGCGGCAGACATTATTGAAAACTTAATTAATCCAGTACGTAGTCCTGCGGGTAGCTATCAGTTAGGGGGTTGGCAAAGGGATGTATATTATTGCATATTCGGCGCCCATCGCCCAAGGCCCTCAGGCTCGCAAAAACATTGAGTAAAACATGATTCGACATCGATATTTTGTGCGCGGTTCCGGACTCATTACATCCCTATGTAGGTGCCGACGGCGTCAGTCCGGCAGCCGTATTGATGGGAGAATTAATATTGGATGCATCTAAGTGACATGGTAAAACGCTTGCAGTTATAATACGAGTTATTTATGCTATGGTGCTAAAATAATTTCCCGAATAGAGCGGGTGAGTACTCTACCTCCTTTAGGTACTTCCTTACATTTAATATTAAGTATCGTATATCGCAAACGCGGTAAGTTTCAGGCGTAAGTTATTTTCAATGCAAGTAGCTGTCTGATAATACATGAATCCACTTCAGTCTGCAGGGTACAAGTAAATGGGCACGTGCTCCCGCACAAACACGTGCGAATGAAACCGACGATTCAATCGGATTTTGTTCGCAATTTTATGGATTTGCATATTTTTTGGTCGGCACTGCGCCGCGTAGAGCGGCCTGCATTGTTGGTAGCGAGCGAGTGTTGCGACTGGCACTTTGTTACACTTTGAAAAGCGTTCCGAACCACACGTCTGGTAACTAGATAAAGATAAAGATAAAGATAAAGATAAATTTATTTGTTAAAACATATGTTATAAAGGTGTACGATATAGAAAGTGTTTATTGTCTACAGATACGAATGCGGCTTCTAAGCGAATAAATGTCTCTTTCAGTTCTTTTCCTGATAAACTGTGTGAACTATTCTAAAATTAGGTGAAATGATGTCTGTTGCAACATTGAACATACTTACAAGAAACGTCATCATGCTTTATCAAAGTCAAAACCACCCCACCATGTGTATTTTGACGCCTAATCTCCCTCTACATGCCTATATAATGATTTCAAAACACCGACGACCTTGGCCCTGAAAACCTACAGTAGGGTGAAAGGGGCTCGTCTCGGAGCAAGTTGTCAGACGCCGGGGTCGTGGGGGCCCACCCCCTAATCCCCTAATCACCCCCTAAACGATTGAATGACTCCCTAACTGGCTTCACGTTGTCCCAGACTATGTTTTGGCGAACCTTGAGACTGTTGTTAGGTAGGTATAGTGATTTTGTATTTATTAATTGTTGTTAGATATTAATTAAACAGATTTGGAACGTCGTTTATCGACTAGTTTACCTAATTTATTTATTTTATAGTTTTGCTTTATTAGCAATTCCTTATTTTTTTGAGTAGTTTGGGTTCGAGTGCTCACATAGCCAGGCTAAGGTTTCTAAGTGCCTTTTTGACACTTTTCGTGAACCAATGGCTGGTTTTTATTTCGCACAGCGGCTAAAATTTGTCAGCCAACTTTGAGGACAAACTTTTCGACGCTCATTATTAGTTTAAGTTTTCTTTTTTATGTAAATATAGGTGTAGTTTTATGTAGTTAATATGTAGGTAAATGTATAAAAAATTAAATAAACTTTCAATAATTCTTATTATTAAACTGATAAAAAAATACATAAAATCATTGAAGTTTATTTTGTACTTATGAACTTAAATGATATAAACTCAGTCACTAAGTACTTACCCATACAACTTATATTCAACCTCATTGTAATACGACCTTTGTATTGACCTCGCATCACCAACACATGGGAAAAAGGCAAAGAAATAATATAAATATTTTACGTACCGGTTCTAATTCAATGAAAATCTTATGGTTTTCCTCGTTCGGGTGCATCCCAAGCACGCTGTCTCGATACCTGACGTCCGCGAACAAGAAGTGTGGGTACGACATTATAAGGAAGGCACCTGCGACAAAACAAAAGAAAAATAAACAATTAAGTAAAAAAAAAAACATCATAATCGGGAAGACCGGGAAGTGGGTCAAATTAAGATACCAAGATTTTCTTACATAGGTACATAGTTAATTACAAGTGAAGGTAATGAAAGCGTGTAAAAATATATTGATAAAAGTAGTAATGAAAGTATTTGACATATTCTTCGTCTCAAAACACAGTGAATACGTTTTATACATAACATTACAACATTCAGTCCCGGATTCACTGATTAATTAGATAGTTAATGCTATCTGCCAGATAAAGTCTGCTTATAATTTCTGTCAGATAAGTTCCTGATGAACTATCAGTAACCTGTGAACTGGCCATTAGAATTTTTACTACCTAATGGCATCGATGGACAATCTTCTTCTTCTTAGTCGTTTCCCTCAGTGCTGAGGATCGTGACTCCTTCTGATCTTGTCCACTAGGTGTCGCCACTTATTGCGTTCTGTTGCTTGATGCATTGCAACATTCATAGGCATCTCCAGCTCTAGTTATTTGGTCAGACCACCGTATGGGACTTCGGCTTCTCGGTCTCCTTCCTTCTACTCTCCCGGTCACTATAAGGCGCTCTAAATTATTGGCATCTCTGCGAGCAATATGGCCAAATTATCTCACGATCCTTGGACAATCCTCCGATGGACAATGGACATATGTATTATGAAAACCACAATAAATTGCCACAAAACGATATTTGAACAAATAAATTGATACTGTTAAAGGGGGCGTTACTAAAACACCCACCCTTTCCCCCCTAACACACACATGCATAGAAATATCACTAATACTCCGATACAAACACCCTTTTTTACAATAACTGTTGCTATATTTGTGTTATTTCCAAATGTAATTAAAAATGATTCGCCTGGTTGAAATTCAAAGAGTGCATTACTATTATAAATTGCAAAAACACGTGTATCGATTTTAATAAAAGCTATCGATATTGGCCACGTATAAAAGCTTCGTAATTAAAATAATTAACTCCTGCAAGTACCCAGTGAAACAATACAGGTCGGATGCACTGAAAACCGTTCGACCAATTTTAATATGACTTCCAAGTAATTGACGGCTGGATAATTAGTTTGTTAGAGTTAACAGGCGGTGTCGAAACTGTTTGTTCAAAACTTTTGAATGCTGTAGGTACCTTTACTATAAACATACATATGCCTGTAGCACATGTTACTATCGATTTTTTTTTTTAACGAAAGGTGCGCCTCATATCATCTCCCGAGCCATTTCCCAACTATTTTGAGGTCGGCTTCCAGTTTAATCGGATGCAGCTGAGTGTTTATATGGAGTGACTCATGACTGCCTATCTGACATCCTCAACTCGGTTACCAGAGCAAACCCGTGATGTCCCTTTGTAAGACCATTTTCAGACTTACGACTAACGACTTACTTTCTTACTGACGACTGACGACTGCCAAAGATGTTCAAATGATCAATAGTTATGTGCTATGATAATATTATGAAGACAAGGATGGACTTCGACTTAGAAAAATAAGTTTGAGATTATCAAGTAAGCATTACTTAATGTCGCCATAAAACACAGTGACATACAGACAAACAGGCACCGTGAGGCTGACCGGTCGACACATCATATACTTAATAAGTTAATTAGCAACCATCATTAACCGGCCCCATCATGTAACACTTCCTATCGACCTGACACGATCACAAATTATGATATTAATTTCTATAATATGATAATTTGATATGTGTTTACTCAGGGCTGGCTAATGTAAGGCTGTATTCATACGGCGAAGTGCATGGTACTTTGAATAGGTTCTTTATGTGACTAAACATAACAGTTTTAGACATTTATTTTCTCAAAACATTTTACAATTTCTTACACAGAAAATACAAAATTTAAGATGTAAGTCTGTACATTAGGTGGATTTGCATAGATAACAAGAATGGCATTACGATTTCGTAGTTTTAGAATACTCGTAAAAGTGTAAGGACGTAGAAAATAATAGAAATAAGTACACGACGTCTTATGTGAACCGCTAATACCGTAACAATGTCACCATATTGTTACAAATGCTTCAGTTGCAGATTCGTGCACCTATACTCCGTTTGAGTATTCACTTAAATAAAGTTACGTAAATGATTTTGATATGACTTCTTGGTTAGAAACTCAGTTTAAAAACTGCCGCTAGAAATCAATGTAAATTCAATACTCAATAACAATTGCTTAATCAATTGAGTCATTATTTTAAGCAGCAATTTATATGTACTTGTGTTAATTTATGTTTACTCAGTTTGTGGTTAATCATAAAGACTTTTTGAATACCTACAGTTTGATTGATGCACTAAGGTGCATTTGTCACTGCACTAGGTAGGTACAGTAAGTATATCATGTAGATTTTAATGAACTCCATTCAGTTATGAACAAACTTTCAGCAGTAGGTGAGCCCGTTATAGTTCGGTTCATGAATGAGTTCAGAGCGCAGATAAAGGAAAGGTAAGCGGAGATCCCATAAGAAAAGTAGGTCAGGCTTCTTCCTGTAGGTCAAGCAACGTGCGGTATGCTTGATCAGTAACTAGAACTAACTATGCGTTCAGATTCCTTATCAAATCAAAAGCATTCTGTCAAAAATTGGTCTTGTTTGATTGGTGCTTTCGTTTTAGTAAAAATGGGCGAGTTTCAAAGAAGGCGTATGAGGGCGGAGCTAGTAACGTTCCTCGTCCACCGAACACCCGCATTTTGGCGGCTACTTTCGTAGGAGATTTTGCGTTATGACAACTCCGCCAGTTATTTTGTTCTCCATTATTCAGATCATAGGAGTACGCTTGTTTAAAGTTCCTTCAATACTATTATAGTAATAGATATTCGAAGAATTCTGCACACTGGCTTGTTATATTGTGAACAGACAGTGAACGAAATTTGGTGTGGGGCACATTATTTACTTCTTTTTCTTTATGCTGTACTTAATTTAATTGTGATCAACAAAATTTTATTCCCTTTTTCTGTTAACTACTAAAGCTAATAGCATGAACTTATGCTGCCTATTAGCCTAATAACTGCCCTCTCAACGCAGTTATCTGGACAACGCGGTACCCCTTACTACCTAATACTTTCTGGCTTCTTACTGATCATTCGTAACGACTGCCAAATATATTTTAATAACAGCCAGGGCCTACCTAGTGGTCAGTCGCGAATCGACCACTAATAGTGTCGCTTTACCTTATGATCATGCGGTAAGTACAGTTGTTACTTAGCCATTAGTTCTTAACTTAGCCACGAGTTCCTCACCAGAAGGATCACCCGGTGTGGTCAAAATCTCCACAAATTAAGGAAACTTGTGATAAACACGACGGTCACCATGCCGGACTGCCGAACCTGAGGTTCCGGGTTCGATTCCCGGTTCGGTCGACATATGTGTGATGAGCATGCTTGTTGGCCGTGGTCTGGGTGTTACAATATATAGGTATATATGTATGTAGCTATATGTAGTTTATCAGTTGTGTTAGCACCCATAAAACAAGATAATTAATAACTTACCATGGGGCTAACCGACCATGTGTGAAAAGGTGACCCGGCATTGTATTAAACATTTAGATAAAATATTCATTTGTTGCGAATACTTGTATCAAATTGCAGGACGTCGCGTTACGAGGGCTCTTTAGATGATTTCGTCTGTCAGTTAGCTTAATTGATCGAAAACATTTTAGAGTGCAGTCAAATATTTATTCAATTCAGGTTAGGTAAATGCGTGTGTATTTAAGTACATATGTATGTGTGTGTGTTTGTAATATGCGCTAGTACTTTCAGTAATAGGTACGGGATAGATGATGATGAAAAGCATGTTATGTAGCTATTTGGAAAACCTAAAACAAAAGCCGTCTGTTGGCCCGATGTTTTTTTTGTTGTTTTAGAAAATCGTGACTCTGTTAGACTCTGTTACAGCCTTTTTATCGTCCCACTGCTGGGCACAGGCCTCCTCTCACACGGAGAAGGATTAAGCGTTAATCCTTCGCGCAAAAATCGAAAAAATCAAATTCAGCGAAAATTGTGAATTCAATCAATATTTAGTAGGTCTTATACCGGCTAAAACCCTGATTGTTGGTACGTGTGTACTTCTATTCGTCTTTATACTGATTTATGAGCCCAAATCTATGGGCCGACTAAGTTTGCAGTGTGCGCGAACTCTTACTGGAAATCTCTCCATGCTAGAGAATTATTATGTAACTATATTTTCCATGAAAGAAAATATGGACTACGATAAATTAATTTAAATTGGATCCAAGTAATAGTAATTATCTTCCTCTGCGAATGCGGCTTTTCGACGTATTTAATTATATTTTAGTTGAACCGTTATTTTTACTTTATAGGAACTGCAAAGTTTCACTGGAAAATAATATTAATGTGTGCGGAAATCTTTCGTTGAAAAGGTTTAACAAGAAATGTTAATAAGTATAACTTTGTGAAAGTGGAAAGGAAATAATATTTTATATTTTTAATATTAAAAATATCCAGCTATAGCTCTTGGACAAAAGAAACTAAAAGAAGTTAAAAACCAGCAATGCAAAACTATTAGATAAAACAAACAATTCATACATTAGTATTCCCTAATAACAGATTAACACACATTGGAAGCATACACACAACACACACACACATACCTACATACACACAAGTTCCTGTACAGGACAAACAGGGACCTGCCTAATAAGATCAGCCTCAGTTGATAACCCAAATCTCATCCCGTAATCCTAGGAACAGCTAAGATCCCTGCAGAACAGACAGACTCACGTGACAGGGCTAGTTATCGAGTTACCCACTCTAACGCCCATGCAACGGCAAAAACCAGCTTATGCCTAATACCTATTAACCATCCCTCTAAATACCTATTAACCATCCCTCTAAACAAAGTGCATTTATCTTGTACCTGCTTATAACAAAACGAAAATGGTTTGTGTTACAGTCAGAAGTGTGATTGGAAAAGAAATCAAGTTGTAAAAAAAGCCTGACTGTCAGTTTAACGTTGTGTAACTAGAGGTATAATCCAAGTGTTGGATACTTAGTTCCTAATTTGCTGTCATGTCGTTAATGTGTTTTTCGCGTATCAACCCAGTTCCAGATTTATAACTGTTTTGTAGGTAAGCTTTATAAAAATATACTAAAATAAATGATGTTAAGTAAGATCTTATTCTTAACTATTCCGGACAAAACCAGTTTTCTTAGAGCAACTCGGAAAATATTTTCTTGAAAACATTTACAAAACGAAGTAATCCTTTGAAAGTGCTCTTAACTTAAGTACATTTTATATCCTATTAGTTGTTGTTTCTCAAAATATTACATTTTATTTAGTGTACGATAGAAAATGTTTTGTCAAAAGCGCCTTGTAGGTGCTCAAAAGAGTAAAGGTTATATTTTATAAGTATTTCTTCAATGCCGTGACACTGAAGAAGGGAGATGTGAGTAGGGAAGTAACATTTGTCGGCTTAAGTCTTAGACAGAATTTTCAACATGTAGAATTATTTCTCCTTCAATTTGAGTACGTATAAGTATTTCTGTTCTTAATATATTATTTATTAGTTTACAAGAAGTAAAACATTCGGCACCGCACGCCGTCGTTGAAGGTGGTGCAGTTAGATCAGACGGCTCGGCCGCTTGGGGAAAAGAAAGATTTTAATGAAGATATAAATGCAAGCTGAGATCGGCTTCTTCACTTACACCGGCCGGTAAATCTTCAATATCTGTACAAACGGCCTACAAATTATACCTACCTACAGGAGCGACAAAGAGTGTTTATTCCAGTATCTTTGCATGACGGTTGTACACAGTTGGTCGTCTGCAAGGAGCCCAACACATTGATCTGTTTAAAGGATCATCGAGGGTGAATGACTTCTCACAAAAGGTAAGTAGCGCATTACGTGGGAGTACAATGTCTGAATGTGTCGATGCAATCTCTGCGCTTATTTTTTCTTGTACCTATATTTGTTCAAGTTCATTGTTACGTTTTTTAGGAAGAGGGGAGACGGTTAATAACCCATATGTGTAATAAGGAGTTCACTTATACACTGAACCTAATACGCTTATACGTTACATTTAATGTATTTTGGCTTGAAAATCTCTTTGAATTTTTTTTGTAAGCCGGGTAGCGGAAATACATTGATTTTAAAGTTTATGCAACATAAAATTATAAAGGCGAACTTAATGCCATAGATAAATCTTCATACTCTCCATTTTAGTTTTAAGTAAATAATAAACAATTTCTTGTTTAAAAGTTTCAGCAAGACAACGATAAAACGCAGGTAAGTATGTAGTACTTAATACTTATAGTTAAGCATGGCAATTGGCTTAAAACTTGGGGTTAGAAATGTCAAAGTATCGTCTGGCCCCGCTATACTGTTCTGAAATGCCGAATTCGAATATAGACACCCCATAATATGCCATAACAGTTTCATATAATAAGGGAACTGGGGCTCCGCATCACTGTCAGTGCGGCGAATCTGTGGACCGCCTTGGGCTTGGTCTTTCCTGCAGCAAAAGTGCTGGTCGCATGGCACGACACGCCAGCATAAATGACATTATCCGTCGTGCTCTTGTCACCGCCGGAGTGCCAGCCATTTTAGAACCCAGAGGCTTGGCACGCGACGATGGCAAGAGACCAGACGGGATGTCTATAATGCCTTGGAAGATGGGAAGGTCTTTGGTGTGGGACGCAACCTGCGTCGACACCCTTGCACCTTCCCACCTTCCCAGTACGGCGAGCTGTGTCGGTGCAGCTGCTGCAGCCGCGGAAAACCTCAAACGGCACAATTATGTGAACCTCACCGGCAATTGCATTTTTGAGCCGTTTGGGGTTGAAACCTTGGGACCATGGGGCCGAAGTACCCACAGACTCTTTCGAGAAATCAGTAAGCGATTGGAGTCCACTCGTGACCAAAGGGCTGGCCTATACTTCGGCCAAAGGATATGCATTGCCATCCAGCGTGGCAATGCAGCCAGCCTTTTGGGCACGATCCCAGCTGACAGCGATGCGGATGAATATTTTGATACTTAGTTTTAATATCATAAATTGTATTGAAACCAGAAATTCAACTAAAAACATTGATTTAGTTATAAGGGCACTTGTAGAATTTCTTTAAATTTTTCATTGGCGTGTTGTGTAAGACAATGATAAGACACAACAGCTTATGTTACTTTAAAATAATGAATAGATGAAGATACCTGAACGATCCTGCTTCCTAAAATCCAACCACTAAATCACAGGACATCGATTAACGGGTGTTTATCAGTATTACATAAACAGTCGATTCGGAATCAATTTGTTTGTGCTGCTACGCGGCACGGATTAAATCAGTTTCGTTTGCACAGCGATATTACTGAAACTTCCGACCAGATTGAACTGGATTCGTGACATACATTTTACTTAGTTTGACTATATTAGAGGTAAGTCTGACTTTGTGGCTGACCTGATTTGTGATATAGGTGCTGGTATCTACATTGGGATTTCAATCAAATGTTAGAATCAAATATTGGAAAGTTGCAAAGTTCAGCTAAACATTTTTGAGAGTAGTACGATTGGTAAATAATGATTAATCTTACTACGCGTGTCTAAGGGCTGATTTTTCAATAACCAGATAACTTTTATGTGTACAATATGTTTTACGTTTTGACAGCTTTTGTATAAGTATAGAGACAGTGTCAAACCGCCAGGATAATTATCAGATAGAATTTAACTGATGATTGAAAAATCGGCTCTAAATAAAATAAGAACTTAATCGCTTCATTTCACGTTAACTAGCATCATTTTACTTCAACGATATCTGAACCATTTTCAGTTGTCAAAACACCAATTATTATTATACCAATGGGCGGCAGATATACGGCTGGTTAGTTATCATTATAGTTGAATAGGCTCTTGAAGCTGCCTGAATCTGGAGCACTGAAAAACGCCTGAATGCAAAAAGGCCGATAATGAAATGAGTTCACGTAATTGCTGTAACCTGCAACCCGTGGTAGGCGGGAGAGGGGTGACACACTTTTATTGCACTAGTGTTTTCCGCGGTTATACTTGTGTCCTGAGAGAAATAGTTCTTGAATATCGATAAAAACTGCCCTATGTTCCTTTAGTATGGTTTTATTTCTAAATTATACTGAGATATACCCCTTGCCACACTGTTTCTTTTTTTGTATACTATGTGTTATTTTTCAATGAATGTATGTGTGGCTAAATGATTTAAATAGTTTAAATTGGTTGGGTAAGTTTTGATATGAGAAGTCGTGATTAGGAATTGTAATGCGATTGCCTCTGTCGAAACGAACATTTTATTGAATGAAAAATGTTTTTTTTTTATGATGACTTCACAGCTTACAAGAAGGAAATATTGTTATAACATTACAAAGGAAACTTTAATACACTTAAAATGTTTTGTACCCTCCACCTGTTGTCGCATTAGATCTTACATTTGTATGTTTTCAGGAGAATACATTACAAGACTTATGACAACTGCAGCTTGCAATTCCACTCCCACTTAGCAAAACACACTTTATCTCAAGAGCATTTGGTTAAGAGCTCACTGCAAACTTTTAGTCGGCCGATAGTTTGTTTGGGCTTATAAATCTGTATGAAGATGAATATATGGTAGTAAGCACATTAAGGTGGGTACAGACTATGTAACATAACATGTTATACGACATTGCTATATTACATGTTTCAGATAATGTGGACACTGAATGTTATAAAACATGTTATAACAATATGTTTTATAACTATTTATTGTCGACATTGTGGATAGCACTGAAGAACGATAAACGACAATGGTTATATAACATTGTTATATTGCAATGTTATTCTAATGTGTACAGTATTGTTTTATGTTGCAACGGTGAATAACAAGGTTACATAATGTGGACGTGTTATAAAACACAGGTTATATAACATGTTACGTAGTCTGCACTCACCTTTACAAAATATCAGGTATTTAGCCGGTATCAGGCTGACTAAAAACTTTGATTTTTTTTGGCAACCCTCGGGACAACTGTTGACCGACTATTTAGTCTACAGTGTGTGTGTTAGAGCACCCCAAAGGTGGATTACAGATCCACTTTACATACTTTCCATATCTTTACTAATATTTTTCAATTATTCTAAATTTTTAATTTCAATACAAATTATGATTTTTACTAATATTATAAAGCTGAAGAGTTTGTTTGTTTGTTTGTTTGAACGCGCTAATCTCAGGAACTACTGGTCCGATTTGAAAATTTCTTTCAGTGTTAGATAGCCCATTTATCGAGGAAGGCTTTTTATCCCGGTACGGGAAGTAGTTCCCACGGGATGCGAGTGAAACCGCTGGCAGAAGCTAGTTTTTGAAATATTTGTTTGAAGACATATTGTAAAAGGTTTGAATGTGGCAAGGAGGAAGCTCATTGTAAGAATAATTCTTCAGTGCCATTTTGCGGTTGTAGATAAATCCAACGAAACATTTCTCAGAAATCAGTTCTGGGAATATATTTAAGGTGCAGGTGGCCATCAAACCATGAATATTAATTAGCTATAAGTATATGTGGTTTATTATATCTGAGATTTACCTGTAATTTTGGGTAAAGAATACCTATACTAAAAGCTGTTCCATTTATTTACTTACAAAACTTAGCTCATTAACATAAATCAATTAATACAAAACGTGTGAAGGAGTTAACTAGCAATAAAATCATTTTTTCTAAACATCACGTTTGACATATAACCTCGAGAGATGAGACTTGAGTAAAAAAACTTGTAAGACGGTTTGTTTGTCCATCTTTACGTAAAAAATAACAGGTTTTGGTGGGATAGTTTCCAAGAAGTGTATGGTCACCAATGTTTGCGGTCACAAATTCGTTTGGATGACACTTATTAACTTCTATAAATAAAAGTTGCAAATTAGAAATAAAAAATAGACTAAGTACACTTAAATGTGTTTCACTTTTTGAACTTTGACTTCAGTGTTTGGTTTTTTAAATACTAAAATGCGACACATTTTTTTATTTAATTTTATTTTTCTACTAGCCGTTTCCCGCGGTTTTCCCGCGTCCCGTGGTAGCTACTGCCCGCACCGGGATAAAATATAGCCTATGTTACTCGCAGATAATATAGCTTTCTAATGGTGAAAGAATATTTAAAATCGGTCCAGTTGTTTTTGAGTTTATCCATTAGAACCAAACAAACAAACAAAGTTTTCCTCTTTATAATATTAGTATAGATTAGCGTTATCAAGTTAGTATTTTGCTGTCAAAATATTGCCAAGCAGTTTACTGCACACTTCCATTAGACTTTTTTTTACAACTTTATCATGGTTACCTACAGTAAATAAGTATGTATATTTAGGTATATATATAGTTAGTTTGTACTTATGTGAAAATTCACACTTCATTAAAGTACTTTAATTGCGATGTTCACAAATTACAGAAGGTAGATATTACAGGTACAGGTACGCATGCACTACCATAAATAGTACCTATTGAACCATGAAATAAACATCCCATTAGGCACTAGCAGTACCACATCTCAATTATGGACATTCATCATAATCCTCAGTTCAAAGAGAAAAGCCTAAATGAAAATGTTGGTTCTAGAGGTATACTACGGGTTTATTCGTAGCATGAATAGTTGAAATATTAGAGAGTGCGCACACTACAAACTTTTAGTCGGCCGACTGTAATCCGGTTGGCTTTTTTTTGTAATCTTGAATTCAATCAAAGTTTTTGGTCCGGACAAACACTTGATCGTTGTTACTTTCATTCATCTTAGCCTAAAACTATCCGACTAAGAGCACACGGGTCACGGGCCACAACCACAAAACGCCGCCACTAGCATATTTCCTTCTTTCTTTCACATTTTATATGGTTGCCGCACATGGTTGACGCCGGTGGCAGCCACACGCTACAAATCGTCGCAGCTTGCTTCTTGTGGCCCGCACCGGCTACTAAACCCAAGGCACAAAGGCACAAGTGGTTGTCGCGCGCTTCAGCTACTTTTGTGGCCGTTTCTTGCCTCTTGTGGCGGCGTTTGTGGCTGTCGCGTGTGACCCGTGTGCGGCAACAAAAGTGCGGTGTTTCAAAGGAAGGTATTAATTACTATGAAATTGGTGGCCACAGATTATGCGAGGCTGAATGGAAACTCGTTTGACTGACATGTTCATTACTCTGTACCTCTGTAGGATAAAATATGCACCGTTGGGTAGCCACAAAAGTCTTTAGGACAGCCTCATACAGAGGGAATTCAGAATCTCTATTAGGAAAGCATGGAAACATGGACAAATTCTCCTCATATTTTTTGGGTCTTTTTAATTTATAAATACACTCTCGTTTGTTCCTTAAGAATGACTTCTATAATATTCTATACGTTTTTAATAAATTATATAAAATTCAAAATTTTCTTCTTTCTTCAAGTTGCACTCTGTGTTAAGAAAGAGGGAGATATTTTGAAAACGTTTTTACAACAAGTACAAGGCCAGTGTCCGAAATTCAATCTCTTTAATAAACCCATTCCCGCTGCATAAGGCCAGCCTTAGATTGGAATTGACAGGACACACATAGGCAGTTTATTAAAACCTGGAATCCAGCCTTTAATAAAGTTACGTTGATACCGCGCGTGTATCCGACGACTCGACGCGGTACAACGCAAACGAACTTATTGAAATCGAATATCGACGATATTGCATGCTCGATGTATAACATCACTTTATCGATAAATAACATGTTTGTGGGTGCAATATGTTTAACTCAAAATATGTGTAGATGCTGTGTGCATGTTTAGGGAATATAATGAAAATAGTATATACATAATTGTGTATGTGTAAAGCTTAATGGCCTTGATACAAAAACTTAAACATCTGTTAAACACTTGTGTAAAAAAATGTGGCTGCAAAATGGACCTTATTTCAACGTCATAATTTGTCATTTTTTTAGACAACTGTTCAACAGACGTTTAAAAGTTTTTATGGTAAGACGGTAAGAGTTTGTTTGGTAGAAAGCGCTAATTTCAGGAACTACTGGTCCGATTTGAAAATTATTTTCAGTGTTACATAGCCAAATAAATACCCCAAATAAAATTGGGATAATGGCAGGAAGATGATGATGTTACATAGGCCATTTATCGAGGAGGCCTGTAGACTATTTTTGTTTCTGATCGAGTACCTAGTAGTTCTACCGGAAAGAAGAAGAAATAAAGTATGTACATTTTTAACTTTATTTCATCGTAGTAATGTCTCACAAGGTCTCGAAAATGATACGACTTTGTCTGTTAGTTTTTGTGTCAGATTTAAACCACAGTTTGTAGTAAACTCATCAGCCGAGAATGTTTATTTGGTCAATGTTGGCATATATTTAAGTACTTAGGTATTGCTTGAATAAATAGTGCATTTGAGATGTCTAGCTCTTAAAGATCATCTCAGACTGTATAATGCGTTGTTTTTGCCTGTAATGATACACACGTCATTTATTTTTCTTTAAATATGTACAACAAAATAATGTACAAAACTTATTTACAAGTAATAAAAAAAAGTATTTAATAAAAACTTTAGCAATCCTTCACCGTATGAGAGGAGGCCTGTGCCCAGCAGTGGGACAATAAAAAGGCTGGAACAGTAACAATAAAAACTTTAAAAAGAGAGATCGGCAGCAATGCTTATCGTTTGTCCAAAGTTGCGTTTTGGTCATGATAAGTGTCAATCAGCCGCTTTTAAAAAACATCGAAAAGAGCATCAGCTGGATCTTATAATCCTAGAGATTCAACCTCAAACGGTTGGAAACCATAGTTGAAGACCGAAGAACCCACTTTAGATAAATAAATATTTAATAAACCTTCGTAAACCCTACTTATATTATAAATGTGAAAGTTTGTGAGAATGTATGGATGTATGTTTGTTTTTCAATCATGCAAAAACGGCTGGACCAATTTGATTGAAATTTGGGATATAGATAGGTGATACCCTGGATTAACACATAGGCTAATATAATATAACAACACCATATTAGGCTATTAATAAAAGCTCCGACAAAAAAAGAATTGACCTTACTCAAAATACTAAATCTACTGCCTAAAATACTGTACCTACCTTTGTCCGAATAAAAATGACGAAACGACCGAATGAGATACTGAAATCTTCTAAAAGTAAACTATAAGTATGACTGTTTATTGCTATACTACTTTTCTATTAGCATAAATTACGTTATACTGAAAACTATGCTTTGTAATTTTTATCTTTTCTTGCCTACTATTAATTCATAAATTATCTTTCATATTTCATAGACTGTGGTGCTACTTTAACTGTAACACTGTATTGAAAATATTATTCTTAGTCAGAAACTTATAAAAAATATAAGAATGTAATGTAATAATAACTTTTACTTGCATCATATATCATGACTTTTACTTACCACGGATATACTTCGATATCGGTACCTATTTCAGGCATTAAAAATTAGAACAGTCGTAAGTATACACACTTTAATCTAAAACCAAGTAGACTTTGGTTTCCTGGAATATTTTGCTGTTATACTGTAATATTATTCGAAAAAAAATCCAAGTTTGTATAATGTTAGCACGATCAAAAATAAAAATAAAACAAAGTTCAGTTTATTATGAAAATGTAGTATTCATAGGTAGTAGACAGTGTTAGGTTATGCGAAAACAGCCGACCGCGACCCTGCGAACGCGAGCTGTTGAGGTATTTTCATCATTATTGAGAGTTAAAAAATAAATTTGATAACCAACATAGAAATTAAAATAGTTCATGCAAGTTGTAAAAATATGATTAAATTGACAAATCCTCTATTGTCGGTAACTTAGTAATTTTGTCGGAGGTTCAGTATTCTATTCGGAAGTTTAGTTTTACTATTCGAAGATCCATTTTTTTAATAGAAAATGTTATTATTATTTGTTGTTAAATTTGATATTTTTTTTCGTTAATATTTTGGATTTTTTGTCGGTAATTCGTTATAACGCTGGTTAATTCGAATAATAGTGGGCCACAGATCGCTGGAGATTAATTTGCTTGTCGGAACCATTATTATTTTCCACTATACTACATATACTAGCCGTTTTCCCGCGCTTTGTACCGCGTCCCGTAGGAACTACTGCCTGTACCAAGATAAAATAAAGCCTATTTTACTCGGGAAGAATGTAACTTCCCAATTGTGAAAGATTTTTTTAAATCCTCTAATTCGTTTCTGAGTTTATACATTACAAACAAAAATACAAAGTTTTCCTCTTTATAATATTAAGTATAGACTAATTAATTAACAAATAACAGACTGGACTGACCAAAAAACACGTTCACTAACTGCAAACCAGTGTAACCGGAGAATTTAAAATGGCAAAGGGCAACTAATTAGCTAATTAACATGGCTATGGATGCGGTGAGGCGCGGAACCATGGTATCCTGGCTACAACGCTTACAAATTATGCTGACCATTATAGTTATTTTTCAGACGGTCAATTAGGTATTAAATGAGGGTTTTTAAAATGTACCTACAGGTGTTAAGTAGTTGATCATCATCTCTGCCTAGACTTTTCCCAGTTATGTTGGGGTTTCTGGGGTTCTGAGTACCAGAGTCTTACAAGGAGCGACTGCCTATCTGACCTCATCAACCCAGTTACCCGGGCAACCCAATACCTGCTGGTAAGACCGATTGTCAGTCTTTCTCTATGTCTAGTCTACCCGTGACGACTGCCAAGGATGTTCAATGACAGTTGATATAGTAGTTGAGTGAAAAAATATCTTAACAGCGACTCTTAACCTTTGCATGTACCTACGCTAAAATAGTTAATCTTAGATTTGGATGTATTTACATAAGCTTGGGTAGGAGTTATAGTTAATCAGAAAAGTTCTTAGTCGCAATTATTATTTGTGGCAAGTACTTTGGTGATTTTAGAAATAAAAGACACATGTAAATTTTTCATTAATTTATTGAGCAAGCACTTATAGATAACTTAGAAATCTACTAAAATCGTGGTGTTTGTTCATATCGGTTAGATACCTCCATATAAAATATACAACTTACAAACATTAGCACAGGCTTTCGCTAAAGCATAATAATAAACTTATATTAACATCAATCGCATAAACTTATAAAACTAGTTAATTTATTAATAAACATCTTTCCTGTTTATTGATTTATCTTGGAAACTGGATGATCTTTGAAAGCGATACCGGCATTATAATAATGAATCGATTTGAATAATATTGTTTGTGACAGCCCTCGAGAACCGGCCGGCTGTCGCGATCATCAATACACTTTTCATGGATGACTATTATGACTCGCCCTGATCACTTCATTTACCATCGTTCCCATATTCTATCTATCTGGCGTTTTGCCTACTAAAGATAGAATATGGGAACAGCTGTTAATGAGCACTATGTTATGATACATCAGTAAGTGTTGTAGTGCATATCTTGATACGTTACGATGATGAATATAAACGATTCAGTAGCGTGTATAACTGTCCTTCAGTACATTCGCACCTTCAGATGATTTCCGCATTAGAAACTTGTTATTTTAAATGTTAATTACAAAAATAACAAACCATTGATGATGTTATACATTATTTTTAGATATTAATTCATTATAATACGAGTATATGCGCAGATTATTAGGACACGCAATAAAATAGACTAAACCTACCGTTATCATAGAAAACTTATGTTTAATGTAGATAAATGCTTTTTGGTCTAATACTAAAACAAACATTCGCTTTATTCGCAATATATTTACATAGAGTAATCTCCGCCGCGTCTCGCAATACATATGCGTTTGCGCAACTGCCATTTAAATACAAAAGCAGTTATTTTTCCTGTACAGGTGACATAATGACAACATCTTACTTTGTGTACAGAGTGCCACGTGCTTAATCACTAGGAAAAAAGTAATTAGGAACGGAGATCACAAATAGATAAGTTAACCTACGAGTTTGTTATAGAAGAGAGTAATTGCCTTTTGATCTGATTCCTGGCGGCTCCATTAGTATTGAGAGAGCGTCGTGTCGACTGTACCGGCGCGGGAGTTGTGCCGCCGCCAAATATCTTCAACCTGGATTGACCCCAGTTGTACTTGTAACTCGGAATCGCCGGCGCTTTTGTTGGATTCAAGTACAGATCGAATATAGACTGAGTCGTCCGAGGTTTTGGTGTAGTCGCTTGAGTTTTCAAACTCGAATATGTTGGCGGATTTGTTTTCAACTTTGTGTTTGTATTCGTGTATGAAGAAGATGGCTGTGTGGGTCGGCTTTGTGAGATAGTTTGTTTCGTCAACGGTGAAGGAGTCGTTGTTCGAGATGTGAAAGTAAACCACGAGTTCTGAGGCTGTGGTTTCCTCGTCGTCTTACCTGGAGTCGTGAACTCTGGAGTCGATGACTTCCATGATTGACTATCAGCCGTAGTTTGAGTTTTTCCAACTGTTGTTGTACTAGGACTTAGAGATGTCTTACTTGTGATCGGCGTCAATGAAGTCTTGAATGTATAGTTTGGCTTCTGTGTTGTTATGCTGATCCACGGTCTTGTTGAGAAGATTGTTGATACTTGTGGCTTGTACGTAGTGGTTGAAGGAGGTCTATAAGTAGTTGTTGAAGGCGGTCTATACGTTGTTGTTGTTGTAGGAGGTTTATATGTTGTTGTTGTCGGAGGTTTGTACGTAGTTGTAGAAATACGAGCATTGTACGAGATCGTGAAAGTAGGCGGCCTGTAAGTCGTTGTTGAAAGTGGAGGTTTATACGTCGCCGTAGTGACCGTCGTCGTTGTTGTCGGCCGCAATGTTGTAGTGGTTAGATTCACGAGAGACGGGGCCGTCGCAAACAATTGTGGAGCGACGATTAAACTGGGCTGTACGCTTGCTGTTGAAATCGTGTTTACTAATTGAGGGGAGTATTCCTTCTTACTTATTTCACTTGGGGTACTCGTTCCAGTATATACTTTCTTCTTTCTGAACTGGTTGGTCTCTATCGTCCTCCATGGCACCACGCGCGGAATATATGGAGTACTCGTTGTGACCGTAGTATGTGTGATACGTGGTGCACTGGTCGGTGGCATGCTAATGTGCTGAGATGGTTGGTTGAACACCGGCAGACGGAGCTCATCGATGTTATCAATCTTATAATTATACCAATCAAATCTATTCTTATGTTGATCCAGCACCTTACCGTAGTTATCTCTGACGATAGATCCAATTGTCAGGTAGGGCGGCAACAAACTCTCCACGTTCTGTCTCCCAGTGGTGGTTACATTCGGCTGGTTGAAACTGTTCGCGTAATTGTACGTGCGGGATCTTGTTATGGGCACTGAACTCTTCACGGTGGTATCACAGTCAACGAGGTATTTCTTGGTGTTGTGCTTGCAATGTTGAGGGTAGACTACCCATGCGAGGAAGCCATTGCCTTGTAAGCGCGTATGTTCTTCGTGTACTAGGAGGGCACACTCGAGGTCGTTGGAGATGTCCTCATCCCTGAGCGCGGAGCAAGGCAGGCCGCACGCCTTGCCGGGGCCGCACCAGTACAGCTCGCTGATCTGGAAGATGCCGTGGTCGCCGCTGTGGGGGTTGTTGGCGGCGGTGTCGAAGCGGGACTCGTGGTAGGCGATGCACACCCAGGTGGAGACGTGGTCGGGGTGCACGCCCAGCGCCCGCAGTTCGCGCGCCAGCTCGCAGCGCTCGTACACCCGCGCGCCGGCGAGCGCGACCAGAGCACACGTCAGCCACGCGACGCGGATCATCGTAACATGCGTTTGGCCGTCGAGCGCGAGCGCACTCTTTTTTACGTGTGTACTGATGACCTCCCGCCGCGCGCCTATCTGTGTCGCGCCCGTATTTTTACTATAATCTAATTGTTCAGGTTGAAATGCCGGGCATTTTGGAGCGCGGATAGCGGTAACTGTTTTCAGTTATGTGCAGTCTTGAATGTGAAGTATTCGGGAGCAGGAGGACCGTCGAGGCCGGAGTATAACCTTGCAATGGCGCAGCATCGAAGCATCGCATTCGACGAGCACGCAATTATACATCTCGCAACTTGCAATCCGCAGTCATCATGAATAGAATATACCTAACTTAGACACATATTTATTCCATTCATGCACATTTTGCGATTCGTAAATACGTGTGTAGAATGAGATATTTTCTTTTGTTTCGTTTTGTTTAACGTGATTAAATTCGAGACACCTTATGACGTTCTGGTTTTGACCGGTCTTTTTTAAAAACAACATGGGTCTCGGTAGTGTAAAGGTTAATGTTTAAAATGAGCAACCTGTTCTTATAATGAGAAAGAGCGGTTATGAACGAGCGAACTCTGCGCTGTAGGGTTCCGTGGTTTTATAAATCGAAGTAGGTATTGTGTGACTTGAGATTATTTCCAAAATCAGGTATGCCTTAGGCTTCAAAGGTAGGTACTTCATCACGAAGAAGCAACCCAACGGATTGGGATAATAATTTAAATTCAAGTAAAGCGTGTTTGGAAAGAAAAGCCACAATAAAAATATGAATTTATTGTCGGTTACCACAGCTTAAAATGTTAACCCGTGATAAATATCGGATCTTGTTTATCATTTTGGCATATCTTGGAGAAAATGGGGATACGAGGGATCATTTTAAATAAGAGTTTTTTGAACCCAAACCTAAAAAAGTAAAATCTACTATCAAAATGGACCTTTTCTATTTTTTTACTAAACCTCAAAACCCCATACAAAGCTCCAATTTCATATTTTTAGCATATCATCAAAAACCGGCAAGTGTGATCGTCGTGCCACAAGGTTGTACGTATTGTATGCGCGCGCGCCGCTAGTGTAAACACACGTTCGATTTCCGCAGCGGGTCAGAGGTGAGGCGGTGGCCTCTTGCCTAATAATACGCTTGAACTTAAACATTATCGTAACTTCTGACTAGTTCTGACACGTCACTTTAAGAGAACACACTACCAACTTTTAGTCGGCCGATAGTTGGTTCGGGCTCATAAATCAGTATGAAGATGAATGATACGCACATTAAGAGTGTCCATGGAGTTTCTTGCGAGTAAGTCTGACACCAGCCTAACCAAAGGGTGTCGGGTTGCCCGGGTAACTGGGTGGTCAGATAGGCAGTCGCTCCTTATAAAACACTGGTACTCAGCTTAATCTGGTTAGACTGGAAGCCGACCCCAACATAGTTGGGAAAAGGCTCGGGAGATGATGATGGAGTTTCTTGCCAGTTCTTGTCCATAAGACCCACTCTTTGGAACCGGGCAACTAGCTTGACCGTTTCTTAAGCACCCGTAATAGGTATATATGAAAAAAAAAGTTTGACTTTGACATAACAAGAGACCGACTGAAATTTTCGGAATCATGACTTTCTTTAAAATAAAATTTGCTGACCATCGGGTCAATTGTTGGCCGACTGTTTAGTCTTCAGTGTGCGGATGAACAGTGTATTCTTAACATAAATAAACGTGCCTATCAATCAATATAAAGGACTATTTGTTACTAGCCTTACGATATGGATAACTACCGTTTATTTTCACAAAAAAGTTGGCGTTTTTTTAATTGAGCTAATGAGTAATTGTAGCTTACGTATATTTTATTGGCTGCAGAGAATTTTTAATTGCAGTAATCATTTTACTTTTTATTCAATTGATCGATACTTAGGAGAAATGTTCGATGCTCTATAATTTATTAGGCATATGTTTATTTAGATTTGATATGTTTTTTTACAAACTGCGTTCGTCGTCGAAGTTTAAACAGAGATGGGTGTAGACTTTTAGAGAGAGTCTACAGAACCCCGGTACCTCACTCTGATTCACTCTTTTCCAGATTTAACAAAAACAGTGTTATTGACTCAAAATCCGAAAGTAATAATTTTAAGTCCACCTGTGAAGTTTTGGGTGCCCGTGGTACAAACAAACAGAGATTGTCACTTATTTTTATCGAAAGGGCTTCACACAAAATTATGATATTATGTTCGTTTAAACCCTTTAAGAATAAAGGGCTTAACTTAAAGGTATTCTTACCTACTAAGGTACATAACATTTTTTATCTTATTTGATGACAAAACTATAAAAATAACTTAAAGTAAACCATAAAGAATTTGACGCTGTTTTGATTCCATAGAGTTGGATTTTATTTTCGTTCACCTTATTTTTTGTAGGTATAGAAAGGAAAATCGTGTTAGTTACACCACTTATAACTCAAGAACGGCTTAACCGATGTGGATGAAAATGAATGGGGAGGTAGCTAAGATCTAGGGGAAGGACATAGGCCACAAATTTTCTCGTCCGGGTACAAGAAGTAGTTTCCTCGGCATGCGGGTGAAACCGATAGCGGAAGCTAGTATAAATGACGACACTCTAACTTTTAAATGGCTCTTAGATCACTAATGAGATATTCTTGATGATTTATGTTTAGTTAAAGATCATCGAAAATATTAATTATATGACAGAAAAACTTATTTGCATACTATAATATTTAATCAGTGAATTGTTATCAATCAAATGTTTTTTAACAAATGATATTGCCCCTGGATTGCTCACTAGATATTTATAAACTAGCTTAGTATGTCCGCAGGGTTTACTCGCGTCATGGAAGCTGTTACAAAAATCCCTACGTATCAGAACTGTTCTGTGAGAATAAAAACAGCAGAAAAATGACAATAATAACTTAGAGACATACACCCTCAGATTTTAGATTTGATGATTTTCAAGTTAAATATACAGGACTACATACATAAGTACGTAGTAGTACATAAGTATATACTTACTTAATGGACCTATACTAAGTGCATTTGACTGAATTTTTTACAGGAAAATCGAATCAAAGTTAAAGATTTTTATTTTATTTAGCCACCATCAATAAGTAGCTGGGTTTCATGGAGTGGTTGTATATCTGTCACCGGAAAATAACAAAACTCGTAAGTTGATCAATTTTCTAGGTCGTTGATCAACTCTCGTAAAATAATAAACGGCAGTTGAAATATACTATTTAACGCATTGAATTTTAGCTAATTGGTCAACTTACGGTACCTAGCCGTAATTTAATAATTAACTATATTGCTACAAGTAGAATCATCCACAAATGGGCCAATCGTTGTCCAGTGTACTATTTGACGGTCCACTATTAACCGTCACTTAATACACTTTTCTCTGATTGGTCGACAGCATTCATTATAAGCATTTAGCAAGCGTTTATTTAGAGAGCTTTTAACCAATCAACGTAGACCTCGTCTTTGTCGGATGATTTACAAAATTGATCAACTTACGAGGTTTGTTATTTTCCGGTGACATATCTATTACGAAACAAACGCGTCTTTGTTAATTATAGTTTGTATTTTACACAGTTTTATGTCATAAATAAGACTGGTGAGAATATTATTATTTCAGGAAAAGTCAAAAGGACTATACTAGCATACATAAATGTTGGTTTTGCTAGAAAATCTCGAGCAAGGTCGACTTTACCTGTAGATCTAGATAAACGTAGACATATCTGGCCCTCTCATTCGACTCATCTAATTAGCCCGTTGACATAATTGCACGAATAACTTGCATATCAGTCATTTGCATGCCTTTGTTGCATAGCTCTGATAATATCGAAGTGCTATGGGTATTTGTCATATGTTAATTGCACCTTATCAAGGCTGTGAATATACTGTCTACATCCCCATTACAGATTATTAAAAATAGGTTACCAATACTAAAAAAACATTGGCGTTTGGGGTCCACTTCCAGTCTATCCAATGCAGCGGATAGACTGGAACTAGTAGGTACCAGTCTTTGGCGCGACAGCCTATTTTTGATATCCTCAATATGATTATTACCAAACTAGCTTCTGCCTGCGGTTTCATCTCGCATCCCGTGGGAACCTCTGCATGAACCCGGATAACAAGTAGCCTTCCTCCATAAATAATTAATCCATAAACCAATCCATAATGAGCTTTCCAACACTATAATAATTTTTGAAATCGGACCAGTACTTCCTGAGATTAGCGCGTTCAAACAAACAAACACACTTCAGCTTTATAATAATATTAAGTATAGATACCGCATGAAAATCTAAGCATACAATGTACTTTAGATACTTCGTAAATTACAAAAATAACTTTATCGTCCAACTATTTAAGAAGAAAACCAACCTTTGAATAATTATAATCCATTTATTTAAAATCCCGTCATGAAAGTTAGGAGCTTGCACAAAGGGTAAACCAGTTCTCAATAATAGTATTCAATCAGGGCGCCTGTCAAGCGATCGTTGCAAAGCAATTTCCGTTCAGATCCAAGGATTAATATTTTCCAAGAGCATAAGAAAATGATTTGATGCTTGCGCTTTACAATAGAAAACTAGCTGGTCCACACAGTTCCGCTCATGTTCTGGGTGAAAGACTTCCTGTAGCCGGATAAAATGTAGCCTTTGTACTGTCTCAGGCTTTAGAAAATATATCTGTGTGTATGTCACCGGAAAATAACAAAACTCGTAAGTTGATCAATTTTCTAGGTAGTTGATCAACTCTCGGAAAATAATATTTAACGTATGTATTTTAGTAAGTTGATTAATTTAGGGCGTCTTGCCATTAAATCATTCCGACAAAGGTGAGGTCTACGTTGATTGGTTAAAAGCTCAACAAATCACAAAGTATGATGAAGATGATGATGAAGAGTTTTTTAGTAAAAAAGAGACGGACAGAGTTAGTTAATAGCATATAGGTATAATTTATTATAAGTAAGGATAGTATTGGCGAACCATGCGATTAATAATCTCGATCGAAAATGAGTTGTATTTTATAATGAGAGAAGCAAAGCCAATTAGTTCTTAGTTGTAAGTTTATTATAAAAGAATGAGATATTTAGTTATTGCAATGTGAGTTATTAGATTGGTTATTTAGTTATTACGATGTCTTCAAACTAAGCTGAAGCAATTTGTAGATCTTGCTATGATACAGTATTATTATATGGAAATGTGAAATTTTTTAATTCGACTGCCTCGTTGGTCTAGTGGTCGCAAGCGCGGCTGCTGAGCACGAGGTCTCGGGTTCGATTCCCGGGTCGGGCCGAAATCGCTTTGTGGGTTTTCTTGAACTTTCACAAAGCAGCCCGTAGTCTGGAAGTTGGTGATCGATTCACCCGTGCATCGGAGAGCACGTAAATGTCGGTCCAGCGCCTGATCTCTTTCCGGTCGTGTCGGATTGCCATTCCATCGGGTTACGAGAGTGAAGGAATAGGGAGTGCACCTGTGTCTGCGCAAATGCTCGATCACTATAATATGTCCTGCGCAGCTGGCTGATCTCCTTAAATGAGAACAGCCGCCGTGGCCGAAATCGGCCGTGGACGCCATTATTATGGAAATGTGCTTTAAAGTTTACTAAAGTAATTTTAATTTTCCATTGCACTGTTTATAGTGCAAATATTGGATTGATATTTTGTATGGAACGAAAAAAAGGATGAGTTTGGTTTAGTAGTAGTTTTAATTAATTAAAACAATATATTGTTCTAGCCAATCTACTTATTGAAAAGCGTTCGTTTTGTACGTTTATAAAATTGGACGTCTGTTTCTTTGTTCACCTGCTGATGAAACTGCGGTTAGTTGTTCACCGCGTGTTTGGTTCACCCGCAGGGTTCAATAAAAATATAATAATATTGCAAACAAGGTATATTGCAGTGTTCTCAAGAGTAACTAGTACAACACATAATATTTGTACTATTTCTGTATTGAAAACTGTAACAGCAATAGAGCTCATAACAACTGTATTGCTTATAAATATACTTTTGCTGCACCAATATGTAGATTTGATACCATAACCGTCCTTCTTATTTGCTATAGTCGAGTAGCTATTAAGTATGAAATTGGAAATGAGTCCCATTACATATGTAAAATTTGAATATATAATGCAAATAACGTAAATATAGGTTGTAGCTATCCGCAGTTATAAGACTCTAGCGTTCGATCATGCTTCAAATAACAATTGTTTGGCGCCTCATTAAAATAAATAGCATATTTCGGAGGTGATAATCAAAAATATTCCTTTATTATTAAAATTGGAATACCTGCATAATGTATAATTAAATATAATGAAGTAATAATAAGTAAGGCACCAGAAAGGTCAGCCTAAACTAACTTGACACCAGGAAATAAAAGCATTTTGTTATCGGGGACTGATCGAACCAGTTATGTCGAACTAGGAAGAAGTATTCTATTATAATTGATGATGAACATGTAAAGGTCTCCAGATCACTTTCAGTCCAAACTTAATTTAAAAGACAATAGTAAACTAATAGTAGACTTATTGTACGACGCCCTTTATTAGTTTGAAGTTTATTTTTTATGTAAATATAGATTTAGTTTACTTTAAAATATACATATATAATTTATCTTTTTTTTATTCTAGGAATAATTCATAAATAGATAATAGTAAGAAATTATTCAGTAGAAGTAAAGATGGCAGGCATGTGCTGAAAACTGGTCCTTTTGAAAATCAATGGGGGAGGCCTATGTTTATCAGTAGATGTTTTTGACTCACAATCACGTAGGGTTTCGATATTAAAAAAAAAACCGCCAGCTCATATTTATATTGTCAACCTATGTACGTACAGATATAAAAGTTTATATTGTTGATTGTGGTCCTCCATGGTTCATTTCAGGGATTTGAAATCGGCAAAAGACTCTTTTTTGTGGTTGGAACGGCACCGACAGATTTTCCGATGCTAAAATCCTTTTTAATCCATCTAGTTCATTTCTTTGTGTCTGAACCTATTCCGAAAAATCCTACAAAGGCTGTTGGGCACGTATGGTATACACACAGACAAATGCACATCTCTACATAGTATAAAACAAAGTCGCTTTTTCTGTCTCTGTATCCCTATTCCCCGAGTCCCTTTGTACGCTTAAATCTTTAAAACTACGCAACCGATTTTCATGCGTTTTTTTTTTTAATAGATAGAGTGATTAAAGAGGAAGATTTATAAGTATAATATAACATACATTAAATAGTGGGGGCATACTGTTATTCCGTGCGAAGATGGAGCGGGTTGCTAGTACATAGTAACCAGTACTAGTAGTGAAGAACACCTCTGGCTGCGTACAGTACGGACGTGTCGTTAACAATTTAGCAAATTATAATAAAAGTTACTTAAAATTCTCGTTAACCAAATATAATACGTATAATTGTGTAAATCAAGTCTAAATTTGTATTGCACTTGTAGTGGGCTCTTGTTACTTTTGCTCCGAGGGAACTCAACATCTAAGCAAGGTAACCGCTCTTCACCCCCTCGGGGAAAAGAGACGGGCTCATTATTTTTTTACCCATTCACTCAATCTACATCGCAACTAACGCCACACGTGGAATTGACACCACAGATCATGAGCGTACAACGATCACCTCCTAGAAGTGGCCTGAGTGATTCGGAACCTAATTTGTCTAGCCAAGTCACGTTCCGTAATAAGATATTTTCTGATTACGCTAAAGCTGAACAAAGCGATTTTCGAGAACAAATGTTGCAAATGATGTCTACAATCTCAGCCAATCAGAAGGATTTTATGGATAAAGTGGCGGGCGATATTTCAGCCATAAAGGAAAAAGTAGACGATATCCAAACTCAAATAAAAAACCTTGCTATTGAACAAAATAAATTAAAATCGGAAGTTTCAGAAGTACAATTAAAAGCAATTGCCACTGACAAAAAGCTCGAAATAATACAATCTGAGATTGATACCATAAAGGATAGCTCAATGTCCGCTATACTATCGCTTGCAACTTCAGGTGCGTATGAGTACATTGTGTCTGAAATTAGAGAACGTGAGATAAGAAGCAAAAATATTATCGTCTTTGAACATCTGAGAGCACAAAACTTTCTTTTCCAAAAACAATATGGTTTTAGGCCAAAATTAAACACGCTTTCGGCAACAATAGATTTAATAACCAAAATTAAGTTCATAGACTTAAAAAAGCCTTTGACACAACTAGTCATAAACTGAAATTAAATAAACTAATTGATATTGGTGTCACTGGCAACGCATTTGATATGTTTAAATCGTATCTGACAAATCGATGTCAAGTACTTCTAAAAAGTAGATTTTGGTATTCCACGAGGATCAATATTAGGGCCCTTGTTATTCCTGATCTATATAAATAACATTCATGGAATCGGACTAAAAGGCGATTTATCATTATATGCAGATGATACAGCTTTATTTTATTTTGGGCACTCTGTAGACGCTGTTATGTGTGATGCTCAAAATGATTTTCAACTTCAACACGTGGTTTTAGTGCAACTTACTAACCATCAATATAGCTAAAACCAATTATATAATCTTTGCCGAAAAAAACAAAAAAGTATCACACAACTCACAACTAGCCATAAACAATCAACCAATAAAAAAGTCAATCACGAAACATATCTTGGACTAATTTTAGATAACCATCAAAATTGGAAATCGCATATAGAAACTGTTAAAACTAAAATGACCTCACTCGCGGGAGCCCTACGGGGTGTCGTTCGATGCCTACCACGTCAAGTACGTAATAATATATATATAATGCACCTATAAAACCTCACTGGGACTATTTAATGAAGTATGGGTAACAGCTGCTAAAACCAATATTCAAACACTACAAATATCACAAAATAAACCACTTCACACTTTTCCACTATGACTACAATATATCAGAACAAAAAATATACAGTGAATCTAAGCTAATGAATATATCACAAACATACTTCTATAATACTTGCATTTTAAAAAGAAAAATACGAAATAAAAACATTCACACACAAATATGCTTCACAAAAAAAAACAAACACAGAAAATCAGGCTCAGAAATGCTAATGACATCCATTATACTCACCACGTACAGACTATGGCAAAAAAGTATAATGTACGAAGGTGCTGCTCTCTATAATAAATTACCAAATAACATAAAAAATGCAAAATCCATAGCAATATTTAAAAAATACCTAAAATTGCACATTTTTACAAAACTGAGCGCACCTTAGGACAATGCCACTTCCAGTTGCTCGTACTCTTTGTATGTTTGCAGTTTAAATACGCAAGTATTTATCGTCTACCCTACATTTTTTTTTTTTATTTTAAGTATTATTTATTTTTGAGCGGTAGTTAAGAAAAAAAAGTATTATTGACTGTTACTGTGCGCAACCACAAACGTTTTTGTAAATTAATTCTAAGATTTCTCATATAAGTGAATTATAATTCTTATGGGAAATAATTATATATCTCAACACTCATAGTCTATCTATACATATAATAAATCTGTAAAAAAACTGTGTCTGTACATTGAATATATTAAAAAAATAATAATTGGGTGGGGTTTAGAAACAGTAATGGAACACAAATCCAAAAAAAAAATTCTGTCTGTATGTCTGTATGTCTGTATGTCTGTATGTCTGCATGTCTGTATGTCTGTTTGTTTGTACACGCTAATCTTCCGAACTACTGAACGGATTTCAATGATTTTTTCTTTGTTGTATTGGTATTAAGCCGGGTCAACATATAGGCTATAATTTATCTTCGAAACTTGAAGACCTGATGCAGAACTCCAACAGACAAACAAAACTATAAGAGATACAAAAATGGTGCCATAGCAAAAATTGTTTCATGTGATGAGCATTTTGAAGATCTGGAACACCTTATGTGGAACCCCAAGAGCCCAGCTACTCTGTACCATATACATGTATGACGTTTTAGCAAAAGTTGATCAATCTGATAAGCACTTTCTACTGACTTATAAAAATTGAAGATCTAAAACACCTGATGTGGAATTCCAGGAGCCCAGCTAGACTATAGCATATAGAGGTGTGACGTTTTAGTAAAAGTTGTTCAATCTGATAAGCACTTTCTATTGACTTATAAAAATTGAAGATCTAAAACACCTGATGTGGAATTCCAGGAGCCCAGCTAGACTATAGCATATAAAGGTATGACGTTTTAGCAAAAGTTGTTCAATCTGATAAGCACTCTCTATTGACGTATAAAAATCGAAGATCTGGAACACCTGATGTGGAACTTCAAGAGCAATACTACTTTAAATGTATAGAAATGAATGTTACAAAATAGGTATGGTGAATCAAAAAAAGTAATTAGTCCGCCTTTTACACAGATAACCCTAAAATAATGAACAAGTATTTTTTCTTTTCTTTCTCTCACAAACAAATAATAACGTAGATACAACACGCTTGAATTTTGTGTTAAGTCACTTATTAGTACAAATTTTACATCTTTTTTGGAAGGCAAACGTGGGGCCGAAGCCAACACGCTGAAACAACTTTAATGACATGGTGACACAAAACTGACGATTATCCCTTTATACACTATAGAAATGAACCCAAAGAAAGACAATCCCCGGTAGACGTCGTTAAAAAAAAAGACAGTCCCCGGTTCTGTAATAAACTATTGCTGACTATGGAGGAAAACCACTTGGGCTATTGTGATGGGATGTTAGTGGATTAGGACATAGGAAACTATGGGAACTATGGCACCTCCCGATGACAATGTATTATTATACATCTAAAAATGGTAGGTGGAGACTCGCCACCTCACTTACTGGGCCCCCGGGAATGAGTCACTGAATAGTAATAGTAACCAGAGGGCAACAAGGACATGAGCGGCTGAAGGGTGAGGATACCTCGGTGGACTTTAAACGCAGATCACCGGCCCACTTGCCACTTACCACGAGGCACCTACCCTCCGAGCAGGGCTACTAACCCTGCTCTAGCGACTCCACTCTGGACGGCCAATGAAAGCAAGCCAGAGGCGTGAGACCTAACCCCGTCATGGTTCACTCCGACAGGCCGGAGATGGGGGACAGTATACTCTCCCTGGAGCACTCGGTATATATAGCTCCGCGGGGTTGCTACTCCCCGTCATCAGGCTCAGATGTCCTGCGGGGCTTATATCTCATTATTATTGTCGTTATTATCTCAAGAGCCTTTGCCCCAATTATGTTAGGATCGACTTCCAGTCACGATGCAACTGAGTACCAGTGTTTTACAACCGGTTACCCGCTCAGCCCAACACCCCTTGGTAAAACTGGTCAGACTTACTGGCTTCTGACTACCCATAACGACTGCCAAGAATGTTCAATGACAGCCGGAACCTACAGTTTAACGTCCCCTATTGGTATCCAAAATATACATTGAAAGCACATACGAACTTAGAAAAGTTGCATTGGCAGGTACTTGCCAGACCTGGAATCAAAGTCATACTTGAGAGATCGGTTCTCTACCCACTAAACCAAAACGACTTCCACTAGGTCACCACTACTTTGTTATCTTAGTAATATTTAATGTTTTTTTACGTAATAATACGTGCAATATTTGCCACACACAACTTAGACTAATTAGAATCACTACTTTTATCCCTAGGGTCATGCCTATTGCGCTTCAGTTCTCAGCGTTTTGTCTGCTGTGCTTTTGCCGTTGACGTACAAAAAATTAAATATATGGTACGTTTCTAATGGTTATGCGTATTCCGTTGTTTTCCCGTCAACGGGCCCTTAAAATTCAATATGAGACGATTCAGACCATTGATTTTGCTGACCCCGTAGTCGCTGGCATAAGGGACAGGATCCGCGTACGAAGTCGCGGGCAGAAGCTAGTATAGAATATAATAACTTACCCACACATGTGTACAACTCCATTGCTCCTCGGAGCAGACAACCGTCGTCCCGGTTTATACCTGAAATCAATAACATTATGATCAAATATAAAGATATAATTCAACAGGAGGGCTCAAGTTCGCTACTTCACAACAGAGCGAACTCAAACTCAAACGTTTATTAAAATTAGGCTGATAAATCAGCACTTTTCGAACGTCAAAAACAACAACAAACGACAGCTCCCAAAATTCTCTAAATCACTAATAGTTTGCATTTTGTCCTCTATTAAATCACGCGTATATTAAAAATAGGTGCGAGTCAACTATCGAAAATTTATATTCTTACGGTTTCACTTTCATCCTGTTTAAACCATTTCTCACACCAATATTTTAAAGTACTTATCACTAAACTAAATTCTACATAAATTACAACAAACGTATTCAAAGTCTTAACCAAACCTAACACCAAAACACGGATCTAATAAAACTAATTACGTCTCACCTCTAGTGACGTTCAGACAGAAGCATCTGTCATCATTATCCAACAGCCACTCGTTTGCGGCGAACCTCACTGTCGGGATTCCCTCGTACTCCGAGTCTCTCTCATACCGCAGCTCCACTGATCTAGAATTAAAATTGTCATTGACCATCTTTGGCAGTCGTTACGGGTAGTCAGAAGCCAGTAAGTCTGACAACCTGTCTATCCCGATTAACTGGATTGAGGAGGTCAGATAGGCAGTCTCTCCTTGTAAAACTCTGGTACTCAGCCGCATCCGGTCACACTGGTAGCCGACCCCAACATAGTTAGGAAAAGACTCGGGAGATGAATTAAAATAGGCATTTGCCAAGTGGACTAGCACATGTTACTTCAGCTTTTGGAAATGGCAGTTTTTGGGAAATTCTTTGGAGTCTATCACCACTTCGCTTTTGAATTATAAATCGACGAAATATGAATTATGAATCCGGTAGTTCCCGACTCCCGACGGCTATGGCTGGTCGGACCGACAGTTTTGGGCTATGTATAAATTGTGTTTATTTCAAAGTTGAATAAAATTAAAAGTACCTATAAGTACCTAACTTTTAGGTACCTATTTCAAAGTTATATGTAACATGCACTTGGTAAATATACTAGTTGTCCACTACTGTAAGAATAACGTTTTTGTAAGTTTTCGTAGCAAAGTTGATGACGGACTTTAATTTCCATATACAAGATTATATAATCTTAAAATTTATAAAATACTAGCTTCTGCCAGCGGTTTCACCCGCATCCTGTGGGCACCTCTGCACGAACCCGGGTAAAAATAACCATCCTCGATAAATGACCTATCTACCACTGAAAGAATTTTTCAAATCGGACCAGTAGTTCCTGAGATTAGAGCGTTCAAGCAAACAAACAAACAAACAAACTCTTCAGCTTTAGGGTCGGTTCATATCTAACGGAATATGCGTCGCGTATCATCGGTCGCGTAACGCCAGGACTGACAAATATACGGTAAAACATTCAAACATTCACACCTAACCGATGATGCGTTAGTGCGTCGATCATACATTTACGATACGCTCGACGCATTTTCCGTCTGATTTGAACCGACCCTTATAATATTAGTATAGATTTACGTCACAGTACGTGACAGTCATTATCTTCATCTTATCGAAGTATTACGGACAACGACGATTTTGGGATTAAATATTTCTTAAGTCGTTATCTATGCCTATTCAACGACGAAACTTTAATTACATACGTATTTTCTTTGGAAATACCCAGTTTTGATACGTTTACAATTTAATCTACTTCATTCAAATATCAAAAGGTATTTACATATATTTGTAAGCAATTCACGCACAATACCTAATTAAGACATTTTCTACAAAAAATATGTTATCTTTACATAATTCACTAGCTCATGCGAAATCTAAAGGACAATGGGCGATTCCGGTCCAAATGTCCACCACGAACGAGACCTATATGGCTAGATAGCCCGTTAAATATAGAACATTTTTTGTTATGAAAGTAAAAAAAAATATAATGCCAGAAAAAAGTTATAGCAAAATCAAATAAACCATTTTATAGATTTTTTCAATTTCATTTTTTCAATTACTTTTCGTGATGTTCGATTTTCGTACTTTCTGTAACTTCTGACAAAATAGAATTGTTCATGATTAGAGAGAAGACACCACCAGTTACGTTGAACTTTCGTAGATCCAGGCACAGCTGAGTATATTCAAGCACTTCTGACGCCTCAATTGGTTAGTGATTCGTACATCCATCGGGCAAAAAATATGGTCTGTTTAAATGCAAATGTGTCTTACTCATCTTAGTTTTAGATAAAGTGCGGAAATGGAAGAGTATGGAAGAGAAGAATGGAGTAAAATAAAAAATAATAATGATAATAACATACAAAAACTACCGAAAATTAAGAATACATTTTTGGCTATAACTTTTTTTTGGCATTGTTTTTTTTTTACTTTCTTAGTAAAAGTTACTCTAAATTAAGTGGGCTATTTAATTATATAGGTCTCGTTCGTGGTGGACATTTGGACCAAACTTCATACATTCTTGCCCAATCTCCTTTGTTTAGATATACAATGTAAAGCCAAATAAATGCACAAATGCAATTGTGTTTCGAGTGCAAATGTATTCTCTATTCCCATTCTCCCATAGTCCGATGGGACGCCGGTCTGACACCAGCAGAAATTAGGCACAGGACCGACAGCTATACGTGTTCCCTGAGGCACAGAGAACGTTGAAATAGGGTAAGGAAATGGCCACCCATCAAAAAACTAACCTTAGTAAGTCCTCAAAATCATGGTACAAAGAAGAAAAATATGTTTTGTTTGCTTATTCCAAAACTAAGCTAAGGAAAAGCTACACTGTCTCCGGGTGACATAAGCTATATCGGGTGTGTCGTACCTAATCACATTAAATTGATTACGTTAATATACTGTTTAACATATGTCGAATAAAGAAAAAAATAAAATACGTAAAAATAAAAAAAAAAATGTTTTTTTTTTTTTTCAAACAAACTAAATAGAATAAAAATGTGCGAGAATTAGAACAATAATTGTTTGTAATGACTGACTATTATAACATATAATAGTCAGTCATTACAAACAAAAGAAATTCTCCTTTGAAAACTGACAGCTGTCAACTGGTCAAAACATTCGATACTTTTATCTTTATCTCTGCTTTACACATGATGTTGTAAATTACGAAAACGAAAAATGACTCCTGTGGCTAAACCACTGAATGGATTAGGTTATTTTTTTTACAATTCGTTATAGAATATCATAGAGTATATGTGATAGGATTTAATTTGATTAGGCATGACACACCCGATATTTTATCCGGGTAAGAATATAAATTCTCCCGAGACGCGGTCGAAACTGCGCGTAACAGCTAGTCGTCTATATTCGGTTGACCTGTCCTATGATTGTTACTTAATAACAATACACTGATTTCTGATACCTGCTACTGGGATATCTTAGTGCCTATCAGTCGTATTATTGTGCTCGTCATATTGATCCTACCCACCCGTGTTTCAACCTACCTAGAACAAGCTGACTGGTATATTGAAACCGTAGCGTACATTTGATGCGGGTCTGAAAACCGTGATTTTTAGAATTCAATTTATGGTACCTAGATTCGGTAAAAAGTCGTGTTTTTTATGTTGCTGTAGGCACAGATATTTGGTTTTTTGGAATATGCACGTACCAGTGACCAAAGTGTACAGTATTAAATTGGAATTTTGTTAGTTGCGTCTGCTGAAACAGTATCTTTCAGTGAGGACGGAAATGCTTCGATTTTTTTTACAAAAGGTATTTTTGAAGACTTCGCCGAATAATAAAAGTAGCCATGTTTCAATCTGGTATGACAAAGGAAATATATTTCTAGCTGAGAAAGGAATAAAGGAAATACCAATTCTTTATACGAGAAGAGGAGGGAAATATTCAGTATTTTAGTACTATTTCACGTTAAAATTAAGAGATGGACTTTAATGCAACTTTGAAAGTTAATACCTTACTTATAAACACAAAGGAATGCTCATTAGGTGCACGAAGCAGTTTCCATACTTTAATGAAGACACAAGAAAACAAAACTAATAAACTTGTAATGAGCACATATAGAAGTTCTTTCAAAGGACTTGTTGTCGCTACATTACCACAAGATTTGTCAAAAGCACTGGAGTCGAAGGTTGAATTACTCAGATTGGATTTTAATTGCTATAAAGTAAGTACTATAGACGTCAGAGGGGGTGGGGTGAAGGGTGAGGCAGGGGGTAGCGTTTCATTCAACCCACATAGCTCGAAGGAGATGCATGGAGTATGCAGATGTAAGATAGAGACATTCCAGGCATTAAAGTAATTAAACTGTGTCAAGTACAGGTACGGAGTTGGGTAGTTATTGTTTAACTATATTATAATTCATGGAGAAAGATTAAGTAGCGATGTGATTTGTCTTGTAACTTAAAACCAAATATGGTATCTACATTTTGATTTATTTTGAAAATATTAAAGTAGGTAATTGGGAATTTGGGATAAAGCTGTAGGCACATGATGTCAATTTGATCTAGGTATCTCTGTTTTCAGCAACCGTCTTTGTGCCAATATCTCCAAGCTGGTTCGAAATGCACCAGATTTCAGACAGATTACAAAGAGATGGAATACTAATATGTACTCAGAATTACCTTTGAGCGGCACATACAATGCGGTTATTCGGATTACGGACAGTCTGACAGATAGACAGGCCTACAGACCTTCTGTTATCCGTAATAATACATTGGAGAATTTCACGTGCCTATCAAACATTTTCACTTCAAAATTCATTCCGAAACAATTCAAGCTGGTTTATTTACTAATTTAGTCTACGGCTTTTGGTTTAAGTGGTAATTTTAAGCAACTGTCTGAAATCTCTACAAATAATTGCCCAGTTAGATGATGATTTCTATACTTCCTTCTAAGTTACCTGGGCAACCAGTTACTCCTTAGTAAGACTGGTTAATAATAATAATAATAAGCCCCGCAGGGCATCTGAGGCGGATGACGGGGAGTAGCGACCCCGCGGGGCTATATATCCGAGTGCTCCAGGGAGAGTATACTGTCCCCCATCTCCCGCCTCTTGGCTTGCCTTCATCGGCCGGTCAGAGTGGAGTCGCTAGAGCAGGGTTAGCAGCCCACTCGGAGGGTAGGTGCCTCGTGGTAAGTGGCGAGTGGGCCGGTGATGCTGGACCCACAGGGAGCGCGTGATCTGCGTTTAAAGTCCGCCGAGGTATCCTCACCCTTCAGCCCCTCATGTACCTGTTGCCCCCTTGTTGCGATTTAGCGACTGATTCCCGGGGGCCCAGTAAGTGAGGTGGCGAGTCTCCACCTGCCATTTTTACATGTATTTAATATATTGTCATCGGCAGGTGCCATAGTTCCCGTAGTTTCCCCATTCCTAGTCCATTAGCATCCCATCACAATAGCCCAAGTAGTTTTCATCCACAGTTAGCAATAGTTTAGCACAGAACCGGGGATTGCCTTTGGGTACATTTCTATAGTGTATACAGGGATAATCGTCGTTTTTGTGTCGCCATTTCATTAAAATTGTCTCAAAAGGGCTTCAGCGTGTTGGCTTCGGCCCCACGCTTGCCTTCCAAAAATCCGGGACTCTGTAGTCCCGTGGTCGGTTAGAGACATAATAATAATAATATAATAAATAGTTTATTTCACACAAAGTTTACAAATGTTGAACTATGACTATAAAAACATAAAGGTTTATTTAGGACAACAATATGAGGTACCCTGACTCCTAAACTAGGTGTAGACCTGTAACTTAGAAGTCAGTGATTCTCCGTAAAAAAGTCATGTCATATTATATTAATAAGAGGACATTTCAGAAATACCAAATTAACAAAATAGTGTGACTAAACTATATAAACAGAAAAAAAAATGAATGAAAGAATTAAATAACTAGGCCAATGTGCAATGTACATACGAAAACAAGGTGGTGAGTGTGTGTGAGTGTATGTGTATGTGTAGAAAGTGTGTGTGTAGTACTGTGTAAATGTAGCTATAGGTAAGTAAGTCATACGAGACTATGAACAGATACCCTGCAGAAGATCCTCAGTCTCTTCATAATTCAAAGTTTGAAGGTAGTCTCTAATTAAAGTTTTGCACTGACGTTTAAGGCATGGATATATTTTAATTTTTTTGTTTAGTAGGTTATATATTATAGTGCTAATCACATAGTATTGACGTTTGGCAAAAGCAGTTCTGTGGCGTACGGGAGGAAAAACATTATGCTTGAGGCGGCCAGTAGGTTCCTCAGGGGGACGCGTTGAATGCTTACGCAAGGTACACAGGAGCACAAAGAGTTGTCTGACAGTGAGAACCTTGCAGTCAGAGTAGAGCTGTACAGTGGAATACCTTCGTGGACGAGAAAACATTACTTTCAGGACAGCTCTCTGGGCTCTCTCAAGGCGAATAAATACATTTTGCGTGGCACCACCCCAAACAGGAAGGCAATACGTTAGCACAGATCGACAAAGTGCAAAGTAAACAAGTTTTAGTGTTTCACTATCAGCTGAGTTACGTAGCTTCTTGAAAACGTATATGAGTTTACGTACACGTGACGCGACCTTGGTTATATGTGGGTGCCAGTTAAGATGTTGGTCAATGAGTACTCCCAAGTACCTTACGCAAGAGGACCTAGTAAGGGGGAGGCAACGACAAAGCGTTGAGGAATTACAGGCGTGAGCATGCAAGGTAAGGGAATTTGGGGGACAGAGATTTGACCTAATGGCAAAAGGAACATGTACCGATTTCTCAACGTTTAAGGTTAGTAAATTATCTGACAAACATTTCACAACAGAGGAGAGCGCAGCCTCAGCGTTATGGTATGTCTGGGGCCAGTCTTCACCATCTACGACAAGGGCTGTATCATCCGCGTAAGTAAAGATCTTACAATTACCAAGAGTTAGTCTGCAGAGATCGTTGATATAGATAAGGAAGAGAGTGGGCCCCAGGATGCTGCCTTGCGGAACGCCGTATGTGATTGGGAGCTCATCACTTTCATGCTTGCCGATTTTTACCTTTTGGGTGCGATTTCTGAGGTAATCCGCGAAGATATTCAGTGCGACACCGCGTATTCCCATACTTTCCATTTTACTCAGTAAGGCTGGGGCAGAAACGGTGTCAAAAGCCTTTGATAGATCCAAGAATATACCCAGGCACTTGCGTTTACTATCCAACATCCTGGCTACGCAATCAGCCAAATCCATAACCGCGTCCTCGGTGCTCACTCCATTTCTGAACCCATATTGGTTGTTGGCTAATATATTGTTTGCACCCAGAAAGCTTGTCAGGCTCTTATTAAGGATTCGCTCCAGGATCTTGGACATGGCTGTTAAAATCGAGATTGGGCGGTAGTTGTTGACATCGTCTCTGCACCCAGACTTATGAATGGGATAAACAAGTGCTTTTTTAAACGCCGTGGGAAAGACCCCAGCACTGATACATAAATTGCAAACGTGAGTGATAATCGGAACCAGTACACATCTCGCGTCACACTTTCTGGCTTCTGCGGGTAGAACGACTGCCAAAGATGTTGAAATGACAGCCGGAGCGCACCAGTTTATCGTGCCTTCCGAAAAATGAAAGAACTCTATAACAAGATGGTCACCCATCCACGGACCGACCGCGACAAGCGTTGCTTAACCTTATGATCGAATCGTGCGGCTTTGACTTAACCACGAGCTCTTCAAATAAAATCCCCCGCTCAATTACAAAAAATCCCAATTAAATGAACAGAATTTACCCCCTCGCCAGGTACAACAAATCTAGTACCATTTATATAGATCTAGAATTTATCGATTAACCGGGCATAGGGCGGTGAAAAGCGAAGCGAGAGCTTTCCACCCTCAGCGAAGGGTGAAACGGGACAAAAATTAGGGAACCCGGTAACCCCAATTTGAGAAATGTAGTCCACGCTGAATTGAATAGGCTTTACGTATCAGGCTAACTGGGCCTACGGTTTTTATTTGCAGCTCGAATTTTTATGGGTCGAAATTAGGTGAAAAATTATGATTTTGGATAAAAATAATTGTTGATTGAGATTGTTTGTTAGTAGGGTGATTGAGACAAAAGTAATTTAATATAAAAAAATTACCAAAACTTGTTTCTTTGGACTTTTTTGGCTTGTTCTTAATTTTGCCGGTAATCATGATAAACCGCTATGCCTACTTAGGTATATTTTTCGGAAAAAATGACTAAGATGTTAATTACAGTTTGATTGTTGATGCAGCTAATGCCAAGAGTATTACACCCTTTCCCACAAGTCAACAACCATTATACATATGTTACGGGCAACGTGATTAACTGGGAATTATTAATAAAGACCGGCCATTATTAATAATGCCCAAGACTTATGGGCAGAGTGGTTAATTTATCACTTTGACCGGCCATTATTAATAATGCCCAAGACTTTTTGGCAGAGTGATTAATTTATCACTTTGACCGGCCATTATTAATAATGCCCAAAACTTATAGGCAGAGTGTTTAATTTATTACTTTGACCGGCCATTATTAATAATGTCCGACGGGCCGTGGTCCACGTATTAAGACAGGAGAATGTACTCGAAAAGACTCTCATTTTGATAGACAAGGCTTTCAGCATTGCAACTGCAGTGGTGACTGCAATTCAGAACATTATTATTATTATTCTTTATTGCACACATAAATACATTTGACACACTGCAAACAGAGAGATAATGTACAATGGCGAGCTTAACCCAGTTGGTTGTTGGGTTCTCTTCCAGCCAACCTTAGAGTGAAAGAGTGATTTGATAGGGTAGGGCAAATGTGCAACTTTATACTAATAAAAATAATATATATGTATAATACCTTAATAAATTAAATGTATACCTTTTATAATTACATAAAGTATATAAAATATAATATATACAAATACATATATACACATATAATAATGTTCCTTAACTCGTCTCTTAAATATATCCAATGATGAGCTCTCACGCATAGAATGCGGAAGGGTATTCCACAACCTAACAGCACGAACTGTGAATGATCCATCATAGCGACTTTAAGTGTGGGATGGGACCCGAAGCAGAAGAGATAAGGAAGAGCGACAAGAGCGACACTGTAAATGCTAGAAATCAAACATTCTTTGTAATTCCAAATGTCACAAAAAATAATTCAAAAATTAATAACTTTCTTGCACAGTCCTTACTGATTGGATATACCTGTTGATTATTCTGATTTTACTATTTTCTTAAGAGATATTTTTATCAAAGTAAGTAGTAACTAATTATGTTATAACATTTTTAAAAGTTAATTTTTTAACTACATTCTATGTTCAATAGAATAGAATATTTTTTGTTACTTTTATTTCATTTAATAAGCAAAAACGCATCAGTTTACCTATTTTATTACTTTTCCCAAGATGGGGTGGGCATTATTCATAAAGACCGGGACAATTGATTAAATAAGCTGTTTTAATCATATTGGCCAATTGAGTAGGGAATTATGAATACAGACCGGCCATTATTGTAAAGCCCAGAAATCAAATTTCCCGTAACACATACATACAGCTACTCTCCAATGCCTCAATAGCATTCAATTGATTTCAATAATCCTATCACAGCAAAGATTTACACACAAACGAACAGACATACATACCTATATACAAATAGAATGATAATATGTAGGAACTTGCAATAACAGTACAAAAAGGGTTTGTGGACTCTGCCACCAGTCCTATTCAAGTACTGGTGGCAGAGTCCACAAACCCTTTTTACATTGTAAAGTGCATACATTGTAAAGTCATCAAGTGATGCATTTTTCAATTGCAATCATATTGTATTGTCAATTGACAATGCATAGTGTGATCCGCGTAGAATCAGATGTCACGGGTATGGACGGAAAAAGGAAAAGTACTGGTATCAGACCAGAATGCCTAGTAAGTTTTACAAGTTCACTTTCCCGGTGCGCAAAAATTTTAGAACTATTTATTTAATAATGGTTGTCATTGGCACTTGGTCGTACGTATTACAAAAGCGCTCACACACGAAATAGTAAACGTTATTATCCGGCAAAATAAATGAAAGTTGTAATATTCAAATCATGCGATATAGTATGCGAGTCTTTATGAGAAGATGAAATCTGAGATTGGGGTGAAAAGTCGTGGTGGCCTAGTGGGTAAAGAGCCAACTTCTCAAGTATGAGGTGGGGTTCGATTCCGGGTGAGGCCAGTTACCATATCAACTTTCCTGATTTTGTATGTACTTTCTAAGTATATCTCGGCCAACACACCAATGTCTGTGTTTCGGATGGCACGTTAAACTGTAGTTCCCAGCTGCCATTGAACATCCTTGAGAAAAGGCTCGGGAGATGATTATGATGATCTGAGGTCGGGCTCAGGGAGGGTGCAAAAACAGTTTATCATGATTTCCAGCAGAACTGCTAGAATAAGTAAAAATAACAAAGTTGTAGTTCATAAAAAGATTTTTCAAAGGCTTCGACACTGGCATACGTATGAGCAAGCTTCATGCAGTCTCTATCGGGTCGTTAGGAAATTACTTTACAAAGACGTTAGAAAAAGGTCTACAGTGACTTTTTTGCTTTCTATCCTTGTACTGAATTCAATTTAAGTCGCTCTAAATGTTAACTTAGTATAGTCTTAAAAGCTGCAAACTTTTATTCGACCGCTAGTGTGTTTGGGCCCATTAATCAGTATGAAGATGAATGGTAGTACGCACATTACAAGGATCACGTAAATACGCCATTATTGGATAGACTGAAAACTTTGATTGGAATCAAGAATTTTAAAAAATGCTAACCATCGTGTTAACTGTCAGCCAACTGTTTAGTTTGCAATGAGCGGGTACTCTAAATGTGCAACGAACAAGCTTATGTTCTCTTAATTTTTTATCTTATAACAGCAAGGTTTGTAATGAAAGACGTTAAAAAATTAAGTCTATTAAGAAAAAGCGTTCTTAGGTGCACCTAATCTAATTATGATGCTACCCACCACAAGCTATCTATACGAATCTACCTTTTGAAAATATATTTTTTTCCAAATAATCGAAACGACGCGCAATAATGACAAAGGCATGTAATTATGTTCTTTAACAATAAATAGACACTTGAAAAGTTGAGGTCCTTTTCGAACTCCCAAAAACTGGTACCATTTTGTTTAATACATTGTGAAAACTTTTATAATTTCAGCATAATAATTTGCCCAAAAAGTTATGATGGTACACCATTGATGACGACAAAATCAATCAAATTAAAATCAAATAAAAGCTAGCCCACCTCAAAGGCAAAATAAAATATTTTCCATTGAAAAGTTATATATGTGCTATCTATGTATAAGTGCCTATGTACGTGTGCCCTACATTTACCTAAGTGTGTGTATGTATCACTGTGCTATGTATAAATGGGCCGGCAGTCACCCACACACACGTAATCACTTTACTGTTTACATAGCGATCCTGTAAACTGTAGTTGCATAAGAGCGACAGAGATAAAATAATTGTTGCAGTATATGCCTTTGACTTGGTTGTGTGAGTGATGTATTTCAACGTGGACATATTGGAAGGACGAAGCCCCGCCCTAATATTCTAGGAAATAAACTCACATAGACATCGGCGAAGGTTCCATTTTATGTACTGCCTCTTGCAGTTGCCATGGCGACGGGATTTATATTACAAACTTTTATATAGTGTTAAAATATGAAATAGCGAGTGTCAGGGGAGTTGAGCACAGTGACAATATCTGCTCGAATACGTAAGGTACCGGGTTCGAGACTCGTGCCGTCGGAAATTTCACGTCTGCGAAAATGGGAAGCTTAAGATGTTTTCGTGTCGGCATAGCTCAGCCCGTCTGGCAGCTGAAATTATTTTAGACTTTCCTTTACAGAGAAATATTTTTATGAAGGTGCTAATCTAGTCTAGAAAATAGCTTCTACATTGAAAAGCTTGTTTTAAAGGAAGTTATTAAATTTTTAGGATAAGGTTGCCGACAATATTACATTGCATATTTTATTATATCATCCTTTATTAAAACTACATAATATTTCGTAGATAGAAAATTTTCCAGGAATAGCGTTTCAAATATTTGTCTATTTTTTATTTATCAGATAAAAGGCTTTGAAAATCGGATGAAACTGTGAATTCTAGTTATTCAGGTCAACAGGTACACAACACATAGGTATTAAAAAAATCAAAGCAAACATTCGTTTTATGTTTCCGATGATTTTTTTTATTAAATTCGTTTTACATCGCGTATGTCATACCTAATCACATTAAATTAAATACGTTAATGTAGTGGTCAATATGTGTCGATTAACACAAATAAAAAATAAAAATATACAAAAATAAAACAATGATTTTTTCGAACAAAATAAATACAATAAAAATGTGCGAGAATTAGAACACCTTTTAAGAGTTAGTCAGTACCTACAAACAACTGAAATTCTCCCTTGAAAACTGACAGCTGTCAACTGGTCAAAACATTCGATACTCCTTTACTTTATTTATCTCTGCTGTACACATGATGTTGTAAATTATAAAAACAAAAAATGACTCCTGTGGCTAAACCACTGAATGAATTCGGTTATTTTTTTTACAATTCGCCATACAATATCATAAAATACTTGTATGTGATAGGATTTAATGTGATTAGGTACGACACACCCGATATATTTCGGTTTGACTCATAAAAACTATAAGCTTTTGAACTGTATTTTCTACCGAATTCTTAATGAGAGTTCTGAAAATGGTAAGGGACGGACAAAAGTAATTAACTTACAGTATCGAAATCAGAAAATTCTAGTGAATCAATTTATAGGTACGATTCTATATCGTGTATTTTATTAAATTGGCACTGATAATAATATTTTTTTATATTTTTAAATGTTTTTTATTTTTATATTTAATATTTAAAAATGTAAATTATATGTTGAAAATAAATAAATGACATAATTATGTAATATTAAACATCTGAACACATATTATTAAATAAAAACTTGAACACAATGTTTCGCTTAAACACGGTTAGTTACCCATATAGTCTAACATGGAAAATTGAAAATCTTTATGCATGCGATGTTTATTCTTAGAGTACCCGCACGATATGAAATGCTGTGTAAATTCGTGAATCCGATCAAAGTTTTTAGTCATTCTGATACCGGCCAAATACCTGATCATTATATGTGAGTGTACACACCCATTGATTTCTGTACTGATTTACGAGCCCAAACAAACTGTCGGCTAATTAAAAGCTGTAAACTATAACATCACTTTAAAATAACATTAAATTTATAGCTGGAATTTGGTTGAAACCAGACCAATTGATCGATATAGCACTCACCGGCAAATATCTGTGTTTATAGCGTAAATACTCCTCTCAGTTTCCACGAACGGCGCGAAAATCCCCGCGTCCGTGCCGTTGACCTCCATACACACGTTCGGTTCCCGGTTGGTGAGGTTCAGCCATTGAGGGAAGAATGGGGAACCAGCGTAGCTTAGGATCCTTCCTAAATCTGCAGGATCGTTGAGACCTCTTTGTACTCTGTACTCTTGGCTGGGGAGCTGTTGTTTCTGAAAAAGAAAGTAATACGTATACGCATGAGATATAAAAATACAGGTACACTTGTGAAAAAGACGTATATGTGTGTGGTTATGTAGATCTAAGGGGGAGGCCTATGTTCAGCAGTGGACGTCCTATGGCTGAGATGATGTCACATGATGATGATGATGTGGATATGTAAATATTGTATAATATACTAGCGACCCGCTCCGGTTTCGCACGAGTAAACAGTACTTCGGCACTATTTAATGTATGTTATTATACAAATAAACCTTCCTCTTAAATCACTCTATCTATTAAAAAAACCGCATCAATATCGGTTGCGTAGTTTTGAAGATTTAAGCGTACAAAGGGACATAGGGACAGAAGAACCGACTTTGTTTTATACTATGTAGTGATATCTCAAATTCAAAATATTTTTTTTGCTTATATACTCAATGTAGGTACTAAAGTTACAGCATAACGGCCTTTTTCAGGCGCTGCAAAAACAATGGTTTATAATATGCTTATGACAAACCTAGTTTACCAACGTAGGCTTACCTATGTCTATCTAAAGTTATTGGTTCTTTTAATAAGTATCAATGCAGTCATCGTACGCATCGCATCGCTCGACTGGGTATCTGCACCTTCTTATGTAAGAGTACCGCGCACTACAGACTAACCAGTTTTTTTTTAATTCGTGAAAATTCTTTATCGTTGTTATGTGCGTACTAACATTCATTCCCATACCGATCTATGATCCCGGACAAACCGTCGGCAGATTAAAAGTTTGCAGACAGCTTGCGCTCTAACTCTCTGTATCAGCAAAACACCCTTCAAACTGCCGGCATTGAAATAGCTCATTTTGCACATTTCATAGTTGAAACCTAAGCTTCAATACCCAACTTAGCGGTAAGGGTGCGTCTACACGGTGCATGTAGCTGGCGCAAGTTAACATGCACAAGTCACAAGTGACAAGAGCACGCGGGTGGGTATTTTACTTTGGTACATGCGCGAGTCGCTGGACCCGCACGTATTTAGAATGCATGTAACTCGGCAAGTGCCTCAACATGCGCAAGCTTCTTGCACCGTGTAGACGCACCCTAAACTAACAAAGCCACAGGTACAAGAATCGTAGCTACTCGGCGGGGCAAGACATGTGTTGTAAGTAGTTAAGTAGGGCCCAACTTAGCACAACTTGTATGTTCGTACTTACTGCCTGCATGGAATATTGTATGTAGATGTGCATAGCGTGCACTTGACGAAGCAGAAAACGTATTGCGAAATCAAATATGAATTTCCTAGTATGTATTAACACTCGTGTCGGTTCTAACTTCGGCTGTAATGCTTGCTATTCATATTTTAGATGTGAGTTTGTGTGTTGTGTTTTCAAAGTAAAATTGTTTATTCGATTGGGGTGAATCTTAACGTGAAGACAGGTTTACCGAAGTGGGTTAAATAGGCAAAGGTTTAGGGACCAAAAGTACCAAAGGTCTACCAAACGTATATTTTTGAAAGCTCTTGAGGGCAAAGAATCCTGATGATGGTGATAAAATTGTTAAATGCTATTTTATTTCATTTTAGAACTAGGAAAGTATCTATCAATCCATTTTCTTTAATCAAATTATGTAAAAAAAAAAACATCAATTGATTTTGAGTTTTCATCGACGAAACGAGGACGGTCGTTAAGATGTCCCTTAGTTCTAGAAATTCAAAGGCAATGACTATTATTCTTTAACGTATGAATCAAGACAGTTTGATAAAAGGATACACAATAACACAAAGCTACCCTTCAGGAGCACACGACCACATACAATTGCAAAATTCAATTCTACAATCATTTCCTTTTCCATTTTCTCTTCGACAATAGTCAATATTGAACATCGACTGCAACCAAACTAGTGCGACGCTGCATAACACCGAGAAAAATAAGTTCAATAAAAACTACAAGAGCTCATCGTATTACAAACGCCGAACATGGTTTTCAGCCGTCAAAGAATAGTTCACATTTACCGTACAATGCAGACTAAACAATCGCCCGACAGTCGACCCGATGGTTGTCAATTTTTTCAAATCTTGATCCCAATTTAAGTATTTTGTCAGTCCGATACCGGCCAAACACGTGGGTACTTCGTTTCATCTTCATACTAATTTAAGAGCCCAAAGACACAATCGGCCGACTAAAAGTTTGCAGTGTGCTGCTATTAAAAGTAAATAAGTAAACGGGAGATTTCTGTCTCGGCCAGCAGACAATAGAAACTTGAATACATTTCCGACGCAGTACTTGCATATATCGTTTCGATTCTTGCAACGACATAAAGGAAATGAGAAACAACGTTTTGCCTCGTAATTGGATTGAAGTTTATTCAGATCTGGTACCTTGTTACGAGTTGGACAAAATGCATGTCGGAACAAGTTCGCATGTGATCCTGTGTCCAACGTGGCGAACTAAGGGCCGCGACGCGTCGTCACGAGTCGTCAAAATGTTCCCCAGTAACATTTCTATGCGGATTTGACTTTAGTTTTCAGACAGAATTTCAGGCAATTAGCATTAGTTACGTGCGAGAATAATAGATTTCTACATAAATTAAATGTGTGTGTATGTTGTGAATAAGTACGAGTAACAACTAGAAAACAAGCAAAGTGTATTTTCAAGGGAAAGGGGAGAGATGAAGTAGCGCATCGTGCTAAAACCTTTACTGCGGTTTTTAGAGATCCGTTTCTCCATAAAAAACGATCATTACATTATCCGTCAATATTTGTCAAATCTGTGTTTAATAATTAAACACTCACCAAGGACCCATAGTGTTAAATAAATACCTTTTATTTGGCCATTGATATAGAAATGCAAGTAAAACTAATACTTGTTATACTTGTTTTATAGGTAGTTCAAGATTTTTCATACAAAACATTTTTTTTTAACGCACCCATACCCTAATTTGCCTTCTCTTATTAAAAATAAAATCATATATGGTCAAGAAGGGCGAGTTCGAAACCCAAGCCCAAGTCCAGTTCTCCCACTTGACCAGTTTTTCAAACTGCATCCGGCTTCCCTTGATGCGTAATCAGCGGCTGTTACTCGTCTATTTTCAGACTAGGACATCTGGCAGGGGGCGTGGCGTACCGGAGTGGGAGAAAAGGGGGGTACTCCCGACCTTTTCTAGGAATTAAGATCAATACGCGCAGTTTTTCATACCGGCCAGCTTGCGTTAATGTAGGATTGTCCAAGGTCTGTTGGTACTGTGCAACAGGTTCTGACGTCAGAATATGGCTTGTTGTGTTTGGGGTGAATCCGGTTAGACTGGAAGCCGACCCCAACATAGTTGGGAAAAAGGCTCGGAGGATGATGATGTGTTTGGGGTGAATGTAAGGAGCTCGCGTTTGGTGGGGTGAATGTTGATTTAATGAAGTTTGTATTGCTGTGTGTATTTCTTTTTACATGTAAATACATATATGTAGAGATATTTACTCATACCCCAAAGCGATATGTATTATATGCAGTATTAGCGGTATGTATTTAACAACTGAAGGACCTTAACATGCAAATAAATATTTTGAGCTTTGTGTTTGAGTTTTGAGCGGTTTATTGCAGAACCAACCAAAGGCATACAAAGATCTAAGATTTTCCGAATTTCTGTCTCTAAAGTAAACAATTATCTTATTTTCATGATGGTCCTTTCTTCTGGGTGGATTGAATACGCCTGTTCCAATGACCTATACTATTTGCAAACACTATTTAACAGGTCCACAGCTCCATAGCCTATTGAAATTAAGTTTGTCTCTCTAGTTTTAATTTAATTTGTAATCCTATCTTCGAAAGGCACTGCGATCTAGCTCGCCTAGTAATACAAAGTTTGTAGGTCAACCCGACCGACAGTCGTGTTAGTATCCGTACATAGATATCATTATATATAGGACTTCAGGTTTTGCGATATGCAATGAGAAATCTTACAAAGGCGAACCGAACCACATTCAGCTACCTTCGTGAAGTTGTGTTCTTGAACACTGAATTAAATACCTTTGCTAAGTTAAATCTTGAGAGCTCGTAGTTAAGTACTAGTCATTGGTCGACTGATCAAAGTGAGAAGGCGCAGTCGGTGCGTGGCTAACGCAACTAGCCTGTTATGGGGAGTTACTCCACGTTTTGGCACGTTTAAACTGGGGCTTTTATATGTACTTTTGATAGTTGTTTAAAGGCAGAACACAGAAACTATAACTTACAAAGGGTTGCACAATGCAGAGGGAACTGGATTTAGGAAATCAAAAAGAAAATTTTATGTAAAGCGGTGGTCATCAGCGTCCGTTTAGGATTGCAATAGCCTATTCATCTATTCATTTGATTGCTAGAGAGAAAATATTAATGAATCCGATACAAGTAATGTCAAATCTCTGTTCAAATCAACAGATGTAGATGTAAAAGTTAAAATACTTACATAATTCAAGATAGAGAACACGAGAGACCCGTCAGGTTTCTCTTCAATATTCTGCGCGTTTTCAGCAATATCTCTGATGATGGAGCACGCAATGATGCCCAGACCCGTAGAATCCTTGCACATGGTGATACCATCAAACAGCAGGTCCCTCACTCTAATAGTAGTTATTGGCGTGTTGAACTCCTTGAACACCTCGTCCATAGCCATTTGTAGCAACGACATGAGGTATGGGAATAGACTTTCTGCGACTTGGATTACGGCCTGAAACAAAAGAAAGTGTCATTATTTACTGCACCATAAAATCTATGCATATATAAAACAAAGTTGTGTTAGTTTCAGTGCTTATAACTCAAGAATCTCTCCGTTTGGTCCGTTTAAACTAAGAATTAGAGGGAAATAAGCGGAGGTAGCTTAGGCCGATTAGATAGGATACTTTTTGGCACAAACCGACAAATTATTAAAATAATAAAATTAATTTTGGAAAAATATATATTGTATTGTATGTACATGGTCTTAAAAGGCAAATACACAAATTAACTTAAAAAAATGAAATAGGCAGGTACAAATGAAAGCTCAAAAATGTCGTGTCATTCTGAAAAATATACACTTAATATTTGAAATATTCTTGCATGGAAATATCGATGGTATTACGAGTTGTAAAGCCAGCGATCATTGTATCTGGCACGTGAAGGCTTTGAGCGTTGACAGCAAACGTGTTTTATGTAATATTCAACCAGCAGACAATGGAAAATAAACGCAAATAAATTAATAAAAAAGAGAGCGATGTAAGTGAAAAAATATCTGTCTATTAATATAAGGAATTTTTATTTTGTTTGTTTGTACCCTAAAAGCTTCAAAACTACTGAACCGATTTGAATAATTATTTCACTGTTCTATTGCTACACTTTTACCGAATAACATAGGCTATATTTTATCTCGATGCGGGCAGTAGTTCTATCAGGACGTGAGTGAAATCGCTGGTAAACAGCTTGTAATAAATGAATGGAACTTGTTATTTCACACTGTTTATAAATTAATCAGGAGTAAAACACTACTATTGTATTTCCTTCACTGTCCTACATTTCCTAATGCCTGAAACGTGCAGAAAACGAGTCCTATAATATAGGGCTTACATTGCGTAAACTGCAAGCACTCGTCAAACCAATTAAGCGCAGGACGGAACAATCCTGGGCTACGATTGTTTTTCTTTCTAAATACTGTTGCAATGGCTATGTTTATTTTTTGTTAGTTCTAAATTTTTTCAGGTGATAGCTAAAAACATTTTACACATAGCACGATTATTTCTGCTATTATTGAAGCACAGAACTGCCAACAGCGACTTTTTTTAATTAGTATTTTTTGGGTATGCAACAATCACGAATGTAATTATGAAGTGGGCTAAAAATCTTTTTATTTTTAAAGGTGCTTTTATTCCATCTTTAGACATTTCAGTAGTATTAGCACTGAGGCAGTCACCCATGTTGTAACCTACCAACGAATCATTATTAGAGTCACAATTTTTAAAGTACGTAGGTAATACGTACGTATGTCACAATCTATACTAATATTATAAAGCTGAAGAGTTTGTTTGTTTGAACGCGCTAATCTCAGGAACTACTGGTCCGATTTGAAAATTTCTTTCAGTGTTAGATAGCCCATTTATCGAGGAAGGCTAAAGGCTACTTTTTATCCCGGTACGGGAAGTAGTTCCCACGGGATGCGGGTGAAACCGCTGGCAGAAGCTAGTCTCTAATATAAAACATCCCCTCTGTATTTTGTTTAATGAAAATAAATCCCCATTAAGCAATGCACGGAACCTGATCTGACACTCGACAGACTTTAATTAACTGCGCCAACGCCGATTACATCTAGAATGCTAGATATTTCTATTTACTACTCGTATCTAATACCAACAATCCTACAGCTAGTAGAATTCTCTGAGTATATTTACCAAGTTGTACTTACTACTTAACCAACTTATACACCAAAACGTGAAAATGAATTTGTATAAAGTTTCTCAGTCAGTTCGTCTCCAAGACTTGTAATCTTGTAACCGAGCTACTTGTTTCTGGACTTTCATGAGAGCTTGCAAAGATCTCACGAATGTATACAAGTTACAGGAATCTGTATTCAGTAGTACGGAATTACGGAATTAAATAGCGCTTTTCTTTGCTAATGAATTAATGTAAATGTTAATCCATTACTTTCCATTGGAGTGCAAGCTAAAAACTTATTTACCTGCATATAAAGAGGAAACATTTCCAGTGTGTTTCTAGACAAATAAGTCTAACCTTTTTTTTCATGGGAAATGATCAAATGAACCCTCCCGCTGTGGGTCAGCAGCGTGACGCAGTTTCAGACTCTTGCTGACAAAAATACACCATATTTCTTCTTAAGCCCTTTATATACCAGGGCCGCGGTAACTTGCAGCCCCGGCAGGCCTGGGCCCTGGTGAGTCCCACTGGAGTTTGCTGAAGAGTCTAACCTACTGAACCAGTTTGAATAATTCTTTCACTGTTGGGAAGCTACAGTAGGTATTCCCGAGTAACACAAACTATATTTTGTCCTAGTACGGGAAGAAATTCTCCCGGGATGCCGGTGAAACCTCGAGAAAATCGTTAGTAAGTTTATAAAACTACTTACATAAATATAGGTGTTATTTAAAATATGCATGTCAAAAATCAAAAGGCGATTAAAACAAATAATAAAATCTTTTGACGCAGTTTGAAGTGTGCAGACGTAAATAGAGCCATAACATTCGAAACCATACATAAAATATTAGTTTTGAGGTCAAAGATCTCAGTATTATTGACCTGTTTTGGATGCAAAATAATTTTGATAATATATTTACGAGTCGAATGCATTTCTTATAAGTAAGTTAAAAAGAGGTAAATTTTGCTTATATAGGTATTTGGTTGTAAATCATCTTTTATAGATGTAAAAGGCCACTGATGAGGTATTTGGTGGATCTCTATACTTGACTAACAAAACTACTTGTAAGGAACGTGTTATTTATTAGGTAGGCTATTCATTATTTCTTAACCCAGCTTAGTTTTAAGTTTGCACAGAGATAAGTAATTCATCCTCCATCCTCCGAGCCTTTTTCCCCACCTATGTTAGAGTCGGCTTCCACTCTAACCGGATGTAGCTGAGTACCAGTGCTTTACGAGAAGCGTCTGCCCTATCTGACCCCCTCAACCCAGTTACCCGGGCAACCCAATACCCTTTGGTTAGACTGGTGTCAGACTTACTGGCTTCTGACTACCCGTAACGACTGCCAAGGATGTTCAATGACAGCCGGGACCTACAGTTTAACGTGCCATCCGAAACACAGACATGGACATAAAATCAAAATAATAAATAGTTTGTGCTTCAAGAAAAATTACGATAGCGGTAATACACTTAGAGTTCACAAGATAGTTTTATATAACCAGCTTTATAGGTGCTTATAATAAAATTTCGCGAGCAAAATCGTGTCTCAAAAATCTAGCAAAAATGATATAACGCACTATATCCATAAGCACGCTTTTACCTAGATTTTCCAGGCAAAAGATATTACCACGTTCCCTAAGAGTAAAAGCTCCTTAAAGGGGCGGACGGGGCGGCCACCCCACCCCACGCACAATGTAACTGAATTGTTTTAATACTAGATTTTATGCATACGATGCAATATTATTATGTTACCTAGCCTTTCATTGCTTCTTGGAACTCTCCTTTAGAGACGTGTTCTCGTAATATTTTTCTATAAGACTGACGTGATAGATGCCTTTGGAAGTTTATTTAATAGCAAAAACTAGGTTGTAAAGGACGTACTTATTTGTTCTTTGAGATGTAAAGCAAGTTATTGTTGAAGGTAGAACTTGCATTTTTCAATATTATTTATATTGATGGATAAGGTAGAAAAGTAGGTAATTGCGAAGGCTAGATTAAAATTCTTGCAAAATTAACTGGATTGAAGTTCCTATTTTGTACCTATTGAAAAGCTAGTATTTTTCATTGTAGTAGTTTCAGCGTTTTTATACACAAGCAGATTGGCATAAATAATTAGTAATTAATACATAATCATGATTGATCGTCCATTAAGAGCGATATGAGCTATTTTACTCGAGCTATGTGAAGAACGCAAATTATCCCCACGTGCAGTACAAAAAACAAGGAAAAAAGCGTCACAATTGAATGCCACTAAGTTGCTGTAATTGTTTTAATTAGTGCACGAGTACAAAACTAGATTAATTACGTTTTATTTTACTTTTACAAAGGTGTAAACAACATAGAAAAAAGGTTGTAAATAAAGTTGTTAATGATGTTTTTTATAATATAAAAGGTCAAAGATGCTATATTTTTTAATGTTATAGGTACCTAAATCCTTTCTGATATGATTAGTACGAAATATTTTCTGTCACCGTAGTAGTTAATTTCTGAACCCTAGGCTATTGAACCGAAATCCGGGTTGCATTTATTAGGTAAGTAAGTATAGAAAGATATTGTATGAAAGGGCATAAAACGTCAGTTCTAAGTATTTACTATCTCGTAGTCACATTTTAATATTTTTAACAGAAGTCTTAAATCGCAACATAATTCATATAATAAGGTACATTTCTTAACAATAATATCCCCTAAGTAGTGCATATCTACAGGACAGTTGTCTCGACTGGCCCAGTGGCCCACTGCCCCTCTTATTCCGACACAGTTGGGAAAGCTTTCGCGGAACGCCAGACAAACGTTTCCCCTCTTCATAATATTATATGTATATATTTCTATAGATTTGTCTGGAGTTCCCCTTATCTTATTTCTATTGGCGACGGGACGGGACTGTTATATTAGTAAGTATTTATAAGTTCTGTAAATACTTTAAAGGCTAGTAGCTAAATAGCTAATATTGATCAACATGTCTAACGTGTTTTATAATGTTACATCACCCTGTCTTTGTTTGAAGGTAGGGACTTAGAGGAAGTGTTAAAAACATTTGTTCAGTTTACTGAATATATAAAGATGATATATGTTCTAGTAGTCCTAGTTCTAGCCGAAGATAAGAGGATATAACTTCAATGAACCGCATGTGGCCGGTTACGCGTATAATACTCCGGCCGGCTAAACATAAGTTCAGGTAATTCGGGCTTTATAGCCCTAAAAGATACACTGAATGTCTTCAATAAAAGTTAAATTAAAATTCAAATATTCGCTTTCCAATGAATATCTACTTATATCAGTGAGTAAGAAAGATTTTAAACTAGTGTTATTTGTTCGGAGTATTCCACGACTGTGCGCATTACGCGTGATTCTGTACCAATCCGCTACTCGAGCTTTATTCCTAGATTAACCTATACAATCTAGATTCTAGATCGCTGTAAACTGAGCGGAATTGCGCTTCGAATTCCGCTAGTGTAAACCGCATCCAGTTTATACAAGTAATTGTAACAGCCAATACTGTCTTAGTCTATCTAATCTATTGTTTCTTAGAAGTCCTTTGATGCAGCCTTTAGAGAGCAGCGTGGTAGTCACAAAGCAAGCATTGCAATGTTGCTTAGTTTCACTCTAACTAGAACAAACATTTACAATATTGGTAGAATGTTCCAAATTACTAGAAATGTCTGTAGATCGTTATTGCAGTTCGAAGCTGTAATATTCTATGGAATCCTTACAATATGAATGTCAAAGGCTGCCCTAAGTTTAAGCAATCAATTGAACATGCTTTGGGCTGTGATCATGTGTTATACCATATATCTATTTCAGGAGACTTATGAGGGAACCACATGTTTTAAAGAGTACAGGGTATATACTCTAAAGTAGAGGAAACCACATATTTTAAGAGACTGGATGCACCCAAAACACTCTCTTTCTCTCGTGTACGTAAATACGTACGAGAGAGAAAGAGAGAGAAGCCTGTTGACGCGACGTTCGTAATGTTCGTAACATACATATAAATTAATAGCTTTAAAATAAGTTGAGTTCTGTAAATACAGAACTTGGTTAATTTTGATTTTTGATTACATGTGGACTCGTTAATGTTACAAATTGTATCAATGCATCTTGATAAGTAATACAGATATTTTTGTTGGAAGATCATTTTAGAGGTAAGTTTTAATTTTTTTGTATCAAGAAAACTTTTCGAAAACATGTTTTGAAGTTTACAGGGTTCTCAGAAATATGTTGTTTAATTGTTATGTCGCCGTCAAAAACTGTATAGATTTGGCCCAAAAATTGTTTGAGACAAGCCAATTTCGGCATTCAGCCCCTTAAAGAGTATAGGGTAGAGAGTAGGGAGTATACATACTCTTTAAAATATTTGGTTCTCTCTACTTTTAGGTGGGGTATTCATCAAATAGCTCCCACTCGCTGAACGTGGAGCGAGACATAGTGTCAGACTATTTTTACTAAGTCCCGAGTTACCGACAACATCCCTGTTAACAAATATTTAAAAGTACAGTTGTTTCAAGAAGACGAACGTTCATAATATTGTCATTGAATTTGGGCCTAAATCTCACCGACGGCTGCGTTTATAAACCGCAGCGGCAGGAAATCTAAATGCACTAATACACTAAAATACTCGAATTTTAGACGGATTATCGTGTAATTCTATCGCGGTTATGTTTTAAACTGAAACCACCTCAGTTTCCCTTGTTCAAAGTGTTTGGACAGCATTTAAATTGAAATGCAAGCGCGGATAATTTTCGAGTTGGAAGCTCAAAACAGTGCTCAGAAGCTGTTATAATAGTTCTGAATTCAGTATTTGACTAGAACCACATTTTACTAGAAATCTATTAACAAAACCCGAGGGAAATTATGAAAATATGTTTGTGTGCTATGGGATGGAGAGGGAGATGAAGACCTAAGAAAAGATGGATGGATTGCCTGAAAGATGACATGAATAAGAAGGGAGTGAGTGTCTGTATGACGAGTGGCAGGGAGGAATGGAAGCGTAAGACACATTGGACCAACCCCAAATAAAAAAAAAACATCCAAATCAAAGACCGGGAAATGGGTCAAATTAAGATACCAAGGTTTTCTTACATACATAGTTACTAGTAAAACTAATGAGGAACGGCACGAAGGATTTTTTAATGTCCTCTTTCTGCTATTGCTTGTATGTTTTACCCACTTGACCCATTTAAATTTCATTTTAGAAACCAGATACTTATTATGATAAAGTTAGAAATACCAAATCCAGCCAGTAGGCATCTGATGGGTTTAGAGTTAGAAAATTCATAACAGGTTTTGTTACGCCACGGAATGCCTAGAACAATTCGCAATTTGTGGAAATTTTAGTTACAAAAGTTTGTCTAGTTGGATGGAAAACAACGCATCGATGGGTTTGGGTTACAAAATTCCGGTTTTGGCCGGTTTCATATAACTTCGTACAGCCTATTTTTTAGCTTTTAGGTGCCTACATTCTAGGTATTCCATTATTCGGGGAATAAATCCAAAAACACAGCTTTTCTTACAAAACTAAGTGAAAATATGTTCATATTTTTTTTACAAAACATTGATAACACACTACGTGTGCACACAAAAACATCAAAGAAAACTCTTCATACAAAAACCGAGTAATTTTATTTCCTAGTCAAACGACAGAAGCATGACAGGAACAGACAGTACCTATAAAAAGCAAAATGTCTTCCTTAGTTGCTACCTGGGTAATTATTTCGTACGTACAAATGCACCGTGAATAAGTAGAGCTTGAAAGAGACCACTACTTAGAATAAAACGGACAAGTCTGACAACTGTAGGGTTCCGTGCATTCCTTTGCGTCTCTTCTGAACTCAAATGGAGAACTTTTTATTTATCTTCGGCGCAAAGGTACTACTTTATAAATAGAAATGGTAAATAAAACTTTCATGGTGGTGCGGAACACTGATTTCTTTTTATATTTCAGATATAAGGCTGCATTCAAACCAAACTGATTGTCGACCACCGAATGTCAGCGTCTATGCATAACGTATTGTCGGTTACAGTGAACGAAAAAAAATTGAATATGTATGGAAATACAATAAAACGCTTAACGTTCGCTCACATTCGGCAGCTTATTAAATTATTTTCTGTGTCTGTCTAAGTGTTCGTGATAAGCTCAATTAAAAACTACATAATGGATTTAAGTACCTAAGTACGCCTTTCATATGCATCTTACTTTATTTAATTTCTGTCCCGACTTTAGGTTATTCTCAATTCTGGTACTTACTGCTACACATCTATACTAATATTATAAAGCTGAAGAGTTTGTTTATTTGAACGCGCTAATCTCAGGAACTACTGGTCCGATTTGAAAATTTCTTTCAGTGTTAGATAGCCCATTTATCGAGGAAGGCTATAGGTTACTTTTTATCCCGGTACGGGAAGTAGTTCCCACGGGATGCGGGTGAAACCGGTGGCAGAAGCTAGTTTGTTTATATAAATGGTTCGCTTGATTGTTACTGACAACTACACATACGGATCCCTAAGAAACCTAATACAATATGCTTTGAAGACCCTCACATACCTCATGTTTGACTTTGTACTGTACTTAGACTTTTGACATTAATTAATTAGAAACGATAAGGCTTTGTCTTGGCGGACACTACAGCTCAGGAATATGGCGGAATAATACATTATAGAGGTTTTCTAACATTAATTAAGATGAAGATACCTCAGGCCAACTCCTTTGCGACGTTTCTCTAGAAATCTTTACACTGTACTTAGCACTACTTTTGTTTTTAGCTCGTTGCATAAAACACAGTTATTAACATCTTCTGGTCCTAATTAATATATATTATAGAGGTTTTCTAATATTAATTAAAACGGAAGATACCTCAGGCCGACTCCTTTGCGTCGGTTCTCAAGAAATATTTACACTGTGTTTAGGTATTTAATTTGTTTTTCACCTTCCCTTAATTAATTATGTTGTGCACACCTTGAGGCGAAGTTTAGTTTTTTTACAAAATGTGGTCATCCCTCGTGACCATTTCATTAGCCTCTCAAATGAATAATATTCATTTCAAAGTAACTTCAGACAGTTTTAGGGTTCCGTTCTCAGAAAGGAAAAATTAAATCCTTTAAGGTTCGTTCCGAGGTATCTATGAATGTCAGGTTCGAACGAATTTAAAAAGAAAAAGATTCAAATCGAGTCGTCAATATTTTTTTCTACGCATGGTCATGTTTCAATTCACGTTACAAGAAAATTGCATTTTCAGTTTGTCGATATAGGTATTTTTTAAGCGAAACATTTTGAAGGTGTTTTGCGAAATGCTCACAGGCTAATAAATGTAACGTTATATTATTGTGTCAGATAATATATTCATGCGGAATAAATATTTCTGAGTATTTCCACACTATGATATTAGATGATTAGAAAATTATTATAGATATAGAATAGCGCATAATTGTAAGTAGAAGTAGATATTAAGCCAAATATTTTGAACACCAATTCGGTAGGATGTGTGAGATTCCACTCAATATGTATAAAACACCAATAATTGTACTACATTCTGACAAATAAATTTTTCTTTCTTTCTTCTATTTTGGGAAATGTAACCTTATCAATTTTATTTGTCTGAGGGAGTAGGCGGACTCATTTCGTTCAGATACTATAAATAAATAAGCATCTTCACGTTATAGGTCGAATAAAGGCTAAAATTGTCTTAGGTCCTTATTAACCCGAAGAACTAATTAGCATTATATTCTTACTAAGAAAATAAGGCAACGAATTAATGTATATCTATAAGTAAATAGACAGTCGCATGATTCAAAAATATCGTTGGTAACATAGTTGGGAAAAGTCTAGGCTGAAGATGATTATGATTGATACAAACTTAAATAATAATAATATATTATATAATAATACGACATCTTAAAATTATTAGTCAAAAGGGATAGACTTATGGGTTAAAATAAACCCTATATAGTTTTATGTACATCACATAAAGTAGGTGTAACTAGAAAACAAAACATTTAAAATTACCAAAACTATGTACCCTGCACGCTTCATTGCAATGAGCACATCAATGCACAAAACGCACGTTGGCAGTCTATGAGCAGCTATCCGTGGCATGCAAACCATTGATTATAGAGGTATTACCCATATAGGCCGGTATGGGCGTCCCCACAAATATTCACATATGGACCCACGAGTCTTCCATATTTCTGAATACCTATTTCATGCGGTATTAATTGCAGATGGAAAGAGATCCTATTTCATTGCACACCAATTAACATACTCTTAATCTATATATATGTTATGGACCAAGTGATAAATTGGGCATTATACATAATGCCCGGTCATTATGAAAAATGTCCAATATGAGAGTGCAATTTGATAATAATTATTCAAATAATCAAATTGACTGGGCACTATACATATTGCCCGTGACCTTTTGGGCAAAGTAATATAAACATATTATTTAATTTCATTTTTTTTATTATTATTGACATTTAACTTAAACTAAATATTAATAGCATGCAACATGCAGCAAGCATGGCTTCTGTCACGGCTCCGGCGCTGCGGGGCTCCGGCGGTCCCATGCGAGCTTATCGTCGCAGATGGTTTTCACGCTCACCACCGCAGCTTCGGCTTGCTGGCCGGCTCAGCCGGCCAGCCTCAGCCGCGGCGGCGAGCGTTAGAACTACCTGCGCCTCAGCTCGCAGGCCGCCTTGACCCTCCGCGCCTACGCGGTTTTGAATTGCACTCTAGGGGTAGGGCAGACAAGACTACGTGGAGTCGGGTTTGCAGCGATTCGTTTTCGTCACTGACTTCAATTTTTAATACAATGTTTTGAATCCATACTAAATTCTACCATAAAAAAAAAAACGAGCCAAGAAAAATGAGATCAAGAAAAACGATGCCGAGTAAGTAAATTAGATGACAATTGTCCAATAAATAATTTTGTGGTTAGACTTAAAATTTCCCATTAAAAAAGAACATATAATTTTCGAAACAATAATCATAAAATATGTAGCAAGTAACAGAATTTATTTATTAGAACAACTGCCACCCTCGCACCGCATAAAATATAGCTTTATTATCAAATTGCCCAACTGTCATGTAGCAATATAATAATGCCCGTGCAATGTGATAAATAATGATGTTAAGATAGTTATTAATCACTTGGCCCGATAAAGCTAGACATTATTCATAATGCTCGGGCATTATAAATAATGCCCGAATTAATCACATGGTCCATAACATATATAAAAATGAAACCCGCTTTCCATTGTCATGACATAACATGAAAACGGCTTGACCGATTTGGCTAAAATTAGAGGGGAGGTAACTTAGACCCGGGAGAAGGTTTTAGTTTTTGTCACCATCCGGCTACGGGACGCGGGTGAAACCGCGGGCGAAAGCTAGTTATTAATAAATCAGTTTGTATATATGTATGGATGCGCTCATAAATCATTAAGTTTGAAAAAAACTTCAGTTTTAGTTAGTTTTTACATTGCGGAAGGCTAGGGGCTAGCGTGGTGCGAGAATTCAGTAGCTTTCCGGTACCTACCTACGTAGATACATCCGCAGGCAGAAACTAGTCTTGCTATATAATACAATTTTTCTTCTTCAGTGTTTTTTATTATACTTGAAGCAAATTACATTATGCAATGGACCTGCGAACACTAATCAAATTAACAGTGAGATACTGTTTCTCTAACTATTTAATAAAATACCGGAACAATGAAAGGGGAATCGTAATTATACAAATATCTAGCTCTTCAGTTAATTAGACATTTCTACCTGAGAATCGGATTTGTATCGTGTTTCGTTGCAAAGCTGGTACCTAAGGGTAACTATATACCTAGATGTTCAAGGATTCTTTAGTATAAGTTACATAGACCTGACATCAGATATTATCTTAGTGAAGGAATTTCTCGGAACTCTTTACAATTATTCCTGAAGCTTGATATAAATCTGTGATGAAACAAATGACTGCTATACAATAATAAAGGTAGTGACAGATATCTACGTTAAAATTGCGCATTCATAAATTGAATATTTATATTTAGGTACTACTGAAAATGGGTCTGTGTCAAAATTATTCTTCAGTTTTTTTTTTCTTTTTGTAAAAGAAGATGTATGTCTCTCTCCTATGTGTATTGCCTCTATGCCTGTTTCCTAAAGCTTTAACCGCGTCTATTGAAAACTAAAAAATAAAAAAATACAGTTCATTTTCGGAGCTTTTCGAATGGGTACAAACAAACAAACAAAAATATCCTCTTTATAATAGTCACTAGTCGTTTCCCCGCGGTTTCACCCGCGTCCCGTGGGAGCTACTGCCTGCACCGGGATAAAATATAGCCTATGTTACTCGCAGATAATTCAGCTTTATAAGCTTTCTAATGGTGAAAGAATATCTAAAATCGGTCCAGTAGTTTTTGAGTTTATCCATTACAACCAAACAAACAAACAAAGTTTTCCTCTTTATTATATTAGAGGTAGTATAGAGTATAGATATAGCATGTAATTCAAAGCACAGGACAGACCCGGTTAAAAAGCTGTTTAAGTCACCCCACTCTTTTAACGAGAGGAGGGTAATTAATGAAGATCACATAATGATCACTGTTGTTTATTCCTGTTAATGCACCACCACAGGCACCTCTTGTCCACATAATATCCAGTTTATGATGCAATACCTTTGAACAAATACAACCTCGTTGCAACTTGCTTGTTTTTTGAAAACTCAGCACTGTAAATAGCTGAAATAAATTACACGGTCGGGTAATTATTCCGAGTAAACTGCGGGAATTACTCGTGGGAAGATAAAACTATGTAGACCACGGAACTACCATGTTTTTTTTCATCATGCCACTGACCGTAGGGAATCAAAGAAATAAATACTTAAATATTTTGAGGTTTCGTAACAAATTCATATGTAGCTAGCTTAATATATGGACCAATGTAAGCACAATATAGGTCATCAAATTGCATGCTTTTTTTTTTCAAAAAGAAGTATCTGGTTTACCTAGTTTTCAGGTTTCGTAAAACACGCTTTTTTTGTTAACAGTTGCATGAACATTTTAAAAGCCATCGCTTTGTGAAATTCCGGTTTCAGTTGCTGAGTACTCTTGAAAACTGTAATCCAGGCTCTCGACAGGTTCAGTATTATTGAAAACATGTAGGTAGGCACTCAATAACAATTAACTTTTCAACAAAAAACTATCGGAAAACTACTAACGCTTTATAGGGTTCCGTAGCTCAAACAAAAAATCGGAATCCTTATAAAATCACTTTGTTGTCAGTCTGTCACGACCTTTTTTTTTCAAGAATGAGAGGAGAGGAATGCTAAAAAAACGATAATAAACTCTTTCTTTTTATAATCATCTTTTGACTTACAGTCTAACCCGGGCAACCTATCTCTTGTAAAGAATGATTGTTAGACGTTTTGGTTTTCGATTACTGGCTACCCGTAATGGCTGCCAAAGCTATGCAAACAGCAACCCACTGATTTAGCGAGCATTCCGAAACACACAAGAACTCAATGTGAGAACCATGCAGGTAAAACCTGATTAATTAGAACCAGAAGGTGCTAGTAACTGTGCTTTATGCAACGTGCTGAAAAAAAAGATATACCTAAGTACAGTATAAAGATTTCTTGAGAAAGGACAAAGGGGAGCCTGAGGTGTCCTCATTTTAATTATATTAAAGAAGACCTTTACAATGTAGGTATTATTCCGCCATATTCCTGAGCTGTATTGTCCAACAAGACAAAGCCTTGTCGTTTCTAATTAATTAATTTCAAAAGTCTAATAGAAGAACAGTACACAGTCAAACATGCATGAGGTAACCCATCCATCGAGAGAACGCACCAAGCGTTGCTTAACCTTTAGGGCTAACGCACTGGTGACTTTTGTGGTGACTCTTATCAAGTCCGTGGATATGTATGTAGGATTGTACTATATATTTACTTTACTCTTTAGACTGTACGTTACATAAAACCTTATTGCATGAGTGAACGTGAGAGAGAGAGATAGGACATGTGTGACAACTGGATGACATCCATACATATCCATAGACTTTATAAGGGTGCATGTACACGGTGCATGTAGCTCGCGTATGTTGAGTCACATGCGCAGGTTACATGCATTTTAGAAACGTGTGGGTCTAGCGACTCGCGCTTGTACCAAAGCCAAATACCGACCCGCTGTCACTTGTCACTGGCGCATGTTAACTGGCTCCATCTACATGCACCGTGTAGATGCACCCTAAGAATGACAAAAGTCACCAGTGAGCACTAGCTCTTATGTGATGATTAAATTCACTTTTCTAAGTAAGTCGGTTGATTGCAATCAGTGTTAGCTGAAATTGAACAAGGTTGTATGTGGTGTTACTTGTAGCTATAATACGTATATACGACTTTATTGAAATGTAATATTCGAGGTTTCGAGAGGGTGGCGTGTTCTCCAGTAATTGAATTAATATAGGCAACTTTACTGCACCGATATTGATGTATCGTGAGCGGATACAAATATCGAGCCCTTGTTTATATTAAAGCTCTGTGTTTTTGTATTTTAGTAGTCAATAAATAACATAATTATAAACTGCACTACTCTGGGTTCATTTTTTTTACGTTTTTCCACCGTTGATTGTCGCTTTTGAGTAAACATCGGTATGGTAAGTATTTGAAGCGTCCGGCGGGGTGATTATATAATAAGATAATTATGTGACAATTTTCAAAACCGTAATGGTCTCACTTTGGCAGTTGAATGATAAACATAGCTTATTTTAAAGTTTCAGTAAAATGCACCTTAAAATGTGTAAGTAAAGAAGACATATGTTAAAATGTGTGTAGCAGTAGACATATGAGCATTTTCGCATCAAGGTATGTAGCTTTCTAAATGCTTGAAATAGGGCTAACCAGAAGTTATAAGAATCTTGTTATTCATATACAAATGTCCTAAAAAACGTTAATCATTTTAACTTCTCAAAGTATTTATTTTAAAGTCTATGAAAGAAAACAAGGTGAAGTTGTGTTCAAGCACAATTTACTTCATCAGACTTCACAATTCAACAAGATTTTGCTAAAACATTCTGGAAAAGAAAGTTTAAAATAATGTATTGCTTCATAGTTTTTACGGGAAACATAAACTGAGAGTTTATGTACCCAAAGAATGTTTATAGCTTAAAATTATCAATAACGACTTAGCCTACTAAAACAGTACAGATAAGAAATTATCATATCTTCTGAAATCGATTATTGTAATATTAAGTAGCTTGACATTAGTGTCGCCAGGTAATTCACTTTCTGAGGGATATTCTCACGGAGGAAGGAAATATGAGTGGAGATGCCATACGGCAGGCAGGTTTGGTGCCTTCTTGTAGGTCAAATACATACAGTACTCGTCACCAAAACGATCAGTTACTGGTAAACTAACGACACGTTCGGGTTCATTGATACATCTGTTTGTTAAAGAAGGCGTATGAGGGCGTAGAACGTACCCGTCCGCCGAACACTCTCATTTGGGCGACGCTACTTTCTTAGGAGATTTTCCATTATGAAATCTCCGGTCATCATTTAGTTCTCCATGTACTTAAATTCCATTTCAAACTTTATCAAAGCGTGCCCCGCGATTGTGACATTTAAACTCCCAGTTTTAAGCTAGCTGTTGGCAAAGTGAATAAAAATATCAAGCGTCAAACTGAGGAGCGTATGGAACAATGCATTTATTTTAAACTAAATACATACGTCATGTTAGTTTAGAGATTGTGACTTTTTTTAACTGTGTTACATAGCTATTGTTGGAACTTTGTTTAGGTATTATATTTTGAATGTATTTTTGAAAATTGATGTTATTCTTGCTGTGTGGAATGATGGATGTATACGCAGCCAGAGTGCCTAGTGCGAGTTTTGCAAGATAACTTTCTCGATGCGAAAATTATCATACAACTTAATGACACAACAATAATCTTAGAATTTTTTATTTAATAACAACTTGTGAAATAATAAACATTATTGCCGGCAAAATGAATGAAGATGTGATATCTAAATCATGTGATGTAACTTACGATTCTTTATTTCACTAGAGTTATAATTGCGTATCGAGCGCGTTTGCTTACAAAACTCGGAATCAGTACTCTGGTTAATTTATATTAACGCTTAGCAACGTGGGAGTAAGTCTTAGCTTTCTTCAAAAAGCTGCTCACTGATTTTCCACTTATCGACAATATTTAGTGTAATCCCTTTATCAGAAATTGTTTAAACATTCCTCGGCGTGGAAGCCGCGTCTTGTGATAGCACAGATTATCGTAAGCAGGGCGTTCTTTATCAAATAAATGATTAAAACTATTATCAAAACTGGCTTTTGATTGTTTTTATCGAAATGGGTTTACGTAAACATTGTATACTGTGTACTTAGGTATTTACTATTTGTTTCTTGTTCTTGCCTATGGAATTTAGGTATTTTTTATTACCTAGTTGTTTTATGAATTTTATCTTTGATTGAAGATTGTGATTTTGTTAGCTTGCATGGGGGGTAATCTCTGAATCACTGAGGTTATTTAAAACATTGTTTCAGTAATAGAGAATCGCGATAAGTGTAGTACAGATAGGTACTTCTATCTACTTAGTTACCTCGGGATGTGGGTAAAAGGTAGTACCTAGGTTTTGTAGAAGACAGAGTATTATACACACGTTAAGAGATTCTTACTCGTATGCCCAAGTTGATAAAAAATAAATATGCTTTTATTATGCACTTACTTAAATTATGATGGCTTGGTCGTATTCCGGTTGAGTGAGAAATTATAACGTACTGACTATACACGCGAGCGCCATCTCGCGAGAGCAGTAATATTTTTGGACAACTTCATAGAAAGAAAAGTAAATAGGTTAAATTGGAAAATGTTATTTTATGACAAAATGTAGATATAGAATTAATTAGTTTCCTATCTTAAGGATGGAATAGGATAAGATAACCAGATTTTATTTTACGTGTTAAAAAGCTGGTTACAATTCGATATACTTTTCCGTAGGTCGCTGTTATTATACGTATTATATTATTTCGGCATGCACACGAATAACGCTGACAACAAGATCACATCTAGGTACGTATTCAGATCGTGGCAGATTCAGTGTTACAGTTTTTCACTAAGCTTTGAGTGTCGGATTTCACGTGAAACTGCGAAAATTGTTCTTGGGTGATGAGGGTGACTTTTTACGACAAAGAGTTATTTTTGAAACGCACTCTACGTATTGAAAGTTTTCTAAATAAAAAGTAGGTAGGTATGGTGGTACTTTGAACGGAAAATTCAGAGAATAACTGAAAGCAGTTCCATTTTGACTCCATATTTGAATAGAGTAATTCACGTATGTTTTACAAGCTGAACTAGCAACGTTTTCGCAAAACTATTAAATGAGCTAATTTATATTTTATATTCCAGTAAAATTTGGAAGGTATTTCTGGCTCCGAAATTGACTTTTGAGAACATTTAGTGGAACAGTTTAGCAAACAATTAAGTTAGGAAATGATGTTATTGCAAAGAGCAGTACCTAGTGGTACCTATGTTAAACGTGTATGTTTTTGTGTGTGTTTCAAGCAAAATAGTTTGTTTGAACACAAAATTTCCTATTCCAGCTTGATTTAAAGTAGGTTCCTATATAGCTACCTATAAAACTTGACCGAAACTGTAAATACGGTTATTTGGGATTGAAACACATTACAAACAATATATTTTGCGAGACTGGTGGCATCGTCTGTATAAAAGCCTATTACTGTGTAGATAGCAATGGCAAACTTTATTTTTTTTTGTAGTACAGTCAACTACAGGTCAGTGGTAACAGTTTTATAGGAAAATCGTACTTATTACTATTGAGTTAAGGTGCATGACAGTTACCACTTATGTCCAATCTACCGTACCTACTACATAAAAATACTATCACTTAAAATAACGAACTAATTATCGTAAAAATAATTCTAAGCAAATTCAAACAGGAAATCACAAGCATATTTCAATATGGCCGCTTCTGAAGTGCAGTCAATTGAGAATCGGACGCAATGAATCGAATATCAAATGCGATGGACGCAAAGGACAAGATGCTCGTCCTTTGACTGCATATCCCATCTCTCAACATTTTACATATCTATATTCTATATAAAGCTTCTATTTACCCAAAACAGTATCAAAAGGACCACTATGTCAGAATTACCTGGAATTTCCATCTGTTCAGAAATACAGTATACTTACTGTTGTATTCCTACAAGCTGTATTTCTAAATAAGTACACCCCGTGTTTAGAAATACAGCTTGTTGCTTGTTTGCCATTCGATAATTGTAACTGGAATACGAGCAATATTATTGAATACTGTATGCACTTGAAAACCAGAATGTCATTATATGATTTTTATACCTAGGTTATGGAATAGTGGAACACAAAGATTGTCAGACCCGGACAAACAGTTTCAAAAGAACCATTATATAGGAAATACCTTGAATTTCCATCTGTTTAGAAATACAGTATGTAGTAGGGGTATTCGATAATTGTAACTGGAATACGAACAAAACTATTATATTATTATTGCATACTAATCTATGTAGGTACTTATACTCTACGCACGTGATAATGAGAATGGATCTTAGTTGTATAAAGCTCGGATGGATTGAACAAAAAGATTGTCAGACCCGGGCAAACCCTTTATTCCATACTATTCCGTGTATTTTGCATGCATGTAACAACCAAAATGGATATTTGCTGTATTTTAAGCTTAGATAGTTGAAGAAAAAGACTTTCAGAGCTAGGCAAGCCGATACCCACTAGTAGCACTGATTGCCAGACTTTAAAGCATCTACAGTTACGAATACCAAAGATGTTCAAATATCATCCGTAACTACAGTAGTAGGTTATTAATTAAATCAATCAGAGTTTAATGTTACCAAACCAATCTATTATGTAGTGAGAGTGTTTAATCTAGAAATTATATCAGCACTCTCACAGCTCATTAGGCTAACCTAGTCACACACGCATTAATTATGTCCAATCATCACCTTCTCCACCTAATATGCGAGAGTAACTCTGTCTGCCCGACTTTTTGGCCAAAACTATTTACAAAAATGATTCCAATTTCACCGACAGCAAAAACGACCGTTTTTCTTAAAACGACTTTGAAAATTGAACTTAAAAAGTCATAGCTGTCAAAGGTTTTTATTTCATATAGACCTACATATTACAAGTGCTTACGAAACGTCAAGTTAGTTGCGCAGTTCCAAAAAGTGGGTCTTATGGACAAAAAATGGCAAGAAACTTCATAGACACTCTTATGCTTTAAGAAACCTGAAGTTTATGTTGTTGGTGTACATGTGCCTTAATAGAGTACACAGTACACCTACCTATACCTATTTTGTGTGGAACGTAAGAAAGGACATATTTACTTATTTTTATTGGGGATGTGGGAAGTGACCTCCAGACGTGGGTAGTAAACGGAGAACAGCTAGGATTCTATATTAAGTTTTTCGAGGACATCTATATTAACCTTCTTGTATAGATTGAATTGATTTGCACGTAGTAAGGTACTATTAATAAAACATAATGTGTATTGGCACCATTATGAAATAAAGCTGCTTTCGTGTTCCTCTATTCAGAGGAGATTCTCTTCAATAAAGCAGGCAATTTGTGTCCAATTAAGTAGGATTTAAAATATAACTAGTCAACTCACAATACCGTATTGTAAAACTGTTTATTTCTGGAATAGAAATTTTCCAATACAATTTCTCTTGCCGAGCTTGCCTACAAAATAATTTGCAGTGAGGCCCATTATTGAATATTATTAATTTACAGAACATGATATTATAGGTATTCAAATAATGGAATAATTAATAAATTTTACAATAAGCCTATTGAGAGATTTTGACTGCCGGTAAAATATTATTTTACGTTGCAAGTTTCGTCAAAGTGCACTTATTCCGTCCACTCTAGGTAAAGTAGAACAAAAGATAATAATCGGGTTTAAAAATTCCAAATTGACGAGACATTTTTAACATTTCATAGAGTCATTAAGCTTCATTTTGCTTTGTACGTTAGTATTCTCTTTTCTGAGAGTAGGTATTACTTTAAGCCTATTATATTTGCAAAGATATGAGTTCAGATGCATAGTGCTTATGTGGCTTCATTTAGGGTTGAGTTTTGAAGTTTGTAGTGATGTTACAGTTTGTCTAAATCATGAAAGTTTACGTGTAAGTTATAGAGTGGTGTCTCGCCGAAGCATTATGGGGTGTTTACAATTTACACAGGGGGGACTATTAGGTGCAGTCACTGCTCGAAGTTTCGACTACAAAATAATCGGATCGGATGTGTTTGCAAACTGCAGTATTTTTAAAAGCTTTTTCAAGCGGATTTTATGCATTGTTTTTGGTAGAGTATTTTTATGAAAACTTAAAGATTAGAGAAGAACAACTTGCTCAGTCTTTTTGTATGATAGTTGGTAATAAAAAAAAACACTTAGCAAGCTGTATAATTAATTGTATAAGTATTCTAGGAACTTTACCGTAGGTACTAAAATACCGAGATGAATAATGAGAAACTATTCTAAACCATAATAACAATTTTGCTGTAAAATACGCAAGCTAAACCATCATTCGCTTTGATATTAACAAACATCAAATCATTGTCATATGTAATTAATTAGCGCAGGCATAATTCGCAACCGCATAGGTATGTATGTTATCAATTCGCTGGGCGTTTTATATGGTACCATTGTGACCTCACCATTGCCAGAATAATGTTTATTTAGGATCCGTTCAGACAGACCGGCTCGGAGAGGAGAACATGATTGTGTACTGCTTATGTCATTAAGAATGCTCGAAGGCGCCGATGCTCTCCGAGCCTGTCTGTCTGAACGGACCCTTAAACACCTTCTAACCATAAGAGTACCCGCACACTGTCTGCTGACAGTTGACTAGTCATAGTTTTTAGTCGGTCTGAAACCGGCTAAATATCTGATCTTTGTAATGTGATAAGCTCACAACAGACAATCAGCCGAAAGTTTAAAGTGTTCTCAGGTGTTCTCTAAGGTACCTACTTATGATGTCTTTCTAACCATACGGATATACTATATCCCATCTCTATCCGTGATAGGTGATAGTAAGGTATTCTTGAATTCTTCTTATGAATGCACTGTTATTTGTTTCCACTATATTTTCAAGGACAATGACATAATCATCATATCAGAACAATCGACGGTCGATTTTGAGTTTTGTCAATTCGCAGAGAGGCATGAATTTTATTTACTTACGTAAGCATATGTTTATATAGTTTCGCTGAGCATACACGGTGCAAGGTACTTACAGGCTCTCAAAAACCAATCAATATCACACTTATAGGATAAATGAAAATCATTACAGGCTGTAATTGGTTTTATCGATACCTATCACGGTGCAATAACCAGGGAATGTTGGTGAAATTTTCATGCTGCGATTTCAGTACGTTAGTGCGTATAACTTGTATAATTTTAATGGATTAACTGCATAATCCTAAAATGTTATGTGTATTGGTATTAGCACATTCCGTTACACACAATCATAATTCCAAAATATACAGAGTTAAAATGCCTTTGACAAGCCAGTTTTACGCACACAGGTGCAATGAATCCGCAAATATGAAATCCATGAGTGTCAATAGAAATAGTAGAGTGTACATAACGTTTGTATAAATATTACATGACTGTACTTTTTCACAAAGAGGAACAGTTCAAATAGAGTCTTTTTAACAAACATACTAGCGTCACAGATAAAAAGGCACGCAAGGTAGGTACAGTCTCCTGTTTATTTTTCAATAGGTAAACTGCAACAACGGTACACACATACATAGCTATACATACAGTCAGAGTTACTTTCGCATTTGTAATCCCTACTAATATTATAAATGCGAAAGTAACTCTGCCTGTCTGTCTGTCTGTATGTCTGTCTGTCTGTTACACTTTCACGTCTAAACCACTGAACTAATTTTAATAAAATTTGCTAACAGAGATAGAGCTGACCTTGAGAAAGAACATAGGATAGTTTTTATCCCGGTCTTTTGAAGAATTCTCTTGGAAATGCGATATAACCGAACTCTACGCGGGCGAAGCCACGGGCGGAAGCTAGTATTATATTATAATATATATCGCATACATATTATGTATAGTAGGGATTAATAAAATTATGAGGACTCACGTGAAACGGAACGTTGACAATAGTGACCAAATCTTCTTCTAAGTTCGGATACGACAGATCGGCGTCAAACTCGAAGTGTTCGTGCATTTTGTACACCACCACGTCACCATCTTTCTCCAAGATTTCGCGAGTCTGGTACAGTCTGAAACATAAACTTTTTGAAATAGTCTGTTTCGGCACGACGGTTAAACCACATCGCTTTGAAACCCTCTTATTACGAAGCCAATGATGAATCCTAGAAGATATAAACAAGAGGAAAATGAAGTCATATTTTTCTGCAGTATTTATTTTTAAACTTTAAATCTATAATATCAAAGGATTTACAAGATTTTTTATTAATCCTTTATACGGAAAAGCGTGGGTCGAAGTTAATAAGAGTCGGAAATGCATAAAGGCTTGGTTGTCTCCCCTCGCCACCCATCACCCTCTGCACATTTTTTCCTATTTTTCATGTAAAAGCGACGGAAAATATGGCTCTCACTACAAGTTATGTATAAACAGCCAACGACGGAATTTTCCTTTCGAATTTTCAGAAGCTTCATCAGTCTACCTTCTTAAGAAGTCCGTCGAAAAACGTCCACATTGCAAGGTCGGGGGACAAATAAATTGTTTGCGAAAGTAACTCTTGTTTGGAAACGGGGTTTTCCTTAAACATGCAAAAGGCTTCATTGCGGGGTTTTAAACCTATCCTACTTGTGTGACTGCGAACGTGACGTTGGTTTTGTTTATATTTATATTGTTCTAGTTTGAACCCACGGTTTCGGAAACAAAGGGCGCTTACGTCACGCGTTTGATTCATAAAGTTATGCTGCGTTTTCCACAAGGATAAATCAGATCAGACATGCAGATCATTTCTTTTACTATTTTTTTAATTGCATAAATGGTCAATTTACAATAGGTACATAAAACATAAGTATAAAAAGGTCATAGACTATAATAACATAGATGGAAAGATATTTTTGTGTCATTTAGGATATAATTACGTCATTTATCATTAGATTTGGAGGACAAAACTCTTCAAAGTTATTTGGATGCTATACTTAGTTAATTACCAATATTAAAAATGTGATATGAACGAATCGTAAACTGCCCTACCTCCTGCGGCTACTCTTGACAATACAACTAAGATACCCATGTTCCCAAAACCCTCATACTGACCTATACACATAGGGTCCGATCTCCTGCATGACGGGCACTCCGCCAGTCAACACTTGGTCCGGGTTGGTCATGTTGAACACCCGAACAGTGAAGTTCATGGGAAACGGCACCTCCTTGAACCGCTCCATCTGAATCGTGTCATCTAGCAGGGTTACCTCCTGAGAAAAGAGAAGACAGGAGATTTGAATATTGTGCTGGGAAGTTATGATGATAGTTCTCGTCATATTAGCTCGCCAATTTTGGCGGTAAGTTTGATAGTTCTAAAAATGTCTTGCGTCAAGAACGCAAAACTCGCCGAGCTTGTATGACGAGACCTATTATAATTATGGACCTGTTTTCAAAAAATCATTGAGTTTTTTATGAGATAGTCGTATAATAGTTCCGTTATAAATTTACTCTCTATTTGTTTAATTAATAAATTGAATTTACATTTCAGTAATACTGCGCCCGTGTCACCAGACAATAGAGATCCAATCGTACAATGGATTCCTGCCTACAATATTATAACGCCTACGGACTGCGGTATGCAATGCATTTCATCACATAGTGCCGCCGGGGGAATCAAACCAGTGCAAAATTACACGTCACTCAGTTATTGGATGTACAAGTTTTTTCCATTGTTTGGTCGGAATGAGAGGTGCACAATGCAATGTACTGAACACTGAACACCCGGATTGCTTTTGTCAGTTTGAGCCTTATCCGGCCGCGTAAACGAAATATTATATTCGTGTTCCGACGAATGCCTCGGGCACGACTCTTTGTGTCTGATAACCATGCCTGTTTCTGTGTTTTGTACATTTTTGAGTGTGGCAAACGAATCTTTTGGTGCATCAGCTAAAAGGTTCTGTGGAAATTGATGTCTTTTGAGATGTTATTTTGGAGATTTGAATGGATGATGGATTAAATGGACGGTATATAAAATCGCAAAAAATGGCAGGACTACATTCCAGGACTTAGAAAAACATTACCAAGAAATCGTTGGAACTTTTTTAGTTCTGAAGATACATACGCTTTGATGATTTTTATTTTTTTTACAGACGAGTGAAGCATCGAGGAAATTACCTACATATTGCGAAGCTAGCTTTCAAGTTATTCAAATCCTTTTTATTAAGTCGCTCCTTCGTTAAGCATTTTCTAAGAATATTGCAAATATCCGGCATCTTTCGAAACTATTTAATACTTCCTAGCACTCGCTATCAAAGTACGAGACTTATTTTGAAAAAAAAAAAACGGTAATATTCCACTTTTTGAAATTGCAATATCGGGTTCCGCGTGCCAGGCGAGGTATGAAAAAGCGATATAACCTGACAACATTATTTTAAGTCTCTTAATGAGGCCAATTTGTAAATTGCTCGACGGAGATTGAAAAGATCTTTAGTATTTTCCCGGTTCTATTAGGATTAACTACTTACAAATAAACATGAATAAACTACAGGCAGTGCAATTATGATTAGCTTTCCTTCAGTCGCTTGAGTAATAAATAAAGCTTGTTAAACGCATCGTACGATAAGGGATAAGAGGTAATCAGATCATGTATGAGTGCCCTTATTACTTGCCTACAAGCTATCAGTGCATTCGTACATTAACTACGTCAATTACGAGTCGTAGGAAAAAGTAGTTAAAAATTACGCTACAAACTTTCAGTCGACTGATAGGTAGTTTGTTTGGTCCCAAATGAGCATGAAGATGAATATTAGTAGATACATTACAAAGACCAGGTATTTAGCTGATATCAAGCCGACTGAAAACTTGGAATCAAGATTTTCTTAAGATTTTTTTTTGGAAAACCAGGGGTTCAACTGTCGGGCCAATTTTTTGTCTGTAATGTACTTTTACATGCTGTCGCATTTGTATACGTAAAGTACGTGAAATTAATACGAGTCGTAGGAAAAGGATGAAAAAGTTACTCGTATCTTCTACCAAAATAAAGCTGAAAGTTTGTTTGTAACAAAAAAACAGTTGACAACGAACGCTGAGCGACAACGAAGTGACGATGCGGGTCGCTTAGAGCGAGTACAACTGCAGGAATAGTCGTAGAAAAAATTATACATATGTCAACTCTTGCTTTTTTAGATTTGTATATTTTATTTAGTACCTATCTGGCAAACTGTCGGGGACACTGATCTCAAAAATATAAGCCTAGATGGAAAAAAAATGGTGGCTACGTCAAAGCCGCGCGGTCGGTCCATGGAAGTGTTTTCATGACCAGTCCTTCCGTTTTCGAAGGCACGATAAACGCCATAAACGGGTAGGTCCCGGCTGTCATTTCAACATATTACGCAATCGTTACGGGAAGTCAGAAATCTGACAACCAGTCTTGGGTTGACGCGGTCATATAGGCAGTCGCTCCACTGATATTCGACTGCATCCGTTAAGAGTAGAAGCCAACCATAACATAGTTGAGAAAAGGCTAGTTATATGATGGAGATGGAAAAAAACATCCGAATGTACATATATTGCAATTTGCAGTCAATATAGGTGTACCGCAGTTTTTTTCAGCGCCGCTAGCTACCTACAACTTTATTGCCTCGCTAACTTTATTGCACGACTTTTTTTTTGAAGCCGATATGGAATCATGGATCCAATCGTACCTGCATCGCAAATATTAAATATCGGCGTTTGGTACCCGGTACAACTTCATGAAAACTTTATTGGTCTCACTTTATTAAAGGACAATGCCAGGGTCTGGGCTCAAAGTTTGTCCAGCAGTGGGAGTAGTTCCAGCTGGTTCCATAGTGCACTCTGAACACGAAATCCAAATATTTTTGAAATCGGTCCCAGAGGTCCCGAAAAAAAACCGGTTCAAATGATCTCCATAGATAGTCACTTAACAAAGCCTGAGCCATTTGCCTAGTAGTGAAAATGGTCGAAATAGGTTCTTTACTGCACTGTTAACACGAAATCCAAATATTTTGGAAATCGGTCCCAGAGGTCCCGAGAAAAACTGGTTCTCATGTTAAACTTGAACAGTCACTTTATAAAGCCCAAGCCATTTGCCCAGTAGTGGGAATGGTTAGAATAGGTTCTTGACTTCACTGTTATCACGAAATCCAAATATTTTGGAAATCGGTCGCAGAGGTCCCGAGAAAAACCGGTTCTAATGTTTAAACTTGAACAGTCACTTTATAAAGCCCAAGCCATTTTCCCAGTAGTGGGAATGGTTAGAATAGGTTCTTTACTTCACTGTTATCACGAAATCCAAATATTTTGGAAATCGGTCGCAGAGGTCCCGAGAAAAACCGGTTCTAATGTTTAAAGTTAAACAGTCACTTTATAAAGCCCAAGCCATTTGCCCAGTAGTGGGAATGGTTAGAATAGGTTCTTTACTTCACTGTTATCACGAAATCCAAATATTTTGGAAATCGGTCGCAGAGGTCCCGAGAAAAACCGGTTCTTATGTTTAAACTTGAACAGTCACTTTATAAAGCCCAACCCATTTGCCCAGTAGTGGGAATGGTTAAAATAGCTTCTTTACTTCACTCTTAAGACGGAATCCAAATATTTTTGAAATCGGTCCCAGAGGTCCCGAGAAAAACCGGTTCTAATGTTAGCCAGCCATTGTTAGCTAGCCATTTTAAGCAGCCACAAACCTAACAACCTCTTTTCTTGAAATAACATTCAGATAGTTAGTGGTTTCACTGTTGATAGGATAAAAAAACAGGAATAGACGTTTAAAGGAAATTGTTGTTTCTTTGTGTTCTTGACTGAAAAGCAAGACTTTTCAGTCTCTATCTACCACAATCAGTCCTAAGTTCGTGTAGCGTCATGCAATTAATATCCTAATGGCAATGGAAAAATCTTATCAAGACGAATAAAATAAGCTCGAACACGAGGTAGTAAATAGATACCGTTGAGGAGTTCCCTCGTCTCACTGTCGTCTCCATCGTCAGGTCAGGTTTTAACCTCCACTGTTTTGTGGTGTCGGAGACATATACCCGAATGACAAGTTTTTATTCGATATGTGCTTACAATTTCCGAGAGTTCCCTATTGTTTTAAGGTTTCTATCACCAGACCCTGGACCGAATAACAAAGGAACCATTTGGAAAGTAAATCCTTTCAAACAATAAAATGATTGCTTAAATCGGTTGGTAAACGACGGAGTTATGCTCGTACAAACGTAAAAAGAATACAAAATAACTGAGAAACTCCTCCATTTTTTGAAGTCGGTAAAAAAAATATCGTTCAATACCTCGTATTTGTCGATTAATATTATAATGCATTTCAATTAAGATAATAAAAGTGGAATAGTTAAGAGTTCGTAAGCATATTTTTCGTAACATTGAATAAGAGTCAAACCAGTTTTTCTCAGGACTCCTGGGATAGATTTCGAAATATTTCGGTCTGTGACCTATTATAAGCCTATGGAACATAATACACTATGCAGTTACCGTGGACAACTCTTGAGCCCAACTTCCATACAAAGAATAGCATTGTCCTTTACGCAATACGAATATTAAATTCTATTTCGAACGATTTCCGACTATTTTAATTTGATATCGCAAGCAATGCTTTTTATACGCATATCAGTTCATACTTTTGCTTAGATTCGGGTGGATTAGAAATACTTATATTGAAATTATTTTCACTCCAACGCAATAATACTACAATATAATGAAGACTACATCGTCCTCCGAGCCTTTTTCCCAAGCATGTTGGGGTCAGCTTCCAGTCTAACCGGATTCAGCTGAGTACCAGTGCTTTACAAGAAGCGACTGCCTATCTGACCTCCTCAACCCAGTTACCCAGGCAACCCGATACCCCTTGGTTAGACTGGTGTCAGACTTACTGACTTCTGACTGCCCGTAACGACTGTCAAGGATATTCAATGACAGCCGGGACCTACAGTTTAACGTGCCATCCGAAACACAGTCAATAGTGTCTAAGATATACTTAGAAAGTAGGTACATACAAACTTAGAAAAGTTGCATTGGTACTTGCTTGACCTGGGATCGAACCCGTGGCCTCATACTTGAGAGGTTGGTCCTTTACCCATTAGGCCTACTAACAGTAGTACCTATACCTCAAACACTTCCAAAAATCCTTAAAGAAGAAAAATTTCAACATCAATGATTATACTTACGCCTGCAATAATATTCCTGATGATATTAGGCACAAACACGAAGCTTATCACTGAGCTAGCTACCACTAGTACAGAACCCACGACGAGGGTCGACACGCCACCAATTATACCGCACATCTTCACTAAACTACGCTAGCCTTACAAAATTAGATAAATTATTTAAAAAGTAACGCAAATTACAGGCCGCGGTCATCGACTACGAGGCACTGTTCATTATTGCTATTGACATTGTGCACAGCAACATATTTTCTTTTGATAACGATAATCAAGATTTATTTAGTTCTCCAATGATAAAGCTATCAATAAAAATACCACGCCACAGGTATTTAATTGATTCGCGTTTGTCAAACACTGATTTTAACGTGAACACGGGTATCTTTATTTACGTTTACCGTCAGAACAATCAACTGGAGAAGAATAGATAGGTATTCAAATTTCTCGAGTTTCGCACGTTTTACGTGAGTTTACAGATCGTCGGAAAACAAACAACGATTCTTATTTATTGCAAGCCGGAGGTCCTGGATTCACAACAAGACAACATTGATGACATATGTTTATGTTTTTATTTACTGCAACTCGGAGCTAGCTGTCTTTATTGAGTTTTTCCTGAAATTATTCCAACGTAAACAGAAAAACTAGATAAGTATAATGATCAAAACCTGTAGTGTTTTCAAAAAACTTAACAAGGAAAACAAAAAGTAGGTAAATTCCCTAAGAAAACCTGTAAAATCATTTCTTTGCGCTTACGTTTAACTTCAAATATTAAAAACATAGTTAAATCGCAAAAAAATAACATATCAGACCGGCCTTACGAAAGAATTCAGTAATCAGAAAGTGAGGACTACGCGACTCTTACTTTATGATCGCCGGTGACTGAAATCCTCGACCTCATTACATGATGAGAAGTCCGGCACGGTATTAAAAATACAATTAAAATAATGGTTCTGACTATCACTGCATAATCTCACTCAGATGCACGGGTGTAGGTACCAAATTCATACTCCGGATTGCTTCATGAAAAACTACTTAGCTGTTTTTCTGCGGTTCGACAAGTGTACCGTGGGAACTACTGCCCGTACTCGGTGAAAATATAGACTGTTATTCGGGGATAATGTAGCTTTCCAACAGAAAAATAATAGTCGAATCGGTTCAGTAGTTTCGGATACAAACAAGCAATCAAAAAAAATTATCACTCTTTGTGATATTTTAGTAAAGATAGATAAAATCATTACGTTCAACGTCGACAATAACAAACCTTACGAAGGAAGTTTGCTCCAAACGCCGTCCTCATTAATTTGTCCATCCTTGTTACTCTACCAAAATAGATAATCACGTCGAATAAATAAATATCGTAAAGATCACTTCATGTTTGTTTGATGTCGATCATTTTCTGTACAATTCATGAAAATTCACTTAGTTCATGGACCTAGTATTCTGCATTCGAATTTCACTGTGCGTGCTTAACGATAATACCTAAAAAAAACAAGAAAGGATATCAACATCACCCTTCCTGGCGAAAATTCCAGGATAAGAAAGCTTATACATGTTTGAATGTTATCTCAAATCTTGCTCGGGTACCTACTTATAAAAGTGCAACGTTCAAGTATGACAAACAGAAGACAAGCAAGAATAAGTTTCCATTAAATTATGAACCTCAGAACATAAACAAAGCCCTGCTTGTTGCTGTACGGCTGGCTGATTCGCAAATGGATGCTAAACCTTCCACGACCTATCAGTTAGCCTGACATTTAAGTTTGCAGCACTTAGTGGCTTTCACCAGACTTCAGTCTCACCGCAATTTGACAATTTCGTATTAAATTGTTGAAGCTACGTACTACGTGGTCAAGACAGGATTGCTCTTTAAAGTAGGAAAGCCTGTTTGTGTTTCGTTTCCGCATGCAAAAGTGAAGATTTAGAGCTCTTGCAAACTGGAAACTTTTAGTCGGCCGACAGTTCGTTCGGGCTCATAGATAAGTATGGACTGAAAACTTTGATTGAATTCACAAAAAAAAAACCAACCATAGGGCCAATTTTCTAGTCTGCAGTCGATTTGAAAAACGTGTGTGAAGTTCATACATAAAGAACTACACTGACACATGACATCTATATATATAAAAGAAAGTCGTGTTAGTTACTTCACTTATAACTCAAGAACGGCTGAACTGATTTAGCTGAAAACTGGCAGGGAGGTAGCTTAGAGCCAGGAGAAGGACATAGGATAGTTTTTATTACAAAAAAAAATAAAAATAATAGATACAATTTATTCCGGACATACAGCGCCATCTATTGTTTAAACCAAAAATCTGCCGGATGCCACTATTCCACGCGAACGAAGTCGCGGGCAAAAGCTAGTTATCTATATAAACGCAATAAGTAGGTAACTATATTTGTACTTATTTCCTGTCGTTAATTAAATATGATAAACAATACACAATGATTCTGAGTATTACTGAGTGTTACAGCTTCCAAGTAATAAGAAATAATCGTGAAAAAGCAGACGCTCGTTATAATATGCAATGCGTATTTTTTTTCCTTCCATTAAACAAAATAAAAAATCACCTCGCTACTTGCAATATTTCTGTTTTACTTTAAAATATTTTCTTTAAAAGAGCTTAAGCAGAAATATAAATAAAATTATTCAGTAAGATTCCAGGAACATCGCAACTCAGTCTATCCTGCCTTTTAACAGCATTTCTGCCCCGTTTATTTTGCACTAAGTGAATCGTCGGATGTGACGTACCTAAAATATTCGAGTTACCTAACTAAGTTTGTGCAAATAATGCAGTAACTTTAGTTTTTAGGAAACTAACATGGAGAGCATAAAACCTATTTTCTATAACCCTCGTATGTTCCTACCTAACCATATTAAAGTACTCTTAAAACTCAATACAAGTTTGCATTCAAAGTTTCATAATGAATTGTGGGGAACCCGCTTTTCCAGTAGAGTTGTACCTATACTTATAATAGAAGTCAGTAGCAAGAAAGTCATAACTTTGGCACTTGTGGTTTTCAGATTATTTTATATCTCTAAAATTGCGAAATAAATAAAGCAATATTTTTACCAGAATTTCTTATTTTATACTATAGTATCAATTCCTCACTATAACAACAAGAACCAACTACTTTAAGAACAAGGTTGTTTCATATAAATAGCTTGAGTAATCATACAAGCTTATGTAGAGGTAGCATAACTGTTTCCCGTGGTGTCACTCACGCGTAAAGGTGCGTTTTGACTACTAGCGACTGTCGCCCGCACTTGCAGCGACTACAGGAAAATACTCTTTAAAACTACTTCTTATGGTTACGTTTATAAAATATAGCCTGCCTATATCATATGACGAAACAACAAAAATCCTCCTTATAAATAGTAGTTCCCACGCGTTGCTATTCCTTATTTCTTTATGAACGTGACTATGTATCTAGCTGTCTATTCCTACTTCCTTTGAAGCTATGTTTAGACAAGTAAGTGCGTCACATATGTCATAGATAAACTCTCAGAGTGTACGCTTGTGTGAGCTACAGATTCTTGCCTACACGAGTTGCAGATCGTGACAATTCACAATCACGTCGTATATTTATTTATATATACAGTACCTACATTTGTATTTTTAACACAAAAGGACAATTGAAGATACACGAGGGGGTTTTAAGTCTTACTCCTGCAACCTACTACACTGCTCAAGAAACTTGACTCCGTCGTACGTAGGCATTTGGTTAGAACATCTTTAGAGCTAGCGCGCACTGGTGACTTTTTGTCAGCATGACAATTTTGTTACTACATATTATCAATTCCGTGGATGTGTATGGAGATGCACGAAGTGACAAATGGGTGACGAAATTGTCACGCTGACAAAAGTCACCAGTGCGCGCTACCTCTAAAGACGTTCTTAAATCCGTCTTGGTTAAAAATAGTCCGATAAAATGATACCGAATCATTGTGGAACCTCATTTTTCTATCATACAAATATTTTGTTTGGACATGGACTTTCCTTTTCGCACTACAAACAGTGCTCAGCCACATGGTGATTTGCAGCCAAATTGGAATTTCCTACTTTGATTTACTGTTGACTGGTTTGCTTGCCGCGGCCGCATTGTGGAGGCTGCGGTGCTACTGACGCTGCCCGCTTTGAACAATGCCACGGAAATAGAGCAGTAATGTAATCCGACGCACGTCAATACCTATTGTGGTTTTGCCTCTCTGAGGCAAAGGTGAGCGCAAAACTGTTTGTATGCAACGTTATAGTATTACAGTGTATATGGTTTTTAAATGGTGGATATTTTCTTAAAGGGGAATAATAAGTTTTTCCTTGGTTTGGTTAGTAGGTTTAGATTGTACCGAAAAATATTATAAGTTTAAAGTTTCCGTTTCTTTCAGATTCCTATTTCCCTGATACTTATGCCAATTGAAGTCTTTCATAGAACACTTGTAAAAGAAGACGGAGTGAAACTGAGACTTCATAATGTAAAGGCCCCAGTACACGTTGGCCCAAGTTCGGCCAATACACGCCATCACCAACGTGTACTCGGGGTATTCGTGCAGGTTGGCGGACATTTGTCAAGGTTGGCGCGCATTCGGCGAGTTGTCGGTTTTTTGGGCACAAATCAAAGGAAGCCACGCCCAGCTTGGCGTGTGGTGTTTACACATTCGGCCAATGTTTAGTTCGTCACCGACCGCTGAGGGATAAAGTACACTTTGTGTTGCGTGTAAAAATAAATATAGTAGTAAATATAGTAGTGTAGTATAATATAAATATATATAGTAGTGTAGTATAGTATAAATATATATAGTAGTGTACAAATTAATAGCCGAAGCCTTAATTACTTCGACGTCCATCGCAAGTGGTTTGCCAGACAGGAATGAGCCATGCGCCACTGTGTAAACACCATTTGATCGTGGCCTACATTTGTGCATTGGAAAGCTTGGCCGTACTTGGGCCAACGTGTACTGGGGGCTTAACTTTTACATGGACCGTTACTTTTTCGACAGTAATACTATGTTTCTGTATGTAACTAAGTAAGTACGTGTTACATTATAATCTGTCATGTTCCATGCGAAACCAAAGCTTTGATGACGCCAAGAAACAAATCGAACAAAACCACGAGCCTTAAACGACAAACTGTTTGCCCACACTTAGTTACATGTTCAAGGTGATCGAAATTAATGCCGTTTCTGAAGGTTTAACCTGACAAAGTGGATAAGCGTCTTCTTTGAATATGAACTAAAACATTATTGAGTGACTTTTCCAAATTATCTAGTGTCACTCTTCTTCCATCTAAATCTGAAGTGCAACGGCAGAAAAGTAAGTTACCACGAAAACTAGATTCGTTATCGGATCTGTCATTGCGATTTTCCACCCCGAGGCAATAATTAAATTTAATCATGTCCCCGCCGTCCAGAGGAGTCATCACAACCTATGCAGGTACAAAGCCACTGTAAGCCACTTGCAGTCCGACCAATTTGGGCGCTGCTGATAAAATGTGGCACAAAGCTCTCAGTGTTCAAGGTAGCAAGCGAACAGCCCCCGTCACCTGTCTCGCTACAGATTAAAACTTACATTTCATTCATATTGTGGATAGTTTAAGTCATATATTGTAAACTGCTTTTAAATAAAACTACTTTTACGGATTTTATCGCGGTTATTTTAGGTATTAACATTATATATAATCCCGACGTTTCGGATCCTTTACAGCATCCATGGTCACGGGCAGACTAAGTAACACACAGACGGTAAGTGTCAGAAATCAACATGTTAAACACTTCTTTTCTTTCTTTTCACCAAGCTATTAACGTTTCGTAAGCACCTTTTTTATGAAAAATCATCAAATGACCGCTCCCGCTGTGGGTGCAACGTGAGTGTCAGACTCTTACTACTTAACTAAAACCCGCCATGTTCTTTCTTAAGTCCTTTATGTACCAGGCCCGCGGTACCTAACTTTTTAGACAATTCTGCAGTCCCGGCAAGCTTTGGTCCTGTCTGACCCCGTTTCATAAGCACCTGTAACAGTTCTATATGAGAGAAAAACCTTTGTTTTTAACCATTACTCTTTGAATTAACTGGCAGTTAATGCATACCGAATGTTACACGTCTGATGTGTGCGCGGGTATGTGAACGATGCACTCCTGTGTGCTTCTGTTTCACTGGATACAATTACATGCCCTTACAGTAGATTGGTAACTGTACCTATACGTCTATTCTAGTCTACCGGATCTATATATAGGACTAGCTTCTGCCAGCGGTTTCACCCGCATCCCGTGGGAACCTCGACACGGACCCGGATAAAAAGTAGCCTATAGCCTTCTTCGATAAATGGGCTATCTAACACTGAAAGAATTTTTCGAATCGGACCAGTAGTTCCTGAGATTAGCGCGTTCAAACAAACAAACAAACTCTTCAGCTTTATAATATTAGTATAGATACCAATTTGTAAGCCGGATCTGATTTTTAACCGACTTCCCAAAAAGGAGGAGGTACTCAATTCGGCCGGTATGTATTTTTTTTCTATTTATGTACATCGATTACGCCGAGGTTTATACGTGATTAGTCATCAGGTCATCTGATGATGGAAACCCTGAGAAATCGAGGGCAACTTTCGAAAGTTATAGGCATACATAGGGTTAAACCTTGACATTCATATGTATGCCTGATAGCACTATTCAACAGTGAAAGTTTGGAGCTGACCTGATGATGGAGACCAGAGAAGGTCGAGGGAGCTCGACAACTGAAAATGAAAACTACCTCATGTTTGGGCTTATATTATTCGTTTTAATGAGAACTTTCCAGTTATGTAGATAGTGACCTATTCGTACCACTAAAAAGCTGAAAATAAAAAACATATTTACAAAAAAATAAAACCGACTTCCAAAAATACTAAAAAGCAAAAAAAAAAAACAAATTTTAGGTGCATCGTGCATTTTTTTTTGCTTTTTAGTGTTTTTGGAAGTCGGTTTTATTTTTGCAGGATACCTACAGTTTCGTCACAATATAAATTGTAAACAAATGTCCACACGTGCATTCGGTTTGAAGTTCCGGCTATCAATATCTTTATCTTATCAATGAAACTGATGGCGCCTTGTGAACGTAATGCAATTATAATTTTCTGAACCAAACAATAATATGTTACAGGCTCAAACATCTTACCGTTTGTCATTGTTCAGGAATGTTATTAGTTATTAGTATTCACATAGACATAGGTAACTGATTAGCAAATAAGTGACGTTTTAAAAGGCTAAACTCCAAAGTTAAACATAACACTTGGATTTTCCATATAGGTACAAACAAAGGTTAATAAATTAATGAAAGTAGATACGAATTCACGCTGACGTAAATAGTATTCGATAATATTTCCTGCCTACCGTCATAATTACTCTGTAGGTGCTTTTATATTTCGAGCTTGCACGGTTTTTACTCGATATTACTGCAATGGGATTAAGTTTCATGAAAACAGGATATTCGTGTTGTTATTTTAATTAATATCTGATGTTTGATGGTAGCTGACCAAAATTAAATGAAAAGGATATTACGTTCAATGAAGTGGTTGCTATGCTCGTTACGGACAGAGACTCAAACAATAGGCTAATTAGGCTTTAAATAATGTGTTAGATAAATAATTAGTAAATTATTAAATGCCTATCACAGAGTAATAGAATGGATGAACATATAAGATAAAATTGTTTATTTCATAATTAATTTAATACCCATAATCCTTGATATCCAATTTAAATACTGATAACTGGCGTTGGGCTACTTTTTAGATATGAGTTAATCTTTATGAAGAATGTTTATTGGCCTAGTCTGATACGTAATCAATCATCTAGAATCTAGCTCCAAGGAGAGAGATAAGCGAGTGACGGCCGGTCATTAGTGCCAGTGCTCTCTAAACTTTAACCATCAGTTACTTACTCTATATTGACAAATCGACTCAGCAAAGATGGTTTCCTTGTACTTACCTGAAATGATCAATGTTGAAATACTTTAATGATTTTTGAGATAAAGTAACTATATGGGTTTAGCTATAGAAGTTTAGTTGGAAGGTACCTATGTATAGACCTGCAAAGTTACCTAAGTATGTACGTTCATAATAGGGGCTATAAAGTTTATCAGAAATAGTCTATACTTTATAATATAGAGGGAACAACGTTGTTACTATGTCAGGTATTGTTATCGTGTTGAATTACAGATAGCTACATAGGTTGCGCCACTACGTAATTTGAGGTCTCATCATCATCATCATCATCTCAGCCATAGGACGTCCACTGCTGAACATAGGCCTCCCCCTTAGATCTCTACAGATACCTGTCGGAGGCGACCTGCATCCAGCGTCTTCCGGCGACCTTTATAAGGTCGTCTGTCCACCTTGTTGGTGGACGTCCTACGCTGCGCTTGCTAGTCCGTGGTCTCCACTCCACCACTTTTCGGCTCCATCGGCCATCTGCTCTGCGAGCAATATGGCCTTATTTGAGGTCTACCTAAGGAAAATTCATTTGAAAGGAAGTCACCTGATATTTAACTACGGTTATTCTTGATTGACCCAACTTTTGACGATTTATTGTGCTGATTACAATAGGATGTTTTCCACTTTTTTTAATATTTAAGTAATTGTCATTAAATATTATCCAGATAATTACGCCATGCAATTGCGCGTGTAAACTAAAAATAATTTCGAATTAACATTTCTTTATCATTAGGTATCATAATTGAGATAAGCCTAAATATGTCATTTAGGTACCCTAATTGGGGTACTTAGGTACATAATTTATAGAACCAAACATTGAGAGATAATTTCATTTTGATAAGAAAGTATTAGACCTAGGTATAATTCGCGATTTGTGGAGTCACCAAAAAACTGGCCAAGTGCGACTTAGAACCGCGTACGAAGCGTATGTACCTAACCAATAATCAACAAAACGACCAAAAAACACGTTTTTGTACCTCACATACAAAATCCCCCATTATTTTATTATAGTTTTCTTTATCTGGTATTATGTAGCAACAATAATACTTGCATCATCCGTTACAACTATCACAGTTCATATTATACAGTGTAGTGACAGATATACGGACAGACACACAGCGAAATCTCAAATTGTCGATACGGAACTCTAAGAACAGCTCACCTAAGACTTGGAACATGTACGAACTGTACCTACTGACTTAGAGATTTCGCATGGATCTTACAAATATCTGAGAGGTCGGCAGTGCACTCTGAAAGCTCCATGCCCATGTGACTGTGGAATATGCTTACCTTAGCTTCTATAGTTTATCTGAACCATAGAAAACTTGAACATGGAAAAAATGACTTGCGGAGATGCGCAAAATGCGGGTGTTGGTGAGGCGAGGAACGTTAATGTCTCCACCCTTCTACACCTTCTTAGGAACCCGTCCGTTTTTTGTATTACCAAAAATCGTTGACAGATTTCTCAAAGAACCCGAACGCCACAATACTTCACTCGTAACTGATAGTTTTAGTCATGCCTATCGTACGGTTTTGACCTAGAAGAAGGCGCCTGACCTACTTGCCTTATGGCGTCTCCGCTCATCTTTCCTTACTCTGCGATCCGAACAAAGATGATGGCTCAGAAGTAATCCGAAACTCTCAATTTGTTCCATATATATATTTTAAAATAAACCTGCACTATATAAGTAGGTAATATATGTATAAACCTACCTAACAGCTTTCATGTGAATAATGAAATTTAAACACGAATAGGAACCTGAAATTTAAGCACATTTCCGATGTAATTAATGCATTGTTAATTAAGTATTTATTTCAATGCTTTACAAACAGGTATATTTTTGGTTATGTTCGTAATTGAAAGGATTTTACTGTAGAACTATAATAGCAATTCATTTGTTTAACATATTTATAAATACATATTCGGTACCTATACCTAGGTATATATGGTGTGTTCTTTTGCAAGGAGTTCGGTTTTTGTTCCGAAGGTCTCTGATTGTTTTACAGGTAATAAGCTCCTTTAATTTAGAGACCTTTGAAGCTGCCTGCACGTCACATTTCTCACTAATCTACCTTTCGCTTAGTCCTTGTATAAAGATAAAAGGAAGTACAAAATGAAACTCGCTTCGTAGCAAAGTCCGATGCTACGCGGCTATGAGCTGTAGCAAAGTACTTATACTGCGTAGCCATGTCGAAACTTCCCAAAAAATAGATTAAAGTGTTCTCAAAAACACAAAATTAATCTCAGTTTTGAGCGTACATGTATTTGTATAAGCTTCTTATAAAAACAAAACGAGGATTTATCTGAAACATGTTTTCCGCGGTTGTATTTATAAATCCGCCATTAATGTTGACCGAAACTCGGTTGCGGCGTATTAAAAAAAAATGTTTGTGTGTTGCAAAAGCGAATCTTTGAAATAACAGTTACGACCAATACCGAACTAATTGCCACCTACCACCCGCGCCCACCTGCATCTCACTCCTACTCTCAACCCCCATCCCCAACCCGCCTGCGTGCACCCGGCTCCGACCATAATGAGAGTTTTTGCCGGTACAGCAACAGGCAAATATCATACACTGACCCCAATATTCAAATAAATAATTCCACATGAATTATGGAGTAATCTCGAGATATAAACGACGTAATAATCTATTTGATTAAAAAATAATTAATTAAAGATACGTAATCGTAAGTAATTCACAGCGCAGCACGGTACAAATCTTCGACTTACGTAAAATCGGCCCATATTCGACAAATACAAGTCATTTGGACTCACGCACGGTGCCGTACCCCTACTAATATTGAGTGGATTACTTATATGTTATACTTAAAAAAATATATATCATTATATTTTATCATGATTTTACGACTTATTCGTTACCAACTATCCAGGTCTATCAACATTCTAAGACGACGGACGGACAATGGTTTTATTTCCCATATGGACGGTGTACGGAACCCATTAAAAGGTTTCAAGTACCTATCTTATTAAAAGCAATTATTGAAATACAGATTCGACACTGAAAATACCTATATCTAAATTAATATGCGCGTGGAACGTGGCTTACCAACTATTCATTGAAAGATAGTAAAAGTCCCGTGTTCTTAAAATTAATACTGTCATGGTGGTCAATCTCTAAACAACCTTTTAAGAAGAGGATCAAAGGATAATTTAATTACTTTATTTACTGTAAATATATAATCTCTGTATGTCTCTGTGTCCAATTAGAATCAATAAACAGCTATAAACGCAAAATAATTAAGGTGCTTCCTAATTAAATACCAAAAAAATGTGGGTTACTGTACTACTGGAATAAGGTCAGCGTATAATATGAAAGTGTGCAGTACATTTTGTATACGGTGGCGACATCTATCTCATCAGAGTGTAACTTGCTTTCTTAGGAAACGGGATATTACTACTTTGTGCCCATATTTCCTTTATTGAAGATACGATTAATTATTTTGTAAACGAAGATTACCACTCGTGAGAACCTCTCAATGAGAATGGAAGGCACCATAATCAATTTGAGTGGGCACCAATCCTGATAGGACTTTTGACATAAGTATGTACTTACCAGATAAACTATTGCAATAGCAGTTTTAACCATATCGGGCAGTCTGCTACTAATATAAGACCAATCGTATTCCAACGACATTCGATTGGTTTGCGATTGGTCTGCTATTTTGGTGATTTTGGTCTATACGGTAGTTTGCTCTACAATCATATTGCAATCGCAAATCATTTGCAGACAAAATGATTCATTATTGAATGACAGAAAAGGATAAACATGTTTATTCCAAAGAAAAAATAGCGGAATGCCACATACGCTTCACTCGTAATCGAGTCGGGATTGGATCTCAGTCGAACGTGAATCGTATGTCGCTTAAGTAAAATTAGGAGAATCGGGCCCCTGCTATAATTCTTATCCTCTTTTTGTATGGAAGTATCATTGGCATGAAGCCACCTTTGTGACTAGCTGTGGTTGCTAATGAATCTTTTGAGAAACAGGTCAATGGTAATATTATCAAATGAAACAATAGTTTGTAGTGATTTCGTTTATTCAAGGTAGTTGTATTACATTTGGTAATTGACTGGAGTTGATAGATCCAATAAATGCAATCAAATGTAATCACCAGAGTTCTCTAACTTAACTTTAACTATATACGGAACCAAATAAATGATTAAAACTAATTATAAACAATCAGTCATAATTTTCCTTTACGATTCCCTCTAATACGAGATCATATTTTTACTGTGTTATAATCGAATAAATTGATTCATGATTTAACTATAGGATTTCTTTTAAAATGTTTGGTACACAGTAAGAATATGAAATCGTGAACAATCAGTACAATCGACTGAGATCACTTCGAATGAAGTTTACAATGGTCTAAGCACATTAACCTATTAAACAATGTGTCACCAATTCCCTTGCGAAAGATTCAGTATCATTGTCGCTATTAATTTCGGGTTTTGCATACAAGCATTTCCAAATAGACACTACTCTGAATCTTCGCAAATTGGTTGATAAAAGAGACACTTAAAAGAACTTAAAGATTACTTAATAACATAATTTTCAACAAAACATATTTCTTTGTTTGGAAACGAAGCGTAAGATTACACTGTTGCACCGAGACGTTGCATCTATAATAAACTTTGTTTAAACTCAGATTCGAATGTCTGAAACATTTCAAATTATTTTCAATAGATACTATTTTTCCCTCATGTTTTTTAAACAATGTTTATATATAACACAACGAAAGATCTGACGATCTTTTTTTGCCCTAAAAATGCATTTAGATAGAAAAAGTGTAGCTACCTATTTTAGGTGAGTCTGAACAAGGAACTTAAAAGATAAAAATAACGAAGCTGCTTTGAAACGTCTATAGAAAAAAGTATGTTTACTTTAAAATAAAGTAAATAACAAAAAACACAGGGTAAACGTCGCCATTTATGCGAAATTGATTTTAGTAGTCAATTATTCATTTTGAGGTTGAAGTCAGTATCTAATAGTGTTAGTTTCCTGGGAGATACGTATCAGGAGTCGATCTAGTGAGGGTGTCGTGAGGCTAGTTACAACTACTGTGAAACAAACATGGGAAAGTATAGGATCGCCTCAGACTAGTGCATTGATCCCAGGGAACATCAGTGAACATCTTAATTAATACCACTATAGCTCGCGCATACAGACACACGTTTTCTAAAAATCACTTTCAATAATCCATCTTACCTTAGTATTTTGACACAGTTATGCCAACAATCTTTAGGATGAACAGATGAATGAAAATAATGAAGCTAGAACTCACGCAACGATGTCTGCTTGCGCGAACCTTAACACAGACTTACGAGCAACAGTCAAATTCTCTATTGGGTTCATCTACTATTTGAAACCTGGATTAATATGGCCTGGGACAACACAGAAAGCTCCGGACTTCGAAAGTATGCTAACAGACGGCCACAGCAGTTGACTGGCCCGGCTAAAGAATATACAATGAAACATACAATATTGATGTAGTGAAACGAACATGAACCACGTATATTATACATTTAACACCGATATATAGATGTACATATTGTACATCGATCGACAATATCGAGCTTACTATATAATGTTTAATGATACATTCATTTACGTAAAGTTCGGCTACATAATAAGTATTTGCTGGTGCTGGGCTCGGTCAAATGTGTTACTGTAAAAACCTCAATGAAATTGTTCCTCGGCTATGTACCTATTGGCGTTGTGATTAGGGCTGCCATCTCGAATTTCGCCAAACCCGGACAAACATTAAAAAAAACCCGGACATTTGGCGTAAAATACGATTTTTTTTAAACAAAATAATACCTAATTTGTAATCCATTTACTATTAACATATACTTAAATTCAATGAGGTGCTTCCTTACATGAAAAGTGTCCGGGTTTTCCCCGGACACTTCTTGAAACCCCGCCCGGACGGCCCCCGGACGGCCTCTAAACGAGGACAAATCCGGGGAAACCCGGACGGATGGCAGCCCTAGTTGTGATTCAAGTTCGAAATGAACAATGATCATAGAACTGTTCAGACTGACTGGAAAGTCTTTCGATTTACCGTAGTTCGGGTTTTTACAGTAACATATAAAACAAGTCACTATCCTTGTGTTGCGTGTACAATTTTACATGCTACACAAGAACGCTTGACCGCGCCCGGCGAGCTTTCGACAACACATGTATATCTGATGTAAACACCTATATGAAAAAGTGGTGGATTAGCACCTGCATCTCAAGTACATGTTTGCGGGTTAGATAAGAATGTACCTACCTATATGTACTTTCTATATCTGACACTTATGGCAGAATGATGGTGAAAATGACCATCTTGAAGAAACCTGGACTTTAATGTCTGAAATCGCCAATCCGCCTTGAGCAAGCATGGTTTTTGACGCTCATTCTGTATGAGAAGGGGCCTGTGTCCTGTTGTGGGACGAAGAAGGCTGATGATGAAACACCCATACACAATCTTAAAGGAACGTAATCTATCACATCGTGATTATTATAATACTGAATGTGTGCTCGTAAACTATGACGAAATAATTAGCTAGGGCCGCGTCGTATCTAAACACCGGGCTATAGAAACTCTCTTTGAGTACAATTATAACTATTGTTATTACCTAACACATATTATATTTACGGTACATCCATGAACAACACACAGTTTATATTGTTACAGAAATCTGCTACGTGAATGTTCTCAGGTTTACAAAACGTCTTGATATTGAATGGAACATTTCTAGTGAATGAATGAAAACATTATTTATGTCCAATGAATGTATGTAACAAATATGACATGAAAAATTCTAGTGAATGATGATGAATTGTGACACTGTGTTTAGGTGTAGAATTGTACAAATTGTTATGTATTAGTCCCAGCTCGTAACAATATTTACTTAATCGGTACATTAATCCTTATTGTAATCGTGAAATATATCGACGGCGACAACTATAGAATAGAACAGCAGTGAGACGCGACCCCACTCGTACATCATGAAGAACAACTATTACCAAGCTGTGTGCCGGTCATCAATTGAAATACTGCAAGTATTACAATTATTAATTTACCATTAACGACTAACACACAAGTAACATTATGAGTAAATAATCAAATCATGCATCGTCATGTAATGATTTGCAACGTTCCATGATTATTTGTGTCCAGGCCAACAACTCCAATATATGCAATCAATGAGTTCGCGATCCCGACATACGTATGATTTGAGTCACATTCGTACATCACAAAATGTTCCGTACCCCCAGTCTACAAGTTTCAATACCTTTGGACCTTAGTAAAGGAATATTTTCCTGCATTTGGAACATTAATTTAATGACTGGTGGAAAGTTTACTTTCCACGTCGCCACAAGTTTTCGTACCTAGCTACATACATATAGTCCGAAATCCTTAATACTAAAGTAAACATTTAATCGGTTGCATCGTTCAAAAGAACGGACGCATCGTTCAGGAGTACAATAATGTTGATCCAGTCGAATTTATAACACTTATAGAATATACCACACTTCGCGTAATCTACTCAGTCGGTGGCGCCGTGACCTGCGACCTGCGTCGAAGCGGCAACCGATGTTTCGCGTACCTACACTATGTCACTAATAGACAGACATAATGTTACGCGGTAGAGACGTTGCCAACTTTGGTCCGAAAGGGACGCCTATTCTATGTAGGCACAAAAAGTAGACAACTACAGAAACAATATCATTAATGCTTAATAGTAACATTTACTCTTATAAATACTCGTCAGATACAAAGTGCTGAAGAAAGCATCGGTTGCGCTTCGGCAGTAGATCAGCAGCATTCAAGATATCAACCTCGACACGACGTAAAACGCTGAAACCGCCCAAAAATACAACGCACAGTGCGTTAATCTAGGATAACATTTAGAAGTTAATAACTAGGATAGTGTCGGAGTCACACAGATCGTTTGTAGCCGACGGGTGTCGAGCTGAGTCCTTTAGGTGGCAACGTGATGGAGCCGCGCAACGACTCACAGACGTCAACAACGCAGACACTGATTTCGTACAAATTCCGCCACTTGCATCATTGTTTACTTCTTAAAGTTTAACTTGTGTACAATGACAGTTTCGTAACTAACGCTGTGGAGGTTGTATGTTTTGTATATTTAGTCTACTGTGAAGAGTCTTTCGTCACTAGTGCTTTGGAGTAGCAAAGTTTAACTGTACGCTATATGTGGATATATGTGAATTACTAAAGAGGCTTGGGGAATGTGACTGTCATGTCCAAGTTAAATTTTAAGTGGTACGTGTATGTGGTTTAATTGTCGAACTTGAGTATGGAGTCGATGGAGAAGTCGGCCCTGCGTCGTTGCTCTAGCATGATGAAGGTCTGGACGGTGCGCAGCGCCGCCGGGCTGGCCGCCGACGGGCCCGGGACGGCGAGGTCGCCGCCTCCGCCGCCACCCGCTTCCTTTCAGCTGGGCTTTTGCTGCACCTCGCGCATTATCAGCTATAACAAGATAAGTATATGTACTCGCGTGTCGTGGTGGTATGCAGTGTACGAGTAAACTTAGAGATCGGTACGTTGTTCGTTTCAAAGTAATTTATAGTGTAATGCGGCAAGTGGCCACGACACTCCGTGTCACTATTCTAGTAATAATCTAGATTTTTAGACACGAGACGACCTCTAAATGTACGGCGTACAAACGACACAACACATTCGCAAATAATAAAACAAAATAATATCCAATGGCAAGCCAGTCAGCTTGACCATTGAAGCGAATAAACCATAGAAATAAACGTATCTAATGCTCGAAATAAATGAGAAGCGTCTCGGTTCCATGGCACGCAAAGCGCTAACAAAACAAAACGAAATTATGTTGAGAAAAATAATATTATACCGTATTCGTGACGAGGGCTAACTCAGCTAGGAGCGTGGGGGAACACAAGCTAGGATTTTCATAATTTTGCCAAAAGTTTGCCTTTTATAATTTGGAAAGAAGGGGCCAACTTTAGTCGTCAGTCTGTCAAGTAAGTCACTGAAATCTGTAATTTTAACTGTCAAATTTAGCAAAAGACACTGTTAAACTGAACGAGAGGATCCTAAAATTCAAAGGACTGAAATAACTACAGATAGTAGGGTAATAACCACGGATTTTCGTTCTTGATCTTCTCGTGTACCGTCGTAGACATGTGCCTGGAAATGCACACACATGTGTCATATTTGTGAAGTTAGGAGGTACCGCAGATACAGCACTGCTAGATGGTGCCTAGCGCCTGGGGCCTGGGGAGGCAGTAAGCTGAGCGCAGCTGGGACTATACAGAGCAGGCGATATTAGCGAGCTCAGTTAAGGCTCTAAGTGTGACGGTTCCAGGCGCTAAGTATTTGACCACAGATACAGAGAAAGGTAAATTGACAAAAGGTGCACGGAGATGTGTGCAACTAATGTTGAAAGCCACGTTTCGCAAATCGTATAGCAATCTATGGCAAGGCAGAATCACAGAGATTGCCAGAATCCGGTCGTAATGCTGCTCAGAACCAAAACGTATTAAAAAATCGTGTAAAAATTAAGTAAATTGTAACAATTAAACGAGAAAAATGGAATGTTCTACATTTCTAATGACAATCGCTAGAAATAGTAAAATATCTATGGTGAAAGAATTTAAAGGTGTGAATGAAATTGCATCTAGGGAAACAAAACTATTCAAGCTAAGAGAAAGATTACTATTTATTTTGATCAATGGAGCCAACATTATATGTACTGTAAATTTTTATGTTATTGAAAAATTTATTGATTATTTTTTTAGAATTCCCTCGGGCCCAGAACGCTTTTATGTTAATACGAAAATTTAATTTCTGAGGTCATCAAGACCGTTAATTTCTGGCAAGCTCCTATATACTATCGATTTAAATCGATGCAAGCCACGAGGGAAATTAATCAATTGAATGAAACTAATGATGGCATGTGTGCAGCCTTTCTCTACAAGTGAATTTTTAACAGTAAGTACTAATATTAAATGTTAATTTTACTTTCTAAAATATGGAATGAGAGTGGATGTAATCTGGCACGAGTTTTTGTGCAAATAACAGGTATTACTATTGGACCAATCAAATCCAGTTGAACTTATCAATTTATGCGTGAAGGGGAATCGAAACGGATCGAAAATGATTCACTGAAAGTGATTTTGTGTCTCAAGGTCACTTTCAATAAATACTACGTTTGAGCATCTCGTAGTAAAAAATTACTGACGGATTTAAATATTTGCCATTTTCACACGAAAACTGGCACCAAATCCAATTTACCAGACAAACTATATTATTCTCATTTAAAAATTCACCATAAGCATCTGTTCTACCAGTGCATATAAACTACACAAGACATACCTGATGGGGCCGATCGGAGGTGACAGTCTCGGCGCGCGGCGGCGGCGGGGCCCGCACGGGGCCCATCGGGGGCCCGTTCTCGCGGGGGCAGCGCGACGGCTCCGGCGGCCCTGTAGTCACTGTGTGAGGTTGGCGGTTTTAATTAGTATAGGTATTTGATTTTTGGTAACATGTGTCGGAGAATAGAAATTTTAGTATTTGTGTTGTGTTATTGAATACAGTTCTCGGCAAATAAGTTTGGTTGTCCGAATATAGCTGCTTGAATCTTCGCATATATGCAGTAGTGTTTTGACTAGAGTTAAGGCGTTAGTAACACAGGTAAGAAAATCTTGACGAAAACTGTGAGTGATATAATTAGAAAATATGTGTGTAAAAATGTTAAAGATGCATAATTTTAGTATTACATATCTGTTTCGTAGTTCTTGTTTGAATGATTAGCATAATAATTATAATTAAAAGTATGAAAAGTCTAGACATATTTTGTCATGCAATGTTCAGTTACCACATATTTTATAACAACTAGAAACTAGAACATTTAGGATATTTTTTATTACTATACAAGACACGACCACAAATTACTACCTATACTAATCCTTGGAGCAGGACGTCCAATTCCGTAGAATCGCTACGTGTAATCTGTAACTGAACTAAACTGCCAAAGATAAATACGGGAAAACTAGGGGGTCACAACCACCACATAGAGCATGCAGGGTTAACAGTATGAGTTAAACAAAACAAAATAGATTTCTAACATCCAGCAGACAATGTATCTATCGAAGAAAATGGAAACTTTTCAACAATTTTATAACATATCTCTGTCCCGTCTTATATGTCATCCATCAAAATAGGATCAGAAGAAAATTATAACCTCAAATTCGGTGTATCCGACTGTTAAATTCGGGAATGATTTGTTAGAAAGTTGTCAAGTTTCGTAACAACGTTCCGTTCCACGTACCAGTAGTGAGGGGTATAGCTAGGCGGGCGTTAACGGCTAGTAGATGATCGCGCCGCTGTAGTAGACTTCCTACGTGCTCCTCCAGTCGTACATTCTCTGTGCGCAGTTGGTGGAGGCATGATAACAGCGAAGCGACTGTGCACACGTATCTTATGTTAGCCATACATACAGATAATAAACTACTAGAGTCATTCAGTACTTTACGTTGAAACATCGCGCTTTAGAAAGAGACAGATCGGTTTGTCGTAATGATGTGTCGCGGAGAAACGAAAGATGAGCGGAGTTGCCATAAGGCGGGTAGGTCAGGCGGCTTCTTCTAGGTCAAACACGTGCCTACCGTGCATGACCAAAACGATCAGATACGAGTGAAACTAACGAGGTGTTTGGGTTCTATGGGCGGGTTCCAAAGAAGGCGTATAGGGACGGATACAGTAACGTTCCTCGTCCCTCGAACACCCGCATTTTGGCGACACTACTTTCTTAGATTTTCCGTGATGGCATCTCCGTTCGTCATTCATTTCTCCATGTACCATATACGTACCAGCGGCCTCCGTAAGTAATGCTTCGCGTCTCAAATATGGATGGTAACTCGATGCACCTGCATACAAAATACTATTGATAATATCTCATACATACGCCTACTGTGTAAGATATACCTTTCGTTCACTATTTGGCAGATAAAATGAACATTCATTGCACACCGTTATGGGTTAGCTAGATGTCTGTAGTGCAGTACACCTTAGGCCTGCAATTAGACGTAACATGCAAGTTTTTAGCAACGGAGGAAATACACTTGAGATTAGATTGTTTTTTTATATATTAAGATGATGACGAGAGCATCCCCATAGTTCTAAGACGAGTAACACTTTGCTTCAGTGTGTAAAACACATATCTTTTTTCACAGACTTCCCAAAAATGTTTTATTTATTGTTATACTTTATCGTATCTTTTTGGGAGATGCTCCCGTTCCTAAATTCACATTAATAATGTATGTAAGATTGTAAGCCCTAGAAATGTATGTTATGAATGAAATAGCTGTCTTTGGACGGACTGACATAAAATGCGTTTGCTTTTTTCTTTGGTTCATGTCATAGACATCCATTTTTCAATTGAAACAGCTACCAATTCACATGTATGTATATGTTTTGAGATTGGATCATGGTATTTTGTATGCAGATGAAACACAGAACATTTAAATTTAAGGTGTATGCTTAAGTTGATATATTTTCAGGAATTAGGTCCAAAAGTCTTGAAAGAGTAATTGAATATTTTTTTACTGTATGAAAAGATAAGCATTCACCTTAAATATAAGTAATGGATTTGATGAGATGTAACAGTAAGCCGAGAATAAGCTATTATGTTTATATTTCATGATTGTTCGGTATTGTTTTAGTAGATTCTACAAGAGGCAAGCGTTTTTTTTTTTTGCAGGGAATAGTTATCTAATTAGAAACAGTAAATGAAAATATTAAATAAAAAATAGCGAAATGATTTTAGAAGTTAGAATGCTAAAGTTATTTTTACGAATTTACGGCATGTTATTGTTTTTAGTATAATAATCCCAATAATCCATCTGAATGGTTACTGAAAAACGTGAATACATTCGCAAAGGCTGGCCTCCATCTAAAATTACATTTCGAATTTCAACATCTCAAGGTTTTTGCTAACAAAAACACGATTGATTTGTAAATCGTTATTTCGACATACAATAACACTGGATTATACAAAAGACGAACTTGTTTTTTTATTAATTTGAAGATATGATTTACTGCGGATTACATTAACCAAATCATACGTTTTTCGATTAGAGATTTAAAATTGACATGAGCTTCATACAGATGTAAAATTAGCACAATTAATGTACTGAAACTTACTTACCACTAACAGAAACATGGCCATTCTGAGGTGGTGCACAGCGAACAGTCTCAAGGGATATTACAGCACTATTCCACTACTGTTATCAAAGCGATGTAGGGTGAATTATCCGACGACAGACATGTACGTCTCTTTCTTAAGCTCAATGTTTCATGTCGTAAAGTACTGGCTAATTTCAAGGGTAAAAGGGTAGAAAAATAAAACATTTATCATACACACTTATGAAAAATGAAAATACTGTAAAACTACGACGGATAAAGATAATTTCATGCGCAAATGTACGCACACAGATTGTTTCATGCCATGTGGTATACATGTTACTGAAAGCCCGAACTGCGGTAAATCTTTAGGTTATAGTAAAACCTAAGATTTACCAACACAATGGTAAAGTCCGAAGTTTTCTATAATTTTATTATTTCATTCGAACTTTCATTTGGTAAATCTTAGGACTTACCTCAATTACACGATTAATGTTGAAATAATATTTACGTCATTGTTGAAAGTGACTAAATTCTACCGGTAAAAGGTGTCAGTAAATCCCAAGATTGGCCAATATTCGGGCTTTATAAAGAGTAACATACACATGCCGTTTGCAGTGTCGGTATGAGGGTACATAGATCGAGTGAATGCACTAGTGAGTGGGTACTTACTGTCGAAATGCTGGGCCTGCTCCATGAGGAATTGGGAGCCTTGTTCCCATTGGCGTTCCAGCAGCTGGTCGAGGCTTTGGGCGCTTGAGGAACGACCCGAGCTGATGCTGCCGCCCTGTGTATATTGTATTATTTAAAAAACACCATAAACTATTTTTATAGGATCTCATCTTAATACGACAGCTAAGAACTAAACACTATAATTCGTCACCGGAAAGCCAATACTACTTAAGCGCCATTTTGGCCAAAATGAGTTATATATATCGTTGGATTCGTTTTTTTTTGCTGCGTCGATTAGTCGAATTATCGTAACAATCCAAACACTTTTTTGGCGTTTAAGCACTGCAAAAGTATGGTATTTCTCTATATTTTCATTTTATCACAAATACTTACGTAATGCAAGTTATGATTATTTTTTTGTCGTTGTTAATTTAGTATTTTTCTATACTGACATCAGCCACTTTAACTTTGTTCAGTAACTCAAAATATTGTAGTTTTAGTCATTGGTGTCGCTTTAGTATTTTTTGCCAACAGTAAATACGAGTTGATATGTAGTTAAGTAAATTTGCTTTACGTAAGAATTGATGAGCATGGCGCATTAGTATATTTTGCCTTTGTAGTTTTCTGAGAGGGAACGGTTTTAGTAACTTTGCTTTTCATATCTAAGTATTTTAGTGTCTATTTAGAATGTTAAACATTCAATGAATTTGAATAATACTCTTATTAGGCACGAACTATTTCGTACGACAAAATATTAAAGGTTTGTTTAGCATTTAGATAGCATAAACACGTACAAAAAATATTCAGATAAGTCTTTTTAAATTAAATTATGTTTTGATTACGGTGCGTTGAGTACTTACAATTTGTATTTCGCGCGCGAGTTGTCGGCGGTCAGTCGATGAGTCGATCCTGCTTTTGCTTGTAGTCGGCATCGCGCAGCGAAAAGTGAATGACGCGTTTATGCAGTTTCATCATCATCATCATCATCATCTCAGCCATAGGACGTCCACTGCTGAACATAGGCATCCCCCTTTGATCTCCACAGATACCTGTTGGAAGCGACCTGCATCCAGCGTCTTCCGGCGACTTTTATAAGGTCGTCTGTCCACCTCGTTGGTGGACGTCCTACGCTGCGCTTGCTAGTCCGTGGTCTCCACTCCAGCACTTTTCGGCCCCATCTGCCATCTGCTCTGCGAGCAATATGGCCTGCCCATTGCCACTTCAACTTGCTAATCCGGTGGGCTATATCGGTGACTTTGGTTCGTCTACGGATCTCCTCGTTTCGGATTCGATCACGTAGAGAAACACCAAGCATAGCCCTCTCCATAGCTCGTAGAGCGACTTTGAGCTTTGAGATGAGGCCGATAGTGAGAGACCACGTTTCGGTGCCGTAAGTCATCACTGGTAACACACATTGGTTGAAGACTTTCGTCTTGAGGCACTGAGGTATGTCGGACGAAAAGACATTGCGTAGTTTCCCGAACGCTGCCCAGCCGAGTTGGATTCGGCGGTTGACCTCTTTCTCGAAGTTGGACCTACCTAATTGGATTACTTGTCCTAGGTAGATATATGAGTCAACAACTTCGAGTACCGAGCTTCCAACAGAGACTGGGGTGGGCTGAACATGGACATTTGACATAATTTTCGTCTTGTCCATGTTCATTTTCAGGCCCACCCGTTGTGAAACTCGGTCGAGGCCCTCGAGCATAATACGGAGTTCCTCCATCGACTTTGCCATGACTACGATGTCGTCGGCAAACCGAAGGTGAGTGATGTATTCGCCGTTGATGTTGATGCCAAGTCCTTGCCATTCCAGGAGCTTGAAGGCGTCTTCCATTGCGGCGGTAAACAGTTTCGGGGAGATTACATCCCCCTGTCTTACGACTCTTCTCAATGGAATCGGCTTCGTGCTATGCTCCTGTACTCGTACCGACATAGTGGCGTTATTATACAAACACTTCAACACCTCGATGTACCGATAGTCATTATGGCATCGTTGGAGTGACTCAAGTACCGCCCATGTTTCCACCGAATCGAAGGCTTTCTCATAGTCCACAAACGCTAAGCATAATGGCAAGTTATACTCCTCGGTCTTCTGTATAACTTGCCGCAGCGTATGGATGTGGTCTATGGTACTAAAGCCTCTTCGGAAACCGGCTTGTTCGGGAGGCTGGAAGTCATCAAGCCTGTGCTCGAGACGGTTCGTGATAACCCTTGAAAACAGCTTATAAACATGGCTTAGAAGTGTGATGGGTCTGTAGTTCTTCAATAGGCTGTTGTCACCTTTTTTGAAGAACAACACCACCCCACCCCTGCTCCATGCTTCAGGCGTTTTGCCCTCGGACAGGACGGAGTTAAAGAGCTTCTGGAGGACTTTAAGTACCGGTGTTCCACCCGCTCTCAGAAGCTCTGAAGTGATTCCGTCCTCACCCGGCGCCTTGTTGTTCTTAAGCTGCTTCAGGGCCATCCTAATCTCGTACAGACTGATGTCCGGGATATCTTCGGTATAATGTCGGGACAGCTTGGCTCTTGGATCTCCTGCCAAGCTGTCAACGGACTTTGCGACCGAAGTGTATAACTGTCCATAGAACCTCTCGATCTCGCCTAAAACCTCTGCCTTGGTCGACGCTATGCTGCCATCCTCCCGTTTCAGCTTAGTCATCTGGCTTTGCCCAATAGACTTGTCCTTTGCGAACACTTTGGAGCCTTGGTTTCGCTGTATGGTCTCTTTAATACGATTCGTATTAAAGAGACGCAGATCGTGTCGCAAGGACTTGGATATTCGTCTATTGAGCTGCCTATATGACTTCGCATCATGGGAAGACTGCAACTGTAGCAAGCGTCGTTCAGCCATGAGGTTTAAGGTTTGATCGGTTAGTTTTTGAGGTCTATCTTTACGGCAGGGTCTAAAAAACTTAGACCCAACCGTGCGGACAGTTTCCACTAGTCCGTCGTTGATCTCGTCCACTAACACTAAGTTCTCGAGGCAAGCAAAGCGATTAGAGAGCTCGAGTTGAAAGCTTTCCGGGTTTTGAATATGGGACCGAGTAGGTCGGAGCGTAGAATTCATCAGACTGGACCTTTCAAGTTTAACATTAATATTCAGTGAGGCTCTTACGATTCGGTGATCGCTACCGGTTTTTACCCTGTTGATCACAGAGACATCACTGAATATCCGTCTCTTGTCGGTCATGAAGAAATCTATCTCGTTTCTCGTGAAACCATCGGGACTCAACCAGGTCCATTTCCTGTGAGGCGGCTTCTGGAAGAAAGAGTTCATCATGAAGAGTTCCTCTTTCTCCAGAAAGTCGGCCAGCCTCTGTCCCCTAGGGTTCCGTTGCCCATATCCAAATTGCCCCACTCTCAACTCATCACCGCTTTTCTTGCCCAACCTAGCGTTATGCAGTTTACGCAAAGTGAATCGTTCAGTTTATTTGAGTTTGGAGTCGAGCTAGGTGAGTAAATATTTATTATAATAATTGTTTCATTAAACTACAAAGATAATGCACATCTATAAATCTGTTATTTTTGTTGCCCAGCTGAGTTTACATCCGAGGAAGTTTCTTAACAATTTATTATTAATAATTAGTTTACTTATTTCGATTGCTGAATTTGTAAATATAGGGATTTAGGTACTTTGCAATAATTCCTGGACTATTTTCATTGAATACAGATAATCATTCAAAAGGAATTCGTTGAAGGCCCGAAGTTAGATGAGATACCTACTTACCTACCTACTTACTTGTGGGTAAATAAAACAGACTAAGTGATAAATATGTAGAATACTGTACTTATTTAAATGTAGGTAAATACTCTTTTTTACTCAAATTAGTCATTCTTGAGGTATTTGTAGCTGAGTAATAACAGCCGTATGTAACAGATAGGTAGCACCATGTAAAATTCTAGCATTCAGCCGTCTCCGGTTGGATTAGAAGTGGATCCTAATATAATTGGGTAAAGGCTAGGCAGATGAAGTCATACATTTTGCTGTTATTTCTATGAATGATTTATTATGATTACTTATTTATATTTTCAGAATAATTTGAAACTCGTCATGAACAGTCGTCGATCCTCATTTTTTAGAAATTTGTGGAAACTTTGTACATCAAAGATAATTCCTGAAATGTATCACTATGAATACGAAAATTTTCCTTATGCCGTTAATGTTCAAGACACACTTCAAGACACGGATGTTGAAGACAATACCCTAATTTCGAAACATTTTACTAATAACAATAATTATAGGTTTTGTAGATTTTTAACACCGTTATTACCGATTATTTTCCTCAATCCTTCTCTGTGTGAGAGGAGGCCTGTGCCCAGCAGTGGGACGATAATTAGGCTAAAAAAAAGATGCATAATTAATTACCTATATTAGTTTTTTTTTTATATACTTACAGGTATTGTGACAAGAATACTGTCGATTTTTTTAAATTTTTCAATAAGAAATGATTACTAAGCAAGCTGTATTTATTTATTATTACCAACCAATAGAGTTAAAAGATGAGGTCGAATTCAAATTAGGAATTACAGTAGTATTCTCATTTATTTTATTCGCTGCCACCATTGATTTACACTAAAGTCGTGGTGGCCTAGTGGGCAAAGAACTAACCTCTCAAGTATGAGGGCGCGGGTTGGATCCAGGTCAGGCAAGTACCAATGCAACTTTTCTAAGTTTGTATGTACTTTCTAAGTATATCTTAGACACCAGTGACTGTGTTTCGGATGGCACGTTAAACTGTAGGTCCCGGCTGTCATTGAACATCCGTGGCAGTCGTTACGGGTAGTCAGAAGCCAGTAAGTCTGACACCAGTCTAACCAAGGGGTATCGGGTTGCCCGGGTAACTGGGTTGAGGAGGTCAGATAGGCAGTCGCTTCTTGTAAAGCACTGGTACTCAGCTGAATCCGGTTAGACTGGAAGCCGACCCTAACATAGTTGGGAAAAAGGCTCGGAGGATGATGATGACCATTGATTTACACTTACTTATTGTTGTTTATGTCTGATAAGCAAAAATATTTAAATTTAAATGATATATCTTCTACATAAGTTTTTTTGGCATCACAGTGATACCAAATTTTAATGCTATACATCGCTTTTCCGTACGGTATTAAGTCATATTATAACGTTTTAGTACTTCTATCCGGCGACTACTCAACCTTTAATACATGTTAGTACTTTTTCCCTTCAAACATTTGAAAGGGCGTGACTTGTCAGTACTTTTCGATAACTGCACTTTAAAATTATTATGAAGATAAGTACTTTCTCCTTAAGAAGTGTGCAGAGCATATGTACTTAAGTGACAGCTATCTCCTGAATTACATTAAATATGCAGAATATCTTGATTCCAGTACGTAGATAATAGTGGCACAATTATTTTTTGCCTTTACTGTGTTTCAATTACTTCATTAGAAAAAAAGTTAGACACGGTTTTGTAAAAAAAAAAACTTTAAACGTCTTTATTGTAAAACGGCCTTTTGTCGCTTAAGTAGTATTGGTTTTCCGGTGACGAATTATAAAAACTACATTTTTGTTGTAGTTTATATTTTTTTTTATGTGAAGGAGGAATTGTGTTGGATTTTTATTTCTTGATATTTTATGAGTATTAATTTGAGTGATGTTTGGTATACTGATGTATTGGTGGTTGTTATGTTTTGGCATACTTTTGGAACTTTAGTTGGTCAAAGTTAATATTATCACATAGTCAAAGACAATAATATTTGAATGATTAATGCAATGCACTGAGGATTTGAAAATGGTGTCTGATCACGTTGCTTGAGAAACTGTCTTATGTTGATTAGATAATATTAGGTTGATGTCAAATTATTTATCTATAGATGAATAGTAGGTACCTGTTTCTTTTTATTTTATTTTATCTTACAAGCTAACAGATGACACATCCAAAACGCTTATAAGATTAACAATCGGCAGGTATTACACAACCTCGTCATTATGTAGGTAATAGCAGGATTATTTATACACATTACATTATCAGGAATGGTCACGGTAATCCCAATTAACATCAACAATAATAATAAAAAACAATCTGTGTCCATAATCATCATCAGCCTATCGCAGTCCACTGCTGGACATAGGCCTCTCCAAGTGCACGCCACTGAGATCGATTTTCGGCTTCTCGCATCCAGCTCCTGCCAGCCGTCTTGCGCAAGTCATCACTCCACCGTGCCTGAGGACGTCCTACACTACGCTTGCCGAGGCGCGGTCTCCACTCTAGAACTCGTTTACCCCAACGATTATCGGTTCTTCGGCTAATATGGCCAGCCCACTGCCACTTCAGCTTGCTGATTCGGTAGGCTAAGTCGATGACCTTGGTTCTCTGACGGATTACCTCATTTCTGATGTGATCCCTCAGAGAAACGCCGAGCATAGCTCTTTCCATAGCCCGCTGAGCGACTTTAAACTTGTGGACCAGCCGTACCGTCAGTGTCCACGTTTCGGCTCCGTAAGTCATGACAGGTAGGACGCACTGATTGAAGACTTTTGTCTTTAGGCACTGTGGGATCGACGATGTTAGGACTCGACGTAGCTTCCCAAATGCAGCCCAACCCTACTGCAATGTCTGCCCGAAGTATACATATTTCCGAACAACTTCGAGAACGGCGCCGTGTATCGCAATCGGTTCCGGTAGAACATGTTCATTGAACATGACCTTGGTTTTGTCCAAGTTCATCCGTAGGCCGATGCGTAGAGAAGATTCAGCCAGGTCGTTCAGCATCTGTTGTAGGTCCTGCAGCGTTTCCGCCATGATGACGATATCGTCAGCAAATCGCAAGTGAGAGATGTGTTCGCCATTGATGTTGATGCCTCGCCCTTTCCAGTTCAGCGTCTTGAACATATCCTCCATTGCATTAGTGAACAGTTTCGGGGAAATAACGTCCCTTTGTCTCACTCCTCGATGCAACGGTATGGGCCTTGTTTGCTGATTCTGTACTTGGACGGACATTGTAGCGGCTTCGTAGAGACATCTCATCACTTGGATGTATCGCCAATCTACTTGACAACGCTGCAGGGACTCCAGAACAGACCAGGTTTCAACCGAGTCAAAGGCCTTCTCATAGTCCACAAATTCTAGACACAGGGGCTGATTATACTCTTCGGTCTTCTGTATAATCTGCCGCACTGTGTGGATGTGGTTTATGGTGCCGTATTCGCTCCGAAACCCAGCCTGCTCCGGTGGTTGGAATTCGTTGAGTCTTCGCGCAAGTCGGTTCGTGATCACTCTTGAGAATAGCTTATAGACGTGGCTTAGGAGGGAAATGGGTCGATAGTTCTTCAGCTGGGTTTTGTCTGTCTTTTTGAAGAACAGGACGACAACACTCCTACTCCACGCCTCTGGAGTTCTCCCTTCAAACAGGACGGCATTAAAAAGCTTCTGGAGCTCCTCCAGTACGGGCTTACCTACGGGTCCATAAATAACATTACTATTAAAATAAAATAGTAATAATAATAGTAAAAAATAATTAAAGCAATACGCAACTATCAATTATAATAATTAATTATGAATCAATTTATGGAAGTTTGATGGCTAGCATTTATTTATTTAGAATTCTTTTGAATTCTTTATACAAATGTCCTAATCCATCGGCAAATAAGTCTAAATCATGGTGCTGTGCAAGTATGTCCCCAATAATGCGGAGTGCGCGGTTGGTGGGCGCTTGCCGAGCGCGCTCGGTGCGTGCGCGGGGGGGCTCCAGCAGTCGCGGGCGGCGCCGCGGCGCTACCTGTCCCTGCGAGTTTGCTGACACGTTCCTAGGGACCAAGATACGGACACGCTCTAGTATTTGTGGACTATCGATCTTGTTGTGAATTATGGACAGATATTGCATGACCTGAGACATTGCCCTTCTGAATTTCAACGTTTCAATGTCCACCATGCCAGATACGAATAAGGAAGGGTACAAGTAGGGATAGTATCCATACTGTTTCTCATACATCGAGCAAATTTTCGTTGTATTTTTTTAATAATTAGCACGTATTTCTCTTCGTAAGGATTCCAGACAACAGCACCGTACTCGAGCCACCACCTTCCGTTACGAATACTTATATCCTTTTGGACAAACAACCCTTTGTTAAGTTAAAACTATAGATTGCAAAAGCTAATACTATACTGTTATCGTATTAAAAATTGTCAATATGAAGATGGACCTTATACAAATGAGCCGAGATCCGACCCCACAGGGAGTGCCCTTAGCGCAGTCGCTTAGTTTATAAGTTTTTACGCCCCCATCTGGAGGCCTTAAATTCTAGGCATCCACAGGGAAAAGACCAGCTAAGCAGAACACGGCCTCCTAGGCTAAACTGCGAGATGCCATACCAAAAAAAAGACGCATCGCCGACCGTTGCCGAGTGCACACCTCCCACGTGATAATTTATTTCTTTGAAATTAATTGTAGTAACTAATATTGCGTTAATTGGAATAAGCCAAGTGATTGTGTGAAGACCCCTTTATTTTATTTAACGATTTCGGAGCCTGACGCGACATATATTATCACTTTTATATATATATTGTTTGCTTTGTTTAAGAAAATGGATCAAAATTCCCCCACGTCCTATGAGAGATTTCTCATGATATATGCTGTGCCTATGTACTGTGTCCTAATTTTCTTCTTGTCTGTATTCTGTGTGAGTATCTGTGTACATGAACTATTAAATAAAAACAATAAGGAAGGCTAATAACACCCCCACAATATAAAAAATAGAGAAACTCACAGAAGCAGCCTTGTTAATAAGCGGCGGCGGCACGAGTGCGTCTCCGGCGGCTGTGCCCGCGGCGTGAGCGGCCAGCTCGGCGGTCAGCTGCTCCTGTAAGCAGGCCGCGGCACCGCTTTCAGGGTTCAGCTCGTTGCCTAGCATGTGTGGGGCTGTGCAGGATGTTAGTCTGTGAAAAAATGGAAGACATATAAATTAGATTATATATAAGATTGTTTAAAATATGATGTAGAAAAATATATGTGAAACTAGCTTCCGCCCGCAGCTTCCGCCCGCGTAGAGTTCGGTTATATCGCGATTCCAAGAGAATTCTTCCGGTCCGGGATAAAAACTATCCTATGTTCTTTCTAAAGGTCAACTCTATCTCTGTACCAAATTTTATTAAAATCAGTTCAGTGGTTTAGACGTGAAAGCGTAACAGACAGACAGACAGAGTTATTTTCGCATTTATAATATTAGTAGGGATAAATGAGCAAGTTTTAAAGTTTGAATAGAAAATAATAAAGTTTTTGGTTTAAAACAGATAAGGAAAATAAACAGATCTTTTACGCTTAGAACTCTTCGTTGCAGATATTTCATCATTGGATTATAATTTAAAAAAATCAATTCAGACTACTCATCATCCTCATCCTCCGAGCCTTTTCCCAACTATTTTGGGGTCGGCTTCCAGTCAGGTTGCCCGGGTAACAGTACCAGTGCTTAACAAGAAGCGACTGCCTATCTGACTTCCTCAACCCAGTTACCCGAGTAACCCGAAACCCCTTGGTTAGACTGGTGTCAGACTTACTGGCTTCTGACTACCCGTAACGACTGCCATGGATGTTCATTGACAGCCGGGACCTACAGTTTAACGTGCCATCCGAAACACAGTCATTGGTGTCTAAGATATACTTAGAAAGTACATACAAACTTAGTAAAGTTGTATTGGTACTTGCCTGACCTGGAATCGAACCCGCGCCCTCATACGTGAGAGGTTGGTTCTTTGCCCACTAGGCCACCAAGACTTTTTTAGATTCATACTACTAGCTCAATTATATTTTAAAAGTTTAAGTATAAAATCGTGAATTTATAATCGAATTCAATACATTATTAACTTCATTCACTTTCTATTTACTTTTTAAAGATAAAATACCAAAATGAACCAAAATTCTTCTCCTCTCAAAATAAAATACCAAAAAAAAAACAAAAACACTACTTACCTAGACTCCATCTTAGGCTTCAATGGTCTTTCAGAGCCTGAAACACACAAGATATTTTATTCATAACATATTATAAGCCCAATTCATAAATAAACTAAACGGCTGTGATGTGCCAAGTGTACACAAACTGACAAACGTTCATAAATATTGTAATAGCAGAAAAATGTCCAAGGTTGTTTGTCACTTCCCACTTATGCCAAGGTTTCTGATTATGTTATAAAATGAATAGATTTATTGTTTAGCCAATTTTGGTGGGACAAAGAGGAGTTATGTTTGAACCTGCACACATCCACATATTATGCAACTTATAACTCAAGAATGGCTAAACCAATTTGGCTGAAAATTGGTGGGGTAGCCAAGTCTCGGGGAAGAATTTAGGATCATTTTTATCCCATACAGGTATGGTAGGCAATCCCCTCAGAACGCAGGTGAAACCGGGAAATCAAGTATTGAATATGAATAACATTTGGTGTAGGGCGACGAAAACAATCTTGTTACTTATTCAGTGAAATACTAATAGTATTTCAAATTTTTCACTATCATTCTGGAAACTTCCATGAAACCCCATGTAAGTACACAAAATCATTTTGTTCGACCATAGAATTCTATAACACAGCCTGAAACAAAGGGTTTCTTTGCCCTTTTTCTGAAATGAATACTATTCCATCTATTTCTATACTTATAGAAAACTTTGCAGACAGGTAGTCCAAGTTGTCGCTTTTATAATGTTTTGTATGGTTGTTCAGGTTTGTTTCTGAGAGTTATTCAATTTACTTTTTCTCCTTTTTTTCATAAATGCGAAACTGTAATATTTTAGGTCATCTGTTTCACATATAATATAAGTATAGGCAAAGGAGTATCTGTCATCATCATGTGCTATGTTAGGGTCGGCTTCCAGTGGTTTAGAGGGAGCGACTGCCTATCCGACCTCAGCAACCCCGTTACCCGGGCAACAAAGTACCCCTAGGTATGACTCGTTGTCAGACTTACTGATTTCTGACTATCCGTAACGAATGCCAACGATGTTCAAACGACAGCCGGGACCTACAGTTTGTCGTGCCCTGTCTGAATCACAACATCGTTCAGAAAAGAATTCAGTTGAGTTAGTGTTTGTGGTCAGTTTCACCAATTTGGAGAGAATTTGGCACAGAAAGATACGGAGATGTACTAATTTCTATCCGAATATAGATAGTTCAACTCAGATTTGCGCGCGGCCCTATGTGTGCGTCGGCTTGTAAATATACAACTTTCATTCGTGTGACAGTGACGTCGTCCGAGCATGACGTGTTCTTATCGCTTTTTGTTATGGGTACAGTCGTTTACGAAAATATTAGTTATTCACGGAGAAATTATTAAGGAGTCAGGTAAAGCGTTTAAAAAAATGAAACAACATTCAAAGCTCTTTATTATTAACTATAGTTTTTCATTATTTTCTCATACGTCTTTTCAAATTGACATTGACAGTATCTAAGAAATAAATGAGGTGAAATATCTAACATGAATTAAATACTCCTTACATATTTTCTAGCTCGGGGCACGCGGACAATAAATAAAAGTGTGGACTAAGAATGTAGTATAATAATGTAAACAAAAAGTGTGGGGAATTTTAAAAAAATATATTTCTTCGCATGAAGTCAAAAATAAGACGGAAAATTATGAAACTCATAAATGAACGTTTAAGTCAAATTGATGAAGGGATGTGGGGTAATACTTGTCGACATAGTACAAAAGAAAAAAGAAGAATACTATAGACATTTTGACATGGAGTCAGAATTTATAATTCACCTTGGAGAGTAGCGAATCCGAAAATTCATCATTAGATTTTTCAGGTAGCGATTCAGAATAATTTTAAATAAATAAACATTAAATTACGTAATAACTGTTTTTCTTTTAACACCCGTAAACTACCCCTAAATAACTGTATTTGTACCCGACTGTACCTCTTGTCACGCACACAAAGTCACTGTATATGTACAAGGGTTACCCACACATAAGGCCGCGCGCACGACTGAGTTGAACTTACTATACCAGGCTTAATTCCCTCAAGACATGTTCGAAACCCACTCTAAAATTAGTAAGTATGTATTCAATGTAGACTTACTAGGCGAGCTCGGCGGAGAATCCTTGATGGTTTCTGAGTATATAGGCGGCGGCGTCGGCTGCGGCTGACGGCGCACGCTGGCCAGGCTCTGAGTCGTCATGGTCTCTGCAGACCAGTGTACAATTTATCAGATGTTTCAAAAATACTCTATCTTAGGTACTAGCTCCCGCCCGCGGGTTCACGTGGTGCGTCGATAAAAATTATCCTATGTTCATTCTAATACCACCAAGAATATATGTACAAAGTTTCATGATGATTGGTTAAGTAGGTTTTGCGTGAAAGCGTAGCAAACAAACGGACTTTCGCATTTATAAAATTAGTAGGATATAAAAAATCTTTACACAATATAAAGATATAAAAGTTATTAAAGTCGTGTTAGATGGACTTTTTATAAATCAAGAACGGTTGAACCGATTTTGCAAAAAATTGGTGGGGAGGCAGCTTGAAAACAGGAGAAGGACATAAGAATTTTCATCGAATTCCTGGATTTACGGGAAGAAACAGAAAAATAATGTTTCCTTCCGTTCACAGGCTCCAATACCATATTTAAGTTAATTTCATATTTCAGTTCTATAAAAAAAATATTATACTCACGTATAGCTGAAGCTGTGTTAGCCATGGCGACGACGGAGGTAGCCATTGCAGCACGTTTCTTGTTCCTAACTGTGGTGGGAGGCATGGGTACCATACCCACAGGCCCCATGTCCTGCTTGCTGGATCCGGCCATCCCACTCATACTGCACATACAAATACGAACCTTGTAGTCGAAGTCGAAGTCTGTACAAGTACTGGTACAGGTGTTACATTCATACAAGTTCTACCATATTCTATGGTCGCATGGTATAAAGTATTTATATTTGAAATTATGAATAGTATAAGTATTAATATCAGTGGGGATTAACGCTAAAGCCGCCTCAATATCTTCTCGGAGAGGAGTTCTGTGCTCAGCAGTGGGACGATAAAAAGGCTGATGTGATGATGAAAAGTGGAGAAATACTTTGATAATAACAACTAATTGTTTGTGACTTTAAAATGAAATTGTATACATTGTGTCTTTCATATTTTATTGTAACTGTTGTTATTGATAATATACTTTTTGCGACATATTCAATATCAATTTATATAATGGGAACGCAACAGCTGTTTTTGCAAGCAGATAATTAATTCATGAAGAATATTTTATCCTTTATTCATTGTTCAACTAGAAATTCATATTATTGATTTAAGCAGTCATTTGCTAAGCAGAAATGTATTTCAAAATGCTGAGCAGCTTTGCAAGTACATCAGATAAAAAATGCCATTATTAAAAAACTTCCCAAAAAGGTAGGGATTCTGAATTCGTCGGGATCTTTTTTTTTTATTTTTAAACCAATTAGGACGAAATTTTGAAATATATAGTCTGAAACGATCAGAAGGCCTCTCCTTTATATATTTTTTTTCACTTGCATATTTCTCAAATCGCAGTGCTAACAAAACACAATAAATAAATTCGCATTATCAATTGCAAAATAATTATCACTATGTAATCGCTTTGGACAAAACACAACAGCATCGTAATATTTTACATGATAAACCGAAAGCAAGGCTGTACTGATCACAGAAATTGGTTCAGGATAAATATCCTTACATAATTACTGCTACTTTGTCTTAACCATAAAGAAAGAAAGAAATCATATATATTATTACTTTTTCTCCATTCTAAAAAACAGTACAGTTACACTGCAAGAAGATTAAGGGTGAAGGAAAGCATCTCGAGGAACCCTGGACTATAAAGTCTGAAATCACCAACCCGCATTGAGCAAGAGTGATAACGCTCCATCCTTCTCCGTGTGAAAGGAGGCCGCAGCCCAGCAGTGGGACGATAAAATGATGATGATGATGAAATTGCAAGATATTATAATAAAAGGTGACTATTTCAACGCTACAGCACACAGCATGAATGATCTAATTAACAGATTCTAATATCTTTACAATTCTTACGAATTACAGCATAGCAGAAAGAACACAAATCTTAGCAAGGCAGGCAATATAAAAATCAATTGCAGTTGCAAACTTACATACAATGCTTATTGTTTTAATTTCTAAAAAACGTCTTTCTGTTATATGTGACTCTAGAAAATTTGTCTACTTTTGTTATAGGGTGACTGGTGATTAGTACGACTAGGCGATACTTGTACACTTGATTTTACTCATAATTACGAATAACCCTCTCAAATAAACTTTTTAACTACCAGTTACTCTATATTTTATAATATTTTATGATACAATTTTAAAGATGTTGTACAAATCTTATTAAGTAACTTTGCTTGTTCGAAGCTGGCTATTTTCTGCTGGCTGACTTCAAATTTTCTAACAAATACTGCGAATATTAACGGTAGGTTGCACCATTGCGATAAGTTGTCAAATCGCCAATTTGACCAATGGGCGGTCAGTATAACGCTGGTTATGGTTTCGTTGCCATTATAGTTATAGTATAGTTTTATTTATTTGGAAAAAAACAGTGACACATTACATTTTTACATGATAAAAATACAAGAAATTATGAGCAAATGTGTTACCAACAACATTTTCCACAAAATACAAAGTTTTACGAGCGACTGCCTGTCTGACCTCCTCAACCCGGGCAACTCAATACTAAGTAAGACTGGGTGTTAGACTTGTGGCTACCCGTAACGACTACCAAAGATGCTACATGTGCAATAGTGCAACTGTGTTTTAATATTGAATGGCTAACTTCGGACAAGCAAAGTTTTTGATGATATACATACCCAGGTTTGTTAGGATCTTGCTGCATTTCATAGGCAACGTTGAGTCCACCCCAGGAACGCCCGGGGAGTGCATGCGGTGAATGCCCTGTCATGCCAGTGTCCATGGCAGCCTGAAACGACAATATTTCAATAAATATAATGAATATGTTTACGTTACGTCCTTCTCCGTGTGAGAGGAGGCATGTGCCCAGCAGTGGGACGATAAAAAGGCTGTAACAGTAACAATGAATACGTTTATTCAATAAGTTTGTACATGGTATACACAGCTATTTTATATAATAAGACTAGCGACCCGCTCCGGCTTCGCACGGGATAACAGTATTTCCCCACTATTTAATATATGTCATTATACATATAAACCTTCCTCTTTAATCACTCTATCTATTAAAAAAAACCGCATGAAAATCGGTTTCGTAGTTTTGAAGATTTAAGCGTACAAAGGGAAATAGGGACAGAAAAAGCGACTTTGTTTTATATATACTATGTAGTGATGGTATAAGTAAATAGAACCAGTACATAACATGTGAGATGGGTTAGGTATAGAATTCCTTTTGCTAAACTAGGCAGAAAATCTGTTTGCATTTTGAGAAAGAGTATTTATGTATAATAACTGGCTGTTTTCACCCGCGTCTCTTGGAACTACTGCCCGTACCCGACTAAAATATATCCTGTTTCGGGAATAGTATGGCTATCCAACAGTGAAAGGATTTTTCAAATCGGTTCAGTGATTTTGGAGCCTATAGGATGCATACAAACAGACAAATGTTTACTCTTTATTATATTAGCATAAAAAACTTCAAAATAAATGTATAAATTGCTATCAAAATTCTGTTTTTGCTAAGTGATTTTTGAGTCATAATTATTTATACTCATTGCTAAACGTCATTTCAATTCATTAATAAACTAGTTTAGATTATTTAAGTTTCTGCTCTTTTTACATATCTCAAGTTTGTGACAAGACTACATAATTCTGTCTGTACGCAAAACATTGCTATTTTAAAATGTATCTAAACTTCGATTGTCTCAATAAACTAACATAAAATTACTACCCAAAAACCATTATACCAACATATCGGCATATGAACATGTGTTACATACACTTACAAAGTTGTTCATAAACTCTGAATGATACCTCGCTACAAAACAAATCGTTTGCAGCCCAATATAAAAACGTTAGTGAAATAGGTCACATGAATTTGTTATCACATTACAACGAATTGTGGTATATTTGACAGCTGTAACGAGACTTAAATAGCCCCAATGATATTTGAATATGAATTCGAAGATCTGCCGTCATCTGGTTTCAATTAGACCTTCGATGGGACCACTGGCTTTTTATTATTAAGAGAGTGTATGGAGCTTGCTTGTATGAAATATTTTCGCTTGTTATCAATGTCGCCAAGTGCTTCGTGGTATTTTTTTCAAATTATGAACATGTATTTAAAAGTTAGGGGAATATTATTGCTTTGAATGTACAGAAATGAGTAGGGATTGCATCAAATTAAACTTATAAAACACTGTGTCCAGAACTACAGCTGAATAGAACATGTTACAAACACCATACCTACATATTGACATCCTGATACAATTCAGATGCAACAAACACAGCGAAAAAACAATTACAATCACGCAATTTGTTGAACAAACACATAATATACAGCACGAACGAGCGAATTATCGAACCGCGGGAGTCCAACACGTGCGTTCAGTGCGATGACAAACAAACATTATGGCACTCACCATTATATTATACGTTATTGTCACTTTAATTTAAATGAGCCGGCATGGTACATTAGAGTATAACGCGGGCAGATGTGACTCCCTCGAGCGTCGAGTAGCAACTGAATGAGCAAACACATGTTGGTCGGAGGCAGGTAGCGAGGGGTGCGCAGGTACGAAATTGCAATACTTATCTATGCTAGGGTGTTAGACACGGACCCTTTCTAAGAAGTTATTGTATAGCGATTTTTGTTTCACGAGAAATAGCGTGTTATCTTAAGTGGCGTTGAATTTCGTTTCTGTGGAATGAGACAGTAAATGCTTTCGTAGTAAAACGTCTGAACTGAGCTAGGTACCTACACTGTGATAACTCAGAGCTCAAGGAAGAACTCATGCTATGTACACCATTACAATGACTGATACTGTGGGAAACAGCGAATACGTCAAAAATAGACGTCTACCCAGTCAACTAAGTAGCGAATCGAACGAATTATTTTACTAACCGTATTTTCTATAGAATACCTCTCACCTGTCCTAGCAATATAAAAATCAAAGTATGTACTATTCTAGAAACTGGTTTAACTGTTAAACTTTCATAGCCGAACAGGGGCTATTTTTCTCTGAAGCAACCCTCGTCTGTGTACATTGTATAGACAAACTATTTGTCTGTGATTCTTTACATTTTTTATTCACACCCCTGTTTTAAAGGAACTTTCAAGTCTGGCAGTATGTCAAATGATATTTTACTAGCCTTTTGTAAGTTTATTATAGCTTAACAGACCCCTTTTGGAAAGTATACTTTCTTAGGGATGAGTATTTTTTTATTGATATTTTGGTTAAATAGTAAATAGAGTTAGACCGTTGGTGTAGTTACTAAGCGAACACACTTCTTAAAAAAACTTTTTAAGAGTTCCTTGATCAACTAGGATCCCTTATAGTTTCGCAATGTTTGCCTGTTCATCCATAAATACGTAAAGTAGGGAATGATTTCTTTTCATTCCAACCCTCTAGTCTGATATGATAGATTCTTTAAAATGAATATGCGTCACTACTCTAACTTTTGAACTATAAGTTAAAAAATATGAAAAAATCTGTAAAGAAGAGCTAAATATTTCCACCATAAAAAGTACCACGCTGCCAAGGGCAAGATTGCAGTTCCACTTGCAATTTCCCATTAAACTCAATTGCTTTAACTTAACGCACTGGACAGGAACAGTAGCGGAAAATTGCAGGTCACATCACGAATTACGCTTTAACCATGCCATTACGATAATTTGCGGTGACAAACGCGTATCATAGGCATATCTACACTAATAAGACTGCTCAATGCATCGCGATGCAATTTTGTTAGAGAATAGCGCGTGACTGGGAACGCTACAACTGTAGTAAGTCAGAAAGACGGGCTGAGGGATTGTTCGAAGGAGTAACTCCTCCTGGCACATAAACGGCTTCAGAAGGAACATGATGGGTTTTAGTCTGTAAGAGTCTGACACTCCCACACGCTGGGGACCCACAGCGGGAGAGGTCATTTGATGGTTTCCCATAAAAAAGGGGGAAAAATGGGAGGTTTCGTTCAACCCAGCAAAAAAAAACCATAGGTCTTGTATAAGTATCGATCGACTACCTTTCCTTTTTCCATATGTATATGCATATGTAGTTTTACCGTTAAAAGCGCAGCAGATAGAAACATTATGATCTTAATAAAGATATACTCATGTTCAATAGCTATTGTTTTGACAGAAATTGATCGACGTAGGTTATTATTATGTGTTTCGAAATAACTACAGTGTCATGTTATCACAACAAATCCTTTAGCGAGGGATGAAATACGAACATATCAAATGATTGACCTCAATTGACCTGAGAAAAGTAATCTTGAACAGAGTTTCGTTTCAAAGAAATTTTCCATTGTTTATCTTCAAGAGCTTTTATAAATAAAAAAACTAATTTTCTAGAAATAGCTGTCGTTTCATACAATATCTTTACTATTATGATGAAGAGGAAAAAAATGTTTCTTTGTTTGTAAAGGCTCCGAAACTAGTGAACCTATTTGAAAAAATCTTTCACTGTTGGAAAGCTTCACTCTTCTGAAGTAACATAGGCTATATTTTATCCCGGTTCGGGCAGTAGCTCCCAAGAGACAAGGGTGAAACTTCGGGAAATCGGCTAGTTTCCTTTACGTTTAAGTTAATTATTGCGTGGTTACTTACTTGTTTTTGCGGTTGATGAAAAATATGCGGCGATGGACCTGGCATGTCATTTACTACCTAATGAAACAGAAAAAAACAATTAATTCCGCCGTCCTCGTTACTAACTTCATGCAGATCACATAAAACTAACCAGCACCAACTATTTCAGTTTGTTATTAAAAAAATGAGACATCACAATATGTCAGTGAAGTTTTTTCTTTAACAATAGGGGGAATGCGTACCATCTCCAATAATTTGCACAAGCTAAGCCCTCGGTTTTGCTTGAGACCATGCATCTCTTCGGAATGGACCTAGACGCGGCCAAGCGGTTATTGTTAGTTGTAATTTGTAAAGCATGTTTCACTGAACACACAACTGTCTTGAAATACCTTTTTATATTTTATACCATTATACCATTTAAAAACGCTTCATTTAAGTACTCAATGCGGGTTGGTGATATCAGACCTTAGAGTCCAGGTTTCCTCGGGATGTTTTCCTTCACCTTTTTATCAGCCATTGGTGTCCAAGATATACTTAGAAAGTACATACAAACTTAAAAAAAGTTGCATTGGTACTTGCCTGACCTGGAATCGAACTCACACCCTCTTACTCTAGAGGTTGGTTCTTTACCCACTAGGCCACCACGGCCTGTGCGCAGCAGTGGGACGATAAAAAGGCTGTAACGTTTATATACCATGGAGAACAAAATGACTAGCGGAGATGTCATAACGCAAAATCTAAGAAAGTAGTGCGACAAAATGTGTTCGGGACACGAGGAACGTTACTAGGTCCACCCACATCATGCGCCTTTTTTGGAACCCATTCATTTTTTTAAATAAAATCATCAATCAATCAAGACCAATATTTGACAGATTGCTCTTGATTTGACAAGAAACATATATGAGTTACAAGAAGGCGCCTGACCTGCCTGTCTTATGGCATATCCCCTCATCTTTCCTTCATCAGCGGTACTAACACATACAAAGACAACGTCACAGATTATTATTATAAAAGATAATTACCACAGTTTTGTTATGAAATAAGGCGGAACGAAGTAACTCCGCCTCGTCCAATCACATGATACCAAATACTGTATTTAGCAAAAAGGTGAGGTATGATATTAAAACAGTGCAACAAAGAATAAGGATGAAATAAAACCAAGTTAGATTAATGAAGAACAATGAAATAACAAATAATATACATTTTTAATGCAGTACAACAAGCAAACGTTTCGAGAAAAAAAAAATGATTAGACAAACTTCTCAGTGATTCCAAATGTAATACTGTATAGTAGTCAAAACAAGTCAAAATGATCCAAATAGAAGACAAACAAAAATTAAGTTTCAAAACAACATTTTAAGCTTCGACACCTCGAAACCAAGGTAAGAAAAAAAGAGAAAAAAAAAAGAACCGCAATAAGCAATCTCTCATAAAACTGAGATATTTTTAAGGGTGTTTTTTTATAACTAGTTAAATTTCAAACATTCCCAGTCAATCGTGTAGGTAATAATCACACAATATAGTGATGGCGCCAGATACCCCGACAGTTGTGGGTTCATTGTCTACGTGTGTAACCTGTGAGTGCGCGGTGAGGTTGAGCCCGTGGCTGGTGGAGGGCAGCGGCACCGACACGAGCAGCGAAGCTGGTCCCTCGCGATCCTTGCCGCCCTACACAACCCACGCATTAGTCACTGGGGCTACCGTTAGCGGGGGCTGACTACGACACTTCAATATAACAATTACACGTTTCTATTATGTCACCTAGCTTCAAGAGGCCAAATATGGGCAAACATTTTGAACGTAGTATTGCTTTGGCTAGTACGGAGTTACTTTCAGAAAAGTTTAGCAACTTTCTACTGCCATTATGGACTGTTAAATATTTGAGTCTGCCTAATTAGTATTGTTTATCTCCGTAATACCTAAAAATCTAAGTTAAATGAGACAAGATACTAACTAAAGGACATTGCGATCAGTACGGCTTACATGATAATCAAATTACTGATTGATGGTGCTCTAACTAAGCTACTCTAATTGCACTATTCGATATTGATGAAATCGACAAAATAACATGATACAATTTTGAATTCTAAGTTCATTAACTAAATTGATTACACATTGGCTATCAGAAGATATTTGCCCGACATTTTTTTTTGCAATTTGTGTCGTAGTCTTCATGCATGGATAACTGACAAATGGAGTGCTAGAAGCGACACGACCAGACTACAGTCTGATTGCTCTATACGTCTCTGCAGGTTAGCACTTCCATTTGCTCAGTACTTCGTGGTCACATGCAATATAGAATGAACCACGCCTAATTCGCATAAGTAAATGTTCGCTACAGGCAGATTGCTTTAAGCTTAAGACATTCTTCTTTACATTTTAATCATGCTTTGGGTTGAAACGATGATAATTTAATGAGAAAATGATTTATATTTATGACTGAATTTACATGAAATATAATATGATATCATCGTTTAATGTGATACCATGAGTTATATTAAGCATTAAAGCACACAAAGGGCATTCATGATAAAGCAAAGCTAGTTTAGTTACTACAATGCAGATATAAGACTGTAATATCAAAAATTTACCCATAATTAACAGGACATGTAACTAATGATTTTTTTTAGTTTTATATTTATTTAGCAGTTAATTAATCATGAACTAACCTGTGGGGTTGAAGGAGAGCGAATATTGGACACTTGATTGATTCCGCTGGGGCCTGGCATCGGGCTAGGAAGGTGCCTACAGAAACAGTATCATATTTATAACAAACAATGAAACTTAGTACTAAAGTATATTATAACAACGATAATATAAACAAGTATTTTAATACAAAAGCAAGTTTAGTTTTTTTTTGTAATGATAGGTCTATCAAATGACTCGCTGAATGTGTTATTAAGTGGTGATTAAATTACATACAGTCATTTAAAAAGGCGGCCGGCTTTATCCATAAAGAAATGCACATGGTGCTCTTTTCAGTGGTATATTTAAAAGTATTACTTCTAGTTTGTATTTACATGAAACCGTTTTAGATCGAAGCGGCAGCAGCAAATGCAGTCGCCCTCAGATATCGATCGATTTTTTGCAGCAGTTGCAAGTGCGGTTGGCAGTTGCAGTCGGCAGCTAGCTTTCACATCGTACCTTTTTTTGGCACGTACTATGCGCCGTAAATTAAAAAAAAAACGAGGTCTAACCCCCGCACTCAAGAGACATTTATTACCACCTTATTATAATACGTGGTTTTAAAAAAGAACCAGTTTTTGTACCGCCTTTAAACCACCGTCCCGAACAAAGTTAGTGGACTAAACATGTTACTAAAGCGGGTATTTCTGAAAACCACGTTTTATAATAAGGTGGATAATGATTACTAAAACCATTCCTTAGTGAAGTATTTGTTTGACAATCCGTCACTAAGAGGTGTAGCTTAAGTAATCATTAATGGCCTTACTACAAAAACTTAACCACCTGTTTTACACTTGTCTAAAAAAATTGTGGCTGCAAAATGAACCATATGTCAACGTCATAATTTGTCATTTTTTTAGACAAGTCTTAAACTGACGTTTAAAAGCTTTTGTGGTAAGACGGTTAATGTCTCTGAGTGCAGGGGTAAGCACTAAAGTCTAGAACTTACCTAGGACTAGGATTGGAGGCCGGGCTGTGTGCCGGTGGAGGCGGCGGTGGCGGCGGCGCGGGGCTCACGCTAGCGAAGTGTGAAGTCGGCACCGGGATAGCTTCCAAACCCTCTGTCTTTGCCTGATGTACGAAAATATACGTATATTGTACTAGTATGTAAAACGTATTTAGTTGCATTCAAACCAAACTGAGTGACAGTGGCCGAGTGTCAGCATCTATGCACCACAGCGTAAGAACTTATCGTCGGCTAGATGTGATATATAGAAATACAACAAACTTCGTAGTTCAACAAGTTCGCTAATATTCGGCGGCTGACAATCAGTTTGGATTGAACACAGCTTTAAGTCCATGTTACAGAACAATAGTGAACAAAAAAATTGAATTAGTTTTAAGCAATTAAGTTCTGTAATACGGACCATATTTCTTAATGTGGTTTATATGACGTATAGGGCCTAAGCAAACAGAAAGGAGCGTAGCAGATACGTTTTTTATAAGACACTGGCAAATCAACTCAAAATTATTGAAATAAAGAGCATGCAAGCTTCCGTTGAAGAGTCGTGGTGGCCTAGTGGGTAAAGAACCAACCTCTCGAGTATGAGGGTGTGCGTTCGATTCCTGGTCAGGCAAGTACCAATGCAACTTTTCTAAGTTTGTATGTACTTTCTAAGTATATCTTGGACACCAATGGCTGGTAAAAAGGTGAAGGAAAACATCTTGAGGAAACCTGGACTATTAAGTCTGAAATCAACAACCCGCATTGAGCAAGCGTGGTGATTAATGCTCACTTCTCGTGTGAGAGGAGGCCGCAGCTCAGCAGTAGGACGATAAAAAGGCTGTTACAGTACAGTACAAGCTTAAACCTAACATAAAAATGCTCGTCCGTTCCCGAGCATACAGAGTAAGACTTTATTTTAATTTTTAAGTTGATTTTCGAGTGCCTTATAAAAATCTTTTCCACTGCGCTCTTTTCCGCTTCGCTTGGCCAGTTTTAAAATGAAATCTTAAAATTACCTCTATGACCATTTAATCTAGTGCAATTACTATGAAACCTACTTAGATGGAAAAGCAATGAAAGTGGGGTGATTGCGAGAGGTGAATTGATGAAGAAAAGGTACCTTTTTAATAATTTTGTCAATGGGTTCCAGCGGCACGTCGGGTTGTACGTGAGTGGCTTCCCACACGCCGCCCTGAGTGCCCCCCTCACCCGCCTAGATCATTGCAATTGGGTTACTATCAATCATTCATCTAATTTATAACTGCCTCAATTAAATAGACCTAAGTTAAAGTAAAACTATTTGTATTCACGGGCAAGTGGTGTCTTAATTAATATTTTATCTACATTAATTAGTAATCAAAGAGATACACAAAATTACTGCGCCAATTCTGTACTGTGACATACATAAAAATATTCGCTTGCTTAGAATTGACGCTGTCCAAAAGTACAACCGTCCAAAATTTACAATCATTGCCTTCAATCATATTCATCAAGAGCTTCAGCCAGAGGCTTACCCACATCCCGAAAAGAGCCTGTAGCGTTCCTCGATAAATGGTCTGTCAAACATTGAATGGACTTTTCAAATCGGACCAATAGCTCCAGAGATGCGTCCGCTTAGCTTTATAACATAAGTCAACATCTGCCGAGCCTTTTCCTAACTATTATGCAAGGGTCGGCTTCCAGTCTAGCCGGATGCAGCACATAACAAGGAGCGACTGCCCTATCTGACCTCCTCAACCCAGTTACCCGGGCAACCCAAAGACTGCTTGTCAGACGTACTGGCTACTGATTACCCGTAACGACTGCCAAGGATGTTCATTGACAGCCGGGACCTACAGTTTAACGTGCTCTCCGAAACACAGTACAACATAAGTATAGATTTAAAAAATTGCAAATTGTAGAATATATTTTCAAACTTACCGTAGAAGGAGGAGTGTTAGAAGTATAGTCGACGGGCGCATTCATATTATTCGCCGCAGCAATGGCCTTGCGTTTCTTGGTCTGTTTGGTTTCCACAAGATCTGTGTTAGTAATCACAGACTCTTGGTAAGTCGGCTTTGATGTTGGAACTTGGACTACTGAGGCCGTGATTGGGGCACTGGTGGAAGAGAATAAAATTATTAGTTATCTTTATATACGAATAAAAATTGACATGCCTATTCGTGAAGTCACTAATAAATAAGTATTATACGTATATATCAACTAAAATTTTTGTCATTCCAGGAAATATCGTAAAAGGCTGCAATGGTTTGATGAGACTTCAGCAGCAAATAGCTATTTATATACCAAGGTAGACAGTTGCCCTATTGAATTACAAAAAAAAAACATAAATAAACTAGTGGCCCGGTACCTGCTATAAATTAGAATAAAGTATAAAGTCCACCATTTAGTTGCGAAAATGTGATAAATCCAAAACCGCTAGACTGATTTAATGCAAATTTCACATAATACCATGTACTAAATAGTTAGTTATTATATAGTTCTTAATAAATAATAAATAGTTATTAAGACTATTTATAAATAGTACAAAGCACATATAATAGCACAAAGCCTCAACATTTGGTTTGGATACGTGAGACCGTTCTTTATTTTTAAAATTACAAAGAAAAGTGGCATTAATTTTTGTATATAGGATTGATAAGACTGTTACTGTCACAGCCTTCTTATCGTCTCACTGCTGCGCTCAGGCCTCTTCTCACACGGAGAGGGATTGAGCATTAATCACCACGGATGCTCAATGCGGGTTGGTCATTTCAGACTATTATCCAGGTTTCCTCAAGATGTTTTCCTTCACCTTTTTATCAGCCATCGGTGTCCAAGATATACTTAGAAAATACATACAAACTTAGAAAAATTGCATTTGTGCTTGCCTGAACTAGAATCGAACCCACACCCTCATACTCGAGAGGTTGGTTCTTTACCCGCTAGGCCACCACGACTTAGACGAGATAGATAAGACGGAGTAGTTCAAACCTGGTGGGGTTGGTAGTGATGGTGGATACAGAGGCAGCGGCCTGCGCCACCGAGCTGATCACCCCCACTGCCTCGGCCGGCTTGCTGGGAGATGCTGACGGCGGAGCCACCTTAGACGGACCAGCCGGGGTGGAACTGCCTGATGCTGTAACAAGGTTTACATAGATTATGTTAAATTTTTGCTGTTTATGGTAAGTTCACGGACAACTTGAAGGTCAGTATCCTTAACAGTTCTTCTGTTCAAATTAAACAGTTGTCGTACGAAAAACTGACGTTTATGCTGACAGTGAAAATGGGCTTAAGTGAGTAAATCGATTTCTATCAACACAAACAAGAAACGATTCGTTTTGCTTAAAGGTAACAACAGTGCTTGACATTAAGTTTATGAAAATTGTTTTTTTATAGAAACATTTTGGGAAGTCGTTTAATATCTAACATCCGTAAGCAAAACGATCTATTTCTAATTAAATAACTCCTTAAAACTAAAATCGTACTTTTTAATGAGTACATCAGTCAGTGCTTGCGCCTACACTGTTCACGTTGTACTTTGCAGTCGTAGTACGCGATGCCTTACAATTGTCATCCGATGGAGTTCGCATCCGTTTCCGCACCGACGGCAATCTTTTCAATCTAGCCAGGTTTAAGGCACGCACTAAAGTATCGTATGCCCTGATCACCGAGATCATGTATGCTGACGATCTGTGTTTCGTGGCGGAATCCCCAGAAAGCCTGCAACAATTGATGTCCAATTTTCACGAGGTTTGTCAAAAATTTGGCCTGAAGATCAGTGTCAAGAAGACGGAGGTTATGTCCTTGGACAATAACGGTCACGAGACACTGACTATAAGACTCGGTGAGGACTCGTTAAAGCAGGTCGATAAATTCCGTTATTTGGGGAGCACATTAACATCGAAGTGCGACCTTGATGTAGAGATCAACAGCAGAATCGGTGCTGCTGCCGCAGCATTCGGCAAGTTGGATGCCAAGGTCTTCCGTTCCCATGATCTTAAACTGGCTACAAAAATATCGGTTTATATGGCAATAGTATTGCCTAACATCTTATACTCTGCTGAAACGTGGACTGTGTACCGCCGGCATGTCCGCACACTAGACCAATTCCACCTCAAATGTCTACGTAAAATACTTAAGATCCGATGGTCTGATCGTGTGCGAAACACCGAAGTGCTGCGACGAGCCAATGTCGGTGGCATTGAGGCTTACCTTATGCGGCGACAGCTTAGATGGTGCGGTCACGTGTCACGTATGGCGGAGGAGCGAGTGGCTAAGCGCATCTTTTATTCCGAACTAAAGGAGGGCAAACGAAAGCAGGGCGGACAGTTCCTCCGATATAAAGATGTGCAAAAACGTCACATGAAAAAATGTGACATTGAGCCTTCGCAATGGGAAGGGCTAGCAGCCCAACGGCCTGATTGGAGGGCTCTAGTTAGAAACAAAGTTTCTGACTTTGAGGAGCGTCGTCGGTCAGAGCTTGATTCTAGACGCGACGAACTGAAAGCCCGACCACCCGCGGCAATCAGTTACAATTATGATAATGGTGTGCTCACATGTCCGCAATGCGCGCGGACCTTCTCAAAGAAGATTGGCTACTGTAGTCATATGCGAGCACACCAGCGACAATTATCTGTACGGAGTTGAGGCAGTCGCCGTGACCGAAATCGGTCTGGAGTCATCATCATCATCATCATCATCAGTCAGGAAGAGAGTAAAAGTACTAAACAAGATCAGCCTGCTGTATGAACACAAGACTAAGCCTCGGGACTTTTTGCGCTCTCACAAACAAGTAATTAAGATAGCAATGTAATACTATAGGGCATGATAACTTAAATATGAGAGGTATAACTTAACACTTTCTTAGCACAAACTCATTAAAATATATGTTACACAGCAAATTCTACTTAAAATTGCAGAGATAAATATTTATGACATCTAAATGTTGCAGGTATCCATATTTTGTTAAACACCTAAGACCAGTTACAATAAAAACCTATTATCTGGCATCACTGTTTCTCCCATCATTTGTCTTGATTCTAAGATAATATTGGATAAAAAGTAAATCTCCCACCCAAAAAAAAACAACAGTGGTGCCTTTTTTAAGAGCTTACAAAGACCTATGAAAAATACACACATGAAAAGTACGTTTCTCGTCGTCGTCGTGCCAGCCGAAAGACATCCACTGCGGTGAGTATGGCCAATCCTCTAAATAATAAAACTTTTTTTTTTTTTCTCCTTTTAGTTTCAATTTCACTAGAAATCAATCCTACTAACCTTTCCCAGTCTGAGTATTGGAAGCCTCAGTGGTATGCTGGGGCGAAGGCGCCGGGGTGCTACTCTTGCTCCCGGAGCCCCCGTCGGCCGACGAGCCACGGCGAGACGGAGACGGTTTCTTCTTGTCCGACGAGTGGTGCAGTTTACCACCTAATTCATAGTATAACGTCACTATTTAGACAAACGTGTTGAACTTTGGAACGTCAAAGACATCACAATTATTTTAGAAAAAAAAAATATTTTAATGCAAAACATTTAATTATGTCTCTATAAAAATATATTTGCATGCAGCTACGAAGTTGTCTAAAGAGTATATTCCCCTTGTGGGTTAATTAAACCTTGACAGGATTGTGAACAAAATTTGGTGGTTTCTCTGACTCAAATGAGCCTTGAGATTGCAACGCTTTTTTATATTGAGCCGAACAGGATATATATCTTTATTTTTTTTTTTTTATCCTGGACTCGTATATTCCTATAGCACTAGTTTGAAAACCACATTCAAAACAATAAAATAAACCGCATAAAAAATGTTCACAAAACTAACACACTTATAAAAAAATAAACATGAATTTCTCCATCCTCTACTACAATACTCAATCTAATTACCATCACAGACATAAAGTACATGCAAAACGAGAACAAACAAATACCCTGTCTTCAATTAAAAAAAAAAACTAAACTTTTCATACGAACACTTGCATATCACCACCATTAAAAAAACTAAACAATGAAGTCGACATGGAAAATTAACTTCAAAATAGAACCGTCGATCAAGTGGCTTGTCAAACTACTAGTTGGACAAGTAAGGCGGCAATAAATCAGTATAAATAATTAATAGTTACTGCGCAGACCTACAAACTAGGTCTTGCACTTACCAAAGGGGAGTAAACATTGTTATTTCTAGCATTCGAGCACCTTTTCTGCGGTCGATATCGAATTTGCCTCACAAAATGTCAGATATAATGCACCTGACATGGAAAGCATGATAATTTTAAAGTGCACTGTTTATGGTGAATTATAGGTAATTTAAAACCCTACCCCAACACATTATAGCATATAATATTTATACTGCAATTTTACTCTTTATACTTTCCTATTATGAACGACTATTTGCACAAATAACACAAAAAAGTATCAAGTAATCATTAATAGGGTAAGTTGCATCAAATTATACAGACCTTATCAATGTCATTATTATTATTAAAAAAAAATAAGACAGCGAAATAATCACAAGCCATTCACAGAACTTAACAAAATACTATGTCAATTTTCAACAGCCTTTCCATCATTCACAAATTGACTGACAGAATAATAAAATTCTGATGCAACTGACCCAAGACACACCATAGAACATGCGACAAATGCGACAAGGGTTTACGACAAAACAAACGCACTTTTGTCTGAGGCCTTATGTTTGCGCGTCACGGGACCACACTCAGTCGCGTCTTGAGACATGTCTGCCGACGCGGGGGAAAACAAAACAACAATGTTATACATATATGTACTTGTTTAGATAACAACAGGAAGAAAAGAGGTAGATAAAAATGATAGTTAAAAAGGTTTAATATCCATGTTATAAAAACGCAAGCTTTAGTTGGTTTTGCCTCAGTCTAGAATCTAGATCCAAATGTATTGTAGTACGGATCACAATGCAGGCTTTGTATTATACACAGGGCAACATTAGCCAACTGATTAAAAGTGAGTAAGTGAGTGATATCAAAGTGTACTTGGATATATAGTAGCACTGTGAAAATGCAGGCTTGGTCATAAACATTATTATTACATATAATATATGTAATACTCTTTTCCTCTAAAATAATAATAAAATCGATATACTTCATTAAACTAACTATTGACCTAATTAATTATGAGGTCGTGTATTATTACTGTGGACGGGGAAAACTGTTCAGTTATTGTTATTAAGCATCGGAACATAACCTCCATAAATGTGCATTCAAGTAATACAAATAAAAATTGAAATTTTAAATAAAATTTACAAAAAATACTAACAAAAGATGATCATCCCTAAGTAGTTGAACCAAGGAACCCTGCGTTAAGCGACATTCTTCCTCATGAACCAATTTCGTAAGTAAACTGATATCGAAGACCTTACGTTATAATAATCAAAATTAAATATAAAAGTAATAAAATGTAATTCCACTCACCCATAGGCTGACTAGGATTGGGAGTCTTGGACGAGTTCGGAGTACTCTTGCCGGACACGACAGTGCTCGTCGCGTGAGACGACTTGCGGCCCGGCTGCCAACGAGAACAAACTGATATAACTACCAACTAATACCCAACAAAACACGACACCTTACACAAACTATATGCACTTGCACATATTCAACTATCAGTTAATGCGACTAACCGCCGTTACAAGTATGCTATACCATAAACAAATACATAATAAAATAATAACATAAACACCAATAAAATACACCCTGTTATTAACGGACGTCAAATTGGGTTGATTAGGATACGAGTATTATTCAATGTGTTCCAATATTCGTATTTATATTTGTCATTCACTTAGTCATTTCATTTCATTTATTTATAATCGAGGAACAAGGGAAAGCGTATATCTGAACGCCGGTGTAGGACGGTGAACTAGAAGCAAAAGCATACAAAACATACTGTTACTGATGGATTGGATGGCAGATGTGGGCAGCTAACATATATCGGAGGCCCAACACTCTACGATAACCTGGTACCGAGTGAAAGACCAAGCTGTAACAGTACTGGAATAAAATACGAAAAAAATCCATGTCAAACAACAACAGTTATGTTTTAAAACATTTTGAATAAAAAAATCTTTCTGTACAAGAAATGAACATGGTAAAATACAGAGAATTCAAACGTGATGTCCGTTATTTTACCTCGTCAATCATGGAGAATGTTTTTGATACTTTTTCCAGCACAGTTATAGGTCGGCCTGTCACCAGGTTAGAGTGAAGTGTTGGGCGACAGTTTATAGACAGTCGGGTACGTACCCCTTTCGACTTGGCGGCGTGCGTGGGCGTCGCGGCGCCGCTAGCCTTGGGCGAGCTGGAGGCTTCGCCCTCCTTCTCGCAGCTGGAGTCGCTCGACTGACTGTCGTGCGACACCGGCTTGTACGGCGGGATGGTCTTTACGTTACCGCCCTTTTTCTGCACAGTCAACGATCCACCGTATCACACAACGCTCATTCCCGCGCCAGTACTCTCAGTGTCAAATTATAACGAGTTCGCGCTACGAAACAGGATATTTTTATTCAATAATTGATAAAACCTCTACGTGTGACGTATGGCCAGTTAAACATGTACTACTCTACACTAAACTAAAATTATGATAAATCCAATTTGTGTATAAAATGAAATTGTTTTAGTACCTTGGCGATGATGGTGACATCATGATTGGTGAACTAAAAAAATGATAATGAATGAATAAATCAATTTCCATGCACAAGTATGGCGACGTAACGCAATAGTTAGGTGCAGTAGCCGACATGATAACAAAATGACAAAGTGAAAATGTTAAACACTAAACGCGTACTCAACACAATAATCAGCTCATGATCGGTCGATGATCGACTAAATGCTGGCGCGCATTACTTACTGCGTTATCGATAGCAACTATACACAGTGATACCATTAGTAAAGACTGCATAAAACAAGTAAACTCGAGTTAAATCCATATAGTTCCCGGTGGGCGCGTCCTGTAATAAGCGCCAGTCTTTAGAAGCTTACACTCACAGAGTGAACATATAGTATATCTAAGATGGCAGTAACTTGTGAACACAAACGTGATACATCACAAACGGACATTCCAAATGATCATGTGCGGTCGACATGTACCTACGTACTCAGGGGCATGTAAATATTGTGAATGTTATGCTAATTTAATTAATTAGTAACTTAATTAAAGATTTTAAATATAAATGTCCATAAACCCTTAGAAACACAAACAGATATACACACCCATCATAAAGACATACATAGGTACAAAATAATACTTGGGTAGGTATATGAAAAAATATATTTATCACACATAATTAGAATAACACAGGAGTTTATATATGTCATGAAAAGTATACTGATCTGAATCCCAATAAAAAAACTAATCATATCATCACAGTCCCAGAACACAATTAACTGCGAACCCACTATCCACATTGTAAGTTAAATGTCAGAAAAAAGACTATTATACCCATAACAGTTATCTTCTAACTATACGTATTATAAAAAAATAAATTCCACATTTACATTAACTTCATCTCATATTATACTAGCCGTTTTCCCGCGGTTTCACCCGCGTTCCGTGGGAGCTACTGCCCGCACCGGGATAAAATATAGCCTATGTTACTCGCAGATAATAGCTTTCTGGTGAAAGAATATTTAAAATCGGTCCAGTAGTTTTTGAGTTCATCCATTACAACCAAACAAACTAACAAAGTTTTCCTCTTTATAATATTAGTATAGATAAATTCCACATTTACATTAACTTCATCTCATATAATAAAAACAATTAAAACATCACAATAGAACAACATTCAATAGTTGAAAGTTGTTCTATCACAATGTTGGTACACAGACACAACACAACTAAGACTTGAAGTATGTACTAACCAGTTTACTGTAATGATGTTGGCAGTAACCGCAGTACTTGACATTGTCCAGGTAGTTCCCGGCTTCCTCGCAGAGAAGGCCTAGGCCTTGAGCACATGTCACATGAAATTGCTGCTTGCAACCTTGAGACAATATATGAAATACATTAGTAGATCATACATAGCATAAAGAAGCTACTGCTGAGAATTAAACAACAATATTATGAAGAGAAATCTGAATAATGAGCATGTAGGTCATCTGTTTAGCCGTTGCCAAACTATGTTGACTGTTGAGGTTTGCTTTCAGTCTATCCGGGTGCCGCGAAGTGCCAGTGTTTTACATAGAGCGACTGCTTCTCTGATAAATCCAGTAATTATGCTAATTGGGTACTTGTTAGTATATAGACACAAGCCCTTGCCATCAAATATTGTTGCATACATCATCAATCAATCAATCAATCAATCAAATCATTTATTTCATTTAGGCCTTTACAAGCACTTATGAACGTCAAAAATTATAAATAAGGTTGATTCTAGTTGCCCATTCCAAAAGTAGCTTCCTATGGAGAAGAACGGGCAAGAAACTCCATCATCAGTCTGGTCTAACCAGATGCAGCGAGTACCAGTGTTTTTCAAGAGGCAACTGCCTATCTGTCCTCCTTAACCCAGTTACCCGGGCAACCCAATACCATACTAAGACTGTTTATCAGACTTACTGGCTTCTGACTACCCATATCGACTGCCAAATATGTTCAAATGAAAGCCGGGCATTGTTGAATATATCGGGTGTGTCGTTCACAATCACATTAAATAAAATGCGTTAATATACTGGTAATACATATCGATTAACACAAAGAAAAAAGAAAAATACGTTAAAATAAAAAAATGAATTTTTCAAACAAAGTAAATAGAATAAAAATGTGCGAAAATTAGAACACCATATAAAAGTCAGTCATTACAAACAACTGAAATTCTCCCTTAAAAACTGACAGCTGTCAACTGATCAAAACGTTAAATACTCGTAACTTTATCTCTGCTTTACACATGATGTTGTAAATTATAAAAACGAAAATTACTCCTGTAGTTAAACCACTCAAGGGATCAGGTTATTTTTTTTACAATTCGCCATAGAATATCATAAAGTATATGCGATAGGATTTAATGTGATTGTGAACGACACACCCCATATATAGCTACATGTATCAAATTATGTTCAAACAAATAATTAGCAGTATGACACAGGAAATGGGACAAAAGTATAGTTTTACTATAAAACTAATGTACACAACTGACCAGATTTGTTGCACTGCATGCATGCACCAGCAGTGGCGCGATGCGTCTTGCCCACATCTTGGCAGATGTAGCATGTCTGAAAAAATTCCGTTCATTTACATTTGTACTCACTACTATATCGTTTTAACATAAAATAACGACAGAAATAACACAAGAAGTATTGATTTTGTAAGATTTTGAAAACCAAAATAAGAATTATAACACAACTAGTAATAGTACAAAAAGGAAGATAAAACTTTGTAAGTACGCCACTTTGTCTAACCACGCCGTACTTGAATACATTTTTGGAGTACATAATGCTTTAAAAACTGTAATTATCTAAAAACAAACCTTTTTTGTTTTAGTACAGGACCTTTTCTTAGGAATTTTCATTGTAAACTTAAGAAAAGAAAATAACGAAGAACGCGTAATTACTTTCATGAACGTAAAACGAGAACTAGTTGAACAAGTTTCAGGCCTGAAGGTGATTGAAAAACAGTTTAGTAGAAAATATTAAAAGGAGGTGGGTAGATAAGTGTAAGTCTATGCAAAACGTATGAAATAATACACGTAACTTTTTATCGCACCTCATCGAGGAAATTACCGCAAATTAATGCAAAATAAGAAAATGAAATATAAATATCAGATTAAAAAGAAGTACCTAAACTAAGTTTTTAAGTAAATCAATTTTAAACTGATTTATATTTCCCATTTTAAAATGAATTGAAGTTAAAAATCGATCTAAAAACACTAATAAAAATTACTTTATTAGTTGGATCGTTATTTTAAGCAGTAGTTTATTTAAACAAATATGTATATGTAGGTATTTGTTTAGTCTTATCAAGATTGTCACAAATGGAGTATTGTACGCGATGTTCTAAATTTAAATCAATTTGGCGCTCTAAAAAATTACGCATTCTTTTTTTAGACATTAGAGGTAATTTGGGTTCTAATTTGAAAATAAGGCTAAATAGAATGCCGTTTAGGATCTGATGACTTGACTCCAAGTGGTGACTGGTTGGCAGCAAAGCCTCAATATGCGGCACTCGTATGTCGTGGGCTTGTTTAATTCGTATTAATAAGGTCTTTGTCATTATTATGCTTCTCAGGGTCTCATAATGGAGTCAGAAGCCAATGGCTGGTAGTTGGTAAATCAGAAGAGTAAGCAACGTTTAGCGTGGTGTCCGTTATAACATATAAATGCAGTACAAACTATTGGAAAATTAAAGAAAACACATTTAAAATATTTTTAAGAAAGAATTACAATTAAAGGGTATAAAAGAAATGAAACTCTTTTTTACCTTATTGTATCTCTCCGGTGGTATGAGACGCAACACAATAGGTTCCATGGAGGTAACATTGCCGAACCTGACCTCTGGTATGTACAGGGCACACACCACGTGAGCCCATCCTCCTGTATCAGATCTCTTCAGTGCACCAGACTTAGATGGGCATAGTTCACAGCGCTGAAATATCACATCATCAATATTAGTATAAGCTTCAACACAAAATGTATGGACATCGGTGATTCTAGACAAACTTACAACTTTGGTCTTGGTGTCAGGACTCTCACACTTTCGACAATACCACGGTCCTGTGGGTACTGTCACTATTCCATAACACGCTGAAAATACATGCCATATGTTGGTAAACATCAGTTTTATTAGAATTTACAAAGTCAATTTGAATAATTATAGAAAATAGTTTTCAGATGCTGATGCCTTAATGATCAAGGCTTGATCTAGCGAACTTACTGCACCTTGCACCAGGCAGCTAAACACTTAAAGCAAATACCTTGGTGGACAGCCACCGTGCATCCATTTCCATCACAGTAGACAAGCGGGTTGTCCGGCCAACCGCGCTCATCTGAGCACACGCAGCAGCCTCCTACCATCTCCTTCATTGTGTACTCCTCATTATTGACTTAAAACCTACAACACCCCCACACATTGCTTACAAAGTACTCCAACAACTGACAATTCCAGTGAAAAGGATATGAAGTAGCTATTTGTTTGCATATAAATGTGCTTGATAGGAATACATCATCAGGTAATTTGACCCTATGGAAGCTTAAGATGGTTTGGATGACAATCACAAATGAACTTCATGTGTGTGAAAATAGTGCAGCAGCAATGGATCTTGCTAAACACTTCATATTGAATTAAGCTCTTGCAGAAGTGATGCAACTCGAATCCTTTTTAATTTGAGTCAATCAATAGGTTTTTCAAACATAACCGTATTTAATAAACAGATTTGATGATAAATTCTCTTCATAGTATGTTTCCTTTTTCAGCCAAAGTATCAGCATGATTGAGTGACTCAAATTAAAGCAGTTGAGTTGAGAATTACATCACTATCACTTTGTCAAATAACAATTGTATTACTTATCATAATTATATTACAGTTTAGTTATAATAAATTGCAGGAATTAATAAAATAGATGTAATACATACTACTCTTTTATTTGCAAAAAAATATATAGGTAAAGTAAACAAAATGAATTAAAACAGCAGGTCTTTTGTCTGTGTGTAAGGAAACATAAATTTTAGCTAATCTGTTCTGTTACAGCCTTTTTTTATTGTCCCACTGCTAGGCACGGGCCTCCTCTCACACGGAGAAGGATTGAGCATTAATCAAAATGAGCTAATATAAAGAAAAATTAAAGATGTAGCTAATATTTAAACCTGAGCATGGATAATAATAGCAATATTAGAACTATTAGTTAATGTTATTGCTACAGCAATGTGAACACTGATAAGGAATTAAGAAATGTTATTGTGTAATCATAATAGTTATCCATAGACATATGGCAAACTGGCTTCCGCAAATGGTTTCACCTGATTCACAGGGGAAGTTACTTACATATGGATAAATAGTAGCCTATGTAATTCTGTAATTAATTGGCTGTATTACTACCAAGTTTCATCGCAATCCATTCAGTCATTTTTGCACGAACAAAATTAAAGTTTCCTTCTAATAAACTTTCATGTTTATAATATTAGTAGCATTATAGGCTCATAAAAACCAAGATATTATTTCACATTATGCCACTGTTCAGTTGTTCAAAATCAATAATAGGTGTTCTGATTTCACAGAATTACAAATGTCGGTCTGAATAACACATTGAATACTGAGTACTGGCCGACCCAGTGTTTCTCACCAACTATGAATATTTAATGCAAATTGATTCTCTGTGCAACAATCACACTTGATGCAAGGACTCATGAGTTCATCAGAAAATTTATCAAACCAGGTCATACTATTTATACAAGTACTGTATATTTAAGAGACTGTAATACCTACTGGCTAGCTATAATGTTTAGATGAGTGTTGAACCATAAAACTGTCGGAAGCCGAATAATAGGCCGGACAGATGAAATTATATACAAAGGCTTTTGTTATAGCACAATTTCAGCAAAATAAATAAGATTCTCACAAGAGTGTCACTGAATAAGACTATAATATACGTAGGTAAGGGTATGAGAAGCGTTGATTACGTTTAAAGCAAGAGCTAATACAATTTGAAGTGTAAAACTGATGGATAATGCTGTGAATATTAAATGACAATGAATAACTTACAGCTTCCATCTAGTTATATTTACCAAGAGTAAAATTATCCGTTCATTGATGAAGAAATTCCCGGCAACAATTGTTTAATTCATCTTTAATTTATAACTGATAACTTTTATCACCTCACCTGCGCCTAGCAAGAACGATAAAATGAAGTCTAATTACACAGAATCAAAACTCGTCGAGTATTAATTAGGTAATAAATGCTTAAACAAGATAAGAACTTTGGTTGAAACTCAAATTATAGCATAAATTATCACTGATGTCAGGTAATATTATTATAAGACAAAACTCGTCAAAATTACTCTCGCTTGCTGCTACTAACTACAAGCAAAAGCCATGTTGAATTTTGTTTGGAGTGCATTACAATAAAGATTTGCAATATATGTAGCATTTCAGTGTTAGAGCAGGCTAGGAACATATTTCATTAGCAAGAGTAACCGAGATGACTACATGTTTCAACATTCTACATCAAGGTACTGGAACGCGCTATTTATCAATGTTAGATTCAAGGGGTTTATTTTATTTCCTAAAGAGTCTCCGGTCCGCCGGTGGCCTGTGTTGCTCTATGTAAAGAGTAGATTGAGGTAGAATTCTAGTTAGATTCGCTGTGTTGGTAGGATGTGGTAGGATAGTAAAAATAAAAAATACAACAAAACGTCGCGTCCCATGCGCGCGCAGTGTTTTGTTGCAGAATGTAAGTAATGTGTATTGATTGATTGCTATTCCAGTTCCAGCGAAACTGGCCGGGCAACGCATATTTAATAAATAAATAAATAGTCAATGATAAGTCTAGTAGGCACCTACTAGATAAATTATCTAGAATTTTCACCCTTTGTGAAAATGTTAATTCACAATGTACTTGACCTGTCTACTTAGCATCTAAATCCTTTTTAAAATATGTTCCCACTACTCTTACAAGTAAACACTAAAATAATGCACCTGCGATGATCAAATGGATGTTTACAAATGGTTTTAGCTTGAATTGGGAGTGAGATCCCTCCGCGACCCCACACTCCATATTTTGGACACAAAGGTTTGAGTTGGCAACTCTTAAAGATTCTTAAGCTCTTGGGTTGCTAGCATTCAAATATTTGAAGAAAATTGAAGTTGATAGTGATAAGCTCAGTGATAAGTTTAAAAACAAATTCACAATACAATAATTTAAAAATACTTAGTTCCTTCGAATTCAACACAAATAGTAAATTCTTAAAAACATCTTTATGCATAAGGTCTTCAACCGCGATGCTAAGTAGGTAGTTATTTTTGACGTAGGTTCCTATCTAATTCAAAACACTGGAGATTATATTAAGATCAATACTTATTATTACTTATTTATCAATACGCTTTTTTGAAGATTAACAATAGTAGCAGACCTAAAAATACAAGGTGTAGCTTGATTAGATACTACCACTACGGATCCTAAGTAGGGCCTTAATCTACACCGATTGTGTTTAAGTAAAATCATAATTTTATCTAGGGCACAGAATGTGTGTATTTACAGCTCCATACCAGCCGGGATAGCAACAAGCCCGTTCGAGCTCAGTTCCTAGAATTTCAAAATAGGTGACCTAAGTATTACAGCAGTGGGATGAGTGCAGCGGATCAATACATGTTGCATCTCCCCCCAGAACCCGGCTGTTTGTTACCAACCGAGAGCACTGAGCTACCTCCATTTTGATTCGCTGACGCCTGCGTAGTTTTAATACTGCTAACGTTCGCTAGAGGGCGTTGTCCTACTTTCTGCTAATTGCCCGATAAAAATACTTCATATAATTTTTGGTACATAAATTCTGGATTCGAATACACAAAAAACTTTGAAACATAATAATAAGAATGAATACTGAATAAAAAGTTCGTCATTAGGTTTCATGACATGGCGGCTGGGGCTGCCAGATGACATAAAGGTTTGTTTAGAGTTTTTGATCACGATATGAAAACAACCTGTTACTTTATTCAACAAGTTGAAAGTCAAAAGGAGATGTTTCAAAATGTATAGGGCCCCGGCCCACTCTTTGTACACCATTGTACAAAATGGGGAAAAATATTTAAAACACTTTTCAATCATCCAATTAATTTAATTTGGCTTTGTTTGGCTGTAAAACACAAAAATATAGATATCCTTGAAATTGCAATACAAACACACCAAAAAAATCCATCAATCATGGCGGTAAGCTTCTATTCTATTGATTCGTCGATGAAGGTTACTAGAGGTATTATACGTGGGCAGTTGTGCAGTTCGTCTCCTAAGTTGTCATTATGGTGATTTATCTGTATTTTTCCCGAATTCCTTAGATTTTTCTGGATTTTTCGAGGTACTGTACATATGTGGGCCGGATTTAAAACATCTTAAAGGAGATGAGATATATTACAGGTATAAAATCCTTTCATATCGCTTGATCTTGAATAACATCTAAAAGTACGTAGGTTAATTAGGCACTTACATTACTGCCTACCCAAACAGTAATGACGTAAGTGCTAGGATTAGGCTAGTATTAGGTACAAATAGCAGCAAATTAAGCCGGTAGGTACTAATGCTATTGATACCAACTTTTAAAACATTAAGTCGGTATCGTCAGCAAACTTCATGGCTACGCGATAACGATTTATTTAACTAATCATCACCTAATAACGGTTTACCAACTAATATGTTTGCCATCTAGCCATCTGGCTTCCGTATCCGATGGTTCCGATGGTATCCTTAGTGAAAAGATGGGAAACAAATCGTAGATAAAATGTTGGCGGAAAATACCCAGGTGTACATACCTAATCCTATAAAACTGAGGTGTACCTAATTTGGAGAACCATGCAACAAACTAATAAAAAAATGTATTCATCAGTACAACAAAATAAAAAAATATTTGGTATCATGTGATTGATTAGTATATTAAGTATTAGTATATTAGTAACTATTAAGTAATCTGTGGTTTTACTTCGTTAATTATAGTTACCTACCTGCTTTTTGAACATTACCTCGCATGGTGGCACTTTCTTGCGTGTATCGGAGTTCTTCGCTCGATTCGCACTTTCCGGGTATTTTCGAAGTTTTTGGCGGGAATCCTAGAACATTGACCATTGCCATTGACCAAACAGTCTTTATATACCGCATAAAAAAAAATATGCCTGTGTAACGTTGGCAGTTGCTTAATTTGATCTCTCTTTCCCATTGAAATGTTGTCTTTGGTATCAACAGCGAACACGGGTGCACTCTCTATTCCTTCTCTCTCATAGCCCGATGGGATGACAATCCGAAACGAACGTAGAGAGAACAGGCGTAGGACCGACATTAACGTGCCCTCCGATGCGCGGGGGTATCAATCACCAACTTCCAGGCTCCGGGATGCTGTGTGAAAGTTTCTAAAGTTTACAAAGCGATTTCGGCACGACCCGGGAATCGAACCCGCGACTTCATGCACAGCGCCAAGCACATGCGCTTGCAACAGCTAGACCATCGTGGGAGTTACTTAGGTATTTGGAGTAGCAAAGCTGGTGTGTATGTATACTTACCAGATGAGGTTTCTGCCATGGTTTCCTGATCCTTAACGTTCTTTTGGGCGGGTCCATGATGAAGGCTCTCTGTTTAATTGAAAAGCGAGTTTAGTTAAGATTTAAAACCCACATCGAGTCTTACTGGAGGCAGGTTAGAACCATATTTTACAAAGAGTGACTGCCTATCTGACTTATTCAACCTTGTTTCCCGAGTAACCTTGTAAACCCCTTTATTTGAGGTATAAAATATGAATCTTGTTAATTAATATTCAGATGAAGTGGAAAATGGATTTTCCTGGAAGTTGTTTGCAGCAGCTTTCTGTCTGTTTAAAAAAAATATGTAAGTAAATAATACAGTTAGCTTTCGTCGTTTCGCCGAATCCACTAGCGGACTAACAGTTTCTGAATAAAACAAAAATGTCAATGTTTTATCAGTTGCACAAAAGCTTTATATAAGGTACACAAAAGAAAAATCCTTTTTTGACAAAAATTGGTTCCTGTAATTTCATTGTACCTATCTATTTCAATGAACGTAAGTAGCCTGTGTACATAAACATATGAATTTAAATCCCAAAAAAAAAAATTGTGTTGATACTTACCTCGCTTGTTGATTCAGTAAGGAGCCGAGAAGATTTAACGAGTTCACACAAAGTTATCCTATTTCTATCAAAAAACAACGTTATTATAACACTTTATTCTTCCGTCTTGTTGTGATTAGTCAGTGACTAATTGGCGGCACGTTTACTGTACCGAATAATATAATAAACAGACTTGTACCGAACTATCGATATTGTTTTGGCAATTAGAGAACATCTCCTATCGAGATTACAAGGAGAAATGATCTTTACTTGGACACATTTTGCTTAAATACCTACATTTTCGTGTTTAATACACAGGGGGTCTGATAAGGATGTACGAAGAAATGTAGAGAAGGATCTGATCAACTAGAAATAATAATCTACTTAATTTGATCGCTACTAGACCTTTTTACCGGCATTTGTTTACAAGTTTTATCAAAATTCATTCGGTAGTTTTAGCGTGAAAAAGTAACCGAGATACCTATATACTAAGTTATTAGAGTAATCATATGATATTAGCCGACAGCGTAAAAGACTCAAGAATTTTTAAATTCAGTAGGTATGAACGAACAGTTTTTCATGAAGCAATAATTATTTACAAGAAAACACGCAGATCTATTTTTTCGATTCTTCTTTTTTTCTTGCCAAGAAAATCACTTGAGAAATTTCACAAAATTGATAAATTAGCATTCAAATAATATTGTCATATCCATTTTCTGTGTAGTTCATGATAATTTCTTAACATCGAAACCTTAACAAATGTTTTCAACCCTATTTCCTTAGTTTCGCAACCTCAAAGATGCATGATTTAACAGTTTAAAGTTCCAAGTAAAAGTTAACAGGATGTCCTATGACCGCTAGGGTAACTTACTATAAAGATCTCCCTACCAAGTGGGGTGAGGTTCAAATAAAAATGTTGCTTTTATATACAGGAATGAATTTTATCCAGTGCGCAAACTTTGTCAACTTAAAGTTAAATAAGTTTTATAGATACGTATATTTTTATTTTGTCGTGTTTTAGTAAAAAAAAGAAAAGTTATTGATATCGAAAGATGTTTATTTGTAACCGCTTGTACGGTCACAGTCGTCATAGTAGGCACGGCGGCAACGCGACAACTCGGCGCGCGTACGGATAGTTGGTATCCATATTTTGCTGATTTTAGGGCGGACAAAAGAATGAAAAAAAAAATTTTTACTGATGATGCAGATATTATGTTCTGTAATGATTCTGGACCACCAGTTTTTTTTTTGTGCACTGCTTAAAATTCATTCCTGTAAGTATATAAGATACATCTAGCGTACAGCGTAAAATTCATTTCCTCTGCAAATGTTTTTTTTTTCATTACTGTTTTTTTTAACTATGTTGCTGTGTCCTAACAGGGTCCATAATTGTACTGAAGCTTAAGCCTTGTATATCATTTGTACCACACATTATGGAATGCAAATAAATGAATATGAATACCTGCACACTACAGATTTTTAGTCGGAAGGTAGTTTGTTTGGGCCCGTAAATCAGTATGAAGATGAACGAATGGTATTTAACCGGTCTCAGACTGACCGAAAGTTTGATTAGAATCAAGATTTCCGTGAATACCTATTTGTTTTTTGGGAGTTACGGGGTTAGCTATCGGCCAACTGTTTAGTCTGTAGTGTACTCTCATATTGTTATTAAGATATAGTGGTCAAATCTACGATATGGCTACGACATATAGATATACATATAGATATTCTCATTCATCCATTCCAATAAATGTAAAACAATCCTAAAATATATAACACTCTCGTATAAATTATTTGTTGACTTCGTTTTTCTTTCTGGGGCCCGATTCTCCTAATTTTACTTAAATGACATACGATTCACATTCGACTGAGATCCAATCCCGACTCAATTACGATTGAAGCGTATGTGGCATTCCGCTATTTTTGAAATAAACGTTTTTATCCTTTTCTGTCATTCAATAATTAATCATTTTGTCTGCAAATGATTTACAATTGCAATATGATTGTAGAGCAAACTACCGTATAGACCAAAATCACCAAAATAGCAGACCAATCGCAAACCAGTCGAATGTCGTTGGAATACTATTGGTCTTATATTAGTAGCGGAATGCCCGATATGGTTAATAATGTTAAAATCGAATAGAAATTGAATCGCAATACCAGTTTTAACTTAGGAGAATCGGGCCCCTGAACTACCTATCTTATGTACCTATGTAATGAAAAGGAAACATTTTTTTGATTGTTTGTTTCTCCCTAAAGGCTATAAAACGACTGAACCGAAAACCGAAAATTCTTCACTGTTGGAAAGGTTAAGGTACCTACACCATTCCAGTATGTAATATGGCCATAGGCAGACCACACTGTTCCGAGGTAACATAGGCTAAGATTTGTCCGGGTACGCGAAGTCGTTTCGCCGGGATGCGGGCGAATCCACGGGAAGACTGCTAGAGTGTATAAAATAAGCTTTTGTAATCTCCAATGACTCGTGTTAAGAGATAAAGCGCACAGTGGCACACACAATGGCACAATGGCATCTTATTTCTTACCTACGTGTTTCATATAGGTCGGTGATGGCTCCAGTGCAATTAAATACAATAGGTGCTTTGCGGTAGGTCGGCAAGGAAGCTACAATGACGTCGGCGATATGCTTTTGTTTTGAACGGTTATGTTCGCTCAGGATTGTGATTCAGCATATCAATATATACCTACATATGTATATTTTATTTGAACATCTTGGAGTCGGCTTCCAGTGTAATCGATGCAGCTGAATACCAGTTCTTTACAAGAAGCGACTGCCTGTCTGAAACCTTCTCAATCCAGTTACCCGGGCAACCCGATAGCCCTTGGTAAGAGACTGTTTGTCATCTGACTACAAGTAACGATTCAGAAAGATGTTCCAAAGACTGTCCAGGACCCACCAAGTTCACAATTCATGGACCGACCACGCTAAACTTTACTTTTCTTATACCGCGACTAGAAAGTTGTTTTAATTAAATAGGATCTGATTATCCACGTATATTGAACATGTGTACACATGTATTTTGTAAATCCATTGTCTGTTAATATAAATATGCTTACTTATTATAATTCAATTTCCCTATTTCAAGAATGTCATTGCATGATGATCGATCAATGAAGCTTTTATTATTAAGAGAAGAGAAGGAGGCGTAAGTAATTTAAAGACTGCTGAAGGAAAAATCCCTACAGATACACAAACAATACTAAAGGTTATATAATTATATGTTTACTTAGAACAACAACTTTGCTTTTAAATCAGATTTAGCCGTAGAATTAGCATCCCACGCTTGACCATAACATATCGTCCAATATTACCAATTGTAGCAAAAGGTATTGTATTTAATGAAACAAAGGAACCTCTGTACTGAAGCGACATTGATTTGAACAGAATTATATACATTGTGCGAATCTAATTACATAAGTATACCTATTTGAAGGAATACTACTAATTGGGAAAGGTACCTAGCTAGATTTTAGGATTGATACTATTCTATTTGATAATTACTTATATTACATAGAACCAAAAAGTCACTAAGTAATTAATAAGAATTTTTATAATTTTTATTACGATTCTTATATCTTAAACATACCGTAAGTAATCCTTTGTTTATAAGACAAAAACCTAGTATATTTCGAGCGTATTACGTAAAGCCCCAAATTTTATCAGGGCCTAGGTTGCCCTCACCCCCGACGAGTAGTACTTTCTCCCATGACGTCAGACACGGGAGTCAGACATAGCGTCGCCACCGCCATCGATTGCTATGCTCCATTCAATGCCAGAAGCTGGCGGGAGGACGCCCACTTTCTCACCCCATAGGTTTCCGTCACCAGCTGACCTTCCTCTGAGGCCTTATAAATGAATGAACGGCAATGAGGCCAGGAGGTATTTTTGACGCGTTTGTCAGCGTGAGAAAATCAGTTTTCAGCTCTACTTTCCAGCCAAGAGAATTTGTATTCATTACTGTAGTTTCAAGTTCTTTCTCTATAGTTATAAATGTAACCCATCAGTCAGAATTAATGTCATACGGTTCAAATGACAGTCGCTCATTGTCAGAGATTGACAATGACGTCAGAAATATAATATAGGCCTTGTTAACGTTGTGTGGATTCAGGAGATTTCAACTATCGGCTGCAAAAATCAAATCCGTCTCTGTGAACGTAGCGTTATTGACTGAGAAATCTGAAACTCGTGTTTATGCACGACTCCATTCATTTACAAACTTGGTCGCTATGATTAACTTTAATTTTTCTCAAAATACTTCCGTGAAAGGGTGTACGACTCAAAGGAAACCCTACATTGCCTCACGAGGGGGTTGATGATAAAGGGTCCAGAGAGTAACTTGGAGATTGTTACGTAATACAAAAATAAAACTAAGTATAGACATATCAAGTTCTCAATTCTTAATGGAGCAATTATAGTTGATAGGTACTGCATTACACTTAGATGTATACATTTTGGTCAAATTAGAGAGCCCATAAAAAAGGACGAATTGTAGGTAGACATTATTACGTGTAGCACTTCCAGTGATTCTAAAGAAGGCTGATTATCTTGACATGCAATGTAAAAGCCAGCCTTTGGTTTACTCAGTCAATATTGGCTGATGGTCATTTCCAGTATTCTATCAACTGTTGCAGAGAGACTTTACTTGTGTAGGGCTGATATCAAAATTCTGTCTCTGCTAAGCAAATCACCGTTTAGAAAGAATATTGAAAAAGGGCAAGAAAATTTCAGACATATTTTTGTGAATGTAGTACCTAAGGGTGCGTCCACATCTGGCGAATGTGCCGCAAATGCGCAGCACGCGAGCCGATTGCGAGCTGCCTGCGAGCTGCGCGCGTGCAGTCACTGCAATAGTTTGGTGCGCCTCTTTAGCGCAACTCATGCAAGGCTCGTATAGAGCGCGCGAGCGGCGCGCGATCTGCGCGCACACAGTTCTCGCCCTTACAGTTCCGTTTACTGGCTGGATCCCATAATACTGGATATCTTTTATATGTTTCACAACAATTCTCCTCCGTCCACTCCATGACAACACGAGCTTAGCCTCCAGTAATCATAAACGAACTGAGCGGCTAAGTTATGAATTATTTAATAACTAGCGCGTCGCGCGCCGCTTGCGCGCTGATCGCGTACGGCGCTTAGGTCGCGCGCGAACTGCGCGCGGGCGGCGCAGAAGCGGCGCACGAACAAAAATGCACGCGCGCAGCTCGCGGGCAGGTCGCAAACGGCTCGCGAGCTGCACATTCGCGGCACATTCGCCAGATGTGGACGCACCCTAATGTTTTTGTAGACTTCTCCAAGAGCCTCGGTCACTATACCAAAGCATGGATAAGACCCATTAGGTACCTAGTAATAGTAAATTAGTGTATACCTATTACGTATGGCTACTTATTAGGTGTATGATACAGCATTATGCTTGCAAAGCTCATTAATCAAATTACATTAAGTCGGTATTACAAACCATTAATTGATACTTTGTTTAATAATAATAACTAAGCAAGATACACATTATAGGCATATTATGTTTATCAAGGTCAGATTTGTAGTCCATTAATGTAAAAGACTGGTAGGTACTCTGCCGCATCTGATATGACTGGAAGACGAATCCATCACAGTTGGGAAAAAATTATTCAGATGATGGAGATATTCTTTTTATTAGAGCTTCTTTGCGCTCCATCTCTTTGCTTATATATAACGTGTGTCGCTCGTACCTAATCACATGAAATTAAATACGTTAATATACTGGTTAATAATGTTAATATATGTCAATTAGCACAAAGAAAAAAATATATATGCAAAGACACAAAAATGATTTTTTCAAACAAAGTAAATACCTACAATAAAAATGTGCGAGAAAAAGAACACCATATAAGAGTCAGTCATTACATTACAAACAACGGAAATTCTCCCTTGAAAACTGACAGCTGTCATCTGGTCAAACATTTGATACTCCTAACTTTATCTCTGCTTTACACATGATGTTGTAAATTATAAAAACGAAAAATGACTCCTGTGGCTAAACCACACAATGGATTAAGTAAATTTTTTTACAATTCGCCATAGAATATCATTAAGTATATGCGATAGGATTTAATGTGATTAGGTACGACACACCCGATATAATGGCGTCCACGGCCGATTTCGGCCACGGCGGCTGTTCTCATTTAAGGAGATCAGCCAGCTGCGTAGGACATATTATAGTGCACGAGCATTTGCGCAGACACAGGTGCACTCCCTATTCCTTCACTCTCATAACCCGATGGGACGGCAATTTTCAGGAACAGTTTTCAGGAAATGTAACTTGAGGGGAAAGGGGAGAGAAGGTTGCTTGTTCAGTGACACACAAATAAATATTCCAGGAAAACAAACACTTTCTGTTGTTTGTTTGTTCCGCGAAGCATTGATTGCGCTTTTTCATTTATTTTATATTTTACTAGCTGCCTGCCCTTAGAGAAGATTTTTTCGCGTATAGATATAAACCAATTTTCATAAAATCCATCCATTTTCCTTCCTAAATTTTGCGTGAAAGAGGAACATATATTATAACCTTTACCAACTTTCGCGTTTAAGTAGGTATACAGGTACTAGTAAGAAGTAGAGTGTACCTTAAAGCTGAAATTGTTGGAAAGTGCTAATTGGATAGCTGGTCAAATTCCAAAATGGCAGAAAAAAGTATTAACTAACGAATAATAAGGTTCCTAGGAGTCTCTCAGTCTGGCTTGGAGTTTGGCTTACGACTATAGGATTTCGTTATAACTACGTTGAAATGGAAAAGAAATATGAATTTCATGTTTACTAACCTTTTACATATCATACTTATAGTGATATTTACACGTGATAAATCCATGTATTAAAAAAATAAGAACGAAAATGTAAGTAGTAATGAGGTCCTGAAGTCTGGTCTAGTGATTAAAGCTCCGGCTTCTTAAGCAAAGGTGTAAGTACTCACTTATTAATTGATCAAGTATGTGTGTATTTACTAAGTACACTACATATATCTTGGAAACAGATGAGTGAGTAAAAGTACAACTGCAACATCTTGAGAAAACCTGGACTAAGTCTGAAACTGCCAATCCACCTTGAGGGTGTTCTGTATGAGAAGAAGGGACAATAAAAAAACGCTGATGATGATAAAAATAAAGTACCTTGCTGTATTCTACTGTGTAAATAGTCGTCCATCAAAATTTTTAAATTACATGGGTACAACCAGTTAGCCTCAATGATACGGCATCAATGGGTAATTTCAAGTAATTTGTACTTGGATAGGAAATGACGCTAACAAATTGGCTCATCATTCATTAATATGTTTTATTAAACAACGTTGTAGTAGTGCTAGTACTTGATATCAGTCATAGTCACACCATATTTACTTTTTATTGCACGAAATTTATCTTCTGTCCTATTAAAATCCTCCAGCCAAACCTCCTAGAATCTCGTATTTATGTATTGCAAAGAACGAAGCGTTATAATTATAATTGTGGTTACAACTCAATTTTTTGTTGAATAAATGTCAACTTAAATATACCTATAAAATAATACTTTTTATGCTGTCTCAGCGCAAACAAAGTTCAATATCTTTTTACCTACGATTCGATCATTTCACATCGGCAGATAATAACATGTGCAATCGAAATAAAAACGTGACCAACATGAAACGGATGAACACTGATAATGGCAGTAGGTATGTATACTAATGAGATACAAGTAGAGTAAATACCAACATTTCCATTTAAAAATATTTTTTTGTATTCATCATCCCCCGAGCCTTTTCCCAACTGTGTTGGGGTCGGCTTCCAGTCTAACCAAATGCAGCTGAGTACCATTGTCTTACAAGTAACGACTGGCATGACCTCCTCAACCCCGGGCAACCCAATACCTCTTGGTAGGAGTGGTACCAGACTTACTGGATTCTGACTACTCGTAACGACTGTCAAAGATGTTCAAATGACCTACAGTTTATCGTGAAAAAATCTTTTGTATTCATCGATAGAAGCCCCTTCATTTTGGTGGGTCACAGTGGGTGTGACTACAGAACCCTAGGTATTATTGCTAGTAAACCAACCAACTTAAGTAAACCAACCATGCATTGAATACCGTGATTGAACATCATGCTGCGATTACTCCTAGCCGGTTAACCGGACCATTAGCGGATCAAACACGTGCGAACGTGATACAAGAGGTATTATCTAGTAGGTAAACAAGTACGTATATTGTACTGCCTTCTATAGGCAGACGAGGAAAACTGTACGGAATTGTCACTCGAAATAGAACTTTGCATAGAGTGTTTGTTCCATGCTTGTAAAATATGTTTGATTTGTTATTTTGTTGGGACAAAATTATATTGTAATAATAGAGATAATCCAAATTATAGTAAGCATGGGTAACATTGTGTTGTATTATAGTAAGCATGGGTAACATTGTGTTGTATTATAGTAAGCATGGGTAACATTGTGTTGTATTATAGTAAGCATGGGTAACATTGTGTTGTATTATAGTAAGCATGGGTAACATTGTGTTGTATTATAGTAAGCATGGGTAACATTGTGTTGTATTATAGTAAGCATGGGTAACATTGTGTTGTATTATAGTAAGCATGGGTAACATTGTGTTGTATTATAGTAAGCATGGGTAACATTGTGTTGTATTATAGTAAGCATGGGTAACATTGTGTTGTATTATAGTAAGCATGGGTAACATTGTGTTGTATTACAGTAAGCATGGGTAACATTGTGTTGTATTATAGTAAGCATGGGTAACATTGTGTTGTATTATAGTAAGCATGGGTAACATTGTGTTGTATTATAGTAAGCATGGGTAACATTGTGTTGTATTATAGTAAGCATGGGTAACATTGTGTTGTATTATAGTAAGCATGGGTAACATTGTGTTGTATTACAGTAAGCATGGGTAAATTGTGTTGTATTATAGTAAGACGAGTAACATTGTGTTGTATTATAGTAAGCATGGGTAACATTGTGTTGTATTATAGTAAGCATGGGTAACATTGTGTTGTATTACAGTAAGCATGGGTAACATTGTGTTGTATTATAGTAAGACGAGTAACATTGTGTTGTATTATAGTAAGCATGGGTAACATTGTGTTGTAATATAGTAAGGTAACATTGTGTTGTATTATAGTAAGCATGGGTAACATTGTGTTGTATTATAGTAAGCATGGGTAATATTGTGTTGTATTATAGTAAGCATGGGTAACATTGTGTTGTATTATAGTAAGCATGGGTAACATTGTGTTGTATTATAGTAAGCATGGGTAACATTGTTTTTTTTTTTTTAATCTTTTATTTTTAGAGGCTTAAACGCTGCTGCGTTATGCCAGCCTCGTAAGGTTTTACACAAATTAAATAAAAAAACAAATAATAAACTCTATATAAAAATTTGTGAATAAAAAATTAAGTGAATTGAATTAAATATTGTGCATTCAAAGACTCAATGCCAGAGCCATTCGATATAATCGATGGCGACATGCACAATGGCAAATCCCACGCCTTACTTGAGAGACAACCCGAAACAGAATATAAAAAATTAACTAAGGATTGAATGAAAAAAGAAATTAAAATAAACTGATAATAAAATACACGAACTAAAAAGAATCTCTCCTCAAAAACACATCTTTTACAAATTTATAGATAGAAACACTCTGTTCCGAGAGAGGTCTCCCAAGCAAAACATTAACTCCACCACTATACATATCGCCACCAACCGCCGTACACAGCTGTAGCCTCAAGTCGTCGAATGCACAACATTCTAACAGAATGTGGTATAAGTCGTCCACTACTTGATGAGTGCAGGTATTGCATAACGGGGATGGTTTCACACCCATCAAGTGCAGAAACCTATTAGCAGGCACATGGCCTGACCTTATTCTAAATGCTAACACTAAAAGTTCTCTCGGCATGTTACCCACGTCAAACCAAGGAGTTCGAGGCAGATCATGCTGAATAGTTCTGTACCACAGACCCTTTCTTACTGTAACAAAACTAAAATGTTCCTCCCACAAATTATGACAAAACTTTTTCATGTGAGGAATAAGCTCAGTAAAATAAGGGTCACCGGGAATAACTATGCCATCAGCAATAGCCTCGGAAGCTAGCTTGTCAGCCATTTCATTTCCCGGGACACCTATGTGGGAAGTTATCCATTGAATTTTAATATTTACAAGTTGTTTCTGAAGAAATTGTATACTCTTTAATGCCTCGTATGCAATCGGCATGCCTCGAACTCCGGATACACAACGAATCAAATGCTGTAAAGCGCTTTTGGAGTCGGTCATAATCACAACATTCTTATACGGCAAACTCTGAACATAGGACAAAGCTTCTACTATAGCCGTTAATTCAGCTCTCATGATACAAGCGTCATTGCACAATTTAAATTTCATACTAGTGTTTGTTTGAACATCAAAAAATGCTGCGCCAACACCATGAACACTTTTAGAGCCATCGGTAAATATAAAGTAATAATTATCGTATCTACAACTAAACATATTAGAAATCAACATTCTTAAATTTGCCACACTCATTGAACGCTTTGGTACATGTAATTCGTCAACATTACAAATAACACAATCTCGAATATTAATATTTGATACCCAAGTATCCAAACTATACATGTCTAATATAGGGGACTTATGCACAATATTGTTATTAAACTTATTATAAATATCAATCAAAATGGGTTTATTCTTATTCCTCCAATATGCATTGGTGCACAAAACAGATAGTTCTTGTAATAAAGATAAAGTTGCATCATTGGAAAAGGAGCTCAACCTTAGCCAATACCTACATGCTAGCCAATATCTCCTCACAAATAGTGGTGACACGCAGAGCTCACTCTCCATGACACAAATAGGTGTTGTACGAATGAAACCACCACAAATTCTTAATGCACGATTTTGTAAAACATCTAGTTTATACAAATGCGTCTTAGCGCTATTACCGTATAAAAAACTAGCATAATCAATTCGACTTCTAACAAGTGAGATGTACAGTCTCCTTAAATGTTTCGGATGAATGCCCCAAGATTTCCCAGCTAAAGTTTTAAGAATATTTAAATATTTGTAAGCTTTCTCACATGTTTCATTTATGTGAGCTCCCCAACGAAGTGATGAATCAAGCCACAACCCCAGATATTTAATTTTATCAACAACTTTCAATTCCTTATTATTAATACTAATGTGGACATTCGTTAAGCACCTAGACCTACTAAACAGACAAACATTTGATTTTGATTCCGACAGAAATAATCCCATCTCACCTAAATTTTTAACAAGAACATCTAAAGCTGTGTACAAGTGACGGATGGCTGAATCTAAATTATGTTTACTTGAAGACACATAAAGAACAAAATCGTCTGCATACTGTGATACATTACAGCTAGTGATTAAATTACAAATATTCATAGTTGCAATATTAAAAAGGAGAGGAGATAATGGGTCACCTTGAGCTAAACCTACACTTGCCTGTCTTACTAAGATACCATCCATTCCCGTATCAATTTGTAAATACCTTTGACTCAAATAATTAAAAATATATGTACAAAGCTTCCCACCAACTCCAATTCTATTTAACAAGGAAATCATTCTATTAATATTTACATTATTATAAGCGTTATTTATATCAACAAAACATGCAATAGTGGCCATATTTTTAGAAAACCCTATCTGAATGGATGATATTAACCGTGTTAGGTTGTCCAAGCACGAGCGTGACCTACGAAAACCAATAGTGGAAGGAGACAAAAGGTATGATTTCTCTACGAACCATTCAAGACGTTTCAGTAAAACTCCATGAAATACTTTACATGGGCAAGACATTAAGGAAATAGGCCGCAGGGAATTAGAACTATTGGGGTCTCTACCGGGCTTAGGAATCGGAACTACCTTTATGCTTCTCCACTGGTTTGGTATTATACCAGTTTGTAGTATTAAATTATATATATGTAACAAAAACTTTTTACCTGTAACAGACAAATTGAAAAGCATAGAATAAGATATATTATCTACGCCTGGCGACGTATCTTTGTGCTTCAAGCAATTTAACAATTCAAACAATGTTATATCTTCTTCCATGGCACATGAACCCTCCGTAAAAAGTGGTGGTTCCTCGCAAGCTAAATCAGGTGTCAAGGATTGTAATAGCTCTCTACATTTGTCAGAATCAACACAACGGTTACCATACCTCCCGCCTTTTACCCATCTCATTCTTTTCCACATCTCTGACGCGGATGTTTCTGAATCAATACTCGTGCAGAATTCCTTCCAGCCCGTAGAACGAGCTCTGCCAACCAGTTTTCGGGCTGTATTTATTTTAGCCATATACATATTATAATTATCTGGAATAGGATTACGTCTTAATTTTGCCAATGCCAAGCGTCTCTCGGCTACGGCCTTAGACAACTCTGAAGTCCAATAAGGTTTCGGTACAAATTTTGCTGTAGGATCCTGACAGATTTTAATCCATGGAATTGTCTCTTCAGCTACCTGATCAATTTTGGATACAAATAAGTTATAAGATTCCTGAACACTCAACGAAAGATCTACATTAGCGAACGCTTCTTCCGATTTTTCGCGGTATTCACTCCACCGAGCTTGCTTAAAGTTACGTCGCTTTATGAAATGATTTACAGATTCATAACCGTACTTCATTTTGATTACGATGTGATCACTGCCTAGTGACTCATTTGTAGTCTCCCAAGACATTTTTGTAGCTAGATCAGTAGAAACAAATGAAGCATCTGGAGAAGATTGTTGTAAACATCCATTAACAGACTTAATTCTTGTAGCATTTCCATCATTCAAACACAAATAATCTTTATCAAAATAAGCGTCATATACCATCTCTCCCCGTCGATCAGTCTTATTTGACCAGGTTATATGATGCGCATTGAAATCACCAACAATTAATGTTTCTTTATCAAATCTGTTAAAAATATAATGCCAGTCGGACTGATTAGTAATGGATGAGGGGGGGCAATAAATTGAAATAATGTTCTTTATTCCAGGCACATTAAAAACTTCGACGATGATCATCTCAATATTAGAATTTGGATGTACAACATCTCTGTGCAAGACTTTAATTGATTTATGCGTTATAACACATACACCTCCATAGGAATCCAATCTATCCTTTCTGATAATGTTATAGTTACTAATATTTAAAGATTTATCAGAAGATAACCAAGTTTCACTTACAACAGCAATGTGTATCTTTTCCCGTAGTAACAAACATTGAAAATCATCTGTTTTAGGGCTTAAACTGTTCGCATTCCACTGTAGAATGGTAACAACTCTATTTTTTGTGTTGAAGGTCTTATCCATTGTTAGAGCACCCTAGTACCTCCAGCAAAAAATCAACACTCAGAAAACTCCTCAGAAATGACTTTAATTCTGTAGTAAAATATTTTATAACTGCTATTATTTTGGCTTCCATGCCACTGTTTGCACTGAAAATTTCTTTTATATTCTTCAAAAATCGTTTTAGACTGAAATCATGCTTTTTACGAGATTTATCGCCTGATTGGGACTCAGTATTCTCTATATTTTCTGCCAAAAATTCCGATATCTCTTCATCCTCAACTGGGCATCTTATTTTTTTACGCCTGCCTTTCTTGACTTTTGTAATTTTATTTTTGAGAGTCTTCTTAGAACGAACCACAAGTTTATTCGAATTCAGAATAGGAGACATTCTATCTTCATCCGAATTTTCAGTAGGCAGGAATGACTGCTTGACAACATCTGAATAGGATTTTCCAGCCTTTACCTCGGCTCTAGTAAATTCATCGACAGTAAATAAATTCGGACTAGGTACTACATTCTTATTTTCTTTATTTTTAATAAGAGCCATTTTGTATGTGCAATTTTGCTTGCACATTATATCTCTTATTTCTTTTTCACGTAAAAATGCCGGGCACTTGCTTTTCACCATAGACATGTGGTCTCCTTTACAATTAACACATTGAAAATTATTTGTTTCACAATTGTCATGCTCGCCACCACATTTCGGACAAATCTGCTTTTTATTAGGACAAAATGCTTTAATATGTCCGTATTTCCAGCATTTTTAACACTGGGTAACAAGGAAATTAAAAGGCAATACTTCCATCCTCATACCGTACGCAAAAACAAACGGAGGTAAAATAGGACCTTGAAAACAAATGCGAATACTCGCACTTGCGACCCATTTGCCTTCATCGTTTCTCCGGCTTAAACGTTTTACGGATAAAATATCAATCTCACATTCTAGTATGTCCTTAATGCTATTGTCATCCAGATCGAGGTCTATTTCTTTAATTAAGCCGTAGGAAACATTTACCTCATTAGTCTTCTTACAGATCCATCCTCTTTGTTTGATAGATTCAGAAGATAATAGTTTATCTGCAGCATAGTTACTTTTAAATCTAATCAAAATTTTGTGTGGACTTTTATAAACAATCCTCATTATTTCAGGAATTTTCTCAGTACTTAATAATTTTGCTAGCGTAATCTGTTTCGGAAGGACTTCTTTGGATATAACAGATACTTCAACATATTCAGGATTATCACTCACGAACGATTTTCCGGGAGAAAATCCAGAACGCGGTGTAGTAACTTTAGCTTTCTTACCACGCTTTCCCACCGTAATGAACTCTCCATTCTGTATATCATCATCCGGACTTGAATCATCTCTGCCTCTTTTATTCCCAACTTTCAAATGGCTTTCAGTATCACCCTCTTCTAAATCAGACGTACCATCAGTATTGTGTATCATAGCTCGTAAGGTCACAGCGCTAGAATGACAGCTGCTACCGTCCTCCTCGTCGCAACCACTTTCCATGATTTATAAAAACTTTTTTATAAAGAAAAAAATGACAAATGCCAACTTTGACAGTTAAAATAAGCTGAGATTTTATTTAGAAATGATGCTGAAAAATGGTTGTAGCGCTGGTAATTTGTGACACAAACACCATAATTATGTCCATAGATATAATATGTTTTAGTAGTAACAGTCACTCACTTAAAAACGTACACAAACTCGCATAAAATAATTATTATACCGGAGCAAAACTAAACAATGATGTCGCGTCAAAATCACGATGACAGATGTCGGGTAACATTGTGTTGTATTATAGTAAGCATGGGTAACATTGTGTTGTATTATAGTAAGCATGGGTAACATTGTGTTGTATTATAGTAAGCATGGGTAACATTGTGTTGTATTATAGTAAGCATGGGTAACATTGTGTTGTATTATAGTAATTATGGGTAACATTGTGTTGTATTGTAGTAAGTATGGGTAACATTGTGTTGTATTTCCCCAGTAACAACTATATTTTGTCCAGGTATGGAACGAGGTACGCCAGAATGTGGGTGAAACCACGGAAAACACCTAGTACATTATAAAATAATTGCTATATAAACTAATATGCCGATTTATCTGACTAACTCATCTAGAGAAACCTAACTACGTACAGTTACGGATTACGTATTTTTGACGCACGTTGGGCTATTCATTCATATTTGTGGTGACAAAACCCAATTGTTAATAATATTTTTTCCTGTGTTTCAGGATTTTTATTATTTGGTATTTAACAGGTAAGTATAGTCTGCAAGACTGTTGCGTTCTGATGTCAAATTTTGGAAAAGTCGGGACTGTTATTGTTCGCTATAGATGATTTTCGTCAAGTACCATACAAAAATAGTTTTATTTCTAGTATTAATTTTAATTTTATCTACCTGTAGTTTGTTGGTACATATTTGAATTCATTCAAATCCTACCATTATAATAAGTACCTATCGTATCAAATTATATTAGAGGTACAATATGCAATCAAAAAACCGGCCAAGTGCGAGTCGGACTCGCGCACGAAGGGTTCCGTACCATGATTTATAAAATCGCATGCACCTGTTGTCGTTATCGATATCGAGCAAAAATGAGCAACAAAATCACGTTTGTTGTCTGGGAGCACCCCAAAATATTTATTTTATTCTAATTTTCAGTATTTGTTGTTATAGCGGCAACAGAAATACATCATCTGTGAAAACTTCAACTCTCTAACTATCACGGTTCATAAGATACAGCCTGGTGACAGACGGATGGACGGACGGACGGACAGAGGAGCGAAAACAATAGGGTCCCGTTTTACCCTTTGGGTACGGAACCCTAAAAATGCAGATACTGTTTAATTTCTATTATTTTTCTAAAGTAAACACAGCTAAACGTAATTTTGTTGCTATTGACTCAAAGAAAAATTGCACATTTGCATAAGTTTGTTTGAGTTGCAGTTGTCATGGCAACTAGTATATTCCTGCGGTTTTGCGCGCCTTTTATTGCAGTGTACTTATTTAGAATTTATATTCGTTTCCTGGAATTAAACCTAAGTAGGGTTCTTGCAAACTGCCTGTTGGCTTTTAATAATTTAGAATGCTATCAACCTGAGTGATTACAGCTGTTTTATTTAGAGCAGAAATGCATTATATTTAAGTAATAATTATATAAAGTAATGTTATTAAGGTTTCAACAAACTTACTATCGTTTTCATATGCATTTTTGTATGTGCAAAATTATTAGCATGAAGCTTACGATGTAAGTAGGTACTAGACCTCTGCAAATGTTCGTTTGGCCGACAGTTTGTTCGGGTTCGGGTACACAAATCAGTATGGAAATGAATGGTAGTTCGCACATAGCAACGATCAGATATTTGGCCGGTATCAGAAAGAATTGCGAATCACTTTTAACGACGATTTTCTTAAAAAAAACCACTCAGCAGGCCAACTGTCGGCCGACTTTTTAGTCTGCAGTCCGCGGGTTCTATAAGTCGCACTTCTGTTGAGGCGTTCGACAGATTGCATTATTCACGGTCAGTGCCGAGTGAGAGATCAATGTGCATTATTGTGCATTGATGTAGCAACCCGGAGAATGGTCACGTTGTTCACATATTATAGACTCTATTTATAGCTCTAGTTATCGAATGAAAATATCAAGCATATTGGTTATTCATTCATAAGTTTGGGAGAGGTGAGCTTAATAACTTTATCTTGAATTTCGACTAGTTGTTTCATTGAAAATAAATTCAGATCGGATTAAGCTTTAACATTGCTTCAATCACACTGCAAATTTTAAGTCGGCCCATAGTTTGTTTGGGCTCATAAATCAGTAAATAAATGTACGCGCATTTTAAGATCAGGTACTTGGCCGGTATCAAATCGACTGAAAACATTAATTGTAATCTAACTTATAGGTAAGTAATAAGTACAGATTGTTGCTAGCTTGCATTGGCGGTTTGAGACCCACAGTAGGTTTTCAATCACCCAAAGCGGCCTATACTGCCCTCATAAGCGCAAAAGCGGTATCTCAGTGAAAGCTAGCTTAGGGTCAATTCCCACTGAAAGAGCAGCGGCCGGCAGCGGCCGAAAATGCAAGTGATTGAGCGCGAGCGCGGCGGGCCGCGCGGCGTCGCGCTGGGCCGCGCCGCGCCGCGCTCTTACATTGTCCGTGCTCTTACGGCCGCTGCCGGCCGCTGCTCTTTCAGTGGGAATTGACCCTTAGAGACAATAGATTAAGATTTAAGCAAACTGAGATAGGGAAAATTTTCGTAACTTTTTTTTATACCTTTTAAGTGGCATACCGCTATGAGACTTAGTTCAATAGAGGTATATGCGCAATTTTTGAGCTATCCGATGGCGTAAAAATCATTTTTTTTTGAGATATCGCTTTTGGGCTTAGTAGGGCAATATAGAAGTTGTACGCACGGTGCGAGTAATTTAGGACAGAACGAGCTTGTCATTTTAGCTATGAACGAGAGCAACAGGTAAATATCACATGCTGAACATTTACTTAATCCTTACTTGGGTTTAGAGACAAATATAAATCCTCTTCATATAGGTATACATATATGATATTGAGTGACACGTGGACACGTCGACTAGGGCAATCATATAAATAAAGATCGTGACACCTTCACACATGGGCGGTTGGATACTTATTAGCTTGTTTTGGGTGCTAACGCAACTGATACAAATGTTGACTGTACCGGGAATCGAACCCGGAATCATCATTTTGTAAGTCCGGAATCGCAACAAGAATTATGCAAATTTTACCAAATTCTCAAGGGCATGAACCATCGTAAAAAAGGAACAATGTTTTCAGTTCTTATATTACTGAAAGCACCAGCTTCTCAGCAATTATTGTCTCTATACCTACTAACACTGAAGGGTTTTGTAAAGCATTACCAATAAAATAAAAAACATTTTCACACAGAAAATATTGGGAAGGTGACAGACGACATTCCAGGAATTGCCCATGACAATGAAGCCAGGCGCCACTTATATCATAGCATCGACACAATTTGAATTCTAATCAAGACCTTGCAAGGTTCAAATTACTTAACCGTACTTTATCAATGACTGTTCGAACTGGTTCATTGATTGGCCCGCTTGTTGCATGATCATCAATAACATTCCCTTCCTACCTTACATCATGTTTCAGTGGACTTCGACTTGAATTTCAAAGGTCAATATCACGATAGAAATAGAAATTAAACTTTGGATTTAAAGCTGTGTTATGCAAGTTTAAATTAATTGATTCCGTTTTTTATGTGATTCTAGCTTCTGCCAGTGGTTTCACCCGCATCCCGTGGGAACTACTTCCCGTACTGGATAAAAAGTAGCCTATAGCCTTCCTCGATAAATGGGCTATCTAACACTGAAATAAATTTTCAAATCGGACCAGTAGTTCCTGAGATTAGCGCGTTCAAACAAACAAACAAACAAACTCTTCAGCTTTATAATATTAGTATAGACTAGCTTCTGCCAGCGGTTTCACCCGCATCCCGTGGGAACTACTTCCCGTACCGGGATAAAAAGTAGCCTATAGCCTTCCTCGATAAATGGGCTATCTAACACTGAAAGAAATTTTCAAATCGGACCAGTAGTTCCTGAGATTAGCGCGTTCAAACAAACAAACAAACAAACTCTACAGCTTTATAATATTAGTATAAATGTTAGATAACAAACTGACTCCCGGGTCGAGCTCAAATAGCTTTGTGGGTTTTATAAACTTTCACAAAGTAGCCCGGAGCCTTGAAGGTGGTGATGTATACACTCGTGCATCGGAGAGCACGTTAATGTCGGTCCTGCGCCTGATCTCTCTCCGGTGGTATCGGATTGCCGTCCCATCGGGCTATGAGTGTGAAGTGATAGCACAGATTACTATAATAGTTTCTACGTAAATAGTGAGTGGCCCTGGGCAAATGGTTGTGCACCATAATAAGGCCTGTGGTGCAGCTGGTTGATCTCGCCTTCAAAGAAACTGATAGATCGCCTGATGTGAACGATTACCGCCGCCTTTTTCAGTTATGTGACAAGAAGTGCTGTTTAACCTGGACGATGTTTAATTGTAACAGTATAACTCCCTGAACTGCTTGCCTAAGTTCAGTGTAGGGTCCTTTTTAACACCTTTTGTTGTGGCGTATCGCTATAATAGAGATCCCTCCCCTTCCTTACTACTCCAACTCCTTCATAATAAAAACACTGGTTTCTGTCGTATTTTAATTTCTTTGTATCTTTATTCAGTACTAGCTTCTGCCAGCGGTTTCACCCGCATCCCGTGGGAACTACTTCCCGTACCGGGATAAAAAGCCTATAAGCCTAAAAGCCTAAATAGCCTATAGCCTTCCTCGATAAATGGGCTATCTAACACTGAAAGAAATTTTCAAATCGGACCAGTAGTTCCTGAGATTAGCGCGTTCCAACAAACAAACAAACAAACAAACTCTTCACCTTTATATAATATTAGTATAGAGGTAGATATAAATTATTCAAGCAAAACCGAGACTACTAAAAGAGAATAATGTAATTACGATCTGAAACCGAGAGAAATGTTTTACTGTTGCAATATCACCATACATTTTATGTCATCTCTCTAGTACGCCGTAATACGCCGTAAAGCTACTGACACAACCTACTTGCAGAAATCGGTCAAGGCTACAATGGGACTCAGTTTTCTTATTTCCAATTAGGTTTCTGCATCTGAAGTTCAATCTTCAATGCAGACTGGCAGGCAACGAGACATTTATCTACTATATTATGATCCGCTCGCAGCTTTGCCTGCGTGATATGTTGGTAAAAAAGGAGGTAGCCTATATGTTAATCCAGAGAGAGTTCACCTATCGGTCCAGCCGTTTTTGCGTGAAAGAATAACAAACATACATTCTCACAAACTTTCACATTTATAATATTAGAAGGAAGGATTCTCTTGTGAAACTGTGAAACTGTCTAGTGAAACTCTTATTACCTACATCGTTCCAAACTTTTTGGGCTGTGTGTTGCATGTATTAGTATTGTACCGTGTTATTGTGCTTTTATCATTTCCCATTATCGTTCTCGTTTTCCAAGTATAAAATTAAAACTGTTGATACGATTTTTATACCGTACTAATAATGAAATACTATTCCTATTTCATCCTCCGAGGTTTTTTTCCCAACTATGTTGGGGTCGGCTTCCAGTCTAACCGGGTGTAGCTGAGTACCAGTGCTTTACAAGAAGCGACTGCCCTGCCTGACCTCCTCAACCCAGTTACCCAGGCAACCCAATACCCCTTGGTTAGACTGGTGTCAGACTTACTGGCTTCTGACTACCCGTAACGACTGCCAAGGATGTTCAATGACAGCCGGGACCTACAGTTTAACGTGCCATCCGAAACACAGACATTGGTGTCTAAGAGATGCTTAGAAAGTACATAGGTACAAACTTAGAAAAGTTGCATTGGTACTTGCCTGACCTGGAATCGAACCCGCGCCCTCATACTCGAGAGGTTGGTTCTTTACTCAATAGGCTACCACGAATTTTGTTCCGATAAAAATCCGAAATATTCCGATTAAAAAAAATTTAATGTTCTACAGTGATTTCATAAAACCAAACAATCAATCGTTTTATGTTTTTTTTTTTTTCAGATGATACAGATCTATAAATGGATAGAGGTGTCCGTCATAAGTTGCAGTTTACTCCGAATGTGTTCATCTATGTTAATTAGTGATACTGTTCTGATGACTACAGCTATTTGCCTCCTCTGTTCTCCATGGAATTGTTTGATATGCATTCAAATCTTGATGAGTGTTCAAGTGGACTATCAGCTTATCTGATATGACTCACTATGTTTTAACCAACCCATTCCGTGAAGTGACGCAATAACATCTATTGAAATAATGATAGCACGCTACATACATGGTATAGGAAAAACACAGAGGTTCTAATGATGCCTTTAAAGCCAGGTAAGTATTGAAATTTTTGTCATTATGAAGACGTATACCGTTCATTTATCTGTAGTAATCTATACCAGTAATATAATAAAGAGGAAACGTTTTTGTGTTTGTTTGTACCCCAAAGGCTCCAAAACTACTGAACCGATTTGAAAAATTCTTCGACTGCTGGAAAGCTACACTCTTCCCGAATAACACAGGTCATATTTCATCCCGGTACGCGGGTAAAACCGCGGGAAAACAGCTATTTGTTACACGTTGGAATGTTCCCATTGTAGTTGATGAATTCGCTGTTACAAAAAGTTTGTGTAGGTTGCTTCCACTAACCTCGGCAAGAATAACCGCCTAAAATGACGGTTCAATTTAAGGAGTTTATAAATAAATTGGAAGGACAATATGATTGGACTTTAACTCAGGATATATAAGTTTTGAGCATGATCAGTGTACATCCTACCTCTGTATAACTCTGTGGTATAGGAGTAAGAAGCCCAACTTGCAAATAATAAAAAAATAAATAAAAACATAGTTCAACATGTACAAATACAAATAGCTCAGTTGTAATAGCAGTAAATAAATCTTAAAAATAATATAAATACGTAACATATACGAGAAAGACGGTCTAAATCTAATACCTATATGGACCGAAATAGGTTTATTTTAAACCTGTTTCGGGTTTCATAGAAGCAAAGTAATATTTATGGATATTTTAATATAATTCTATGACATAAGTTTATTATAATAGACTAAGCAGGACAAGGTGCCCTAAATTATTACCTCTACCTATTATATAATTACCAAGCTAAACAGTTTATTGTAATACTTCTAGCAACTTTTCATTTTTCAAGTTATCAGCATAAAATTAAAATGATAATATTGTGCAATGTGCAAGCATTTGACGATACGATATTAAAATAATACAATAAAGATAAAATAATAAAAATCGTTTGATTACCTCTATATGTACGTGCTAGACCCAAAGATGAGTCACGTATCAAATTCAAGCTTCCTAACCAGGCTGCACCGTCGTTATATTTGTCACGGCGATATTGATTTATTTATAGCCTCTTCACTTAAAGGACCAATTTATTGAAATGTTCATAACCTTGTTTGGACCGTAAGAAACTTTTTTATCAAAGGCTTATCATTGTGTATACGTTTGCCATCATCACTAAGAAGCTATTTTTGTAACAACAAAATGCTAGATGCGCAACCAAAGAAAACTGTCGTGTATGAAGATGTGATCGATGGTTTCGTCATCCACTCGATAAAGAGGCAGCATAAGGTACCTTTGTCAGGTCCACATCAAATTGACCGATTCATTAACACCAACGGACGTGCTAAACGCCGCCCATCTCATTGTTTCGCACGATTTTATAAATTGTATGACGTTTCAATTCGCGAGTATATTTTTCTGTGCTGGCTATTGATATTCACTCATTAACTGAACTAGAATCATCTTGATTCTATTGCGCAGCAAAAAATACTTCAGCAACAATTGAATGGATGTCTTGACCTTATCATTACTACAATAATAACTAAAATCAGACCAGTGTTTATGTTAAATACTTACTCGAAGAGAGAGTCGCGAATAAAATGTGCAATAACTTTTTTGTTTAACCTTATTTGTTCCATTTACGTCACTCATCGAATAAGTACATTTGTGAAATCTCTAAAACACTAAGACTGAATTTACGATAGGAACTAAGGTTGTATTCAAACTAATCGCAGTTTAATACAGTTAGTTAATTTTACAGCGAAGCGCTCACAACACTGTTAATGATTAATGATTGGTTCTGTGTTCCTCGTGTTTCGACAATACACTTTTATTGACTTAATTCGCTTGATATGAAGGATTCTGTGGCGCCCATCGAGTGGAGTTTTCCATAGCTTACTGGCAATTTTTTTATTGTAATGTGTCTCGTCGTTAAACCCTGTAGAATCGGCAGTTATGCATGCGGTCACTTGGCGATGTTATCGTAATCGGCAGCTCCATTTGAGTGTTGATGTTCAGGATTTTATTGACAGTAAATGATTTATTGCTACTTCTACGTACACGTCTTGTTTTGGTATTCTATCGTTCATAGAGTAACGTCACTGCTGAATACTGATATTGCAAATTTTTTCCTTGAGACGATTGGCAGGTTGTTTACTTGTTAATCTTCTTAAGCCTCATTGTTGTCGGTTATCAGGCCAGACGTAAACCTCAGTTTTTGTTACCTGTTCTAAGAATGAACGCCGCTCATTGAAATGGACCTATTCAGGTGGATCCTTTTTGAATATAATGCGTTTGTTGCCCCGCGACGCGACGCAGACACTGACTTTTTTCTATTTCGTATTCCCTGAACCCCTCGTGAGAAACGTGGAAATAAAATATTTTTATTGAATATCTTCTAGTTTCATGGTCCTACTTTACAGTTGAACGTTGGTCGGTGACGTATTTTAATATAAAAATTCATATTGAAGTTCCCACTTCTCGGAAATGCAGGTTCGAAGCAATGTAATGCAGTCACCAAAACATTTATTATTCATAATTATTGTATAGTACAGGTGAACTCTCTACGGGTCTTTATTGTCTATTAACAAGATATAAAGAGGTCCACCGAATTTATAGGTACAATGTCCAAAATAAGCGCCAATTAACACCTATTTGGACTTAGATATCGAAGTGTATATTTGGCACCTCTAAACAAAGCAGTTATTTGTTTTTTTTTTTTGCTTAGGTACATGTACTTGCTTCCTAGAACTTTTGCTGAGAATGAGCTGAATGTCATAATACGCAATGTAATGGTACTGATAGTGCGTTAATCTGCAGTTATAGGCACTTACTCTCTAATTAAGCCTTTGCGCAAACTGCACACTTTTGGTTTTATGAAAAACATATTTTTTAAGGTTGTGTATTTAACCGAAATGAGTCGGTCTGATACCGAACCAATACCTAATTGTTGTCACGTGTATACTTCCATTCATCTTCATACTGATTTATAAGCCCAAAAACCACTATCGGCCGACTAAATCGTTGTAGTGCACTCTTATTTTCATTAGGGGCACAAAGATATTTCTACTAGTGGTTTTATTTATCAACAAACATGAATAGGTAACCTTACCTCGAGTATCCACCTGTGGAAGATATTGTTACGACGATGTATAATCCCAGTCACCTAATTAAGGTAATTAAGCATCTCTTCATCAATGACATCTTGTCGATAGTTAGGACAAAACTATCGATCGAATACGGGTACACAATGACTGTGTTTCGGATGGCACGTTAAACTGTAGGTCCCGGCTGTCATTGAAGAACCTTGGCAGTCGTTATGGGTAGTCAGAAGCCAGTAAGTCTGACACCAGTCTAACCAAGAGGTATTGGGTAACTAGGTTGAGGAGGTCAGATAGGGCAGTCGCTCTGGTATTCAGCTACATCCGGTTAGACTGGAAACCGACCCCAACATAGTTGGGAAAAAAGGCTCGGAGAATGATGATGACAATTTGTTACAAAAATATGTTTTCCCAAAACGGCTTTAATTAAGGCTATATTTGACATGGTAAAATAACGTGGTTAAGATAACTAATAATATTGTTTCAGACCAGTAAACGTAGCTTAAGTAGTTCTAAAATTGTTTACTGTTTACCTTAGTGGATATGGGCCCAAGATGTGCAGCATGACATGCAACCGTGAATTCCTATAAAATATGGATTATTTAAAGTTAAACAATGGGTTATAAAATACTATAATATAATAAGAAGAAGAAACATTTTGTTTGTTTGTAGCCTAAGATTTAGTCGGTCGATAATTGATTTTTGCTCATAAATCAGTATGAAGATGAATGGAAGTACACACGTAACAAAGATTAGGTATTTGTGCAGTATCTAAAAACATCCTACCAAGGGCTGACTAAATAATCTGAAGTGTGCACGTAGCCTAAAGGCTCTGAGACTTTTTTCAGTTCGCAAGCTCTTCCCGAGTAACATAAGGTATATTTTATCCCAGTATAGGCAGCAATTGCCACGGGACGCGAGCAAACCCGCGGGAAAGCAGCTAGTAAAATATAAAACGTAATTGTCCCATAGTTTCCATAAATGCAAAAAATACTCGATTCTTATTTGTTCTAAGATTGCACTGCGGGAAGTCCTATGCCATAAATTCTAAATAATTACCTATACACTATAAATATATGTATTATATTTAACAACATAGTATATACAAGAGGAAAAGGATTATGAGATTTATAAACCTCTTGTTGTAATCAGATAGGGTACTTGATTGCAAGGCAGTGCAACGAAATCAGTGCAAGGAGGATTTAACTTTAGTCTACTACTGGAGTCTTTGGCTGAAGGACCTAGGAGAACTTCGTGATGACTGAGCAGACTATGGAGACGGTGTTCACTATCAGCAGCAGAGAGCTGGACCAGCCGGTGTCCAACGAGTAAGTATCTTTGAAGATGAGTAGCTTAGGAACTTGAACAAATTGTCTATTACGAGTTATTCTGAGCAGCATTTTAGAGGCTCTTGTCAACTGGTCTTTGTTCTGGTTCTTTAACTTACTCGATATCAATGTATCGTTGAATGCTAACTCTTTAAATTGGACTCCTTTTGAAATTATTTCGGTCGTTCAAAAAGCGCAAAATCTAGATTCCCATATTTGTGATGCCTGTGTTTTTGTTCTGGTTTTCGTTTACGTTATTGAATGGTGCTCTTGTGGTTAATAAAATAATTATTTTGCGAATAAAATAAAATAAATCGGACTATTTTAATTGTCAATCTAAGTACAGTCAAAACGATTTCTGGCGATATCGTTCAGTTTAATGCATCGTTTAGCTCCTGGCTGAATGCTATATGCTATGCCTGTCACAACTATCGGCTTTTACGACTAAATATGAGCAGTCCCTTCGATGTCGCTATGACAGATTTTGAGTTAGCTTCTGCCAGCGGTTTCACCCGCATCCCGTGGGAACCTCGGCACGAACCCCGATAAAAAGTAGCCTGTAGCCTTCCTCGATAAATGGGCTATCCAAACACTGCAAGAATTTTTCAAATCGGACCAGTAGTTCCTGAGATTAACGCGTTCAAGCAAACAAACTCTCCAGCTTTATAATATTAGGGGTTAAAGTATGAAATTGCCGTTTTATTCTAGTAGGTTTTTGAATTGCCATAGAGTCTTCATGGTTTGAGGTTTTCGAATGAAACTTTTTTCACGTGGTTTCTGTGATGTTCTTCTTTTAAAAAATGTGAAACATTTGATTATCGATGTTCAATTGTTTTTGTTATTCAACTTAAACAAGAAAGATGGACACTGCGAAAATTTGAGTATTTTTGAATATGAATTCCGACGCGGAAGTAAACGGCAGAAACAGCCCGCAATATCAATGCTGCATTTGAAGAGGTGTCTGCTAATGAACGCACCGTGCGATTTTGGATTAAACACTTTCGTGGTGGAAACTTCGACTTGAAGAACGAGCCATGAAAAAGACCGCCTGACAGGTGATTAACGAGAAATTAAGAGAGACGGTGAACGCCGATCCTAGTCAAACTACCCAGATACCCAGCCGAAGACGAATAATGTTGAAAAAATTAGCAGTAAAACAGCCACGACTCATGAATCGACCTTCACCGTTATTGCTCCATGACAACGCGAGGCCTCATACAGCAAAAGAAACCGTTTTAACTCTTCAGGAACTGCAGTTGGAAACTATTCGTCTTCCTCCATATTCGCCAGACCTTGCTCTAACGGACGACTATTTTTTTTGTGATTTGGACAATTATCTGCGTCACAAGAAGTTTCTTTCCAGGAGGCAGATCAAAATTCTTTCACACAGTTTGTGCAGTCTAGATCCTCAGTGTTCTATCGTAACGGCATAAATGACCTTCTTATTAGATGGCCGCAATGTATAGATAATAATGGCAACTATTTTGATTAAATAAGTTTGTTAAAAATTAAAAAAAATTACAATTTAGATTTTCAGTACAAATCGGCAATTTCATACTTTAACCCCTATTATTAGTATAGATATTGTGGTTCTCTTCATCATCATCATCTTATATTTTGCCGTTTGAATTCACCTTTCAGACCACTCTGCCATTTCCCCATCTGATCTTGACCTACCTTACGGATTACTCTAGAGAGGGTCGTTCGTTTGTGCGACTCAATTTAGTACAATTTCGCTGTTTATTACAATAAAGTAAATTGTAATAGACAGCTGTGTTGCTGGGAAGTTTGTTCTTCACCTCTTCTTCTTTCCAGCCATAACACTAGGAAGTGGTGCAAGGGGGGCAATTTTGACGTTAAAAAATGCTAAAGATTTTGACTTTGACTTACATTTGTTTCTAACTAAACTCTTTTGCAAAAAAAGCGGGACACCTATGCGAAATTTTGGTTTTAGCGACTTTGTTTATGTTTCGCAGGATTTTAATGACTGGGGTATGTTGCTAGCATCAAAAGGGTTAGCCAAGCATGCGTAGGAGTGTATTCTAAGTTTGAATTTTGGAGAGTTGCTAAGAAACTGGTTAAACCTTTTTCTGGACTAACTACTGGTAGTAAGTTCGTCGACGCTTGGAAAAGTTTTAGATGTAATTTTTATAAAACTACTATTGCAGTTTTAAACTATGCGCATTTGGTAAAATGTTCGCCTGTACTAAATGGTCTAACCCTTTTGATGCTAGTAACATACTCCAGTCATTAAATCTTTTGAAACATACATAAAGTCGCTAAAGCCAAGATTTCGCATAGGTGCCCGCTTTTTTTGCAAAAGAGTTCATTTGCGTTTCAGTTGCATTGTTTGTGTTGAGAAAACTTATCTATTTACTTAGCATAATCTTCGGTGAAGCATTCGCTAAGACCGAGTAAGCAAATACTTCACTTGATAAGGTAGAAATGATTTCATTGCCTGCTACGCGTGTTTGTAATGCATCAATTAACTAATAAATACGTAATAAACTGACTTGATCAGCCATTCAGCCTCACGGATACTACAATTTTTTTGAGACAAGTAGCTCGTCCCGTTACGACATCAGTTTCGCTGACGTCACAGAGAGAATCGAAGACACAATTGCAAATGTGTATTGGGTTTTCAGTCGGGAGTTGACGTTCAAGTTCCGTCTGCAGCAGCTTTCAGGCTGAAACCAGAGTCTGGAGAGAGTTGGGCACCGTTGGGTGGGAAGTTGGAAGCCGGGTGCAGGTTATATAGCGCTTGAAGCGGTTTCAGCGCGCTGTAGCGAGCAGACTGGGTGACGTCACGAGGCGCCTCGGCTCGCGTCAGCCGGCCCCACTGGCTCAGCGGACGGAGCGACACTCCTTTTGGCGCGCTCGCTCGCGTCTCACCGTTCATTGCTGACTTGCTCGCAACACCAGCACGACGTATGGTACACTTGCCGACGCGTCGCCCTCAAATTAAACTTAACTTTTTTAATCCGATTTTCCAAGCGTCCAAATAGTGAACGCGTTAATTTTTTTTTTCCAACAACAAACACCGATTTATTTACCAAAACGGCGACCCAAAGTAATTTTCGCTCAGCGAAAACTTATATCGCAATTTCAATCATCGCCGACGACTCGAACGCTAGTCGTTTCAGTATACGATTTCTTTAGAATTGTTTTTAAAGTAACAAGTATAGTTTATTAAATATTTGTGAGGATACCAAATAGAGGCGTGGAAGGAAAATAACCGAAAATGTCGAAAAAACATCTTCACAACCAAGCGGCTATACCGTTAGCTCCGGCGGTGTTTAAGGTAAGTTTTTCATTGTTTTATATTATTTTATTTACTACAAATGCGAAGTTTTCTTTGTTGTTTTCTATTCTAGGATACTGTTCCGATATTCCTCTGGATTTATATTTGATACTTGCTTTGCGACCATTCCTCCACTCTCAGCCCGAACGATTAATACGGGCTTGTTTAGAAACCATTGGAGAAAATCGCTGTCCAATTTCTACTTAGCTCGTTAAACTTGGAAACTCATAAAACAACTCCATAAAATCTGTTCGTCATATTTACATGTTGAGCTACGGAACCGTACGGTTACTGAAGTGAGGCGAAATTTGGTGGACGTTGTGAAACGGCCGGAATGCAGCGGAATATGTAATTGCTTTCTGACCGAATCCTATGAGCCGTTCTCAGAATTGTGTTCGAAGCTGTGCGTTCATTCCAGTACCGATTTCAGACGCAGCCGTGACACTTGCAACATTTATTATATAATCATAACGCATTTTATTTTTATTGTACCTAATTAAAATTAGTGTTTACATAACAAGTAATTGAAATCAGTACTTGAATGAAAAGATATGATAGATACATGCAAAGGACACTTCCTTATCTTCCGTTTGATAAAACTTCAAAGAGTAATTCTATAAGGTTTTGAAGGATTTGCATGTATTTGTCTACCATAGATGCTGGGCTCTGAAGTTTATAGGTCGTGCAACATGCAACGCCATTCATAAGAGTTTAATTCATCATAGTTTCATATTTAAGGTTCCAACCATTTTGGTTGGTTGGTACCTTATGAATTTGACGGTTCTTTTGAAAATTACAGCACTTGGTACTTATTTTACTTATGTGTGCTCAAAAATCGGATAAGATTGTATCATCAATACTGACTTCACTATTGGTTATCTCAAATTCTTAACTTTGTCGTTGTAAGAATAGTATCTAAGTCCGAAATTAAATTGAAAAATGTCCAAGAGGGATACTTTAACCTCATAATTTACCACTCTTTATGAAAATCTAAGTAAAGCCACTGCTTACAGCTAGCTGGCAATGATATTGCGTGAAAGGCAACTAAACGGAGGAGCCAAAAAACGATTTGGCATTAAAACTAAATCGCCGGAGGCCTTGAAATGTTTTCTTTCTTCCTAACTTTCACATAAATAGAAGATAGTAAACAAACTATAAGTGTACGGACTTTTGCATCGATCGACGAAAATAGCCGCATTACATTCAGTTACACATTTGCCTATTTAAACATCACATATGACATCAGTCTTAAACTTAACGAGAACAAAGACAATGGAATTATCTAGTTTATGTAAACCACAACAGACTTCAGCGGTGAGAAACTAAATAGAGGCTACTGTTATAACATGTTCCGCTGAAGGCAATTTTCATAATGGCGTTCATTATAAAGTTTCTCAGATTCAATCCTGCAAAATGCATTAGGCTCTTGACAAGCGACCACATCAGTCTGCATAAATCTTTGAAAATTATCCGAGACACGAAAAACAGTTCATAAATATAAAATGAGATTGAACTGTGATTTTTTGTTATTCAAAGTCACGTGTAATTCAGAAGCCCAGAAGCAAAATTTTTGGGATAAAAATTTGGTCTAATTAAATATAAGCCTTCTCGGTTTGGTCTTGTTAGTGTTAAACGTTGTTTGAGTCATTTTAAAAGTTTTTTTTACCTGTAATAATACGTCACGCGCCATGAGACGTCGCATCGTGTTAATTTTTTGTATGCAAAATAGACGAATACATTACTGAAGACTGTAGACTGAATTCATTTGAGCTATTTGTTACCTCTGAGGTGATTTTACCACGTCATGTCTGTCGGTTTTGGAGTTAAATGTGCTAAGTGATACAGAAGCATTATTATTAACATTACTTTAGGCACATTTATGTATGTGTAGCGGTTTTTGTTGTTGAAAATGAATAGGGGAGATGTTCCTAAAACGGGTACCCCTCCTAAAACGGGTAGGCCTTGCCATTCGAATATTATAGATCTTAGTGTGAACCTGTGAGTGTAAAGTGGCGCACTACCCCCCTTCCGATCACGGTCAGTCGGCTCGCGCACCTGGAGCGAGCGTGTTCGAGGTAAGACGTAAAAAAAGTTTTCCGCTGAACTTATTAAAAAAAATCGAATTATGCTAGTGCTAACTACTCAAATATGGTGTAAGATATGGTTTTCGTAGTTTTGTATTATCATTTTGCATGTTATATGCTTATTAATTGTGAATAATTAGTGGTCTCCTTGTTTACTATTTTATGTTTAAGGTAGTTGAAATTTAAAACGTGCTTTTGGGCAAAACGGGTAGGGGCATAACGGGTGACTATCCGATTTGCCCTGGAATAATTTATGATATGTATTAAGTTAAGCTGACCAGTGCCATTATTTATCTGACTCAAATGTAAAAAATACCTAATTTGTTTTTTTTTAATTGGGTGAAAAGAAAAACTTTAAATGCTTCGTGGGATGTGGAAGTTATGAAACTGGACCGCAACCTCTTGACGAAGCTATAAGTCCACCTCATACTCCAACACCAGTAGGCCAGTATATTGAAGAACTTTCAACACCATGCAAGACTATAACGGCAGAAACACAAATTCTTAAGGATTTTATAACACCATGCAAGACTCCATCACAAACTACAATCCTTCTTCAACCTGAGAATCATCATGTAACACCAATAAAATAAGGGGCACTTCCTCAATTGATCCCACAGAAAGCTAATCGAAGATAAAGAAAGCCACAGAGAGCTGAAGAAGAACAGGAACAGCGAGAAAAAGAAATTTAAATATTTTTTCTTTGATTTTTAACAAAATTATCTGTTGGTAGCATTATAATTTCAAATGTAACATTTAATGACGTAAAAGAGTAATCTAGACTGATCAAAATAAGACAACTGTTTAACATAATTAAGGAGACTAATTAACAATTAAGATTTCCTGGATAATAGGAGGCTAAGATATTTTTTTAAATGTTTTTTAATTCATTTATCACATATATTCATTCATTACCTGCTTTGCCCAAAGGCGCTACCCGTTTTAGGACCCCCCTGAGGGCAAAGCGGGTATTTCGAAGGGGTTTATTTTTTTTTATTTTTTTCAGAATATTGAAGAAGATTACTAAGACTATCTTATGTTTTCCAAAGTTTATTATATAAACAACCCTATGAGTACAAATAACAAGTCGCATGTAATGTTCTTGGTTATTTTATTTAACATCTTTCGTTAGCTTACCCGTTTTGGGAACATCTCCCCTACGTAATATAGTCAAATATATCAATATTTCAAGAGCGAATTTTCCAGAAAAAAGATACTAAGCCTTTTGTGGAATAGATAATTTCCAGTTTTACAGACTGAAACAGTTCTTAACAGAAGCAGTACCTAATTTCTTTGTTAAATATCTTAGCTTAAGTGTGACTATCGCACGATGTTCTTGAGATGATAGATCGCGTGTTTGCCAGTACTTCTAACTACCGGTTACTATATTATTTCAGCCGCTTCACACTGCAGCCAAAACTATCATTATTTCCTGGTTTTAAATAAAACTATGACGTTTCATTTCGAGCTAGCACAACTGTGGTTTTATGTTCAAATAAGGCATGGTAGGAAGTTGAACCCTAAAGTTAGTAATTGCCGGAACTCTAACTGATTGAATTAATTATTTAAAATAATAGGGGTTGCATATGAACAGGGCCATTTGCACAAATAAGTACCTAAGTAAGCTGAAGGAATTGACAAACAGGAATTTTAGTTTCTTGATCGCGTTAGTCATTGTCAGGTGATGATGGAAAATATTGTGTAAACTTATGTTGAAAAACCCGCGTCTATTCGTAGAGAAGTTTGATTGATCGCCGGCGCCACGTGTTATCTTTGCTTACACGCAAAGGTTTTAAATACTTCTACGTTGCCACTTAATACACAATTAACAGTCTTTTAATTCTGATATACATACTCTTTTTACAAAAAAAAATGTTGCCTGCCTTTAAAAATCATTCGAACGTTTTCGAAATTTAAATATTTTCTCGACGGATTTGTTCTGATCGCGCGCAATTTCAATGGAGTGAATTTTAAATTCGGAGTCACGATTTTTCAGTGGTTTTCAAAGGGTTCATGGTCGAATCAATTTGTTCTAAGACTTTATTTAAATCTAGACTGTGTATCTCTATATGTATTGTGCTTTACTTCGCTTTTAAAGCAATGCGTCTCATAGTTTCGGTCTTAGATGTTCAAGGCTTTCAGGGGTTTTCAGGCCATTGCGTTTGATATAACTTGGTTTGTAAGTTTTATTACGGGATCTATTGTAGTGTGTTCTTCCCCACCACTAACGAAAAATAGTTTGGCAAATAGGAGCTCATATATACCTCCATATTGTAAAACGCATTTAAATTATTTCATAACTTGGTTAATTAACTTCTTAGTAAGCAAGATCTCAAGAGTCTGCAATCAATACTTCCCATTGTTTTCTGAACTTGCCAGCAAAAACAATATTCTTGAATAATGAGTCTGATATAATTGGTTCTAGCTGCGGTTCCTAACGGGATTCTGTAATAACATAGTTGCTATAGATTTGAAATGACCGTCATCTTTGGAATTCTAACGAACAGATATCGGTGAAACGCGCATACTTGATCATTTGACAAACGTATAGTAATGTTATAGCAATTGTTGAGTCTTTATTCATCAACAGTATCGGGTGATCATTGCGCATTGTCTACACGACCCGCAAGTGGACACTCGTTCTGCGCATGAGTTATACTGAACGCT